>CM046064.1:2880000-4221500 GCA_025215515.1 Schistosoma japonicum
TTTTAAAGTGTTTATTTTAAACAAAAATTCTAAAAAAACGGAAATTAAATGACTATACTCCTGAAAATTGAGTGATTGAGAAGGTAAATTGCAACTGACTTGAAAGTATTTATACTTTCTTGCTGAAATCAACTAAGTAGTAGATTAGTGAATTAAGTAGTGTTTAACACAAAACGTATATTGGTTATTGTGACAGTTTGAATAGCAACCCTAAAAGGGAGATTCGTTCAGCTGACAAGTTCCCAATAAGACATAAAGTGTATCTTGATCTTTATTCATCAGCTACAGTCCAACTTCAATTACACTAGAACTATTGTTTTGTATTATTTTTCAATATAAATGAGATTGTATTAAAGGTATTATATTCAATGATTTGCCTTTCTTTTATGGATAAAAGTTACATAATAGTTTTCATTGTATGTATGCTTTATTCGGCCTGTACTCATTGCCATTTACCCAACATCGAGCATAATTTGCAGACCAGCATTCTTCAGCCAACTCTGTACTGGATACTACTTTACATTTCTTTCCAAGCGCTATTCACTCTGATATTCATGTCTGCCTCTAATTCTCAAAGAAATGTATTCTTCGGTTTTCTTAGTCTTCTTTGGCCTTTGAGGATTTCATGTTAATGCTTGTCATGTGACGCAATCTGATGGTTTTCTCGATGTATGTCCTAACCGCCTCAAATGTTTCTTCCCAGTTTCTTCCTCACCTGGAAGCTGGTTGGTTTGTTCACTATCACAGAAGGTTGTTGCTGATAGTGTCTGGTCAATGGATTTAAAGTATCTTACGCACAGAGCTGTTTATAAATACTTGTATCTTCTGAATGATGCTTTTCGTAGTACTTAATACAAGTTTCTACTGCATACAATAGAACTGTCTTCACATTAGTATTGACAATTGTGACTTTGATGTCGTCTGACATCTGGTTTCAGTTCCAAATGTTTTTTCATTTGTAAAAATTCCGCCCTTGTCTTGCCAATCCTCGTTGTCATATTTGCAGCAGACGCTTATTGTATACCAATGATGTTCCACAGATATGTAAAGGTTTCCACTTAGTCTGTACCATACCTAACAATTTTTAGAAGACAAGTTTGAATAATTTCGGATGTTATAAATGAGATCTTCCATGTCGAATTTCAGTTAAATAGACCGAGCTTATTTCATTCATAGAGTACCAGAAATGACTCTGAACTTGCCAGTAAAGACTAATAAATACAATGTGCGCTATAAATGCGACCTGATAGACTTGAAAACAATGACTGATTGGCGTGACTTTTAGCTGACTAAAGCCTTTCTCAGAAGTGTGGATAGAAGGAACAAACACTAGTGAATGATAGTTAAGGCCAAGTTATTCATTAAGTAAAACCAATAAACTAGATCAATTAATAACATGAATTACAAATCATAGAATAATCTGAACTAGTGGAAGCTTTGTGTAGAAGTCGGGTAAGTGTAGTCAAATTAATGTTTCAACAGTTCTGGAAGGAAATTACATCTGACAGTTGTTATTTAGTCGGTGAAAAAGTTTACAATTTGATCAATTCACATTTCATAGTTATTGTCTAATCAGATGTAGTTTAACTGTCAGGGTTACATTAACATGAAGAATAGTCTCGATGAATTGTGATTTCCGATTCATCGCCTCACTCCACCTCCCTAGAAATAACAGTTTTATTTTAATATTTTAAAATAATCTGAACAAATATTTGATCAAAATAAAATGAATTTAATTTATTTCGTCTTATATGATTCTCTTCAGCTGCTGCCTACAACCTAAAATGTATCAAAATCAAATTTATAACAAGATTTGAAAATACATACAGACATTAATTTGGTTGTAGATTATTGATGACACTTGACAATTAGCATGACGTAATAGATTTGTAAATAGCATTTCAATTTAACTTCACATATCAGAATACCTTCTCGGAAATTATGTTAATAAGGAAAAGAGGAGAACTAGAAATATATGATTATGTAATGAACAAATGACAATGTTATGAATGAGTAAAACTGAGGGAATAAAGCAAAATAAAACAACAATGAAAATTGTTGAAGTTAGGCACAAAATGACGTAATGATGTAATGACATGAAAGAGTTTGAAAGATTTTTTTAAATGTATTCTGTGATGAGAAATAACTCAATGTTAAAGGTGTTAAGAAAGTTTAACAAAACATTCCTTTTACAAATACAATTCAGGTTTCTTGAGCCTAATGACAATAACTTGAGCAAACCTCTGAAGCTAGGGCTTGGATTCTTGCAAATCACCTTGAAAGATTTCTAAATGTTAACCTGTTATCATAAGTTTATTGAATGTCATGATATATTGTTTAAAAATTCCCATGTTTATCAAAAACAAAGACGTTTGAACGAGGAATATTCTTCGATATTCGATAAATGTTCATCAGGTTCTACATTTATTAGTTCAAAATTATTAGTCACACGAATAGCCAGTTCTGAGGCAGGTAAAACATTATTTAGATATCAAGAATAATTGGATAATTGGAGGTTTTTCTCATCGAGTTCTTTATAAAATACGAATGTTAATGTTGAAATACTCATCATCATGTAACTTTTGAAACGTAAGACAATTGAGATAAACATGATTATTAGTCAAATATGTACATGGGTATCTCTGTAAATGGGGTAGTAGCAAAATACGATTAGATCAAGTGTTTGTAGACAAAGGTCAAATCCTACTTATAATAAAACCGAATGGGTAAGTGTTTGTAAAATGGAGTGAACGATAATTAAAATTCGTCAGATAGTAACAATAACAATAATAGACATAATTACAATCAGTTCATTTGTTTGATCTTAAAATGCGTCATTCAAATTAATTCTGTGTACCTTGATTAATAATAATGATAATAATAATAATAATAATAATAATAATAATAATAATAATAATAATAATATGGAAATGGACATTCAGAGGGAGAACACATATGCATTAATCACATTGAATCGTCGCATGATTAAGGTAGTGATTGGTTTAGTGGATCTTGCGTCGGCCATGACAGGAGAAAAGGTTGGACGTACGTCTTCTGTATGCACAGGTCTGGCTTCTTGACTCGTATAGCTATCGCCTCTGCCGTTTTAAGGACTTTGAGTCTAACCGATCTTGGCACATAACTGTTTACACGAAATATTATTGTGAATGACTGATTTATGCTAGCTACATGACCTGTTTGAATTAAGTGAGCTAGTATTGAACTGTTAATACTTGTGACAACTCCTTTGGTTAACATGACCGGAAGGTGCTCCCGAGGACGAAGGAGTAAATTCCTTGAGCATTTGCCAATGTAACTTGCTCCACAGAAACAGTTGAACCGATAGATGCAAAATGAAGTGGCAAGCTTAGATAATTTATCCTTTATTCTCGGTATCACCATGGGGCGGGTAGAAAACACCAGTTGCAGTTTTTCAGCGTCAAATGTTCACCGAATGGAGCTGCGTAACCTCAACGTTAGCATTTCACTGGGCGCGTCCCCACTGTATGCTAGCCTCGGAAAAAGCGGCTTTCTTTCTACGGTCTGAATCATCTTCCTATTTGCTTTCAAGATGGCATGTTTATTTATAAACTTTATAGGGTAGCCATTCTCCCTCAGGGTTTTATTCAATGCTTCCGTTTCCTCATCAACCGCGTCAGGTGAGCATATCGTCATTATTCTTTAATGCAAGCTTTTCAATAGATTCCTTTTATGTTGTATAGGTACAAAGCCACGGGAGTTTGTATATTGTCCTATCCATGTGATTTTCTTGTTCATGTTTCTTCTTAATGAGTCATCTGTTCTTTTCGTGAGCAGTACATCTAGAAATGCTATTTTGCCATCACTTTCTTCTTCGCATGTGAATTTAACAGCCGGGTGAACCTCGTTAAATTGCCTGAGAATATCAGACCGACTAATATCCTGATTGCAAAGGATGAATGTGTTATCTACGTAACGGCAGTAGAATGGTAATTTACCAATGAGTTGTGCGAGTGGTCCGTTTTCTAGCTTTGCCAGGAAAATGTCGGTTAACATTGGACCCAGTGGAGAGCCCATTGCTACTCCATCCACTTGTCTATATTTGTCATTTTTAAACATGAAATGTACATTCATTGTACATTTTAGTCTTGATATATCACTGTTCAAGGCTTTCTAACTACTTAATCAGAGGATTTTTGTAATATATTTAACGAATCTAAGATAAGCTCTTTATTTTGGTTCAACTATTGTAGCTGGCAAATGTAACTGCCTTCGTAGACTCATAAACGTGTAGATACAGTTGAAGTTAACATAAAAAGTGAGTCTGTCTACATTAGATTGAATCAATTAATAAATAGTTTAGTATGAAATTATTACATTAGTTAAGAGGTGGATTCTGCCAAATCAACTATTGACTTTCTCACTTACTCACCTTACAACAACATCAACTTTGGATGTTTGCTTCATGATAAAGTATCTTATGTTTACTGTAACTATTTTCAAGCTACTATCTTAAATCCACTTGTACTTAACAATGATTTTCTATGAATAATAGTATTTTTTCAGGCATTTTTCAATGTTCATAAATACTTCCTTCAGTTTATCAGGAGTGCATAATCGTTTTGCTCCAAAATATAATGTTCTGGCTAGTACCTTCTTGTAACTGACAAGACTGAAACTATTGAAAATTTAAATGTGAACCATTTCACGAATTTTTTCAATAAACCGATTGATGGATTGTACCGTCTACTCTCCTGTATATGTCAACGTCAAGGAACTATAAATCATCATGTCTTTCGTATTCTACGGAAAAATGTATAATGTATTGCGTTTTATTGAAAGTTTTGATAGATGAATTGCATGTTCTTTGCTATTACACATTTTGGACGTATCATCCACAGACCTAGAATATTCAGTTATTCCGTCCATTACTTGTCTAACCTCAGTCCTTTTAAAAATACCTTTAAAATTGTCTACAGGAATAGGTCCCAATGAACTACTGATTACTTAACAATCTATGTGAATGCATGTGGTACTTTTTCGTAACTGAAACTGAATAACTTTTATGCATATAAGGAACAATCATTTGAACTCAGAGTTTAGTAGAAACAAAAAATCAGAATACTAAAACTGTTTATAGTTTGAAGAAGAGGTAAATTAGTAAATAGGAACGCTACATCGATGGAAACCAGTAACTTACCAACAATCTTAACGTAGGACATATGAATAGAATATCTTAACGTAGTTTAGTCTTCCAGCAAGTTGGAAGTACCTTTCAAGGTATTTACGGCTCTTTGCTTATGTGATAGTTCTAGAGTTTCTAGTAATCGGTAGTCAATCTTATGTTGAAGCGAGTACTGAAAAAGTGTTTAAACTCACCATGAAATTACTTGCCAGCGTAAATACAAGATTATGTCACCAAGGAACAAATTAAGTACTTTCGAATCTGACAGCTGATATCTAGTCACTATCGTCACTGGGCTGAAGGCGTTCAAAGGTAGAAGCCTTCAATTAATAAGTTAATGGCGTAACACAACGATTGTTTAGTATCGTTGATAATAAATGTATTTCTTCCAACATGTTTGGTCTGTGGTGAACGAATACTAATTTTCGCAAAACTACCCTAGCTCAATTGTAATAATCTTCTCAATAACCGCCTACTTGATGACTTTATCGTCTTTCTAGTAAGAAAATCTGACTTATGGAATTCAAATAAACTGGGATTGAGACAATTTCACGAATAACATCAAAATATCGTCTCATTTTAACACAAATCGATTAAATTTTGCGATTTTATCTTTAGATGTCAGTCCAGTGAAGATAGTGGTAAAGAGTTCAGGATAAAATTTATAAGTAATTAGTGTGATTCACCTAGTTGGGTGGACAAAGCTCATTTGTGAAGACCTCCATGTAAGTACGAACCAACTAGCCATTGATCTATTTTTTATAGTGCTATCCAATCAAGATAAATCAATAACGGTCATCATTAACGCATAACAACTAATAAAAATCAGCTAACGTCTAAAAAAATAAATTACATTAATTTGCAATTTAGCACAACAATCATCCAATATCATCGGCGACAGTTTTTTTTCTCTAAACTTGTGGAGTACAGACTTATCGGGAGTGAGACAGTTATCAGCAATGACACTGGATGATTGTTGAGCAATATCACAAATTTATGGGAGTGCGAATTCTACCACTAAACTCTGACCAATGACGCTGAGGGTTAGGTGGTTACTAACCTGAAGGCTGTGGGTTCGATTCTCCTGATGAAATCGTGGGTATGCATTGCCTAAGGCGCCATACTAGGATAAAACGGATATCTAACAATCCCTAGTTTTCAACATTAGTCTGTGACGAATCAAATAAACTAAACAATTTTTAGCTAAATTCAGAGGATTTCTAGAAACTGACGTCGACAGTGAGATAATTATCACCTATGAGAGTGGATAGTCGTCGCGCAATATCACAAACTGATAGAAGTGAGTATTCTACTATTGAATCCCAGCAGGTCTAGTAGTACAGAGGGTTAGGTGTTTGCCAACCTGAAGCTCTTTTGTAGAATCTAGAATGCACACTACTGAAGTGTCCCATATCAAGATGAAAAAACTGTCCACAACTCCATAGCTATAAATGGTATCCTATAAACATTAATCTATAATGAATCTAATCAACTAAACAACTTTCAATTGATATTCTTAAATAAGAATAAATAAATTCAATAATTCTAATCTTAATGATTGACCTAAATCATTCTATAATCATGCTTAAATGAATAGTTCTATTCAATGTAACCTTCTTTAACTTGATATTTCATAAATACTTCAACATATTTGTTGATTAAATTAAAAGTATTAACTACAAGTGATTACAATCAAACTAAGTCAAGAAATATTGACCTATAAAGTAAACAAGATGAACAGATTTTTCTCAATAGTCATTTAATTCAATACAATAAATGGTAGAATATAGAGGTGGAACATATCAGGACATAACATCAAATCTATTCAATTGGTTTTATATAGTTATAGACAGAATAGAAAAAAACGTATTGCCCAATAGACTTATATGTTTCATAGGGATGGTTCATCAGTTCGTTTAGATAAAGATGTAAGTAGATGAAATATCCAATGATAGTAAGGATAGTAAGTGGTTTTTCTCCTAGTATTTAGGAATAGATAAGGTTTTTCTTAGAATACTCAGTAGAATTCTCTTGAACTACTAGAGGTAGAAGGGGGATTTCAGGGTATAATTTTTTTGAAGATGAAGAAATCGTGTCTATAATTTAACCTACTGTATTCCACCTATAGCTTCTTGAATATTTCCTCTAAGATACATGCTTCAATCAGGATATTAGTCTTGATGGCTACTCATTAGCATACAGCCAGATCTTAGCAAATCTCGAAGTAAACCTAAAGGTTTAACTAAGAGTAGAATCGTGAGTTCTCACTAATAAACCAAATATCATACAATAAAACTCTCATGTTTCTTGGTATACGATAGTTCCTCGACAACTACCCCGGAAAAAGAAACTCTGTTTACATTGGTGGATCACTGTGTGGTAACCAATCGGACAATTATTAAGTCCTTTATAGTACTCATCTAATTCTTTCGATCAAGTCATAATGTTGCAAATAGTCTGAGTGACTTGACATGCATAGATGGAAGGTGGTTCGGAGGGCAGTAATAGGAAACTCCGGACCTAGGTTTCATCCTATTTTCTACTCATTACCAAAAGCCTACTTGAAATCTTCAAGGGAACTTGTACTCCCTTATTAAATCAATCCCTGGTTACCAAGTTTCCCAGTCTGAGACCGTTACCAATGCAAAGGACACAGAGAGCATCCAATTGGTTACTACACAGTGATCAACAAATGCATGTATCACTGTCCTACATGGAGCCAAAAGCGCCCCAAATAGTTTAGTGTAAATAGTCACAGAATATGAAACAGGGTAACTAGGATTGATTTAGTAAGGGAGAACAATTCTTCTCAAAGACTGCAGGTAGGTTTCGCTAACGAGTGTCAAATCGTACGAAACCTAGTACGAAAGATCTTGCCGACTGCCTTCCTATCCACTTGCCAGGAAACTGTTACAATGATGTTTGTGTTTAGTTTCAGTGAAATGCAGATCAAAGTCATTAAAGACGTTTAAATACAGATTATATGCACTTGTCAGTTGGAAACAAAATTCTTAGAATAAATTTCTGACATGAAACCGAATATCATTTAATTGAAGTTCATTATATAAAGCAATAAAATTATGAAACAACTAGTGTCTACAGTAAATCTTCGTAGTGTAATAAGAAGACATAGTTGATAGGAAATACACGAAAATGTATTGGCCCTCAACATTTCAAACAATCTCGTTACAACTAGAATGTATTTGAATCTTTCGACTAAATTGTCATGGACCAAAACTGGTCACTCTCTCTTACCATAAGTGCGTCCTTAGCGGATCACATCAACATGGCGGTAGACCACAAGTATTGTTTGATTTAGATTGTGACTGTCTAACGGAATCCAGGACGCGCATTTCCTCCTATTTTGGATTAGTCAGCTGGATGTAGCTGCATCCCAGTGTTAGTATCGAGTTTGACGAGGTGTTCTAACCTGATAATTACATAGTTCATTTCCACTTTGAATTTGGTCGATAAATCATCCAGCCCACAGAGTGTAATATAACTAAAAACCTTCTTCTGACTTGCAAATATTTTCTAATATCTCGAAATCGATAGTTGTCATCGAAGGTATAGTATTCTATTTTATATCTATCTAACTTGTTATGTAGTGTTCAATATAGTGAACCTTCATTATCTTTCTACTCGTACAAACAAATGTCTTAAGAGAGTATACATGTGACCAGATTATTGGAAATATACGATATAAGTACACATTCATACTTTCCAGATTATCTGTATCTTCTTCTCACCAGTATGATGATAATAAACTAAACAATCATAATTCAGACTTATCGGGAGTGAAACAGTTATTGCCAATCAAAATGAATAACTCTCAAGCTCTGCCACAAATTGATGGAAGTGAGAATTTTACGACTGGACACTAATTAGCCAAATGGTGTAAATGATGACCTGATAATACTGGATTCAATTTCCTGGCCTAATCAATAAGGAGCACTTATACTGATAAATCACATGCTTAAACTAAAAATCTATTCAGTGCTACCTGGACTTTAGCCAATATCAATCTGTGACGAATAGAAACAATCAAACAGGATAACAGACTATTTAGTTTCATGATGAGCGTTTCTTACTTGAGATTTTTCAGTTCGATATACTCACATCTCAGTTTTAATATTCATACTAAGACTCAAACTCAGTCTGCCTAGTCTAGTTATTCGTACTTGCTCAACAGTCATATACGTTGATAATGTGAAAGTTTTCCAATCTTCCTGTTAAGTTGATATGAACTGAAATTATTTACATCATATCATATTAACAGGAGGATTTAATTACATACAAATTTTAATATCAGATGATAATAAACATTAACTGCATTAGTTAAAACCAATCTTTATATACACTCAGCAACAACAACAACAACAACGACAACAAAACAGATGAATTGTGATATCCGTTTTTCAATTCATCTCATCATTAGATTAGAAGAGAGAGATGACATTTTAACATAGAGAATGCTAGAAAAAAAAATTTTACATTACTTAATCTATCCTCTACACTATTTACCTACCTAGATACATCTACATACATAGATCTAATACTTTATAGAAGTAAGTCATGCCAATCGTGAAAATACAAATTGATTTATCCTAAGTTAAAAAATAAAAGTTTTCCAAATGTAGTTCTGTTAAAAGTGGTATGTTGATAGGGTGGAAAGAGAGATTGGGTAGTTCATTCTAAAAAAACATTGAAAAAGAAAAAAAATTCCTAGAGACTATTCATCTAAGTGTATAGTATAGTGTATAGTATAGTGAGATGAACATAGTAGACTAACATGAAAACACTTTAATCTAAAGTGAATTAATTGTACTTCACACAAGTAGTAAATGTCATTTTTCGTAAAATTTGTCTCCGTTATTTCATTTTTTTTTGTCTTTCTATTTAATCTATTTTATGTTTCTATTCGTTTTTGTTATTTTGATTCTTTTTTATTTTCTATCTTCATGGTGGTTAAAAAGAAAAAAGAAGAAAAAAAAGATAAAAAATAATCATTTTTGTATTCATTCATGAATTCGTTTGTTTTCTGAAAGTTTTACTAAAAAATTTCATTGTAAAATAATTAGTTATTTGAAGAAGAAGAAGAAGAAGAAGAAGAAGAAGTAAAAATGATGATTGTCTGTGATTGTAACGATGGAATGACTTCTTTCTTAGTTATCGTCATGTAATGATGTTAAATGAAGTTGAAATGTTTCGTGTTATATTGATTAACAAAATCTTTTCTTTAGAAATAATCTTAAACATCAGTGACATCATAAACTATTGCATATTATATATTAGGAAATAAAACATGACCTAATTATATATTCACCCGTGACTGTTTAGACTCAGTAGTTTAGTGATGAATACGGTGGCGTTTGACATAAAACGGACTAAGTTCGAATTCCTGTGTGTTGACGAGTCTCAAATAATAGGAAACGCTCATACTGAATTCGACGTGTTAGTGACAATCCAACTTAAACATGCCAAAATAAGCTTATACTGATTGTATATATATACATATATATGGATCACGTGTACTCTAGTCAATAAAAATCTATAACGTTGTCAGTCAATTCACTATTTGTCTATTCTTCAGTCTGTTCACATGGTCTCCTAATCGTAAGTATGAAATGAGTTTTAGTTAGAAACATGTACTAATAAATCAATCTTACATGCATTGCTATTCATATCTATTACATATCCTTGCTCATATATGCTGACGTCTCATTGACTTGATCTGTAAAAGCTTATTTGCATCATTGTAATATGAATAATGTTAGTGGCTAAATTAGCTGCCAGTCATCAAAGTCACAAATGTCAATATAAATGTGAAGACAGTGTTATGATGCGAGAAATTTGGGGGGTTGGTTGGCCGAGTGCCAATTACTAGTGCCTAGTTGGTAATTGTGAGTCTGCCCTGTGCCCACTTAGTCTCAAGTCGAAATAAGAAGAATGTGAGCCAATAGATCAACCAGACAGAATCGAATCGAATTATATTTCAAGTATTCTTTTATATATACATAAAGTCAGACCACACAGCAAGCCAATTAGAAAATTAACATGAATACAGAACTAGGGGAATAGTGGTAGTGAATAGGAACAATTTGTACACAGCTAATTGACTGTAGTCCATAATAAGAGACAATTTAATAACAGTAATTATGGTAAACGGGAAGATAGGGCAAGCGGAGCGTAACAATAATAGAAACAAAATGTTTATATTACAGACAGTTCAAATAAATGAAATAGTGTTCTCAGACACAGTTCTGAAAATTTGTTACACATCTTTGTGGTCCGACCTAACAACAGTTAGATTGTATGGAGCTGAAAATTGTATGGTGAACCACGAAACGATGATGAATTTTATTTATTTTATCTTATGATTTCTTCGTGAGTAGTTGTCAACCAGTTACTAATCTTCTTTTGATTTCGTCAAACAAAATAAATCAAAAGGTAATCAATAGATCGCCTAAGCTGGGGTGTGACTGAAAAGCAAAATCTAGGATGCGTGTTTCATCCCATCTGCGACTAGTTAGTTGAATGTACCTGCACCTCAGTGTCAATGTACACACCAGAATTCGAACTTAGTTCGTTTCGTGCCGAATGCCATCGCAATTAAATCTAGGCTATTGAGCTTATAGAATCTTACTTTCGCAAGGCGTGTGTATATATAATTAGGATGTATTTGGATCTTCTCGTTAATTTGTTTCGTAAGTCTGGCAAGTCAATCAAAACATTATAATCATACTTCCATTTTTAGTAACAATAATATTTAATTTGATTAAAGTATCTTGGCAAGCAGTGTTTAATATAATATTGTTTGTTTTCGTTAAAAAAACATGATTTCTGTAAGATCCTAGTGAAAGCCAGTAAGCAGTAAACAGATATTACGCCATCCTATGGGAATCCTCAGCAACAGGAGCCGTCGATTCAGTCAAGTAATCCAACTCAGGACCATATGGTCTCATGGTGAATAGTTAACTATCAACATTAATAGGCAAACAGACATTCAGTCGTTAAATACCTAATTCGATCGATGTGTGGTATAGAGTGACAAACATTAAAGTCTGCCCACCACGAGTCAATAACATATTGAGCTGATTGTTAGAGTTGATTTCATTTTCTTGCCAACCCAGTGGTGCAGATGGTTAAGGATTTTCAGTGAGACCTAAAGGCTGTGAGCTCGATTCGTTGATTAAATTTAGGATGTGTGCTGCTTGAAAGTTCAATAATAAGGCGAAATAACTACCTACTCCACCATAGTTCTTAGTTGCATCCGACTGACATTAATTTACTATTGTAAGCTGTGTGAGTCTGAGACTTCAAGCCTCTTTATTTGTACAGAAAACAATTAAATCTGGTCTGGTTATCTTACGCTATTTATGATAATGTGATAATTTACATTCCTCACTATTTTATATCCATTCCTCTTATTATTCTTCAATTATAACACTGTAATCATTCAACCATTTTAGGCATATGAAATGGATGAGCTTTCTATCTGTATTTATGAAAGCGCCTTATCATGACTATGTATATCCAGATTATTCTAAATGTATAGGGTAAATACACTTGCACATTGTTTAAAACTCACTCTATGTGTTGATATTGATTAAACATTCATAATTGCATTATAGAGTTTTCATTCCCCTTATACCGTAGATTTGGTTTAGTTTGTTTAATCTGGTTAGCTCTTTTTTAGCAAGCTTGTGTTTTACGGGATAAGGATGCTAGCCCTATGCTCTTCGCCAGTCCAGATGTAAGAGAAAGGAGTAGAAGAGCAAGGGCAGCATTCCTACAGTTGAAGAACATACGGCAATTCAAACAACTGTCAACTAACCTCAAAGTTAGACTCTTCAACTCGAACGTCAAGACAGTTCCTCTCCATGGAGCTGAAACGTGGAGAACTACTTCAAACATCCTTAGGAGGGTACAGATATTTATCAACAACTGTCTTCACGAGATACTGAATGTCTGTTGGCCGAAAATCATCACCAACAGCCTACTATAGGAGAGAACAAACCAACTTCCAGCCGAAGAGGGAATCAGGAAACGACGTTGGAAATGGATAGGACATACATTGTCGAAATCATCAGACTGCATCACGAGAAAAACACTAACTTGGAATCCTGTTGCGTAACAGAAAAGAGGAAGGTCAAAGAACACACTGTATCGAAAATAGGAAGCAGAGTTTAAAAGGATGAACAGCAACTGAAAACAGCTGGAAAGGATTACTCGGGACAGAGTTGAATGAAGAATACTAGTGAGCGGCCTATGTTCCTCCAGGAGAGGTAACGGGCGTAATTAAGTAATACCGTAGATTTGTATATGATGCTCTTTAATATTCAACGGGCTTCTTAATCTTATACATATTCTTTACAATAATGAGTTGTATGTAATATAATAGTATATTAGGGAAGCGGGATGGGGGGGGTTGAGAGGAAACAATTAACTATTGTTCCTTGTCATCTGATTAACCTTAGAAACATGAAATCTATATCAATCAATCTGCTTTATTGTATATACTGAACATACACCCGGTTACATAATCATCAAAACTAAATACATAAGAACATAACAATAAATGATATAAACAATATTAAATCATTATAACTATATGATTTTGTTTAGTTGAACACTTACCGACAATGATGTTGAAGTCCTAGTGATTAAAAATGAATTCACCTAATTAAACCAACATTCCTATCGATATTGTTCTTTTATTAACATGTACATATTCATAGTACAATTTGTTTCTTCAGAACTATTTCAACTTACAATACTTTCTCTTATGAATCTATTTAGACATTGAATATAAATTAGTAGATTAGAAAACAAAAATAGTATATACTACTGAAATTCATTTATTTATCTTTTGTTTACTTATAATAATTTAATTAAAATGTCAAAATAAAAATAAAAATCGATTGAAAAAAAAACAAAACAAACTAAAACAATATTAATTAATCAATAAGTAAATCAATCATGTTTTTTTTTCTTTTGATAATATACTGATTTACTATTTAAAGTTTTTTTGTTGCCAACGTAATTAAGATGAAGTTATTTGAACGAAGAATATTCTTCTTTTTTGATAAATGCTCATCAGGTTCTACATTTATTAGTTCAAAATCATGTAGACACCGAGGTTCAATTTGAAAATCTGTATAGCCAGATAGTTGGTTTAGTTTCAACTACCGTAAAAGAATTGGAACACTTCAAGTCTAGCCTAGTGGACTGCTGCTATCAATACAAGAACTCTAAATTCAACTATAGCAGCATTCTAATGAAGAAACATAGGAATGCCATTAGTCAACTTATTGATAACGAAAACTTGATTATTACCAAACCTCATGAAGGAAATGGAGTAGTCTTACTCAATAAAAATGATTATATTGAAAAAAAAGAATGATATTTTAAAAGATAATTTAAAATTCCAGAAACTGGATAACCAAGAAGATATTACTAACAAAATAGAGAAGGACATGATAAAATCTCTAAAAAGACTGAAGGATCAACAACTAGTCCCATCAAACTTATATGAAGCGATTAAACCATTAGGAACACACACACCAAGACTTTATGGTTTACTAAAGGTACATTAACCAGGCGTTCCAGTCAGACCAATCGAAAATCTATTCTTTTGGACAACCGCGCATTTCGGCATCCAATATCAGAATTCCCACTTTCATCATTTTGTGATATAGTGCGACGATCATTCATTGTCATTGGTGATAACTGTCTTGCCTCTACCAGTCACAACTTCTCACTGGAGCTTTAGGAACATCCTGAAGTTAGTCACTAGTGAGATGGCTTAAGAAGATGGGTATTAAGTTTAGTTGTTTAAATTGCGTCTCTGGGACGTAATCCAGAGTGAGTACTACTGAGAAGTTCCATACTGGAACGAAAAAGCTGTTAATTGACCCTTAGTTTTCAATGGTACCCTGATAACATCAATCTGTGACGAATTCAACCAATTTAGCTAGATCTTATTAGAAGATGGAAAAAACTTCACAATACTTTTTAAGTTTCTCTTTAGTTGACTTTAAGAAATGCATTTGATCATTCATCACTCCACTTTTCGATTCGACAGATACTTGTAGGCATAGCTTCATTTTAACTAAACGCGTTAGCTTCAATTTAGTCCAACTTGCATAGAGTGTAGCCTGGTCACCAGAAACATACCTAGTTTACACTGATGAAGCCTGTACTATGCACATCGAAAAATCAGAACTGTGTATTGAAATCGAAATTGCCTAATGTTTATTTGCTCTTAAGTTTTCCAGTTACCATTACCCAGTGAATACTTTTTATTTCATTGGATTAGGCTTAAGTTGAGTTACTTGTTTTCGTCGCAGATTGATGTTATTTGGGTATAACAGAATAACTTCAAGATATCCTTGATGCTCTAGTGAGATACCGAGATTGATAGAGTTCAGGCTGGTCTATACTGAGAATGTCATCATCATTTATGGTGAATAGATATCACCATATACGACAAATTAATGGAATTAGAAATTCTATAATTAGACGGTGGCTCACTGGTACAGATAATCAGGTATCCACCAACCTGAAAGTAACAGATTTCATTCCCTGACGGGATCAAAGGTGCTTTCTTCCACTGAAAACTTCTATAGTAGGACGAAACAGCTGTCAGATGCTTCTTGGTTTTGAGTGATATTCACTTAACAATAGTCTATGAGTAACACAAACAATCAAATATAGTTTTCAGTTGTTGATGAAGCACCAAGTACTAGAAAGCACTGAATCGTTGTTTTGCCCTAATTTACACAATAACAACTTTGAATTTTTAGCACAGTACTTTGTAGTTTGATTATAATTTATATTATTGTGGAGTTACAAACCGGCATTAATCATGTAACGAACCTTATATTTGATCTGGCAGATGTACTGTACTATCAAGTAATACTATAATAGGACCATGGTAAGTATAGACGTCTAACAAGGTATTATCGAATTGGTTCATATATCTGATACTGTTACATTTATATACCTTTTTATTCACACCTTGGTTACGGTAATTAATAACGAATATGATTAACATATTTCTATTTCCGTCCGGTGAGGAGATCACAACATGGCGACTTCATTTTCATAGCTATACAGTGAGTCACATTTATAGAACTAAAATTTAATAATAATCAGTTAAACATAGGGACAAAAAAAACTGTAACTAACATTGATAATCAAGAATAATCATGCATAGCAACAAATTGGAAATATTTTATGTTATTTTCATTTTAACTGTTTTAAAAATGAAAGGAATATTAGAAATTAGGTTACATAATCGATAGTATAGGAATTTTGGAATAGCCAAAGAAACCAAGATAAGTAGATCAAATTAATTATCCTAAATAATTAGTAGATGTCAAGAGAAAACACTAAAACTAGATTTTGCAGAAATTAAAGATTAAATTCAATCTTGGAAGAAGTAATGTCACACATGAAAATTGAATTAGTCCATGTCACAGTCAAAGATGTTACCACTATCAATCAAGTTGCATTGATTGAGTGGAAAATAAGACTTACATTATGTTTCACGAAGATGTTCTTCAAAATGTCTACTCCTATTTGGAAAGCAAACTTTCGAAAGCGTGATTTCCAACCAACACATCAACATGAGATATCCGATACACATTTTGAAATATGCCAAATTATTTTATGAATAGACAACTTCTAATCTATTCCTACTAAAAGCTTGAAACTTGATTTATGTATCCCCCAATTATGTAGTTACCAGTTTCTATTTTACTTAGTAAATTATCTCGTTTATCATTAGGTGACTTCTTCCACTCAAATGGATGTCGTGAGCATTGTTAAATTTGAAATTAATAATTGACCTAATTTAGACAATGAATGAAAACTAGGAGCTGGTAATTAAAGATTGATCTTTGTTGGGTACTACTGGAAGTCAAAAAGTACTAAATAGCTGTTTTGTCCCAGTACGAGACTCTTGTGCAGTGCACACTCTCAATTCCTCCAGGGGATCTAACCCAGAGTATATACATATTTGCAACATAATATACAATATCTTCATTTTTCATACAGTTTCACCCATTCATACATTTGGAGAAGTCTAGAATGACTATTATAATAGAACAGTGCGAATATGATACGTGTCATAGTTTCTGATCAGTTGCTGTAAATTTAAAAAGTAATGGAATTAATCAATTGAAAACAAAACATCCTACACAAACTTTATGTTTTATTATTATAAGAGTTCTTATTCATGAAGATTAATTAGAAGAGTATTAATTACAGGTAAACTATAAAAGTATCAGTTTGCTTTTGAAGATTTTGATCTGTATACGCCAAGTGCACGAACATGGAGGTGATAGAAACAATATGTCTTCATTCGAGTGTTTGAATGAATATGTTTCCTCTAAAAGACAATAATTTACTCCATTGAATCGATCAGTTTTTGGTAATTTCATCTTCTTAGCTATACAACTGAATATGATGATAAAATCCGATGATAAATGGTTAGACATGGCAACAAAAGAAATCGTGATTCAAAATGATAACCATGAATAATCGTACATAGCAACAAACATCAAAAGTGCCTAATGATACCTTTATTTAGACTATCTTAATGATGAGAGGAATCTTTGAGATTAAGCTTAATAAACGAAAATATAGAAATGTTATGAATGGACAAGGTGATTGCAATAAGGAAATCGAAAGCAGTAACTATAGAGTTAGGTTATGTAATAAGATCATTTATCAAAGGAAACGTATCTATGGAAGGCATAGAAATAGACATAAAATGCCGTTCTGTATAATTGAGAGACATAAGTGAGAGATATCATGTAAGAAATTTACAAAATAAACAAGGTAGAATCAAATAGACTGAACTCAAGATCTAAATGTCAATAAGTAAAAACTTCAGGTGAAGTCCATGGTAAGATCAATGGTTGATCCAGTTTCTCGTGTACGCACAGTTTTAATTTTTCTATGTTTATATCAACGGCTTCAACAAAATTCGAGTTAATTAAGTAACCGTATATAAACATATGAGATTTTATAGCCATTAGAATAAATTCACCGGAGATAGTTCTCTTCGCTGAACGAAACTCTCGCTTTTCACAACAAAGCTGATGTTTCTATTTAATTTTTATACTTAACTTACGAGAAAATATCTAAACACAAAGCACCAGTAACATATGACTGATTGCGCAATAATGAACTGATATTTTATATTAAATAGTGCTACATGTAACTCAAATATGTATAAAGGATCATGATCATTTATATTTATGATGTCACTATTAATAACCATCAGTATTGCTCAGTCTCTTCAAAGGAGAAGCGTCAAACAATTGTAAATTGAATAGTGCGGATTCAAACTTACTAAAAATGTTTAGGAACAACGACAAGATGAACGATTTTCAGTACTTTTCACTGATAACTTCAAGCCTCCTGAGTATCCGCAGTCTACAACTTACGAATGTAACTTTCAGTTCACCTCTAACTTCGTTACTGCATTTCACTGTCTCTTCATCATTCATGATAGTTGAATTGTTTTAACTGTACAGGTTTAAACTCTTCTTCAGTGTTTGCTAAATGAAAGTTTTCAGTGTGTTTTAATGAAGATATTACTCTTCTGTTACTGAAAAACTTATTCTCGTACTGTACAGTTTGCGGAAATAGTCTTTTGGACTAGTATAATAATTTTACCATCGGCCGACTTTTCAGGTTCTGGTTCCCATAGACGTTTATATTTATGAGATATAATAAACAACTTTTTGACAACCAAGAAGTTTGGTGAATCATGTTTGAGGTTATTCTTAGCAGTCTGGATGATAACATTGGAATTTTTCTCTTAATATTGATTACCACTGATATTTCTACTTAAATGAAAGGAATCAGAGGTGCTATGTAAGAAAGCTCTTTATCGCTTGGATTTATGTACATTCATCTTTCTCTTTTAGTAAGAAATGTTTGATGATGCCCATACCTGTTCATTTGATTTGAATGCTAATATGTGAACCGAAATTCTTTACCATCTGCTTAGTATTTATGATTTTGTAGAAAAACTAACTTGAACAAGAGGCATATGGAAATTATTTACTTTAAAAACATTCTAAATCGTGAACTGACATGAGTTGAACCACTGGATGTTTGAAAACTGAGTCTTCCTCATTTCAAACATATCAATAGAGCATATCTACTGTCCTGAATATGATGAAGCCAACAAAGCTTATCGCTTAAATCACCACCTTTAGGTAACTAAGTTACAACCCATTGGTTAACCAATTAAACTTGAATTACTACGTCATTATAGTAGTCTGTCATCTATGATAACTGGCTTACTCCCCGACATTGTTAACCTTCATCATTCATTTCACCTCATTGAGCTTACTGAAAAAAAAAATAAATGAATACAGGACTATTAAAAAGATGAATTGTTCTCGTATCTTCTTCACGATGAAAAGATGTTCAATGTTCTCTCATCTGTTAACCTGACGTCCAATGTTTTCATGAACTTTTTAAAAATTGAACATTTAAATCTTAAAGTGAGTGTTTCAATGTCGAAAAATAATTTAATTAGTCTAATATCTTATACTGAATACACTAAAATCAGTGTTTGTATCTAATCACTATAAGCACAAACATTTGAAGCTTCTTAAAACTTATATTAACATTATTTAACTTGGATTGTGGCAGGCAAGCGGAATCTAAAACGCAAAATTCGTCCTATTTGGAACTTATTGGCTGAATGAACCTATATCCTGGTGTTGATGCTCATAATGGGACTCGAACTCAATGGGAAATGCCCAATACATTCTAATTATGTTAACATGTTTGAAACACATTGTATTTTATTAATAATTCAATAACATTTTATATTGAAATGATTTCAATAGTAAGTCTTTAGTAAATCCTTAGATAATGTCAAATTACCTGATGAATTAAAACAAACAACAACATTTCCAGTTCATTGATCTATAAAATTTATTCCTATTTCAGCCAGTTATAAATATCCCTGGAGAATGGCTTTATTCTTATTCTACAAATAAACATAGAGAATGATGTTCAATAGATCTCATATGCTTCTGCTAACTTGAATTTCTTTATGTGATGAATTTGACATTTTCGAAAATGAGCCATACAGTTTGCAATAGTTGAAATGACCGGGTAGCAATACTATCATTAATGCATGGCGTCTACAAGTTAAGCACGCAGATCAATGCTTAGTTACTAAATTGGAACACTTCCTCGACAGTGCACACCCTAGATTCCAACACACAGGCTTCAGATTGGCTTGCGACTAACGGTACAATTCTCGCTTTCCCAAATTCGTTACATAGCGCAAAGATCACACTTAATACATACCGCCAAAAACCATCTCGATTCAGTTATAATAAACAGCCTACTTGTAACTAGCTTTAGGATGTTTTGAAGATTTAGTGAGAAATCGTGACTGATGGAATTCAAACTCGTCATGTATGAAATTGTTATCGCCAGTGACAATGGATGATTGTCACGCTAAATATTACAAATTGAAGGAAATGGAAATTCTACGATTAGATGTCTGTGTTCGCCAATCTGAAGCCTTTAGAGTGGACTCGACGGTGAGTATTACTGAGGAGTCCCATACTAGGGCAAAAGATATGTTCAGTGCTCCCTAGTTTTCAAAATTATCATGACAACATTATTTTGTGATGAATTCAACGAATTAGCACTTAATACAAATCACCACAAACTATCTTAATTTGATTTAAAAATATACTTCAAGCATAGTTTGGGTAATTGCCTTGTCACAATCCTACTGTTGTCTATTTAACTCTTTGATCTTTACTTGAAAAAACATTCATATGATACTTACTTATAAGTCTTGAGATACATTTCGAGATTTCTGTTCATTATGATCACCGTTACAATTTAGTTCCCCATTTGTTTACTCGATTTATCACCACCGTCTTTGTTAAGCAGATTTTCTAACAAGTCTCTAAGGTATTTATTTATTCTGAGTATAGATGTTACTAAATTTAACTCAGTTTCTTTATCATTCTTGATGGGTTCTGTGTATTTAACTTTTAACAAAATATAGTAAACAACATGGATGCAATTAGATGAATTGAACTTTGCAGATGACCGATTTGACTCTTTTATGTTACACAGTAACAAATACAGATGAAGACAGATAGTTTAGCAACAGCTACTGTTGCCAGAAGTAAGCAAGATCCTTGCATACGACTCAACACAACAAGCAACAATTCAATTACACTTGATGGAAAGACTTTGGAAGATGTAGAAAAGTTCACATACCTGGACAGCGTCATTGATAAACAACGAGGATCTGTTCTAATACAGATATAAAACCACGAATTGGCAAGACAAGAGCGGCATCTCTACAATTAAAGAAAATCTGCAACTTGAACCAGCTGCCAGTCAACACCAAAGTCACAATTTTCAATACAAATGTGAAGACAGTTCGATTATGTGTAGCTGAAAATTGTATGGAGAATTACAAAAGTCATTCGTCAAAAGATACAAGAATTTTTAAACAGGTGCCTGCGTAAGATATTTCGAGTCTGTTGGCCAGATACTATCAGCAACAACCTTCTGTGAAGGAGAACAAGTAAACTTCCAACCGGCGAAGAAATTTTGAAAGGATGTTGAAGGTGGAAGGACACGCATTGAAGAAATCATCAGACTGCATCAAGAGACAAGCACTAATATGGAATCCTCAAATGCGAAGGAAAAGTAGAAGACCCAAATATACACTGGGTGGTGAATTAAAGCAGACATGGATAAAATGAATAGCACTTGAAAATAACTGGATTAGAAGCCCAGGATAGAGTTGGTTGCCAAATACTGGAGAGCATTCTATCCTCTACGTGTTGGGGAAGTAACAGACATTAACTGATTGACCTTAAACATATGAACTTGATAAATTAATGAGTTCATTTATTTAGTACTGAAATACATAAAGACGTTGAAAGACGGCATAATCTTTAGTTTAGATAGTCAACACAATAAAGAAGTTGCGTTTAGGATAGATGTAACACCTCGTACATTTCATTAAGCATTTTGGAATCTGGGTTATACATCATAACAATGTAGCGTTATATTTTTTATCTAACTTCATTATATAGTTACTCAGCTATTAAATACAAACTGTTATTACCTATGATTCCAGTTGTTTATATGTTTTATAAAAGTTAACATTTAAGGGATTTCTCATTGTGCAGCACCTTATTACTACCGTTGATATTTTAATTTGAATTATTGAAAACCTACCAGAGAAAGTCTTCAACAGAGTGTTGTTGAATGGAAGGAAAGATTCAGTGGATGCTCAACTTCGAGATCAACAGGCTGGTCTCCGTAAGGATCGGTCATGCACAGACCAAATCGCAACACTACGCATCATCGTTGAACAATCAATTGAATGGAACTCGTCACTGTACATCAACTTCATCGACTATGAGAAGGCGTTTGACAGCGTAGACACGAGATCACTATAGAAACTTCTTCGACACTACACCGTACCAGAGAAACTCGTCAACATCATCCGGAAATCTTACGACGGACTACAGTGCAAAATTGTGCATGGAGGACAGCTGACAAATGCATTCCCAGTAAGAACCGGTGTCAGACAAGGCTGTCTGCTCTCGCCCTTCCTCTTCCTCCTAATGGTCGATTGGATCATGAAAACCTCTACATCTGGGAAGAAGCAAGGGATTCAATGGGCAAGTAGGATGCAACTTGATGATCTGGACTTCGCGGATGATCTAGCACTTCTATCCCATGCACAACAGTAAATGCAAATGAAGACAACCAAAGTAGCAGCAACCTCAACATCAATAGGCCTTAACATACATAAGGGAAAGAGCAAGATCATTAAATTCAACATCGAGAGCACCGACCCAATTGAACTTGATGGAGAAACTCTGGAAGAAGTGGATACCTTTACATACCTGGGGAGCATCATCGATGAACAAGGAGGATCAGATGCAGATGTAAGGGCAAGGATTGGCAAAGCAAGAGCAGCATTCCTACAGTTGAAAAATATATGGGAGTCCAAACAACTGTCTACCAACCTCAAAGTTAGACTCTTCAATCTGATCGTCGAGACAGTTCTTCTGTATGGATCTGAAACGTGGAGAACTACTGCAAACATCCTCAGGAGAGTACAGGTATTTATCAACAACTGTCTACGCAGAATATTGAATGTCTGTTGGCCGGAAAAAATCAGCAACAGCCTACTATGGGAGAGAACAAACCAATTCCCAGCTGAAGAGGAAATCAGGAAACGACGTTGGAAATGGATAGGACATACATTGCGCAAATCATCAGACTGTATCACGAGACAAGCACTAATTTGGAATCCTGTTGGACAACGGAAAAGAGGAAGGCGAAAGAACACCCTGCGTCGAGAACTGGAAGCAGACATTGAGAGGATGAAGAGTAACTGGAGACAGCTGGAAAGGATTGGTGAGGACAGAGTTGAATGGAGAATATTGGTGAGCGGCCTATGCTCCTCCGAGAGGGGTAACAGGCGTAAGTAAGTAATTGGAAAACCAAAAAAATGAAATTCTAAGTTTTACTGCAACACTCCTCAATATTAGATCTAGTGACCAAATGATGTTTCTTCATAAATGCTTTTGGAGTTTACACTTACACTACTCTGTATAATACCGAACTATGGAGGTTGAGCAGGTGACCATAATACACATTGACTAATATGTCAACATTCCTTAATCTAGTCAATTTAGGATACAAATTAAGGATTAACGTGCCCCATTTAGAATATACTACTTCATATGCTACTTAGTTCTTTTAATATCCCCTTACATAATACAATTTACTGTCTTAATATTCTGGTTATCATCAGTCGTCATGAATTTCCTCCTTCTTAGTTACATAAGAGATTTTATTTTTCAATTTTCTCTCAAAAAAATATCAATTTTTCATAATTAGAATGCATTTAAATTTTCCTGCGAATTTATGATGGGCTGAAAATGATCAATCTCTGTTGCCATATGTACTTCCAGTTTGGATTGCACGAATATACTGAGTTCGAGACCCTAGCTAAACGTAAACACAGGGCACCAGGTATATTTAGCTAAAGAGCCCCGAATAGGACGAAACACGCGTTCTAGTTTCCACTGCAGGTCACAGTCTAACTCAATCAGTTTTTTAGCTTAAGAATTATTCAGTTTTCTTCATGAATCAATTTCGTTTACCTTGAAATTAGAATAACGTCAAAATAACACAATGAAACAAAATATTGAAATATTTAATTGTCTGCATATGATACAAAATATCGCTAGTCGAGTACCACTGATAGCCAGAGAGCACTAAACAACCATTTGATACCAGTATAGGACCCCTCATGAGTGCACACTCCAGATTTCATTAGGGAATAAGACTCACTACTTTTAGGTTGGTGAACATTGATGATATTTCAGAACTTCATATCTAGATCAATAAACAAGACTGAACGACCGTTATCTGGAAATCATAAAACATTTAATAAACTGAATCAGTTAGACTGATTCTTATTAAGAATTCTTAATGTTTGGAAATAATAAACTTGAAGAAATCCTGAGTAGATGAATCGACAACCACAACAATAAAACGAGGATAATAAAAATTAATTCTGCTTGAAAGCCAAATCTGAATATTATTCAACTGAGGGTAATTTACTTAAAGAAATAGCTAAATTAAACGTGATAATGAGTCTCTAGTCTATGTTACTTCATCGAAAAAGAGACAACTACATCAAATTTAGGTAATAAAAGACATAAAAATAAAATTACAATCTATAAATGGAAACAAATTAAAGCATATAAAATTTATGCTTATCAGATATGCTCAGTATCATTTAAGTAAGTATGGCATGTACTTTGGAGTACCATAATGAACAGTAATTCTGCAATATTGGTAGAAGCTTATACGTACTATTACTTATTATGGTGAACAGGTTGAAGTAGTTGAAATACTATCGTTTCTGCGTGGTTGTGAGATAACTGTATACATAAAAGAAATTCACTCTACCTGTGCCTGTCTGAGCCACCGTTAGCGCCATACTGACATGAATTCGGCTATTAGAGATTAAGTTTAAAATTCATCTGTGTGAGGAATTTCACCATATTCACGTTAAATCTAATCTTTAACATTTGAAGATGTTTAGCGACTTCCTGTTTTCGACTAGTGTTGTCTCTGAATCATTACTGATAATAAATGGCCACATAAAATTGAGTAGCGGCACAGTGATAAAAATGCAGTCAACATCTAATAGCATCGACCTCGATGGTTTAATCGTGTTCTACAAATATCATTTCACCAAGTTCCACATCATACATTATTTACAGAAAATCAGACTGAATAGAAAAGTCGGAAGTATTAATGTTGTGACTTAGCATGAAAGAAGTATATTACTAACTACTATCATTAAGTCACTACTCTTTGACTACAGCCCTCAAGATTATGCAACACAGTGGTTTGAGATGTTGTCAGATATATCAAAGAATAGAAACCAGATACAATCCTATTAGAGTTTTTCTTTGTAACAGTGATTCTTAACAGGATGAAGCACTTATTTGTTTGGTCTGATTGTACTACCTATTGTGTAATTTTCTTGTGCATTTGTTAAGGTTTACTTTTTCTGGTTGCAACTCCCATCTCCGTTTTTAATTTGATTAGTGCACCTCCATTCTAATGTCAACATTACTTTCAAATAAATTAAATACATGATAAATTTGTGATATAGTGCAATGATCATTGATTGTGATTGGTGATAAGTGTTTCATTCATAGCAAATCTGAACTCCGCTAGTCAAAATTTTTCACAAGAGCTTTATGAGCATCCTGAAGTTAGACACCATTCAGCTGATTAGAGTCCCTGAGGAATCCCATACTAGAACGACACAGTAGTCCAGTGCTCCCTAGTTCTCAATGATGCCCTCTCGAAATCAATCTATGATGAATTCAACCAACTAAACTTAATACCAATCTCCATAAACCAAATCAATTTAAATAAATAATCGATTTTAATTATTTCCATATTTGATTGGAGGCAAATCGATTGTATCTCTCATTGTGTAACGTCTTCTAAGCAACCTGTTTTCATTACGAAAATTTCTTCAGTGTCCTTGACATTAAGTTATCAATGTTTAAAACAAGCATCTTTTTTAAAACACAATTTCACAAGCATAAAATTAATCTATTTTGAGGATTGAATCGATGTGGTTTTATGTAGATCAGTGTTGAGTTATCTGTATTCATTACAGACTTATGTTAGTTGAATACCATTGAAAACTAGAGAGCACTGAACATCTGTTTCATCGTAATACGATGTTCTCTAGCAATTGTCACTCACGATCCTTTCATGAACTCGATCACAGGGACACCCAGTTAACGAACGACTATTCCCCTATAACAATGGACCTATCATTGTTCACTTTGTGACGATAATTAATTATCATAGCTTCACTCAATAGTATGCTTAGTATACTTTGAATTTTTAGTATATACTGTCTCAACAGATTGCTGCCTCTTCCATGTATACATTAAGAGTGGCTGCACCAAACTGAGTTAACTCATTAGTAAAGTAGGATAGGATCAAGCATATGCAGTCCAGAGTCACATTACCATTGGTAACATATACGTATTTACATTTATTCACATGATTTGAGCGACATCTTAATATCAGACAATCAATATAATCATTTGAAAACATAAAGCATACATGGTCGAATTTTCTGCAGTTCGTGTTTATGAAAGTAGCCTAACCACTATAACCACACATGTCCATGATGATAGAATGGTTCTGAGTAAAAATCTGAAAACGTTTTAACGATATCGAATCGCCATCATACGGGTTATGTAGCCAAAACTCTTGAACTGTCATTGAACCACTGTTACAATGTATGTTTAGACTAAGAAGAAATTTTAAGTAGTCCACTTTCCGAAAAGAGTTCTGTAATTAAAACTAAATATTTCAGAAATAGTCATCTGATGATTATTGATTATTTTCAACACATGTTACTAGCCACCATAGATTCTTCGCTTAGATTTCACTGTACTACTAACGATAGGTCGTACATTATCAATGATAACTGTTTTTTTCATGATTAATAGTCTTTGAAGCAGGTGTCATCATTATGAAATTTAAACTTTCTTATTAAATCTCTTTCTAATTACTAATAACATTGACTAGAATGACAAAAGAATACTTTCAGAATTGAATCAATCATCCTCAACCTCTAGATGAGCTACAAATATATTCATCATTATATTCCCAACTAACTGTATTACTGTTAGGTCGGACCACAAAGAAGCGTAACAAACTTTCAGAACTGTGTTTCCGAACACTATTTCATTTATTCAAACTGTCTGTAATGTAAACATTTTGTTTCTATTAGTGTTACGCTCCGCTTGCCCTATCCTCTCGTTTAGCATAATTACTGTTATTATATTGTCTCTTATTATGGACTACAGTTAATTAGTTGTGTACAAGTTGTTCCTATTCACTACCACTATTTCCCTCATTCTGTATTCATGTTAATTTTCTAATTGGTTTGCTGTGTGGTTTGATTTTATGTATATATAAAAGAATGCTTGAAATATAGATTCGATTTGATCCGATTCTGTCTGGCTGACCTATTGGCTCGCATTCTTCTTATTTCGGCTTGGGACTAAGTGGGCACAGGGCAGACGCGCAATAACCAACTAGGCACCAGTCATTGGCATTCGGTTACCCACACCCCCTAAATATCATACGACATAACAATTTCATAATGCTTTCACTAACATTCAATGGAAATGTAGATGAAACACTGTTGAATTATTCATATGACTATCAATTTTCTACTGAATAGAATATTTCAACTATGTCTATAACTATTAATATTATAAAATATTTATAAACATTAATAGAATGTTGAAGCATTCATTAGTCAAATGTATTAATTGTCAACTGTCAAAATATAAGTCATAAATTAAAAAAGTAAGAAGAGATCAAATGAAATAGTGGAACTTCCATGTAATCGTAAAAAAGTAAGTCAGAAAGAGAATTCAGTTAATGTTATCTGGTGATGAAAATCTACTTCCATCATTGACTAGTTACTTTAGTAATCATATTTTATTATTAATTTTATTGAATAAATTAGTCTAAATTTGACAACCAGTGATCATAAAGAAGCACTGAAGAGTGGTTTTGTCTTAATGTGGGACTAGTCAGGATTACATGTTCACTACCCTAATAGGGATCGAATCCAGGACTATTTGATTCTGCGGTAAACGCTTTACAAATAAACCACTTAGTCGGGTTTTAATGCTTAATGTTTCTGATTCAGTAAATTGGTGAGATATTTGTGCATCCCCATTGATTGACATTGGTGGGTAACCGCTTAACACCTAACATAGTTTAACTCATGCCTTTTTCACTAGAACTTCAAGAATTACTTCGAGAAATTAATCACTAGTGAGCTGACATTGATTGTTATAAGCATTGAACAATCTTCACAATACCCAATTACATATTACAGTAATTATATCTATAATTAGAAATCTTAATGATTTCAATATGATTCTCTGGATAAATAGTAATTTGACTGCGTAATAAATACAACGTCTAAATAGTTCAGTCATTTTATCGATACAAAATTGATAAGAAGAAAATCTGTGGGAAAAACAGTTAGTATTACTAAAAATAGTGTAACAGTATGTTTGCTCGTAAGCAGTCAACAGGTAAATCTATGACTTATGCAATTTGAAATTTGTCAATAGACTGTATCTGTGATCCTAATCCTCTTGCCATTTAACACATCGGATATTTTACTACTAAGCGAATAGGATGAAAGTAAATTATGCTACAGAAAATTTATAATTCAGATGAATAGAATTTTTTGAAAAGTAGGATGAATTAAAAGGCAGCTGTTTCAGTTTCATTTATTGTCACGAGTAAGCGATTGCTCACCACTCTGCATTGTTTAACACCATTGGTTATGATATCCTATTAGAGCACCAGGAATTAACTTTTGAAGTTGGTTACAACGAAACTGATATTGACTGTAATTGAGTGTTGTGGAGATTATTGACTTTGAATTAGTTGTCATGAATTAACGTGGGATTAACAAATATTACAATCTAGAAGACAGTGAATAACAACAATTCAGCGTTATTATGTGACTTCTTGTCAATGTACATCCTCGATTCCACTGTAAAATTAAGCCTAGGATAATATTGTTCAAACATATTAGTGAAACCAGAAACATCAACCGTTAAATATTAGTTAGCTCATTGTTTTAAAGGTTTGGCGTTCACTGCAAAGTTTGAAATTCTTTAGCAGGATTTCTTAGTTGGATCGTAGATGTACACTATATGACATAAGATTAAGCATTTAACATAACGCTTAATTATATCACACCACCTAAAAAAAGCATAACCAAAAGAACTGAAATCCTATCTTATCCGTTGATTGATCACTACATAGTGACCAATTTATTGTTTATTATACTCTTAGTAGTATTGATCGAATTCTGTCAATCTAATTGTAGTGTATCCACTAGTCTAAGTGATTCAATATCACTGGCGCTATGTTGTGATATGTTATGACGTAAGAGAATTAGGTGGTTGGTTGGCCGAGTGTCAATCACTACTAACTAGTCGGTAACTGTGCGTCTGCCCTGTTCCCACTTAGTCCCAAGCCGAAATAAGAAGAATGCGAGCCAATAGATCAGCCAAATAGAATCCTTTAATATTTCAAGCATTCTTTTATATATACATAAAATCAGACCACACAGCAACCCAATTAGAAAATTAACATGAATACAGAACGAGGGAAATAGTGGTAGTGAATAGGAACAACTTGTACACAACTAATTGACTGTAGTCCATAACAAGAGACAATATAATAACAGTAATTATGCTAAACGAGAGGATAGGGTAAGAGGAACGTAACAATAATAGAAACAAAATGTTTACATTACAGACAATTAGAATAATTGAAATAGTGTTCTTAAAACACAGTTCTGAAAGTTTGTTACACTTCTTTGTGGTCCGGCCTAACAGATAAAAGGTGGTATGGGGATTTCTATTGACTACCCTTTCTTGGCCTCAAAATTATCTAATTTCTTATTATTGTCATTGATCATAAATGTTTATGTAATTTACATTTAAAAAAAAACAATAAAATTACGTAATAATGTTCAAAAGACTTGAGACAAAAAAAACAATATACCTCAATACATCTTTATGTGTTTATGCTAACTAAGCATGAAATCGAGCATAGAACAGTTGTGAACTATGAAATAACGCTTAGTTACTAATGAATCAATCATAAAACAAAAAAATTTTATTATCCAGTTTTAAATACAAATTAGACTAATCCTGTTGTAATTTCTGTCTTGTTTGATTTTCATGACTTTGTTCTCCTCATAAATTTACAGTGTAATAATCGTAATTGAATTCATTGCCCGTAGATACAAAATGTTAGACTGTTATTATTAAACAGGAATTCAATATGAACATTTGCATTACCATTATCATGATGACTAACGATGGAGCTTGGAAAAAGCTGGATATATTTTGTAATGATATGAACTACATTGATTTGTTTCCAGTCAATCCCGATAAATATGTGACTAATTTATTATCGACTGTAATATCCACCCACGAACTGGAGTCAGTCTCATTTGGATTAAATTTTTTCCATACTCATGACAAATATACCTGAACTAGCAGTTAATAACCGATTTGAGAACCTTTATAAACAACTAAATACGTTTGACCCCTCCACTCCCACCCTAGACATCTTAAAACGTAAGTTTTTGTGAATGTGAGAAAATTCTCATTTGAACCTGTGGAAAAAGTTGACATGGAATCAAATCCTTCAAGTAGGAGCATGGATTCAACGGTTAAATGTCTGCCGTAAAATTTGAAGATCTTGAGCATTAATAGAGAGTGGGATAATGAATGAACACAGTTAAAGGTTACCAAAACAAGGACAAAACAGTCACCTTTCAGTGTTTCCTGGTTTTTAATGTTTCTCGAACCCATGTCATATTATGATATCTAATTCAAATTCAACTCTCTTCACAACACTTACAGTGTGACCATATTGTAAGTAAAGCGAAATTCCATTCCAGTTACGAAGTGGTCTGCTTATACGTCTTGGACATAGTTTATTCTAAACATAAAATTCCTACTAAGATGAACTTCATCCGATAACCGCACTGTTGCACAAATTTTCATAAAGTGTTCAATATCTATTGTGGATGCAGTTTTTTGAAAACTCAGTAACTGACTATCCGATGGGAAAAACGGAATCCCAATTTGACTTTGTTTGAACTCGGTTTTTTGGACCTTTTTGATGTCGTCTGAAATGATTACTTCAAAAGAAAAAAAATTAGACATTTTAGCACCCAAATCATTATTTAAGAAATGAATCGCTAATATAAAGTCATATCATGTTTTACAATATAATAAGCCCACAGAACCCTTACTGTAGGTAACATTTGAAAGGCCTGTTACTGGCTATGCATCTACCTGTTGAACTAGCTCAAGCACCTTGATATCATTAGTATGATACGGACTTACCACTTGGATGCGATATTTAAGATGAGGTCTCACATAGGTGAAATTCGGAATATGACTCCATCAAACATTCAAATGTTCTGTGTAATGACTAAAGAACTCGAAACCCTTTAACTTCTGCCACATTTCAGTGATTTTCAAGTTACGACTAACAGTTACTCTTATGTCCTTAACTTCCTCTCTTGGTTGATGTAATGTGTAATTTATCGTAAACCGTTAGCCGCTATAGCGGCTGTTTTGAACTAGCTTATTTTTAATCCAATCAGTCTGTAAACTTTCACAATGTGGCCATCAAATGTATTCACTAACAGGACGAAGTGTCATGGAAACAAGACTGATTGCAAACAATTACAGATGAATATGAATAACAGTTAATCAATGTTTGAAAACTCTTTATGCAATTTTATCATGGATCGACATCACCTAGAGTAACAATGAAAACTAAATGATACTTTATAAAATGAGTAATATGTATTTGTAAAATTCCAATGAGTAGAAATTAAAATTTCTGACGTTTCGCGGTTTAGTGTAAGTCGCTTCTTCAGAGAAATGAATAACCGTCAGAAATTTTAATTTCTACTCATTGGAATTTTACAAATACATATAACTCATTTTATAAACAACCTATTCAATGCTCAATTTATTTGAAATTATCAAAGTTAACCTTGGCAGTGATGTATAAATGATACTTTGTTTTAAGATCATAACTGTTTTCTACTATTAATCAATTAAGTAACAACAGCAGTTAATGCTAAATGGCATAAATTCATTCGTATTTAGTTAGATCCTACTTACTAGATTACAACACGATTGAATTATTACATCATCATAATAAGCAATCATAAGCATTGGTAATGGTGAACATACGAATGAAGTGACCAAGCATCATTTAACTTGACTCATGACTTATTGGAATCATAACAAACAGGTTGCCCTTTACATATCACAAGTTGGGTTAAATTGTTCGTTTTTGTATCTGTGATTGCATAACTGTTACCTGCTTTACTGTTGATAATATTTAACTCTATTAATCATTTTTTCACAGGAACACTAAAATATTCATCTAGTTTTAAACATGACTTCCATATAGATAAGTAATTCTTGGTGAATTGGCTATTCTGAAGACACTCAACGTGCTCAAGCACTTATCGATTGTTGATTGTAGCCTCGCATAGAACTGAACTTTGTCGTCTTCGAGGTTGTCATTGGTTAGTGCATAGTACTGGATTACATTCATTGTAATCCCATCCTTCTTTGTCTTGAATGATGCTTTGATGATCATAGGCCTATGAGGTTCTCATCCTCTAAGAGTCTTCCATGCTTCTTAAGACAACATTAGTGTTACTCCTTGTGTATGTGGGGCGTTTTCTTCGTGACCGGAGTATAAAAGCACTTCTCCTACGGATAATCTTTGCTATCCAGCTTGTAGCCAATAGTTTTTACTAATTCCAAATACCTTCAGGTTGTATTTTCTCATTTCTCCAGCAATTTGAATTTTACACTATATATCCCACATCATGCGAACATTCCATGTACTTATATGAATTGTTGCCCTGATTGACAGAATGAGCATCGTCGTCGTGACTTCCGAAGAAACTCGGCTTTCACCATGAGGCGTCGTAACAGACTTTTCAACTCCCAGGGCAGAGTTAAAGTGGTTATAAAGGTTTTTACTGGTTAGCGTGTTTTTAGCGAAGTTGTTGTTGGGGTTGCTAACTCCATGCTTAATAGTTGTGTAATCGAGGTTAATTCTAGACCACAATGGATGATTTAGGATCAGTCTACTGATCTGTATAAACTATGTATATAACATAGAAATAACTGAGTTGCTCTCATAAGCCCCCATTATTTGTTTCTTGTGGTCATTTTATTTGTCTTCGCATATATAAAATAAATATACTGAACGCAGAATGAAAAAATATTGCTGAAGTTGATTGTCTTCAGTAGTATGTTTGCACTGGTATTTGGATAAGTGGTTATTAGAAATTCATTACGTGCAAAGGCATATTTTATAGCTTTACACTATGAATAAAGCTTCGTAGAATAACCAGCATAATACAGAAAGCAATGAACTTTCGTTTTGTTTTAATAGAAGACTTCTCAATCACGTGTGTAGAAGACTTCACCGTGGATTAATCCACAAATCTATTAACTCAACGGCTGATGTTGAACCTTTAAAATCAACTTTAAAATTAAAAAGCATGAACACCTTTCCACAGTAAAAATGTTTAGGGATAGGACTATCTTCATAGCATTGGTCGTCTACTTATTCTTAGTTTGGGATACTCAGTAGTATGATATTTCCAGTATTATGCAATGTAAAAATGCAACATAAAATTTTCTAGTTTCATTATAAAGAAGATGTTATTTATGCACAGATTCAGAATTGAATAGCGTAATACGTTTTATAGTGCTACTCTGTTCATCAAATTCTACCATAATAGTTGTCCACCGTAAACGTGAAATGTCTTCAAAATAGCCAATTCACCAAGAATTACTTATCTATATGGAAGTCATGTTTAAAACTAGATGAATATTTTAGTATTCCTGTGAAAAAATGATTATTAGAATCAAATATTATCAACAGTAAAGCAAGTAACAGTTATGCAATCACAGATACAAAAACGAACAATTTAACCCAATTTTTGATGTGTAAAGGGCAACTTGTTTGTTATGATTCCAATAAATCATGAATCTAGTTAAATGATGCGTGGTCACTTCATTCGTATGTTGACCATTACCAATGCTTATGATTGCTTATTATGATGATGTAATAATTCAATCGTGTTATAATCTAGTAAGTAGGATCTAACTAAATACGAATGAGTTTATACCATTTAGCATTAACTGCTGTTACATATTTATCTAACGTGTTAAAAATAGGATGAAACTGGAGTCCTGCTATGTAATCGTTCGCAATAATTCAGCTTTCTCTCTGGATATATATATATATATATACAGATATATACAGATACTGTTTAGCTTCAATTCATAACAATATCAACTGGAAGATACACATACTTCAACACTATACAAATACTGTAGTGGTTTATATTACTTTTTTTCAATCTACAATAATTTTGTATGAAAACAAAACAATAACAGCAAAACAAAAGGACAATAAACGATCTGATGCCATCCTTACGTGTTTGTTATCTGCCTATTTTCATTAGTCTATTAACAGACATACACTGTATAACAAATATGAAGGAAAGTAAGTTTTTGTTTTTATAATTATAAACTTGTATTGTATCAATAAAGAAACAGGCTAATGACGATTTACCTCCTGCTTAAGAACATCGAAACTAATCCATATTGGATAGAAATTATTGGACGGTTATTTAATGGTGCTGATGGTGAAGTGTTTTACCAACCAGAAAACTCTAGGTTCGATTACTTGGTAGAGTCGGAGGTGCTCAGTGGTCCTTTATTTTTATTAATACTCAATAAAAGTTATTCTGTGGTGAATTTGAACTACTAAACTTAACACTTCTCTCCGAAAAGCCTCCTCCATTTAAGAATTGATTACGGTAATTGAATAATGTGATAATGAATGTTTAACTTGTCATATTTGAAAATAACAAAATAATATTACAAAATAAATAGCTTTATTTCATTGAATTCGCCAAAGATTGATGTTATTAGGGTACTTTTTGAAACATGGGAGTACTGGACAGTTGTTTTGTCATAGTATGGGACTCTTCAACAATGATTACTTTATATTCCATTTCAGGAGATTTAGGTTTGCGAGTACCTATCCCCCTGCCTCACTTGACTGGCATCCAATGATAGAATTTTCACTTTCATTAATTTGTAACAGCACCACGATGGTACATTGTAATTTGTGACAACTCTCTTACTCCAGACAAGTCTGAATTTCACCAGTCACGACTTCTCACTAGAGTAGAAATTTTACCATTGGAAACAGGCCCAGTTGTATAAAGAGATAGACTTTCACCAACCTGAAACTTCTCAGGCGGAATATAAGGTGCGCATTACTGAGAGGTCTCATACTAAGACTAAAAATCTGTCTGGTGCTCTCCGGTTTTCAGTGGTATTCTGCCAACATCATTCTATCACGAATTCAATCGACCAAAAATACTTATCTCTACGAATTTTTATACTGGGTTGCTTGGAACAGAACAAAAAACATGATTTATTCATTACCATTAGTAGCTAGACGAATCTGCACGGATGGTGCATTCGAGTTAGTACTAAATAAACTGTAACAGATACTTGTCAGAATTGGTTGTCCTTCCAGATTCTTTAACAGAAATATGGAACAGTGACTGCCGCATGAAAGAATACTAACAGTTTCAAAGAAATACCTTTCTATGGATGCTGGTTTTTAAGGAGACATTGCTTCCGACAATCAAAAGAATAGACTATCAAAAGTTGTCTGAAAAACGTTATACACTGCTTAACTACGCATTTTTCTTCCCAACAGGATTTTAGTGTGTAGTTATGCTAATTACAAACTGTTGCTCTGAGCCGCGTTACTGTACGTAAACAAGTTACATCGACCACACACACGAAACTTTGTTGAAATGTATCTCTGTAGACTGTCCTGATTAAATGAATATATTTGTTATTAATCTCAGCGGATGAAATTAATGAAAAAATTCCAACGTTTCGTTCGGCAAACTGGTCCGAATTTTGAATAAACATGCCATACACGTTTTTTTTCCGAACAAACAATACACTGGGCTCTGCACTTGTAAATATCAAGGACAGAGTACCAAAAGAAGAACAAACAAACTGTATCTATGAGATCAAATGTAATGATTGCAATGCCAAATACGTAGGAGAAACATCACGACAATTGAATGTAAGGATGAAGGAACATATACTTTGATCAAAGCATATTCCCGAATCCTCTAATGATATACTAAAACTTGAAAATAAATCGGCAATAGTATTACATTCAATAGAATCAGGACACAGTATCGATTTTGATGGAATGAAAATCCTTCAAAAAAAATTTAACTCCTACAAAGAAAGGCTAACATCTGAAGCCCTACACTTATCGGCTAATCCGAATAATATAAACCGACGAGATGGAATACTGTTAGCTGCACCATGGCAGCTAATGATTAAACAATGAATTAACAACTTCTACTACTCCAATTTCCAATGCATTCCATTTATTTATTGATTGATTGATTAATTCTGTTTAGAATTCTCTATTCCGATTCACATTCAACGTGTAGCCATTTACGAATATTCTCCCTTCCTTTGACCTATAATCATCATCATTACATTGATTCCCTCCAACTATGATTTGATAATAAGCCTATCTTCAGATTGTCTATCCCTCGCCGTGCACGTAACTCAGAACAGTACTTGTACACACAAGATTGTAACATGAAACTGCACACAAAAATGCACACCTTCCTTCATCCACACAATTTCAATATTAGTTCACTTACAATGACTCATATGACAATTTCATACCCTGTATAAAATTGGATATTCATAATCAATTTGACCACTTATTTACATTTATATTCGATAATTTTTGATTTTGGTTATTTCTCTGAAGAAGCTCGAATCAGTTTGCTGAACGAAACGTTGGAATTTTTCATTAATTTCATCCGCTGAGATTATTAAAAAATATATTCTATTCATATGTCTTATATACACTTGGCGCCCAAGTTTTGTAAATATTTTTGTTCATTTTTGGACGAAAATACCTATAAAATGTCTTGATTAGTTGTCTAGAGAAATATACAAATCAATTAATAGCTCTATTGTCGAACATTTTGTGACTTCTAGTCATGTAGTTCCATTAAAATTATCTTTCCAAATTGTTCATAAATTCAAACTGCCCTTAAAAATAGTACAAATCACAATTCTATGCACGGTGGAGATTTTAGCCATCCATCAATCTAAATCAATGATTTAATATCCAGGAAAAACACAATTCAATACTCAGTTTACTTTCAATCAAAACTTTTTTTCTTTCCTTTCATAATTAACCTTTACTTCATAACTAAATATTCACTCAATATATTTTAGATTATTCAATTATTCTTGTATTCATATTTCATCTTCTAAAGAAATTTTAAACAGTTATTTAGATTATTATAGAGAACTTGTTTCTATCTTCTTATTCTTTTCAAGTCTGTTATTATAACTAATAATAGATACTTGAAGCCGTCTGATTCCTTCTTGATAACTTGTTTTCTTGACGTAATACTTTTATTTTACTATTGTATGAAGTTTTTTCTAATATATACAATTGTCCAGTCAGTGTGTTTAACATCGTCGGAAAAAAAAGAATTTTTCATGGAAATATGTTTTCCTGGGAAACTTAATGGAACATGAAATGACCTTGAAATCATTTTCAGCCAATCAGAACAAAATTGTAAGGTAAATGATTATTATGAAAAATCGATAAAATATTTAGAAAATAGTATTTTAATATATTATCAATGAACTTAATAAGATTAGAAATAAATTGTACAATGTTCTATATATGAAATCATTCATATGACTTTAAATCATATTATTTCTGAAACTGTGATAAGGTGTTAAGGACTTTGTAAAACGAAGACTATAAACGTTGATGCATTGGGTATGGACTCTGACGGTTGAGTCCATGAATTTTCTTTGATGAATAACAACATGTCGCACAAAATCACCGCCATTTAGAGGCTGTTAACCTTAGCAGTCATCTGAATATATATGGTTATCCTCGATGAAAGGAATCATCGTTGGGGTCATTCTGTCTTGGATATATTGGAAATTTCAATTAATAAATGCAAAAAACCTGATTGTTGAATTAAAGTGATTAGTAGTCACTTATTCCTTTCAGATGCTTTTTCCTGTATTATAATTCTGTTTCTTATTGGATGCTTCATCAAACTCAATTAATCTGCCGAATTCCCGCCCCGTCGAACAATAGCTGTACCTAACACTTGTATGGAAAATATGAACTCTGTATATCAAAGTGTAACTTTCATTGAAGACTCTATTTGAAGACCTAATTTTCATGTAATTTTGTTTGTCATCTAGTATTTCAGACTTAGCTACGTAGATATATTCATAAGAGTGCAGCTATTTGTATAAATTACATTCAGATATGCTGTAATTATAGAATAAATCAATGGAGAAAAAGACCTACAGTTCTGTTTACAACACACCTATTGAACATACTCAGCTTGACGAATTAAATTCAATTAAGTATTACTTTACCTTAATGAAATGTTCATTAGTAAACACCTAGCTTACTGTAATTTAGTGTTGTGAAGATTGTCACAGATTTACTTGAAATAGACAACCAGTGAAAATCAGCAATCACTAAACAGCTAGTTTGGAACTCTTCAGTAGTGTACATCTTGTACTCCACTAGCGAATCAAGCCCAATAGACTCATGTTTTGCAGAGACTGCTAAACTCCTATATCGGAATCCAACAGTCAGTATTTCTAATCCAGTCAATTAACGATACAATTGCGCAATCTTACCCATCGTCGTCATTGTTGACATCTCACCTAGTTTTTTTATCAAATATCATGTATGGTCTATCTTCGTGTGTGAATTAGTCACAGATTGATATTGGTAGGATATTACTGAAATTCTGAGTCAGCTCGACAGTTATATTGTCCTGGTATGGTGCTCCACAGCAGTTTGCACCATCGATTCTGTTGGGGATTCGAACCCAGAGCTTCAGGGTTAGCGAACGTTTAACCCTCTGCACCACTAGATCAACCGGCTTACAACAGTAGAATTCCGAATACCATTAATTTATGATATAGGGCAACGATCATCGATTGCCTTCGGTAACAACTATCACACTTCCGACATATCTGAACTCCATTAGTCACGGCTTCTCATCAGAGTGCGCACTGCTGACGAATCCTATACTAGGACGAAAAAGCTGTCCAGTTCTCCCTGATTTTCAATGATATACTGTCAACACCAATCTGTGATGAAATCAACTATCTAGAACCTTAATACTAATCTCTGAAAACCATCTTAATTTAAGTTAAATTTTGTAAAATGAAGTGAATGATTAGTAAAATTCGTAACATTACGATGATAATAATAATCGGAGGAATTACAGATAGTGTATTTATTTGATTTTGAGAGAGTTACAAATTCAGTTGGGATTAGATTGGGAGATTGGGTGATGCTCGAGTTCTCCATGTGTATTGATTAATAATAATTGATTAATAATAATAATAATAATAATAATAATAATAATATGGAGATTTATGAATAAACAAAATAGCTTTTGGATAGAAAAACTTATGTTACAGAAACGTACATGAAGAAAGAAAGCTATATGTGCTTTGCTACGATTGAATTATCGTATGACTAAGGTGACGATTTGCTTTATGAATTTTTAATTGGTCATAGTAGGAGAAGGGGTTGAATGTACTTCATTAATATATGCACACCCCTGGTCTCTTTTAAGAACCTTGTTTCTAACTGGTTTTGGAAGAAAACTATTCACTCGTTACATGATCTGTTTGAATTAGACGAGCTAATGTTGAACTGTTGATACTTTGGAGAAACTACAGGAAGGTGTTCACGAGAATGGTGAAGCGAATTCCTTGAGCATCTACAAATGTAACTAGCTCCACAGTAGTAGTTGAACTGAAAGATGCAAAATGAAATGGCAAGCTTTATCCTCCATTTTCGGTGTCATCATACGGTGGGTAGAAAACACTGATTGTAGTTTCCCTGCACTGAATGTTTTTGGAGGAAACTACGTAACCTCAACATTAGCTTTTAGTTAAGTGCATCCTCTTTGAATGCTAGTCTGAATTACCTTTGTTATATCAGGCTATTTTAGAAAAACTGTTTTAAGAAGACTGATTCATTTATTTTCAGTATATATATGTCGATTTTTTATTATTGTTATGTGCCTATCTCCCTAAACTCCCACTAAACTCCCACTAAACTCGAAACTTGTTGTCATACCATTTGTCATTCAGGAACTACAATAAATTAATCATATACTTATACTCCCAGTCTTTAGTTATTATTGTTTTCGCTTTTTACAGATGTTATTCTCCCTACTAGTGTAGTGAGTGGTTTGGTTTTGTGTATATATAAATGTATAAGTGACTTAGTTATCTTGTTTCTTTATTCCGACTTGGGGACTAGTATTCATGAGGTAGACGTGTGCTTGCTTTAATTGATATTATCGAGGTCACACTATTTTCCATACATTATGATAACCCAATTATTCAAGATATACAAAACCTTACTATTTATTTTCATGACAGTGTATTTAGTTATGGACTTAGCGGATGATCTAGCACTTCTATCCCATACACAACAGCAAATGCAAGTGAAGACAACCAAAGTAGCAGCAACCTCAGCACCAATAGGCCTAAACATACATAAGGGAAAGAGCAAGATCCTCAAATTCAACACCGAGAGCACCGATCTAATTGAACTTGATGGTGAATCTCTGGAAGAAGTGGATACCTTTACATACCTGGGGAGCATCATCGATGAACAAGGAGGATCCAATGCAGATGTAAGGGCAAGGATTGGCAAAGCAAGAGCGGCATTCCAACAGTTGAAAAATATATGGGACTCCAAACAACTGTCTACCAACCTCAAAGTTAGACTCTTCAATTTGATCGTCGAGACAGTTCTTCTGTATGGATCTGAAACGTAGAGAACTACTACAAACATCCTCAGGAGAGTACAGGTATTTATCAACAACTGTCTACGTAGAATGTTGAATGTCTGTTGGCCGGAAACCATCAGCAACAGCCTACTATGGAAGAGAACAAACCAACTTCCACCTGAAGAGGGAATCAGGAAACGACATTGCTCAAATCATCAGACTGTATCACGAGACAAGCATTAATTTGGAATCCTGGTAGAAAACGGAAAAGAGGAAAGCAAAAGAACACCTTGAGTCGAGAATTGGAAGCAGACATAAAAAGGATGTACAGTAACTGGAGACAGCTGGAAAGGATTACGCAGTGCAGAGTTGAATGGAGAATACTGGTGAGCGGCCTATGCTTCTCCTAGAGGGGTAACAGACGTAAGTTAGTAAGTAAGTAAGTATTTAGTTATAAACTTTACGAAGATTGGGTGGGAGGTGGTGGTAGTTGATATTGATTCTTCCTAAGAGTTTTATTCAATACTTTTGTTCCCTTGTCGACCACATCAGATGAGCATATTGTCATGTACCATCCCATCTCGATCTCCTCCCCCCCACCTCCGATATATAGATTATATAATCATGTTTATTTTATTTATCGTTTAAGTTTAACAAGCAACACAGTAATGATTATTTCAACATCAACATTCATATTTTACAAATAATCTTAAAAGAAATAAAACATTATTTATATCCACTTATCCTTTATGCCTGAATATTGTTGTATCTGCCTTAGACTTGGCTATTTGGTGATAATTATTACTTATGAAAGTAGAATTGTAGAAAGTGAATTTTAGAATTTAATCTAAAAGAAGAATACTCTTCACTTTAAAGTGTATTTCATTCTCTTCATCATACAATCACTTCTACATAACAGTTAAAATTGTTTACTCAACAAAAACAAACAAACAAACAAACAAATCCTCTTGATAAATTGTTAATGTAAACATCATTTACTATCATTTGTTAAACAGTCAATATCAATCAGTCAGTAAGTTACAACGTAGAACTTGGTACATGCGTACATCAGTTTAAGTTGCCATGTCTCAATTAGCAGATAGAGATTATATTGTCGGATCATATCCCAGAGTAGAAGAGGCAGTATTAATAGTAAGGTATAGAGATTGAAGATCAAATTTAAGAAAATACGATTCCATAAAAAAAAATTATGATAAGTTTAGAAACTTAGAAATTAGAGGAAGACAAGGAATGGATGCACCTGCGCCACTGACAACGATTTTGAGCCATGTCACCCAAAGTCTCTAATCATTTGTTACGATGATCACACGGACCCCAAACAGGTAGTCTGCACCTATTAACATGGCTTAGCTCAATGACTTCATGGACTGGTGCCATGTTTTGGTTTGTTCACCTCTAGCTTTCTTTCAGCCTTCACTTACACTAGACAACATCGCTCGTCGAGGTAGGCAGTTGTCAGGCACACTTAATACATGTTCTAACCAACTCAGTCAATATACTTTTAATCAATTTTTTTTCTTTTTTTTAAAATAAAAATAAAGAAGATCCAAACAAAATAACAAGAAAACTAAGTTAAGTGTTGGTGAAAATGACATTTAAGATAATTTAGTTTAAGGGTAATAAATGTTTTTTTAAAGTGTATCACATGTTGACATTTTCAATGGTTCAATAAATAAATTTATTTTATAAATTTAAATGAAGTATGAAAATAAAGTGAAATAACTGTGTAGTTGTCAGGCGAGTGGTGCGAGTTGAGGGGAGGGTGTGAGGGGTTGAGGTAACGAGTCAATATGATTTGTGCTATGATTACAACATAATAACATTAGAGATAATGATTGGTTGGTTCGATGTTCAAGTGATTAAAATGTTCTTCAGAAGGTATGAATAGGAAGAACAATGAGTAAACTTAATGGCTTGTATTTACCGCATATTGATACTATTAGTAAAGAGAAATACAAAATATAACAAAGGCCGGATTATGGGAGTTATGTACATGGTTGGGGGATAATAGGATGATAATAAGGTTAAAATATCATGGTTACTGAATGCGTAACCAAAAGCAGTTTATTTGTAATGGTACTGTTATGACGAGAGAGAGAATTGGGGAGTGAGTGGGGTTGGTCGAGTGCAAATCACTTGTGCCTAGTTGGTTATTGTGCGTCTGCCCTGTGCCCACTTAGTCCCAAGCAGAAATAAGAAAAATGCGAGCCAATAGATCAGCCAGACAGAATCATATTATATTTCAAGCATTCTTTTATATATACATAAAATCAGACCACACAGCAAACCAATTAGAAAATTAACATGAATACAGAACGAGGGAAATAGTGGTAGTGAATAGGAACACCTTGAACACAACTAATTGACTGTAGTCTATAACAAGAGACAATATAATAACAGTAATTATGCTAAACGGGAGGATAGGGCAAGCAGAGCGTAACAATAATAAAAACAAAATGTTTACATTACAGACAGCTAGAATAAATGAAATAGTGTTCTCAAAACACAGTTCTGGAAGTTTGTTACACTTCTTTGTGGTCCGGCATAACAGGTACTAATAACACGTTAGATTATGAATTTCGATTCTTTGCCCCGATATAACAAAAAGTAAGTCTAGGCTACCTAATATGAAATGTGAGTTCTTTATGAAGACGATATAATCCTATTCAGTTGACAATATACTGAGTCTTCTGAACACCTTGCGTAATAATGCAACCGTGTGTTGAATGTACCTAACTTTCTATAAATTCAAAATGTTGCTTCAGAACTAATTTTTATGATCTTTTAAATTGGTCGTAGAATGTAAAGTTGTTGAGTATGTCGATCACTTCATTCATCATAGAAGTCTCGACAGCCATGGTTGGTCGGTATCTGACAAAATCTCAGCATGGATTTAAAAAGCTGGCTTAACCTTTATCAGTTTACGTCACATGTAGCGTAAGCGTCATAAATATTTCTCAAAGTTAACTTATGGTTGTGAAATACGTGATACAAAAACAGAAGAGATGCGAAGGTTTTAGGTTTTTGACAACAGAAGTCCTCAAATTATTCACCACACATCATGGGTTGACGCATTAAGCGATATGGATGTTATATAGAGAGTACTAGGAAAAGATAGAAAGTCTGTTAAAGAGATCGTAAAATCTCATAGACTGAGGTGGTTGAAGCATGTATTATGTATACCCACGAATCGCGTTATTGGCTTAAAATGGTTACTGAATCGAAATGATGATTGACTTATTCGTAAACTGAACGCTATCATTTCAAGTATCACGTTTGTTTGTTTAAATACTGTGTTCGTACCGAATAGATACCTTAATTAGATTAATCGTTATGCATAATGCAAATACACTTTCAAATCAAATTTAATTTCTCATTACATTACTGATATTTATAAATAGAACTAAGTATTCTAAAAACCAAGTGAGATTACTTACCTCAGTTATGTTGTTATGTATGCATTCTTATTAAAACAAAACTGATTGACCAAACATTCATGTAGGTTAATCCCAACCATATGTAAAATTATCTTAGATACTTAATACTCAAACACTATTATTATTATTGTTACTATTATTATTATTATAGGATTGTTTAGAGTAGATTGTGACTGGAAAGCGAAATCCAGGACGCTCGTTTCGACCTATATCCAGTCAGTGTGTTCTAATAGCATGTTTAGTGCAATTTGAATTTTCAGCGTACACGGTCTCAACACGTTGCTGCCTCTTCCATGTACACATTAAGAGTGGCTGCACCAAACTGAGTTAACTCATCGGTAAAGTAGGATAGGATCGAGAATGTGCAATCCAGAGTCACATTACCATTGGTAACATATACGTATTTAAATTTATTTACATGCTTTGCGCGACATCTTAATATCAGACAATCAATATAATCATTTGTAAACATAAAGCATATATGGCCGAATTTTCTGCAGTTCGTGTTTATGAAAGTAGCCTGACCACTACAAACACACTTTTTCATGGTGATAAAATGATTCTGAGTAAAAATCTTGAAACGTTTTAACGATATGGAATCGTCATCATCCGGGTTATGTAACCAATATTCTTGAACCACAGTTACATTATATGTTTAGACTACAAAGAAATTGTAGGTTCATTTTTATCTAGTCATCTGCAGATTAAGAATTACAGGAATAGTCATCTGCTGATTACTGGACCTTTATAATACATATTATCAGCCGCTATGATATCTTCGTATCGATCTCACTGTATTACTCGTAATAGGTCGTAGACACTTTATATAGGCACGAGAGTATATAATACAACGTTGAGACATTATTGAGCAATTAAAACAAAACTAAATCAATAAAGTAACTTGTCCAGATATTTTAAAAAGTGACAGTTCAAAATTTAAAACTGACCACTATATTATTATTATTATTAATATTATTATTATTATTAGAAAAAGCAGTAGTTATTGTAGTAATGGTATAAAAAGAAAGACGAACATTCCATAAAAGTCATTTTAATCAAACAGATAATATATAGCCCCCCCCATTTCACATCTTTCTCTCCTTTCTGAACAATATTAAATTGTATCTATGTTTACTAGTTATATCAGTGTCCATTATTGGATAATTTGATTATTGATTTATTGATTTATCGATTTTTTCATTATAAAATTCTTTCGTTTTTTTTTCTTAAAATTATTTATCTTTTTTGTATTTTTTATTTTTAAGATAGAACGAAACTATGTTGACGGAACAATATTTTTTATGAAGTAACTTTCATGATTAAAGTATATTTTATTGAAACAATAATGCATGTACTGGATAACATTCTCTGGAATGTAGATGAATTAGTTACTATGACTTACCCTGATGTTGAAGAAATGCTAAAGAAGTCAATATCTTGTAAGTGTTGAAATAAAATGCTTAAAGTTAGAATTGAAAAGAAAAGTGATATTTTGAAGTTATATATGCTGTTGTAAGAAAAATCAATTAGAATCAGATCATTTATTGACAAATCGAAAAGTTACTTCTAATCAAATTATATATTGGGTAGGGTATTAGCCTATGAAAGTGTCAATAACAACAGTACAAACATTATACAGTATCAATAAAGTAATAATAACAATATATTCTTTAAAATGATACTGAGAACTAGTGTATCAATCAACGATGTTGGTTAAATAATTAAAAAAAAGATCGTGAAGTAAACTGAACAAGTAACTGAGACCATATTATGAAAAATCAGTTAATCAATCAGTGCCTGGTAATTCATGTGGTGCATAGGCCTCCGATTTGCGTTCTTCAACCAACTCTATCTTAAGCGGCTCTTCCTAGCTCTTTCAGACTGATCTTCATTCTCTTCATGCCTGTCTCCAATTCCCGACGCAATGTGTTCTTGGGTTTTCCTTCTTTCCTTTGGCCTACAAAATTCCATGTTAATGCTTGTCTTGTGACAGTTTGATGATTTCCTCAATGTGTGTCCTATGCACCTCCTGTGTCTTTTCTTAATTTCTTCCTCACCCTGAAGCTGGTTGATTTGTCTTCTGCCATAGACGGTTGTTGTTGATGGTATTCAGCCAACAAATTCGAAGTATCTTACGCAGACAGTTGTTTATAAATACTTTTATCTTTCGCATGATGCTTTTCGTAGTTCTCAATGCAAGTTTTAACCTCTATACAACAAAACTAACTGTATTCACATTTGTATTGAAATGTTGAATTAATGTTGGTTGACAGTTGGTTTGAGTTCTAGATGTCCTTCACTTGTAGAAACGCTGCTCTTGCCTTTCCAATCCGTGCCTTTACATCTGTATCAAACCCTCCTTGTTTATTGACAATACTGTCCAAGTACATATTAAGTAAGGATCTCAAAAAAAAAAAAATAAATCTCATGGAGTCATACGAATACATTTTTAATATCGATTAAAGAACCTTGAAAAGTTGAGTATTCATATGAATTTAATGCATTCATTAAAACTTCTCTGATGAATACCTATTCTTATTAACTTAGACTTTTCATTGGTATTTATCGTTTCCTTATTTGATAGAGTTGGTTTAAAGTTTTTTCTAGAATGTTAATTTAGATTAATTCCGCCCCTTCTCCATTTGTTATTTACTTCATTCAAATAAAAGTAGTATATTTAGTTGAGATAACAATAAGTGATGCAATTATCTTCCATTTCAGAGAAAAAAAGTATTTTGTAGACAATGTAATAGTGTTGCTATGAGATCGTATTTAGTTCAAATTATAGTAGATTTCTTCTTAGTTAATTTGGCTGCCTGAAAAATGGGTTAAATGAGCTTGAAGCGAATAATACATTTTTAGTCTTCAACACTAAGAATTAGGAACAGAACACATTCGAAACCTGTAAAAAAAGCTCATTCAGAAATCATTTTTACAGTGGAAGAATAAAATTATGGTAGTATTATGTTTTTTGACACGTCATTAAAGGAAACAATAGGACGATAGGAACCAATGTTTACTGCAAATTAAAACAATTAGAAGCTTCATTCTTACATACTTAGTTGATATGGTCTATCGTGTAAATACAGAAAAAGTGTTTATAGTCATATACAAAATTCCATCTTACTTAACCTATTGAGCCAGAATTGTCCTTTTATAACCAGCCGAAGCCATATATATATATATATATAAATATATATATATATATATATAAATATATATACATATATATGCCTCTATAAACCTGATCTCTAGATACATCAAAACCATGTTCACTCATTTAATTTACGTTGACCTACCACATAACATCTTATGTTTCAGTTTAAGACTTTGGTCTTACATAATCTGACCTAAGATCTTGTTTCAGCTTCAATTCGTGAACTTCAACATTTACACGATTATTATTTCATTTTACTTTATTATTATATAACCAGTCACCTAATTTACTTTCAATTTTGTAATTCATGATTATCCTGTAATTAAGAGTAAATTTATTCGGATATTTAAGCGGTTTTATGGAGAAACTTATTGATTTGAGATATTTATAATCGTCACAGATTAATGGTAATTGGGTTCCACTGACAATTAGAGAGTACTGGAAAGTTACTTCTTCCTAGTACACGACTCCTCAGTGGCAGTACACACCCTTGATTACACTAGGGAGTCTAACCCAGGGTTTTGACGTCGCAGTTCGCTTCGTAATCTGCACCAATGAAACCACGGGTAACAGAGTTAGAATTCCGAATTCCATCTATCTGTGATATAACTTGATGGTCACGTATTGTCAGTGGTAATAACTGTCTCACTCTCGGCCTGTGTGAACTCCATCAGTCACACGACTTCCCATTAGGACTAACAGAACATCTGAAAGTTTAACACAAGTGAGCTGATGAGAGTGGATAGTGGTCACCCTATTTCACAGCTTGATTAAATCGGTTATTCTATCATTAGATGACAGTTGACTAACAAGTGTATTGAATTAAATGTTCGCTAACCTGATGATCCAGAGCTGGATTCCCTAATGAAATGGAGGGTGGGTGCCACTCCCACGCTTCTATAACTATCCAGTGCCCCTTTGTTTTCCAAAAGTACCCAACTGACATCGATATGTGATGAATTAAATCAATTAGGATATCTTGATCAACTGACAAAAAACAATCAATTAACACTTAGTTTGATCGCCATTACTCGGCTGTAGGGTCTAATTGTTGAGCTTTCATTATCATTCAGAACGACTTAATTGTTCCAAACTTCCATTAAAAGTCTGCCAGAATAATAATTAAAGCTCCACAACTAAACCATCCAACTCAGAGATCACTGTCAAACTAAAACCATCCTCCTGACCTAACTAACTCAATTAAATTTTAATTAAATTGGCGATAAACTGTCCAAAAAGAAAACAAGATCTATGTACATATTTGAAAAAAAATTACATTTTATTGTCAAGGTAACTATAAACAATAAAACGTTAACGTAAATACAAACGCATTTACACATACACACATACACATAAATGTGTATATGTGGTTTAGAAAAATACAGAAAATGGTCATGTTTTCAATCGATTAGTTATTCTATGTCCAGTTCATATATATGTACACATAATGCAGTAATCAATCAATCAATCAATCAATCAATCAATAAATCAGTCAATAAATCAATTAATTATAGACAAAAAGAATTAAATTTGAAAATTATTTTCTTCTGATGTATTATTATCATCATCATCAGAATCAGTTTCAGTGTCTAATTTATGCTTAGAACCGGGACGTAGAATTAATTTATTATGATGTTTATGAAATTTATCTAAACTTTGAGCAGTAGATAAACATAATGATGATGAAATTGCATAATTTGATTGAATAGTATGTTGACTAGAGAATTTTCTAATGGAAGCCATATTATTCATATTCATATTATTGTTATTATTGATTTTTTTAAATCTTGTTGGTAAAGTAGCCACTCGAAGAGTGCTAAGATTATCATTATTATTATTAGTAGTAGTATTATTATTACTATTAAGTATATTTCCATGATAATTATAAGTATCGTAGAATATTTTACCTGATAATGATCGACGATTCATTGATAAGGAATGTAAAGGACATTTTGAATTAGTAATTGGATTATTAATGTAACTTTGTTTAAATGAATTACTATTTGAACTACGTGGTCGATGGTTATTTAATAATTCAGGAGATGGACAGAATTCTAATGAAGGTGGAGATTGTTGTTGTAGTGGATCAGAATTACCAACATTAGTTTCAACAGCAGCAGCAGCAGCAGCTAAATTGATTTGATTCGATAATGATGAACAAAGTGAATTGATTCCTGTATGATTTGATGGATAGACATATTTGAAACGTCGATTTATTGAAGATACTGAAGCAGTTGTAGATGAAGTGGAGGATCTACAGGAAGTAGATGCGCAATCACTATGTAATGATTTTTCAGATAAAGAACTTTCACTTTGAGATTCTGTTTCATCGGTAGATGTGTAAATCACTTGTTCTGGCTTCATAGAATTCAATAATAAACCGTGATGTCCATTATGAACATAGTTTGATTGATTATCTGTTTCCTCATTCTCATTTGTATCAGTAGAAGAATAAACGGATACTTCTTGATTATCTAATATCCCATGATAATGTTGATTCAACTGTTCATCAGATTGATCACAAATGACAGATTTACTAAAATGATGTCTTTTTAAACTTCTATGATTCCCTAAAACTAAATCTGCTTTATCATTTTGTTTCAATCTATCATTAGTTCGTGTCAACGTTTGATTTCCGTGTACTGGACATGATCCTGATAATAATGAATCTATAGGGGATTGTATATTCATTTCATTTAAATTAGCTTTTTGTAATAAACTGAAATCGTAAACATCATTATGTAATGATGATGCAGTTTTTGAGTAATTTTGATATACTTCCATAACGTTCTTATCAGTACTACTATTAATAGTAGTATTGTTATTATTGTTACCATAACCTTGTGAATTTAATAATACATAATTAGAAAAATGAGGACTAGTTAAAACTGCTGTATTATTGAAATGATCCCAATAGACTGAATCAATATTTTTATAATTTGGCATTGATTGTTTAATACTACTTATATAATTACTATCAGTTGTAGTAATGTTAATCGAAGTGTTAATATGGTTATTAGTATTCATTTGTTTCAATTTCATAATCCCATGTACAGGACATGGTTTTGATGTTTCTATAATTATTTGATTAGAAGATGTATTTGTTGCAGTGAATTCTGAAATAGGATTAACTCCATTAGTATCCCATGAAGTAGAACTTAGTTGAGGTGTAATATTTAATGATTGTTGTTGTAAACATGTAGAAAAATTTATTGAAGAAATATTTGAACAAGGTGTAACTCCATTAGCAATTAATAATTTAGGTTCTGGACTATCACAAGATACTAAGACACGATTTTTTTCATTATTAACAGTTTCATGTATAAGTGATTCACCTAGATGAGTAAGATTTGTTGATGAAGTAGATGATGGTGAATTTATTGTTGGTATAGTAAGCATTTGAACATCACGTGTTGCATTTGTAGGACAACAAAATATATTCAATAAACGATTCTCATCAATATTCTTTATTGAAGTATTACTATCAATTGTCTCTATATTTACATTAGAACTAACACAAGTAGTAGTCGTTGACAACACTGTACTCGATCTAAATGTATTCACATTTGAATGTACACAGATTGTATCTTCTTCTACATTATTGACTAATTGTAATTCATTTTTATCAATAATTTTCTGTTCATCATTTATTGTTACTAATAAACTACTTACTGAATCATCTTTATTATTTTTTACTTTTTTATTAATTTGATAATGATCACTTCTATGGAAACATTTCATCCAAGCATTAAACATCGATTGTTGTTTACAATTAATCAATGATTCAGTTTTATTATTATTATTATTATCAATATGTAGTGATTGTATATTAATCGATGTATTAGTTAACCTAGAATGTGGTTGTTCACAACAACAAAATATTCCAATACCAATTAATGCTAACATAATAAATAAACTAATCATTGCAATACCAGCATATATCCAATTCATTAGATCATTATTAATACCAAGTAAATGAAATATTTTATACAGAAATGATTGATTATTATCAGGATAAAGAATATTACCATCAGTATTCAATATACTTACATGAAATTCTACACGATATTGATTACTATTATTATTATTATTATTATCATCATCATCATTATTGATTAATACACAACTCCATGTACCTGTATGTTCCCCAGTTGTTGTTGCTATGAATACATGTGAATAATAATTGGATCCAATTTGTTTATAATCTATTATATGATTAGATGTATTATGTAATAATTGATTATCTTTATACCATATTAAATCATTTATATGTAATGCATAATAATCACAATATAATAATAATGTACTATATGCATTTTTTGTAATATTTTGATTTAATGTAAAAATTTGTGATTTACAATGTAATTCATTAAATTGTATTGAAGTTAATGGATTTAATGAAAAAATTAATTTCCCTTTTAATTTATTTGGTTTATAACATATTGGTTCATTTAATTCAATATTATTATTATTTAATGAATAAGTTTTATTTTGTTTAAATTGTAAATTTTTTGGTGATTTATTTAAATACCATAATTTTAACCAACTTATTTGACAATCACATAACCATGGATTACCATGTAAATAAAATTCATTTAAATATAACATACTACTTAATATTAATTCATTAGATCTATGTAATGTATATAAACCAGTATAACTTAAATCTAATAAACGTAAATATTTTAATGATTTCATTGTATTTGATTCAAAAATTATACCATTTGATTTAACTGAATTTAACCATAAATATTGTAATTTATATTGATATAAATAAGTAAAAAATGCATCAGGTATTAAATCAATTGGATTTTCAGCTAAATTTAATGATAATAAATTTGGTAGATTACGTAATAGTTCAACAGGAAAACTAAATGAATTAAATTTTAATGAATTATTACGTAGATTAAGATGTTTTAATGAAATTAATTGATGAAATGCATTTGATTCAATTTGTTTTAATTGACATGATTCAATTTGTAATGTTTCCAAGTGTATTAATTGTTTTAATGAATTCGATTGTAATATTTCAATTGATTGATATAATACACGTAATTCAATTAAATTAATTGGTAGATTTAATGGAATCTCATGTAGTTTATTCACTTCAGAATCACATAATGCTTTTTTCCATTTAAAATCTTTTTGATAAAATATACTACATCCTTGTACACAATCAACATAATGTTGTAATAAGAATTTATTCAATAAATAAATTAATAAATAAAAGGAATATATCAAGGAATATGATGATGATGACGATGACGACGACGATGATGATGATGATGATGACGGTGAATAAGTTAGACAGTAGATTGATGATAAAATTACTTTGATAAATGAATTGTAATAATTTACCATTGAGAATTAAATCTACTAATAAATTAAAGAATGGAAGAACAATACAATCAATAATGAATCATTATTATTATTTGTAATTCAATTTCATATTATTCTTCTTTATGTAATTGATACTGTTTCCTAATTGAGTTGTTATGCATTGAAATTATCCTTATGAAATTGTCTATCATAATTAGATCATATATTGTATCTAATCAACTATGCACAATTATTCATTAAATAATTACAACAATTATGATTAGGATAAAAATTACATTGTGTTTAACATAGAAAGTAAACAAAAACTTTCAACATGTCAACTAAAATAATGTTGACTAGACAGATTTTATACTGACAGACTTAAGCCTATTATCTATCATTAAATTAACCAATCATATACATTGGGAATAGAATATATGTCTATCCTATGGAAAATTGTCGACTATAGAAGAGATAAACCAATCATAATTAATATTACTTTCTATAGAAGATTAACTTGATCAATAATTGAAGTAAAACAAATGAATGGATTGTCACCATGATTCATTCAATCAATTAATACCTGTTACTCCAAGTGCGGTATAAGCCACAGTTCAGTATTCTCTAACTAACTCTGTCCTTTGTTCAACTTTCAGCTACTTCCCAACTCCTATTCATTCTTTATTATATTTACCTCTAATTATCTGTACAATGTGCTTTTTGGTCTTCAACTTCACCTATGCCCATGATGATTCCAAGTTAGTGCTTATTTTGTGACACAGTTTGATGATTTCCTTAATGTGTACCCTATTCACTTTTAGCTTCTTTTCCTAATTTCTTCCTCATCCGGATATGAGTTGGTTTGTTCTGTGCCACAGGTTTTTGCTAATATTACCTGGCTGACGGATCCGAGGTATCTTACACAGACAGCTGTTTATAAATACTTGTATATCTTCACTGATGCTTTTCGTAGTTCTCGAGTCTCTATAAAAATGAAACAATAAAATGTCAATTTTAATTGTTCGGATTAGTAATAGATTGATGTTGGTTTGGTTCCAATGAAAACCAGAGAGCATTGGACAGGTAGTTTATCTTAGTATGTGACTGTTCATTGCCAGTGATCACCCTTGATTCCATCAAGGAATCTAACCTAGAGCCTTAGGGTTGGCAAACGATTAATAGACTGCGCTACTATGCTAACCGGCGTCCAATAATAGTATTTTCACTTTCATTAAATTGCGATACAACTTGACAATCATCCATCGTCATCAGTGATAACTAACTCACTCCCAAAGTGTTGGAACTCCACCAGTTACTTCTCACTGTAACTTCAAGAACATCCTGAAATTAGTTACTAGTTAGTTGATCATTGTAACTAGATTGAGTAAGAAATCGAAACGGGTAGAATTCAAACTTGTCAATTGTGAGATAGTTACTACCAATGACAATGGATGATTGCCGAGCTACATCATATATTGATGGAAGTGGTGATTTTACCATTTGACGCCGGTTGATCCAGTGGTGCAGATGGTTAAGCACTCGGCGAACCTTTAAAATCATGGTTGGATTCCTTAATGAAATCGAGGGTGTACACTGTCAGTGAGTTCCACACTGGGACGAAATAGTCGTTCAGTCGTCAATCTGTGACGGACTAAATTTAATACCTATTGCCACAAGGCCATTTTAATTCAAAATACCAATTTGTTTACCCTTCATTTGAGTGAAAAGTGAGAATTAGAACGTCTTTGAAGTTATTTTTGGTTTAAGAATACAGTATCTTCTTTCACTTTAGAGTAAAAGCTTCTTTACAGAAAAATACGTGACTTGAATCAACTTTATTTAACATTTGAATCATGGATTATATCATTAAACCACTTTGGCTTCATTTAAAACCGAAATGTGTACATTGAGTAACAACCAATGTTAGACCTACCTGGTTCACAGTGCAGATCAGTTTTTATTGCAGTGCAGTTTGCATGCTTCGTACCTTCATATTTAATGTTGGATTACACTCATTGATTACAGTAACAACCTTATAATACCCACCTACTGATCGATTAGTACAAGAACTAGCCAACGTTAGACGATACGTAAGTTACTTTGCCTAGAAATGATGTTACTTATTAAGCCTGTTCAAACTTGTAAACTAGTCTAAACCACAATTATTAGTACCATGCTACTTCGTAGTTTGTAATACGCACTTGACCATAGTAAGACAGACGTTAGAAGCCAGAAAACTTGAGACAGTCGTCTCGTCTTTTATGAGACTCCTTGACGATTTGCGTCGAAAATCACACCGCGGACTGAACCCAGCGTTATCAATCCCCATAGTCGCATAGAACCTACAATACATGCGTATAGGTTCAAGCTGTTACACCGTATCACCACTGCAACATGAATACCACAGTAGTGAAAATAGTTACATCGGTAGTAATAAGACACCGGATACAGAGAATATGATTGTGTGATATATTTACGGGATGAACGGGTTTTCGGTGCAGCGCTATACGCGATAGGACACCTTACAAACAGGCCCAACCAGGTCTTAGTCTTAGACATATAATAAGACCGAATACTCAAGGACCAGACAAATTAAGTACAAAGCATATACTACAGCAATACCAAGTGACAAATCACACAAACGAATTAAATATAATAGGTATCCAGCCATCCGAATGTGATTCGTCACCTAACCGTCTACACTACCATTAACAAACCTCTACATGCAAAGGTAAGACGTATCACATTCTGGAAATGAATACTAATTCGTGTGAAGAAAGATATGTAATAACAAAGTGTTTGTACTTGTGCTAATGAGACAGATTCTGACCCAGGCCACCCAGTCTTTAACCACTGATCACAAGCAGATGCATAACTCCAACCATGTCGCCTGCATTAATCAGTAGTGATTTTGTCAACAACACATTACGGTCTTATCACCCTTACCTTTTATTACGCTCCTAACTAAATCATCCGTGTCGGCGTAGACGGTTCAATATATGTAGTACATAGCCAAAACATATTAGTCGATAAAGTTATGCAACCTGGCCAAATGTGTCTAACCTCGATATTATTTACCCGATGGTCGAAGAAACTTTCTGAAGATATGTGATCAAATACTAGTAACACATGGACGACAGCGCATAATGACCACTCTTATGCGGTATGTATTTGCAACATAGATTCTGGAACACGTGTTTACCGGTCCAAGTTGCCAAACAACAGCAAGACTCACATCAAATTAGTAATTACTTCAATGATAATAAGAAATTGAGTAGACATAGAATATGGTTCAGGAAGAATGAACTAGGTCGTGAAAACGAAGGTATGAAGTAATTTTAGCGCACAATTTAAGGGGGACATTATTTCATACCTTTCTTTCCACGAACTAATTCACTCTACCTGAACCATATTCTACATGTTTACTCATTTTTTATTACTTAGACTATGTACATGGATACAAGTTGCCACATTTATACAGAGCGCATTGTTGATTAGCATACTAGTTCTTTAAATGGTAGACAGATACCTAAAGTATGTCATGTGATGCAAGTTTGCAAATAAAAAACATATTCTCTGAATTCGTTAACCAGACTCCAAAGATAAATGAAGTGATTGACGCGCTCAATTACTCCGACTTTTCACCTTTGAATCAATCAATAACCCAGACGCAACGCATTATACACATCCCATCAAGAAATTATCTCCCAATTATGAATACACTAATCCTCTCCTTATGTGAATGTATACTAACCATCTAGTCATCGAGATTGACGCATATGTTGCTAATATTTCATAATTACAAAAACTGTTCGATCAGAAATATCAGAAAATATATTGACAAAAATCATGAGGTGTTATGATTTATTAATTTTCCATTAATCAACAATGACTTATGAACAAAAGATAAAATAAATCTTTAGTAAATAGGTAGATGACTGTGGTACACAACACAGTAACTAAGATAAAAAGGAACACCTAATAACTAGTACAAAAGACATTATGCTTTGGAACACACAGAATAAAGTTTAAATATTAAATAAATGTTTATCACGAAAAGTTGTTTGACTAAATATTCGCTCTAAATAAAAAATAGTCTCATTAGTTATCAGCACCTAGTTGAATCATTTTCTTTTTAGGATCTTCATATATTTCATTAGGTTGTACAGAGGTCAACATCACTAAACCATATGTTAGCACCGAAACTAAAAGAATAGAAACGATTAGTGATGACCAGACGCCAATACTGAAGTAGCCAACACAATCTGTTACATCACCAAATACACCATTTTTTACGCCAAACGGTTGTACCTAAAACAGAAAGTGGTTAATTATCCCGATTAGTCATGTTAGAAATAACAGTAAACATTTAATCACCGAATATGTTTTAGTATTCCGGAGTGAATTGATACATAATTAGCGAATAACTTGTAAATTTGCATACACGAAAATCGAACGTATGTGGTATTATTTCAATCAACCTATTACGCATAATCAGTAACCCTCAACTAACTAACATCTAAAAATAATGCATGTAATGTACTATCGCTTAGGCTGGTAGCTGAATTGCAGTTTGATCGGTAGAACACTAGGGACTATATAGGAAGGATTTTAGACACTATTCAGTGATAAATTAATACAAATATGTCACACAGAAGCTAAGTCATGGTTCGGATCGCGGAAAGGAGGCATTTCAAACTATGAAGATGAGTGGGTTCCAAGTCCATATTTACCAGGGAGCATCAGTTCCTTCAAGACTGTTTAAACGACTTGTTGATGTAGACTAACTAACACAAAACTAATATGGAGCAGGGTTTTTACTCGACTAAATTCAATTATCTAACATATAATCCTCCTATTACCAAAGCTCAGTTACCTAATGTTAGGTTAGTGCTAACATTTTAGTCGGCGTCACGTTGATGGCTTATTCATATAAACATATTCCATGAATATCATTGCAGAAGCTTTTAAACTGTAGGTTATTTGTCAACGGTGTGACTGGGAGGAAAACGTGAGAATGGTCACTTTATAACATTGTACTGTGGCACAAAAGCTGAGTAAAAATGGTTCACTGATCCATAACAATGCCTACTTAAAGTTCTCATAATAGTCCAACTCAATGTCCAAAGACCCCCCCCCCCCCGATAAGATATGGCTGGAAATAGAAGCAAGTGACGACTTTGTAGATTTGCACTACGTTTTCCACAAGACGAATTATTAAAAGAATGAAGTCTTTATTGACCGTAGTTTCTATAGAATTGTATTTTCTACTACGCAACTTTATTGTTCTTTTATTAAATCTCAACTTATAATGATTAAACTATCTTTCCAGTTATAAGGCACATACATAAATTCTTCATGCTCATTTGTAAAGACATTTATTGTCGGAATATAGTGAAGAGAAAATGTCCAAAGAGATTAGACATAGCAGTTAGTTTGAAAATTAATAGTGAAGGTAGTTCAGACTAATAAATAAATAAATTTATTTCGATTAACTATGAGCATGATAGAAAACCAAAACGAATAAAGCCGGAATTCACCACTCGCAATGAGAAAGCTAAGCTATATAGAAGATGACCTCAACAAATTATCAGTGTTTATGATTATTCAGTCAGTACATTGTAGAACTCGGTACGAGTGTACATCAGTTCAAGTTTTCATACCTCAATTAGCAGATAGAGATTAAATTGTCGGATTAAATCCCAAAATAATGGAGGTAGGATTAATGAAGAGAATGAAAACTGAAAAAACATAACCAAGCAAAAAGAAAATTTGATGAATTCAGAAGCTTAGGATATGGATGTAGACAAGCAATGGATGCACCTGCACCGTTGCAAACGATTTTGAGCCAACGTCACCCAAAGTTTCTAATCATTTGTTACGGTCATCACGACTGGGTAGTCTGCACCTATTAACATGGCCCAGCCCAATTGTCAATGAATTCATGGATTGGTGCCACGTTTTAGTTTGTTCGCCCCTAGCTTTCTTTCAGCCTACACCTACAACAGACATTGCTCGTCAAGGTAAGCAGTGGCTGGGCATACGTAATTCGTGTCCTAACCACCTCAGCTGATGAAGACTTACTACATAAACAATAGACTTACCGTATTTACCTAGTACTCCATTCCTAACCCTCGCATTGCTTAATCAGTGGTCCCAAGATACACGAGGAATGCTTCGAAGACATCTGATATAACATGAGATTATCCCAATAGTTGCAGGATAGAGGCCCGGGCGTTGCTGCTACCTTGACGTGGTGGTCGGGCTTGCCTATCGTGATGAACCAATCGAGCTATACTGGCTGGAACAATAGTTGCTCAAGGTCCTACCATGCCAGGCAGGTCGGTTGAAGAGCGGTAAGACTAAAAGCAGCAGATCCAAGGTTTGAGGGCAAAGTCGTACTGCTGACTGCAGAGGCGTGTGACAGCAGTAAGGTGTTTCCCTCGGACAACCAGCATCTGCAGCGATGCTGCCTTCTCACAAGGAAGGAGGGGTTAGAAAAAGTCGGCCCTAAAAATGTCACACCTCACCCTACCTCACGGATTTCCGTCTCCGGCGGTAAGGGTGCCCACTAAGGGCTTTTAAGTGCGGAGCTAATACTCGAAAAACTTTTCATAAAAAGGCCGTGCGTGACAGGCCTCAAGCAGTTGTCCCTTGGGCTCTGCGATCACGCTCTCAGGTCTCTAAGACCAACATTAATCTATCTTCTTTTTCAGGTTCGTCAAGAAACACCCTTCCATGGTGTGGGCAGCCAGGAAGTGAAAACCGCCCTCATACCTCTTACAGCACACGAGATCATCTTGTTCGAAGCCAAATCCCACCTTCAACTCTTAATAACTCTCTTATCACCATGCCTAATCCTTCTAACATTATTTTATCACCTCGCGTCTCTAATGCTATTGATTTGAGTTCACGAAACGTTATCCCTGGTCTCCTAAAACCGCGCACTAAGTTGTATATTGGAGCTTTCAACGTTCGAACGTTATGTCAAATAGGACAACAGGCATCCTTAGCCATGACTCTAGAATCCCGCTCCATCGATATCTGCTGCATCTCTGAAACGCGTATACAGGATCCAAGCACAGTCATTCGCCTGAACTCACCTTGTGAAAATAAGGAACCGGCTCAGTTCACTCTTCGTGTTTCCGGGGACCCCACCGCTACCACTCGAGGCCTTGCTGGTGTAGGTATAGCACCAAGTTTAAAAGCTGAACAGGCTCTCCTCGACTGGATTCCAATAGACAGTCGCTTGTGCGCAGTCCGTCTAAATGAAACGGTAAGGACTCGTAAAGATAGGGACACACGCCGATGTCTCTTTGTTGTCTCTGCCTATGCTCCCACTGACTGCAGCTCAGATGAAATGAAAGATGAATTTTACAGAAAGCTTTCTGACCTTCTATGTAAAGCTAAGCGCACTGATGTAGTAATAGTGGCGGGTGATTTTAATGCCCAAGTAGGTAGATTAGATGAAACCGAAAGGCACCTAGGTGGATCATATGATGTCGAGGCTCAACGAACAGATAATGGCGACCGGTTACTACAACTTTGTTCAGATAAGCGTTTATTTCTCGCAAACACCAACTTTAAGCATAAGGAAAGACATCGGTTGACATGGCGGCCTCCGAAATCAACCCAACGCTGGACTCAAATAGACCACATTGCTATCAGCCATCGTTGGAGAGGCTCGAAATAAGACTGCCGCTCGTTTTGGAGCACATGTTTAGACTCAGATCATGCCTTAGTGCGAGCGCGTATTAGTCTGCGACTCACTGGACGTTAAAGATCCACGACAAGGATCCCCCCAGGGTTCAACTTAATGATGAAAAAGTCAAGAATACATTCCAGGAACAACTAAAAAATCAATTAGTAAACGGCGTAAACTGTTCTCAACCTGAGCTAGCCTGGAATGATATCCAAAAAGCTGTTGAAAGAGCAGTAATATCTACTAATAAACTAGACCTAAAGGTTAGGAAAACACAGTGGATTTCAGCTGCATCTACTGAACTGATAGATACTCGGCAACACATCCCATCTAGTTCTGAACATGATGAGCAACGTAGGCAACTTAAACACAAACTAATCAAAAGCTTACGCAATGATCGTGAGCAGTGGTGGGTGGCGAAAGCTAAAAAGATGGAAAAGGCAGTGGCGTTAGGTAACAGTAGGCAACTGTTCAGACTTATCAAGGAAACGGGTATCAGGAACCTAACTGTAAGTGAAACTGTCTGCGAAAAAGATGGTTCCATTATTCACTGTCAATCCAGAAGATTAGACCGATGGGCAGAACACTTTAGGGAACAGTTCAACTGGCCCACGGCGTCATCCCTGCTGCCCACCATCCCCAAACAATCTGAATGGCAAATTAACATTGGTCCCCCAAGTCTCAGTGAGGTTGTGAAGGCTATTGGAAACTTAAAGCGAGGGAGAGCGGCAGGACCAGATGGATTGACCCCTGAGATATTTAAGGAAGGTGGTCCAGTCTTAGCAGCCAGATTAACTGAGATCTTGGCTAGAATTTGGGAACTAGACGTAATCCCATCTGACTGGTCTCGAACACTAACCATTCCGGTCTTTAAGAAAGGACAGAAGTCCTCGTGTGACAATTACCGAGGAATCAGTTTAACGAACATAGTGTCTAAAATACTAGCTTCAATAATACTTCGGCGTCTAACGAAAGCTCGTGAAGAGCAAACTCGAGAAAACCAAGGTGGTTTCAGACCCGGACGTGGTTGTATAGACCAAATATTCACACTTAGGCAGGTTCTTGAACATAGGCATACTTTCAGACGCCCAACAATAGCTGTATTCCTTGACCTTAAGGCGGCGTTTGACTCTATTGATCGTAAGGTTATGTGGCAATGTTTGTCATTGAAAGGCGTACCGGAGAAGTACATTAACCTTATACAAGCTCTCTACTCGAACACCACATGTCGTGTTAGAGCTTATGGCAGATTGTCTTCGGAATTGACCACTTCTAGTGGTGTTCGTCAAGGTTGTCCGCTATCTCCATTTTTATTTAATTTTATCATGGACATACTTTTAGAGTTAACATTGTCATCGTCTGATTTCTCTGGGGTTGACCTTCTCCCAGGAGATAAACTTACTGACTTAGAATATGCCGATGATATAGTTCTACTGAGTGAAGATGCTGATAAAATGCAGAATCTTTTGACTACCTTAAACTTGAACGTAAGCATGTTTGGGATGCGATTCTCCCCATCCAAATGTAAAATGTTACTTCAGGACTGGCTTAATTCGGCACCAAAGTTAGTGATAGGGGGTGAAACTATTGAATGCGTTAACCGTTTTACTTATCTAGGGAGCCTTATCAGTCCTAACAGTCTGGTGTCCGATGAAATCTTGGCTCGTATACATAAGGCCCGATCGGCTTTTGCCAATCTGCGTCACTTGTGGCGTAGGCGAGACATTCGTTTAATGACAAAAGGACGCGTTTACTGTGCAGCAGTCAGATCCGTTTTACTTTATGGATGTGAAACATGGCCTTTAAGGATAGAGGATATCCGTAGGCTCCTAGTATTCGATCATAGATGTCTCCGAAACATTGCTCGTGTTTGCTGGGACAACCGAGTAAGCAATGCGTCAGTTAGGAATAGAGTACTAGGTAAATACGGTAAGTCTATTGATGAAGTAGTGGATCTTCACCGGCTGAGGTGGTTAGGACATGTGTTGCGTATGCCTGACCACCGTCTACCTCGACGAGCAATGTTGTCTGGTGTGGGAGTAGGTTGGAAGAAAGCTAGGGGTGGCCAAACAAAAACATGGCACCAATCCATGAAGTCATTGACAATTGGGCTGAGCCATGTTAATAGATGTAGACTACCTGGTTGGGGCCCACACGATGATCGTAACAAATGGTTAGAGACTTTGGGTGATATGGCTCAAAATCGATTGCAATGGCGCAGGTGCATCCACTCCTTGTCTTCCTCCAAATTCTAATTTTTGAGCTTATTATAATTTTCTCTTTACTGAATCATTTTTTATCTCAAATCTCATCTCTGATCTCTATGCCTTTCCATTAGTACTTACTCTGTTACTACCTCCCCTACTCTGGGATTTGGTCCGACAATTTAATCTTTATTTGCTAATTGAGGCATGGCAACTTGAACTGATGTACGCATGTACAAAGTTCTACGTTGTAACTGACTAATTGGGAACTAGATAAAATTCCATCCGACTGGTCTAAATCACTAATAGTCCCAATATATAAGAAAGGACCAAAATCATCTTGAGATAACCATAGAGGGATTAGTTTGACTAATATAGCATCTAAAATACTAGCCTCAATAATTATCGGACGTTTAACAAAGACTCGTGAACTACAAACACGAGAAAACCAGGCTGGCTTCAGACCTGGTCGTGGTTGCATCGATCACATATTCACCATTCGTCAGGTTTTAGAACACAGGCACGCCTACTGGCGTCCTACAATGGTGGTTTACCTCGACTTAAAGGCAGCATTCGACTCAGTTGACCGTGAGGTTCTGTGGCAGTGTCTGTCATTAAAAGGTGTACCTCAGAAGTACATAAACCTTGTGAAGGCTCTTTACTCGAACACTACCAGTCGAGTCAGAGCTTATGGCGAACTGTCATCTGACTTTGCGACCTCAAGTGGTGTCCGTCAAGGCTGCCTACTATCTCCGTTTTTGTTTAATTTTATCATAGACGTGCTACTAGAAGTAACCCTTTCTTCGGCTGAATTTTCTGGGATTGATCTCCTTCCAGGAGGTCCACTCATCGACTTAGAATACGCAGACGACATAGTCCTGTTTGGTGAAGACACTGATAAGATGCAGAGTCTTCTGGTCGCACTGAGCAACAATGCCAGGATGTTTGGGATGCGTTTCTCCCCCTCTAAGTGTAAATTGTTACTTCAGGACTGGCCTGCGTCAACCCCTGAACTAAGGATAGGGAGTGAAGAAGTTGAATGCGTTGATAACTTCACTTATCTTGGAAGTCTGATCAGCCCTAATGGGTTGGTGTCTGACAAAATTTCTGCACGAATTCCAAAGGCTCGTTTGGCTTTTGCCAACTTACGTCATCTATGGCGTAGGGGTGATATCCGTCTATCAACTAAAGGACGAGTATATTGCACAGCAGTTCGTCCTGTTCTACTTTACGGCTGTGAAACATGGCCATTAAGGGTAGAAGACACTCGTAGGTTACTAGCATTTGATCACAGATGTCTTAGAAATATATCTCGTACCTGCTGGGATCTCCGGGTAACTAATAATGAGGTTAGACGAAGGGTATTAGGGAATAATGGCAAATCTGTTGATGAGGTTATGAAACTTCATCGACTGAGATGGTTGGGGCATGTGTTACGTATGTCCGAACACCGGTTACCACGTCGCTCAATGATGACTAGTATTGGGGTGGGTTGGAAAAGAGTTAGGGGCGGCCAAACCAAAACGTGGCATCAGTCGTTGAAGTCACTAACTTCTGGTCTGAGCCACATTGGTAGTTGTCGACTACCTGGTTGGGGTCCGCGTGACTGCCGTACCCAGTGGTTGGAGACTCTTGGTGACATGGCTCAGAATCGATCACAATGGCGTAGGTGTATACATTCTTTGTCTTCACGTACACCTTGAGACTAAAATTACTCTACCTTTCTTTCTACAAACTAATTTTTTTTCTCATTTAATTTGTATTGTGACTGGCAAGTGGAATCCAGGACGCGCGTTTCGTCCTATTTGGGACTCATCGGCTGGATGTACCCGCATCCTGCGTCCTGGATTCCACTTGCCAGTCACAATACAAATTAAATGATACTTCTGAATAATCGCTATATCGAGGCGATCCGCACAGGATGCACATATAGCAACAGTGACTGACCAGCTTCAGTCTATAACAAATCAATGGGAATATACAAATTCATTCTACTAATTTTTTTTTCTCTACATACTATATCCTTATATGCAATCTTCCTTTTATATATTACTACCATTAAAGTAACTGATTCTATGAATTCGGTGATCATCTTGCTATGCTGTTGAGGTGTGGCAACTTGGACCGATGAACTTATGTGCCTGGTCCTACGTTGTATCTGTCTGTCTGTCTGCAGGATAGAGGTGGTGATTGATCTGCACTATTTTATGCAGCTATTGTTGGGTGTCTAAAAATATGCTTATGTTTCAGAATCTGCAGAAGTGTGAATATTTGGTCTATACAGCCACGTCCAGGTCTGAAACCACCTTGGTTTCCACAAGCTTTAGCTATGCGTTCAGGTATTATTAAAGCCAATATTTTTGACACTATATTCACTAAGCTTCACGTTAGTTAAACCTCTGATAATTATTGAAGTTAGTATTTTAGATACTATATTAATCGCGCTAATTCCTCTATGGTTGTTGCAAGACGACGTTGGTCCTTCTTTATATATTAGAACGATCGGAAACAATCACACCGGATTTTGCCCAGCTCCCAGACCACAACTATCAGTCAACCTAATTGATAAAGCTCGACCACAACCCTTAAATATTTCTGGAGTTAATTCATCTAGACCCGCTGACGTTCTTTATTTGGATTAACTATGGCTTCTTTAATTTCAATAATAAATACCACTACTGATTCCATAGCTATTTGCAAAGGAAAATCTTTCGGCTGTTCTTGGAATTTACCCTTGGCTTTCTCATCACTGACCTGAATTTAAATAAAATCTTCGTGTGTCTACCTTACTGAGTCCAGTAAGATGCAAGTAAATACGTAATTGTACTGGAGCATGGCCATAACCTTATTTATATACAACGTAGAATCAAACGCACATGCGCGTGGGTTCGAATTGTCATGACACATTAGCACGACAAGATCAAATTCACAAGACCAGCGAAACAGGAGGAATGAAACAAACGAGTACTCCGGAAGGCCGGTAGTCTTTTGACAAGCCTCTACAGGTGACTAATAACAATCTGATTAATTTGAGTCGATTGTTGAGTAAGGCAGGAAGTCGCCTGTTAGACGATGTAGATGCTTAAAGTTGGTGCTAGCTATCCCTGTTAAGACAACAATCCAATGTCAACAGGCAGCAAAATGGATAAACCTCGTTCAATGGCCAGGATGACATTTCTACTTAAGTACATTATGTTGCAGCTTGAAATTAAGACCAAACAATCTGTATACTAATTTTAGTTGGTTCGAAGTGATTAGACAGAAATTTGTATATTCTAGTTTACTGTACTAATAATTAGCTTAAACCAAGATCCACCACATTCAATTCGGTTAAAAGTATTGTTAAACTAGTGAAGTGAGGATAAACAAAACCGTCGACAAAAGTAGTAAGACTGGTGTATACGTGTATTACCAAGAAGATTAAAAAAATATTAATCTGATTTATGTAACTCGTAAAATGGAGCGTTCAAATCTTAGTTTAGTCAGTCAAAATAGATGTTATAAGACAAATTACTCAACACTCGTTACTACTGGTAAGAAGCGAAGATTAACACAACCGAGTTGCTAGTAATTTAATGGCGTTTTTTCGCTTATGTCAAAATTAATAAATCTGGTAAAAAAAAAACGTCGGGGAGTAGTGAGTACATACATATTACTTGCCTGGAGGCTAGAAAATTGGATAGAAACTGAATTCCCAGAACCCGCAGGTAGTATGGCCGAGGCAACAGGTGGTTTGGTACATTTGTAACCAAGACTGAGTGGAGCTTCAGCCCATTTCATAGACAGGGGATTTCCAGGAACATTGATGCAATACTTAGAATCCCCTTGGCATACGATACTTAAAGATGAGTCAGACAGACTCCAATAACGGCCAGATTGGCTAAAACCCATACTGAGAAATATTAGAAAATGTATATCTTTCTCTACTTACCTGACATTAAGGGATGTGACTTCCCCAACATTGGATGACGTAAACACAAGTACCGATTTAATGTCAGTGCACCCACTGATTGGGGAAAGTGACAATGAACTTGAAGGTATAGGGACGACATTAGCTGTTTTACCGTTAACGAATTTCACTGAAATTGAACGAGCAAACAATGCTAAACACCCAGATACATTGAAATAAGTATAATTATCACTACGAATTAATTACGTAAATAATTTTGTACATATTCTTACCTCTGTGCTGTACATATACTTGTTAACTCAAACAACAACACTAACGAAAGGATTTTGTGCAAACTCATGAGCTTCAATAAGCGCTTACAACTCTACTGTGTATAACGTCCAATATCCTATTCACATCTTTTAACATTGAACTCCCAGCAGCAACATGTCATTTGTTTTAGGTTATACAAGATTAGGTCTCATAAGGTGATAGCTTGATATGTAAACGTGCACTCTGTTATTGCCATTCATAAATCTAAAGAATAATGAGTTAATAAGCATTTGATGTTAATGCTACTAGCTGAAGGAATGTAGTCAGGTGCCAATACCAAAATACAACTCTTTTCGACATCGGCCGCACCTGCTTTTCTGAATAGTCATTATGGAAAACACGCGTCTGTTTTCCTCAGCTTTTGTAAGAAGTAACTGTTGAGCCGTACACCAGGAGAGTACCTTGTAATACTGGGTTCACTGAGACCTGAATGAAAAATATTTATAGATGAAAGCAAATCATTAAAGTAAAGAATTCTATAAGCATGAAACAAGAACAACCAGATAATGGAAGGTTATTTTAAACTGTTATATGTAGTGGTCGGTATGATCAAGACCACGTATGGGCTGTCTCGCAAGAGAATGGCAGAGATCAACGGGACCATATTAGAATATACATTCAGGCTAGCGAACAGGCGATTTTGAGCAGTGATGTCTAATTTTAATCCTAATACGATGCTCTAACTGTGTACTGAAGAAAAAAAATAACTAGCAAAGCTGAAGGTTAGAAATGATCTAATATCCAATATCTGTATGACGAGCTAATATTAAACCGATTGATGATTTGTGCTCACGTTTTGAGCATCGTGGTTTCAGTTCCCGGACTTCGGCTTCTTCCTGTAACTGGCTGGATATACGGCCGCTCTTTCCAGAAAGTTACAACAAGTTGTTGTTAATTTTACTTTCTTTTTAATTTCTCTTTTCTTTCGTCTGTTCTTTCTTTTCCTTTTTATTATTTAAAAACTCTTGCAATGCACTAGTCTCCGTATCGTAGTTCCATCCTTGATGGCCTGGTTCGTGAGTAAGCCTTAAAAGAATACCATAGAATGAATTAAAGTTGAGAGTGTTAAGGCTCGAGGTTCGGAACTTATATTCAATATTTTAGCTTCTGTGTCCAGGAGGTTCTAGGTACTCCGTAGTGATACACATAGCCATCTAACTAATTTTTGAAACGAGCCAAGGTGAGGTTATGGTTACTTAACGACAAGAAATTTGCCCTCAACTGTATTCGCGCTTTCTGTTGGGCAATAGTTCGTGGGTTCTTCAAGGTGTATGGACATATAGGGCGGCCAGTATGATCTTATTTAGATGTCCAGTCGTGCTTGATACATTATGTGTGGTGATTAGGTCTCAACTCAAGATAAACAGACGGTCAGAATATTGTTTGTTTCGAAGTTCGATTTCCATTTTTCTACTTGCCTGTAGACTCTCACCAGAAAGACGGCATCCATTTTCAGGGTTGGGATGTGACGATATTGTGCTTTTCTAGAATCGGTCTTATGTATGTCTTAAGCATTATTAGGAACAGGTCCGGTATCAATATGTCCAGATGCTTTCGAACTCTGTATTACGTGGTACTTGCTTTCGTGACATATAAATTATAGTTTTTCCTTGTCCTCAGCCTGTTGATGAAGGTTAAGCTTAGGTCACGCTACTTGGCGATACTAACCAAAAAGACTAATCAAGAACAAGGCTGGCAAGCCAATCATTGAAGTTCATGAACAACTAAAGAGGTTTGTAGAACACTTCGAAGAACTTTCAGATAGACCAGCTCCACTGAACCCACCAGTTATAGAAGCAGCAGCAACAGATCCGACAAATCAAAAGTGGCAGTCGGTAGGGCCAAACAACGTACCAGCTAAGTGAGGCACTGAAGTCAGATATATGAGCAACTGAAAAGATACTCCACATTCTCTTCAGAAAAATTCAGGAGAAAAAACAAGTGCAAGCAGATTGGAAAGAAGGATAACTTATCAAGATACCAAAGAAAGGAGATTTTATCAATTGCAAAAACTACAGAAGCATCACTCTTTCTTCGATAATAGGAAAAGTCTTCAATAGAGTTTTATTGAACTGAATGGAAGACCCAGTCAACGCCCAACTTCTAAATCAACAGGCCGACAATATCACATGGAACTCTTGTGACGGACTACATTGTAAAATCGTGCATGGAGGTAAGCTCACAGATTCATTCGAAGTGAAGGCCGGTGTTAGACAAGGTTGCTTACTATTGCCCTTCCTCTTCTTGCTGGTAATTGACTGAATCATGAAGACCGCGACATCTCAAGGCGATTTCGGAATACGGTGGACAATATTGATGCTGCTAGATGGCTTAGACTTTACAGATGATCTAGCTCTTCTATCCCACACACAGCATCAAATGCAGATGTAAACGGAAAAGGTAGCAACAGCCTCGGCAGCAGTAGGCCTCAACATACACAAAGGGAAAAGCAAGATCCTCTGATACAAAACAACCCACACTAATACAGTTTCACTTGGCGGAGTAATTCTGGAAGATGTAAAATCCTTTACATACTTGGGCGGCATCATCGATAAACAAAGAGGGTCTGATCTCTTGCTGATATGAAGGCGCGGGTTGGAAAGGTAGGAGCAACATTTCTACAACTAAAAAACATCTGGAACTCAAACCAACTGTCAGTCAACATTAAATTTAAAATTTTCAATGCAAATGTGTAGACAGCTATTTCTTTTATATGGACGTGAAACTAGGAAAACCTCGGAAAGCATTATTCAAAAGATACAAGTCTTTTTAAATAACTGTCTGCATAAGATACTTCGGATTGGTTGGCCAGATACCATTCACAACAAACTTCTATCGCAAGGAACAGATCAATCAGTTTCCAGTCAAGGAAGAAATTAGGAAAAGACTCTGGAAGTGGATAGAATAAACATCAAGGAAACCGCCAAACTGTATCACAAGACAAGCACTAACATGGAATCGTGAAGGCCAAAGGAAGAGAGAAAGGCCCAAAAACACACTGCGCCAAAAAATGGAAACAGATATGAAGGGCTCTTAGGAACAGCTGGAAAGGGACGCGCAGGACAGAGTAACAGGCATGGATTCGTTGATTGATTGATTTGTCATAGATGAGAACAAGCCATTCAAGTAAAATGAGGGGTGAACCGGGGTAAAGAAGAGCACCTCGTGGGACACCAACTTTGTTTTAATAGATGAGTAGAGCACTTTCCTTTTTACCGGGTATATTGTACTCCTACGGGGAAATAGGAATACAGTTAGTTGATTATCCAGTTATCTATGCTCATTTTCTCGAGTTTATTCAGTAACGCATGTTATCAGCCACCATGATGTCATCGTTTGGATATAACTGTATTACTTATGATAGGTCGTAGACTTTTTATTAAAGTGTATTAATACGCGATCCGATATTGTGACATGGTTGAGCAAATAAAGCGAAACGAAAGGCGACAAACCAATTTGTTGAGACATTTGGTAAAATGTGGTAACCTAAGATTTTATTCAGACAACCTAAAGCCGTGTTGTGCTTCGTGGAGCAGATCGCAATTGACAAGAAACTCTCGCACCTGAACATCCACAAAACTTTCTGGAATCGTTGATAGTATTAAGAGCATCGCCAATGGTCTATAGCAACTGGAGTCATTCCTGTCCCCTCCCTTGTAGATTAAGAATACAATAGCCCACTTCTATTCTTCTGGTAACATTTTGGATTGCAACGAGTATTGAAAGAGAATACTGATTAAGCAGGTCAGTACTTAGGCTCACCGTTATAGTATCACCAGCCCCATGTTGTCTCAGTCTGGCCACTTAGTTTCCTTAAAACCTTCCTGGGTTTAATCTCCATATACCCGATTTCTGTTTTCGATGTGCTCTTCGGGTTAGTGATCACTGTTGGAGGACAGTTTAGTTGTCTGCCGAAGTAAGCGTTGAAAATTTCAACTGGCTCAGCGTTGAATACTGTAACAATTAGGAATTTCGGCTTGGTAGACGACCTCTAGACCATAAACCTGTATAGCTGTTTCGAATTTTTTTGAAGCTTCCAAGGCAGGTGGGCTTGAAGTTTGCGTTCGTCGTGTCTGACAAGCACGTTTCAACTGTCCTGTAGGCCTACACACGAATCATTGTAGACAGCTCCCGTATGATTCTCCATCTGTACTGGCCTTCTGGCCTACTTGTGACCATTTAGAACGTTATTAGTCCATGATCGATATTCCCTATTAAGACGTTAATTTCAATATTTTTTTAGAAAAAGTCTTTGATTGGAAATATGTAGTCTAACTCCGACGGTTCGCCCTTCGTTTCCATCTAGAATAGCAACCTATCCATACTGTGAGTTCCACCTCTTTGATGCTAGCCAGAAGCCCATTTCAAAGTGTTCAATTAATGAGACTTCCTCGGTTAGGTACTGACGTCCGTGCACGACCATCACATTTTACAACCTCTGTCTTGAGAGAGATGAAATCGCTTGGAGTAAACTTTGTTGTACGTGGGCGTTTATGAGAGGGCGGTATATCCTTCCAAATGGGTACTCATTGCCGGCAACACTAAAGCGGCAGCAGGTAGATCCTGGTAAGCTCGTCAACGCGGTATTAATAACGAGTGTTGTTTTGATGAGGCTACGTACGCACATCCCAGCTCCGCTTCTCACTATATATTACTTGTCTTTTCGTGGCAGAGCCATACTTCGAATTTTTCACCTCGTCTGGATTTTCAGGTGAAAACCAAGTTTTGGTGAGTATAACTATCCTCGCGTTTAGGCGAGTGTATAGGTGTCTGAATATGGTTATTTTGCCTCTGAATTCTCGTACATTACTGTATAGACAGCCGACTAGTTGCCTCGTTGCTGTGTCTTTTTTCAATTGGCTTATTACCTATTGTTCAATGTTAATAGTTCCGTTTATATGGAATAAGTGGTGAGTTCCCTTGGAACTGGCCTGAGAAAGTTTATGTTGTAGAGAGGGGTAGTAGTTACCATAGTCACTTCTTTATGCGTAAGAAGTAGTTAGCAGTAGCAGTTATCCTACCAAGATCACTGAAACAAGTGCGAAAGCTACGCTTGCATCTGATCTTTGCCATATCCACCTGGTTCTTTTTTAATAACATCGGATATGTCTATATAAGACATGTTGGTTCTCTTACCAAGCTTGTGTAGCTCTGGTAAGGTCTCCACGGTTTCTAAATTTTATGCCTGTCAGTCGGGGTGAGCTTATTATCCGTAGATGGACAGGGCGAAGTAGACTGAAGACGTACACTACGGTGACTTCCTTCAGGTTCAGTTTGTTAAAAAGCCACTTTCATTGGTGCAAGTCGTGCAGATAATACTCGTCTGGACGACCGTCAGGCAGTTTATGGACTTCATGGACAACCATAGGGGTATTGTCTTTCAAACCTGGAGGCCTTTTCCTTTGAACTCCCGCTCCACCCAAGTTTTGTCCGGTCTGGCTCTAATCTTAGTATTTTTTATGATGGATGGCTTCTGAGAGGTGAATAATGTCAACTCTGCCTTCTCGGTTGTGTCAAACGGTACTCATAAGGGAGGAGGGTCAGTTGGTGTGATACTACCTGTGGTAGAGCCCACAGAGTATCACAAGAGCAGTTTTCAGCTTAAGAAGTTGACATCACCTGTGTCATTGATGCTTATCTAAATTATCACGGCTTTCCTTCAGGCTACTGGTAGGCGCCATGACATTGAAAAGGATCAGTGAAGTGCATTTAGAGATTCCGTTATCTTTGAGTCCAGTTGATGCTTTGATGGAAATTCATACTTTGGCTTGGTTTCGGTTAGACATCAGTGGTTGGTGTAACGTGGAGTCGTTTCGCCTCATATCCTCTAGGTTTTGTGTAAAATTGTGTTACCTCATGTTTGCCGAGTTACAGGGTGCACTAGTGGTAGCTAACAAGGTCTGTAAAGGAGCAAATTCACTCGATATGTTCGTGTAAATGGAACCCGAGAATCCCATTAGTTAGCCTAAAGTATGACTTTCCAGGGGGATAGGAATCCGTGACCTACTGCCAGTATCACTAGAGTTACGGCCTCGTGATACCAATTTGGCCCTTGTTTTTTGAAGAATGTTAGGACTCATGAAAATTTAAAGAGTATAAGATTATTAAAACAACGAAGAAAAATGACAGAAAATAATAATAAGTAGGTGGCAGAAAATATTATATCTTGTAAGCTAACACTTTATCTTGACTGACTGAGACTCAACGAAGATGGGATCCTAGTGAGAACAAGTTGGGTAATTGGAATGTTTGGGTGGTGGCTAGCTGTAGCTATCAAGATCAAGCGGAGTGTGGCAATCAACTAGGTTGAATAGGTACTCTTCCTTGCGGTTTGGATGTATTTTGATAGTCTCGAGGGGGAAACTGTGTTGTAGGTATGTTGTGGGTGCAGTTGCGTCCCAAATATTCCTGGAGGCTGGTAAGGAACTGGTGGTTAATGAGGCAATTGAGAAATAGAAACGGTAGCACGTCACAGTTCAAGATGCGCGCCAACAGTTACAATACACTAGATGAATGTGCAGGGATATTACATGGAATTAAATAACGGTCCATCATCAGCCAAAAGGTACTTTGTAAATTTCGGGTGGAGGTTCCATGGATACATGAGTAGAGAACATTTACAAACAAATGCAACCAATTAAAGCAAGAAGTGTCATAAGCTTGAAGCTTAGAAAATTTAGATAACGGTTAGTTGTTTTAACCAGTCAACTGTAGTGTCCAGTACGAACATGACTTTGTGTGTGTCATGTAACAGAACGACCCAGACCGGGTATAACACACATATTAAAGTGTCATGATTAGACCGCAAGACGCGCATTTCCCACCAATTTTGATGCTTAGTGATAATTTCAATATGGCATAGCACTTTTAGGCTGAAAAGATAGAGAATAAAAAAGAACAAGCAGCAGAGCGAGTAGACATAAGTCATCAATTCAGTGTAACAGTTTGCAGTGGAACCTAAGATGTGAATGTCGCACTAAATGTAACTTATTTTATATTACCTTTTCCATAAAAACGTCTTTTAACACTGAAAATCTATTCTGGAATAGAGAGCTTAGGGAAGCATAGCATGAAATAAGAAGTATTGCCTCTCATGGATATTCATGGATATTACGAGAGTCCTGAACACTAGCTGCTAGGAAAAATATTTGAAAAGACTATAGTTTGATGTACACCATTTGATTTAACCGAATTCTTATAATAGGTTAAGATGAAGTCAGTTTTCAATAAACCTTTAGTGTGGCAACGGGAATTTTGAACCATAGAATTTTATCAGCACAGAAATGTTAGATTATATAAGCAGTTCACAAATCCATAAAGAGGTAACCAGAGATGCAGCCAACTAGTAAAAATGTAGTAACATACCCGAAAATAGGTATAAACTTAGTGTAAAGCTACTTTAAAAATACGAATTCACTCGAAGGACAAATCTGACCTGGTTGATCACTGCAATTTACCTTAACCAGATTCCGTCTGAAATCAATCAATATACTTAGTTTATTTATTAGTATACACCTAAACCCACTAACTAAAAGGTCCTACGATAAGACTGTAGCGAGCGCTAAATACGTAAATTTAAACAGTTAAAACCAAATGTGAAATGCGTGTATCTTATCAGTTATAGTCATTACACCAAACAGAGTAAAGTATGTGTTAACTCAGTTTATTTGGTAGGGATTGCGACTTACAATCACAAGGCAATATTCCACAGATCTCCCTACATTAAATATATAGTGGATATGATATCCTAAACCAAGCCAAAACGATGTAGATTTAACCAGACACAGAGATATCCGAAACAGCAAACCAATTGAATCCAGGATTATGTTAGAAACCAGGTATTCGACTGAGAACAATTAGTAAGGCGAATGCATATGTTCGACAGAAAGCGGCGAAGCGCAAGACCAGGCGTACTGAACGACAAACAAAAGTCAAAGTTATACAGTTATCGCTTTAACTTCTTAACAAATATTGTTGAAAATATACATTATGAAGCATACTTATATAAAATAATTAGTACATTCAAAATGTTGATAAACTTCTACAAGTGTTCCTACTCTGCAAGACCATGAGAACATTTTAGAAAGTTAAATATAACAATGGAAACATATAAAAATAACAGTAAATACAACAGGGGTCTAAGAAATGCAATGAAAGCAATATACAAAGATAGTGAATAATAGATTAAGTAAGTTTTTAATTAGTGAAAGCGTGAAAGTAGATGAAAAGTTACAGTTAAAAGTAGACTTTTGCAGTTACTGATAACTTAAGACATGAGGCTTTACCTGGTATGTATACTATAGTTTGAGTAGACAGTGGGACATCCCTTTTTCTGTGCTCTTGAATTTTGTTTGCTTGGTTTTAGCTCATTGAGATATATTATCTCTAATCAACTAATTTTATGACTTTCACATTACATGTGGAACATAGTTGCTTACCTAAGTGTCATTTAAAGTTAGCTGCTGGGACATATGGGTATGTTTTATCTAATTAATCAGATCAATATCATGCATTATATAAGCATCTAGGTCGTTAGTGTTATGGTGATGATTAATTAAAGGATATGACCGTGATTGCTTAGCTGGTCCCTACACAATTAAAACGTTCAAACGTTATCTAATACATTACCTGATACAAAATAAGGAAAGGTTAAAGTTGAAGAATTTTCTGTCACACTGCTTAACATATTATTCATGAAGACATGAATGTGAAACATTAAGTATCCAATTGCCGTAATTTGTCTTAGTGCTACATAGTTACCTAAGAATGAAATATCTCCCATCATTTTACAGGGCAGATGTATTACCTCTAGTTTCAAAAGTTGTTTTCACTTATGTTTAGGGACTTGTATTTTTAATGATGACCAGCATATCATCAGTACAATTTACGATTATATGTTAATGGCAAGATACATGGTATAATTTATGTAAAACAATTACGTGAATGGAATTCTATTAAACGTTCCACGTATATATCATGCTTGTCTACAGAAACTCGAAGGATAATAAACATTGTCACTTTAACAGTGCTTGGTAATAACGTGATCATATGATCTAATCAGTAATTGACGGATTGGATAACAAATTTGTCTGTGGTTTCTATGTATTGCGAAAGTAATATACAATATATGAAATTAAATTTAAAGAAGTCATCGAAATGAACTTAATGATCACTACCAGTGTGGCTTGACTAGCTTACTTCCATTAACGTCTGCTTAGCCAGTTGCATGATACGTGTCATAGTGCGCTTTGCCCTACAATCAGATTAAGTAATCATTTATCGTTATCCTTAACTTTGACATATTATCTTCAAATAACCTGATGCACACTGTTCCAATATGAGGCAGGTTGAAAATCTCTCAGAACCGTGTTTTAGAGAACTAATTCACTTATTCTGGTTGTGAGTAGTGTAGACATTACATTTCTATTATTCTTACGTTCCTCTTACCCTATCCTCTTGTTTAGCATATTTGCTGTTATAACTTTGTCTCTTATTATGGACTGAAGTTAATTGGTTGTGTATAAGTTGTCCCTATTCACTACGACTATTTCCTTTGTTTTGTATTCATGTTAGTTTCCTAAATGGTTCACTGTGTGATCTGATTTTGTATATATATAAAGGAATGATTGAAATACAATTTGATTCTGTCTGGTTGGTCTGTCGTCTCGTGATCTTCTCATTCCGGCTTAAGACTCAGTGGTCATAAGGCAGACATGCAATTATCGACTAGTCACGCCTAATTGGCATTCGGTCAACCAACCAAAAATTTCTCGCGTCATAACATTAATCATTCAGTTACACTTGAAAAATGAGTACCAATTAGTAGAAAACTTAATTCTCGCGTTCGATACCAACTAACTTCAACCATCTTACATCAAAATGTTTTCAATCATTTATTTACTTATTTAATGTAAACTATTCTATTTGATTACTTCCATTAATCACATACTACTTATTTAAAGTTAAAGTAGAAGTTAACAAATAAATTCAATTACATTAATACATAGAATGCGAAACCAATTTCAACTAATTAATCGAAAAGAAATTTCGTTATAATTCATATGGTTACTAAACAAACAAAATGTCAAGATAATTAAGGTCATCTAACTAAAACAAATTCAAGGACATCTTACTCATAAGATGCATATATATATAGAGAGAGAGAGCGAGAGCGAGCGAGAGGGAGAAACATAGACAGATATAATTCAAGTAGACAAAATCATTTAGTATAGTATAGAATGCTAGATGAACTAGTGAAAAATCATCTTAGTCGAATACAAATGGTTGTGAACTAATAACTATCATATTCAATCTAACATATTTTATAGGAATTAGATAAATATCGAAAATTTCCTCAACAAACTGATGATAATAAATTGGCAATGCATTTAGAATTGAATAATGCAAGATATCAAAAAGCTTATGAAAAGATTAAAGTAAGTATATTGTGAAAATATGAAATATTTATTGAATAAATATGTAATTAGAAAGTATTAAATAGTTGTTTCATCCTGGTAAAGAACTCCTCAGCACAAAGTATACTTTGTTCTGGGAACTGAACTAATATCAGTCTGTGAAGAATACAAGCAAGTCAGTTAATTATCTATCCTAACAAAACAACTTCAATTCAACTAGAAAAATCAGCGTACTAGTGAGTAATTTCACGATATCTTGAAGCGCTGGTTACAAATCGTGGCTACAGGAGTTTAGACATATTAAAAGTTGGATAGTTATCACCAGTGACAATAAACAATCGTCGCGCTATATCACATACAAGTTAATTGAAGTAGGATTTTTACGACTGGCTAGTGGCCAGCACAGTGGTGCAGCGGAATAACCCTTAACCGTGAGAACTAAATGTCTTTTTGTCGGTTCCCTGGTGGAGTCCATGATGTTCACTGCTGAAGAACTCCATACCAGGAGGAAACAGCTGTTCAGTTCTCCATTACTTCTAGCGACACCCAACCAACGTCACTCTATGACAAATTGCAAATAACTAAATTTACTACCGACCTCCACAAAACTACGCCAATTTAAAAATACAATCATTTGATTGTTTTCTATGCTAAGTTAATAGGTGGTATTCGATCTATGCTAAAAGACTGAACAAATACTACTGATTGATGAACATGTAATATATTGACCAAAATAATTCATTGATATTGCTGCACACTAGGATACAATTTCGAGAAACGAAGATATTTCATTTGGGGAGTATAGGTACACCATTCCCATTGGTGCTAACTAGGACGAAACCTAGAAAAAGTTTGAATATCGTCAGTTTTTCTTCAACAACTTAATGTCTGTTGATTATTTTGACTATGAACTAGCATTAGTTAGTGAACTAGTGAAAATCGAGATTCCTCATCATTACTCACTGATTAGTATTAATCGATATAAGTCGAAATATGATGGTCGCTATTTTGATTTCATTGAGCTACTTACAAAACGCATAGTGTCGAAACACTTCAGCAAGTGGGCATATTGTAGCTCAGTAGGTAGTATTTGACTGACACAAATGATCTCAGTCATTAATCAGTGTAAATGTACAAATCCTAAAGGAATTTAATCTCAGTTTGAATAGTTTAGTCGTAACATATCCGAATGTAATATTAGGTGGCATGTATTTGCATCATATGGAAAACTTTAAAGTCATCACAACAAGCTATGACTATAAAGAAATCTATATCAAGAGTTCACAGAGAGACAATTGTTCATAAAAATAAGGCATACGGCGGTCCAAATGATTAGTCTCTGTTGACAGATGTGAATCCAAAGTGAATACCTCAAAATCGATTGTTAATTATGATGATGTATACATGAATAATGTCAAACGTGTGGATAAAGTTTATAACTATCCGAACTCTTTGGTGTTTGAAGTGGTAGTAATTACACTTAATCTTCAGTGTGGAGTCTAACACATCCAGTAAATGAATCCCAACACTCCCCACCTCCCTCACACAAATAGAATAAATGTATATTTATTTTTCATTTTGATGACCTTGACGACATTTCCTTAATGTCGATTATCTACTAAATGTTCATAGATTACATCCGTGAGGACTTTATTTTTAAAGAAAACTCGAATTTTACTTAATATGAGAGTCATTAACATATCGTACTACCGATCTCGCAACAAAACTGAGACCAAGTATTCAGGTTTCATGACTACCCCTTAACTATTTTCACCATTGTGCTGGCCAGCATCCAATAATATGATTTTCTGTTTTTATCGACTTTGTGACATAGTGCAATGATCAATCAATCCATTGATGAAAACTGCCTAACTACCTAAATATTTGAACTCCATCAGTAATGAAATTGTAACTAGAACTTTTGGAATTATCTGAAGTTAATCACTAGCGTGCTCATAATTGTAGGTTGAATTGGAATGGTTTTGTTAAGATAAGTAATACGTTAAACTATCTGTATTCATCACGGATTGATCTCTGTTAGGTATCATTGTAAACTATGTCTCATGCCAGTATGGGACTCTTCAGCATTATGTCAATGAATCGAACCCATGACTTCAGGTTTTACGACAAACGCTTAATCATTTACACTGTTGGCGAAGAATTCAATGAATAAAACGAATAAAATCAACTAAATTTACTACCTTTAGCCACTAAGGTACCACATTTCAAATAATATAATATCCATTAACTTTGTGTAGTTTATTTGACAATGGCTACAGCTGTTCGTTCAAATCCTTTGAAGCCACTATTTTTTCTACTCTTTGGTTCACAAAAGCTTTTATTGCCTTAACGTTATTAGTAGTATGTAATCTAATGTAAAGTTATTTTCTGAATGATATAACACACAATAATTTTTACTTTACTCGTGTTTCATTTTCTTCTTACGTATACTCAATCAAGGCATTGAAACAATATACAGAGACATCCTGTCGATCAATTCAAACAACTACTGATGTAGGTTAGTTTGGTTGTTATGTAACTTGCATTCACTTTTTGTTAAAAAAGATCAATGTAACTGTTAATTACTTTGTAGTACACAGATGGCAACCACTAGATTTTAGTTTTCTGTTAGTTTTCACTTACCATCTATGTTCAGATAATCTCCTGTTTACTCTGCCATAATACGGCGTTAAATATTATTAATTGATTGATTTATGAATAATACGATACTACTGTTGTTTACTTTCTTAATGTTTAATAAGTTTTCTGTTAAAGTATAGTATAAAGGTGATCTTGAGGAATTTTTATACAGTAGCTGGAGACTAGCCTGTTTAGTCATTTTAACAGCTTTAAACTATGTTCTAGAAGCTGAAGTGTCAATTAGAAATCAGTATATATATATATGTTTGCCATCCACATACTATCATACCATAAGGTGCATGCAACTAACGGTGTAATACCTATCAAGTGATATGTTCTAAGAAAGAAAACTACACATAACACATATATACTGACATCATGTTTCAACTAAAGTCCTAAATCTAAAGCAACATCAAACTAAAGCCAATTGTAATATAGTTGATTGAATATATCACAGATTGATGTTTGTAGGGTACCATTGAGAACCAGGGAGCAATGGACAGCTGTTTCGTTTGGGTGTGGAACTCCAAAGCAATCCGCACCCCATATCCAGTACCAGGGACTTCGAGTTCACTAAATTACCAATTGTACCTTTCCAATTAACTAAATTACCAGTATATGCAAAAATAACCATCCCAGTCGAATTATAATTGCAATATACTTCTAATTTGATGTCACAAGTTGGTCTGAACTAAGCAATCATTAACAACAAGGAAGTATTGGACAGCTGTTTGCTCCTAGTATGGGGGGACTCTCCAGCAAAGTGTACCGATGACTGCACTGGGGAACAGCCTAAAGACCTTCTTGTCCCGGGGCGAACACTATACTATTAGACCACTGACCCAAGTGGCACCCAACGGTTATTATTTCTAACTAAGTCAATCCACGATGGTTGAGTGACCGAATCGTTTAAACATAATTAAACTGAATTATATTGCCGAGTATAAAAACGCATTTAATTAAGATTTTTAGTTGTGATGTGTTATATTTCATTGGGTGGTCACTGATGACTAAGAAGTAATCAGAAACTGTTTCATCTTAGTGCGCATTTTATCAGTAGCACTTATCTACGACTCAACTAAAAGCAGAGCTGACAATCTTCCAGTGTCGCAGCGAGCACTTTACTCTTAGATTATTGGATCGAAATTCAGTGTTTTACATTTCTAATTTCACCATAATTTGCTTTCCTGCGGAAATCTTCACTATATCATAGTAGATTTATTCGTTAGCCAGTAGACACTTGAGTTAAACAAATCTAATAGTGTTTTATGATTTCAAAATGTTGTGTTAATCTTGAATATAAACCATGATTCTATTCAGAAACCCCTATAAACGTTATTAATAATGTTGTGGCCTTATGGTTGTCGAAAACAGCCAATCAAACTTATGACCACAAACTATGACAGGAAACGCGCTAATTCTGTTTAGTTGACGAACGTTTGACTAACCTATAAAGCTTCCCAGTGATAGATAGGCGAAGGACAACACCAAGGAATAAGAGTTAATCTCAAGTTATTTACTGAGTAGAGATAACCGATTGTATACACCAAACAGTAGACAATAACCTAAAAGAAAACAAAATAACACATTAAAAACTAAACTAAGTGGAAGTGAAGAAGATAGTGTACTGAAAACAGAATAATATATTTATAGTAAACTTACAATAATTCCAACACAGTAATAGATAATGACAACATCTAAAAAGTCATTGGTTGGTTAGTGCGTAGTGATTAACTTGGTATTAGTCAAGTCCTTTATAGTGCTGATGGAATTCTATCAATCAAGTTATAATGTAGTCACTAGTCTAAGTAACTTAACAACACTGGGACTATGATTAGATGAAATATAGTTTTAAGAATAGTCGGTAGTAAGCCATGAACCTAAGTTCATCCATTAGATAAAAAAAACTGTTTCTTTATTTGACTTTTCGCATTTTATATTAGTATTCATTATTTTATATTAGTCGTTTTTTGATTACGTAGTAAATAGCTCAAGGTCTTTGAAGAACCACTCTATATCAGCTTTATTCTTTAGTTCAATTCACAAAACACAATGATAGGTCAAAGAAATTACTTATTCAGTATGTAACCAACAGACATTCTCTCAGTAATCGTGTTTACAGTACTAAAAGACTTAGGTTGTGTCAAAGATTTGTAACTGTCACCCTACTCAAAAGCATTGTCAAAGAGTTTTATTTGGGTAACTATTAGCTTACTCAAGTAATAAGATATTCACAATAGTCGGTATAGAAATAGTAACAAATGCTTTAGTAAATGGTTAGATAGATGATAAATTCCTCATTTTTGTTATGGTTCTGTAATTGATTTCTTTGTGGTAAATCTTGGTGAGAATCGAAATTCTAGACCGGATTATTCAATCGCGTATCTTATTCATTTAGTAACTATAATGATTCTCTTTGTACAATGTGTATCCTGAGCGGACTGAGACACAGGAGCGGTAGTTTGTAAGCGTGAATTAGGTTTGATTGTGGCTGGTCAGTGAAATCTGGAAACAACATCCGTCGTTTTATTTGGGACCTGGAAACACCTACGTCCCTGTTGATGTTCACATTGGGAATGGAATTCAGTTTCGTAAAAAGCACCAACCCGTTTAATATAAGACTACTGAGTTTTAACAGTCATTTTTATGCAACTGATATGTAAATATTCTCTGAAGGTATTCATATCTTCTTGTTAATTGATTATGAGCTGAAATCGATCATTTTCTGTTGCTTTTGTTGTTATATGTGCATATTTAGAGGACTTCTTCCGTACATCGATAGTCTACAAGTAAGAACTTCACTTGCTAGCCACAATATAATTTAATTATTATTATTGTTATGTGTAAAATTAGCATCAACTTTTGTTGGCTTACAGAAGAAACCAGTGGATGAATGTGTAGCATAAACACTCACTCCTTAATCTTTGATTCATCTTTTAAATGCCCTTCTATGTAGTAAATATACGTATATGATACTATGTATAGAATGTTTTTTCCTTTAAGATCGTAAAAATGATCTAGAAAGTTTGATGAAAATGATGATGGTTCAACAGTTTCAACAACAAAATTTATTATATCAATCAGCATTACTAAATACACTGACTAAAGGTTAGTAGATTGTTATTATTATTATTGTTATTACGATTATTATGATTGCCATTATTATTATTAGTGAAGAGCTCATCAACCTGGTTGACGGCCACTCCTACACGAGAGGTAACAGGCATTGATGATTACCATCGGTGGACAGATTAGCCTGTCAATTAACTTATGTTAAACGGTAATACGTTAATGTTAATTGTTTCAACGAGTTTTCCAAAGAAACTATCAGCAAATCGAATCGAAATCAACGAAAATCTTGAGGAAAATGATGAGTCATTCATCAGCAGTAACCTTCTCAAAAACCTTAGATTATTTAGCTCTGTCATTCCAAGATAAAAGTTACCATTCTGATGTGTACAGAAAGGATGTCTTGTTAAGTATCATACTGGATCCTATGTAATCGGTAAATGACGAAAATAGTAGTCTTAATGTTGTCTTGGATAAATTTAGTAACTACCATCATCAAGTTAATACTGGTATCAAAGAAGAATATCAGATTGTATTGTATTGATGTCTTATTGAAGAGAATGCCGAATGATTAATTTCAAAAAAAGCATAAATAAAAAGCTCATGAGAAATGGCTCAAATATAAGTGTTCAGAGCTAATCTAAAGTTTATCAACAAAAACATGAAACTGAAACAACATTCCGAAGAAGTCCCTACAGATAGGAAGAAAATTCTCCTTATTAAAGCTGGTATTAAAAGTTTTGATAAAGTCTTTTTACTCCCCGCCTCCTCCACAACCCCAAACTTGATTGTGAGATGAACAACACCCGATTTAGGACTCGTTTTAATGTATCTACAAATTAACTTGTTCCCATGTGGAACATAAGATTGATCGTTTTAAGCACACACTATTTAAACGCATTACAAAACATTTTTATCGTGGCTTTCGAAAGGAGAATATATGACAATAAACAGCTCAATTTTAGAACATCTGGTAATCACTGGTTAATTTGAACTTTCGCCTTACCCCAGACCAACCATTGGGTTCTTTCAAAATTGTTAATGCGCTCATATGATTTAAATCAAAGGAAGACAAAAACGATGAATTATATGTCATAAAGGTATTGATAATTCATAGTTTCAAACGGTGTGTGCAAAAGTGTCACGTATAGGCCGTCGTTTAACCAAAGTTGTAAGACCTTTTCTTTGAATTGGTCACTTTATAATATTTAATCACAGTTGACTGAATTATCCACAGATTAATATTGGCAAGGTAACAGCTGTTTTATCTTAGTGTGGGACTGCACATATGTATGTACCGTAGATTTCGCCTCAGGGGTTTTAAGTCAACGAATGCCAACCCCTCTGAACCACTGGGCCAACATCCAATAATAGAATCCCTACTACCATCAACTTGTGATATAACAAATTCAATCAATTAAAACTTTATACCCATCTCTACAAATCCCCTCAATTCAGTCCTTTATTATGTTTTCATACAAATCTATGATTTCGCTTCCTGTTTTTTTCACCTAAATCTCTCTGTCCAAGCAAACAATTTGTTTCATATTGTTATTTTTTAACCAGTGAACTATTACGTAACTCATTTTAACACATTGCCTAAACACTTCATGGTACAATCTATTTCCTAGTTGTCAATAAACTTCAGAAATAAGAATGTTAATGGATTCATCAAAAAAAAACATCTTTCCATGGAATGTTTGATTTTCTTTCTTTTTAATCAAATCATCGTTTAAATAACACGAACATTTTTCTAGAGAGTCTGCATAGATAATAGTTGCTTCTTTGACTCGATGGTCGAGTTTATCTTTCATGATGATGAAGCTAACCTACATTAGCTGAAATATTTATTCTTCCTGAGCTTTGACTAAATCATGTTAATCAGTTAAACAATGATGAGATTAGAAGCAAAATAATTATTCTATCAACTCTTCTAGAATGTGAGGTCTTTTCGATGTTTACTCACTAGTATTTCCACCTCATAGTGAAAAGGTTAAAATCGAAAACATCACTGATGATAATCAGCATTATTTTGTCAGCCAAAAGACAAATGATCCCCATGTTCTTCTGTATCGCTTCTAATTTATCAAGGATAAATATTGACTGAGCTTCCTTTTCAAATAGTTGAATAAATAGGAGACTAGAAAATTTGTTGAGGTTATTCAACTTTAGAGTGGTTTATGTAGCAAACAAACCTTAACTATACAACCGTGAAAATAGGAATTAATAAACAGCTGTCTTAGCGTCAGACTCCTGACCAGTGCATATCCCGTAGAGGTCCTAATAATTCGGTATTGTATCTAGTAAGTATTCTTATCGCCATCAAGGAAATGTGTTGGGATGGCTCAGAGAAACCTCGAAGAAGACTAAAATACCTTTGTAAGAGCCAAAGATATTCCATCCAATCATTGATCAACAGAACTTTTCGAAATTTCGATGTAGTGTGTTTTGGTTGAGTAATGGCTGAAACTTCTTAGTTATGAATGAATAGATTATAATGATGATTTTATAGTTTCAGAAACTCATAAATATACGAATATTTTTTTACATAACTCACTATCTCTTACTGAAATAAAAATTCCTGCCTACTTGTCTTCTGTATTTGCAACTTTGAGGATCCAAGACGTTCGGGTGATTAAGTTGTCCGTGGTTAGTCAAACTATCAAGCAAAAGATGTAACACATTGATTATTCAGTACTTCATAGTTGTTCCGTTATGTTTTGAGACTTCTAAATATTACTCTTCTTCACTGCATTTTAATTTGAATAAAGTATATTCATGGGTGTAGGGAGGGGGCTTTTTGTTAATATTCCTCACCACTTAGATATTTCGTTAATATTGTGTTTGACTACAACCTTGAAAGATGAAACTCTATGGAAGATAACTTCTGCCATAATCAGTGTAGTAATTCAACCAACACAATAACAAGATTGTAACTTAATGATTACTGACTTGAAATTTGATATAGTTTATTTCGGTTTCATTTGTTAACCTCCTCTATCTTCAAATTGAATGACTATTTACAAATAAATGTCTTGTTAAAAGAGTAAGCTGAAGAAATTTAATTCTTTCAGGGATTATTCGAGAAGATAGAGATATGCTTCAGCTTTGGTATTCCCTGTCCATATTCACTGCATAGCATTTCATTATAAGCTAGATACATATTAGTGTAAAATACTTTAGGTTTATTGGTGAACGTATAAGCTGACTGTTTAAACTGTAGTTAGTTGGCAGAGTACTAGAATGACTACTGATTTAGAGAGTGAGAGAACATGACAAGCAAATAGAAAACTCTGCCAAATCATTTATTAGTTAAGAACAAAGGCTTTTATATATCGTATACTGGACTAATCAGTACTAGTAAATACAAAATATATTAAAGATTGAACTATGTGGGTTTGTGTTTAGAAATCAAGATGGTAAGTTCATAGTAAGACTACAAGAACTTGACAAAAGAAAATAGATATGATAATCAAATGAAGAGTCTATGCAAAGTGTACAACTTAAGCAATACAAGCATTATTGCTAGCAAATATTTAACAGATACAATTCCATAACCACAATGAATAGACTCCATAGCAGATGATTCCTGATTCTTTGTCGTGTTATAAGATATAGTAATTCATACAATCATACACTGAATCTAATGTCAAGAAGGAGATATCTGTAAAGTTATGCGCATATCCTAATCTATATGCATAAAAACTTCTATATAATATTCTTTGCCAATCTAGAAGAACGTGCACAATACATAGAACATTATCAACCATATGAAAATATTATGAAATCAGATGGACTGAGTGAAAAGAAGCAATTAACTTTGGGGAGTAGAAATAGTGAGTTTATTGAATACTTTATGCTCTATTTCATTGACTATCTACATATATTGTCTATTCATCTATCTAACTATCATAGAATGAGCTTTGTTATGGTCAGATTACAATAGTTCTATAAAACTGTAAACTTCGCAATAATTTGCGATTAGTTCCAGCCAGGTCTTAGTCTTAGACATAAATAATCCAACTAAATAATCCGAAACCTAGAAAAATTAAGTATCAAACAGATATTTGTTATGACGCGAGATATAGCTTGAAATGCTGATTGGTCCTTGATGAGACGAAATTATGGACCGAAGACCTAGGGAAAGCTGAGTTTGTTCTGCTTCGTTGACTTCCCCCCCTTCGCCAACTGATATGACGCGAGAGAATTGAGGGGTGTGAGTGGGTGGCCTAATGCCAGATTACATATGCCTAGTTGGTAATTGTGAGTCTGCCCTGTGCCCACTTAGTCCCAAGCCGAAATAAGAAAAATGCGAGCCAATAGATCAGCCAGACAGAATCGAATCATATTATATTTCAAGCATTCTTTTATATATACATAAAATCAGACCACACAGCAAACCAATTAGAAAATTAACATGAATACAGAACGAGGGAAATAGTGGTAGTGAATAGGAACACCTTGTACACAACTAATTGACTGTAGTCCATAACAAGAGACAATATAATAACAGTAATTATGCTAAACGGGAGAATAGGGTAAGAGGAACGTAACAATAATAGAAACACAATGATTACCTTACAGACAGTTAGAATAAATGAAATAGTGTTCTTAAACACAGTTCTGAAAGTTTGTTAAAATTCTTTGTGGTCCGGCCTAACAATATTACAAAAAACTTCTCTAGAACGGAGAATAAACTTGGTTTGTTTAAGATATGTGTAAGACCTACAGTCGAGTAGTGCTCATTTTTTCTTTCAAGCATGAATAACATAGATAGGATACATGTACAAAGTGTATGAAAAAGTTTCACACGTCAAATTCTGGGAACTAACAGTAACATGAAGTATATATCTAAATGTAAAACACTCTCTTTAGAAACCCCGTGTTGTCGCTAACTAAGACAAAACTTAATATTCTTTTATAAAATAATCAACAGAATTTCATTCTCAGCTTTCTCTCCCTCGTAGAACCAAGCGCCTAGATATGATCTTCAAAACTACGAGGTAATATTACTAATCGATAAGTACCAAATATAATATCTCTGTAAGTTCTTCACTGTATTCAGGGCAGCATTCCTACAGTTGAAAAATATATGGGACTCCAAACAACTGTCTACCAACCTCAAAGTTAGACTCTTCAACTGGAACGTCAAGACAGTTACTCTCTATGGAGCTGCAACATGCAGAACTACTGCAAACATCCTCAGGAGGGTACAGGTATTTATAAACAACTGTCTACGCAGAATATTGAATGTCTGTTGGCCGGAAACCATCAGCAACAGCCTACTTTAGAAGAGAACAAACAAACTCCCAATTGAAGAGGAAATCAGGAAACGACGTTGGAAAAGGTTAGGGCATACATTGCGGAAATCATCAGATTGCATGACGAGACAAGCATTAACTTGGAATCCTGTTGGAAAACGGAAAAGAGGAAGGCGAAAGAACACACTGTGTTGAGAACTGGAAGCAGACACTAAAAGGATGAACAAAAACTGGAAACAGCTGGTGAGGCTTACTAAGGACAGAGTTGAATGGAGAATACTGGCGAGCGGCCTCTGCTCCTCCGAGAGGGGTAACAGGAGTAAGTAAGTAAGTAACTCTTTACTATATTCTACAGCAAACTCTGGAATAAATTACCACAAACTATTCGCACTACTAATTCTATCCTAAAATTTAAACGACTAATCATTCCATATCTAAAATCTAAGGACTTGTACCTCTAATTAATCAGCCAACGCTTATCAGAGTTCTAAAACTGCAAACACTACAATCATGTACATTGTAATAGAAAAAAAGAGACGAAAAAAAGGAAGGTTCTGGTTTAAAACTAATTATTTTCCTACCACTAATCGAATTCGTTTTTTTTCTTTCTATTCCATATATTCTTCTATATCACCGTCTCCCTGAGTATGTGGGCTACTCATGTAAATAACTAACATCTTCATAGAGTGTGAATTCCGTAACAGTGACTCTCTATCTAAACCCATTTAAAAACAAGCCATATCATTCTGATCATGCCTGTAAACTGGTATGCTCTTATGTACAAAGTATTACTTCAGAATAAAACTATTATTATTCATTATACATACCAAATAGGAAGGTGAATATATAAGTCAAAGCTATTCAACCATTTAACTGTAACTCTTTACATAACTGTTAACTTACTTACTTACTTACGCCTGCTACCCCCCTCGAAGGAGCATAGGCCGCTCACCAGTAGTCTCCATTCAACTCTGTACTCACCAATCCTTTCCAGCTGTCTCCAGTTACTCTTCATCCTCTCAATGTCTGCTTCCAGTTCTCGACGCAGTGTGTTCTCTGGCCTTCATCTCTTCCGTTTTTCAACAGGATTCCAAATTAGTGCTTGTCTCGTGATACAGTCTGATGATTTGCGCAATGTATGTCCTATCCATTTCCAACGTCGTTTCCTGATTTCCTCTTCAGCTGGGAATTGGTTTGTTCTCTCCCATAGTAGGCTGTTGCTGATTTTTTCCGGCCAACAGACATTCAATATTCTGCGTAGACAGTTGTTGATAAATACCTGTACCCTCCTGAGGATGTTTGCAGTAGTTCTCCACGTTTCAGCTCCATACAGAAGAACTGTTATGACATTTGAATTGAAGCGTCTAGCTTTGAGGTTGGTAGACAGCTGTTTGGAGTCCCATATATTTTCAACTATAGGAATGCTGCCCTTGCTTCGCCGATCCTTGCCCTTACAACATAACTGTTAATGCAATCATTAAACAATCATCATACGTATAGGCCATATACATCAAGCTTTCATTACGAATTCCTATTTCGAATGAGAAACATTGATCGGATTGAAGTTTAGCTGAATGGTGATTAGTTATCAAGATCAAATTAATGTGATCGCATACAATTTCTTGCATTTATAATTTTTCAAAATATGCGACATTTCAGCAGCGAACATTCTTCCATTAGATGGATTCATCCGCAGTAGCCGTGTTTATTCGTATCAACAGTAGTTTATTAACCTATCGTAGACTAATAAAAACAAAGATAATAAAATTGTATCATGAAGTGTTTATAAAGTGTGTGTTTAAATCAACAAGTTGTTTAATAGATTGATAATTAGAGAATAATAGTAACATGAACAGCTCAATTGCAGAACATTTACTAGTCACTGGCCATTCAACATCACCTTAGAATTCTGTTATGACAAGAGATAGATGGAAGGTGATGGGGGTTTGATGGCCGAGTGCAAATGACTGGTGCCTAGTTGGTTATTGCGCGTCTGCCCTGTGCCCACTTAGTCCCAAGCCGAAATAAGAAGAATGCGAGCCAATAGATCAGCCAGACAGAATCGAATCTATATTTCGAGCATTCTTTTATATATACATAAAATCAGACCACACAGCAAACCAATTAGAAAATTAACATGAATACAGAACGAGGGGGATAGTGGTAGTGAACAGGAACAACTTGTACACAACTAATTGACTGTAGTCCATAACAAGAAACAATATAATAACAGTAATTATGCTAAACGAGAGGATACGGCAAGCGGAGCGTAACAATAATAGAAACAAAATGCTTACATTACAGACAGTTCGAATGAATGAAATAATGTTCGCAAACGCGGTTCTAAAAGTTTGTTAAAATTCTTTGTGGTCCGACCTAACAAATTCTTTCAATATCATCCAAAGTATCAAACGGTCCAGATCAAAAGGAGTACTAATCAAAAATGTATGCACTGAATAGAAGTTAACTACTCATAGCTACAACTGGGATCTATGTATGTAAAAGTGACATGTACAAGCTCATATTTCACCATGACGATATGATTAAAATTCACATTGAGATTGTCTCTTATTTTTCAATTACTTAGAGACAAAAAAAACTGAATGATAAGCATGTAAATGTATGTTAAACAGTAAACATACTACTAAACCATAATTAATTACTTACCACCTTTGTAATAGCTCCACAATCTGAATTCTCTTTGTTTCTCGCCCAGTTTACACATGCTAAATAGACAATTAATTTCATGTTACTATTAGTTTATAACTATCAATCTGTTACCCAACTTGTTTGTTAAGACACATTTTGTAAACATTTCATGAAACAATTGATTATCTTTGTTTTCATTAGTCGACAATGCATCAATAAACTACTGTCGATACGTATGTACACAGCTACTGTAGGTGAATCAGGTGAAAAGAAAAAAAAATTGCTTTAATGATACGTATTATATTCTACTTATATCTAACGTGAATTTGATAGAAAGAAAAAATAAAAACGATGATTCATAATAGGCTTGTATCATATGTACCCGTTGCACAAGTGTGACTGTCTGGATACAGTAGCCTAGTGGTGAATGCGGTGGTGTTTGACACGAAGCGGACTGAGTTCGAATCCGAGTGTGAATATCAACATTGGGATGCAGGTACATATAGCCGATGAGTCCCAAATAGAACGAAACGCGCGTCCTGGATTCCACTTGCCAGTCACAATCCAACTTTAAAAAAAAAACGATGATTGTTACATGAAAATAGTACGAATTCAAGGTATACAGGGGTTTTTATCGGGTTTACAGCAATTTACTTGTAATGGTCATGCTGATTGAAAGAAAATTCATGTTTACGCATATCTATCATGGTCATAGTAGATGAGTTCATCTGAACAATGAATATTAAAAAGAACACTAAATACTAAAGGATTATAACAGATGTTAATATGGTAACGTATTCGTTCATTAAGTAATGTGAATATTGTAGACGCAAACACATAGAGACAAGGATTACTAAAGAGTCCCATACTAGGACAAACCAGTTGGACGGTGTTGCCTGGTGATCAGTGGTTATCAAATTCAGAACAATTCGTGATGTCAAAATGACATTGAACAATCTTCACAATACCTAACTGCAACAAAATGAACGTTAAATGATTACGCAATATGATTACAGAATTAAATTGATCACAAGAATAAACAGACGGAAAGTGTAGCAGCATTAGGTCTAAACATACATAATAGGAAAAGCAAGAGTTTGAGATACAAGACAGTGTACACCAGCCCAATTACACTTGACGGGGAATCCTCGAAAGATGTAGGGACTTCTACATACCTGGGCAGTATCATCGATAAACAAAGTGGGTCTAATGCAGATGTGATGACTTGGGTTGGGACGACATGAGCAGCATATCCACAACTGAGAAACATCTGGAACTCAAACCAACTGTCAACCAACATTAAAGTTAGAATTTTCAATAAAAATGTGAAGACAGTTCGGTTGCATGGAGACGAAACTTGAATTGAGAACTACGAAAAGCATCATCCAAAAGATACAAGTATTTATAAACAACTGTCTGCGTAAAATACTTCGGATTCGTTGACAACGTACCATCAACAACAGCCTTCACTGTCAGAGAACAAAACAACTTTCAGTCGAGCTAGAAATTAGAAGAAGACGCTGTAGGTAAATAGAATACACATGGAGGAAATCATCATAATCCGTCACTAATTTAAAATCCTAAAAATCAAAAAAACGGAATTCCAAAGATGAACACATGATACCGATAATAGGAGGCAGTTATGTAAACGATGAACAACGCTTGGGAAGAACTGAAAAGGAAAACCCATGACAGAGTTGGTTGAAGAATGTTACTTGGCAATTTTTACTTCATGAAAGGTAACAGGCAGTAATTGATTGAATGTAGAATAAAAACTTCGGTTACAAAAGTCACATTCAACCTTTTGTTGTGTATTTATTGATAATTTCTATCACCTTTTAAATGTACATATTATATCTATTTGTTAGGCCGGACCACAAAGAATTTTAACAAACTTTCAGAACTGTGTTTTGACAACACTATTTCAATTATTCTGTCTGTAAGGTAAACATTTTGTTTCTATGATTGTTACGTTCCTCTTGCCCGATCCTCCCATTTAGCATAATTACTGTTATTACATTGTCTCTTATTATGGACTATAGTTAATCAGTTGTGTATAAGTTGTTCCTATTCACTACCACTATCCCCCTCGTTCTGTATTCATGTTAATTTTCTAATTGGTTTGTTGTGTGGTCTGGATTTATGTATATATAAAAGAATGCTTGAAATATTAAAGGATTCTGTCTGGTTGAATTATTAGCTCGCATTCTTCTTATTTCGGCTTGGGACTAAGTGGGCACAGGACAGGCGCACAATTACCAACTAGGCACAAGTAATCTGGCACTCGGTCACCAATCACCCAATTTCTCACGTCATAACACTACTAATAAGTAGATTATGAGTAATTAAAATCATATTGAACTTTTAGTTTTAATAGCTGAGGAATACGGTACATTAAGTCTCTATTTAGTTCTTTCATCACATGTGATTTAATGAGTACATGTGAACTGGTAAATGAATTCGATGATAACATTGAGCCTGTGCATTTATGTACCTTTGATTTTTTTTCAATTAACAATTTATTTGATAAAATAAAAATAGTAGTAAAGATGGATAGGTTTCTCCTTACTGATCTAATAAACTGGTCTCTGTCTTATCGACAATTTTATCACATGTGAAGTTAGATCATATGACGAAAGGCTTTAACTAGACTACAAAACACCTGATTCAATTTATAGCTTGTAACTAATGAATTCCCACAGACATCACTTGACATTAGTTTGTTCTTCGTTAATCTTATCCATTGGAAATAATCTACATACTCGATTAAATGACATCGGAAATCAAATTTGCTTGAAGCTTGTTAGATAGAAACTATTGTAATTCAAATAGATCTATCGTTCTAGTAAGTGGATCATTCCGTTTGGCGTTGTATATAAATGTTTAGGAAATGAAATAAGCTTTCCAAATAGTGAGTAATACTGACAAATATCAAGTAGGATAAGCGAATTGGGTGAAAAGAGAAAACCACGAAATATTATGCACATTACTTTACATCATCAATTTGCATATTATTCGTGTTCTCTGATCCATGTCGATTGTAGTTTTTCTTTTGTTAGTTGACCTCGATTTTTTTTATGTATTCTAATCAAGCTGTACTTTCTGCCACCCGTCAACTTGCTTTATACGCTGTTTCATGATTCTTTTCAATTTCAAATGACGTTCCTCTACCTACTATTTATGAACGACTTTATGAGTTGTATACACCATAATACGATTACATACATCAATTGTATTTCATAGCGAATGTAGTAAAACTTGTTACAATATGATGGTTATATGACGGTTTATATGATTTAACATAGTAAAAATGTCAATAAATCTCCTCATATATCTTAATGTGCATATAAAGAGATCTTTATTATGCCATAATCATGATTATATTTAGTCTTATACAAAATTTATCATCACCAATAAAGGGTTGTTTGTATTCGTCATAGATTGATATTGTTAAGGTACCAAAGAAAACCAAAGAGTTATTGAATAAATGTTTTATCATAGTAAAGGACTTTTCAAAAGTGAATATTATCGATTTCACTAGGGAATCAAATGCAGGACCTTCAGGTCTCTGAGTCAATCAAGTCAATCAACTCCATTCCTTAAAAAAACTTAGCTATACAAACATTAATCAGAAAAAATTCATTTAAACGACTTCAACTCTGCCCTAAGAGTTGAAAAGCCTTCATCTCTATGAGTTATGAAGCCACATGGTAAATACCAATTTTCTTCAGAAATCATAAGGTTGATGCTATTTCTTACAACCAGAGCATTAGTTAATACAGTTACATGAAATGTTCCCACAATACAAGAGACAGGGAGATAAATCTAAATAGCTAAGAAAATGAAAAGATACAACTTGGAGATACTTGGAATAAGTGTTACACCTTAAACACAAGTTAAACAACAAAAATTAACCTCAGGCAGAAGTAGTGTAATACTCAAGTTAAAAAAAGTTTCAAGTCTTTAAGTTTACATTTAACTGTTTTCACCACTAAATAGAATTCTTTTCTTCATTTATTTAATTTCAAGAATTCTAATTTTGTTCATTCGTTTTGGGTGTGAGGCAGTTACCCACCGATGACTATGGATGAGGTGGCGCAAACGTATCACGAATTGACTGAATTAAAAATGTCAACCGTTAGTAGACGATTTAGTGGTCCAATGGTAAAGCACTCGACGTAAAGTCAGAGGGTCTTGGGTTCAATCACCGATGAGCTCGTGGATGAGCACTGCTGAAGAGTCTCATACTAGGACGAAACAGCTGTCCAGTGTTTTCAGGTGATCTGATTCAGATCAATTCGTGATATCAGAATTAACAAATTAACTATCTTCATAACCCTTTCAATCGTAATTTTAATTTTATTTTGATTTGTTTTCTTCTTTTTAAATTTTACAGTGAACAAAAATAATCAATCAATGATTAGTTGCTATGCATTTCAAACTCATGGTTACTAATTAATCTATTAACATCAATAAAAAAAATACATTTATTCTTTATAGGTAATGCTAGTAAATTACGTATTTTTGGTTATATGCAATTATTTGCACTTATTATAAAACAATCAATAAATCAGGTAAATTTCTTTCTTTTTACTAATCGATTGTATCAATGAACTAATTTTTTTTTATTTTTCTAAAGTTTATTTTACTTAATTGAAATTGGTTACAGATTGATCGATATTGGTAATGATGTTAATGATAACTGTTTCGTCCTAATATGAGACTCATCAACAATTTCCAAAGATTGATTTACTTTTTCTCTCAGTACTTAAGATGATTAAAAGTAGTTGATAAGTATCCTTAATAAGAAGAGATAGTTGATATGAAAAATGTAGAAAGTGAACTTATGCTATACACTTTGAACAATACGGTAACATACATTTGTGCTTGTCAAGACATTTATTTGGGAAATTAATTAAGATTAAGATGAATGAAGGATAGAATGGTTACAAAATGAGAATTCAGAAACGAGGAATGAGAAAACAACAAAATTGTCAGACTGTTAAACTGAAAATAATGATGAAATATACCTAAGAAGATTCAATATTACAAACAGCTGTTTCTGCATACTCAATAAAGACTTACATTTTCTAATGGCTAAGGCTTCTATAAATTGCAGTATGCATTTGTGACAACTCTTAAACAAATCCTTAAAAGCCGTTTCAAAGTCACACTTATTAATCAATCAATGCATGTTACCTTATGTGGAGCATAGGTCGCCGACCAACCTTCTCCAACCAACTCCATTCTAAACGACTCTTCCCAACTGCTCTTCATTCCCTTCATATCTGTCTCCAATTCCCGATACAATGTGTTCTTGAGTATTCCTCTTTTACTTTGGCCCTCAGAATTCTATGCTAATGCTTGTCTTGTGACACAAGTTGGTGATTTCCTTAATATGTGTCCTATTCACTCCCCATCGTCTTCTCCTAATTTTTTCCTCTGCTGCAACCTGACTGATTTGTTTTCTGCCTTAGAAGGCTGTTGTTAATGATATTCAGCCAATGGATCCGAAGTATTTTACGCAGACAGTTGTTTATAAATACTTGTATCTTTTGGACAATGCTTTTCCTCGTTTTCCATACAAGTTTCAGCTGTATACAACAGAACTAACTGTCTTCACATTTGTATTGAAAATTCTAACTTTAATGTTGGTTGACAGTTGGTTTGAGTTCCAGATGTTTGATACGTGTAGAAATGCTACCCTTGTTTTGCGACCCGCGTCATCTTATCTGCATTAGACCGTCTTTGTTTATCGATGATCTTGGACAAGTATTTAAAAGTTTCTACATGTTCCAGAATTTCTCCATCAAGTGTAATTGGGTTAGTGTTTGTTGTTTTGTATCGAAGGATCTTGCTTTTTCGTTGTGTATGTCAAAGCCTGTTGATGACTGCCGAGGCTGCTGCTACGTTGTCCATCTTCATCTGCATTTGAAGCTATGTGTGAAATAGAAAAGCTAGATCATCTGCAAAGTTCAAGTCAACTAGTTGTATCGATGTTGTCCAGTGTATTCCGGAATCGCCTTTAGATATTGGAGTCTTCATGACCCTCTCAAATTTATGGCCTCTATCAATTATGTTTCTTGTGATAGATAAGGAAAGCTTTCTGTTTCCTGGTTCTCTCTGACTACTCCACATTATTGAAATTTAAAGCCAATTAGACACATGTTCATCTTCTTTTAACTGTAGGGTTTGGTTAGTCCTCTTATCTTTAATTCTTCAATTATCACTTTGTAGGCGTATGACCTCTTATTCAACTTGACCTTTATTAATTACCCAATATTTATGTATATTAAGGGGGATTGTTGTTAATTTTCCAATGCTGATATCATGAATTGATCTGAATCAGACAACCATTGATCCCATACTAGGACGAAACAACTGTCCAGTGCTTCCAGGTGATCAATGGTTGTATGATTCAGATCAACTCGTGATATCAGGAATGATTTATGTATATGCCTTGAACGCCTTGGAAAGTGTGTGTGTGTGTCTGTGATTAGATCGTTTGAAATGCATAGCCTAAATACACCTTGACATTTTTTAAAATCAACTTTGTCTTTTCATTTCACTATCAGAATGTATAAAAACAGACTAATTGTTATAAATATTGAATGATGCATTTACAATGTCAGCTTTCATTGTTCATCAAGGAAGTTTATTCATTATTCTGACAGAATTTATGTACTTCAGGATACTTGACATCACCCCTACCGTCACCCCTCTCCTAACAGCCTTAGATATTACACTTGATTAGATCATCATGACATTGATTTCTACTGAGTAATAGAGAAAGTTACTGAATTACAAAGTTGATTGTTATCACAAAATATCGTCCGTTAAAAAAATCATTGAATACAAATATTGATTAAAAAGTTGTTATTTTCCCTTTATAGATCACTTAGCAATAATGCACACCTTATATTCTTTTGATAGATAAATATAATGACTCTTAGATTTCAAAATTAATAGAACACCTTTATACTACTGAATAGTTAGTTAGTAGTTCATGTTTTAAACTTCAATAAATTTGCAACGTATCTGGGTTAAAATTCATAATTTATAACTTAATGAAAGTACTCTTTAGATTGTATCAACGAAAATGTTAGAAAACATTGAGTTGCATAAAGGAGTTTAGGAAAAAACAAACTATCTAATCCATTTGTGCATGATTCTACTACAAGTAAGTATTCTGCTGATCTGGCGAAATCAACGACAAGCGTTTCTGACTAATTGGGACAAAATATCTGGATTTATTAACATTTTAATAAGCGCATTCACAGTGGAACTAGAGCTGAAAGCATTCAAATTAAATGTCATTACATTCACCATTAAGTATCCAGGTCCGAACCTGGATGTTTTTACAACAGATATATAAAGATTAGTTGAAGTTATTTGTATCTTTCCATCGATATTGTTATGAGCTGAATTTGATTAATTTATACTTTTATGTTCACATCAGTTATTTCAAAGCATTTAACACAGGCTGCACAACGAAAACTGATTAATTTTGGCTCATAGCAGCTATAATAACAATAACAGGAAGGTATAAACTCTTTCAAATTATGTCATATGAAGCGTTGAGAAGGTGAAAAACAAGTGACAACGACAAACCAGAAACAATATATTTGTGAATGCCGACATCACGAATTGATCTGAATCATACAACCATTGATCACCTGGAAGCACTGGACAGCTGTTTCGTCCTAGTATGGGACACCTTAGCAGTGCGCACCCACGACCCTCTGGCTCTGCGACGAGCGCTTTACCATTGGACCACTGAACCGGATCCAATTGGTTGATATTTCTAATTCAGTCAATTCGTGTTACGTTTGTGTTACCTCATCCATTGTCATCGGTGAGTTGCTGTCTCACACCTAACACGATTGAACTTCACCGGTCACGTCTTCTTACTAGAACTCCAGGAATTACCTCAAGGAGCTGTTCAGTGCTTCCAGGTGATCAATGGTTGTCTAGTTCAGATCAAACCGTGATATCAGCATTACTAAGTTAACTATCTCCACAACAAGCTCCTTAATTGTAACAATATATTTCATAAGAATATAGTTACTAAACTTGTTCTGATATCAGTAGAACTTTCAACTACTTATTTCGTATATTTTGTTAAGGAAAAACTATAAATTGATTCATTAACTGGAATGTACTGTTTATGTAGTTACAATTGATTCTTCTGGTATAAATGAGTTTTGTAAATCAAGCTGATGGTGTAAGTCTGTCTACTTCTGATTTTTTGATGGACATGTGAGATATGTGACAGTAGTATGTTAACTTGGCGCACTAAACTATCACATATTTGTCTGCCGATCAGTTAGAGGAAAGAGGAAAATCCTGTTATTCTGTGAGTCAAAGTTAGACATAATTGTAGTCAATGCATAATCATAAGAAAAGGTGATGCGAATTACAAAGCGTAATTCAACTGAAGCATGAAACTAGTATTCATTAAGTTTGTTATATTATACTGAAGACAAAATATGTTGACTGAGTCAAAAATATCAACTATTGGAAGCCGACTCAATGGTTCAACAACTAAGTGTTCATTGAGAATCCTGAAGGATTTGGGATAAACTCCCTTCTGGGGTCGACGACGCGCAAAACTGAAAAGTTTAATACCATGACGGAAAATTTATGATGTGTTTCATGCTTTTCAGTGATTGTCTAACGCAGATCAGTTCAATAATCTACACAGTACCCATTTACAAACATTATTCCTTAAGAACTAGGTTGACTAGCTGAGATTATTCTCTACGTTCATTAAGTCTGTTGCATTAAACATCTCTGATCACTTTATCATTGATTTAGTAGATCAGTGTTGTATATCTTAACGTAATTTTCATAAGATCAAACTGAAGTCTTATTTATTAACTATTAACTATGTTGTCAGTATACCTCAAATTCTTGTGTACTTATCATATGATCTATTATTGTTATTATTTTCTAGCCTCCTTTTAGATTGTCAAAAGATACAAATTTCGCATTTATACTACGTTATTCAATAGATTATCTAGTTGGCAGTTTAAAAGATGTAAGTTTTCTAAGAATAAAAAATCCAAAGTGAAATCCAACAGAAGCATTTTGTCTAAATTTAGGACTCGTTAGCTGAATATATTTGTATTCCAGTGTTGTTATCTACTAGAGCTGAAGCTATTAAAATATAGTTAACCTGGTCCATTGTAAATTGTCTATTGTTTCATTAAGCCTATGCTATGAAATAATATCTTAATGTAAACATGAGTATTGTGATACAACTGATGAGTCCTAAATCAGTAGAAACATGTAACTTGAATTACACTATTGGTTATAATCCTAAATATAAAATACATGATAATTGTTTCTTAACATCGACATATTCAGTAGTTATGTTCATTGAATACAAAATTACATCAATGATCTTTAATTATGGTATTCCATTGATTACTTAAATTACTATTCATAGTACTAGATAGATTAAAGCTAAAACCTTAGACGAATTTAGTGTAACAATCCAGTGAGTAGACTTAAAGTTATGTTCAGTGAAATATGGAACATTCACATGTTTACCGTAGCTGATGCCGATTTATTCTGTAGATCAATCAATTAGAACAAATATCAAGAGAATGAACGAGTGACTGGGTAGAAAAAAAAGCCTTGGTTTATTAACAATTCAGTGAAATGTCAATGAAAGCATAAGTAAATTCTAAAGACTGTACTGTAAACTGTTATTAAAAACTTCTTACATATGGTATGTGGTAGGTAATGATGTTCATGCTGAGAATCTGTGTTTCAATCTCTTCGTTGATTCGTTATGTACAAAAGATAGTTAACCTCTCGTGCGAACAACTCCCAGGGTGAACATCAAAATTAAGATGCAGGTACATTCAGTCAACGATTCTGTTATGTCAGACATTAAAGAAGAGTAACAAACTCTCAGATCTGTGTTTGAGAACACTATTTCAATTATTCTAACTGTTGGCAATGTAAACATTTCGTTCCTATGATTGTTATGTTCGTTTTACTCTATCCTCCCGATTAGTATATTTACTGTTAATACATTGTCTCTTACTATGAACTACAGTTCATCGTTTGTATACAAGTTGTTTTTATTCACTACGACTATTTCCTTAGTTCTATATTAATGTTAATTTTCTAATTGGTTCGCTGTGTGGTTTGGTTTTATGTATATATAAACGAATGTATGAAATGTAAATCAATTCTGTCTAGTTGGTCTATCAGCTTGTGTTCTCCTTATTCCGGCTTCGGAATCAGTGAGCACAGAGCAGACCCGCAATTATTAATTAGGCACATCTAATTAGCACTCGGTCAATCCACCAAAAATTTCACGCCTCATAACACATTCCTGAATAAGACAAAATGTACAGTCTTAGATTTCGCTTTTCAGTCACAGTTAATATTAGTATCTTTAGGTTAAAGCGTCAATGCATTATACAGTTCAACCATAAGTTTGTTAGGCAGTTTAACTAGGATGAAAATATAACAACAGAATGTAAGGAAATTAAAATCTCCTGAATATTAACTAAACGAAATTGTTAACCCATACTGATACATCATAAATTGATGCCATCTGAAAAATCATTCAAAGTTATAATAAACTAAAGAGTTACACTACTTTAGCATGAGTTTCATCCCTAACAGAGATTCTTCAGTTGAATGACAATTCATGATGACAATCATTACCGATTTTTTTGTCAATAACTTCTCTAATATTCATTTATTCGCTATAATTTTCCTCTTTGGTTCGTTTAAATTTTCATTAGATTAACAATGAACTTGGAGGAAAATTACAATCAATGGAAAAGAAAACAGCCTATCAATTTGATTTATTGTTAGATACTAAATTAGATCGTAATCAACAGAAAACTATAAAAATTGAACTACAAAATCTACTTGACAGTATATTAATTGAATTAACTGAAAAATTGGTAAATATTTTAACATATCAGTATATAACTACTTATAAACTACTTAATAGAATTGATTGTAGAAACATCTGGTTATTTTGAATATGGATTGTAGTTTTAATTGAAATGGTTATTATTGTGAAGATTGATATTTTAATTGATTGTATATGTCACAAATTGATGTTGACAGCGTACCACTGAAAAAAAACCAAAGCGTATAGAACAGCTGTTTCGTCCAAGTGTAGAACTCCTCAGCAGCGTGCACCCAGTAACAATCAATGATCATCGCGCTATATATCACAAATTAATGGAAGTAAGAATTCTACCATTTAATGAAGAGGATTAGGCGCTCACCATCAACGTGAAGCTCCTGGTGCGGAATGTGGGGTGCGTACTGGGCATTAGAGTTCAGTTACAATAATAAACATCTTAATAACTAACTTTACAATGTTACTGAAGTTCTAATGAGAAGTCGTAACTGGAAAAGTTCAGACAGGTAGAAAATGAGACAATTACTATCATCACACTTCTTAGAATCCAAGCTTTTCTTACATTCAATTATAATGATATCATATCAGTACCAAGATAATTATTGCATATTATTGCGTTTACGATGACAGAAGAAATAAGTTAGTGATGAAAAAGTATCATATTGTGAATGAAACAAATGGTACATGAAATAGAATATTTGTTTGTTAAATAAATGTGATAAGTGACCTAATAAATTATGAAGTACTGCATGTTCTACATATGAATTTTAAGGAATATAATCGTCCATATTGAAAAGTTATGAAGATAAGTTAACTGAATTCGTCACAGATTTATGTTGGTAGAATATCATTGATCTTATCTGTTACTTCATCCTAGTAACGGACTCTTCTGTAGTAGGTTCCCTTGATCAAGCTAGGGGATTCAAACTCAGAGCCTATAAGTTGACGAACGCCTAACCATCTTGACCAATCATGAAATTCTCACTTCTATTAATCAGTGATATAGTTTAACGATCATCCATTGTTACTAGTGATGAGTAACTTACTTCCGACAAATCTGAACCCCACCAGTCACAAGTTCTCATTGGAACATGCATAAAATTAATGAATTTCAGTGACTTAACTGTATTCATTACGAATTAAAGTGACCTAACTCTGAAACCTTAATTGATGTTAAATCGCTTGGTTGCTTTCAACTGGTTAATCATTATTTTGTTAATATTAGTCTCCATAGTTTAGTTAACCATCGATAAGATAAAATTAAGGATACATTGAAATGAGTGCAACAAGTGTTAACTTTTATAGACATCACATACCTAGCCGACATTTTAATAATAAACTGGCACGCTTATTCTAACATTCCACTAGTCTTATATTCACACCATATTTTAATAAAATGGTCTAATGACAGTCCTTTCCATAACTAAATATAGTTTAGAATCTTGAAAGCATACAAGCAATAATTAGATTTCTTAAATGATTAATAACCTTGAAATCTCATCATGAAACCTGATTGGTTCGTTCTTATGATTTTACTTTTTTTACTTACTTACGCCTGTCACCCCTCTCGGACGAGCATAGGTCGCTCACCAGTATTCTCCATTCAACTCGGTCCTCACCAATCCTTTCCAGCTGTCTCCAGTTACTGTTCATACTTTTAATATCTGCTTCCAATTCTCAACACAGTGTGTTCTCTGGCCTTCCTCTTTTACGTTTTCCAACAGGATTCCAAGTTTGTGCTTGTCTGGTGATACAGTCTGATGATTTCCGCAGTGTATGTCCTATCCATTTCCAACGTCGTTTCCTGATTTCCTCTTCAGCTGGAAGCTGATTTGTTCTTTTCCAAAGTAGGCTGTTGTTAATGGTTTCCGGCCAACAGACATTCAATATTCTGCGTAGACAGTTGTTGATAAATACCTGTACTCTCCTGAGGATGTTTGCAGTAGTTCTCCACGTTTCAGCTCTATACAGAAGAACTGACTTGACGTTCGAATTTGAGGATCTTGCTCTTTTCCTTATGAATGTTCACGCCCATTGATGATAATGATTTAGTCTTACTAAACCATTTAATTTAAAAAAATATGACACTAAATAAACAAATTTACAATTTCAGTTTTTACATCTAATTTATTGAAAGCAAGAAATTCACTCGTATTAATTCAACGAAATAGATCATTCATCATTCAATAATGATTGTGATATCGTTTCTTTTTCATTGTAGGCTACAAAGCCATTATTTGCAATTAATAAGAAGAATTCAACAACTTATTCTATGTTGATAAAAGAGCAAGTTTATCCGAAAGACTACTTTACTGTATTAGAAAAGGTAGGTTTTTGTAGATATTAACACGCCAGCCCACCCCTATGTTTTTTTATATTATGTAAATGCCTATATCACACTTGATCGTATATACTGCCTTGATACGGTTTTCAAATTCACCTATCGTAACGATTTAGTCGATATTCGTTGACTTAAAGAGTAATATAACTTTTTTGCACGATAATAAAGATTTGTATGGTACCGCTTTGAAGCACAGAGGAGCTTACTGTAATAGGTGATGGCACATTAATTTGGTAATTTGGTGAAAAGAATTCTAACTTCAAAATAGATTGATGGTTTTTGTATAGGCAATGAGTAGTTAGAAAATAGTACTTTGAGATTCACTAATAAACTTTGGATTTTACTAGTGGCATGCCATTAATAACAAAAACCACTGCCCCGCCTACTTAAGTAAGTACAGTCACTTATTGTTTACTATCTTTGTCGATGTCGTATTCCTTGATGTAGATGATTTACTTACAATCTCATTATTCTTCCCTCGGACAACACTAACAACACATACCCATGTGACAATGAGCTATTTTGGACCTGTAAAGTATGAAAACAACTTAATGGTTACTTTTTCCTGTGGGTTTTACTACTTTATTCATATTGAGTAAATTAGCCATTTTAATAACATACTCATTGATGATTCAGGAATAATTGTCAATTAGACCTAGAAGTTGTATCTATTAGATTCTTAATTTTGATTAGATTGTTATCATATGACTATTGACTAACCGATCTGCTACACAGTGGACTCTGTATGGATCGTGATTAGTGAAAAATTATTTTGTATACTCAGAAGTGGTGAAAAATTGCACAATGTACCCAATATTGAATGTTATTTTATACTATAAAATGAGTTACATATATATTTGTAAAATTCCAATGAGTAGAAATTAAAATTTCTGACGTTTCGCGGCTTAGTGTAAGTCGCTTCTTCAGAGAAATGAATAACCGAATTGAATTAGCACAAGAATAAATAATACAATGGAACAAATCAGAATCAAAATAAGTTCGTACAATCAAAATTGCGAGTTTGTAATCATGTCATGTCAAATCATTTGGGTCAAGGTAGTTTGATGTGAGACATGTGTGCATGCATATGTTAGTGTGATGTGAATTGAGATTATGTGAAAATAAAATTGTATGTATGTTCATGTGAATGAAATGTGAACGTAATTTAATTGTGATCGGTTGGATAAAAAGTCCATGTTGGGTGGATAGAAAGGCCTTCCCTTTTGTTAAGTGCAGTTGCATTTAACAAAATGTGAAGTGCTTCGGCTATTCGTCTTTCTTTATAATTGGAAAAACCTTTTTGAATAATTTGGATATTTTTAATATCGATTTTATGGTTATGATAGATAGCATGTACTGCTATTGCTGATTTGATTTGTAATTTTTCAAGTTCAACAGAATTATTAGGAGGTCGTTTAGTGTAGCTTTCATGTTCTTTGGCACGAGTTTTGATTTCTCGAGAAGACTCTCCAATATAGAAAGCATCACAATCAACACAACCTAGTCTGTATACACAATTCTGTGTAGAGGTGAAGGGAATTTTGTCCTTTATTTTAACTAATGCACCTCGTATAGTGTTGGTGGTCTTGTAGAATATTTTGATTCCATATTGTTTTAGAATTCTTTGTAATTCTTCTGTTGTGTCATGGCGGTAAGGTAGAACGGCTGTATCGATCCATGATGTTTTAATTGATTTATTATTAGTTAATAATAAATCGTTACGTTTTTGCAAATTTTTAATAATATTCATTGGAAAATTATTAAGTTGTAAGATACTAATTACATTTTTGTATTCAGATTTCTTGTCATCTTCTGATGTAATTAGTTTATTGGCTCTTCTGAATAAGTTTAGAGCTAGAGATATTTTTGCACTAAATGGATGTGCTGAGTTGAAATCGATATATCGATTTGAGTGAGTCGGTTTACGATAAATTCTCAGATTAAGAGTTCCATTTAAATTCCTTTTGACTAGGCAGTCTAAAAATGGTAACTCATTGTGTTCATTTTCACTTTCACAAGTGAATTTAATGTGCTGAGAGACGGTGTTTAGTCGTTTTGAGAAAGTTCTCAGAAAGGTCTTTTTAATAATGACAAAGGTGTCATCTACATATCTGAGCCAGACTCATGGTTTGATGACATTATTGAAAATATGCGATTCAATATGGACCATAAATAGGTTTGCTACAATTGGTGAAACGGGGGAGCCCATTGCCACTCCGTTAGTTTGTTTATAGAGAATCCCTTTGAAAGTGAAGAAAGTTGAATTTAAGCATAGTTTTAGGGATTTCATGATTAAATCGATGCTTAATGGACAACGGCAAATATATGGACAAAGGCAAAAATATCTGAGTAATTTATTTAGAATTTCGAAAAATAAGAAAGGTGATGTGATCTTTTTATTATAAATTATAAGTAGAATTGTGATGGTTTGTGAAGATTGTTATTAAATTTAGTTGACTGAATTCGTCATACATTTATGTTGATAGGAAACCATTAAAAACCAGTGAGCACTGGACACCTGTTTCGTCCTACAATGGAGCCCTCAGTAATACTCACTGAGGTAGTTGCCACCAATGATAATGGTTAATCATCATGCTATATATCACGAATTGACGGAAATGGGAAGTTTATCAATGAATACCAGCTGGTCCAGTGATACAGAGTGTTAGGAGTTCACCAACCTGTAGCCCATGAGTGGAACTAAGGGTACGCAGTACTGGGGGAGTTCCATACAATCGACGAAATATCTCTCAAGCGATTCCAGGTTTTCATTGATACTTTACTAACATCAATCCGTGATGAATCTGATTAACTACATCTACAGGTTGATTTTAAATTATTACTAATCATTTGTAGATCAGTCTGCAAAATATTACAAAAGTTCTCATAACTAATTATCGATATTTCAAAAGGCCTACTAATAAGTAGTATAGAATCACATCACGAATTTAGTTAAGCACAACTCAATATATTTTCATAGCTTAGCAACATGCTGGATTAACATGTCAACTAGTTGACATTTATGATGTGATTATGTTTTAGGGATGAATGATTCAAGCTGGAATATGACATAATTCAGATAAAATTTGTCTGTTCATAGTATTGTCTAAATATGTTTAAACAATCATGCTGAAAGATTGTCGGGTGAAGGATTTTATGTTTTTAAAGCTTTACTTGAAAGTCCTAAAGACCAAACCGAAAAATTTCCTTAGTAACTTATAATGTTTAATGTTACTACAGTAGAAGTCCGTTCATGGTGAGACAATGCAAACCTTTTAGCATTTACCGATCACTTAGTTGCGACTAATGTTATGTTTCTCTGGTCTTTAGTGAAGAGAAAATTCTATTTATTGAGTTGTATGTAACCTAGATCCAGGATTTCATACCAGTTAACACAAGTCAACTTGTAATTAACAGCTTGGTGCATACAATGTTGAGTTAATATGACTAATATCAAAGCGGAAAATTGATTGATAAAATTCAATTTGCACTTATAAAGACTACTCAAACATAAGTCATCACTTAGTAGTCAATCGAAAGTATCTCGGAAAAAGATGGGTCTATGATTCGCTCTCAGTTAAGAAGATCAGGACGATGGGCGAAACACTTTCACGAACAGTTCAACTGGCCACCAGCTACTTTTATCTTACCAACTATTCCTAAGCTGCATGAACGGAAAACTGACAAAGGTAACCTCCAAATATAAGTAACTAGAAGTGAGGGAAGGCAGCTGGACCCGTTAGGTTGTCTACCGATATCTTTAAGGATGGTAGTCCAGTTTTAGCTGGTAGGTTGACTGACATATTAGTTGACATCTGGGAAGTGAACGTCATCCCATCCGGATGGTCTCGCTCACTAATCGTTCCAATTTACAAAAAGAGACAGAAACCCTCTTGTGATAACCACAGACTAATAAAGTATCTAAACTATTATCCTCATTAATCATTCGGCGTTTATCAAACAGTAGAGGACAGCAGACTCAGTAAAACCAGGCTGGTTGCAGGCTTAGACGTGGTTGCGTTGATCAAATATTCACACAGTATCAGATGCTCGAATATAGACATATGTACCAACGTCCGAATATATACTTGTATTTCTTGGTTTGAAAGCAGCTGTCGACTCCGTAGACCGTGAAGTCTTGTGGCAGTGTTTGTCATTTAAAGGCGTACCTGAAAAGTAAATAAACCTTATAAAGGCTCTCTAATTAGCCACGATCGATAGAGTCAGAGCCTATGGCGAACTGTCACAAGTGGATTTCATCTAGGTTGCCCCTTATCCCCATTTTTATTCAATTTCGTCATAAATGTACTCTAAAAAGTCTTACTCACTTCTTCTAACACTTCAGGAATTAATCATTCCAGGAGGCCCTCTCGTCAACTTAGAATGCGCAGACGACATAAACCTATTTGGTGAAGACGCTGACAATATGCAGACTGTCTTGAACACCTTGAGTATAATGTATCTACAAGTAATTGCCTTGTAGATGATGATGTGAAAAAGAATATGACATTGGATAAACATACAGCTTTATTACTTATTGATATAAATCGAATATGTCATACCATGAATCAAAGTATTCTCAGTTAAGAGGACTGGCGTACATTTCTAAGAAATTTTCAAAATTTAGACCAAAGAACAATTCATTTTTTTTCTTATTCTATGAAACTTATTATCTCAAATATTCTAAATTGTACATTTACCAACTATCTTCTTGTTATGACAAATGAAAATTTTTGGTGGATTGACCGAATGCCAATTAGGTGTGCCTGGTAGATAATTGCGTGTCTGCCCTGTGCTCACTGAGTCCCAAGTCGGAATAACAAGAAGACAAGACGACAGATCAACCAGACAGAATCGAATTATATTTCTTACATTCCTTTATATATACAAAAAACCAGATGATACAGCTAACCCATTAGAAAATTAACATCAATACAGAACAATGGAAATAGTGGCAGTGAATAGGGACAACTTGTACACAAACAATAAACTGTAGTTCATAGTAAGAAACGATTTACTAAGAGTAATTATACTGATCGGGAGGATAGGGTAAGACAAACGTAACAATCATAGAAACAAAATGTTTACATTGCCAACAGTTAGAATAATTGAAATAGTGTTCTAAATCACAGTACTGAGAGTTTGTAACTCTTCTTTAGTTTTCCGGCATAACACTTCTATCATAATAAACATCATATTCATTGTAAACTGTACTAACAATGCCATTATTCCTTTTTTTTATTATCAAAAAAGGCTCACATTAATCTAACAGAAGAAGGAACAATACAAACAGTGACATTGTTCGAAGCGAAAATACTTATACTTGGTTTGATTTTTCTTAGAGCATTGATTACAAAAGTAAGTTGCCATAGTGATATAACTGTAATATTCAATGAACATTAATCGTTTTTCTTTGAGGAATTTTTATACACATGACATCCTAAAAAAACACTAAAGAAATGATTAATAGAACAACAAAGGTATGTTGATGTTATATTTATGGTATGAAGTGATGAACATTATACAAAAGACCTCTTAGAGCTTTTCTAGAATGTCCCATTTTATCCAGTCAATTAATGCCTGTTACTTGTCATGAAGCATAGGCTGATGACCAGGATTTTCCAACTAACTCTGTGTTAGGTTGATTTTTCCAGTTCTCTCCAAGTGCGATTCATTACTTTCATGTCTGTCACTAATTCTCGGTGCAATCTGTTCGTTGGTCTTCCTCTTTCCTTCTTTCTTGACTTTGAAGATTTTAAATTAGTTTGTTATGAAATAATACAAAGATAACGAATTATCTTTTCTTGATATTTTAATAAAACAGAAAAGAGTCGAAACATGCAACAACTAGCTGATCATAAGGACACATGAAATGAAGTTTAACTACATGTTGCTAGTTTCTATGCAATCAATCACAATCATGATCATCATCGTCATCCTCACCATCCTTATCCTCAACATCCACTTCCTCACCTTCCTCATTTTCATCCTCATCCTTACCATTATCATCTTCAACCTTATTCTTATCCTCACTATCCTCATCCTTATTAGTCTTTTTCTTATTTTTATTACATCATTCAACTAATTTCAATCTCATTATTTTCTTTTTACTGATTAATCCTAACTCATTTTATTGTAAACTATTCCTAACATTATGTTAACGCATTGTATTACGTAATCATCACAGTGTTCATAGAAAAGACTGACTTTTATTCATGCTTAGACCTATGTAAACTGATTAACGATCATAAGCATCATGTGACAGTAATGTACGTTTGATTATTCCCTTTAATTATTCCATACCTCTCAGTACAGATAATTCTATACTTTCTACATACTTGTGAATGTATCCTTCTGTATCTAAGTCACTTACTAAATCAATTGAATGGACTATATTAATAGTGGATATTACAAATAATATGAGCACACTTTGAGTTACCTAACGACACTACTGGATACAATCATTTGAGTTTATTAATATGGAGAACATTCTAGGATTAATAATGCTAATATGGATTAGTTCATTCCAACAAGTATAAATCCAAGTAATAAATTCATACTGCAATTGTTAATTATTTTTGGAGTCCAAGTGATGATTTACATGAATTATAATTCACTACATATCACTGCATTCCTGAAGTGTTTGTCCGTATCTGGATAATTATTCTTACTGCCTAATTTTACACAGTTCAGTCAGTTAGCATACCATATGCTCTAAACGGTGTTCGTTAATATGATCTTGGCTGTGTTATGACGAGGCGGAGAATCGGAATCACAATCTATCGAGTCTATACATGGCGATGTTAGGACCCCCACTATTGCACTACGCTCATTGAACATTTAGTAAATATGGTATTAGTGTTCCTCAAATTTTAAGTTGTTCATTGACCCGTCAACTACTGTCATGCCTGTATTTCCTTTAATTTTACTATCAACTTATTATCCCGATATCTGTACAAAACTCCCTCTCCCGATTCCGTGTTTGGAGTGTTTAGTAATTCTTATTACTGGTAGGTCCGTGATGTTCTGTCTCCTGTTTGCCGGTGTTTTATTCTCACACTCTCTGTCTCTTTTGCAAGCTTATCTTATTGGCTACAATCCAACCAATCAGCGTCACAGATTGGTACTGGTTGAGTACTTCTTGAAACCAAGGACCATTGAAAAACAGTCATTCTAGTATGGGTCCCACGGCACTGCATACCCACGATTCCATCATGGAGTCAAATCTTAGCCCCATAGTCCTCACAGCGAACCCTTAACCCTTGTCATTAAAACTTTGGAGATTATCGCCTGGAGTTTAACATTTGTGAGCACATAATAATTGTTAGACGTAAAAAAGTGGAAAATGATGAAATTGTTTAATATCGTCTTTAATAGAGCTGGTAGAACTCTATCGATCAAGTTGTAATGTTACTACCAGTCTAAGTGACTCGACATTACTGGTACTACGTAGAAATTAAAGATGATATGGGGTGCTCAACAGGAAACCCTGAAACTAGGTTCCGTGCTATTTTGTACTAAACAGTAAAGCGTACCTGCAATATTTAAGGGAATTTGTGCTACTAAGAGTCACCTAACTTCACAATCGACGAAAGTTACCACTGGGCTGTTCGTGTTTGATTTGGTCGATTGAATTCTATCAGCGCTATAAAAGACTTGAAGAACATACAAATGGTCACTACACGGTGGCCAACCAATGTATATATCATAATTCCACAGGGGCTCGGTTGCAGTCTAAAGTGCTCAGTGGTAACAGTCGTCGAATATGAAACTGGGTGACTCGGGATTGAATCCGCGGAGGAGCACATGTTTCCTTAACGTTTGCAAGTACGCCTTGCTGACAAGTGCCAAAGAGCACGGAACCTAGGTCAAGGGTTACAAGGCATATTAAGTAAATTTTGTAAGAACTACATTCCTAATCTCATTAATACTTAGAGCTAGAATATACAGATTTAGAATCCAATCAGTAAAATATGGGATTTGACAGAAGTATACATTGACTGGTACAATTCGAATGGACAAAAATAAAGAAAGTAACATGATAACAATACAAGTAACTGAAATGATGTTACTATCAATGACACAAGAAAGCTGAGCATCATGAATATGGTTCATAAAAAATGAGTAACACCTAGATTATCATGTCAGTGACTTAAAATCTATTCATCGGATTGCATTGTTCACGCAAACATGAAAGAAAGTATGAATAAAGACTACATGTATGAAACAGTACTTAGTAAATGAGTTAGTATAAACTAATGAAGAAAGGTCATCAGTCACAGAATATGTTCATTACATTTACTACAACTAAGAATTTGCATACTAACGATGTTAGTCAATTCATAAACTGATATTATTTCTCTCATGTCGTTTATCCTAAATTATGCTTAGCTAATTTGGCTAGAGTACAGTATAGGAATGAGGATAAAGTTATGCTTAAAATGTCCTCGCTCAGTTTACGAATAGGTCAATCATCAGTCTGATTCATCACCTACTTTAAACCAATGATAATACAGTACTTATGAATGAATAGTTTATCGGGAAAAAAAAGCAATTATAATCCAAGGGACATAAATATTTTAAATGGTAAACAAATGAATCGTAGTTCCTGTTAGGGACTTTATATCCCCAGAATTCTCTTGGCACATTTGTTACATTTGTGATTCAATTGTGTAAATTTAAATTTCTCGTTTTCGCGCCAAAAAGTTCCCTCTTCACTTTCAGTTTATGTTTCCCACTTAGCAAGACGCTAAATCTTATTGGTTCATTGTTTATTTTAGTACGCTATATGTGACATTCCAAGGACGCTGTTTCTCCTAGCATATACATGCATGAGATGTATGTGTTGTGATACGTCTGTCAGGCAGCCTGTGGAATTAAACACTTTTTGCTGACGTCGGACTTCTTCTAGTTAGCTAGGTTGGGGCGATGCGGAGTAGCTTAGCTTCCTGTTGTTGTGTTGCTAGTCATACATTTGTTAGCAGGTATCGATGTATCACATTAATTTCGTGAAACCTTAGCTGTTTCATAGTGGCATTGCCACCGTTAAATTAAAGAAATAACAATAAAAAAATTCATTTACGTGACCAAAAAGCTGTCAGGTCACTTTTCAAAGAATATGAAGTCAAGACTCATCTACAATATGCATTTCCCCAACCCCGATCACGATAATCTCTATAAAAAGGTGAAGATTTATCTACAGATGGATGTACACCGTGGTGATCTCAACTATAAACCATATATACTTGTGGTTACTACAGCAGGTCTCATTTCTATAGGGAAACATAATAGAATATGCCTTATTTTGTTAACGATGTAAAAACCTATCCCCAAATAGCAATATTATTTTTTTCTATGTCAATCAAGTTATGACTCCAACTGTACATATAAATCAGAAAACCACTGATCACCTGGAAGCACTGGACAGCTGTTTCGTCCCAGTGTGGGACTCTTCAGCAGTGCGCATCCACGACCTTGTTGGGGATCGAACCCAGGACCCTCTGGCTCTGCGACGGTTGTCTGATTCAGATCAATTCGTGATATCATTATTGACAAATTAACAATCTTCACAACAGTTCCATTAATTGTGAATATAAATCTCAACCATACAATAAATTTATTACCTTAAAATCTATTTCAGGAACTACATTGGCCTAACGTTGTTCTACCTTACGATGTATTTTGCCTAGTTTTACAGAATTGCTGGATATCAATTCAGAAACACAAATGTGTCACAAGGCTATAAGCAGAATTTATCAAACGAATTCGTATTACCAATAGGATATAGAAATTTTAGTTAGAACTGGGACATTTTACATAATTGCCAATATCACCTTAGATTCCAATGTTATTCTTGAACAATATCAATAGTATTGCAAATACATCTACTGATTGACTAAGATACATACTGAATTTAAGATAAGAATTATCATATACTATCACTATCAAACAGATAAGAAATAACAATTAACCTGTATAAAACACTTGGTTTCAACAAATGATCATATTCAATAGACAAGTATTCCCTTGTGTTTAATTCTATTCTATCATGTAAATAATCTTGTTGTCTTATTACCCTACTAGTTATTTCTAGGATTCGAATTAGGCTTATCTAATGTGGTAATAACACAGAATAAAACATCGACAAGTAATAAATTGCTTGGATCAATTTGTACTTATATATATCGAAAAATTATGGCTGAAATTATTAGTGAACGAACTCGAACTACAAATTTAGTAAGTGTATTCAATTAGTATTTTCATATAAGATAACATAATCAGTAATTTAACAATTATTATTATATGCTTCCAGTATTACTTACCTGTTAAATGAATAGAATAGAATAGTCGCTGAAATCACTACATTTATTGAACACTGAATTGTTAGGTACTCAGTTAGCACCACTTTAATTATTTTGTTTGATCATTTTATCCAGAATCTAAGAGTCTAAGAATCAGTGTTTTCCTTCTCCATTGAAAAAGAATATCTTCATTTAGTGTGGACTGTATAACACTGACAAGTTTCTACCAGATAGTATTTAATAACACTGAATGAGTGAATTGAAATCTTTAGTGAACACTCCACTCTATGATGAAGAAACAGAACAGTAGGCGAAGGAAAAAAAATTGACTGAAACTGATAAAAACGACAAACATAGTAAAAACTGAAAACATAGGAGATAACCATAACTGTGAACATAATAACAGGCTTATTATAGTTTAGTGTATTCTTCATATCTAGTAGAGAGAATTTAATTGTTGGCTTATTATTAGTTCTACAATTGAAATGAATATTTATTTTAACTGACTATCAGATTAACGTCTCTCAGTTGATAATAATTTCGTCTTTGAAAATATCCATCCAGTAATTAAACAACCGCCTACTTCTACGAGCAATCTTATCTGGTGTAGGCTGGAAGAAAACTAGGGGAAGACAAACCAAAACATAACACCAATCCATGAATTCATTGACAATTGCACTAACTGAGCCGTGTTAATAGGTGCAGACTACCTGGTTGGGGTCCACCTGATGATCATAACAATTGGTTAGAGACTTTGGGTGAAATGGATCAAAATCGTTCGCAATGGCAAAAGTGCCTCCACTCCTTGTCTTCTTCCAAATTTTAAGTTTCTTAACTTATCATAATTTTCATTTTACTGAATAATATTTTCTTAAATCTTATCTGTGATCTCTACTCCTTTCCATTAATACTAACTCTGTTACTACCACCCCTACTCTGGGATTTGGTCCTACAATTTAATCTCTATCTGTTGATTTGGACATAGCAACTTGAACCGATGTACTCATGTACCAAGTTCTACATTGTAACTGACTGATTGATTGATTCGTTAACTGATATTTTGAGTATCATGTATTTTTAGCCAGTACCAACTGAATTACAAAGTGCAATATTCAATGACAATGAAATGAAAGAAATCTATGGAATGTTAGGACAGAGGTACTTGGCGAACTTTATTGTAAGTTCTATTTTAAATGATAACTGACTAGAATAGTAAGATAGACGTATTTTAGAATTCAATCATGTGTAAGTTACTGGATATCCCGCAAAAAACTGGATGAAACAGACGTCTAGTAAACTGTATTACTCAGTGACTAGTTGGATAGTATCAGTCAGTCACAAAATTGACAAATTACAATCGATGTAGTTAAAATCATTGGAATAACTAATCACGATTCACTTTACATCGGCAAAACCAAAACATGGCAGAAATCGATGAAGTCACTGACAAGTGGACTAAGTCATGTTGGTAGATGTAGGCTGTGTGGTTGGGGTCCGCGAGACGAAAGTCACCAATGGTTAGAGACCTTGAACGACATGGCTCAGAATCGTTTGCAATGGCGCAGGTTCATCCACTCTTTGTGTTCTCTCAAAATCTAACCTTCTGAATTCTACATGTTTCTCCTTTCAAATTTATCTCACTGAATTATACTTTTCGAATCATATCTTCGCTCCCTAATCTTCTGCATTACTGCTAATACTTCTACTATCGCTATCACTCTTGGATTTGAACTGACAGTTGCGTCTCTGTGCTGATGTGGTATGGCAACCTGAACTGATGTACGTACGTACGAAGTTCTGCGTTGTATCTGTCTGTCTTACAACGAATCTATAAAGATATTGAAGTGATATGTTATTGAGAACGCTTTGATGTTTTGAGGTATTATTATGGTTTAGAATACGGAGACGACTAATATATTGGAAACGGCTAGATTATTTTTGAAATCCTCCCCGAACATAGATATACTTAAGACGAACCTTATCACTGACGCTTGAAATGAAATGATATAAATTCATTCCATTCCATAACCTTGAGATACCTTAACAACTAAAACTGGTAATAAGAACTTATTATGGAAAGTAAGAAGATGATTATCATTCATTTTAGGCGTATTAACTTACAGTGAAATCATCAAGGTGCACAAAGATTAACATGAATGAATAGTTTATTAACTGAGTGCGAAATCCCAACTGAACATTTACACTGGGACACATAAATCATATTGGTTTAAATCAATAATAATGAAAGATAGACAAAACAAACTTGCCGAAAATCAATAAGCAGATTTTTGCTTGATTTACTGAAATACTATACTTTTGAAGATCTGAAATCCCCAATTACTTTCCTCATTAATAGTGGACTACTTTTGATTTTCTTGAAATTACTCCGCCTTTTCTTTTCGGTATTGGTTAAGCTATTTTCTTGCTGGGTTAGGTAAGCTAAAAGTATCCAGTAGGATATATAAACTCACTGTCGTAGTTGCAATAAGTTCAGAAGTATTTCACATATTCAATTTATTAAGATGTCTAATCCGATAATGTTTCACACAGCTGTTTAATACAATTCTCTTGTCTTGAATTGACTTTTGTCATTAACCCTTCCATTTATCAGGTCTTTTTCAATGAAGACCCATTAATAAACGATATGTGACACCAATTACTAGACAGGGAAAATCAATGAGTACTTGCGTTCATAGATTTTCTGGTTGTGGAAATAGTATTAGATGTATCTGATTACTCACTTTGGAAGTTTGTTGTCAAATGTAATAGTTTTAAAAAAATCGATGTGTTTGATTATTTACAGTTAATAGGCGAAACTTCGGATCCTCGATTTGAAACTGGCCAGGCTTTGCTTTAAAGATATTACGGTATTACCATTCGATAAGCAAACATTAAGCTGTTATTAATACAAAAGAGAATATTGTCAATTAAAGAAATCTCGTACATGAACACCCAGGATTTTTTGCCACTGGTTTGCAACAAGCTATTTGACCTTCTAAATTATAGGGTCACTGAATGTTGCATCATAGTTACTGGTAATACCCAAACGGCATAGGATGAGCAGTTTACTGCATAATACCTAGTTGATAACGTAGAGAATACTACCTTTCCGATTTATGCTGTGTTGGCTTATTATATATTTGTTTATCTGAACATCAAATTACTTTATGGGTATTCTGTAAATGTTATCGTTCTTGTATTATTCAAATGTTACTTAGGATACGGTTTTGAGTACATAAATAGTTGCATCGAATCTAACTGTTGCTCTAAGAGTATTTCACTTTAGCAAGGTCGATTTTTTACAATAGGCCGTCATGACTAATATGCTTTTGAGAACGTATAGATACCTTAAGGCATTGTTATCGTTGGAATTGAAGGAGCTACTAATAGATAAGAAGTGGTTCAACTATTTTTAAAAAATGGAGGTCAACACATTGATTGGCTCGGAAATTAATCTTTTTGTAAGTACGCACTGGTCAGTTGATTGAACTTAATTTATTCGCCAATTGCTGATCGATCATCATCCTATCGTCATCGCCAACTGTTGTATCCACGGTCGATAGGATATTTGATTTGATGAATCTAATCTAGCCAACAGGGCGTGTGATCGTATTAGTTTGATCGAATAGTATATGACGTTTAACACGACTAGGTATTTCCAATTTCAGGTCATTTTATCCAATTCTCTACCAGGGTTGGTATAGCACGGACACACAATGATGAGCTAAACAGTCTAAACGCCATACTTTATCACAGACATTCGTTTATGTACATGTAAATTGAGACTACGCAGCAAACCAATCAGGATAATAGTAATAACACAAAATAGCGGCATTACGGTTAAGAAAACAGAGTAGTAGGTATGTAAATAATTAATTCTAGTTTATAATTAGAAAACGATAAAACAACAGTTAGTAGGTCATACGAGAAGGTAAAGGTAATATAAAAAATAATAGAAACAAAATGTTTGATGCATGCACCATCAAAATATACGAAATAATTTACAGAAAAACACTTCATCAGCTTAGTCATTCGTTGTGTTACAGTACATAGACGACAATACATTGTGGGCATATAGCATTGTCAATTGACTAAAGTTGGAAGTAAGAATAATAATATTCCATCTCAGCAGACTAACTGTAGCACACTTTGAGCAAGTTCAGAAGTAGGGACTGGGTCGAACCAAGTAGAGGTTTCTCATAGTATCTTTTAGTTTCTAATGATCATTCAGCTAAGCGCGTGATGTGAATTTTAAATCTACTATTATCCTTTCTATAGAGTCATTACGGATCATGAACATAAAAAAATTCACTATATAATCGGAATGTACCATATTATTGTAACTGATAATCTAGACGTTCTAAAAGAACAGACGCTAGTATTCAACGACGATAATTTGTTAGCTCAGTATTCTTCAGTAGAATTTATACGCTACACAAAGAGAAAATAAACCCATGACTAGCAGATTTTATCGAAAGATTAATTTCATTATAAAAAGATGACAATATCTGAGATATAAACGAACCAATAACTACATCCACAAAAGTATATTCGAATCTACGATTAAGATAAAGGCAAATAGTGAATGTACGTACACCACTATTCTATTTTACTAAATGACTTTATTCACTGTTTGCCCAAACTACAACCGAGCAGTTTGCATTTGCCAACATGATTTAGACCAACAATCAAGGAATTTATGGAGTAACACTGTCTAGTTTCCCACCAATTAATACTATCCGTCGATAGTTAGAGATATTACATTTTTACCTAGATTTCTCTGTTTAACCCAATTATTGTTTATTCGGTCGTTAGATAATACATAAACTTCCGAAATTTCCAGTTCAGCACAAAACACTTTGAAAATTAGATCGTATTAAAAATGCTATTAATTCATTAAATATATACTTTTCTTTTTATTACAGGGAAAATATAAACGATGGCTTCAAGATTATAGTAAAGCATTATTAACAGTATAAATCAAACAGTATTTTCCTCTCTCTCTCTCTTCCCTACTCTCCATGAATAATTACACAATCACAAATAAAGTTACATAATCATTCCAATACATGCACCAGAAGCGTTCATTAGAACAATACTAAATGAATATGAATAATAATGCATGATTAAATGAAAAATTATATTTCTATAAGTTTATAAATACATACAAAGAACAGAATCAGTATCACATATAGATATATATGTAGTTAATATCTCTATTGTTGATAAACTATTGTAATAAAGTGATAAAATGTGAAAAAGACTACACAAAATCACTCTTTAAAGTATGTATATATATATACGTAATTCATTTATCAAATGTAGGTTTATACATTTAACTTTGTGTTATATATTGTGTGTAGCATAGAGTAGTGTAATGTTAGATAATTGAGATTTCAACTAGTAAGTTGTAGGTTCGAATCATACAAACAGAAATAATTACCAAAGATATATAGATATATATATGTTGTATGTGCAGATGATAATATATTTGTAAAAGAGTAATACACAGTTCAATAATGAAATAATGTAAACTACAAGTATCAAAGGGGGCATATATATATATCAGTAGACAGAATGATTATTAATTGCAATATGCAATATGAAAACGTTGAAGGAGAGAAAATTTATCAGCTTCATTATCTTCAGTGTATATAACAATCGGAATATCATGGAATTGTGACGTATTTGAATAAATTTATTCATTCATCATTTCTTTCAATTCAACATATAAACGTTGTAAATGCAAATTAAGAGCAAATAGACTTAATAATTCCTTGGCTAGAACATGTTTTGATATCCCCTGATAAGAAAAAAAAAGAAATTGGAAACAGCACATGGTGAGAAAAAGAGTAATCTATGACAAAACAATGACTTTCCTCTTCTAATTTTAAATCAATCGCCGCTATACGTAATGTTTATCAGGTTACCTCTGAAAAAAAAGGGTTGGTAACGACAGGAAAGGTTATTAGTCCATGAAATCATAGACTATTGATTTAATTCATGAAAGAAGAAGGTGGAGACTTTTAGACTGGGTTCCAGGTATCTTTATATTAAAGTAATGCAGATCCAACTAATTTTAATCTTCCTTAAGATCCTGAATTCTAATTTCATTTCATACACATTATTTCGTACCTTCTTCATAGTATGGGACTAGTATGGACTAACGCAATAATTAAACCAGGATCTACGGTGATTACGATATGAGACTGATTCTGAACTGAGTTTTGAACTATATGAGAAGAATACTAATATTATTCCGCTGAATAAATGAAGTTGGTATTGGGTTGAGCTTGTAATTCAGTGGTTGGAAGGGGTATATAAAGCGAAAGATTTGTCTACAACTAAGATGACAAACAGAAATGTTTTGAAAACCCACTCCGTCAGTTGAGTACTGTGCTAGTAACTCCCATACAAATAAAGCGACTGAAAAACAACATATTTTGACTACTTTAATGTGCAATCTGTTTTGCTTAATACATACTAACACTGAGGCTGAATTTTTGAACAAAAACGATTTGTAGTTCATGTGATGAATGAGTTAATGGCAAATCTATGAACCAGTATTTGGTTAGTGTGATATATCATTATAATTTAGTTCACCGAACTCGATAATTTAATTAGGAAACTTCCCTTGGCGATTTGGATAACATCGCAAGTTGTCGTTGAATATAAGAGTTACATGAAAGATGATTTAACAAGCGCTGAATCATTCGATCATGATAAAATTAATCAATCATATTATGAAGAAGTACAAAACTCAGTGCTCGAATAACCAGGTCATCACTTAGTACATATAAACAAATTGTTGTAAAATTGAAATTATTTAACCCTTTTAGATAATTAACACTATTATGTTGACAACCAATGGAAGAATTACCCCTTCAATCAATCTTGATAGGGTGCAACGATCTTACAATATCACTAGCAAAAACTGTCTCCATCTAAGATTGATTGAGCACCGCTAATTACGACTTTTAACTAGGACTTTATTGAGCCATATCACAATTTGATTAAAGCGTGAATCCTACTAGTGAACATCAAACAGCTAAATGAGGCTGATAGTTAAGTATCCACTGCGATCTACAAAATTTTGGGTTCGTTTTTATGAGGATGCGTAGTAACGGAGTCCTACACTAGGATAAAACAATTGTATCTCGGTGCTCTCCGATTTTCAGTAGTACCTAAACGAGATGAATCTGTGATGAACTCAAAATGAAACGAATGTGTGCATAAACACATGAAATTACCGAATAAGTTACTGTGATAATGTTTTAAAAGAAAACTAACAAGCAACGCAAAAGTAGGAACAATAGGACTAACAGCATAAGATTCTCATAATATAATATTTCAGTAATAAATGAAGAATAGACTGATTATAATCTGTAGGAGTACGGCTTTGTTAAACAGATGTTTCAACGATATCTTATTAGCATATTAACACTATATTCGAGAGTTACGTTTCAGCTAGATTGGTATATATCATCAGGGAGTATCTGGAATTCTTCGGATGCAGGTATATTAACTGAGATCAAAACGTAGCCAATGTTTGCATCTACTGACTGACTAACCAATAATACGGAATGGAGCATCAGGAACACGAAGTGCGTTAGTTATACATCCGCAAAAATCTGAGCTCATTAGGATGGCTGAAGTTACTATCCAATCAGAAAGAAATTCAAATATCCAACATAAAAACAACGTGGTAACATAAAAATCAGCTTGTACAATATAATTAACTAAGATATTGGATGACATGAGTTTAAAATACCTGACAAGAACGTTCGTTGCATTTAAATATTCTAAGAATCAAAAGTAAAAATCAAGATAGTAGTAAACAGTAATACTGACCTTTACTTCAGATTCCCAAGTGGAATGCAGTTTCGAAGTTACTGGTACAGGACCAATGAGATCTTGAATTATTTGACGAACGCGTTCTTCTTCATCTAAATGGCAAATGAAAACAAGGCATAAACTTTTAACAATAAGCAAATAAATTACATTTCCCTGCAGACGAAGAAAGTTCTATTAACGATGGATGATAAGCATCACACATGGCCGATACCAATGAAGAAACTGAATGCTAACGCTTTTGCTTTGCTGACATTTCTAGACTTGTAGTCTACACCAGGTTGGCTTTACACCTAGTCATGGCTGTAATGATTAAATATTCACACTTTCCCAGATCCTAGAACACAAATATACGCATCGGCGTCCAAAATAATGGCATTTCTTCACTTGAAAGCAGCATTTTACTTCACAGACCTACACTTTGTGTGGCAGTATCTGTTAATGAAAAGCATATCAAAGCAACACATAAACCTTGTGAAAGTTATCTATACGAACTCGATTAATTGAGTCAGGGCTAATAAAGAAGTGTAAACACAATTTTCAACTTCAAGTGATGTCCCTTAATAATGTCCACTATTCTTAGTTATGTTTATTTAATTAGAGACTCGCTGCTAAATATAAAGCTTTCCTGGTCTGAATTTTATAAGATCGATCTACTACTAGAAGGTTCACTAAAGGGATTAGGATATAATAAAGACGGTAACGATACGAAGAATCTCCTGAGAGCTTTTAGTAACAAGACGGCATTTTCGTGATATACTTCTCCCCTCTTTATATGCAGAGTATTGTCTTAGGACCAGTCAATATCAGTACTTAAATTAATGATAGGGAGCAGAGTAGTTGAGCATACCGGTCACTTTAATTATCTTGGTGGGTTGATGTCTGAAAAAATCTCAGCACAGATTTAGATAGCGCGTCTAGGTTTTGTCAACTTGAGTCAAGTAAATATCGATGCGTAACGTGGCCGTTAAAAGTCAATAACATTCATGAATTACTAACATTTGATTATAGATATCTTAGGAACATAGTGCGCTAGTTTAGACCGAATAAGCACAGGTGAAGTTAGGTTCAGGGCACTAGAGAAATATGGCAATCAGTTTATCGGGTCGAAATCACCACTGAGGTGATTGGGAGAGATGTATTAATTATTCCTAACTACCGCTTACCTCTACATAGAATGATGGCTGGTGTAGGAGTAGAATGAATGAAACAAAACTAATGTCATTTATAGGCAAAAATTTAGAGATCCATTGATAATCATCATCAAATGAAAAAATGAGCTTTTAATAATTGAAATCTGGCAGTCTAGAGAAGCATTGATTGTGTGCCTTAAAAAACCGATAGCAACAGTCATTGAAGTCAAATGAACAGCTTCATTAATTTTCCCGATAAACGAAACAAGACAATATCGAATTAGATGTGAAGATGACGATATGGTTATCGAAAGTCTAGGCGCACATTATTCTGTGTTAGTCAGTCAGTTAAAACGTAGAACTTGATATATACGTACATCAGTTCACGTTCCCATGCCCAAATTAACAGATAGAGATCAAATTGTCGAATCAAATCCCAGAGTAGGAGAGGTAGTAACAGAGTTATTATTAATGGGAAGGAATAGAGATCGAAAACAAGAATTAAGAGAATATATAATTCAGTTAAGAAAAAATTATGATGAATTCAGAAACTTAGAATTTAGAGAAAGACAAGGAGTGGATGCACCTGCGCCATTGCAATCGATTTTGAGCCATATCACCTAAAGTCTCTAACCATTTGTTATGATCATCAAGTGGGCCCCAACCAGGTAGTCTGCATCTATTAACATGGCTCAGCCCAATTGTCAATGTCTTCATGGATTGGTGCCATGTTTTTGTTTGGCCACCCCTAGCTTTCTTCCAGCCTACTCCCACACCAGACAACATTGCTCGTCGAGGTAGACGGTGGTCAGGCATACGCAACACATGTCCTAACCACCTCAGCCGGTGAAGATTCACTACTTCATCAATAGCCTTACCGTGTTTACCTAGTACTCTATTCCTAACCCATGCACTGCTTACTCGGTTGTCCCAGCAAACACGAGCAATGTTTCGGAGACATCTATGATCAAATACTAAAAGCCTACAAATATCCTCTAACCTTAATGACCCTGTTTCACAACCATAAAGTAAGAGAGATCAAACTGCTGCGCAGTAAACGCGTCTTTTCGTCAGTAGACGGATGTCTCGCCTACGCCACAAGTGACGCAAACTTAAAGAAGCGAGTCAGTCCTTATGTATATGAGCTGAGATTTCATCAGACACCAGACCGTCAGGACTGATGAGGCTCCCAATATAAGTGAAGTTGTTAACACATCCAACTGCTTCACTCCCTATCACTAACTTCGGTGCATTTGGATGGGAAAAATCGCATCCCAAATATGCTTACATTCATGATTAAGGTTGTCAAAAAGATTTTGCATTTTATCAGCATCTTTACATAATAGAACTATATTATCTGCATATTCTAAATCAGCAAGTTTATCTTTTGGAAGGAGGTCGACCACAGAGAAGTCAGACGATGACAATGTTAATTCTAAAAGTATATCAATGATAAAATTAGATAAAAGTGGGAAAAGCGAACAGCCATGGCGAACATCACTTGAGATAATCAGTTCCGAAGACAATCTGCCATAAGCTCTGGCTCGACATGTGGTATTCGAGTAGAGAACCTTACGACCGATAGAGCCTAATGACGCTTAAAGATAAAATAATACAACTATTGTCGGAGGCCGAAAAGTGTGTTTATGTTATAAAATATGTCTGAGAATGAATACATACAAACCACCTTGATTCTCTCGAATTTGTTTTTCACGAGCTTTAGTTAGAGATCGAGGCATTACTGAAGCCAACATTTTAGACACCATATTCGTTAAACTAATTCTTCCGTAATTGTCACATGAGGACTTCTGTCCTTTCTTATAGACTAGGACGGTTAGTCTTCGATACCAGTCAGATGGGATTACGTCGTCCCCAAATTCTAGCCAGATCTCAGTTAAGCTCGCTACTAAAACTGGATCACCGTCGTTAAAAATCTCAGGGGTTAATTCATCAGGTCCTGCTGCTCTCCCTTGCTTTAGACTCCCGATAGCCTTCTCAACCTCACCAAAACTTGTGGGACTGTTATCAATTCGACATTCAGGTTGGTTGGGGATGGTGGACAACTGAAATGAGGCTGATGGCCAGTTGAACTGTTCCCTAAAGTGTTCTTCCCATTGGTCTAACTTTCTGGACTGACAGTGAATAATGGTCTCATCTATTTCGGAGACAGTTTCACTTACAGCCAGCTTACTGATACCCGTTTCCCTGATAATTCTCAACAGTTGTCTACTGTTAACTATTGCCGCAGCCTTTTCCATCTCTTTAGCCTTTACCACCAACTACTTTTCACGATTATTACGTAAGCTTTTAAACAGCTTATGTTTAAGTTGCCTTCGCTCCTCATCGTGTTTAGAGCCAAATAGGATGTGTTGTCGAGCATCTATCAGTTCAGTAGATGCAGGTAAAATCCACTGATTTCTCTAAACATTTTAGTTTAGTTTACTAGCATATATTGCTGCTGTTTAAACAGCTTCTTAAATATCATCCAAAGCTGAATCGTAATGCGTATCGCTTACACAGTTGAATAATTGGTTTTTTAGTTGTTGCTGAAATGTATTCTTGACTTTTTTATCCTTTTGTTGAACTATGAGGGGAATCCACGCCGTGGATATTTTACGTCCAATGAGACGTAGACTAATATGCGCTCATACTAAAGCATGGTCTGAGTTTAGACATGTACTCCAGAATGAGCGGCAGTCTTTTATCATGCCTTTCCAACGATGACTGATGGTCATGTGATCTATTTGAGTCCAGCATTGAGTTGATTGTAGAGGTCTCCACGTTAACTGATGTCTTTCCTTATGTTTAAAGTTGGTGCTTACGAAAAATAGATGGTTATCTCAACATAGTTGTAGGAAATAGTCGCCATTATCTGTTTGTTGAGCCTCAACACCGTAGGATCCATCTAGTTGCCTTTCGGTTTCGCTTAGTCTATCTACCTGAGCATTAAATTTACCAACCACAATTATTACATCGGTGCGCTTAGTTTTACGAATAAGATCCGAGAGTTTTCTGTAAAATTCATCTTCCACTCCATCTGAAGTGCAGTGAGTGGGAACGTAGAAAGAGACAACAAAGAGGCGACGGCGTATATCCCTATCTTTCCGAATTCTTACCGTCCCGTTTAGAGAGATGGTGCACAGTTGACTGTCTATCGGAATCCAGTCAACAAGAGCCTGTTTAGTTTTTGAGCGTAGTGCTATATCTACACCATCAAAGCCTCGAGTAATAGAGATAGGGTCTCCGGAAACACGAAGAGTAAATCGGGCCAGTTCTTTATTTTCACAAGGTGAGATTAAGCAAATGATTGTACTTGGATCTTGTATACGCGTTTTAGAGACGCAGCAGACACCGATGGAGTGGGATTCTAGAGTCATAGCTAAGGAGGCTTGTTGTCCTCCTTGGCATAAGGTTCGAACGTTAAAAGCTTCGATATATAGTTTGGTGCGAGGTTTCAGGAGGCCAGGAATAACGTTTCGTGAACTCAAATCATTAACATTAGATGCGCGAGGTGATAAAATTATGCTAGAAGGATTAGGCATGGTGATAAGAGTGTTATTAGGAGTTGATAGTGGGATTTGACCTCGAACAAGATGATCTTGTGTGCTGTTAAAGATATGAGGGCAATTTTCACTTCCTGGTTGCTCACATCATGGAAGGATATCACTTCTAGAAGTACCTGAAAAGGAAACTGGGTTAGTATTGGTCATAGTGACCTGGAAGTACGATCGCAGAGCTCATGGGACAAATGCTTGAGGACGATAGCGCACGACGTTCTTATAAAAAGTTTTTGAAGTGTCAGCTCCGTTCTTTAAAAAGGTCTTATTGCCAGAGACCGAAATCCGTGGAGTAAGGTGAAGTGTGACATTTTTTGGGGCAGACCTTCTTTAACCCCTTCCTTTCGTTAAGAAGGCAGGATCACTGCAGAGGAAAACACCTTACTGCTGTCACACCTCGCTGCAGTCAGCAGTACGACTTCGACCTCAGACCTTAGGTTGCTGCCTATAGTCTTATCGCTCTCCAACAGACCTGCTTGGCATGGTAGGACCTAGAGGAACATGCGTTGCAGCCAATATAGCTCAGTTGGGTCATCACAACAGGAATCCCGACCACCACGTTAAGGTAGCAGCTACAGTAGGGATTCTGTGTTAGTAATACAGAATGATGTGAATTGTAGCAATGAACGTGCATGAGATATTAATAAGAGTATACAATAATTTACGGATATGGTATATATGATAAAAACGATGATCACTTACTATCTTCAATGAGTTGACGGAACCAACGAGTAAGCCAATAGCGATATTCACTAGGAGATCCAAATGATAGAGCTAGTTGAGTTTGAACTTCAAGGAAATTTCGATTTGAAACTTTTCTACAGGAAGCCGAACTAAATATAAACGTTGGCAGGTAAAAAATGCAGAGTAATAAAATAGGAAGGAGAGAATGAAGTAGTAGTGAAAATTAAGATCAAAGGAAAGATAATAAATGAATGTACATGTGCCAATGAGATAACTGTTACAAAAAAAGTCTTTTAAAATCAGCTATTGAGTTTAACTTTAAAAGCATCTATGATCTCATAATTGGTTGAACTCGAAACCTTTGAGGTTCGAGGTAAACGTTTAACCTTCAGACCGCTGAGCGGGTAGCAATTGATTTAATTTTTTGCCTTCAGTCAATTCCGTGATATAGCACGACCATCAACGGCTGCCAATGGTGACACTTATTACAATAACCAATTAAGTTCACTTAAGCTTATTTAAAATTAGAACTATTATACAAATAAATACTAGGGTGATAAACCTAGAACTGTTCAACTTGAAAATAAAGAGTGATACTACATAGTGATGATATGGAATGAAAAGTATCACATACAGGATGTTTGCATTGGAACTATTTGAGGGATTTGACTTGTGTGTATTCATGGTTATTTTATTAAATTGTTGACAAGCAGACAATGGACCAGGAGGACAGCCACGTGCAGAATTCACAGCAAATTGACAGCGTACTGTATCAGACGCATCGAATAATTCAATCCTGCAAGTTGAACAAAGAAAGCCAAATTGTTTAACATAGAGAAGTGATAAAAAAATATCCGAAAAAAAACTTAAATCAAAACTATAATATTCACTGAAGCTACGACTTAGTACTCATAAATTAAAACCATTCTCCACCCACTTCAGTACAGACAGCTGAGTAGCATTCGTAGGTTTTACGCTCCGTTATTTTTTACTAATCTTCACCTAATTTTTCAGAAAGTTATCACAAACTAGGTGGATTACTTATTAATTTAAGATGGGCTAATGATATATTCGTATTTGACGAAGACGCTGACAATATACAGTTTTCTGTACGCTCTCAGCAACTATATGAGTATAATTGGAATGCGTTTTTTTCTCTCTAATTTCAAAATGTTACCTCAGGACTGGTCTGTATCATTACTCAGATTGCTCATAAGGAAAGAAGTAGAGTGTGTTGAACACTCCACCTATGCTGGAAGTCTCATCAACCTTAATGAGTCGGTGTCATAAACGATCTTGGCATATGGATCAAGGGAGCTCGTTTGGCTTTTGTCGAATTGAATCACTTGTGGAGTAGACAAAATGCTCATCTGCCAAACATAGGATGAGTATACTGTTAAGCAGTCCTCCTTCAGTTTTAACTTATTTTTGCGAAAAATGGGATATGAAAATAGAGGGTATGCATAAGCTCCAAGCCTTGATCAAAAAAGTCTCCGAAATATTACTTCTATATCATGGAATGACATAGTAATATTGATGTTAGACATAGTAAATCAATGAATGAGGTTGTGGATTTTCATAGACCTAGGTGTCTGGGAAGGCATTACGTATAACCAAATACCGTCATTCTGGTAGTGCAACAGAATTGAGAAAACTAGTAATGACCAAACCAAAACGTAGTATTACTACATGAAGTTACTGACTATTACTCTTAACCATACTAATAGATGTAGGCTACCTAGCTGGTTGACGCAATAGTGACGATTAGTGGTAGTTTGCCAGAGACACTGGGCTGTATGACTCATAATCAATCACAGTAGACTAGATTCATATTCTCTCCATTTTCATTTAGATTGTGAGTTTCAATATTCCAACATATACATTTTATTCCCTACTATAGAACTATATCCTGGTGTTATTCTTAATAATTTGATCTTGCTGTTGTTAAAGCGGTATGAGAACTTGAAATAGAGTACATATGCCCAAGACTCTGAATTGTTTATGACTAAATACTAACAACTTAAGTAATTAAAATCAACTAATAGTTATTTAGCCAAATAAGTAGTATTTCAAGTAAAATATAAAAAAAAAATTAATATTATTATTTACAATTGGGGGTTGTGGAGATAGCTAGTTGTTAATTCTGATATCACGAATCGTTCTGAATCAGACAACCATTAATCACCTGGAAGCACTAGACAGCTGTTTCGTCTTAGTATGGGACTCTTCAGCAGTGCGCATCCACGACCCCGTTGGGGATCGAACCCAGGACCTAATGGATTCGCACTGCTGAAGAGTCCCATACTAAGACGAAACAGCTGTCTAGTGCTTCCAGGTGATCAATGGTTGTCTGATTCAGAACGATTCGTGATATCAGAATTAATATCATTATTGTTGATATTACAAATCGCTACATACAATTACTCACCAGATACGACTTTCTATATGAAATAAATAAGATGAATTATCTTGTAAATATACAATAGGATAACCATTAGGACCAAATGTTAATGAACTAAATTGTGAATTATTACCACCTGAATAATTAAAATGAGTAGAAATAAAAATGAAATCATTAAGATGAATACTAAAATAATGGTAAACATGATCAAGTTACAGAGAATATGATTTGCTAGACTAATTTTGGGACTTAAAATGTAGATAGTAATAAAAAAAAATTAAATGTATCTGTACTAACTACTGATAAAGGTAATAGCGCTAACTCTAATCAAGTAGTCGACATCTACCAACATAGCCTAGAGCTATAATGAATGACTTCATGGATTGATATCATGTTTCAGTTTTGCCAGCCAACATCGTGCTTGTATAATAAATGTCTAAAATGCTTCATTCAGTAACGACTTACTATCTTATCAATCAATTTCATGATAGTGAATATTGCACTACTACTCTACTTATAAAAGTGAATTTGTTGGGATCCATAACTCAATTACTGAGAAGTAAGCACTTGAATTACTGATGTATCATACTCTGAAGTAAATCAAAAAAATGTAGATCGTCAATAATTTGTTAGCAAACTCCGGTAAGCAAATTCCAGTCACTGATTATATTTCATAAGAATAGGTGACATCAGTTACCAATCGGAATCAAAGTAGGCAGAGTGACATTGAAAATACTGAAATTTGATTAATACAATTAGACATGTTTCAATATGACAAGTATTTTTTACAGCGGTTTGTGTTCAGCATGAACTATGACTGACTAACAAAGGTAGGATATGCTTTACGCATATCAAGATATTAACTACAACGACTTGGCTAGCAAAAGATGTAGCCAGATAAGACAAAACAAGACGTTAGTCTGTAATACCTGAATTGTGCCGAACGTTGATTTATTATGTGATGCTTGAACGATATTCATGACCTGTCAATAAATAATTAGGTGGAAGCGTCAAGTCTATAGAGACAGAACAGATACATTTTATTTTAGAAACTTAACAACAATTTAATTAATTCCTCTCTTAATTGATTTTCCCTTATCAGAATTCCAACCTTCACGTTCGGAAAATTTTAGTCTTACCTCTTGATTTTTATCATGTAAGAAAACAGATCGTCAGTGCATATTGTGATTGAAACATATTTATGTCAGATCCAGTCTTGTTTATGAATGTGTGAAGTCTAATCGTCAAAAAATCTAATAGAGCATTCTTCTTGATATTGTTGACAAGCGTGCAATGTGAAGTAGTAATGTTCTGAAGAAAGCTGTAAGAAGCATAGTTTCAAGGTCTAGATGTCAGCTTACAATGCTCTAAGATTGTCTGTTGACGAAGGGAATCTCTGAGAAATTTAGTAACATCTTAAAGGTCCTGTGCACGAATACCAGACATAGAGTGAGGACAAAACCAAATTTGTACATTGCTCTATTCTAGCAGTTGAGTTATGCAAAGGCTGCTCAATTTTACCATTCCTCTTCAAATTAGCCACAGACGACATTCTGTAAACAACACTGAATGAAGTGTGTGAAGGTAGCGATATGGATCCATTCAGTGGAGAAGAAAGTTGAGGAATTCGGATATCATCTCTAATGCTTCGCATGACTAAAGTTCATAACATAAAGTTCAATACAGCAAATTCCTACTTGATATATGAGTAAATGAATGCTGATAATATCAAAGAAAATAAATTATGGAAAATTCATTACCATTTAGTACATCCTTAATATTGGTTTCAACTAAAACTTGTGGAAATGCACAAGCATTGAATACAGGAGAAATTGAACCAAAGCCAGATTTTGTTAAACAAAAATTCCATAATATCAATCTTCCTGATCGACATAAAGCAGCTAGACGGTATTTACGATTTACATTATATCTATTTATTGTATTATTATTAATGTTACTCTGAAATGTAAAACTATTGTTGTTATTATTATTCATAAGCGTTGTTCGTTGTTCATTTCCACTGACAACTGCATGTAATCGGCTAAGATTATTACTGTTGTTATTCGACATAGTAGATTCAGTGGATGTTGTAAAACTACGACAAGTAGATGATGTCTGAAATGATTCAGTAGTTTCTGGAGTCAGTGCTAATGTATGCACGCAATCTAACAATAGATTAGGGCATACATGACCCCCACTACTGTAAATTAATTGAATTCGACCTTTATTATCACCAACAGCGACAATTTCACTGAAATAATCAAATAAACATGAAGAAAATGAAAGTTTAAGGAAAATACATTTGATAAGTAAAATGAATTTATCTGTGTTGGGAACCCACAATAATTCACTGTAAAAAGTTTTAAATGCTAAAAATGATTTTAATCAATCTCTATCTAATTGGGAAAGTGATTGGTCTTGTTACTGATTCCAGCACGTCACCTAAACGATTTAATCATCTAAAGGTAACAAACGAACATTGGAAGTAAACTAACTATTATATTTCTCACTGTTTCTTTTTCATTAAAGGTTAAAAAGTAGGAGAATTTTAAGGATTAATATGAAATCAAGAAGCCAGTATCCAGACATTCAAGTAAAACAAAAAAAAACTATCACCACTGAACAAAAGTATGATGGTTAGCACTATACATAAATGTTAGCTAGACGTTAGTTCATCTAATAAATATAAAAGCGGTTGAAGCTATACTTTGAAAAGTAATGGGTTGCCCAACTTCAAAAGCCTCAGGTTGAATGAATACACAAATAGATCAAATAATGTGGATTGATGGCTCAGTAACTGTTTGAATTTCAATCACTAAGTCATATGCTTGAACATGACTCCAATTAATTTGGTTTGCAAACCTGATAGTAGTATCACTAACAATCCTAATTAAAATATGGTTCAAACAAATGGACAAGAATCCGAGCCTGCAAACAGAGCAGGACAGACACACTTATCTGAAATGATCTTTAACGGATGATCAAGCTAAGTTATCGGTAAGTGATATCTGAGTATAATCTTTTAAAGAAACATTATAACAATGTAAACTAAAAATACAATTTGATGATAACCACATAGCTTACTCTGAATATGCGTACGAAGTAATACGATCTGTACATACCAATTCCCATAAACGTCGATCACTACGATTGGCAACTATTCGAGACACTGAATTCGATAGTCTTGGTACTTCATCACCACGTGTAGATGAATTTGATGAGTTGATTAATTGAACAATAATTGGACCATCCACAAGATTAGAACAAACGAACTGAACTTTCGGTGTATTACCTAATTGGTCTGAAGTAGTGATTAGAAACGGTGGAAAACTCGCCGATCTCATAGACTGATTTTGGACAGATGATGATAAATAATCACCTGACAAAAAAAAACGTAAAACCTAGTTACGAGCTAAATAAGACAGAAAATGAATAGTTGAGGAGTATAATTGTCAAAATGATAGAAAATTAGTTACTCTATGTTCTGTAAGCCATTTAGATTAGTTCGCATATAAACCTATAGTTATCAGAACAGGGTAGTTTAGACATTGTGGACTAGATAAAGAGGCCATTTCTATATGAAGTTCTGGCAGAGTTAAACAGAATGACAACGAACCCTTCGCAGTTTTAAAATTGCACTAAGAGGACATAATACGAATTCTCTTAAGGAGAACAATATCCGAAGTTACACTTATTCGCATTTAAAATGTAATACTTACTAGATTCTACTACAGACCCAGTAGTAAGTTTCAGTTTCGGCGGTGATGATTCTGGTGTAAAACAAGGTTTTTTATTCGGAACTACAGACTTCGATGCATCTGACCAAGATTTTGGCGATTTTTCTTCTTCGGCAAAAAGTCGAATACGTCTTTTGCGTTGTTTATTACCAGTTGTGGTGACTTGGTGTTTCGTTGCTTCATCACTGGTCAGTTTGACATGATCCGTATCATTGTTGTTGCTGTCTAGACGTGGACGTTTCAGTTCAGTACTCATTTCCTGATCAATAGCAGAAGTAGTAGTCGTAACAGGGGTAGTGGCAGGTTCAAGTGTTAGTTTTTTTGATGGTGTTTGGACAAATGTAGCTAATGGCTGTAATTCAGAGCTAGCTTTTGCAGTTAGTGGTGCATGATCAAAGCATAAAGTAGTCGACCTAGAAGGAACCAATTAAAGACTAGAATAATCGAGGGAATTCATTAAAAGAACAAAAGACGAAAACTTTTAATTGTTTTAACTTACAAAGGTGTAGTTTCAGTCCCATTTGTTTGGGTTGTAGTTATTGTAGATACAGGTACAGAATCAACAACTTCTGAAAAGCATGTCTTTTTAACACAAGGAGAGACACCATTATTGACTTGCACAAGTGAAACCGTTGGAATAGTATCACTGACCACAGTTTTAGACATCATAGGATTAACAGCACTAGTTGATATAGTTGAACTGGTTGTGGCTACTGTTATTATTACCGCGTGATTTGATTTATTCGAATCTGAGGTTAAGTCAGAACTCGCTTCTGAACCGGGTTTATTCTCACATTTATTAGATTGAGCTGATGAAAATTGTGGATTCGAATTCACATCTTCATCGGGGCTGTAAAATATAGAAAGGAAGAAAGACAAGGGTAAACACTGATGATGAAGTTTTATTAGGAAGGTTAGAATCTATTAGACTTCGACTTAGTATCAAGAAGGCAGATTATCAACGGAGAGCAGGAGTTCATGAAGCAAAATTCATTCCTAATAACTATAATTATATTATTTATTATAATTAGGTTGATTACTGTGCAGCCAACTTAGATTAATCACCTCGAGAAATACTCAGGAACGGCATACTAAAATAATCTTACGCATTATCTTCAGACAGCACTGTATAAAAGCGAAACTACTTAAATAGAGTGGAAACATTGGTGTCATAGTGTGTTGAAACAAGGTAAGGGAATGTCAAAGCGAGATATGCTGAGATGTATTGGTTGAGATCAGCGAGTTACTCATGGACCTATGATTTAAGATGTTGGAGGACACTGTTCAAAATCAATCAAAATGGAATAGATATATTCATCCTTTGTCCACTTCGATACTCAGAGTTTCAATTCATGTATTTTATTCTGCGAATAGATTCCTTCATCTTGAACCATATTCTATATTTTTAATCTGTCTTCTGAAATTATCATTAACACTACAATTTCTATTATATGTGCATTCCCTTTTTTAATTTTATTGGATTGTACTGATGTGATGTAGCAATTCGGTGAGTTAGTTAGTAATCTCAAATATTATCAAGAATATGAGGGCAGTTAACTGTTATCGTTTACCCATATTATGAATGTACTGCTTCTTGAGTAACCTGAAAAAGAAATTAGGTGAAGAACGGAGTGTGGCCACTATTAAAGAAACAACTATTTGAGGTCGGTCACACATAACCTTTTCATGAGTGGTTTTCAGCATGTTAGCTTTGTGTTTGCAAATACCTTAAACCGGAAACGGAAATCCGTGGAATAAAGTGAGATGAGCATTTTTAGGGAAAATCTTTTCTAACCTCGCCCTTTTTATTTTATGGAAAGGTAGCGCTGCCAACATGTTGGTTATCTGAGGGAAACACCTTAATACCGTCACACCACTGGATAGTCGGTAATACAACTTAGTTCTCGGACATTAGGTTTGCTGATTTCAGTCTTGCCCCCTGTCTTTTATATTTAATAACATTACTTGGTTCTATTGTGAAAAGACCAATTGGGTAAGCAATGTTTATTGAGCGAAAACAGAGTAGGTCATAAAATATTACATACATTACTTCCAAGCATCAATTTGCAAATCCTCTGCGTTGTCTGCACTGCATCGTTTCTCAGCCTGCTTCTCTTAGTTGTTCTCGATTGTCCTCTGTGTTTCAATCATGTTTCACTTCTTGTCCTCTCGCAACTCGTCTTGTCTGCTGTTTACTGATTCTTCCCAATTTACTTTGACGCTCTGCTACCCACTACTTATTGATGACTTATAAGTAGTATCCACCACACTATGAGCACATGACTAAGTACACTTAAATAATCAAACTATCAATTGTTACCTATGTCATAGACTAACATTTTAGTATTTCTACTGATTTGGCATAAAGGTGATTATTCTAGAGTTCTTATAGCACAACTATGCATTTTATTTGAAATGGTTTATTTGCAACTTGTTAGCATTCATTATACATGAGTCTGAGTAAACATGGAAATGTTTTTTTGAGGATTGAAGCAGGCAAGTAGGTAAGATCTATTTTACTTAACCAATCGGATAGCACCAAGAAATGATTTCAGGTAACAGAAGTTGAGTACAGTTTGATGATTAAAATGTCATACTTCTTAAGTCATCAACCAATCATAGTTTAATTAATATCTACTTTCAGGAGCTAGAGATTCATTGTACGAATAATGTCACCTGCATAAGTGCTATGTTTGACCTTTAGAATTAAAACATGTAATTAATTTATACTAGACTGTCTGTTGACCTTAGATAGACTATAAGACCATACATATGAATAGTAAAATAAGGGAAAGGGTTAATATTAGTTTAATCCGGTCTTTTGGGTCAACATACTCTGAGTCGTCAACCCTTAATTATTGAATGTTTTCAATCAACGTAAAAGTGTGAGTTCTTATCATGTGATTGGTTGAATAAACCAACTAGACAATCATGGGTGAAAAGTAATCTGATAAACGGATACACATGGGTAAATCTAATGATTTAATGTTTGTATACGTCACATATTGATCTCGCTTGAGTATCACTGATAATTACCGTATATTCGACAGCTGATTCGCCTCAATATTAGACTCTTCAGCAGGAGATACCTATGACCCGACGAGAGATTAAACATAGGACTTCTAGTACTCTCAGCGTAAACCTATCTATCAGCACCAATGCGCTGAGACACAATCGTAAGATATCCGCTTCAAGTTATTTCATTACAGTGCAACGACAATCTATTTATGGTTGAAATTTTCTAGTCTGAGTACTATTACCCTCTATGTCTTGGACGTTAAATAAATTTCAATGATACTAGCATTATCATCATCATCATCAATATAGAACCGAACACATACGCCCATAGGTTCAAGTTGCAATACCACATCAGCACTACGAGATTACAGAGGTAACATAATAACAGAATACAATACGGGGGTAAAGTAAGGGTGTGCAGAAAATAATAATAGGATTCAAGATTTAGATGATGGTAAAGAGTGGATACACTAGCGCCACTGTGACCGATTCTGAGCCATGTCGCCAAGTGTCTCCAGCCATTTATTGTGACTATCACTAGGACCCCAGACAGGTAATCTGTATCTACCAACATGCATTAGACCGACAGTCAGAGAATTCACGGACTGATGTGATGATTTGATTTTGCAGCTCATACCCATCTTCCATCCTACTTCCATACTAGCTAACATCGCGCGACGAGGTAGGCGGTAGTCTGGCATGCGCAACACATGTCCTAGCCATCTCAGTCGATGAAGGTTAATGACCTGTTTCACTGATTTATCATATTTCCCAAGAATCTTTTGTCTAACCTCTATATTAATTACTCTACTGTTCCATGATATGCGAGAGATGCTACGAAGATTTCTATGGTCAACTACCTGAAGTCGACAAATATATTGGGTTTTCATGGCCCACGGTTTGCAGCGATATGTTAAAACGGAACGGACTGCTGCGCAATACACGCGGTCTTAGGCTGAGAGACGAATGTCCCGCCCTTACCAAAAGTGGCTTTCTGAATCTGTGCTGAGACCTTGTCAGACACCGACCCACCAGGAGTGATGAGACTTCCGAGATAAGTGCAGCGGTCAGCGCATTCAATTATTTCACTCCCTGTCATTAATCAAGGTGGAGAAGCAGGCCAGTCCTGGAGTAACATTTTGCATTTAGAAGGGGAGAGGTGCATCCCGAATATGCTTGCATTGCTACTCAATGTGCTCAAGAGACTCTGCATATTGTCAGCGTCTTCACCAAATAGGACTATATCGTCTACGTATTTTAAGTCAACCATTATGAAAAATGGAATGAGTTTACTTTAAAAAAGTGTATCCAGGGAAAGACAATAAGCCTTCTATCAGAAATAAAGTACAGCCTGGTGGTACGTGTGCGATAGTCCAAGTGCTATTAACACTGGAACAACGAGATCAAATTAACAAGCATAATATCAGAGTGTGGTTCTATAATATGGAAAAACATATGTACTAAGGCACAAATGAAAACCGTGATCGAGATAGAACTGAAGTTTGAATGAGACTATTTCAGTGTGATTGATTCTCAGCCATGTACCCAATGTCATCACCAACCACTATTGATCACACAGATCAACCAGAGTTTGTGCCGTCTAACACGAATCAAACCAATAGTTAATGAATTCATGTAGTGATGCTATGTTTTGCTTTGGCCGCTCCAACTGTTCTTCCATCCAAATCCGATACTAGCTAACATATTGCGTTGAGGTAAGCTATGGTCGGGCATGCATAATAAATGCCCTGACACATCAATCGATGAAGTTCTAAATCTTCATCGACTGATTTTCCATTGTTGTCTAGTATTATGTACCTAACCACATTATTGCTTTCTCATCCCTATGTAGACGACTGTAAAGTGGTAATATGAATAATACCAATAGGCATAAAAAAATACCTGTCTAAATATCCAAGGAATTTAGGAGTTATTCTACGGCGTCCATCTTTATTAACTGTTTCAATTTGTTTAGATGGCTGAAATGAAAACAAAAACAGACAATAATATCAGTTATAATGTGAATGGAACAAAAAAGGTTAAACAAACCAACATATATGTTTCTAGATACACAATCAGCAGTAATGAGAAAAAGAAAGCTGTAAGTTTTTCATTACGGACTGGTTTTGGCTATAGAACTAATAGAAACCAAGAATCATTGAACTACTGAGAAATCGTCTAAAATGACAATCAGACATCTAATTCTTTCTGTTGTGTGCAACGTCACACTTAGTATAAAATGTACTACCATTAATTCAGCGACTAAGCTGTAAACCACTGAGTTAGAACACAATTGTTTAAATCTTTAACTTCTGTCAATTCACGATACTTTACGATCATCACCCATTGTCTTTTGTACTTCTCTATACAATAATAACACCAAACGTACAAAACAAGAATCCAAGAAAGATAAGAAAGAATGACGAATATTGATCAATAGCTAAACAATGACCTCTAAACAAGATACTCTTCATACTTAGAACAAAATTGATCCAATGATTACACTCTATTAGTGTTTAGATAACTCATCTATAAAGGTTCTGAATATTCACTTATATTCTTAAAGCATTCTTTAAAATAAGAGAACTATTCAAAGTATAAAAAGAAGCTAAAAACAAATTACTTACACCTTTAGGAAGACATTTCATCTGTTTTTCTTGAGTTAGTGAATGTTTTAATTTTGTGCGTAATTCAGCTTGTGTTTTTTGTAAGGCTAAGGCTTCAGGAGTTTCCAGTAAAATATCACTTTGATTCAATAAACTTGAATGATCTTTATTCTCATCTGAATGATCAATATCTGTAGATAAACCATTCGACGATGAAATTGGAGGAATTTTATCCAATAAACTTTGTCCATAAATTTTATGATGTAATTGAATCTAAAAAAAGAAAAACAAGCAGTATACGTTATGCCCTTTTTATAAGAACTTCAATACAATCAATGACAATGGTAATCAACATTTAATGTTAGTTCATAAGTAAAACTTATAGAATCAGTAAGAATAATTAAAACCAACCAACTGTTTTAGAACACTAATGATATCATAAAATTCATAGCCAAAAAGCACGGAAATTTACAATGTGTATGATATTTTAATCCATACACTGTTGTTTGCAAACGATCTACACACAGCTGTACTTTATCATATGTAATATATGTGACAAAGAAGAGGAATCGGAGTTATTTGTTGAAACCTATTCTATATCTGCAACGGCGCTCAAGTTTCTCTATCACAAATACAGGATACTATAAAGATTTGAGAATACAACTAGGGATTTTACTATTTATCTAGGGAGACATAATAGACGATCTTAATAGTTCCTTCAATTGCACTTTTTTTAAGTATTACTACTGATTTCCTCAAGTTGTGATATACTTCTTATGTTTAAACATTAATTCATGTTTACATATTGTTCTTTTCACAATACTTATCACTGCTGTTACAGTCTTTGTACTTTGTATTTATTGTGATCACTCGCGTAATTTTAATCGATGGATTACAAATAAGTGCCTAGAGATAACGCTTAGCTTAAACGTCACACTTTTGAAGAAACTAAAGATATACGAAACTGCATTTTCTGATGTGGCTCCACTGACTTGTCGAATAAAACTGTAAACTATTCATTACGAAAACCATCGGCATCACACAAGGTGTCCGCATAACATCCAAGTATACATAAATACATAATGTTTAAAAGTTAAATGTAGTAAACAGTCTCTGATGGTATGAATTAAAAAGTGCAGTGTTAAATTTATTAACTATTAGATAATTGCTATATGTATTGCATACAACATACGAATCACTCATATACGTCAAGTTAAACTTAAACTTGATGCTGAGGGCTAAACCTAACGTCAAACTTTATTTAGAAACCATCGAATAGTGCTTCAATGATTGTAGAAGTTCGAGTGTAAGTGATATCAAGTCATCAATATAGGAACAAATATATGTTTGTTCTTACCAATTCCTACGAGCATAACTGTAAGAAATTTTTGGTAAGTTCACTAAGTACAATATCTCAATATGCGATATTGTTTTCACTGATCAAAATATCCATTTACCTCACTTAATTTCTAATTGTTTAATAACCAGTAAAAATGTGGAACTGATAGGTTATAGGTGATTACTCGTAGCGGACAGTTTAAAAATAGCCAAATCTCGTTAGTAAGTTTAAATTTTACACAAATTATGTAGTCTAATTTCTTAGAATGTACTCAATAGAGTGGTGATTGATTACATCCTGGAAAATCGGTTTCTTCTGAAGTAGATTTACTCATAGAACGCAGTAAAGTTAACACATAAAAGAAAAACATTCAAGTACTGAGTATTACATAACAAAGTTTCACCAATAAATAACTTACAACTTCTTTAAGTGACCATGGAGTTCCCAATTCCTTATGAGTAAAACCCATATAACATACCGAACCATCAAGTGAGCAGGCCATTAATTCACGACCATCAGAGCTCCTTTATATTGGTAATAATAATATCAATAAAATATGATCAAATACAAACAGTCTTTCATACATATAGTCTTATTTATCAATTTAAATAAAAACTGAACGAGTATTCGAGCAGTAGGAGAAGATAACGATTCTGTAAATACCAGATGTAGGGAACGACGAAGGGAAATAGAATGTATTGCTAACTTATTTCATTGCTCAAATATTCGTTCATACTATTTTCAAATGGTACTCAGACCTACATTAATCTTTTTTTAAATGAGTGTGAATGTTGCAGCTCGGTTAATCAAACAAAGGTAGGCTTTGATGTAAAGAGGTATGGTGTTTTCCAGGAGGTAACCGAGTTTGATCTAGGTTTCTCGTTATTTAGGACTCGTCGGCATAACATATTTTCAGGCTTAAGGGAAATAGTTAATAGGACTCTGACAGCACTATCATCGTATTAGCTACCATTTAGTGATCAACAAGTATGAAAATTACAGACCTTTAGGAAGCCAGTCGTAGCTCTAATTATTAAGTAAAAATGACCGTAATCTGTTAAATCTGAGTGGCTGGGGTTCGAGTTCATGAGTATTTCAGTGTACCCAGATAACGTGTGATAAATAGAACGAAACTTAGGCTAAATGGGATTACTAGCTGACTACCTTGAAATTATTTTCTGAATGACTACTCTCATACAATAATTCAGAGTATTAACAAAACGATAGTTGAACAAAAAAATTAAATCAGAATAATAACTTACCACGACAGATCGCAGACGGAATTCGTAAAGAGATCATGAACAACGATTCGAGCACGTCGACCTGCTGTGGACTGCAAAGAAAATTGATTGTAGTTTTACTAAATAGTAGTCAAAATCAGAGAATATATAAGTAATATACTCACTTAAAAGAGAAATAAACTTTTCAAAAGTGAACGTTTCAAGGGGCCATAATGTCTAGTCAGTGCAAGATAAACGTTTATTAACTTTTAGCAGTGCACAGTCATCATTAATCCAGGATATTCAAGTTGTTTTACACTACACTAACTATGGTGAAAATTGCGGATTTCTGGACTCGTATTAAGGCATTAATGGTGTCATGTTCGCTAAAAAGCTTAAAGGTCTGAACTAATGTAATTTGATGAGTGTGCCACGTTGAGCAATACGAGTTAGAAATAAAAAAGCCGTCTAGAGCTGGTTTCAGTGGTTCTTCAGTTGACTTAAGTCTGTAATAAAAACTAGTAATAATATTGAATTATCTCAAGAATAAAAAACTTCTGAAACACTTCATCTAATTTTAGTAGTTTTATGCAAAATGCTGATACTAATCGTTCGAATAGTGATTCACGAATGAAAAAAACGCTTGAACGAAGTTGAGAACACTCGAACATTAGCTATAAAAATAATGATCAACTACTCATATCTCTAAGTAATAAAAAGTATTGCTAACTACTAGTTTTACTACTTAGTATGGTGGTCCATAAGTCAACAGATCTATAAGTGAATTAAACTGAGACTGTTGACAATATAGTGGTTTCTTTTTATCTTTCATCCCAAAAATCAGTAAAGTGAAAAAGGTAGAACTTTGTAAACTAATAAGTGGTGGAGTTGGATTATGACTGGACAGTGAAGCTGAGAACGCGCTTTACTTGCTATTTGGAACTTGTCAGCTGGATGTACCTGCATTCCAATACTTGTGAACAATTACTGCATTGGGGTAATCTGCTCAGAATGCACATATGGCGACAGAGACAGACCCGAACGTGGTTGTATAGACCAAATATTCACACTTAGGCAGGTTCTGGAACAAAGGCACATTTTCAGACGTCCAACAATAGCTGTATTCCTTGACCTGAAGGCTGCGTTTAACTCTATCGATCGTAAGGTTATGTGGCAATGTCTATCACTGAAAGGCGTACCGGAGAAGTACGTTAAACTTACACAAGCTATCTACTCGAACATCACATGTCGAGCCAGAGCTTATGGCAGATTACCGTCGGAATCGATCACTTCTAGTGGTGTCCGTCAAAGTAGTCCGCTTTCCCCCATTTTTATTTAATTTTATCATTGACATACTTTCAGAGTTAACATTGTCATCATCTGATTTCTCTGGGGTTGACCTCCTTCCAGGAGATAAACTTACTGACTTAGAATATGCCGATGATATAGTTCTATTGAGTGAAAATGTTGATAAAATGCAGAATTTTTGACAACCTAAAACATGAACGTAAGCATGTTTGGGATGCGATTCTCTCCATCCAAATGCAAAATGCTGCTTCATGACTGGCTTAACTCGGCACCGAAGTTAGAGATAGGGAGCGAAGCTATTAAATGTGTTATCCGCTTTACTTATCTCGGGAGCCTCATCAGTCCAGACGGTCTAGCGTCTGATGAAATCTTGGCTCGTTTAAATAATGCCCGATTGGATTTTACCAATTTGCGTCACTTGTGGCGTAGGCGAGACATTCGTTTAATGACGAAAAGACGAGTTTACCGCGTAGCAGTTAGATCCGTTCTACTTTATGGATGTGAAACATGGTCATTAAGGTTAGAGGATATTCGTAGGCTTCTAGTATTTGATCATAGATGTCTCCGAAACATTGCTCGTGTTTGCTCGGACCACCGAGTAAGCAATGCGTGGGTTAGGAATAGGGTACTAGGTAAATACGGTAAGCCTATTGATGAAGTAGTCAATCTTCACCAGCTGAGGTGGTTAAGACATGTGTTGCGTATGCCTGACCACCGTCTACCTCGACGAACAATGTTGTCTGTTGTTGAAGTAGGCTGGAAAAAAGCTAGAAATGAACAAACGAAAACATGGCACCAATCCATGAAGTCATTGACAATTGGGCTGAGTCATGTGAATAGATGCAGACTACTTGGTTGGGGCCCACGCGATGATCGTAACAAATGGTTAGAGACTTTATGTGACCTGGCTCAAAATCATTCGCAATTACGCAGGTGCATCCACTCCTTGTCTTCCTCGAAATTCTAGTTTTTGAGCTTCTCATAATTTTCTCTTTACTGAATCGCTTTTTTGTTTTGAATCTCATCTCTGATCTCTATTCCTTTCCATTAGTACTTACTCTGTTACCACCTCTCCTACACTGGGATTTGGTCCAAAAATTTAATCTCTATCTGCTAAATGAGGCATGGCAACTTGAACTGATTTACGCATGTACCAAGTTCTACGTTATAACTGACTGACTGACTGACTGAGACTGATCGATTTCAGTCCATGAAAAATCAACGACAAGATTCAAATACATTCGAAATTCTCTGCGGCGGATCCTGAGATATATTACTTTCTTAGGTGTTTATTAACTAATTGGTTCACATTATTTTTATACTGCCTTAATTGTACATCATCGTGTAAGTCATAAACTGTCAATTTACCTACACTATTCATTAATTACAATCAACTAATTGTTTACATAGTACTTAGCTTTCCACAAGTTGCGATTTCATACTTATCATGAGTTGTGGGTTTTTTTAAGTGATCACATGTTTTTCAGTAGAGAGTAAAATGACTGAATTTCCCTTTGATCTAATTAGGCGGGTAAATAGCAGAAGTAGATGATATGGACTAACGTTAATTTTACTCTCTTCCATCCTGCTCTTATATTAGCTAATATCGCGCATCGAGGCAGACGGTGGTTGGGCATACGTAACATATGCCCAAACCACCACAGTTGACGAAGATTCATAACTTCATCGACCGATTAACAACCTTTTCCTAATACCTGAGGTCTAACCTCGTTATTACTTACTCCGTGATCCCAGCTAACGCGAGCGATGTTTCGGAGACATCGATGGTCAAAATCTAATAACTCTTGAGTATCGTCTACTCTTAATGGCCATGTCTCATTAACATCCAGTTAGACACAGCAAACCGTTGCGCAGCATACTTTTTCTTACGTTAAGAAACGAGTATCTCGCCCACGCCATAGGTAACGTAAATTGACAAAAGCCAAACGGGTTTTATGAATTCTTACTGAGATTTCGTCAGAAACCAACCCATTACGGCTAATCAAACCTCCTAGACAAGTGAAGTGGTCGACGTGCTCAACTAATTTAGTTCCTATCTTTAGCTCAGGTGTTGACAAAGACCTGAAGCAATAGTTTGCATTTAGAGAAGGAGAAACGCATTCCGAACATAGATGTACTGGTGCTTATTGCTGTTAAAAGATTCTGCATTTTATCAGCGTTTTCGCCAAACAGGACTATGTCATCAGCACATTCTAACTCGATAAGTGGATTTCCTAGAAAGAGATCAATGCCTAAAAGGTCAGACGTGAACAATGGATTTAAACCGTTTTAGACACCATATGATTAAACTTGAAAATTATGACAGATGAATTTCAAAGCAGACACCATTAGTATTACGTTTTTCACAAGACTTCAAGATCAGAAGGACCACAGATAATCCTACATATAATTACTTAAAAAGTAATCAAACTGATAAAGTTGTATATAGCAGACTAAAATATACTACTTTTCAATAGTGTGAACCTGGGTTAACACCAGGGATCAAACTCAGGACTTTTTCACTTTGATGAAAGCCTTAATCTTTGGACCACTCAGTCGAAATTAAAAGTTTTACATTTCCAACTTCAGTGGTAGTTAGTATTGAGACGTCATTACATAATAGAAAAAACAAGGATCCTGGTTCACAACTTACCCATACAGAAACGGAACGATCTTTACTACCAAGGGCAAGGCAAACAGCACCCTAAAACGGAAATGATAAAATAGGCTTACCAAATATTGTTACATAATTCTATCAACCAGATAACATAAAAGACTCTTATTTCCTTATTTAATAATTAATTATTTTAGTTATCACCAAAAGTATAACAATGAATATTGGAAAAGGCAGTTAACAAGAAAACAGTAATAACATACTGGATTCCCTGATCCATCCTGTTTTCGTAAAACATTTGGGTTGTAACGCTAAAAAGAAAAAAAAATGTCGTAAAATGAGAAATACAATCTAATACCTTTAGTGATTTAACTAGGTAGTTATTGCTTCCAACCATATAACGAATGACGAGGTTACTATATGGTACTAAATATGGAAATTTCTCAACAATTTAAACTAAGTTTAGCTTAAACTCAGTCTATCTAAGTACTCAGTATGTACGAAAAAGGCTAACAAAGTTTTAAAATGTGCAGGAATATGTCACTTTTTTAGTGTCCACATATTTCTCATAATGAGCTTGGAAAGAAATTTGGATAGGTATTAAAGGTTTTGAACATCTGGAAAAACCCTTTGTAAGTTACGCACAACCTTCTTGAGTACTCTTTATTTTACTGAATCTGTAAGTGTTAAACCTCACAACCTGGTACTAGAAGTCTATGAGCAAGAGATGAACTCCATTTTCGCAGAGAATTATCCAACTCCATCTTACCGTAGGGAGGTAATACAAAGGAAAACTGATTATTCGCTACCGCAAAACCCCAATACAAATGACAGCACCCATTCGAAATGTAAATCTACAACGTTTGTTACACCTATTTCCAATCGACCTGCCTAGAATGGTAGGACCTTAAGGAAAAAAAGCATTTCAGCCAGTATACCTTAGCTTGATCGTTAAAAGATACAAGATCGACCACTAAGTTGGGGTAGTAGTTATAATTAGGTACTAGATTGCTATGATTTTCTACTTAAAACGTGACAGGTCAAGATAAATAACCAAACAATACACACATAAATGAGTAACCGTTGCATATTCATTAAAAACTTTCAACAGCGTAACTTACAGCACATATCACGTGTTTACGATGTCCAACCAAATCTAAACTCGGTGACCAATTGGTTCTATCAATAAGCTTGGCAGTAGGAAATCCATTGTTGACAGCATGGGGTGATGCAAGTGTAGAACCATCCAAACTCCATGATAAACGCATTACTTGACTTTGACCACTAGCCTAAACACAAATTTTCATTTAAAAAATCTACAGCGGTAATAAGAAGTGTATTTACAGCATTATTCTAAGTCATTTAGACAATCAAACGACAAATGCTAACATACTTTAGTTTACGACTAAGGATAAAAGTAAGATGATAGGAAGTGGCTGGTGAGGTTGAAATGTATGTATTTCAGTATTTGACCTATGATATTACAGGATAACATGTGAAACATAGCTATTCATAAGTTATTAGTATTTCATCACGAATGTCCCCGAAACATGTTCGCCGGAATCATCAAGTAAGCAGTGTTGAAAATATGGTAAATCAGTTGATAAGGTTGTAAACAACGCACGATTATGATCAATGCAGGAGTAAAATAGAATCCATGAATGTTGTTGACTATTAATCTAAGTGCAGACTAACTGATTAGGTTTCGAGGAACTGTATTAACTAATTTTTTAGAAAAGGTGAGTGAAGTAGTTTACAATCGGTCATAATCCAGTGTGTGCAATCATTCTCTGAGAGTTAAAATTATTTTGTATCTTTGTATTTGTAAATTAATTCTTTATTCTATTATCAAAAGTGTTCCGACCATCGATCATTCTCTCGATTACATCAAGGTAAAATACTAAGTTACGGACAGAAAGTCCTGAATCCTTACAAAAGATAGCTTGAATGTGTGGATTATACTTTACAATTAACGCTACAAAATACGAAGAAGGAATCCATAGCTGACGTTGTTCGCAGTATTTTCAGTATACATTGTGTGGCTTATCCCTAATTCTGTTAATTTAATTGGTGAATAAAGCGTATTTTTACTAAAGATTTAAGCTCAAGTTCAATTTTAAACTATATTTGTGTTATTCACTAAGCATGTCGGGTTGTATTACATTGAATAAATAACTTCAGCCACTTGCTATGAAATCTTCAGTAAAAATTACAATCTAATATAAAGTAGTCGTTGATCAAATTAACGAAAATATATCTAGAAGTGCTAGATACGACACACTCAATGTACAATGGAGACGTTCCGGATAACCAGAGCCCACTAAATATACAATATCCTAAGAATATCTAGTGGTTTGAATTCTAGTCACTTGCCTTCCCACATTGTCAAATATCGTAACTGCCTATCTACATCTTTTTTGTCAGTTATATCCGTATGCATAATTTTACAAAATCAACGAGTCATTAATATTACCTTAGTAAATGGTTTACTTATACTGGCTTCTTCTTGCCAGTCTGCAGTACGCCATATCTTCACAGTTAAATCATCTCCTTGACTTGCCAGATAACGACCAACTGGATCCCATGTAACACCTTTAACAAAACCTGTATGACCTCTCAATGTTGCTTGCAAACAGAATGAATTGCTTGTATAACCTGAACCACTAGGAAACTTTTGACGACACCAAACAATCACGGAATTATCTACACTAGTAGAAGCTAATCGACTCCCATCATGAGACCAAGATAGATCAATAATATCTACAGAATAAAAGAAAAAATTTTCAGTACCATAATTCCACGAAAAGCCAAATAAATCTAGTCAGTAGACAATTCGGAATAAACTGAACAAACATTTGACTATTGTGTATAATAATCAACAGCGACACAGTGAGTGAAATAACATGGTAACTAATTTTACAAAGTACAGAGACATGGAATCAGTCTATGCAATCAATGACTATTTGTATGAACTAAGTTGTTGGGTACAACTTGATTGCGGCCAGTACAATAACCACGATCCCAGAATCTATCACAATAACATAGATGTATTAACCTACCTACCAAAATCTTGAGTTTTTATTATCTCTTCATATCTACCTCTTCATTCAATCTTCTCGAACCACATTCTCAATATTCAATCTATCTCACTATTATTACAACTGTAATTAGTTTGTCACCTTTGATATTCATCATGTTAATTTCATCTCGTTTCGTAAATTTATGATAGGTTCTATAACCGACCATAATTGATCCAGTATGGATGGTGTAGTCTATGGAGTTACTCTCTTAAGAATCAGTATATATACTTTAATATGTGATTACTAAACAACCGATTTATGATACTTTTATCTTTCTCTAATTGTAAGCTTTGTTTGACTCTTTAACGGTTGTTATTTCGTTCATTATTTATAAACCTACTACTCAAATTTGTGTAGCAAATAATTTTATTATGAGTATAACGATACTTATTATTCATGGTGTGTTATATTATTCCATTTTATGTTTGTACACAAGACAATTTTGTATTCTGAACAATACGAGATACATGGATTATCTCTTCAGTGTTTTGATTGATAGACTGGGAACAGGTGAGAATTTTGAATGGACTGTTGATCGTTACAGTATGCAGTATATAACTCTTAACTTAACTCTCAAACTATTTAGAAGACATAAACGTCAAAGCTTTATCCCCAATACCAGAATAACGATGATATATAGAGAAAAAGTGTAGGGTTTAAAAAAAAATTTTAAGGTGCACTTAAGAATGAACAGAATAGGATAGAGATTTTACAGGATTTGATACGACAGTAAGCGACTAGCTGAAAAGTTGAAAACGGTGATTATGAAAAAAATATTTCAGGAAATAATGCATTACAGAAATATTAGTATTACTCCAAACTTCTATCGTTCAAATTGTATTATTACCTTGTAAATTGCCTTTTACATGCTTCATTTTATTACTAACCTTAATGAGTAGTGAATTATTCTCTCCCTGCTCACATGCCACTACTTAGATCATACAATTACAAACTAAGATATAAATAGTAGAATGAATTTGTATATTCCCATTGATTTGTTATAGACTGAAGCTGGTCAGTCACTGTTGCTATATGTGCATCCTGTGCGGATTGCCTCGATATAGCGATTATTCAGAAGTATCATTTAATTTGTATTGTGACTGGCAAGTGGAATCCAGGACGCGCGTTTCATCCTATTTGGGACTCATCGGCTGAATGTACCTGCATCCCAATGTTGATGTTCACAGTGGGATTCGAACTCAGTCCGGTTCGTGTCATACGCCACCGCGTACACCACTAGACGCGCGTCCTGGGTTCCACTTGCCAGTCACAATACAAATTAAATAAGATATAAATACTTATTAATCACTACAAGAAATGAATCCCAATTTCATCTTCACTAGTATTACTACTATAAACTAGTTAGATAGGAATATAGTTATCACAAATGAAGATGAGAAAAAAATACAAAACATTTCAGAAAAGTAAAACTTTCATACAAATAGAATGATAAAAGTTAAATAGATAACTCTACTATGACTAATTAAAATAACTCTTAAAACTATCATGATAAATATTTGATTTAGAATGTGTTATGCCGGAATACAAAGAAGCGTAACAAACTTTCAGAACTGTGGTTGCGAACATTATTTCATTTATTCGAACTTTCTGTAATGTAAACATTTTGTTTCTATTATTGTTACGTTCCTCTTACCCTATCTTCCTGTTTAGCATAATTACTGTTATTATTTTGTCTCTTGTTATGGACTACAGTCAATTAGTTGTGTACAAGTTGTTTCTATTCACTACCACTATTTTCCTCGTTTTGTATTCATGTTAATTTTCTAATTGGTTTGTTGTGTGGTCTGGATTTATCTATATATAAAAGGATGCTTGAAATATAGTATGATTCTGTCTGGCTGACCTATTGGCTGGCATTCTCCTTATTTCGGCTTGGGACTAAGTGGGCAGAGGGCAGACGCGCTATAATCAACTAGACACTAGCAATTGGTACTCGGCCAACCCCATCACCCAATCTCTTGCGTCATAACAGAATGCTTCTACATAAAGTGAAGAGTTGATAATTTCAATTTGACATAATGTACTCCCCATCATTATTCTTTCCGAAATACTATTCAATATTTTCATACTACATTACATAAGTGTGAAATATGGCCTATACGACTACATTCAAATAATATCAATACGTAAATTCTATTAGTTTAAATATCACTGTATACATTCTATGCAAGATTTTTAGGCATAAAGAAAAGTCACGAGTAATCATCTTCCGAGATTGTTACAGGTCAAATTCATTGATATGCACGTACAACTGTTTATCAATGCTATCGTGTTTCTAAGACCAACATATAATAACAGATATAAACAGATAATCTGATAACTAAAAGATAAGTTGTTAAGCTATTTATGAAATGAAATTAGTATACATTTTGCTAAGATGAACAACTCACCACCACTATGACCCCGAAGTGTTGATACACAACGCCAATGTTCAGTAAATTTGGTAGGTTCTTTCGAACCAAATACTTGAATTGGACGAGATGTAACTCTATGAAAAAGTAAGCATTAATTATATCATATTTTAGTGGAGTTCCTTATAGAGTGATTATATAACATGACATAATGTAAACTCACTATGCTAATCAACAACAAAATTAAGCAGCCTGTTTCAGATGATTGGGAAGGTGTACAATGAAGTATGTGTTCAACTCCTTAATCAAACGACATAAACATTGTATCAATGTGACAATCTCTGATAAATAACTATTTAATATATAACTAAAACGATGAAAAGTGATGGATAATACTAGGGGACTAATCCAACTCATCAAGGAAACCGATATTAGGAAATCGGATGTTAGTGAGACTATTTCCGAAAAGAGTGGGTCTACGATTCACTCTCAATCTAGAATATTACACTGATGGGACAAACACTTTTATGAACAGTTTACCTGGCCTCCAGCTATACTCCCGTTTCCGACTATCTCCAAAATACCTCAGTGGAAAAATTGATACATGTCCTCTCTCCCTGTAATTTGAAGTAACTGAAAGCAGCAGGTCCTGACAGGTTGACCAAAGTACAGCGGTCCAGTTTCTGTAGGTAAATAGACTGATAATATTAGTTAAAGCCTGGAAATCGTTTGTAATCCTATCCGACCGGTCCCAATCGCTGATCGTCCCAGTTTCAGACTTGGACAAGGATTCATCGATCAGATATTGACTCTCGTTAGAACATGGACATAGCTACCATTGCCCGTTATTACTTGTAGTCCTTGACTTGAAAGCAGCTTTTAACTCCGTGAATCGATTCATTAAAAGGAGTACAGCAAAAGTATATCAACCTTATAAAGGCTCACTACTGAGACACCAATGATTGAGTTAAAGGTTATGGCAAATTGTCACGTGGTGTCTATCAGGCTTACCCCCCTACTCCCACCTTTTTATTTAACTTCGTCATATATGTCCTCCTAGAAGCCATACTTTCTTCAGTCAAAGTTTCCAATAAGCACACTTGTCGACTTGGAATACCCAAACCACATAGTCCGGCGAAGATGTTAACAATATACAGTCTTATGCACACCTTGAAAACCAATGTGAGCATGTTCGGGAAGTGTTTCTCTCCCTCTAAATACAAAATGTCACTCCAGGACTGGTCTACATCACCGCCTAGATCAGTCATCGGGAGTGAAGTACTGAGTGCATTGACCATTCCACTTATCGCAGAATTCTCATCATCCCTCGTTAGTCGGTATCAGACGAAATTTCAGCACGGATTTAAAAAGCTCGCTTGACTTTTACCAACTTGAGTTACTTGTGATGTAGGTAAGATACCTATCTCTCGATGAGTGTACTGTGCCGTAGTCAACTCTGTTTAAACTGTGGATGAGAAATATGGGCCAAGAAAATGAAAGATATATATATATATATATATATATATATGTAAGGTCCAGGTCTTTGATCATAGAAATATTCGAAGTATCGCCCATAGATCATGAAATGGTACGAAGTACTAGGAAATATGGAAAATCAGTCAAATAAGTCGTAAACATTGATCGACTAAGATGGTTGGGACACGTGCTGTGTATGACAAACCACTGCCTACGTCACCGTGAGATGTTGGCCACAGTAGGATGACAGAAGTATAAAAACAGACAAACTGAAACATAGCATCAGTTCATGAAGTTTTTAACTGTTGATTTAAGCCATGTCGGTAAATACAGAATACCTGGTTTGAGTCAGCGTAATAATCGAGATCAATAGCCGGAGACACTGGGTGACATAGTTCAGGATCAGTCATAATGGATCAAATGTATTCACTTTTCATCGTTTTTTAAATCCTAAGTTTGTATGTACATTTTCCCCACTCCTTTCTGGTGATGTGCGAATCTCGTAAATTTGATCTCGTAGTGTAAATCTGGTATGGCAACAAGGACCTATGCGCATTCGCGTAAGGTTCTAAGTCGTTCATAACTGACTAGTAACTCACTATGTATTTAGCCATGAATCACTCTGACACTACCCGGTCGTCTAAAACTAAAAAGTTGAGGCTGATTTCCAATCACCCGTTAAGCGTTTGAACGAATGCCAACACAACTAAGTCGCCGCTTCGCGAAAATCTTAATTGTGCAATAAAACTACTTGCGTTAGCTCTACATTGTATTCATGATGTAAACCAATAAAGAACAAAAGAAGTTAACAATTAAAATTACTGCAGAAAATTGTTTTTCCTATTTATTATGAACAATAAATTCTACAGAAAAAAACATTTAGTACTATTACACAACGCTCTTTAACAAATGTGAAACAATTAATTTTTCTACTACTTTATAGTAGTAAGGTACTGTAAAGCTTCAACAGCTGCGTAAAAACGTTTATCAAATGTTTGGTTGATTGGATTCGTCACAGATTGATGTTGGTAAGATAACTAATGGAAACCAGAGATCACAGGACAGCTGTTTCATCCTAGTAGTAGTGCGCAACCTCGGTTCCGTTGGGAGAATCGAATGTCTTAAAACTCAGGCGTAAATAATTGACTAAAATATCATGCTCAAACCAGCTTATAATTAGCATTTTATAATTAAAAGGAGAGGATTGCACTCTTGCGGGCGATTGGGAAACTCTGTATAATATCAGAGCTTTTTCTAATAGGAAAGCTTTATCTGCATGCTAAATGAACAAAAACTTTAATAGGAGAGCAATCCTTAAAAAGTCATGCAAAGAAACTTCTATTTCTCAATATATCTATAATATAACTAAACACAAAATGTGCGACCCTCAAGAATACCATGTGACGTAGTAAGTTGAGATTCTGATTCACTATACACATACGACTAAAGAGCTTATGAAGGTTTTATGCATTGAACAAAACCAGAGAATTATAATACACATGGAAATATAATAAGATGAAGAGACGTGATATTAAACTTACGCTGTTTTCGACCATAACATAATAACTTTATCCATTCCAGCAGAGGCTAACCAACGACCAGATGGTGACCAACGAACACAGTTAACACAAGCTGTTAAAATAAAAATGTCTATAATCATAAAAACAAACAAGCTGATTGGCTTAAAGCATTTTAATTGAAATTTTTTTGATACAATGATGTTTATTGCCGGATATTAAATCAATTGATTAATGTAGTGGAATGCATCTTTCAGGTTGAGAAATACAAGTATAGTTTGGATTCAGTAAATGTGTCTATTTCAAAACCTGTTAAAGAGCATAAAGTAGATAAATATCTAGCCAGATCAAGTATAGGGTACTACGCGAAGATGACAAAGTTGTTGGTGAGAATGTGAATTTTCACCGACTAATGTAGATAAGACTAGTGTTAAGTATGTTCACAAACTGCCGTTTTTAACGCGCAATGTCTGTCGGTTCGTGATTTGATTGAAAGTTAGCTGGTGGTGATCTAACAAAACATGGTACCAGTTTACGGTGTTAGTGAGTGTTGTGATGAAGCACGTCAACAAATAAGGACTACCTAGTTTGGATCTACAAAATAACCACGATATGACTAAAGATATTGAGCGGTATAGCTCAGAATCAATCTCAGTGCAAAGATGAACTTATTCTCTACTTTCCTCTAGTATTTGAAATGAAAAAAATATTTTCCGATACATTTTCGAAAACATCATCATTTAAATCAGTCTAACTAAACCCTTTAGAAATTATATGACGGTGCTGAAACTGAAGAGCTGAGATTATACATTATGACGAAATGATTGGTAAACAGATAGAAACACAACTGATCTACGATTCACATGATAATGTTGAAAATAGTTTATTTATTGAGAGCGAATGATCTACGCCTAATTAATCACTGTTCAAAAACATTCTTAATGATAGATATAAATAATCCCATCATTGTTTTATCAGATGTGCAGTATAGCTAGCTTACTTTAACTTTAATAGAAAAGAATAGCGCAATTGTCAGTAATCTAAAATCCCTAATAACAACATACTAGACGACATTACTTTTTATTAATCACAACTGTGTGGAATGGTAACCAATAGCAAATTAGTGTTTATTGCTTCAAAAATGTACAAAATACATTTACCACATTAGTTATTCACTATAAATCAATTTTCGGCTATTTATTTCCAACTACTATCCGAGGTTAGGAATTAATTACTAAGGAAAATAGAGTGACGATTGGTGCGGCACAAGCAAACGTGTGTATGAAGAAAGAGAGAATACGTATCAAGTACATGATACAACAGATAAACATTAAGAGAAAATTGTGCTATGTATTAGCAGGTAAGATCATTCTTGGAGAAACGTTGGCTGACACAGAAGACAAAAATAATATTATTGGCACGAGACGAGCCTGATTAAAGCACGCTCAAAACATGCTCACGAAGCTGTGCTGTGATTGGTCCATTCTTAGCCAACTAGAGCCAACGATCAATCGGGAAGTTTCTAGAATACTCGATACCGTTGTTTATATAAACCCTAGTGTAAATCATTTTGCTTGACTTTGCCTTTTGCCTCCTGCCGTTATTTTATCAATATATCTTGCTACCTGTTCTACTCTTGTTCTGATTTGGGATCCAGTCACGGTCGTTGTCGAATCGTAGAATACTAAGCGGGTAGGACAATATATAACAGTGGCGACGGGGAAAAAGGAAAAATACATTCAAAATGCCGATATCAGATGACCAGCTCAATCGAATACTACAACAACAGCAAGCCCAACTTGATGCACAAATGCGGCTGTTAGAAACTCTGACACAACAGATGAACATCCACTGCTCGAGTTCCTATGCTGTTTCAAGCCCTTCTTGTGATGCAGTTGCCAGCAGCATACCGGAATTCTATTATGACCCTGAAAATAGAAATACCATCCCCATGTGGTTCAAGCGTTGGGAAGATACATTTAGAATAGAATTCTGTAAACAAGATGACGCATGGAAGACTCGATTGTTGACGCGTAAGCTGGGAAGTAATGAATATGCACGCTTTACTGACCATATATTGCCAAAGTTACCTCGAGAGCTCAGTTTCGAGGAGACCGTAGCTCAATTATCTGAGATATTCGGCGAATCATCCTCATTGTTTAGTATTCGTTATCAGTGTCTTAATTTGGTGAAACGCGAAACCGATGAATATGGTGCTCTAGCAGACATGGTCAACAGAGAGTGTGAACGGTTCAAGTTACGCTCATTGACAGAAGACCAATTTAAATGCCTTATATTCATCAAAGCCCTTCAGTCACCACAAGATGCTGAGATTAGAACTAGACTCTTAACTCGACTGGATCAAGATCCTAACATCACACTCAGAACATTGACAGATGAGTGTAAGCGGCTACAAAACATCAAACATGACAATCAGCTAATAGAACAGGTAAATCCTAATTTAACCTACAGTAGTGTCAATGCTATTACTAGGTTAAAAGCTCAAAAACCGAGAACAAGTGGTAGTAAACCAACGACTGCATGTTGGTTATGTGGTGATTGGCACTATGTACGATTCTGCCCGTTCAATAAGCATAAATGTCAGATATGCAAGAAACATGGACATAAAGAAAATCATTGTCCACCGAATCGTACGTCTCAGCCCAAGAAGAAGCATAAACGTCCTCGACACATGGTGAGGCCAGTCGAATCTCAATCACTTTCTCTGGTAGCAGCCTTTCAAACAGATCATAATATTCGGAGAAAGTATGTTACTATCCAGATTAACGGCATATCAGCTCGTCTGCAAATTGACACAGCATCCGATATCACCTTAGTGTCTAGAGGAACATATAACCTGCTTGGGAATCCTCCAATAAAGCCATCTAAGAAAACTGCTAGAAACGCATCAGGAGGAGTTCTGAAACTGGTTGGCGAATTACAGTGTGAATTTTCCATCAATGGAAATAGCTGTAAAGGAATATGCTACCTAACAGAGCGACCATACCTTGATCTTCTTGGTCTAGATATGCTAGAAAAACTTGGAATAATGGATATGCCCATCAACAGTGTTTGTAATGTGTCATGTCCATCATTAGACACTCCTCTACATGCACAAGAAGATAAAGTAATGGTCTGGCTACAATGCAAGGATCCCACAGTTTTTCGTGGGGGAGGACATCGGAAGCACAAACCAGTACAATCGTTGCAGGTGAATCCAAACACCAGATCCTACGGATCTTCTCAAAGGGGAGGTGTTGGCACGAGGCGAGCCTGAATAAAGCACGCTCAAAACATGCTCACGAAGCTGTGCTGTGATTGGTCCATTCTTAGCCAACTAGAGCCAACGACCAATCGGGAAGTTTCTAGAATACTCGATACCGTTGTTTATATAAACCCTAGTGTAAATCATTTTGCTTGACTTTGCCTTTTGCCTCCTGCCGTTATTTTATCAATATATCTTGCTACCTGTTCTACTCTTGTTCTGATTTGGGATCCAGTCACGGTCGTTGTCGAATCGTAGAATACTAAGCGGGTAGGACAATATATAACAAATATCCAGGTCAATTGCTTACATTTATTAGATTATCCTAGCTATAAACGTACCTTGATGACTGTCCATCTGAAAAAGTTTGGGACAAAAATTTTCATTTGATTCTAAAGTTGGATCTCTAATAGGAGCCATGTTCCATAAAACAACAACTCCACACGTATCAATCACCCCACCAGTAGCTAAACGTGAACCATCAGGATGTATATCTAAACTGTATATAGGTCGACCTGAAGTATTCATAAAAAACTGAGGTAAACCTACCAACAGCTTTATCCTTCGAAAGGAATCCATGGGATACCCACGTTGGTTTGAGTAACCTCATGCAAAAACTGTAAAATGAAAAGGCAAAAAAATAACTAATATTTTGTTTAGGAAATTAATCATCTAAACAAATCAAGAAGACCAAAGTGGCTAAGCACCAATTTCATTTTGTATTTGATAATCTTCAGTTCAGTAGGCATTGGAGCAGTCACATCTACGAAAGGAATGATATCAAGACCTGCACGGATAGGCTGACGACGTCTCAGGCCACTAAGTTTCACCATCTTTAAGATTCCAATTAAAAAGTCGCGATGAAGGAATAAATAGAACTATTAATACTAACTTTGTTACCATTACCACTCTAGGATTTAGTCTGACAATTTCACCTCTATCTGCTCATTGGGGGACGGTAACTTGAACTGATGTACGTACCTAGCAAGTTCTTCGTTGTAACTGACTGGCTGATGTAGCTACAGGGGCTAATCATATACAGCGCCGTTCCACTCCACGGCGCCATATCATAAAATGACCACCTTGGTTTTACCAACCAATCCCAGTGTCGACAAATAGTGTACTACGACGACATTCGTAAAACAGCAAAGATACTGAAGCTGGTGTTTCAGGATAGTAACACTGAATAAGTTATCATTACTGAGCAAGATTTATGAGGACGTTAGTAATTAATCTAGAGGTCCGCGCACAATGAGGATAGTAAGGTGGGACAACTGAAAGATTTGGACTCATCTAGTGAGTAAATAAACTGCTAGAGGTTAGATCTACCACGAGTAAAGTAGCGCACTTCAAACACTGATATGACATACCCATCCACACAATGATTAGAATACCATCAGCTATGATCACCGATTACGAGGACTTAGGTGTCATAGTTAGTAATAAAATCATCATCATCAACATAGAACCGGACACACGCCCAGAGGTTCAAGTTACCATACCACATTAGCACTACGAGATTACAGAGGTAACATAATAACAGAATACAAGAGGGGGGTGAAGTAAAGGTATGCAGAAAATAATAATAGGATTCAAGATTTAGATTATGGTAAAGAGTGAATACACTTGCGCCACTGTGACCGATTCTGAGCCATGTCGCCAAGTGTCTCCAGCCATTTATTGTGACTATCACGCGGGCCCCAACCAGGTAGTCTCCATCTACCAACATGGCTTAGGCCAACAGTCAAAGACTTCATAGACTGATGCCATCTTTTGGTTTGGCCACCTCTACCCTTCTTCCATCCTACTTCAACACTAGCTAACATCGCGCGACGAGGCAGGCGGTAGACTGGCATGCGCAAAATATGTCCTAGCCATCTCAGTCGATTAAGGTTAATGACCTATTCCACTGATTTACCATATTTTCCAAGAACCTTTTGTCTAACCTCTATATTAATTATTCTACTGTTCCATGATATACGAGAGATGCTACGAAGAGTTCTATGGTCAACTACCTGAAGTCGACGAATATCTTGGGTTTTCATGGCCCACGTTTGGCAGCCATATGTTAGGACGGCGCGGACTGTTGTGTAGTACAGCCGGCCTTTCGTTGAGAGACGGACATCTCACCTGAGCCACAAGTGGCGCAAATTGGCGAATGCCAAAGCTGAACGCAACTGTAAAGCAGCAACTAAAAGGGTTTTGGACTTTATGGGCTGTTAGCAGAGCAATCCTTGACTTGAATAAAGGAATGCTTCAAATATTATACTCAGAATATGAGAAGTCGCACTTACAAAATTAAATTCAAGTAGCGAGTAGCTGTTTAAAATATACAAGAGATATATTAAGCAGGAGATTAGTGGCCAAATGACGAGAAGTTTTCCTGACCTATCCTATGAAAATAGACTGTGGTCTATTAGCCTATTTTAGATATCCAACTATACATTAAGAAGTGATCTAATACTGACTTGTTGCATATTGAACGATGGCTTTTTGTTCACTTAAGACTGATCATATAAAGGGACATTTCAGAGAATTTTGAAAAGCAAGATAAAATCGTTTGTACCTGGTGTTCTGTCTCTAGCACTGAATTGTGAACTGTTAGAATTTTTTACAGAACATGTAGTATCTGCACTTTTTGTAGATAAGTTTGAAGTGCTGTTGCATATTTACAGTGTTAAAATTCATAAAGATTTAAAATAATATCCCGGAAAACTGACTATCGATTACTATTTCTAAAGACTGTGCATACTATTACAAATGGACTGCAGTTTTAATTAGTAATGATGCAATAATAAAACCTGAAAACTCAAATTAGCTGAATAAAGGTCATTAGATAAAATTTAAAGAATATTTGTATTACTTAAACAAATGTACTCTCTACAATAAAGTTGAAATGATGCAGCAAAACTGAAGTTGTCCCAAAAACCTGACGGGAACATTAGTTAGCGTGATGTGCAATCAAATGCAGGTTTAAAAAAAAGTGTGTGAAGCTAATATGGAATTTCGGGAAGCGTCAAAAGCATAATCATTAAAGTATTTGTTTATTAATATTCTATACGGCAATATTTTTAATATCTGTGAACAAGCGAATTCGTAAATATTTGCATCAACTTTAAGAAGAAAGACTTCAGACAAACAAAACTTACCGTTGAAACATTAGTACCATTTTGGTAGTAACCAGTAGTATTGTGGACTTATTTCAGTTATTTCAACAAGTTGCTAAGAAACTACTTTTTTAAAATCTAAACGTCTTTTCCAACTGTCAGGTAACACAATACCTAAGCAATGTATGTCACACAAATTGTCAAGACCTCAATATAAAAGCATCAATCTTAAATAATCATCGATTCCGTATATTTATACCGTACCACGTCCGCACCTGCACCAGACCCACATGGTACACCTACTGTACAGATTTTGGAGGTTTCATGGATGACCCTGAAGGAATTTAAGCCGCAACTAAGAAGCGATCTCACTAATACGAACATCAAGAATTTGACTCTAGGCGACTAACTCGAAACCACCTAATAAAACTTTATTATTCTAGCATTATACTTGATTCCTAGCCATCATTAACTTCAATAACTCTCATGACACTTACTATGTACAACAAACTAAAGTCGGTGTATGAATAAAAAATGACTACGACGGAAAGTGAACATAAACCAAAAGCATTGAAAAAATCATCCGAGGATGATAAAGCTATATGTGCGACAGCAAGAGGTCGAAAACAGGAATCTTACAAACATGCGGAACACAAATTTAATCTACTTTAAACCGACTTTCTACTAGAGTCCTGATTACCTAGAAGCAGCGTCGAAATAATAGACACATATGCAAACAAACGAGCAAAAAATAGCTAATATGCAAAAGTTAACGAACAGAATATTCATATTTGTAAAAACATAATGCAGAAGCTGACAACTTACAAATCCTAACTTTGGTGGTGTATTAACGTGAACGACCTACAGTTCAAATTATCGGCGACCTTGTAGGACGTAAAAAAACAACGGTCAAGCTTCAAACTGTTCTTTATAGAATTGAAGCAAATATTGTTCATAAGATTTGCTTCTATATGACAAAAGTGATTTTACTTATAATAAACATGGCAATTGATTCATTCACCGGACAACAATAATAAAAGACAATTTGGAAATATTAATATCAATGACTACTGATTTGCTGAACAATATTATCCTACATAGACCACACAAGCAACATAGTTACCAAAGTTTTTAAAAAAGGTTTCGATGTTAAATGGCGCCACTATTTCACAGGTGAAAAGTTCCATAGTTAACGTCTCCTGGTTATAAAATAGTAAGCACGAACGCTACTGTCAGTTTTTCCATGTTATATCCCAAGGGAGACTAAATAACAACATGAAATCAGAAATGATTCATTAGAGTAAAAATGCTCTTGGTATCTGTAATTTGCCAACGTATCATCCGCTCTTGTTCCTCCATACTTCACTGGTTGCGATTTTATTGCTGTAAGTTGAGAATTATTTAGCTTCAGCTCAAGTATCTTTCGTTCGCTCTTCATTCAACACGTTCCAGATAGGTAATATCCTTCCCAATATAAGATTGGTTTGGTACTATAAACGTAAATAAGCGATTCGGAAGCCAAACTTCTTGATGTTCTAAAGTGAAGATATAGTATAGTACATTCTTCGCGGAAATCCAACGTCAGGAGTCTGAGTAGCATCGAAGTGTTGAGCTGAGATCGAACTCTGAACTAGAAACAGTGATAATGGAACCTCAGAATTTTATATGAAGATTATCCACTATTGATACATTTTATTTAGCGGCTCTTAGGGGGAATAGGTTGCATGAAATTTTCTCACGTCTTCACTACACGTGGTAAGTCTGAACCTTGCGTTACAATGTCTCATGTGTTAACACATTTTCACACAAATAGTACTAACCCTAGTTAAATACTTACAACTACCTAAGAAAAGAGTATCTTAAACTGAAGTCTAACTTAAGTCCATATAACACGTCTATCAAAATAACAGTATCCGTACACCATCTAACTATTTAATAAGATTATATTTAAACATGACTTGAAACAAGGCTAAAAGGTCCAAGCTTGATAACCGTTCCCCCAAAGTTGTTGAATCTTATTTAATGACCTATTTATTACTGAACTGCAGATGAGAGACAATCGTACACCATATATCAAGGCTATCAATCTGACTGATCTAAACAGTGGCGCTGCCAATTATAAAAGCCAAAGCGATCTTATTAAAGTCTAGTGACATTTCTCATATTCCATGCAAATGTAATAGACTACGTAAAAAGAGACTGGCAGATTAACTGCCAAATTCTATTCCACTTTGCATCCACCCTAGATTGCAAGCGCTTCATAAAATCAGTTAACTATATTAGATCTGTTAGTGACTTCAAAAATATACTAATAGTTGCCGATAAAGCGCCACTGCAACGTAGATTTCTCAATCGTCACGACGCCGTTGCTCCTAACATAAAATATTCCAAGTTAAAATTAACCATTCTAAATAAGTTATTTAAAACTAATTCTACAACGCAGCACCACAAAGATTATCTACGCCACCCACTACACTGGAAACTGTAGAGCCACCCAACCCATCCACACCCATAACCCCACCTAGTATAGATGCACACACATCACAATGTCTCTTACAACCAACGAAAATAGCAGCGACCTAGTAAACTTAGACATCGCTCCGAAGGGAAATACAATTATTTCTCTAAATAAAGAGATGAACAGGGTACAATCATACAATTTAATCCACCATCCTACTGTCAAAATGGAAACAAAATTCCTATGCTTACAACACGCCTAATGTCCTTCCTATTATTGAAGTCCAGAATTGCATCATTTCTAACATGTAGAGAAATAAAGTAAGTACTAACGCCAAATCACTAGGCACAATATTTCTGAACCAATAAATTTGAAATTCAGGGACAAAAACAAAAACAAGCCATTTTTCTCCTCTCACTCTAAGTCTATTCCTCCTCGGAAATACTTTGAAAGTAATAGAATCAAACATGCGAACGCGTCAGAGCACCACGTACCAATGACTCAGAAAGCCGACTTCAAGCAGAAAAGCCTCTTTTCTCTACCCATACCGTTTCTATCTCAACCAGATACTGGGAAGAATAATGTTAACTTAGGAAATTACCCGTTTCACTAATATAAAAGTCCTCTTAGACTTGTAAACTTACGACCTTAATACTTTCCAACGGTAAATGGCATTAAATACAACTAATTGGCTGCATTCCAAAGCTCATTATCAAAATATTGTGATTTTTATGTCACTTATAATCACTCAAATCATTTTAAAAGTATCCCTATACGGCTATTCACCATCTACTCAAGGCCCCTGCAGCCATTTCTAAGTTAACAACTGATGACTAGCCCAAATACCGCCAACCTCCAGCTATGCCACAACTAAGTAACCAACCTACTAACACCCTGTCTTCACTTATTACAAACACTTTGTGAGTGAAAAATGATGGTAGCAATAACGAGCAAAATATTGATCCCATAGAGCAGTCCCTAATTATCTACACACTAGTATCTAAACAATGTGAAGCTTAACAATTAGTTTTAATTCAAAATCTCATCCGAAATTCTAAACTTGACCTCTTTATTCAAGACGCTTTTAATTACTTCAACCTTTTTCGCCACTCGCTCAGTCTATGCCTACTAAATGCACGATCACTATTCAACAAAATGATTAACTTAGCTTTGCTTGCATCTGTCTGCCAACCCTCAATTATTATGGTAACTGAGGCATGGACTGTCCCTAATGTCTTTGATCTAAGTATATCTCTATATAATTATATTCTGTATCGTAGTGACAAGCTACATGGACATGCAGTGGGTTATCTCATATATGTTAACTCGAAGTTAAACTTACTTCTATTTGATACAGCAAGACTCAGTGTGGATTGTCATGGAACCTGTTGTTTCAGGATTTTACTTATTCGGCTGTGTGTACCACCAGCCTAACGCATCAATAGGTAATATAACCTTACTGTCAGACATTTTTACACTGGCCTCTGCCCTACCCTTTACAGGTAAGGTTATTTGTGGAGACTTTAACATGCATGAAATCTTATGGTTTCTCACCAAAGCACCGAAGCGCTATGATTTACTTATGGAAAGTTTAGAACTTGGTGGCTGGTCAAAGCAAATCCGTAGACCTACTAGATATTAAAACATTTTAGATTTAGTTTTTACAAATGGACTTACCCCCTGCTTCGTACTTACAGGAAAACAATTCCCATGTAGTGACCACAATATTGTCATGTGCAGCTTCAACTTAGATATTACAATGTATAATTGTCTGTTACAATATCCAGCGGACCCTTTCATAAGATAAACTGGACTAGCTTATGACTTACTTCGAATTTCTTGACTGGAACAACTACTTTACGGAAGATAATGCTATTAAGCTGACTGATATACTCTACTACAACACTTATAATGCACTTGAAAGTTTCAACGTTAAGAAATACAAAACCCAGAATTCTAAAATGCATGCTTATCACCACTACCGCAAGAAGAAGCCTACGTAGACAGGCGTCTCAATTTTATAAGTTTAAAAATTGTTCCTTCTTCATAACTATGTATTAAGGCTGAGGGAGATCGTCTCCAAATAAAAATTGCACTAGAAAAACAGGCTACTGTACAAAATAACTCTACATGACTTCTCAAGACCTTCCGGAACAAATTCGCTAGCTCTAAGAGAACGGGTGAAAACCTCTCTATCTGTGGCAATAAAGTATATGATGATATTCGCCGTATAACCGATTTACTCTGTAAGCACAATACCACAACACTTACCACTGAAAACCGCGTAGATAGGGACGAACCTACAACGCCATTATCATGCGAGATAAGGGATATAACATTCCCTATAAAAAATATTACGAAGGCCATCACTACTATAAAATACACACACCTTGAGCCCTAATGATATACCTGCTAATAAGCTTAAAAATGGTGGTACTGAGTCCCACCTGACACTTCTTAAACTATTTGCAATATCACTCTACACTGCATGCTACTCTACTTTAGTGAAAAAATACATATATCATTCCTAAGTTTAAACCTGGATCTGTAGGAAATACAAAGAACTATCACCCCATCAAACTAACGTCTGTTGCATCAACAATGATGGAAAAATAATCTAGTCGGAATTACCTCATTATTTACTTAAGAACGAACTGCTTTTTCCCTCTCAACATGGATTCTTAAAGACCAAGTCGTGTGACACATGCTCTTTAGACTATTAAGATGAAATAACTACACATCAGTGAAAAAGGCTACTTGTGTCCGGATTATTTCTCGACTTCAGTAAAGCTCTTGACAAAGTCTCTCATAAGCGACTGCTCATTAAATTAAAGTTATACAAAGTCAAAGACCCACTTCACTCATGGTTTGCATTTTTCCTGAAAGGAAGACAGTAAATAGTACAATAATAGTCTGTCATCACCTAAGCCGATTACCAGCGGTGTAATACAGGGACGTGTACTGGGTCCTTTATTGTTCATTATTTACATAAATGACATAAATAACGTTATGAAACATGGCCAACCGTATTTATATGCGGATGATCTCAAGACAGTATATATTTTCAAACCGGATGCTTCAAGAGGAGGTACGACTCTATTTCATAAAACCTCTATAGTCTAACTGTCTGGAGCCGAAAATAGCAACTACCGATTAACTACAGTAAGTTTGGAATCATGCACATGGGCAGTAATGGCCTCCAGTTTACGTTTTATATGAATGAGTCTAAAGTTTAAATTCTCCGAACAACTTATGCATTAAATATACAGGTAACTTAAAATTTCCGACACACGCCTTCTCTATAATCTTCAAAACTAGAAGATCAACAGGCTTCCTTCTTAAAAGCTTCTACACAACATAGGCTAAGCTTACATTGTTTAAGATATGTATAAGACCTACATTCAAGTACTGCTCATTTATCTTTACGAGCATAAATAGCATAGGTAGGTTACGTGTAGAAATTGTGAAAAGAAGTTTTACACACCGAATTACGGAAACCAACAGTAACATGAACTACACGACTAGATATAAAACACTCTCTTTATAAGCACTGTGTCATTGCCGACTACGAAACAACTTAATATTTTTCTATAAAATTATCAACGAAATATCATTTGCGGTTTCCTCTCCCTCGTGGAACCAAATGCCAAGATACAACCTTCATAAATACGATGCAACATTACTTATCGATAAGTACCTAACACAACATCGCTGTTAGTTTTTATCGTATTCTATAGCAAACTCTGGAATAAACTACTGCAAAATATTCGCACTACTAACGACTGATCACTTTATATCTAGAATTTGTACCAAATCTTTGACGACTTAACACTTAACCTCGAATCAATCAGTGATGGCTTATTGGGGTTCTAAAACTGCAAACACACAATCATGTACGTTGTACCAAAGAAAACAGTAAAAAATAGATTCTGGTTTAAAACTGATTATTTTGCTATCACTAATTGAATTCGTTTTTACTTTCTATTTTATATTTTCTTCTATGTCAGTGTTTCCGAGTTTGTGATCTGCTTTCGTAAGGAATTGATATAATTTAAGCAACTTACTTTAAACGCTTGACCGGGAGCGTAATTAATGCATTAATAACTCTCTGTTCAAAACTAATCCACATAGATTGGCTCTTTTAACTGTTTTTCAAATTCTTAGCCTTATGCCATCTTTGGATAGTCTCTACAGCTCATTCTGCTTACTAACATCCATTTCCTGCGATTGCAGTACCACAGACGAAAACGCGCTGTCGTTTGTTGGAAATGTTCTATGATACATAAGATATCACTAGTACCATAGTACTATGAGGTGTGAACCAGTTTACCGTCGGCTTTGTAATTAATTAATGTTTTTAAGTAGCGTGATTTTCATTACAGTGACTTTCTGTCAAAACCCTATTAAAATCAAACCATATCAATCTGATTTAAACTAGTATGCTCTCATGTACAAAATGCTACTTGAGAATAAATTATTATTATTATTAAGTTCTCGTAGTGCAATAAGTTATCAGAGGCGCCTTGCATTTTCCTTTTGATCCCGAGTTCGTCTGCTCATTGTTGAAAATTAGGTTACTGACAAATAATAAGAAATTTGGCCAAGAGATGGAACCTTCTACCCACTGCAAACGAATTGAGCAAAATGGAACAGGATTTTTTTATTAGAGACTTTTATCTTAGGTAGCCTGTTAAAAATTTAACTTAATACCCATTAACATCCATTGATTACAATTACTCGTGAAAAATTTGATTTTTTGCTGTCGATTTAGCTGGAGTATTAATACTACTGAAATTATATAGACAGACCGAATTCTTGTTTTTTTCAGAAATTGTTTCTGGAATTGACTGGGCGGAGTGTTTGTGTTACAGCTGGGGATGCATTTCGTTTAGTAATTTTACGTATTCTTGTTCGTAGTGGTAAATGTTTGTTTGGTGACAACGTTGTTATTTTACTTGGGTTTTGAAAATAATCATCAAGGTTGTTATTTGATCAAGAAACCATCTGTTTGATCAAAGAATCACAGTAGTGTTCTGAAATTCCAGTAACTGATCAGTCGTAATCAATTACACTAACTAATTCAACATCTGCTCTGTTAAAATATTTCAAGAATCGTAAGAGGGTAATGTACGCGTGATAGTTGTACTCAGTTCATGGAATCCAACCGTTACACGCTATCACCAGGTCAGTAATTCATGATCTGCCCGGCAGAATCAGTACTGCAACACTGACTTTGATAAGATATAAAGAAGTTTGAAATAGTAAATTAGCAAACAGTACTGTATATCTTTCAGCGTGTATTGGTTACCTCTACGATGCAAAAGGTTCGCGACCAACCAGCTCGGAAATTATGAGTGCTTAACATGGGATGATAGTCCAAACAAATGATACTTAATGTTTTCGTCATGCGAAATCTCTTGACAACATTTGCTTTTCATGCGACCGTTATCTAGATTTTTTACATGCAGACATATGTTGTCTACACTTGTTGTTTACTATACAGTGACCAATTATATTTTAATATGATAAACAAGTTTTATCAAAGATTGCATGCTCACCTTGCTGGCGATTGACAAATAGAGCAAAACCTTGGACCAGGATTTTCTGACAACTACCACACAAACCATATTCTATTCAAATATATTGTCCTTTATTGCTTTTAACAGTTGTTGACACGTTTATGTATATATATTTTTACGTCACATGTATAAGTGGAAACATTGTTAGCTAAAAATGCGTATTGCTGAGTCACAATATCAAATAAAGCTCTTATTATTATTGCCAGCAGAAGAAACAAATTAGCCTAAAAAGAATTTAACAGCCTCAGTGTACAGATCCTTTGACGCCGTAATGTTAGTTCCCTCGTAGTGTGACAGATATCTGATTTAGATATTTTCTAATATAACCCCATTTATATTACTTTATAAACAAGTGAAAAGCAGTTGGTCACCATCTTGAAAAGGGGTGTGCAACTTACGATTATTCTAGTATCAGGTTTTTGATCGACAAGCCATCCCTATGAGGCGGATATTCTTTAATTTTTGAGATATTTATTGAAAGGGGCTACAAGGACAAAATAAAAATTTAGTCATCTCTTCATTTCCGTCCTTGTGTTCAGGGTTACGATGGAAAGTGACGGATTACCCTGTTTCTTCTTTATACAATTCTATCTTGTTTAGTGGAGGTTCCATCGATGACTTTGATCTGTCCGATCCAAACATGCAGTCGAAGGTTTTGTTTGACTTGGGACAAAGGAGATATGGGCAGTAACTACTCAGTCGGCCTTATTTTATCCATTGTGATCGATGGTGACCTTAATGACCTTATATGAGATACATGATTTGAAGCCAGTCTTTGATTGTAGAATGATATGGACTTGCCTTGTCAATGCTTACAAAATTGTTAAAATGAACTCCAGTTGTACAATTAGGCTACAGACATTCTTTGTCACATGGATTAATGTTATCAATAGTATTTAGAAATAATGATCGTATAAAGGATTTTTAGATTACTCTTACCATAAATCCTGTATCCTACACTGAAACCTTGTCCAAAAATCATATTTCTAACACTTAAATCCTGATTTTTACTAATATTCATATTCTTGAGACCAGAAACCTTGGTGACGTGAGGCTGTGGTTTTAGCCTTACAGTCTGTGCCTATTATAACCAAGCCACCTAAAGTGCGATTGATTTCTGTGGTATCCAAAATTTTCCATTTAATAAATTGTTAAGTAGTGACTAAGTGTTTGATCAGTTAGTTCATTTTGTGTTGGTCGAATTCTTTCGATCAAGTTACAGTGGTCTGGGAAGTGCCTTGATGTCACCTGCCTTAATCATTTTACTTTAATCAGGGAAAGGAATTCTATATTTATTTGACTGACATTTATTTTAAATGTTCCATTTTTTGCAGTTTGATTTAAGCGCCGTTTTAGTGACTTTCTTAGGACGTTACTGCTTTCTTAGAGAATCTTTTCATTTAACATTTTCCTACTTGTAACTGATGTTGAAGCATCGATTTCTATTAATCATCCGATCCATTTTTCCTCATTAGAGGTAAACATATGCAAAAATTAAATCTATTTCATTAAGTCTATGGATTAACTGCATTTCGTATTTCACAGCTTTTAGTCTAGCTAATGTGTAACAATTAGATAATTCTGAGTATAGGTGGTTTTGTAGAGATTGGAATTTGATTTATCCTTTAGATATATCACAGATTGATATGGAGTCAGTATGAGAGATAGCTAATCATCACTAGACAACTACTTTGCCCTGGTATATGAATTTTCAGAAGAGTTCACTTCCGATTCCACTATAAAATTGAACTTAGAATCTTTGTGTCCTATGGCTTAAGCTCAATTATAAGTAATTCTGAACTAGGTGGAGTCCATCGATAGTCAGTTTGTGATATTGTGCAGTGATCAGCCAATCGCATTAGTGATGGCTGTCTCACTAGATGCATGCCCAAACTCCACCAGTCACTACTTCTTATTAGGATTTTAGTAACTTCCTGAAGTTATTGAATAATCAGCTTACTAATATAATTGAGCTAAAGTGGATATTATTAATTTAATTGTTTGTATTTAGCACAAACTGATTTACACTGGATACCTTCAGAAACTGGAGAACACAGGACAACTATAACTTGACAGCCATTATACCAATGATGCTGATAGTCAAACGTTCCCTCATGACCTGAAGTAGTAGGGCTCGACTTCTTAGTGTAAGTGAGGTTATAGAATACTAAGGAACCCAGTATTATGAAAACATAACTATCCAGTATTCTCTGATTAATACTTGTATCTATCCAAGATGTGTGACCACTATAAACGATGAATCTGTACACTTTTCAAACCGTATCGTTTAACTTTCTAAAAGATTTTAAATGTTACTTCAGAAGAAGCTACATGTATTTATTGTAATTGGTATCTGTATCACCATAGTAAGCTAAATACTAATGTCGGATTAACATCAGTGCAGGTAAAATGATTAGAAATATAGAATATAATTTATAAAAAGTAACCACTTAGTAGAAAGGAAGTTACAAAGTCATTTTAAAACCGGGTCACGACTCGTACGTTTTCTCTGTCATTCCTAGTTTCCAAGTGGGATACGAAAACACATAATAACTGAGCCAACTACTAGACATACTATATTTCACTCGTTTGTTTACTTGCATTTGAAACCTGACCACGCAGTGAACAAATAAGAAACATAACTTTCATGCCTGGACTTAGTAGTCTAGTAGTGATCGCGGCGACGTTTGACACGAAACGAACTGAGTTCGAATCCCAGGGTGAAAATCAACATAGGGATGAAGGTCCAGAACAGAACAATAAGTACCTTCTGGATTTCGCTTAAAGGTCACAGACTAAATCAAATATAATATGTGTATTACCGCTATATCGACGTAATTCGCTAAGGATACACATATGGCAACAGTGACTGACAAGTTTTAGACGATAAAAAATCAGCCGAAAGATTCAAACACATTCGAATTATATTCTTAGTTTAGTTTTTGTATATCACATTATCAACGTCTAATTATGTCTATTACATTCGAATATTAATCAATAAACCATGATAATCTAACATTAATCGTAATAGGGTAAACAATAGTTTAATATTTAACTTATCATGAATAATATTAGACAAGTTCACATGATGTAATCACTGTGCTGATGATTATGACATGTTCATATTTAATTAAATCAGGATTTGATAGACAAAAAATAATAACTAGTATATATATATAAGTCACAATTAGACAGTTCTAGAGTTATAATAGTTTCAAATATGTGTTTGAAAGTAGCACCAAAAGTTCAAGATCCATATGCTAATAATCCAAGTCATAAAGCATTTACTCGTGCGTTTCTTTCACAATCAACTGTAGATTTTGGTAAGTCATGATGATGTCTGATGTTTGTTTATGATTATTATTGATTTTATTTGGTTGATTAAGTTTGAATGTGAAGAGATTCATCAAAATATAGTAGTCATATAGTAAGTATCATTTTGTGTTTAAATGTGATAGAGATGATTTTCATATTAGTTGAATCCTATTAGTAGGATTAGGTTTGATTGTGGATCTTTCATTGTCATTCTAGTCAATATTATCAACATCTACTTCATGTTGAACTAAGATTTCCTGTTATTCCTTTAGATCTTATTTTTGACAATATACTACTAGTGGCTATTTCTTGAAGTTAGAAATTAAGCAATTAGAATAAACTGGTCAAACATTACCATGATATCTCACTTCTGCAGCGAATAGGTGTTGACGGTGTTGCCTAGAGTGATAATGTCGGCTTCACCAGTCAACCATATAGCTCAGTGAAGATTTAGTTAACCGATAAAGCGCAGCACAAGATTAATTTTAATATTAGATATCTGAAAAGACAAAGTAGGAAACTTTGAATATTTTATTTGTATAAGCTTGTACTACTACTTATCAGGACGCATTAAATCGTTACCGTTCATGAGTCTCAACGACTACCATGTGGAATACAATAGTTTACATTTTAATTTTCGTTCAATTTGATCCAGCGTCATGTACTGGTTACTGCTTTTATTTCAACTAATATGACTTAATAGGTCATGGTTCTTAGCTAGTTCTTCGTGGATTATAATTCTTGAAAAAAGTCATCTGTACATCTACAAATATAGTCCACAGGATTATATCAAATGCTTGATTCGATGAATCTTATAATGATTGAAATGAAGTCAACTGAAACCAGAATCAACTTCTGAAAGAACTCAGGTCTTTTATTAGGGTCTCAGTTTTATTTCATATCCTAAATCATACGCAACATCGCCTTCCCATGATTTACCAGAAATTCAGAAACTCTGTATTCAACTGATATTCTTAGTTGACTTTATAAAAAATGCACTATATACTGTCTGTAACTATCCAAACAGCATATTAAAATTAAGTATATAGTTAAATGTACGCATGATGCTATTGATGCCATATCTTCATATATTAGTATTCTCATGTGATACATATCTAGGCTTTATGTAGTATTCACAGTAACCAGATGATTATCATCAAGACTACAGTTATCATATTTCTATCGATTAAAATAACTTAAATTAATAGTAATTCTTAGTATTAAATAGCAGTTATGATTGTTCAATGGGGATAGTTATTTTTGTGGAGACTAGTATTTTAATTGATTGAATATATCACAGATTCATGTTGACAGGGTACAATTACAAATCAGGGAGCCCCGACCCATTGATGAAGAAGGTTAAGCGCTCGCTGCCAGCGTTAAGCTCCTGGTTCGGAATTTGGGGTACGTACTGCTGAAGAGTTTCACACTAGAACGAAACGGTTGTTCAGTGTTTCCTGATTTTCAATTTTACCCTGCCTGCATCAATTTGTGACATATTTAACCAGTTATGAAAGTATTATCGCATTCAAAACATTACGAAATAAGTGAAATGCGTTGAACTAAGTAGTTATATTAATTATCCAGATATGGACAAACACTTCAGGAATGCAATGATATGTAATGAATTATAATTCATGTAAATCATCACTTGGACTCCGAAAATAATTAACAATTGCAGTATGAATTTATTACTTGGATTTATACTTGTTGGAATGAAATAATCCAGATTAGCATTATTAATCCTAGAATGTTCTCCATATTAATGAATTCAAATGATTGTATCCAGGAGTATCGTAAGACAACTCAAAGTGTGCTCATATTACTTGTAATATCCACTATTAATATAGTCCATTCAATTGATTTAGTAAGTGACTTAGATACAGAAGGATACATTCACAAGTATGTAGTAAGTACAGAATTATCTATACTGAGATGTATGGAATAATTAAAAAGGATAATCAAACGTACATTACTGTCACATGGTGCTTATGATCGTTAATCAGTTTACATGGGTCTAAGCATGAATAAAAATCAGTCTTTTCTATGAACACTGTGATGATTACGTAATGCAATGCGTGAACATAATGTTAGGAATAGTTTACAATAAAATGAGTTAGGATGAATCAGTAAAAAGAAAATAATGAGATTGAAATTAGTTGAATGATGTAATAAAAATAAGAAAAAGACATGATCATAATGGTAATGGATGAGGATAAATGAGATGTTGTCATGGTAACAATTGATTTACCACTGTTTCCTTTCGACTGAGTAATTCAATTTTGAAACGATTGATTACAATTGCTTCAGTAAAATTTAAGATATTCAGAGATTGATTATTTATAAACCATCTTGAAAGATTTTGAAATGTCAAATGAATGTCTAATATCAACTGTATGTCTTTTAAGAGAACCAATTTGGGTTTCAATTTTTTTGGAGGAGGACATTTTGAAGTAGGATCTTGAAATCGAACGTTATACTGTTTATTCTTTTAACCAATGAATTTGGTTCGGAAGATACATATGAATTTATATATGAAAGGAGTACCCATCAATATTTGATTGTATTAACCATCATTGTTTTTTTCATCCCAAATAAAATTCATTTCCTGTGGTCAAAACAAACACAATGAGTTACGATATCCAGACTATTAATTTAAAATAAAATTTGAATGAAATTCTCAGTTTGACTATCAATAGATTGACTTTAAGTTGGCAAATTCATTAATTGAAAAAATTTCTCTAAGTCTAATTTCATTTAGAAATGGCACCAAACTTACTACATCGGTAGAAGGTAAACGGATTACTAACTCCCTTTCCTCCCCCACTTTCATCTCATTAAATATATACACGAGCGAAATAACATATTTGATTAGAATGTAGTTGGATCTTTCCGTTGATTTGTCATCGACTGAAATTGATCAGTCTCTGTTGCCATATGTACATCCGAAGTGAATTGCCTCGATATTGTGATAGTATGGTGGATACTACTTATAAGTTATCAATAAGTAGTAGGTTGCAGAGCGTCAAAGGAAATTGGGAAGAATCAGTAAACTGCAGACGAGACGAGTTACGAGAGGGCAAGAAGTGAAGCATGATCAAATACAGAGGACAATCAAGAACAAGCAAGAGAAGCAGGCTAGTAAACGATACAGTCCAGAAAACGCGGAAGATGTGCAAATTGATGTTTGGAAGTAATGTATGCAATATTTTATGACCTACTCTGTTTTCGCCATACAAACGTTGCTTATCCAATTGTTGTTCTTCACAATTGGTGTCACTGCGTCTGCACGAGATGAAGGTTTCGTGGCCACAGCAGTTCGAGGACGTCTCGGCGTGCCGAGGACTGTCAACCTCGCCTTCTGTCTTCGCATACCAACTAGCTCCGCGCTGGTATCGAGATGACGGCAGAATGCCTTGACGTCCCCAACCACGAATTGTTGTGGCCACGGAACCTTCATCTCGTGCAGAGGCAGTGACACCAATTGTGAAGAACAACAATTAGATAAGCAACGTTTATTTGGCGAAAACAGAGTAGGTCATAAAATATTGCATACATTACTTCCAAACATCAATTTGCACATCTTCCGCGTTTTCTGGACTGTATCGTTTACCAGCCTGCTTCTCTTGGTTGTTCTTGATTGTCCTCTGTATTTGATCATGCTTCACTTCTTGCCCTCTCGCAACTCGTCTCGTCTGCAGTTTACTGATTCTTCCCAATTTCCTTTGACGCTCTGCAACCTACTAATTATTGATAACTTATAAGTAGTATCAATTACAATAGTTCACAAGTATTATGGCCGAAACGTGCTTCCTGGATTCCGATTATCAGCTACAATCCAATTCAAACCATACGAGATGACTTATTTATTAATAATAATAGATTTAATGGAATATCATAGGTTGATACAGTCTTTCTACTGTATTCCCATAATACGATAAAACGATTGCATAAGCTTAACTAAGAACACGGAATTCAAACGTTCTAAAAACAAAACAAAGCTCTTTGACGTGTTTTCATTGGAATATAGGAAAGGATCAAAAGGTTTTTTTTTTCAGTAATAAAGAAAGGAAATTAACTGAAGCCTTCGCATATTCCTAGAGCTGACTTGTCATAATATAAAAGAAAAAAACTTTACCATCCATTCAACATGGTTTACATCAACTTCATTCCAACCGTTATTTCGTATTGAATTATAGCATCATAACAGGGATCATCATAGGGATTAACAATGAATAACAAAGAAATTGGAGTGATATGGAATATCTACTATGATGCTGCCAAACATTTGATGACAACCAACGAAATTAAATATTTTGATTTATTGATCTGAATGATTTAAACCTACTTTTATTTAGTTGTTTGAATATGTTACAGTTTGATATTAGTTGGATACTATTTAAAAACTAAGGAACATTCAAAACACTGTTTGGTTCTAGTATGAAACTCTGCGGCAGTGTGAGCAGTCGATCATACCAGAGAATGAAATATAAGGTCTTGACGTTGGTAAACATTTAGCCAGGTCCACCAATGAGTCAACTGACATCCAGTTATAGAAGCCTCAATTCCATTTATTACTGATACAGAGGGAAGTACTATATGAGGATGAAACATCTGTTACACTGCTCCCTGATTTTCAGTGGTACTCAATCAACGACAATCTGTGACGAATACAAACAACTAAACTTAATACCCATCTGCACAAATCACCTCAATTTACAGGCTTTTGGAATGTTTAGAAGTTAAATATTAGGCAAATAGTAGAATTAACCCGTTGAATTTTCTAAAAATTTATTATTTTTAACTAATGGATAACTTTAAGTAAGATTGTAGCTGGTATGCGGAATCCAGGAGGCAAGTTTCGTCATATTTGGAGCTTCTTAACGTTGATCATACTCGTAAATTTCAAGACAAACCTCTTAGAGGCTAATCAATTTCAGTTCATGTCAAATCAATGAAGGTAGGGGAGGAGATTTAAATACCTTCAATTTATAATAGATAACTACTGGATAGTATCATGTCAGAATAGCTTATACCTAATAAAAACAACTTATGGTTACATTATTCTTGAAATGATGGAATATCGTAATCTTATCATCCTTTATTAGACCTTGATATTTATACTTAATACATTTCTTTTTGTATCATTCTGTTCACGTTTTTTTCATCTGATCAATTTGTTTAGGAGAAGATAACTTTTTAGCATCACCACTTGGTGTACTCTTTACACTTGGTATACTATTAGGCTCTGGTGGTGCTCAAGGCAAAACAAGTTATCAAATAGCTAAAACAATGAGATTGAAATCAGCAAATTTTCCATGGAATATTTCAGAAACTCAACAAGAAATGAAATCTTTATATAAAGAGCTTAGTGATTCACTTACTATGGAGAATACAACATTAGATGGGAATGAAGTTAAAGTTGTACGAATATCAACTGGTGTATTTACCCAGGAGACATACGATGTAGAATCAAACTTTAATAAAAGTATTCAAAATGATTTTGGAGGTGAACTTTTAACGGTAAGTTATTTTATTTAATGAATATGAATGAAATATGAAAAATTTATTCGAATGAATTATCTATTACGACTCAGGTTGGGGCTTCATGTGTTACACATGTCTAACTACCGACTGCCTCGACGAGTTATGTTTTGCGGCGTAGGAATAGGTTGGAAGAAGGCTAGAGGCGGCCAAACCAAAACATGGCAGAAATCGATGAAGTCACTGACAAGCAGACTAAGTCGTGTTGGTAGATTTAGGCTGCGTGGTTGGGGTCCGCGAGACGAAAGCCACCAATTGTTAGAGACCTTGAACGACATGGCTCAGAATCGTTTGCTATGGCGCAGGTGCATCCACTCTTTGTGTTCTCTCAAAATCTAACCTTCTGAATTCTCTATCTTTCTCCTTTCAAATATATCTCACTGAATTATACTTTTCGAATCATATCTTCGCTCCCTAATTTTCTGCATTACTGCTAATACTTCTACTATCGCTATCACTCTTTGATTTGAACTGACAGTTGCGTCTCTGTGCTGATGTGGTATGGCAACCTAAACTGATGTACGTACGTACGAAGTTCTGCGTTGTATCTGTCTGTCTGTCTGAGGGTGGAGCTTGTGGGAAAGATTAGTAAATTCGGTTACACAATCATTGAAAATCTAGAAGTACCAAAATACAAATGCATCATGTTAGTTTGGGACTTCTCGGTAGTATGCATCCATAACCACACTAGAGAATCCAGCCAACGAACTTCAGGTTTCTTTTAGAACAGTTTTTCAATGAGTTGATTTCCATCTAGCTAGTTAATTTTAATTAGTTTGCTATATATTTTTATGATCATAACTGTTGTTATCGGTATGTAATTACTTCATAATTGATATGATTTTTCCATGCTAATCATATCCTCTTTCTCTAAGACACTAGGAATCACCTTCTAAAACTAAGGAAAGTCTAGGAAACCTAAAAGTTCTAAGCTTCATTACCTGGTAGGATTGTTAATGCTCACTACTAAAATGCTTTATATTACGATAAAATAACTGTCTAGTTCTTCATAGTTCTCAATGGTTATCTAAAACAGACCAACTTGCGTCCTCAAATTATACCTAGTCACTATTTTTAGATTTATCAACTATTAGGTTTTGAATAGTTTACATATCACTGAATTACAAATGATTTATTTAATTGGGAAATAAACTGGCACAGACCAAAGAATTACCGTAAATCAGAAACTGATTTAAAAGCCATTGGATTCAAAAATATCATCAGCTAAATATTATTACTATCACTGAAGAATTTCGAGGTTATACATTCAACCTCCATTTTACGTCATATAAACGCTCTGTCTAATTAACTGAAATTCAGTTATTTGAATTTATTACAATCTGATTTTGTATGATTACCTATGAAAACCGAGGAGTACTGAACAGATAACTCGTCCTACTATAAGACTATTCAGCAGTGTATTCACTCGCTGCCAACAGGTAATCAAGCCTATTGCAATTTGGTGAGAGGGAGAGGTAAAACAACTTCCAGGTTAATTCCAGTTTTCAGGGACTTTGAAGTTCATGATCAAAATTTTCTTCATAGATATAGAACATTCGATTTAAGTATATTACCATTCCATTTGATAGTTGATTGCTTTAGATTAGAATGTAGATCAATAATTGATACAACGGTGCAGGAGTGATGTCTGCTTTGAAAATCTGTCTAAAAATTTGTTCTTTCCATTGAATTTTATGATTTTGATTCAATGAAGTTACAATAATGTAATCAGAAAACAGAGTTAACCCGATAAGTATGTAGGTGTATTTACACTACATATATCGAACATTCTCGTCACATATCTACTTGTCAAGACATTTTTATGTGTATGAATGGTATGCTAACGAAGATCATTTTACATTTGGAGAGGGGTTGTGGAGATAGTTAATTTGTCATCCCTGATTTCATGAAGTGATCTGAATCAGACAACCATTGATCCTCTGGAAGCACAGGACAGATGTTTAGTCCTAGTATGGGACTATTCAGCAGTACGCATCCACAACCCCCAAACTGTAATTAAATATCAGCTCACTAGTGACTAGCTCCTTGAGATAATTCCTGGAGTTCTAGTGTGGAGAAGTGATCAGTGGAGTTTAATCGTGTCGGGTATGAGGCAGTTACCCACTGATGACAATGGATAAGGTCGCGCAAACGTATCACGAATTGACTGAATTAGAAATATCAACTATCAGGAGCCGACTCATTGGTTCAACGGTAAAGCGCTTGTCATGGAGCCAGAGGGTCTTGGGTTTGATCCCCGATTGGGTCGTGATTGCGTACTACCGAAGAGTCCCATACTAGGACCAAACAGCTATCCAGTGCTTCCAGGTGATCAATAGTTGTCTGATTCAGATCAGTTCGTGATATCAGGATTGACGAAAATCATTGTAACTGAACGTCGATTATCTGCAATGTAACAAAGAAAGAATGAGTAAAGTAATAGATATATTATAGAGAGGATTGAAAATTGTCACACAAACCAAAAAAAATTAAAGGTTATCATGGTAGATTTAAGGATATAACAAATTTAGTTAACTGAATTCGATACAAATTGAGGTTATCAGGGTACCATTGAAAACCAGGGAGCACTAGACAGCTGTTTCATCCTAGTATGGGACTCCACAACAGTATGCCCCATATATTTCTACCCTAGTATCCAATACAAATACGAAACGGCTGTCCAGTGCTCCCTAGTTTTTAATTGTACCTTACCAACATCAGTCTGTGACGAATTTAATCAACTAAGTTAAATACCAATCTTCCCAAACCATCTCAATTCACTTACAATAATCAGCTCACCAGTGACCAACTTAAGGATGCTCCTGAAGCTCTAGTGAGAAGTCATGACTATAAGAGTCCAAACCTGCGGGGAGTGAGACAGTTATCATAAATGACAATTTATGATCGTCTTGTCATACATCACAAATCGATGGAAGTGTGAATTCTACAGCTGAATGCCCGCTCGGTGTTGCAGTTCTAGGCGTTTGCCAACCTGACGACTCTAGAGCAAAATAGTGTGTGTGCTGAGGAGTCCCATACTAAAACAAAACAGCAGTACAGTGCTCTCCGGTTCTCAATGATACTCTAGGAAGGTCAATTTGTAACGAATTCAATCAGCAAAACTCAATACCAATTTCCACAAACTATATCATTTTACTATAATAAACTGTTAACGCACACACAAAGTAGAGCTGAATTTTACAATGACCAGGGCTTTTACAAACTAAAGGTTGTTCTTTTGATTACTCATGCACTAAGCTTTGAAAGCGGTTAAAAGATAAAGCTCACAATTTTATGGTTATTTTGGTGCATATCCTACTATTTTGGGTAGTAGTGTTTAATTGCTCCTCTATAAATGTGCATCCACAACTTATAAACCTTAACGGATGTTCATTCAATATCAATGTTTTAGCCATTTGTTAAGTAACTTTATCCGGTGAGTCTATTGTGCTGATTCACCGAGTTCTAATCGAAGGGAAGCGTGCTATATTCTTAAATCTACCATGATAATCTTTAATTTTCGTAGGTGGTGTGACAATTTCAATCCTTTCTATTATGTATCTATCACTCTCTTCATTTGTCATATAGTTGTCACTTGACCTTATATTCAACTGACCTTTATTGATTTTCTATTAATACACATTAAAACGCTTTAACAAGTAGATATATAACAAGATTGTTCGCTATGTGCTGTTGTCAGATCAACTCTGTCTACTCATTACACCATAGATATTTATACATGGAACTAATTGATTTATAATGAAGTTCACTTAGAACACATATAAATTATTAGAACAACATATTGAGAAATAAATCACTTTCAACTAGAACCATGAAAAATATGTGGATAAGATGTTCGTTGATATCCCGTGGTAATGAGAACATCAAACATAATCAGTATTTAATGCTTTATAAACTCTGCTTCACAGTACATCTGATTTGTTAATATGAGCAATTAGTTTGTGCACAGAATTGTAGTATAACATGAATTAACAAAACACCCAATAAGCCTAACTTCAGAAGACTACTAGATATGTTCTAAAGAGGAAAAATGGAGATAAGATAAACCCATAACCACTAATGAAGAGTAGTTTGACGGAGCTAGGTTTGCAAACTAAATTTTTAAGAATTTCAAATAACCTTGCAGTTAAGCAGGTAAAAGGGGTTGATAGAACATATCCTCTGACTACGATCTGATAGATTTTGCAAACGATGACTGATTATCAAAATGCCTAGGCAACCGAAATGTTCCTTAAAGATATGCGGGTAGAAAACAAACACCAACAAATGAGAATTGATACGGAGGCACTTATTGGGTAAAAACAATAGCTTTTATACATCATATACTTGACTAATTAGTAACAGAAAATTCTAAATACAGTAAAGGTAGCTGTACACAAAGTTTAAAATAATAGGATCATAAGAAGGTTACAATCGTTCGAAAAGGGACACACATAACAATCTTTAGTAAGAGTACCAGACAGTTGTTTCTTCTTAGTCTGTGAACATCCTAAGACGAAACAGCTGTCCAGTATTCCTTGGTTCTCAATGGTACTCTGTAAACATCAATCTGTGACAAATTCATTCAACTAAACTTAATATCAATCCCTACAAATCATCTCAATTCAGTTATTATGTTGTTTACAATTGTAATACATAAACATACTACTGAATTAAAGTAATTCATAGTCTAGTGAAGTTATTTATTATAATAAATTACGAAAAAATTTCAATGTTTATGTTTACTCCCATGTACTTACATAAACAAATTAAAGATTGTAGATATGTTTATAGTTATAACAAGTAAGCTAAATCGGATCATAATGAAACATGATTCATTGTTGTAATTAAAGAATTATTTGTAACTTCATTGATTTAAACAAGTTAAGGAATAACAGAATTGAAATTTAATACAATGTAGGCTGAATTATAGCTGAAAAGTTGAATCTTGATGTTGTATTCACTTCGTTTTACGACTTGATTTCAATTGATTTACTTTTAATCCAGTGTTGATATTCATGCTGGGACTCGAACTCAGTCCATCGATGCATTCTTCATCAGGCTACTGAGTTCATATAACCCTAGTCAAACTTTAGTTGTATTTATTAAATACAGTTGTATCTAAGCCGTCCGTTCAGGCTGCGCATATAATAATAGAGATTAAATAATTTCAATCCATAACAACAACAACGACACAAAACTTTCATATTAGTTCTGATTGTACGAAAACTTTAATTAGCAAAGTTGATGGTTTAGTATGCATACAACGGTTGTAAGTATTTTAACGAGACTATATCATCTACTCATGTTCAAGCAAAGTGAAATTGAAAGGCGTGATGGAGAGGTAAACCGTTAAAACTACATGATGTAGTTAGTTGGTGATGAGTATATACACACGATCAATCGTGGAATACTTCAAACATTTATCCACATTGATCATTTAATTCAAGCATAGAAACGTTTTTATCATGCAAAATAGTTTAGTGTAAAATTTTTATTTGTTTCAAGGAATAAAAGTAGAAAATCTTAGGTGTTTACTGTGAAAACTGATTATCTCCTACAGATTACACCGTGACTTACTGCATAAAAATTGGTGGCCAAGTAGACGTAAAGTGCAATAATACAATACGAAAATATTAGTGGCTTGTGTTATCACATTGAAAGATCACTGTGTAGTGACCAGTGCCATCTTTCTCAAGTATTTATTAATGCTGTTTAGATTCTATCAACTAAATCGTAAAATAATTGATGGTCTAGGTGACTAGATCTGACTTGCAATGTAGTGAGATGGTAGGTGATTAAAAGAAGGAAGAATTCGTCTAGCATTATATAGGACTTGACATACGTGACACTATCAAGTGATCAATTAACATTTACATCTTAGTCACACAGAAGGACAGTGACGGCTAGAATGGATTAAGAAGGAAAGTATAATGAGAGTCTCAAAATATGCAACTAGGTGACTTAGGATCGAATCAGCCATGAATTATTAGCTCCTTGAAGAATTTAAAAGTAACAATCAGCACGAAACATTGGTTTAGGATTTTCTGCTAATTACCCTCAAACTATCTTCCATTTCAATATGCATACTTAGCTATTAACGTTTATTTAAAGTCTGTACTAACAATGCCATATAGATTGACAATAAAAGCTTCATGATTAAACTATCAACCTACAGAGCTCAACTTTATCAAGATCATTCAATGAAGCAACAAATCTTTTCTCACAACTCAAGACAAGCAATATACAAACTGTATGTTTCTTTATAAAATGTGTGAACAATTTATTTGGATATTTCAAAGAAAGAATAATGTACATTTGAAATTTTAGCATAAAAAAATCAAAAGAATTAAAATTGAAGCATTAATATAACAGAACTCTACTAGTAACTACATTATTAAGACTAGTAATAGTCACCTTATCAAGATACCAAAGAAAGGGGATTTGAGCGAATGCGAGAACTACAGAGGAATCACACTATTGTCAGTACCAGGGAAAGTCTTCAACAGGGTGTTGTTGAATAAAATGAAAGATTCAGTGGATGTTCAACTTTGAGACCAACAGGCTGGTTTCCGTAAGGATCGGTCATGCATAGACCAAATCGCAACACTACGCATCATCGTTGAACAATCAATTGAATGGAACTCGTCACTGTACATCAACTTCATCGACTATGAGAAGGCGTTTGACAGCGTAGACAGGAAATCACTATGGAAACTTCTTGGACACTACGGTATACCAGAGAAACTCGTCAAGATCATTCGGAAATCTTACGACGGACTACAGTGCAAAATTGTGCATGGAGGACAGCTGACAGATGCATTCCCAGTTAGAACCGGTGTCAGACAAGGCTGTCTGCTCTCGCCCTTCCTCTTCCTCCTAGTGGTCGATTGGATCATGAAAACCTCTACATCTGGGGAGAAGCACGGGATTCAATGGACAAGTAGGATGCAACTCGATGATCTGGACTTCGCGGATGATCTAGCACTTCTATCCCATACACACCAGCAAATGCAAATGAAGACAACCAAAGTAGCAGCAACCTCAGCATCAATAGGCCTGAACATACATAAGGGAAAGAGCAAGATCCTTAAATTCAACACAGAGAGCACCGACCCAATCGAACTTGATGGAGAAACTCTGGAAGAAGTGGATACCTTTACATACGTGGGGAGCATCATCGATGAACAAGGAGGATCCGATGCAGATGTAAGGGCAAGGATCGGCAAAGCAAGGGCAGCATTCCTACAGTTGAAAAATGTATGGGAGTTCAAACAACTGTCTACCAACCTCAAAGTTAGACTCTTCAACTCGAACGTCAAGTCAGTTCTTGTGCATGGAGCTGAAACGTGAAAAACTACTACAAACATTCTCAGGAGAGTACAGGCATTTATAAACAACTGTCTACGCAGAATATTGAATGTCTGTTGGCCGGAAACCATCAGTAACAGCCTACTTTGGAAGAGAACACACCAACTTCCAGGTGAAGAGGAAATCAGGAAACGACGTTGGAAATGATTAGGACATACATTATCGAAATCATCAGACTGTATCACGAGACAAGCACTAACTTGGAATCCTGTTGGAAAACGGAAAAGAGGAAAGCCAAAGAACACACTGCGTCAAGAACTAGAAGCAGACATAAAAAGGATGTACATTAACTGGAGACAGTTAGAAAGGATTGGTGAGGACAGAGTTGAATGGAGAATACTGGTGAGCGGCCTATGCTCCTTCGAGAGTGGTAACAGGCGTAAGTAAGTAAAAAAAGTAATAGTCACATTAGAAGAAACATCATAATTGGAACATTTTTGTTGTAGTTTAGTAGGTGTATTGAACCTGTCAGTGATAGTTATACATACAGACTTAAAGACATAGTAGAGAAGATTTGTTGTTTAGGTGAATGACTTTGATTATACTCTGATCTCTAAGCTAGATAGTATACTTGCAGAACTTTCATGATGACTTCATGTGCACAAATTTCTGATAGAAGTGAGCTATCAAATTTTCTTTATAATTGATTAACAGCTTATTCTATGAACTTCGAATTTGATTGGTTATTGGTGACACTTGTCCTGTCATTTTTTGCACGTTTATTTTGATTCCATTCACTTATGACCTGAATCACAGTACAGTAATGATGTGCTGGGCACCTAAAGTAGATTGGTTATCTACGAGGACTGTTCTTCTGAAGACTGTTTCGTTATGTTTGGTTGCATACAAGTGAAAACTTTATTCTTATTATTATGCAGTTTCTCTTGTCCTATCCTCCTGTTCAATACATTAACTGTCAGTATGTCGCTGCTTATTTGTGAACTCAGGTTAATCAATCGTGTATGCATTGCTCCAGTCCACTGTCACCGTTATTCCCATTTCGCATTAAAGTTTGTTTTCTAATTGATTGACTGAGTAGTCAAGTTATGTGTATATATAAAGGAATACCTGAAATATAATACGATATTCTCTGATTGGTTCATCAAACTTGTGTTCTCTTATTTCCAGCTTGGACTAAGATGTGACCATTGGTGGTTGATATTGTGGATTCGCACGAATAAGGTCGCATCAACTACTTGGTGATACTCACCAATCATAATAGACTTTTATTAAAGTCGTAACGAATAGTTGTTTATTAGTTCACTAATCGGCTAATTCAAGGCAGAGTTTAAATGGTTAAGTTTGTTTGTTCTGGTTAGCGTTTCTTTTAGCAAACTTGTGTTTTACGGGATAGGGGTGCTAGCCCTATGCCCAACCCTCCTCCTTTACCCGTGCTTGGGACCAGCAACAACCCTAGAAGAGCTGCAGGCGGAATGGAGAAGACTGGTGAGTGGCCTATGCTCCTCTGAGAGGGGTAACAGGCTTAAGGAAGGAAGGAAGGAAGGAAGGAATCGGCTAATAAATTGCCTCTATTTCAATGCGTTTATTGACTAACATAGATGCTTAGCTATGAAAAATCCTTTTGTCGAGAAAACCTTATAATCAACTTCTATCAGACATTTGCATCGATGAAGTCATCCAGAATGATAATGAATGCTCAGAAAATAAACTATTCAGATCACAAGACTCAGTATAACCAAGAGTTACAGACAGCCTATGAATATATTAGTGTATATTACAACAGAACTATCTTAAATATGAGTAAATTTCAAATGTATGAATGAAAAAGACAAATGAGATTTAATGAATATAAAGGTTGAATTTTAGTAGTATATCATGTGAATGTAATAAATGGTTTCGAACCTGAACTATAGTGTTTTAACTTTCCTTTCCACCGGAATTTGGGTATAGCTAAGTTATAAATTCACAGTTTCTTAGTATTTTGTTATTAACTAATAGTAAATGCACTTAAAATGAATTCATTTCCATTTATATTACTGTTGATAGAAAGTTATAGTTTCAACACACTAGAAAATTGACAAGTATTTTAAACAAACTATAATGGAATACTTGTATGAAAGAAGAGTTTGTAGTTGTTGAACTGACATCGACTAATAGTTCAGCTCTATTTGATTCCTAACTTGAGTAAATTTAGGCTAATACCACACTATCTAATGACTTCATAGCCTAGTCCACCGTTGCCATGGTGTCCGGGTTTTTCTTTCTCACCAATTCCTCCTATATAAGAGACAATCTTATAAAATGGAATACATTTAGAAATATGCAGAAAAGGAATCACAGAAAGTGGGTGTTATAATTAAAATACATTCGAGCTAATTACAACTTATAGTAGAAATATTGTGTGACATTGTTGATTACTAATCAGTACCCATATACGTCTGCTCCATGACTACCACTCCCCAAGCCAGAATGAAGAACACAAGATGAACGAGTCAACCAGATAGAAATGAAAGTCAAAGTTGTATCGTATTTCAAACACTCCTTTATATGTACACAAAATCAGTCCACACATCGAACCAATTAGGAAATTAAAATTAGTACGAACAAAAAGAACAGGGCATCAGTGAATAGGGTGGTAACTTGTACACAACCAATTAACTGTAGTTCATAATAAAAGACAGTATTATAAAAGTAAGTATTCTTAACGAGAGGACACAGTAAGAGTAACAATGATGAAAGTGAAATGTTTACATTACTCACAATCAAGATTGATGAAATAGTCTTCTTCTTTAATTTCTCAATATAACAGTGGATTATGGCCACGTGTGAATGATTTCGAGTAACTATTAAGTACAATCTAGCTTCGTTAGGGTTTAATGTATTCACTCTAACATTACAAGTTTATTTCATTAAAATCACTCATTGGTTACAAACTTTTGGATTATTTACTCTATTTCAGGTGGATTTTACTAATCAAACAAATGCTGCACAGGATATTAACAAATGGGTTAATGAACATTCGAATGGTTTAGTGGAGGAATTTTTTACTGATGATATTCCAAAAGATGCCTGGATGATACTGATAAATATATTCTACTTTAGAGGTAAGTTAAAGTGTAATGATTAATTACATTGGTTGATCATTGTGTAGTGACTAATTTGATATTCGTCAAGTTCTTTATAGTACTGATCGAATTCTGTCTATCGCAATACAGTGAACTATAAATGTATGCACCTCAGTAACACATGTGGGAAGGGGTGGATAGCAGCTTACCAAATTGCTCGGTAGCAACCGTCACAGACTGTGAAGCTAGGTGATCTAGGATCAAATCTACTGGGGATTGCAGGAATGCTGATTAGTGCCAAGAAGTACAAAACCAAGAATTACGGTTTCCTGTAGACTAACCCAACCCACTTTATACTTATATATAATGACTTACTTTTGAAGTTCAAAATAATAGATATCGTGTAACATTTTTAAATTATAACAACAACAACAACCACTGTTTGTGGTGATGTAAATATTATTAAGTTGTTCAAATAGGTCAAAGTACAGTATAGGAACAGGCAAACGGGATACTTAGAATGTTCGCGCTCAGTTTACGAATATGCTAATCATCATCTTGATTCGTCACTCACTTTTATCAAATGTAAAGACAGTATTTATGGCCAAATCGTTTATCAGTAAAGTAATTATATTACCAGGCATATAAATATTTGCATAATAAATCAATCAATTATAGTTTTGTAGTAACGTAACCCCTGCTGAGCTACAGAAATGGATGATAAATAAATTCATTCATGTTACTGAAATGCTGTCAGGTTACTTTTCAAAGAATTTGAAGGCAATACTAAACACAGTCTGATCCCCTCGAGAAAATCTTTACTAAAAGGCGAAGATTTATCCAAAGATGGATGCAGTGGTTTCAAGCAAAATCTATATCTATACATATATGGTCCCTACTACAAATTTCGCTTTACTTAAAGTTTCTGCAGGGGGAAATCGTAATATAATAAGACCCATTTCATTGACACTGCAAAACCCTATTCCCAAATGACAACACAACTATTCATAGAAACTATTTTTTATGTGAGCTTAGCGATTCCCGAATTAGATCACTTTATGTCTAATTCCCCCCCCCCTCATTTGATATCATCTTGTAGCACTTATAAAATTAAGTTCAGGGATTTTATTAGTACTTAAGACTAGAAACATTATTTTTCTTACGGATTCACAATAAGAGTATCATTTAGAAATAGTAGTTAAAACTAAGATACACAATTAAATACCTCGTCTTGTTTTAAGTTCATAGTTTCTTCATGTAGAATGGATAAAACGTGGTAAACAGTGCAGTAACATCGGGTATAATACCATAACAATAAAGCCATTAGTCAAAATATTACAAAGCTCCGCGTTTTGTACATATTGTGACCAGTGTTCTACACATTGCTATCCATAATCTTATGGGATTTGCCGTCAATCATTTTGGCTTACTGAATTAATTCTACTTCTTACTATTTAACGTATTTCTTACCATGAAATCTGACACAAAATCATATTCCTTATACTAAAAGCTTAATTTGATTTAGCATTTCCAATATTTAGCCTAAGTACTAATCATAGCTATTTTGTATTGTCTATGGATGTGTATTTTTATTCCTCATAGTGTTAACGTTGACGTCAACAAGAGTCGATCACTGGTCAATTCAGAAATTTCGCGTTTATGTATTTCGTTTACTTGACTTTATACTGTGCTCTAGTATATTTAGTTTGGTTAGTAATAATTGGTTTAAGGGAATTAAAAGAAATGCGCAAACCCAACTTTCGTACTGGATGACACTCATCAGATAAACGTGTCTGTAATGATATTTGAACTGATACTGTATACGGCTAGGATACGAGTAGACTTGAGTTTAGCCATTCTTGTATACACCATCTTATATGAAAAATTGGTTTAGGTTTCTTGTGAGTTTTTTCCGCCAAACACTTAATATCAAAACGTTGTTTACTCATTGTTATTTCATAAGCTCATAACATATCAGAACGAAGAAACGAAGTGATAAAATTGAAAATAAAAGCGTCGAACTTATGAAGCAGCAAAAATAAATAAAATAATTAAATATTTAGAATCTGGTGGTAAAAGACAGTCTTTTACGAAGGAATACTGGGACTTGGGAGACTGAAGGATATAAATTATAAGAACATCATCGACACTATGATTGATTCTCATCCAAATCAACTAACGTGTCTGACCATCAATCGACGTTATGGAGTAGCTTATATTTGTCTGCATAGCTCAAAATAGCATTTAATGGCTTCATGGAATGATGATATGATTGTTTTCATTTGTTGGCTTTGTTTACTTTATTTGTTCTTGTGTTACTGTTTACTGTCTTGTGTCTGTATATCGACTAAATTCTAAATGTTATCAACCACCAATCTTGAGGTCCGACGTTTTCTCACAGCTATCTACATGAAACAACGTCACTAATAACATATTATGTCATCTAACTTCTGATGTATGTTTATGTAAACATTAGGCAAGGAAGATGTTCGCTTTATCCAATTTACTGTTTCTTGTAGTTGGTGCAATCTATCTTTTAAATGATATTGAATTTATCTTCTTTTCACTTGTGTCATTCAGTTTGCATAAAATGAGATGAACTGATTGCGTTGGCTTTGTGTAGGGTCAATATTAATTGATTACGCTTTTATTTTGATGACTTCATATACAATATGATAATCTGCTTCGTGATTAGAAGAATAAACTTTTGTGATGATTTTGTCGATGTGATAGAATTTGAATTTGATATCACTAATTAGTTTAGGTCAGCTGATCATTGTAAATCAAAGACTGAACAGCTGTTTCATTCTAATATAGGATTCTTCAGAATGGTACATCTACCACCCTATCAGGAAATCTAAACTCTGGCCTTCATACCTCACGGCAAATACTTAACCACTAGACTTGTTGAGTTAAGTTGTCCCTATTGCCCCGAAAATATTATCTATTAATCCCGTTAGTATTCTACAATTCGACAACAACAGTGACTTGATCCCAAATCAGAACAAGAGTAGTGGATGTAGCAAAATATATTTAGAAAATAACAGCAGACGGCAAAACGCAAAAGTAATCCTAATAAGTACACTAAAGTTTATATAATCATCAGTATAAGAATATTCTAGAAACTTCCTGATTGTTCGTAGGCTCTGAATGGTTAGGAATTGACCAATTAAATCACAACTTCATTAGCATGTTTTGGGTATGCTTTAATAAAGATCATTTCGTGCTAACAAGACTAATGAGGTGGATTTTAACAGTTGCAATTTCAAAGTTACCCAACTTATCACGTAACATGTAGGCATTCTCCATGAAGCCTAAAATTCTTTAGCTTAATTCCCTGGTAAATTCATGAATACGTACTTCTAGTTTTGATTGATTATTTAAGTTAGACTAATTCTTGGTGTCGAAATGAAATTTCAACAATTACGGCAATTGTGAATTACAATTTAATGAAATAATTTCATTTCAACCTTTTATTTATTTATTTAATTGAATATGTTACAGATTGATGTTGGTAAGGTACTATTAAAAACCAGGGAGTACTGGACAGCTGTTCCACTCTAGTGTGGAACTTATCAGTAGTGCCCACCCAACATTCCGTATCAGGGGTGTCAGGTTGACGGTGAACATATTACCCTCTGCACCACTAGGCTAATCGGTATCCAATGATAGAATTTCTATTTCCATCAGTTTTCGATATATAGCGCAACATTCATCGACTGTCATTGGTGATAACTGTCTCACTCCCGACAAATGTAAACATCACTAGTTACGACTTCTTACTAGAGCTTCAGGAATATCCTGAAGTTAGTCACTAGTGAGCTGATTATTATAGTTCAATATTTTTATTCATAACATTTATTATTCACAATGAAGAACATTCTATTAATTTTTTTTCAGATTATTGGGAGAATCCATTTGTACCGTATTATACAAGTTTAGAAAATTTTAGTGTAACAAATAATCATCATCTTCAAGTTCCTATGATGTCAAAAGATGAAATATTAAAGTATAAAAAATTTCCAGAAGATGGATTTGAAATTGTCAGTAAACCAATGAAGGTTAGTAACAACTAAATGTATTGTCTATTCAGTGGTTTAATTTCTACCATTGTTTTACTGAATTGTATAAATAACGTTATTTGATAAAATCGTGAGTGAAGGAGTTCAAACTCGTCGGAGAGTACGATAGTGGACACCGATGACAATCGATGATTGTTGAACTATATCACAAATTCATAGGAGGGGGGGGATTCTACTACTAATGGACATCGACTCATTGGTCCTGAGTTCGATAATCTGACAAAGTCGAGAGTCTACAGTGCTTAGGTGTACCATGATTCCTAGTCCCCAAAACAGGATTTAAGAACAGAAGATAATTGAGCCAACAAAATACATCTTATATTTCATTTATTCGTTTATCTACATACAAATCTGACCGCAGAACAGACTAAACAAGCAGAAATAATGATTGGAAACTGAGAAAACAGATACATAGTTAACTGTCAATTGTTGTGTCAGACGATATGATGACAGATCATGGGTCTAATGGAAGTTTAGGAACAGAGGAGCATAACAATAATAGAAATAAAATGTTCGGTTTACATTTACTCAGAAAGTGAAACAGTCTTCCAAGAAACAGTTTGAAAGTTAGCTATTCTTCTTGATGTTTGGCAAGTAATTTGTTTTATTTGCGTGAGTGAATGAGACGATAGGTTACATTTCTTTGACAGCTTACTAAGGAAATGAGAATATATTCAATAAGTAGAAATGTGTTTAGGAAGAGCACTGCATATCGATACATGCTTTTCTTCAGTTTCGTACCCATATATAGTTAGATGTTTAATAACAACAGCTGGAAAGTTTCGCTTGGAAGACGTTATAAACACTGAACTAGACATCAGCTTACTTGCAGACATTAGCTATCTATATAATTTTTTTAAAGAAAGACATGTCAAACGTTAGCAGCAAACGTGAATCACTGACCGTCAAGAAGAAACCCCCTTTTCTTAAACTTGAATTTAACGGGGATGTAGTTAATAATGTATTAAACGAGAGATTAGCTAAAGCTGTTGAAAAAGCAATTAATACACTAAATCTTTGTTAGTCAATTACTAGCCGAGTAATGGCAGTTACTTGATTGAAGGATAAGTTACCTAGTTTTACAAAATCCATGTATATTTATAAATTCAGCTGGTCCTATGGAGAAAAATGTATTAGGTGTATGACTAGTAGACTAAACCAGCACGTTAATGAACATCTACCATCTTGATTTGGAAAGGTGTTGGCGAAAACCATACGCAGTTCTATTTTGCCACACATGTTAGACAGTGGGTGTTCAGCAGACAGAACAAAAGTATTCAGGGTGATACACAACATGCCACCAAAGTTTCTGGATTGGATTAATCTCATCTCCAACACATTGCCGAAGCAATTGGGATTAGAATTAACAAACAGAGTCTACGTGTTCAAAAGATATGTGTAACACCCTTATCCCATATATTGTCATATAAGATTTAATAATCAACTCATCTAATTGTTTTCACCCTTTGTTGTTTATGTGTTCTTACGCTACCCCATTAATACCTCTTCACTATTCTCCATTTAACTGACCATAATATTTTCACTCTTAGTTCTAAACTATTATTACTATTATTATGATTGATGTGGTTATTTTTGTGGAGGTTGTTATTATGTTAAGTAGCATCAGAGATTGATGTTGCTAGGGTACCACTGAAAACTAGTGAACACTTGACACCGCTTCTAACAAGTTTACTTTCACAGTGGTTTGACAAACGTTCAACTTATAATGGCTTGTATCTTATGTTGCAACCTGTATTCATGTTGTTGTAATTACTCGACTTATCATTACTATTGGTATATATATCATCCAACTACCAATTTACACCTTTCATCTATTATGATTAGTTATGTAATCCACCTGTTACATGTTTAGCATTGACTCATAAATTGCCTTCACTGGTTTTAAACTTTTTTCATATTCACATATAAATATTACTGTGAGTGCCTATTCAGTTCTTGTATGCTTATCCAATGCTTACTCAGCCCTTGACCATGATAAGAAAAGCACAATACCAATAAACCAACCAACCAGATAAATCAAATTATATTCCAAGTACTCCTCTATTGATACATTAAACCTAATTATACAGTCAGCAAATTCAGAATTTAACATCAAAACAAAACAAGTGAGATAATGGTAATGAATAGACGTGATGTGCACACAATTAATAAACTGTAATTCATACATAAAAGATGATACACTAACTGTAAGTATACTAAATGGGAGTATAGAACACAAGTGACATAATAATGATGCACATAAATTGTTTACACTAATCGAAATAGTCTACCAAAACATACGTTTAATAGCTTGTTACTCTTCTTTAGTTGACTAACTGCTATGCCGGACCATTAAAGAATAATAACAAAATCTCAAAACTGTGCTTTAGAAAACTATTTCAACTATTGTAACTGTAAGTAATGTAAACATTTCGTTTCTATAATTGTTAGGTTCCTTCTACCCTATCCTCCTGATTAGTATATTTTAGTATATTGTCTCTTACTATGAACTACAGTTAATTGGTTGTGTATAAGTTGCCCCTATTCACTGCGACTATTTCCTTAGTTCTGTATTAATGTTAGTTACCTAACTGGTTGACTGTGTGGTCTGGTTTATATATATATATATATATATATATATATATATATATATATATATACAAACGAATGTATGAAATATAGATCGATTCTGTCTGGTTGGTCTATCGGCTCATGTTCTTCTTTATTCCGACTTGGGACTCAGTGGGCATAGGGTAGACGCATAGTCATCGACTAGACACACCTAATTGATATTTGATCACCCCACCAAAAATGTTCCTGTGTCATAACACTAATATTGATAATCAAAACTAGAAGTCAATAGAGTTACATTACAAATGGATTACACTTATATAAACATATTTACTGACATTACTTTAAGCAAATCCATTCCTTCTACATTGTTTTTTTTTCTTTTCTTGTAGAATACACGTTTTTCATTTATTATCTTATTACCATTGGAGAAATGGAATTTAAATGGTGCTATTGAAGTATTAAATGGCAATAAAATATTAAGTCATTATGTTGATAAATTAGAAGAAACTAGTGTATCATTAAAAATGCCAAAATTTACATTAACAAAAAAACTTCAACTTGTCGGAACATTAAAATCTATTGGTATAAAAAATTTATTTGATCCATTAAAAGCTGATCTATCAGGTGAGTATTTATTGCTTTAATGTATGTGTAGAAATTATCATGATCGCTGTGATGATCGTTTCATCGTAGTATAGGATTATTTATTAGTGTGCACCCACGACTCTATCAGGAATGGAACTCAGGACCTTCTGACCCATCAGTGAACGCCTTATCATTGTACCACTAGGTTACTTCTCAATGGTTAATATTTCTAACTTAATCAATTAGGGATATGTTTGTATGATCTCATCCATTACAGTAGGTGGGTCTTGAGCCGATATGGATAAGCTGAATTTGTCACAACTTACAAGAACCCCATCAATTACTTTAGGAAATTACTGACCAGTGAGCGGATATTGATAAAACACCTGTTCAGTGCTTCCTGGTTGTCAACGGTGATTTAATCCAGACCAATTCATGATATCGATTTAACATATAATCTCCATCATTTTATGATGATACATCATTCCATCCACTATTTAATCCATTTATACATTTATTTGTTGATAAGAGTAATCTTAACGTAGTGTTGAGAGTAGGTTAAAGGAAATCTACTAGGTAAACACTATCCATTAAATTTGTTGTTTTAATAGACGATATGTACTTTTGAAGAGTCCCTACGAATGCTCCTTAGTTTTCATTGGTGTCCTACTAACATCAATGTGTGAAGAATCCAATCAATTAAATGTTTAATTGTTGAGGTTTCATTACAATCGTTTATCCTTAGCAATATCAGCTGACTAGTGACTAACCTCTGGAAGAAATCACTAAGGTCATAATGAGAAGGTATGACCGGTAGAGTTCAACATTGCCAGGTATAAGATGATTACCCAATGGATCAGGTAGTGGATATACATTACGAACTTACTTAGTTAGAACTATCAACTATTAGAATTCAAATCAGTAGTTTAATTGTTAAACGCTTACCATTGAGTCTGAAGGTCGTTGGCTCAGCTTCCTGGTAGGTTGGTGAACGTGAACTACATAAGTCCCAAATTAGTAGGAAATAGTTGTCAATTTCCAGTTTCTGGTTTTCACTGACTGACTATCTGAAACCAATTGGCCAAAACAAATGTAAAGACTTTAATTGGTTACTAAATGTTCACATTACATTACCGATAAAATGTGCGCCAGTCTGATTAGTGACGTCAAGGACCTATGGTTAATAATATAGTAATAGTTCAATTGAGATGGTTATTTTTGTGGAAATTGATAATTTAGTTGATTGAATATGTTACAGATTGATGTTGACAGGGTAACATTAAAAATCAGGGAGCATTGAACAGCTGTTCCACTCTAGTGTGGAACTCCTCGGTAGTGCCCACATCACATTCCGTATCAGGGGTGTCAGGTTGACGGTAAACGTATTACCCTCTGCACCACTAGGTTAGTCGACATCCAGTGATAGAATTTCTATTTCCATCAATTTTTGATATGTAGCGTGACATTCATGCATTGCAATTGGTGATAACTGTCTCACTTCCGACTAATGTGAATTCCACCAGTTACGACTTCTTACTAGAGTTTCAGGAACATCCTGAAGTTAGTCACTAGTAAGCAAATTGTTATAGTCCAATTGAGATGTGGTGCACACTGCTGAGGAGTTCCACAATAGAACGAAACAACTGTATAGTGCTTCCTGGTTTTCAATGGTACCCTGCCAATACCGATTCATGACATACTCAGTCAACTAAATTTAGTAATACCTAAGGAAAGCTTTGCGCAGAGGGGGGTCACAATAGTAGAAGCTGGAACTAGGTTTCGTGTAATTTGACACTAATCAGCATGACATATCTGTAATGTTTACTAGACAAATTTTTCTTGACATATTTCATAACAAGCCATAGCAACTCACCGTTTTTAACTATCTGGAATAAGTTATTTAGGCAGTCGAAGACCCTAAATAAGAGTCCATAAGAAGCTTTTATTGATGAGTCACTGAATGGTGACCAGTGATATGTTGATCTTGTCCATTTGTGTGCTAACCGATTTCTACTGACCAGTTTGAATCCACTCATAAGTCTAAGTGGCTCGATGTAACTTTTTCTATGTTGATATGGAAATTGGTTTCAGCACTACCTGGAAACAAACTTTGATCTGGTGATAGGATCCGTCATGTAGCGACGGTTGCTTTAAAATTGAAAGTACATCATCCTGATGACTACTAAATAGCAGGTAAACAAAATTAAACGTTTCCTGCTAATCAACTTCACACAAAACAACAACTTTATCTTGCCTTAGCTTATACAATATTAAATCACTTAGACTACTGACAACACTGCACTAGGTTAAGTGAATTCGATCAACACATTATCGAAATCAATTATCACATTGACGAATACTGAGTGATGAATAAACGCAAGCATAACATTAGCTTAAAATTCACTTTTGTCAACTAATCCCTGATTAGTGAATCACCAACTATGATCATTTCCACTCTTGATCGAATAAAATCTTTCTGTTTGAGTTTATTCGCTAATTCACTCGCACCGACTTTATTGACTTTTATTTAACTACTTAAAAATATATCAGTAGCATGAAACAATTTATTGGATAAACAAAAATATGACAAGTATCAACAACAAACTTTTCTTTCGAAGAAATCAGTTGGTGTAGTTAAACATTGGTATTAGTAAAGTATGTTTAACAAACATGCTAGTCTATTGAATAAATGAAAATGTATTGGATCTTTAAATGTTTAGAAAGTAAGTCAGGAATGATTACTAACAGTTTCAAAGTCTAAGAGTAATATTGTGGAAATCAGTCAATACTTTAGAAACCAGAAGAATGTATGAACAAAATCAAAAACGCGAGCTTATGAGGAAACTATTAAATACTTTGGTGTATGTTTGGAACTAAAGTTTAGCACTTAGGGAACATAAATTAAAAGCCAGCTATAAAAGACAATCCAAAGATCTCATTTGTCGGTTTTTCAAAATATCACTATCAGCATTACTTTCAAAATCATGGTCCATAAATAGATTTAACTCACTAGTTGTAGAATCACCTGAAATCAGTCTCAGTATTAGGTTTCCATTAACAAACCCGGAGAGATAGATGTTGTCGGTGAGTATTATTTGGAATCGAACAAAATGATTGCCTACTGTTTAGTATGAAAGTGTTACTTTAATTCGAAAAGATCGAAGGTGGATTCAGTTTCCCTTTCAGTTTCAAGTAGCACAACTTCAAATGCTCATGTCTTATCTATTCTATTCAATGAAGCATTAAGGAAATGATATTGTAAATGTTTATTTTGATATTAGACCTGGAACGTATACATATATTCAAACAATAATATGGCTTCTACCATTCCGATTAGACGACATTTTGGATGGAAGTTTATGCCAGTCTTTTGAAGGTTACAATTAACTTTTGTTAACGAGTACGAAACAAATGATTATCACTTAAACTATCTTCTATCACCTTATTCAAATTAAAAATGTCCCTTCATAACTAAAAGTATTTGTAATATCTCGAAGAAATAATTTGACAGATATACTGATAACATTCCAATTATGTCACTTCACCAATCTCCATCATTGGAGATTCTAACAAGAAAGAATTGATTTGTAGGTTTCGATAGTAAAGAATTCTGAAAATGTATAAATAATAATGTTTCATTGTATAATTTGATGATAATTAAAGAAACTTTCAAATCGAACAGTTAATCGAGTCATGGATCAGTACGACATCCAGCCAGTATGTGACAGGTCTAAACATCCTCGCACTTCTTTTGATATGCAGAACTCATTAATATCATCAAATACATAAAAGATCACTTGGTCAGTGAATTATAATTAGTACTGAAGACAATCCATTCAGTATTCGGACATTTGAGTTTTGATTACCTCGATAAACATAAGAATAGTCATTAAACGATATGATCAAAGTATGTACATGTTTACAATTAAGTATTTTATGTAATACATACTTGAAAATACGATCTATCTAAATGCCGTCACTCGAACATCTTCATTAAATTTCTCGATACTTCCTTTAGTAGATTCTCTAGTAGATGTATTCATGGATCGTCAGTTGATCGAGCTCATTGCTTAGTAATAATATCAACCATGCAATATTAGTTGCTTCTGAATGTTTACAGAGTTTTGAATCAATTTAAACACAATTTGGTTTTAGTCTTTTTTGTTGTTGTTCAGAAAACATTCAAGAGCTGTCACTTCATTAATTAAATCTATTCAATTATTCCTTTGTTCATTTCAGGAATCTCATCTAAAAACAATCTCTATGTTAATTCATTCATTCAAACCAATGTAATGAAAGTGAATGAAAGTGGAATTGAAGCAGCATCTGTCACTTCACCTATCATAGTACCTATTTCAGCTCTTATACCAGATGTCAATTTTCATGTCACTCATCCATTTATATGCTTTATATATGATCAACAATTAACTATGCCATTATTAGCAGCTAAAGTAATCAATCCAATGTTATAATCTAATGTGAATAAAATATCTGATTGATAAAGTTCCATGTCATAACTATTGTCATTTTGATTTATTAGCTAATAGTGGTGAATGAATGCAGAACTTATAATTTCCTATATATTTGTTTATTTGATTAATGACAATATAAAGTACATACAATTTGAAAGCATTTTGAATTTCATATCATGAATTGTTCTTGATTAAAGATGTATTGAAAACTAGAATGCATTAGATATCTGTATTACGATGAATTTGTATGTTTCCATTGATTTGTTATAGACTGAAGCTGGTCAATCTCTGTTGCTTTATGTACATCCTGAGCGGATTGCCTCAATATAGCGATTACTCACAAGTATTATATAAGTTGGATTGTGACTGGCAAGTCGAATCCACGACGCACGTTCCGTACTATTTGGGACTCGTCGGCTGGATGTACCTGCATCCCTATTTTGATGTTCACAGTAGGATTAGAAATCAGCCCATTTCGTATCAAACACCCATTGCACAAGTGTGATTGTCTGGTCTCAGTAGTCTAGTGGTGAACGCGGCGGCGTTTGACACGAAACAAATTTAGTTGGAATTCCACTGTGAACATCAACATTGAAATGCAGGTGAATCCAGCCGACGAGTCCCAAATAGGACGAAACGCACATCCTGGATTCCACTTGCCAGTCACAATCCATCCTAAATAAAGCGTTAGGTATCTGTCTTGTTCTGTTGTAAGACTTTTCATTAGAGCGAACTCATGACTCTATAAAAATCGAGGGGGAAATATTTAGATTTTGCGATGAACGCTTAATTATTAAACCATGGAGACAACTAGTATCCAACTGTTACGATTGAAACTTTGGCCAAATCGTGATATATTTTTCGATTCCATACAATGACACTCGATGATAGTTTCTACATGCCCGATATGTTTCAATTCCGCTATTCACTATTTCTCACTTAAACTTCGGGAATCATATCCTGAGGTTTATCATTTATAAATTGATATTGATAACAATAAGGTGTTGTGGAGTAATGGTGAAATTCGAAGTTACTATAACCAGTTTATTGTGGATTCCAATGGTTGTCTAATCATGAGATATCATCCACTGAAACTTCACAAACATAGTTCAGTAGAGCCTACTATAAATATATTATAACAGAGAAAAACATGATAACAATTGATTTGAATGTGAGGTCGCTTGTAATAAACTAATTGAGGCTGACTATAAACTACCTGAAAATCCAAATGATAGATGAAACAATGCTCATTACATCACTAAATTCACAGAATGTTATGGAATCTTTCCTAAATAAGATCAATAGTATGGACAACTCACTAATACACTTCATTCACACTCACTTTCCTACTTGGAGTACATACAGAGTTTTAAATTCTTTGACAGTTGGAACCTACTTTTAGAACGTTGACTTCCTACAAAAGTTTAGTGTCGGTTCATTTAGTCAGTGTTCAGTTGGCTCTTATTACTCTAGTAAAGTAAACACGTCATGACTATTACAATTTGAGCTTGTTATTGAACTTACTTCTAATGAATCTGTAAAAACATTTTAATTGCCACACTACATTTGATACTCATCACTCTTTGCAATAGTTACCTTAAAATCTATCTGAAATTATCTACCATCATGTATTCGATCTTTGAATCACTATGTGATAAGTTTTAGTAAGATGTTTGATTGAACGAATTTCTTTGATGCATAGAGGTTAGAGTAGATTTATCAAGTCAAATAAGTTCGTAAGCGTTTTGTTGACAAATGTACACCTCATTTAATCATATAAACAACTTCAAGAAAATGGATTCTTAAGTATCCTTCGTATATTCATTTCCTTATAGTAACATTGATTTAATGTCAAATGTGGCAGTATGACAAATAAATTATGATTGTTTCACTAACTGAATATTTTAAAGATGTCATATTCGCCACTGACGAACGAATGAATAAATCGTCGTGTTGTCGTCAAGTGTTTTTATAAATTTTAATATTTCTGTTACGGATTCCAAATGATTCAGGTACTTACTTACGCCTGCTTCGCCTCTCGGAGGAGCATAGGCCGCTCAAAGGATTCCAAATGATCAACTGAATATTCGAGCTATTTGTATGTGCAACTTGAAAGTTAACAGTTAATTTCAATATTGCCATGTTTGTTCTACTCTGTCGCAAACATTCGACTAAACAATCAAGTACCAGATGAGTTAGAAACGACATAAAATAATAGAAGTAATGTTTACAAATAATATACAAAATCCAGTTAAACGATACAGTCACGTTTCTCCAGATCTGTATCCCTGTCTCTGTGTCAACCACTTACATTTGTGAAACCTAACATATTGCTACCTTTACTTTTGTGTAGGACCTGTCCTAACACTCGATATACGATCTACACCTCATTTTATTCTGGTAGTCATTTTTATCTGTTTCTTTAAATCCACAATCGACTAGGATGTCACATGACTACTAGGTCTCGTAATCTCATTTCATACACTACCCTCTTTTATCTCACTTCTCTTTTCACATTAATCTGTTTTGAATTATCAGGTCTATAACTACATAGTAAAATATAATCACCAACATGAAACTCCAATTTTGGATAAGTTTTCATTGAATCACATGACATTTTTGAATTTCATGATCCAATGGAAGGAATAAACACATATATGAATCATCCACGTTTGGAAACTGTGATGAGAGACGCATCATTTACGCCAAATCAGTTAATCTAATCCATTGAATTCATAAGCATAGCATTTACTTACTTGAGTCAGATTTATGAAAAAGTCTAAAATTTAGATGAACTTCAGAATCAATTCTACAGTTATGTCAAATGAACAACCCACCTTTAGATCACTAATACTTTATAATGTATATAGCTGTTTAAATAGTAATAATTTTGGATCCTGTATTCAATTGTAACTCCATAGGTTTACTACTGTAGAAAAATGTTAAAATTTACCTCAGATAGATTAACTGACTACTCCATGTGTCTGTAGAATAACGTTAGAATTACGTTGCATTACTTGGTCTGTATTCATAATAATAAGATTCTGAAAGTAACTGACACAGTGATTTATCTTTACATCTTGAATTCTAAACTTCTTCAAATGATGTGATTCTTCTATATTTAAGATGATATCTATTTAAGACTTGGAGAAATTCCGCAATGTACCACTAATCGCCATCACCTGATTGTATGTTTTCATCCAGGCATTTCATTATCTACCAATCCATTCATATTGGTGTAGAAAGAATAAAGATGTACTGTTGATCTACCGAGCAATTTACTAACATTATTTGTTAAAAGGAAATTAGAACGATTAACCAGACAACCGTCCTTAATCACATCAGCAATACAGGATGTTGGACAGATACCCGAAAATGTTTTGAGACATTTCATTGATAAACGATTTCCATCCTACTGAAATTCGTTGTAGTTATTAATATTAAACAACTGCAACTTAAAGTATGTGTTTAATATATTTCATTCTAAGTTAGCATCAGCTTGTGTCTCATTTACACAATACGTCATCACTTAATTTTGGTGTTATGCTTTGTATAACTACCTTAACTAATGCTCTAGAAGCTGTTTCCTTTCAAAATTACATGGTTATATTTGTAACATTCTATTCAATCTCTTCAGTATTACTTGGATATTCCTTAAACTATACGTATATGACTTTTGTTTAACTTTCAAACAAACGTACCCCCCATTAGCAAGTTATACTTGATTGATTTTGGAATATTTGAGGTAGTAGCTGATGAAAATCAGACGAAATAAATTAAAACTTAATCTTATTGCGAATAACTCATCGTTCTTACTGTTTCTAAGTTAACAAAGCGAGTGGTATGTATGATGATACTAATGTGAAAAGAAATTTTATGAATACTTTGAAATAAATGTATAGGAGAACCAATATGATACACGAGACATCAACATACAGTATTATTTTAGACATTTCATGAAGATATCGTCAGTAGAAAGTGTTAGATCAAACAAATCCAGAAATACCACATGTCATTACAAGTGAATATTGTAAATGAAAATTGAAAACATGACAATGGATTATTCGATCAATCAATTAGTTTTAAGTGAACCTGTTATGCTGGACAGTAGACAGTTCTGTTGTATGGAGCTGAAGCTTGAATTGAGAACTACGATAAGCAGATTCCAAAGATACAAGTATTTATAAATAATTATCTGCGTAAGATACTCCGGATCTGTTGAACAGATACCGTCAACAACAACCTTCTATAGTAGTGAACAAATCAAACAGCTTCCAGCCGAGGAAGAAATCAGGAAAAATAACAGGGGAAGAGTGACTAGGAAACACATTTGGAAAATCATCAAACCATGTCACAAGACAAGGACTAACTTGAAATCTTGAAGGTCATAGAAAAAGAGGAAGACTCAAGAGCACATTATTTGAGAATCGGAGACAGACATGAAGAGAATGAAGAGCACTTGGGACAGAGCTGGTTGGAGAATGGTGGTCAGCGGCCTATGTCCCACATGGGGTAACAGGTGTTGATTGACTGTTATGCTGGACAACTATAGAACAGTAAGGAACTTTCAGAATTGTGTATTAGGATATTATTTCAATGATTTTAAATATGGGTAATGTAGACATTTTATTTCTATCATTGTTACACACTCTGTCCTCTGGTTGAGAATATTTACTTTTATAATACTGTCTCTAATTATGAACTACAGTTATTTGGTTGTGTTCAAGTTACCCAGTATTCACTGCTGCAATCTCCTTGGTTTGCACTAATTTTAATTTCCTAATTGGTTCGATGTGTGGACTGATTTTGTGTATATATAAGACAGTGTTTGAAATACGATCTGGTTCTGTATGTTTGGTCCATCAGCTTGTGTTCTTTTATCCCTGGATTAAGATCGAGTGGGAACAGGGTAACCGTGCAGTGATCGACTAGGCACCTACTGGCGTTTGATAAAGTAATTATTTTTTACACCATAACATAACCACTTTCATATTAAATATGAAGGCATGACGTTTGCACAGATGCATTCCTCATTTGGCAGTATAATTACCAAGAGAAGCTTAGTTGATTTACTAATAGTTACGAAGTGTAAATTACAAATGAATCACAATCTAAACGATGACAATATGTGGAAAATGTCACTAGTTAATTCTGTTAGCTGTCAATGATAAATCAAATTGCCGAAATTCTCCATACAGACACTTCATTCCAACTAGTTGCTGGAGAATACTATCACATTCATTAGATTGAAGGCAGTCATATAGAAACTAGATAAATGTAAATGAATCAAAGTAATGGTTGATTTGGTGAAACCTTAAATTCTCAACGTTGGCAAAAACATTGATTATTTGTGCATCTGTTTGTTCAGTTCTATCACATTTCATCCTTTACAAGAACCCAAATATCCTAAAATAACCTCACTTCAAATGCCGAACAAACAAGAACTAATTACCAACGATTTCCTGATACTTTGAGCAATCAATCGATTTTCTACCTTTCTTGTATCCTATAGTCATTATGTAAGTGTTAAAATATTGTAGAATGTCACCTTTCACTACAAAAATACTTCTAGTGAAAATGAGATTACAATCGGGGGTTGTGGAGATAGTTAGTTGTTAATCCTGATATCACGAATCGTTCTGAATCAGACAACCATTGACCACCTGGAAGCACTGTACAGCTGCTTCGTCCTAGTATGGGACTCTTCAGCAGTGCGCATCCACGACCCTGTTGGGGATCGAACCCAGGAACCTCTGGCTCCGCGACGAGCGCTTTACCATTGGACCACTGGACCGGCTCCTAATGGTTGATATTTCTAATTCAGTCAATTCGTGATACGTTTGCGCGACCTCATCCATTGCCATCGGTGAGTAACTGCCTCACACCCGACACGGTTGAACTCCACCGGTCACGTCTTCACACTAGAACTCCAGGAATCACCTCAAGGAGCTAGTCACTAGTGAGCTGATATTGCTGAGATTGCTGTTATGAAACCATGCAAGACAATACATATTGCGTAGTTGTATCAGCATTCCATTGCTAATTGAAGCATTTTTTTAAACATTCTTTCTTATATTTTGCAATGTTCTAAGTAGCATGGCATGCAGTATATGTAATGATTCGTTCTTCAACACATTGTCCTAATGAATCAACTAAATAGTCAGTCATAATCAACATACAGTCTAGCATAAATGTCAAGCAGTTAAAATTGCCATATCACATAAGTACAACGAGGTGAAACAGAAAAGATGATGGCAAAAGAAATTAAATAGTCAGTAAAACAATTCATTATTGAAAATGACTAACTATCAAGTGTACAATTTAATGCGATAAAACTGGATGGCATATAAGGAGAAACACTGGAACTGGAGATATGGAAAGAATTAAAACTTGAATTCAGCTGCTCCATCACGATCGATTCTCAGTTGTTTTGATCTAAAATTTTCATCAAATGACTGCGGATATCACGTTAACATCAACTAACTAGTCTACACATAACAACACTACTCAATTTGGTTTCTGTGATTTTATCAACTGGCTTTCGTATCCTTGTAAACACACGCCTGCCGATATTGAATTTGAAGGTAGGCAAAGTAATATCCACACCACCACTTCAGTCAGTTAATATTTACAGTGTCGTCAACAAGTCTATCAACATTGATTGGTTACCTATGCTTGTTTAGATTCGTACCGTTTATTCAGTCAACACTCAGTGTGTGAGAAATATGTCAATGACAATTATGATTAAAACAATGCCTCTGAACAATTATCAGAGAGGGTTTGTTTATTTAGACCATCAACTTACAACTACTTAATTATCGAAACGTACCTGTAGAGTTACACCATCTGATACTCAGCTAAAATGTATTATTATTACGACGACCAGTCATCATAAGAACACTGAGGCTTGACAATTGCTATGTTATATTTCAAATGATAGTGGCATGAAAGAGTGAAGGTAAATGGTGTACCAATTATCGTTTAGGCTTCGCTTGTACGTGAATTCACTATACACCATTCAAAATCACTTACCTGAACTTCCTGTTTCAGAAACATGGTTCAATCATCAATTTTACTCATGAGATCATGTGATGAACAATAGTTATGGTAAGGTTCAGTGATATACCATTGTCCAAGCTACTTTACATACATTCCAATAGTCGTAAACAAATGAAACCAAATACGTTAGAATATTTAGTAACGATAAAGTAACTATGTGATCATTCAAATAACATAGATATTACTCACATCACCACCACCACCACTAAGTTACATGTTACATTGTAACAATCTATTTACAATCAAAGTGACATCAATTTGTTAATTAGGTCACATACTACTCAAACAATAAAAATACGTTTCATTTCATTTGTGAATTTGGATAGATGGTATTTATTGAAGAGGCGGTATGATTCTTTTCAAAATATAAATAATGTTGTGCATAGTTTCAACAAAACACTTGAACGTTTTCAATTATGTGTATTCGCTTAGGAAACCCGGAGTATGATCCAAGTTATTTTACACAATCCTTTGTAAATCATTCAGTTTCTCTTGTGGGTAAGTCTACATTATGAACGCTTTTGTCAAAGATAACTCTTGAATGTAATCCACTAATGATAAACATTTAATGGTGATTATTCATTCAGTCAGTCGATGGTAGATGTTATGTTGTAGTGAAATAAACTAATGTCGTAGAATATTAGTGATAATAATTAACATGAAACTGATATTGAAAAATGAAACAAGTGACATGTCAGTTGAGACATCAACAGAACATCAATACCTCAGTTGTAACTTCTCAAACTGCAAACTTGGACTTGATCGATTCGAGTCTCATGGATAGAATCATTCACATCAGTTATGTTGCTTCGTATTATTGAAGAGATCTAACTATCACGAAAATTGAATGAAGTAAGCATTTCGTGTCTACTTCACTCTATTTTTTCAATTCAAGTGTCAGATCGCACAATGTCAATCCAATTCGATTAGTCAGTGGATTTGGAAACATGACTATAATGACTATTCACTGAATACTCGTATTCCGAGTCATATTTCTTTATTACGTTTGCTATAACCACCTTGTTGTCTAAAGTAATGAGCTACACCTTATCATCCTTACTTATCTATACTGTAAGTTAGGAAACTACTCAATCGGTCTTCTTTTGTTTTACATTGACATAAAATACTTAATCATCATTATACAAATAGGACAAGATTGAAGTATTGTCTAACTTTAGTTTCAATAATTACTGATTCGCATCTATTGTATTCTTCTTTCAGAAGAAGGAAACTTTGTTACATGTCCATTCGGAGTATTGTTCATGTTGTGCACATTAATAGGTTCAGGTGGACCAAGAATGAATACATCAAAACAAATAGGTAAAGCGATTTTCGATAGATATGATGGTAACTACAACGACTGGGAAAGTCTTGCATCCGATGCAAATTGGTTACATACGTCAACATTCGATTCTTTGACTGAAGAAATGACATATATAGACGATGAAGCGAAGCAGATTATCACATTAGCTAATGGTATATTTGCAAGTAATGATTTACGCGTTAATGAAGATTTTGAATGCCTACTGTCAGAATATTTTGATGAAACGGTGCACAGAGTAAGTTATTTATGTGATTGGTAAGAATATCTATGAAACACAACAGTATTCATTCTTAGGGATTTGTAACATGAGATAAATTAGATGTGGTTCCAATTGAAATAATGTAGAGCAAATTGAATGTTTTGTGCATCGAGAATTCGTAAACTGTTACTGCAGTATTGAGAATTGAGAATGTTCATGCTGATTAACATTCAATATTTATGTTTGTATTCGAAATAACTTGATACTGACTGGGTATAATTGAAGATTGGGAAACATTAGACAACTGTTTCTTATGAGCATCAGACTGGTGAGAGGTGATCTCTGTCTTGCAGTCACAAAACACTCACTTCACCCACTTGACCTCAACTAGGTGTTGTATGTTTTGAAGATGACTATTTGTTAGGAATATTAACCTTCATTCTCATGCAGATTTTACGGAATACTTTGTTTAATTAAACTCCACTAGGCTTTTAAACAACAACAGAAAACGACAGTTAAATAGTTTTGTGTAATGTGATACTTGTAATTGTTGTCTTCTATTACTCACATTTTCAAAACTTGCTCTATTGGCACACACGTCAACAGGATAACTTACCATAACCATTCTGATAATGTGATGTGAAGACGGAATTAGTCTGAGAAATGTGAAGGTGTATTTGCGCTAAACATTTCAAACAATCTAATCTCAGACACAGACGCTTTTCAAGGCATTGAAGGCATATACATAAATACTAGCTAACTGATAAAGGTCAAGTTGAATAAGAGGTTGAATATCTACAACGTGATAATTGAAGAATAAAAGATGGGAGAATTAACCAAATACTACAGTTAAAAGTGGATGAACATGTGCTTAAGTGACTTCAAAATGGAATGATATGGAGTGATCGGATAGAACCAAGAAATAGAAAACCTTCCTCATCTATCTCAAGATACATAATTGAAACAGGGCATAGGTGTGAGAGTGCAACGGCTTTTAATGCTTTGTATAGGAGTTGTCACAAACGTATGTTTTACTATAATTAGTAGCTCGGTAGTGTGACAATTTTATTGTCTTCTCACCTTTTATTTATCAATTATCACTTTGCAGCCATTCGATCCTTCATTCATTGTGATCTTTTCCATTTAAATGACTTGGCAAATACATTTGTGTGTGTTTGTGACCAGACTGTTTTAAATGTACAGACCAACTAAACCTTTACAATGTTTAGACCGACTTTGTCATACCTCCATATTGTCAAATTTTGTATAATGAGACTTATTGTTTTACGATTTAAAGCCTATGGATTTACTTACTTTCAGATATCTTATTACATAACTTCAATTGAACAACCTTTAAGTAAATTCATTTTTAGAGCCTTCATTATCAGCCTCAGTTCCTGTAATCCAAGTAACCAATGTCTTTATCTTAATGTTTGTAATTTAGATGTGTGTGAACATTCTAAACAATCTCTTGTATTCTCTTCACACTCATAAGTATATCTGTGCACACAATTCTTGTCAACAGCTTACCGAGCTACCACCAACAAAGTAGTCTGTAGTAAAGCGTCAAAAGACTTCATACTTTTCATTTCGTATTCGATGTGGCTTGTGTAGATAGTGGATAGATCGCCACAAGAACCCGACTGGTCATCACTTTGAATGTAACTCAAATACGCATGTTGTTTAATCACAATTAAAAAGTCACTGAAATTCACGAAGCACCTTGTTAATCACAGATTGTCAACACAATACCAAATGTAATTTCTTAGTTTGTCAATAATAAATATTGAATTTGTCGATTTGTTGAGAAGGTATAAACTGAAAGATAGAGGAACAGACAAACCTTTTTTTCTTTATTAGTATCAGTAAAACAACAGGAAAGAGTCACAGTGTACTGTAAAGCGTCGTAGCCTAGCTTGGAATACAGTTTAACACCGTCTATTTGAACCATTTGGTCGAAGAGTAATGTATTACATTTTCGAATCTGACGAATTCACTGATTAGGAAAATTTACTAACTGCATGAATAACTTGTACTCAACCGTTAGATATTCCTGTCCTCATAAAATTCTTGTTGACAATACTACAGTCGGAGAATAAGTACGAGTTGAAGTATTTATCATGTTATCCACGTCAACATGAAATTCTTCACTCAGTTTCACGATGGATCCAGCTTTTTCAGTAGATGATGCTTTAAGATCAACAAAATCAATCAAAAAACCAATATGAATCGTTTCCATGCTAATTACTCACCTTTTCTGTATTCTTTATCTTATTCAAAGGTAAATTTTACTGATCAACATGAAGTTATGCAAATTGTCAACAAATGGGTTGCAAATAAAACAAACAATCTAATAGCAGACTATTTTAATAATCCACAAGAAATACTGCCAAATTCTTTACTGAATCTATTCAGTGTTTTTCATTTTAAAGGTAAACAACTTGATTATCACTGAAGGATTGTTGCCATTATGAATCATTTAGTCAAAGTCGAGAACCTTTGATAATTTAAGGAATTTGACTACGATCTATGATATTCATTAACGACTGTAGTGTGAATTTGTGAGGAATGATTTCATGCCTCATATGTTCCTTGGTGAATCGAGTCCTTAATGGGTTTCGACAAAGTGATACAATTTTGTTGAACTGATTAGTGGAATAAAAATTAAATGTGCATAAATTTGATTCAGTGATCGTTGGATAGAATAAATAAGAAATGTGTAAGCACAACAATGGGATACTGGTTAACATATTGAAGAATGACAATCAGATAGTGGGTTGAAATTCCACTCACCATAGTAACGAGATGTTTCAGGTACACATTTTGTACTTTGATGTCAGCAAATGCCTAATGCATTGACTGTAATGAACACCAAAGTTGTGTAATGTTACACATTTCATGTTCTCTTCGACAATCATCAAATTCAATTGATACAAAGTAATTTTCATTGTCCAGAATAATTCAGATATTCTGAGATAGTTTGAAGTGTCAAGTGTCAGCACTTACATACCATCTTAGTAGAATGGATGTTTATAGCTGGCCTCGATGCTTTACATTCATGAGTTCAATTTCTTTAAAAGTAAATGATGCTCAACGCTGACGATTCCTATATTGGTATGAAAAAACGGAAAAGTGCATTGTTGAATACATCCGTAAACTCGTTGAGGTCAGTCAGTAATGAAAACTTCAAATGGAGTATATTGTTGCATTAAATATGTCATTGCCTCAATCTTCCTTATTAAAGTAAGCCATATTTTACTACTAATACAAATGACTCAAATTAAACAATTATACTGTGAACGATGCCAAACACAATTTAGTATTGAAGTCACTTAACACCAGTCATTTTGATGTTTTCATTTATTCAGATGTTTGGGAAGTGCCTTTCATTCACATGTTCACAGAAAATACAACTTTCGAAGTATCAACAGGTCGACAAATACAAGTACCAATAATGTCCAGCGAAGAGGAACTTGATTATGGAGATTTTCAATCAGAAGCATTTGAAATGATCAGTAAATCATTCAAGGTTAGATAAAATGCACAATTCACTTGTTTTTCTTGTTGTCAACATTTCACGAAACATCTTTTAACTAAGTTCTCATTTTACATTTCTGCCCACAGAATACACGATTCAGTTTCATCGTGATGCTACCTAAAGAGAAATGGAATTTACATCATCTTTCACAATTCCTCACTGGCAATAAATTATTGAAGCCATATATTGAGCAATTAGAAAACAGTATGGTTTCATTGAAACTGCCTAAACTGAAGCTAGAATCATCATTAGATGTTGTTGAATCACTTAAATTGCTTGGAATAAATGATTTATTCGAACCTGGTATAGCGGATTTATCAGGTTAGTCAACAATGAGTACTTTATTTTCATGGTTTGATGTAGTCCACAAAGAGTTCACCGTTCACCATATGTGTTGTGATGATAGAGGTTATAGAGCCATTCTAGATTATGTGAGTGATGTAAATAATTGAAATTTTCCATATTCGCTTTATTTCATATGTGTAGAGTTATTTGAATTTGTGTGCTGACAGTATGATGGTATAGTGCAACCACATTAAATTGATAAAAATGATAAATGAAAATATCTACAGTGAAATCTCCAGCATTCAGTGAACAGACTGGAGACTGAGAGTGCTAAATTCAATACACTGAGACACTGGAAATCATCTGACAATATTCATTGTTTATTTAAAGCAACACAAGTGGATATGAATCAGAAGTACACATTATGGAATAATCTCTAGTTAGGGAAGTATTAGTAATAATAATAATAATTATTATTACTATTATTATCATTATTATCATATAAGTAGTAATAATAAGAATAATCAATATTAGAATTGGTGACTGAATATTCAGTCAACCAAAGAAATAACTTCTTGAATTTATATTTCATTGCTTCATTTATGATACCAGACCATTTAACACAGATGATCTTCATTACAAAATGACAATAGAAATTTAAATGGCATATGTTGGGATGATTACTACTTACAAGATAACATGAAATGCTTCATATTACTAACATCGAATGAAAGTAGTCATATTTGGTTACTTTATTTTTTCAAATATTCAGGATACTTACAAGTTCTGTAAATAGACAAGACACATTTAAATCGATTCACAATCAAATTATTCCATCGACATCAATAAGATTCTTTATAGAAATGCCTCATTGTTCATTTTAAATGTTTATTTTCAGGAATAACAACACAACACAATATTCATGTTGCTTCATTTCGACAGAAAGATCTTATTCGTATAGATGAAGTCGGCATTGAAGCTGGATCAGTAGCTAATGCAATGTTCATTCCATTATCTGCGCACAGAAATCTTATTGAATTCCACGTCACACATCCATTCATCTGTTTCGTGTATGACAGACAATTAAATCTTCCATTGATTTCAGCTCGAGTGATAGAACCATCTGCAACCATCTAGACTACTAGTCACATCTTATCAAAAATCCGCATTGTCTACATGAAATAAACAATCTGCATTCCTATTTCAGAATGGACTATTGATTTAAGTATAAAGAAATAAATGGATGTCCATTTTATCAATAACAGAATTTTCATCAGATTTCATGTACTTTATCTTCTGTATCGTTTGAATATTGTAGACATGAAAAGCATAATTGCTACTGAGTTTGTAATGATCAGATTTCTTGGCACTATTTGTACTGTTGGTAGTGTAGTTAATTTTTATCCCATCTATCCATCAGTAATAAACTGATGACTGGAAGTCATGGTATCGAATATGAAATGATGATGACACGGATTATTGAAGCACTCCTATTACTTTGAGTAAACGCATATCTACTTATCAATGTATCAAAATGAGAGTGAATAGGTATTCGGAAGCGTGCAATGTGTCTTAATACCAATCAAACTGATTCTATACCCCATATGTGAAATTCATTGACGTTGATAGTCAGGTCAATTGAGTTTAGGCAATGCTCTTTTGAACTTTGAATTGCAGAATATTACGGGTATTGGAATGAATGTGAATAACCATCGACTTTTCAATAATCGTTTCATCTTTATTGAAAGTACTGGAAAATTCCAACGATGAATCTTCTACTACTGAGTTAGGCTAAGATTATTCAATTTGAATTATACGTCACGTATTCACTTCAGTTACTTGATTATTATAAACCAGAGTGTAGTGAATAAGTGTTTCATTATAAAGATAAGATAAATTAGTTACTGCTTAAAGTACATGAATTAAATTGAGTAAACAACTAGTAACCAACCAATACAACAACATAATTATATTAACTAGTTTAAATATACTTATTAAATGAAAATAAATTTATTCAATGAAGGGATTTCTTGTCAACAAATTTATTATCAAGTTGTACAATCATAAATGTGTATGTATGTGTGTCATATGAAACTCATGCATCAAATTGTGAATCACTCACTACTGTAACGTAAATTAGATTCAGACATAGGACTCTTGGTTTATTTGATTGAATTTTATAGATTATACGAAATGAGGATTCTGAGGTTGAATGCTCTGATTCTACTATTTGTTGCATTATCGCATACTCAGTAATGCCGGATAATGCTTTTAGACAAGGTGAATGTACAGCTTCAACGAATGACCTATACATCTGACTCCACATGAACAGTTATACTGTCAAATGAACACTGAATCGGTCAATTATGACAGCTTATTTTTTATCTGGATGTATAAAAGTGGGCGTTAGTTCAACGCTTTTCGAAGAGTCGATGCAAAAAATTCCTTCTAATCGACCTTTCTAAACAATTTGTAGTCACATCTTTTGCCATATCCTCCTTTAATGTGAGGTCTATATAGTGTTGTCTTTGATTCACTCTCATGTTTTTTTTCGATAATGCGTGTGGGGTATCCTTTTTGTGAGAAAATTGATCTCAGTAAAATTACCACAGCCTTCGCAATCTACTGTACAGATTCTGCGCTATCGTGAACATAACAAGCGGGTTATGTTGTCCCTTCTTATTATCGAAACCCAACTGTGGAAGTTGGTCAGCTATCCATTCTATATAGGCTTCATATAAATTTGTTGCTATTTAGTTCCATCATTTCTTCTAGTAAATGGAACGTCTAGGAATTATAATTGTGAATCGCGTTCTTGTTCCATTTTGACCAGTGGAAACTATTAAACGATCTAAATATTATACTGAATGTCGAAATTTTAATCAAATATTACGAATGAGTCAACGATATACCACCTATACAACACTAGTTTGCTGATTGTCATCTCTAGATTACTGATTTCAACTCTGGTCATGAAGAATTCTGCTAATAATGGCCCCAGTGGTTAGCCCATTATTAACCTATCTATCTGCTTATATTATCTCATCATCAAAGGTAAACTGTACGTTTACAGTGCATAAGAATATAAGTTCCTTTAAATAGGATGTGGAAATTCCAATATCTATTCGATTTGTATCTATGTAGTTGTAGATAAAACATGTCCGTAAATAGTGAGTTTACATCTAGTGGTAGCATTTTCTTATTCGAAACATCTACATTATCTGTTGCATCATAAAGACAGTATTTACAAACGTATATTCATGTTTGCTCATGTAGTTATGTAATCCACCTTTCGATTAAATGTTATGAAGACCCTCCAATATCTAAGATAAGACAAAGAGGTATTCCAACTATGTATACCTTTATGTACCTATAACGTCTTATGCATATTTATAAGTCTGCGATTGCATAGTTGGATAATAACTCGTTGAAATGTAATTCATTCTCAGAATGAATAATAATAATAACAATAATTCAAGAGAATTATTAGAAAATTAGTATATATGTATGCTGTAAATATTCATCTTAGATACCAAAACTATAGGCGGACAATATTGAGGTGTTCGTTACATGGACGAAACAACTGTTCAGTACTCTTTGGTTTTCAATAGTAGTCAACAGTGATCAATCCGTGATAATCACAAACAACAACATAAAACTTGTTTTCAGTTGAGATTCTAAAGTTTAATATACTGAATGACCGCTTGACGATTTCTGACAGTTAAATTAGCTATACATTGAATCATGAGTTTATCCTTACCGTTGAAATATGAAATGTATGAAAGAACATTTCATATCGATAGATATAACCAGCATATATGATGATACAGATATTTATATTAATCTACTTAATTTCAGAAGTGTGGAATTAAGTAGTATGTTATATAACGTACGATTATTGATATAACGAGAAGTTTGTTACATATTTACAAGGTGCATATTTTGAACAGGATTCACTACTTTGAATTCTTTAACATTGTTTTGAGCTCTGTATTGTTATATTTGAAGTATTTGTTAGGGTTGAGTTTCAGCTTCATATACAAAAGTTCAAACTATATTAAGTCAAAGAAAAGTTTCTTTCTCTCATGATCAAATACTTTCGTCAGTCTCTGATACTAATCAAATTTCTCTGTATCCAATGCTCCACAAGTCAAAAGCAGTGTAACAGAATGTAGTGTTCCAGATCTATTTCTCTTAATAGTCTCCTTAAATGATATTTTTCAATAAGTTCAAGTTGATTCAACCGATCCTCTGTGCCGAATAACTTTAGGCTATATTTGGCCTGTACAAAATATTTAATATGAATAGAATACAATGAAATCACCTAATGAGATTCTTAATGTCGGAGTCTAAATAAATGTTGGTTTTTAGGATGTTTACTATCCAGCTTATACAACACTAAATTATGCATTAGAATATATAAAGTATACGTCAGAACATTAAGAGAGTACTATACTTTTATTTTAAATAGTGTTCGTACTATTGGGGAACTATTCAGAGTCTGTTCAATCTCGTATTACAGTTTGCATTAGCATGAGTGACAAGAATTATAGCATTCTTAGCCTAAGATCAATGTTTCAGATTTATATTCTAAATCAATTATAGATATATTATATCATGTCAATGCCTATTAACCCACGTCGAACATAAGCCGCCAAACAACATTCTCCAACTAATTCTCTCCTGAGCTTACCTTTACAATTCTTAACAAGTGTTGTTCATTCTCGTCATTTCTGTCTCCGATTCTCTAGGCAATATGTTCTTGCGCCTTCATCTTTTCCTCTGTGCTTCAGGATTCCAAGTTATTGCTTGTCTTGTGATGTAGTTTGATGATTCCCTCAATGTGTGTCCTATCCACCCCCATCCAGCGTCTTCTCCTAATTTCTTCCTTACCTGGAAGCTGGTTGGTCTATTTTTTGCTACAGAAGGTTGTTGTTCATGGTGTTTTACCAACAAATCCGAAGCATCTTGCACAGACAGCTGTTTTATAAACAGCATTTTATAGTTCTCTAAGTATAATCTTCATACAATAGAACTGTCTTAACATCTGTATTGAAAATGTTGACTTTGATGTTGGCTGACACGTGGTTTGAGTTGCAGGTTTTTTCGATTGTAGAAATACTGTTCTTGCTTTCACATTTGCATCAGACTCTCCTCCTTTTCGATGACACTTCCCAAGTATGTTAAGTCTCAACATCTTCCAGAAATTCTCTGTGAAGTTTGATTGTGTTGGTGTTCTTTGTTTCGTATTTGATGATCTTGCTTTTCCATTTTCGTATGTTTAGGTCTACTACTGCTGAGGCTGCTGCTACACTGTCTGTCTTTAACTGTATTTGTTACTGTATGTTGGATAAAAGAGCAAGATCATCTGCAGAGTCTAAGTCATCTAGTTGCATCCATGTTGTTCTTTATATTCCTAGCTCACCTTGAGATGTTACAGTTTTTATGATTTAGTCAATCACCAGCAGAAAGAGGAAGAGCTAGAGTAAACATACTTGTCTGACACGGGTCTTCACTTCGAAAGATTCTTAGCGCTGACCTGTATGCACTATTTCGGTGTAATCCGTCTTAAGAATTCTGTATGATGTTAACTATCCTTTCGGGTACGCTTTAATGTCGAAAAAGACTCCATAATATTCTCCTATCTACGCTGTTGAATACTTTTTCGCGGTCGATGAAGTTGATATGAATTGGTGAATTCTATTCAATTGATTATTCCATAATGAATCGTTGAGTAGCGATTTAGTCGTTACACGATCGGTCTTTACGGAATCCGTCCTATTGATCTTGAAGTTGGGCATCGACTGGATCTTTCTTTCGGTTTAATAACTCTCTGTTAAAAACATTTCCTAGCACTTAAAATAGAGTGACGCCTCTGTGTTTCTTGCACTTGGTAAGATCCCCTTTTTTGATATCATGATGGGATTTCCTTCTTTCCAGCATGTTGAAACATGATCTTACTTCTAAATCTTCCTTAAAAGTATGTGAGGAGTCTTTTGCAGTTATTTCTATATCTAAATTCAGTGCCTTACCTAGTACTTTGTTAGTTTTTCTAACTTGTCACTCGTGACTTGACATTCAGAGGGCCATATTGATTTTTTCAACTATTGATGGGTCGGTGTTATTAGGGAGGTCCGTGGCTGCTACTTCAATGACTGGTGGGTTCAATGAAGCTGGTCTATTCAGGAGTTCTCCGAAGTGTTCTATTCACTTGTTTCGTTGCTTTTATATCTCGGTGATTGGTTTATCATCCTTGTTCTTGACTGGCTGTTCTGGTTCACTGAATTTTCCAGCTAACTTCTTCATTGTGTCAAACAGATGTCTCGTATTTCCTTCTCTTGAAACTTCTTTGGGTGACATTGCTGGGTCCTCCATTTATTTTCATTTATCCGACCTAATGATTCTCTTCACTTCCTTGTTGGCTTCTGTGTATTTAGCCTGTTCTTTCCAATACTACCGCTTCAGTTGTTCAGTACTCTATTTAACTTCATCTTTATTTTAGCCACCATCAAGTGGTGATCGGAAGCTATAGAAGTTCCTCTCTTTGTTCTTACATCTTCTATGGTCCTTCTAAACTTTTTATTGATACAGATGTGGTTAATTTGGTTCTCTGCAATGCGGTCCAGTGAAACTTATGTAGCTTTCTGTACATGTTTGTGCGAGAATATGATGCCAATTATAATCATTTCGTTGAAGGCAAACAAGTTTGCAAACCTCTTACCGTTTCAGTTCCTTTCTCCCAGTCCATGTCGTCCCGTGATGTCTTTATATTCTGTGTTGTCCACTCCAACCATGACGTTGAAGTCTTCCATCAGAATGGTCAGGTTATTGGCTGGGAATTTCTCTATGATTGACTGCAGCCTCGCATAGAACCGGTCTTTGTTGTCTTTGTGGTCGTCGTTGGTGTGTGCATAGCACTGGATGACATTTATTATGATACCTTCCTTCTTTGTTGTCAAGAATGCTTTAATGATTCTAGGTCCATGAGGTTCACAACCTATAAGAGCCTTCCATACTTCTTAGGACAAGATTAATGTTACTACTTGTGTGACTGAGGCATTTTCTTCTTTGCGGTTGGAGTATGAAAGCACTTCTCCTGAAGATAATTTTTGCTGTCCAGCTTGTAACCAAGGATTTTCCAAGTATATATTCAGATTGTATCTTCTCTCTCCATCAGCTATTTGAATGCTACTCCCTGTATCTCACACCGTGCGAACATTCCATGTACCTATATTGAATTGTTGCTCTGATTGACAGAAGGAGCATCGTCATCATGACTTTCGAAAAAGCTTGGCTTTCACCAAGAAGCGTCATAACTCTTGAAAATGAAGACCTAAATCTTAAGACAGAGTCAAAATGAATTTTTCTAGTTAGCGTTATTTTAGCAAGGTTGTTTTTTATGGGACTAAGTTGCTAACCACATGCTTATTTCTTCTTCTTTATCAGGGTTTTGGGTCGGCTGTAACCCTGGGAGGATTCCAGGCAGAGTTAGGAAAATGGTTGCTGACAAGATATTAGGTTTCAGTGTGTTGTGATATTTCGAATAAATCAAATTTGCTATCTTAATTTGTGGAATAATACACCTAGAAAACTAACAAGATGATATGATGTGAATATATCTTACAAATAATATCAATTGAAAATGATAATGTAAGCATTCATATTGTTTGGTTTACATCATAATATTATGAATCATTAGCTGTATCCAAGTATTCTTCAAATGATTTTCTGTTCAAGCTCTTCTTGATGGACTATATTCAGAGGATTTATATTTAGAATACAGAATCATTATGCTTGTTAGATCTACCAAAGGAAGGGGAATATTCCGATTTGTTGTTAGTTGTTATAGCTAGGGGGGAATACTAAATGATAACGGAAGAAAGGTTAGATTGTGAAAAGAGAGAAATCAACTGAAGTTAAACAATTAGAAAATAGTAATGCTGCATTGTATGCAGTTAGCTACGGTAATATTCATCAATGGTTATTCATTTAAACGGATTGTGTCCATAGTTTAGGTTAACCTCAAGTCATGAATATTAAAGGATGGTCGAAAACTACAGATTATTCAGCAAAATGTGTTAGTTCGATTTTGAAACAGTAGAAATCTTCTGGTCTCAAGATGGAGTTCCAATTCTAGACAACATTTCTTTCTAATAAATCTTTAATCGTAAATTTCATATATGTCCAGTATCTAAAACCAAATGACCTCACAGCTTCCTATAATAAATTAAAAGAAGTTTCATTATTATTAGTACTATTCTTCATTAGATAGTTCAATGAAGGTCAGAGAACTTTTAGCAAAATACAATGCATTTCTGTGTGTAACAATGTATTCAACAATCTCCCAACTGATTGCTTATTGGTGAATCATTACTCGATTTCAGTATATAAACCCAGTCACAATCTGAAGTATTAGACCTAATCGAGTATATCTGCAATTGAGAATGATGCAGTGTTCAAGATATACGCTAGTACTTCTATGCTTTATAAGCTTAGTGGTGTACACCCAATGTGAACATATTTGTCAAGTGATGCCAAATATTACTATGGTAAGTGTACATTTATTCAAGTGTTTCACCTTTATAGAATTTCGGCGTATTGGGTCAACCGATTGATAAACGTCAACAGGGTGGCAATCGACTAAAATTTATTGTTATCTATAGGCCAAGCATGGAAAGACATCCAATGTTTGGTCAATTCAAAGTAAGTTTACTGAATTTCAACTCATTTATATCTTATGTCATATTAATCGTTACTAATTTTGCCTTGCTTCCTAGCTAGTTAGTAGCAAATATCCTATTAGTTTTATCATTTGTGTATGCATCGACTATAAATTGTAAGCATTTAGATATTTGTTATTGATGAATTCAATCAACTTTATGTGCATCAAAGACAATTTTGAAGTTCTGCATATACACAGCTGTCAGTTTAGCCTTCAAAATTGATAATCGTTTCAGAAGAGACTACTTGAAATCCTTAAATTATAATTAAACATAGGCGAACAATGCTTCAATAGATTGTATAGATTTCGTTGCCTCAAACAGTTCTTCCGGTTTACAATAACGTATAATATTCTTCTATTGATAATTCACATTATTCATTAGTTAAGAGTGAATGAAGTAATTCATAATGTTCCGTATGTTTTGTATTTGTTTAGCCTTTAGTAGTAGAGCAAGCCCTTAGTTTTTGGGAAAGAACATTGAGTGTCAGGAAACCACCTAGTAGAAAACTTCTTATTGAAAGGTAAATAAACTAATATTGATACTAATATTTGGTCATGGTTACTATATGAACTATTTCTTTGAATGAATTTCTCGTCTAGTCGTTAGATTAACACATACACTTAATATCAGATTGCCCGATTATTACATAATGGCGTTTACCGGCAATTAGAATTCACCCATGATAATTTTTATCTGGTAGTTTTCGCTTGTCAATGAGATTTATGACATTGTTGGTTAAGGTTAGTCACATGTAATCACATGATAACTGAAATGTTAGATGAGAAGTGTTGAAATTGTATGTAGCAACTGTCGAGTGCTTACTGGTTAGTTCAATGATCAAAATCGACTGTCTGCACATCACTGTGTGATAATAACAATAATTATGGAATGTACCAGTAGAAGCGAATTCTCATCATTCAAAATAGTATGGATAAATCCATTCATTGAAATGGAAGTATGACTTAAGTCGATTTTAAGTAGTGTAGTATTGTGGAGGTGTCTGGAGTTATTCCTGTTGAAAGCATGTCGACGAGTCTTAGACAATACTAGTTTAACTCAATGTGAAATTGTATAAGAATTCATGTATCAATGTAAATTTATCAATCAGAGTAAAACTTTATTCTATTTAATCAGTGTTAGAAACAATCATATTCTTTTCATAATGCAGCATTTCCACATCTTGATGTTCATGTTAACACCGTCAATTATTTCTCTCCATTGAATTTACAATACTTTAATGAATACTGCACTTGAGATGCCAATCATTAATTCATTGACTGTAATCTCCTAGTCAGATGGATCAAGCAAAACGGAGTTTCTCGTTATATATAGAAACGATTTCACTATATCGCTTTTAAATTGTCGATTCATGAGGGATATGTGTACTGCGGTTGACATTTGATGAAGTTATGATTGCCCATACTAATGAGTGTAGCATCTAACTGATCAATACGGTCAATTTCACAGTTTCCTTCTTTCCTTTTAGCACCAATGACCATGGATTTTTTTTACAGTTATTACTTATTTAACAGTATATGTCTGTATATTTCAATTCTTATAGAGGATGTGTTGAACCAGTATTTTACACAGATGGTCGAACAGGTAAAAAGTTCTGTAAATCCCAATGTAAACAAAATGCAATGTGTTACGATCATCCAGTTCCGAATCAATATGCTACAGTAAGTTTTGTTTAAATGATACTATTGATTGTAAAGTCCACATTTGATTCTTTAATTGTCATACACTTAACAATTGGCTTGGAATTGTAAAATTGAACTTTATTTGATTACATAACACTTCAGCATTTCTAGTGACAACATCAGTACCCACTGTCAGGTAATTAGACATCACATTAGTTTCCTTTGTGATATGAGCGAAACTGAGTATGAAGTAACTCTGATTTAATATTATGTGCAGACATTGAAAACGTTTTCAACACGTTTTTCAACATCTCAAATTTGATGTAGTGAAATCACACCAATGGAATTGTAGTTGCACATTGTTGAGTATTACACTGAAATTTAACAGATGTCTAGTACCTTCTAGTTTGTACACTGTTCTCATATCTTGACGAGACAGTTAGTAAAGTGACACTATGATAACTTGGTTCTACATTTATATCCATTTGCTAGTACATTAGTAATCTCAATATTATCCAGGAATTGTTATAAAATACCCGTATTTATCAAAACAAAGACGTTTGAGCGAAGAATATTGTTTTTGATGAATTCTTATCAAGAACTACGATTATGACTGTACAAATAGCTAATTCTGAGGTGGTTACATCATTTGGATACCAAGAATTACAGTAATATGAATTCGGTATTATTGTGTAAATGTCTATTGTTTTTATTACACTAATAACTATCATGTAATTTGTTTAATTGGGTGTTGTGGAATTTATTAAATATCAATTTTATATCACTAATTAGTCCAAATTAAACAATTATTCATAACTAAGAAGCACTGGATAGCTGTTTCGTCCTAGTATAGGACTCCACCGATTAACACCTATTACTCTACAAGGGGCTAGACCCGCTGCCTTTTGGCTCCCCAGTAAATGTTTTGCTATTGGATCACCGAACCGGCTCCTAATGAATGACACTTCTAACTCAGTCAATTCGAGTTATATTTTCGCGGCTTCATCCATTATCATCTACGGGTAATCGCTCTCTAAATTTATACGACAATTGGCATAATAAGATTATCCATAGATCATGTAGGTATACATATGTGCGGTATGCTAGGAGGGAGACAAAATTACAATTGGGTCAAGTGTTGTCAATCAATGACTAAATTATACATAAAATGATAGCCTTCCCATCTTTTATTTTTCAATTATCGCATTGTAGGCAATCGACCTTTCATTCATCTTAACCTTTATTAGTTTTCCATATAAATGACTTGATTAGTACATGTGTGTGTGTGTTGAGGTATCTATGCCTAATTCAGAGACGTATTTCTGTAAGTACTAAGTGAATTTATGAATTAAGTATTACTTGATCAGGATAGTTTATTTCTGTAATGAATATCATGGATCGACGTCGAAATCACTTTGTGAAATTCAGTCTCACTCAGTAATAAAGTTTGATTACTTCATTAGACGACAATTCAACGTAGTGAAGATACTCATAGATTAAGCCAGATTTAAACAAACTATTTAGCAAAATAAGTGGTATTAAGTAAAGCAACCTATTAGGACAATACGTAGAAGTAATTGGCTGAAATATCCCAATATTTATGGTAAGACACGTAACTACCAACAGGCTACAATCAGCACCAATTCTTAATTATTCGTTTCATCAATATAATTCGTAAATGGAAACACTCGCATATAATTAAGGTTCGTATTACTTCTGTTCTATATATACGAGCGGTTATTTCACACATTTGCTATCTGTATTTCTATATTTTTTTCAATACAGGGATGTGCAATGGGAAGTGGCGGTAACGATATAAGAGATGTTTATCAAGATGGTGCTGGATTCGCACCAAATGAATATGTTCTTTTCGTAGAAAGTGAGAATAAGAAAGGTTGTACATCTGGTTCAACATTGGCTTATGCAGGTCCATGTGAAATGCATCCTACAACCGATAGGTAATAAAGTGTATGTAATAATAATAACAGTTTATTTAATTGATGCCTTGAGTAATAAGTAGTATATCAAAATATTCACCGGCGAATGAATGCATATACCGAAATAATAGTTTCGTATTAAAATTTATTCAGACCGGTGAGGATTGCTATGTATTTTATGTCATCACTAATTAAATCACTTCCATTAATCTTATTTGATTCTGAAATTGACAATATGCTAATAAAAGTTAATTCATTCGCAAACGAACTATTTCATTCATGAAGAGTTTATTAAGGTAATTCATTGAACCTTGACATTTGGTTTATGAGATTATCTATGATACTGTATTCATATGTCCTACTATTAATGATCTTATTCTCTTATACTTTGAAATCTGATATCACAGAGTTAAACTGTGCATATTATGTTTTCTGGCATTATTGAGTCAGTTGTCGAAGCAACCAAGTATTATTATTATTATTATTATTATTATTATTATTATTATTATTATTATTATTATGGTGTGTCATACAACCATGTTCACTTGATTCCAATAATAATTCTGAAGTACTGAGTAATTGTTAGATTACCACCTTTTCGTAAAGCACTTGTTACCTTGTCAAACATCAGTATATTTCTGTTAGTAAGTAGAATTGTATTTCGTATAATTATAAAACTAGTCTATGCTAAACATTACATGTTACATGCTTGCCCATGTATATTTTAGACCAATTATGGGATCAATCAATTTTTGCCCACAGAAAGTACAAATTCAAGAACCAGGCAAAACGATGTTGATTGGAACAGCTATTCATGAATTGGGTCATGCTTTGGTAATTGTTTATACAATTGATGACTGAGTGTTAATTTATGTTTAATAGATTGCAAATCTTCCGTCAAATTCCCATCTATATGCTTCCATCAAACTTGTTTTCCATACACACGATGATGTAGACATTCAGCTTTAATCATATATTAGTTACAGATTTCGCATACAAAAGAATACTATTATGTAACTAATGATTATTACTTGTAGTTAAAACAGCTTCTTTTGGAGAGCTGTTAATCGTATCATGGGTGCTTGTTGATACGCTATAAAATTCAGTTTGCCTAACTAAACTTAACCGAATCTAACAATCCTCTGTAGTAACAAGTAATTTTCTCATTGTCGGTATGTATTATCTAGTCCTACTACTTTGTCTAAGTACTAAATCCAGAGTGTCATTGTTACTTGTCGTAATTATTCATACGATTTAAACCATATATGATTGTTTTGTATTGAACAAACCAGTAACAACATTGTAATGGATCAGGTTCTGTGAAACCATGAAATGATCATCATTTCATAAATATTGAAACTACAGTTATATTTTTTAAACATTTAAAGTTTCTTTTTAACGAAAATAGCATACTATTTGTTCTTTTAAATCTGCCTATGCATGACTGGAGTGTACTTTTGATAACTGGTAGGTATTGTACACGTTATGTTTCATTGTAACTTTAGGACAAGAAAAGTAACTAACGACGACAGGAATGTCCAAGAATACCTTCCTTGAAGAGATTAAGTTGATGTCAAGTTTTACGAAATATTCAGTGAAGAATATAATTGCTATCCCTTTAGGTAAACAGTTTACACATTTTGACCCAAATTTCCTTTCGTAGGAAATTTTGTTCAACCTTCTCTCAGATTGGTACTATGACTTAAATGTGGTCTGTTTGAGCAAAGAAGGTCCTCAGCCATTTGTACTTTTTTACAAGTAAATCCTCCTCTTCTAAATACAGTTTGTTATCATTTTGTACTCTGAATAACTTACTACACACAGTAAATATGCAACTTCAAGATATTATAACTTATTTTTACTGTAATTTAGAATGTCATTATGTTATGTATCATAGATTTCTATAATGAAAAATATTATTATTATTTATCTAAATACATTCAATGCAACAAACACTTTAGGGTTTTGTGAAATCGAATTACGCATTGATGCGTGATCAAGACGGTAAACCGAGGACACCAAGAGATCCTAAATCTGGCAGACCACCATTGAATCGTGAGAGGCAGTATGATGCCAGGTAAGATGTTTTGATTGTAATATTTTCTTTTGTTAACTATTTGGTATACAATTACTTTCTCAAACTCTTAATCCAGTTTTTCGAATTCACTTATTATAATCGAGTTAGTTTTTAAATTAACCTAAAGGAAGGTAATTTTTCAACTGTTTTATTTGCTTTCCACTTGGGGTAAACTCAAATTATGCCAGGCAACCAAAATAGGTGAATTCGTTTTACATAAGAATGAATCAGTTTGTTTTAAAGACACATTTCAATTTAGCCTTTGAATCCATCTGTGGAATAAATAACTTCATTGTCTTTATAGAAAACTAGATTTCTAGCCTTGTTTGCCTACGTCTAAAAGAATGTAAAACAATAGTGAATCAGCTTTATACAATAGGTGTGATATCCTATTACGTGGATAACTATGGACAATCATTCGATTATGTGAACGTTCAAGGTATGAATTCAAGGAACTTTAAAAACATCAGGTATTTTCTGAATACATACAATCAAAGGTAATATGCGTTAAACCCATAAATCAATATACAATCTACTTGTGAATTCATATGGAAACACAAAACCACATTAATGGTACGTAAACAGTGAGTCAAGATAGTCAACACCACCTGAAAAGATAGTTAAATTCAACAAACCTTACCAGAATAGATTAATTTAAGGTTTGTAGAATAGACAAAGGTCACCTAAGCTTAAGGTAACTGAGGATAGAGTGTTACAGGTCGACAGTGAAATCTTTTTCGAAATTAACTACTGAAATCAGAAAGTACACAATACTAATAATTCCTTTTTGAACTAAATGAATATCACACTTGTGTAATACCGCTATATAGAGGCAATCCGCTCTGGATGCACATATGGCAACAGAGGCTGAGCAGTTTCAGTCCATTACAAATCAACGGAAAGATACAAGCCTATTCTGAATTACATATGTACCCGTTGCACAAGTGTGACTGTCTGGACACAGTAGCCTAGTGGTGAACGCGGTGGCGTTTGACACGAAGCGAACTGAGTTAGAATCCCACTGTGAACATCAACATTGGGATGCAGGTACATCCAGCCGACGAGTCCCAAATAGGATGAAACGCGCGTCCTGGATTCCACTTGCCAGTCCCAATCCAACTTAAATATAACTTGTGTAATACCGCTATATAGAGGCAATCCGCTCAGGATGCACATATGGCAACAGAGGCTGACCAGTTTCCGTCCATTACAAATCAACGGGAAGATACAAGCCTATTCTGAATTAAATGAATATCAATTCGTCAATTTTAGATTGATCATGACCTCCTAGCTGGATAGTTAAATTGAGGAGCTTCTATCGCCATTCTGGCGCCGATGTGCTCCGGAGATACAAATCTTTTCTTCCAGCTCAGTTGGTCAATTCATTGGTGAAATTGTACTAAATATTAATTACAATAAACTTTTTCACCAAGGATAGAATATAAAAACAATTTGATTAATGTCTTCACTACTTCATTAATTAATGTGTGGTGACCGTTTATTGTAGTGTATTTTAGTAGTAACATTACAATTATTTCATTGAATTGCTTTTGAAATAGTTTCCATAGTTTGTTTTTTTCTTACTAATTTCCAGTGAAAATACTGTAAGAACAATTAATCGACCATGGGTTACAGCTGCTGGAACATTTACCAAGAGTTTCTTATCATTTGTAACACCAGCTTTACTAGTAAGTTTTGTTTAAAGAATTATCGTATTTTTGTCGTCTGTCTAAATAAGGATTTCAATACATGAAGTTGCTACAACAATTTTAGATGTCATTTAATATGATTTCAAAATATTTTCAATTCATAATTCATATGTTCTTATCTAGGAAGAGGCGCGTAGACACTACGGCTGTCCTAATTTGGATGGACTTGATATAGAAAATGAAGGTGGTGGAGGAACGATTGGTACACATTTCGAGAAAAGAATAGTTGGTGTAAGCTTTTATTTGACTTACAACTATTTGTAACTACCTACCTTATTATCTGGATAGACATGTCCTTCTTGTTTTCTTTGCTAGTGGTTAATGTGTGGTTAAACTATGTTGATATGTGCAACACACCTACACATGGTTGCCACACATATGACATTCTGTAAACACTATACAATGAAGGATCAATAAGCATAATAAAATCTTTATAGACAGAATCAAACAAATCCCCGAATTGTAACTACCAAACTAGCCTGTCTTTGAGAACAGTAAAACGTGATCAAGGAAAAGATATCTGAAATGTCAAAGAGTAGTGATTGATTGTATAATGAAGAAAGGCTGATGAATGACTGTTTCAACTACTGGTCGACGACACCTGATTATAATTTTTCTGTTATGGAGATTTATACCATGAACTACTTCATGAATCGATATATGATCGGCAATCCTTGAAAACCAGGATGCAATCAAGTACAGTTGTTTCATTCCAGTATGAAACTCCCTCTCTAGGATATATCTACAACACAAGTGGTTGGTTGAAGCCCAGGATCTGTAGGCTTCAAAATGAAAGTTTAACCATTAAATCACTGAGACTAACTATCAGCATACAATGGTTTATATTTCTAACGTTAGTCAATCTGCAGTAAGTTTGCTGTACCTCACCTATTACGCTTGATGTGTAACCGACTCATATCAGATATGGATGAACACATCTGGTCACATCTTCTCAATAAAAATTCAAAAGTTACCTTCTGGAGTTAGTCACTAGTGTGTTAAACATGTCAATATTTAGATCTCGACAGGCTTAGTTATCTAATGGTCATACATTTGATGAGAAACCTGATGGTCTTGTGAACGACACTCTGATGGAAATGTGATTTGAAATTTGTAAGTTTTCAAAATTGTAAATAGTAGGTACAAAATAAACTTCACATTTCAACTTCTACTTCTAATCATACTTTAGATTATTGTCATAAAAGTACATGACATTAGAATAGGCACATTTCAACAGATTATGAATTTGATTTATTTATTTATTTGTGCTTATCATAGGATGAAACAATGGCTGGTGTAACAGGAGTGAAATCTGTACTTTCAAGGTTAACATTGGCATTCTTCACAGATTCTGGGTAATTCAATATATTTCAGTAAACAATAATATTCTCATTAGTCATATGTCTATCTGGTGTATGATTATGTGAATTCCATTTAGATTTTAATTCATTCTATAGTTTACATCAAACTAGATGTCATTTGTTGTCTCAAATTTGATAAGGTTTTATTGTTTAATGCATAACATGTGATTTTGTTCGTTCTATCAATTGTCAATCTCCATTACTACATCAATCATCTGCATTCATTTCAACAACACTATGAATCCAGAATAAGTAAAACGAATAGGTTCGTTGTAACATTAGGGGGGTTATAAACAAATTTTTGTGTAGAGTATAAATATGTAGTGAATAGTGTAGCACAATATTCGGCACCAGTAGGCCTCAACATACAAAAATGAAAAAAAACAAGATCATCAAATACAAAACAGCGAATACTAATCCAATCAAACTTGACAGAGAATCTCTGAGAGATGTGGATACTTAACAAACTTGGACAGTATCATCTATAAACGTGAAGAATCTAGTGCAAATGTGAAGGAGGGGATTGGAAAGACAAGGACAGTATTTCTACAATCGAAAAACACCTGCAACTCAAACCACGTGTCAGACAACATCAAAGTCAACATTTTCAATACAGATGTTTAGACAGTTCTATTGTATGGAGATTATACTTAGAGAACTATAAAATGCTGTTTATGAAACAGCTGTCTGTGCAAGATACTTTGGATTTGTTGGTAAGACACCATGAAGAACAACCTTCTGTAGCAGAGAACAGACCAACCAACTTCCAGGTAAGGAAGAAATTAGGAGAAGACGCTGGATGGGGGTGGATAGGACACACATTGAGGGAATCATCAAACTACATTACAAGACAAGCAATAACTTGAAATCCTGAAGCACAGAGGAAAAGATGAAGGTCCAAGAATATATTGCCTAGGGAATCGGAGACAGACATGACGAGAATGAACAACACTTATTAAGAATTATAAAGGTAAGCCCAGGAGACATTTGGTTGTAGAATGTTGTTTGACGGCTTATGCTTAACGTGGGTAACAGACATTGATTGAATGACTGATAAAGATCTAGTAATTAAATATGGTGGTGGTAAAGTAGCTGAGTAACCACATCACAAAACACAACTTGGTATATTGTATCTTGTCTAATGAATATGTTTGTAGAAGTTAGTGAAATTGTAAGCATCTTATCTAACATGCAGTGGAATATCACTACTTGTTAATAAACAAAACTTCATGTATTACATTATATCTGATTATTCGTTTATTTCTTGTTATGATTACATTTAGTTGGTGGGATGTCGATTATTCGTTGGCTGAACCTTGGTCTTATGGAAAAGGTTTAGGTTGTAGCTTCGTTATGGAGAGCTGTTACGCGTACATGATGAAAATGAAACAAGCGTAAGATTGATATTTATCAACATGTCACTTTAAATTTTATTGACAAAGTTTAGGGTTTCATTATTTATTAAATTATATTGTTACCATGTTACTGGTAATTTATAATATGAATTTTAATTGACAACAATTTGGTTGAAATTTCAGTGGAAAAAGTATGGAACCGTACTGCGAAGAACCGAGTACACTGATGTGTTACCACAAGAAAGCATTTGGTATCTGTGCTATTGGACAGTTTCAGCAGTACTTACCACCTCAAGAACAATATTTCAAAGGTGCACCTAATACAGGAGGCACTGGATCATTGATTGATCATTGTCCTGTCATTCAAGTGAGTTTCTAGTTTATTTTCTTCTTCAGTAGGTTTAAACTGAATTAAATGAAGTAATTTTGTCAACATTTGTGTAAAAATGATCTACTGGATGTTCGAATGAAACTTTTGGCAAATATTTACAGTTTATCAAATTGTATTTTGTAGATCCTGCTGTCATAGTAACAAGTTAAATGTAGTCTGTCTTAATTATAACGCATGAATATTTCAAAAATATTTACAGATCGAAACTTTGGATAACACCATTTAGATTTATTTAGTGCTTGTAAGAAGATAGAAAATGTTACGTAATATTAACTGAATATTTGAGCGGTCAGATAGATTCATTCAAAAGTATACAGTAGAAAGGAAAATTAAGATTGAAAGAGACTCGGTCGCGAAAAAACATTCTATCTACGACTAGTCTTTAAAGGCGAAATGGTATGGGACATCCGATTAAGAAGATTAAACAGATCTGTTAAAAGTACATTCAACACTGTCAAGTTACATGTCACCTTTACGACTACTCTACAACTAACGCAGAAAACCAAGGATAAGATACTAACAGTGGCCCAACCTACATGCATTTATGAATTTAACTACTTATTTAGAGACAGTTACATAGGCGGTACTCAAAAATTCTTATCCATGAGAGCAAGCAAACACAGTTCGGCCTGGTTAACAAAGAGTCTAGCGAAATCTACTATCGGCGCGTTACTTAGCCACCTTACCGACACTATGATCACAAAATCGTGATTTATGAATCCATTTCAGCTGTATGCAAATTTCTGAATAAATTGCCTAAATGTTTTAGAATTAACCCTATTTACACACCGGAAGCATTATGCATCAAATAAAAGAAACGGAACTTGTGTATTCAGAAGAAATATATTCAACCACTCTGTTTACCTTAGTCTACAATTGGGCCTTATCCCTAAGAGTCTTTTTTCGATTGTCTCTCTTCCTTTCCGTTTATTTTCTTCCTCTTCCTCTTCTCTTTACAGCATATTCATATTCCCCCTTTTATCACTAATAAATAACTTGAACTTATTGCTAGTAATAGTACTGTCTCTACTACAGTTACCATTATTCTGCTCCTCCCTCCCTAATTACCTTGACCTTATTGATTAAATATCACCATCGTCACCTTTAAACGTGACATACCAACTTAATCTTTCTATATTAAATAGCCTTTTAGTGCATTGTAACATAACCTTTTGTATTTAACTAAGGCCATTTTTAAGTAACTAGAGCTCAGATTCACATGTAATTTATTAATTTCAATCTACAATTTCGACAAATTTAACCATATCAATTTTGATATCACTAATTAGTCTGAATTAGACAACCACTGATCACCTGGACGTACTGGATAACTGTTTCGTCCCCGTATGGGCCTCTTCAGCGGTGCGGATCGACGATCCTTAGTGGTGATCAAACCCAGGAATCTCTGGCTCCACGGCGAAAGCTTTACCATTAGGCCACTGAGTCGGCTCCCAACGGTTGATATTTCTAATTCAGTCGATTCGTGATATGTTTGGGCGAACTCATCCACTGCCATTGGTGGGTAATTAGCTGACATCCGACAAGGAATTACATGGTTTCCAATGGCGATCAATTAGTGAAGAACAGAAATTAAGGAACAAATAGTCTTTTGTTGTTGTTAACATCTACGTTGCTAATTATTAGTTGCTCTCTTATAGCTAACTATATTCCATCTATTCTATTCAAAGTATTTGAATCTGTCCATATATGAACGTCGATTTAATATTGTCCTTCTAAATAATGTAATGTCAATGCTGAATTATTTTCCAGCTTCCTGATCACTTTCAAAGATATAGGGATACGTTTCAAACATAGATCCTATTTATAAATCAAATGTATTTGGATTATCCACATGATTTGTTAAATAATCAGTCACTGTTTCCATATGGACATCCTGAGCGAAGTGCCTTGATATAGCGGTAACAAAAAGTATTGTTTGACTTGAATTGTGACTGGAAAGCGAAAACCATGGTGCGTGTTTTGCCCCAATTGAGACTCGTTGGCCTAATGTACTTGCATTTTAGTGTTGATGTTCACATCAGAATTCGTATTCAGCTAGTTTTGTGCCAGATGCCTGAGACGCTCAGGATGCACTTATGACAACGGAGAATGATCAATTTCAATCCATTACTAGTTCACAAGGAATATCCAAATACATCTTAATTGTAACTTTTATCTTATTGTTGGTTATTCTCTCAATCAAATTATAGAGAATCTCAAGGTTATTTTCAAATGTCATCTTCGTTTCACAGCCAGATATTCAGCAAGAAATCTCCAGCATTATGATTATTTAAATGTGTCCTGTCTGTTTATGTGTCATTTCAAGCTGATGTTCACATTATTTTGAACAAATAAGTCAATTTAGCGCTGAATTATACTTGTCGTTTGTGTTTGTCACTAATTAATCTCAGGTGGATTATTTAATAGCGATTTCGTCTAAATATGGAATTTTGAAGGGAAAGTTTGTATTCTTGATAATACTAGAGAAACGAACTTAGGTTTGAATGATGAAACTTGTTGTATAATCATTTCAACTTTCTGAATTAACCATTTATTTAATTAGATAATGAATGTATCGACGTTATCTCTTGAAAGTAACTAACTTGTACTACTATATAATTAGCGTTATTATTACTTATTTACAACTGTTACTTTTTGTAATCACAGCCCATGTCTACATTCTTCAATGAACAACTTATGACATACTGTGATCATCAATTTAATATTCCAATTGGTAAGTCAGTCATCGTTAGTATACAATTAAATCTATTGTACTTGTTGATAATGTATAAATCAAGTAGGATAAATTTGTATATTCCCATTGATTTGTTATAGACTGAAGCTGGTCAGTCACTGTTGCTATATGTGCATCCTGAGCTGATTGCCTCAATATAGCGATTATTTACAAGTGTTATTTACTTTGTATTGTGACTGGTAAGTGGAATCCAGGACGCGCGTTTCGTCCTATTTGGGACTCGTTGGCTTGATGTACCTGCATCCCAATGTTGATGTTCACAGTGGGATTCGAACTCAGTCCGTTTCGTGTCATACGCCACAGCGTACACCACTGTGAACATCAACATTGGGATGCAGGTACATCCAGCCAACGAGTCCCAAATAGGACGAAACGCGCGTCCTGGATTCCACTTACCAGTCACAATACAAATTAAGTATAAATCAAGCTTTATGCAATCAATTCAACCACAGTTATATGAGAGATCTACAACGATGAATGGTTATTAACAATAACTAACTTATAGTATCAGCAATATTTCCCGAAAGTAAATTCGTGATCAATGTATTGATAAATAACATGAAGATATAAACAGGTTTCTATTTGTAGATTACAAAATTAGTCATTCAACTGGAGTGATACATTCCAAGGTGATAAACGGGGCAAAAGCATGGTCTGATACTTTTGTTAATAGTGTTATGAGATGATCTATTTGTGATAGTTACAGACATAATCTTTGTATAGAGGATTGTCAGGCATTGGTTATACGATATGTTGCTGAACTACTCAAATATCAATTGTACGGATTCTAGTTCAAAGAATTTCTAATAGGATTAAGAATACTTAACGAAATCCAGGATCTATGCTGACATAGATTACATCACTGAACATGTTGGTGCGAAATTCCCATACTCTCTTCATGAATGAACTCATCTCAATGTCCAATTAATCACATATTGCGTAACTTAATGTTTTTGAGTTCGATTCTGTTAAGAGATATGAATGTACGCAGAAGTTATCGATCACAACAATACCTAAATGTAAATTTCTATTTAATGATATCATGTATTTATTTTCAACTTTTTAAATAGCTAAGAAGGGAAATATGTTTGCTCAAGATTTTGGAAACAGTTCAGTATGTATAATTCATAAAGGAGCATGGAGGGCACAGATGAATGGAAGACAAACAAATGATCCTCGAGTGAGAGCAACTTGTCATCAGGTAAGCATAAAAACAAAGTGATATACACAATTAATAAGAAATCTGGCATATCATTTACTAATGAAGTTCATTTTATTGCAAACATTTTATTTCAGAATGCACAAATGTGTTACTTAGTCATCAGGTTAAACTATTTTGATGAAGTTTGAGTAGATTGTGATTATGTAATGTGTACTAAATTATACCTTCTTTGTTACTGCAGTTTGTACAATAAGAGTTAACAGTAAACCAAGAAGGTGTTTGAATATGCTAAACATTGGCTTCTCACTTACTGAGTGCAATTCTCATGTTTGTAAATAAAAACAATTTTACATTATACTTACTTACTTACGCCTGTTACCCCTCTCGGAGGAGCATAGGCTGCTCACCAGTATTCTTCATTCAACTCTGTCCCGAGCATTCCTTCCAGCTTTCTCCTGTTGCTGTACATCCTTTTAATGTCTGCTTCCAGTTCTCCACGCAGTGTGTTCGTTGACCTTTCTCTTTTTCGCTTTCCAACAGGGTTCCAAGTTAACGCTTGTCTCGTGACGCAGTCAGATGATATCTGCAATGTATGTTCTGTCCGTTTCCATCGTCGTTTCCTGATTTCCTCTTCAGCTGGAAGTTGGTTTGTTCTCTTTCAAAGTAGGCTGTTGCTGATTTCCGGCCAGCAAACATTCAATATCTTGCATAGACAGTTTATAAATACCTGTACCCTCCTTAGGATGTTTGAAGTAGTTCTCCACGTTTCAGCCCCATAGAGAAGAACTGTCTTGACGTTCGGTTTAAAGAGTCTAACTTTGAGGTTGGTAGACAGTTACTTGGAGTTCCATATATTTTTTAGCTGTAGGAATGCTGCTCTTGCTTTGCTGATCCTTCCCCTTACATCTACGTCAGATCCTCCTTGTTCATCGATGATGCTCCTCAAGTATGTAAAGGTATCCACTTCTTAAATTTTACATTATATTACACAAAACATTCTATGGTGATAGAAGTAATAATCTAATGGTAATACTATCTAATTGTACTTCATTGAATACCCATCTTTCTATACTAAATGTATCTCATAGATGTTCATCTGAACACACAACCATTCATAATTAATTTGATCATTGTTTTACTTACTTCTTAATGATGAATATATTTCACACATTTCAGATTTCTTGCTCTGGAGGTCTTCAAGTAATTATTAACGGTAAACCATTCCCATGTAGTTCAGGTGTAGCCAAAGTACAGACTAATCAGATTCAAGGTGAAATACTTTGTCCCAATCCTAATGACGTCTGCAGGGTAAGAATATTACTTTCTGTAAATATCTATGACAAAAATATATATAGTATCATATTATTAACAGACTACAGAGTGCTAGATAAGACAATCTCAGTACTAATTATTGTCATTGATGCACAAATTCCCCAACATACACTGTCGAATATACATAAATAATGTCTGTGACTGATGAGTTGATGCGGATAATTCACTAAGCCTTCAAAATGAAATGTTGTATCCATCAGTACTATTTATTTCAGTGCAGCAAACAATGAAGTGAATAGCTGTATTCAGTAACTGTATTATCATACTCTCAATGTGTAAATTTATAGTTATTATAATGTTAAGAGAAAAATGTAGCCAGCATAAATGAATTGTAAGTAAATTAGATGGCGTTACACATTAACATTGAGAACCAAGAAGTATTCGACAGCCACCTCATCCTAACATGATTAATCTAAGTAGTGAGAATTCAACTTCTCATTAGGAATCTAATCCAACAGATACAGATTCACCAGTGAATGATTGAATCTTAGACTACTTGGCCAGTATCCAGTGGTTTAGATCTAGATATTCCCAACGAAAACTAAATATTGCAATCAACTTCGAAATCATTTTGTTTTATGGGACCGTTTGCACTTTTTAAACAGTGTCATACAGTAATGTTATGCAGCACCACAAAGTCTGATTTGATATCAACTTCGCCGTTTGTCTTAATTGAATGTTGAACAATGGGAGGTATTGTTCATCGAGCTCAAACTTCTCCCATTGAATTAGTATTCATTAGCTTTTTGAAGTCAATTAGTGGGAAGTAAATCAATCGTTTAAACATTTCTTACTTCTCAATAAGAGAGAACTAAGCTTTACAATACATCCAGTTAATAACTGATCTAAGCTTATGTTTTAATGGACGACTATTTGAATCACTTTCCAGTGATATAGTGATATGCATAAGCTTTTTAGATTACAGATGTATAATGGATCTCATAATACTATAGTCTTTCCAAAGATTTATAAACTCTTTCATTTTTCGTTTATCATCAGTGCTACATTTAACCACCTTTGTCGTCTTCAATACGTCATTGTTCATGCACGAATAAACGTATTGAATAAACACTTTGTATCGAACTGAACAATAACTATGAAAGTAAAGTTACTGTCTATCTACATATACTTCTTACAGATGGATAGTTCAATTTACCCACTTTATATTCCATCAATAAATACATTTAGGAAAGGGTTTTCTTCTCGTCATTTTATTCCTGGTGTCATGGACTAATTTAGATTTAAAGGTTACTAAGTTTACTTAATATACAGTTTACACCTACATAGAGATCTCATCAATGTATCTACTAGACAGTTAATTACTATTTCAAAAAGTAGACTGATAACACCTTGGTTTCTAGGATACACAAGTAGTTAAACCATCAAATCAAATGAAGTAAGTGTTCAAAATGTCTAATATGTTTATGAAATCCTGGAAATCTCATATTGATAAATATAATGCATTTAAACAAATAATTCTGCTCTCCTGATTTATTTTTTTTCTTTTTATTTTACAGAAAAAGCGTAAATAGACTGAACATTGGAAAATGCCAGTTCAGCTACAATTAACTAATAATAACTATGACTTTAATTAATTTTAACTACTTTTATCTTAACTACTTAAAAACTGTTTCCTTAGTAGTATATTAATATATATATTGATTAATAAATATTTATTTACATGATTACTTCTCTTTTATGATTCAAATGCCAATATCGATAAATGCCTTTTATTCAGCAGTTGAAAAGCTACTTTTACAAGCCAATATGTATATGAGATTTGTGAAGTATGTTGCATTCTAGCCGAAAGTGTGATGATCGTAGTTAGTTAAAAGATTCAGAGGTCATCAGTAGACTCGTTGATGAATAGCAAAATTTACTATCTGTCAGTTAATTTGACCAACATGCAACTGCATCGACCATCTTATGAATGTAATTAATAAGCAGTCATTTCATCAAAGGAATACTTTTCAACAATTAACGCATGATAATGTAGTGATAATAAACAGATCTTTTGACAATTATATTCACTTATAGATGGATATTTCAACACACTGATCTCTGATCATATACCAGCGGAAACCAGAAAGAACTGAGTATCTGTTTGATCATAGTGCTCAATAATGACTTATCAATCGAACTACCTCGGAGTTTCAGGTTCAACAGAGAACGTTTAGGTATGAGAATCGCTGGGTTGTACAGTAGAAGGTTGTAGTGGAAGGCACCACTGTTGTATGTTATAAGTGGCGTTTCACAGTTCATTGATAATACTATCAGAAATTGGGTTTTTAAGTCCTAAACGACGAACGAGAAATCTAAGGTGGTACTCACAGTCTTCCCAGTAATTATATACCAAAGTGTCCGATTGGGAGAGACCATAGTATTGTTAGATAGTGGTTCTGACTTGACACTCGTTCTAAAACAAATTACTGAAACAACCTGTTGAATGGTGATTCTGTTGATTATCGTGTTATTGAAGGAAGGATTCAACTCAACTAAATGGTTTAGCAAAGATTGTGTACTAGAGCAGTTGTAACCTGAGTTTAATTGTATCGAACGGTTCAAACAAAACGGTTACAGAGATTAAAACAATATTCAGGCTTTAGTATAAGTTGCTGTATATACGAGATGAATTTTGTTTTTATGCCCATGTTGTAGCGTTTTATTATCAGTTGCTTCTATATTCAACCCTATGACCCACTTAGTGACTACTATCTTTCCAGCAAAACTTACCCTCAGGAAATTATGTAAGATAAAGCTTACTTCGGATAATTTAGTGGTAGGAGAGGAATTATAAGCTAGGAAAAAATGACAAGAAGGTCTCATAGGAAAGATAACCTTATGTAGGTTGTTTGATGCAGTTGAATTTACTGAGATTGAACTGCATTTGCTTAGTGGCCTTATTTTCATATTGCAAGTAGATGTTCAGTAGGGCTAACATCAATGTACTGTTGCTTACTCTTATCTGAATTATATGTAAGTGGTTCGCCTGACCTTGCCAAAAGGTCTTGTAGAATATGTTTCAACCTACGACTAAACTTTCAAGCAATTTCCACAAAGGTGTCCATTTAGATTCTGAGTTTAACTACAGTCAAAGAAAGAAGAATTCGGCACTAACTTATATCTGTTTATAAAACGTAAATTAACCCAATTAGTACAAGGACATAATCAATATAGTCAGTCAAAAAAGAAACTAGAAAACCCCATACCAAACAGTGATGAGATATGCATCAGAATGAATGATCATGATTATTGGTCATGTTCACTAATTTAATACAGTTCTGTTATTGATTATTTAATGAAAACTAGTCTTTACAATCAGACTGAGTTCAATCATCAAGCGTCGATTATTTTGGACCATTGGGAAACCCTATCGGAATATGGAAAAGAAATACAACTCCTTGTTCATAGCCCGCCTCTGTTCAATAGTTATTTATCTGAATATATCTAATACATTAGACATAGATTCCTTCTTATGTGTTTTCATTTGATATGCAACACGTAGAGGCTATCCACAACCCTTGTATACTGATAATGGTATCAACTGTAAAGGTGAAAAAAGGGCATTAAAGTGCTAGTAACTACTTGAAATCAAGATAGAATATCGAAAAATCTTTCCAGTCATAACTACGTTTAAATGTTTAACTTTTCTCCTCCGAAAAAGCTTATCGTCAAGGAGGAATATGGGAACGGATCATCACATCAATTTGAATGATATAAGCAGTTATTCATGATGAATAACTGACAGTCGATGGGCTACTCTACATGACGCTAGTGTAAATAGTGGTAATTTTGAACGATTTTCCCATATTTAGAATGACAGAATACGTCGATGGAATAAGAGTGCTAACACATTATTTTACTACTACCTAGTGGAAGCAGAGTAGCTGGTATCGATGAGAAGGAATATAAAACAAAATACAACAGAAAATGGAGGCAAACTCAGTACTTGATTGATCTTTTTTTGAAAAGTGGTTGAAATCGTACTTTAACAAAGGCGGCAATGGCACTATTCTAAATCGAACTTAAAGGACGGTGACCAAGTATTGATGATACGACTTGTAGGTTTTATATGGAAATTGTCGATGGCGATCGGTTCAGCCACAGAACAAGGGACCGACGGTTTAATTTGGAAGGTGACATTAGGAACACTTGAAAAAATGTTGAAAAGCGGTGTACAACAATTATGAAAGTTAGAAGGTGAAGGTGAAAAATCCCTGGACATCTATGAATACCCGAAATTCACCGACCTCTTGGTGAGCCTGATTGTTGGATTTAGTTGTAATTATCATACTACTCATTAGTAGTTGAATTTTTATTGTGTAATTTTGTGACATTTACTTTGTTAGTTATGACAGATCTTCGTAGATGTTGTTTACAATCGGTTGAAACACTGCCTGTTTGGTCAGCCATTTTGTTTCGGATCTTTTACGCTTGTGTGTACAAAGTTCAGATTGATGTGACTGTTTTGTTGTTGTTGCCTAATCACTTTGAATGTAAGCGACAAGTTAATTAATATTTATTTGCTGTAGAATCACATCACGGATTTGTATATTTGTACCAATATATGAGTATTCCGGAAACTGAAGACAATCTTTTGACTTTATCGAATTCTCATGCGTTATTATAACACACTTCAAATCTAACAATCACATGTTATCTTATGCTTCTAAACTTGATCGGAATACTTTCAAACAACATTCACTCTACTAAGATGAATTTGTATATTCCCATAGATTTGTTATAAACTGAAGCTGGTCAGTTTATGTTGCTATATGTACATCCAGAGCGGATTGCCTCGATATAGCAATTATTCACAAGTATTATTTAATTTAGATTGTGACTGGTAAGTGGGATACAGGATGCGCCTTTCGTTCTACTTAGGACTCGTCGGTTGGATGTACCTGCAACTCTATGTTGATGTTCACAGTGGGATTCGAACTCAGTCCGTTTCGTGTCAAACGCCATTGCGTTCACCACTAGACTACTCATTACAGACAGTCACACTTGTGCAACGGGCGCATCGGTATCAGGATGAATTTGTATATTTCCATTGATTTGTTATAAACTGAAGCTGACAAGTCTCTATTCGAATCTCCCTGTGAACATCAGCATTAAGATGCAGGTAGATCCAGCCGTCGAGTCTCAAACGGAACAGAATGCGCGTCCTGGATTCCACTCTCATACTAATATCATTATTAGTTGATTACTTTTCAATACTGCCTGCACATTTTTTACAATGTTCTTTATTTATCCACTCGTAAAATTACTCTAAATTGTCTCACCTCGACATCACTTCTTGTTGTTTCATTACTGAATTTAAGAAACATTCTTCAACATACACGTTTGGTTATTTTATTTGTGTGGCAATAAAGTACATGTTCATCATCGATGGAAGGTATACGAACTTGAACAAGAAAAGATTTTACAATTTATCAACAATTACTTAGTTCAAAAAATACATAATTTCAAATCACTTCAAACTGTATGTTATATTTCACCACTTTTATAGCTTATTATACATTATAGAAATGCTAGACTACTTAGTTAATCATGAGTAGCTTATTAAGTGTATAATGTTTTAATCAGTCAACTTAGTTATAATTCATGGATAAACCAATTGTTATACAGTTATACTCAACAGTGGTTTAATGAATTAATCTTAATTAAAACGTTTCTAGTGAGAATATTGACGTTTTAGCCTTAACTTACTGTTATTTGTAAAATTGGTTTGATGACATAATACACGTAGTATTTGTGTGTATCATATTTTTTCCAAGATGAAAGCTGACTTATGAACTATTTCGATAAAGGACTACTTCAAAGACAAACGGAATAGTTTCATGAGCATAATTAATCGTATTTTGTGTAAAATTCAAAATTAAATGACAGCCAACTTTTGCTTTTTATACAACTTACAAGAAGGTGTATCCTGATTCTGTGCTGAAATCTTCTAAAATTATCAAAATAATTTAGAATAGGCTTGTATCATCCCGTTGATTTGTAATGGACTAAAACTGGTCAGCGTCCAGTCTAACTTAAATATAAATTGTGCACTACCGTTATATAGAGGCGATCCGCTCAGGGTGCACATATGGCAACAGAGGCTGACCAGTTTCAGTCCATTACAAAACAACGGGATGATACAAGCCTATTCTAAATTGCATATGTACCCGTTGCACAAGTGTGACTGTCTAGACACAGTAGCCTAGTGGTGAACGCGGTGGCGTTTGACACGAAGCGGACTGAGTTCGAATCCCAGTGTTAACATCAACATTGGGATGCAGGTACATTCAGCCGACGAGTTCCAAATAGGACGAAACGCGCGTCCTGTATTCCACTTGCCAGTCTTAATCCAATCCAACTTAAATTATCAAAACAATGTTTACTGCATAAATACACACTGGAAGTGATGTTGTTTGAAAGTTTGACTAAAAGAAATGTTTAGATTATCTGATACAGACAGCGTATTTTGTTATATCTGAAGGTGAGATGGCCGATTCTATTGATTCGTATTCGTCCACAACTCAATGTCTTACAGTTAACACTAGCCTTGTCCTAATTTATTATTCAGATACGATAGTCTGACAGAGTGATCAGGAACCAGATAGGTTAGGCATAATGCATGTATCCCAGGAATATGAAGTGACGAATGTAAATAAATAAATGATATGCCGGGGACCAAAAGAAGATTGACTATCTTCAAAAACTGTTTTTCTGTAGACTATTTCATTATTTTTGATCATTTTGTTCCTACTATTATTACGTTCCCCTTGCTGTATTCTCCCATTTAACACTGTCAATGTTTCATTTCTTAATTGTGAACTACAGTTAAATGATTTCTTATGCGTTACTCCAGTTCATATGCATTATAACTCCTATTTTGTACAAATGTTAGTTTATTATTTGGTTGACGGTATGATCTGATTCTATGTATATATGAAGGATTGTATGAAATGCAATACAATTCTGTCTGGTTGGTTCATCAATCTTGCGTTCTTGCAACTCCAGCTTAGACTAAGTAGGGATCGGGCAGACATGTAGTGGCTAGCTAGAAACTCTCATTGGCACTAGTAATTATGACTTCATCCCCACAAGATCACACTTATCACTTGGTCAAACGAATAGATCATATTAGCCTCTTCTAACAGCATAACAATAAGTCATAGCTATGTATCCATTAAATGGTTACTTTTCATCTATTTGAGTAAGTTTACATTAATCAATCACCAGACGAGTAAATCAGTTATATCAGATGGGGAATAATGTACCACGAAATCCTTTGTTTGATTTATGTTCAAAGTAACATCTTAACTAAATTATCGACTGAATGAATGTTAAGAAGTGTTGTGAGATGCGGATTTATTCTTCAAGACATTGTGTTATAATGAAAATTTGTAGAACCTTCAATGCGTCTAGTTACAAATCATACGCAGTTTAGTAAAAATGATTACTACTAGAACTGATTCTAAAACAAGTTTTGTTTTTAACTTAAGTTACTATAGGGAATCAGCTTTCATTGAGTTAAGCTTAACCAACAAGTTAGACATTTTTATAGTTACTGAAAACCATAAAAATCTCACAGATATATGCATTTCATGAACTCTTAGATGGAAACCCTAGACTTCGATTGATTATTATTAGTATCACATGAAATCGTTGATGAATTCTACTTTCATCAGTACTTTTCTCTATTGATTCTGTGAACTATTTATTGAATGTATGTATTTGTCTTTTTCTCAATTCTTTTGAAATAAGTTTTTGAGAAGGATTATCATGCGCTAAAATCTCAGTGTCTCTTACATCTCTGAGTGTTTGTAAATGACATTCTCAGCTAAATTTTAAAGTTAGTTACTATTTATCACAAACAGATCCATGTGAATACTTTTTGAAATCACGAAGCACTGAAATAAAGTTCTGAGGTTCAAGTATGAATTCTTTATTCGTGTAAAACACAATTCCACCAGTAATAGAATCTATCAACATAAAATCTAACACAAATTGCTTAGCTATCAATACAACTAATAAGTTATCAGATAGTATAATTTCCACTTCACACTAGTGAAATACACATGTTCTAGGTAAAAGAAATTAACTTAAGAGATTAAGGCTGCCATCATATGGATTAAACGTGCATTGAATAGTAGTTTACTTCTGAAAAAAACATGAAGATGAAGTGTTAAGGAAGATGGGCTGTTATTACCACTAAACGTTGTTCACTCAGACCGAATACCATGATTGGCCGACAATAGTTCTAGAATTGACTAAGCAAAGAGTTTATGTTGCGATTAGTAGTTTATATCGTCTACAAGTATAACTTTATTTAATTTTGTATATAATTTATTGTATTACTTTAGGTTCTGTATGATCTTGTTGTCAGTGGTAAGATTATAAATTGTATCGTAATGGTGTGCCTTTTAAATCAACTGGCTGATTAAGGAAAATACAGATACGGTCTATTTCGGTTCAACGTTCATCGTCGGTCTATAATAGAACTTGTATAATATACAAAGGTTTGCAAATTAAGATGACACCTCGCTGTCAGCTAACGGCGGTATAACCAACAACACAGTAATAGGTTAAAGTGGCTATTCCTCTACACCTCAGCCCAGCAAAGTAAAGGAAGAATTTTAACTTCAGTAAGAAGCGTTTACTTCTACAGGTAGCTCGTCAGACGAATAACAAGTACTCAACTCATGCAAACATATTCAAAAAGAAAGAAATTCCTAAGAAACATCACAAATAAAGTAATTTATTAAACGACGCGTCAATCAGATTTATCGTCCTACTAAGTGGAAAACACAAACTGAAGGCTAAATGAGCGCTTCTTGACTTATAAACGAGAAATTAAAATCTCCACAAATGAATAACATAATAGGTTTATCAAAAGAATTCAGGAAATTTAGCATTCCCAATATAGTATTCGGAAGCCCCATTATCGGCTTTGTTATAACAAATTGGCTCAGCTAATGTGATAAATGGTGAATCAATGGTGAATCGATAAAGGAGTCTACAAACTTCCATCTGCAATCATAAACATAGAACTACCGAGAGACATGAAGTAAAAACCATATCAAATAATACGGAGAAAAATGTTCTAAAATGTAAATTATGATTAATTAGAATAAAGCAATGGGAATTTAGAAGCATATTAAGTCATCCTAAAGAGTAGATACATCGAAATCAGGAACTAACACGCTGAAATTTCATCTATCTCCACAACACTATTTTAAAATTAATATGAATTCGCTGTTCATTATAGAACTGAACCCAGGACCACCTGGCATCTCGGCGAACGTCTTACTATTCGACAACTGTGTCAGCTAGCAACAATTGATATTTTCGATCAAGTAATTTCGTGATATATCTGCGCAATTTCATCTAGTGCCATCTGTAGGCAACTATCTCATACTCGACATATTCAAACTCCATCACTCGTCACGTTTTCTTACTAGAATTCCAAGACTTACCTAGAGAAGTTAGTCACTAGTAAAGTGATATTCATTTTTAATGTTATGAAATTGTCTAAGTGAATTGTTGTGAATTACTTACAAATCTAAAAGTCAATATATGCTATATGTTTAGTGACTTGCGTTTTTCAACACACACGTGTTGAATTCAGTGTGTATCTAGTCTGGACGTATACCTGTCAATATGTTGAATATAAAAGTAGCGCAAGGAACTTTTCACACTATTGTCTGATCATGTCTGTGTCAGCAAAAATATTTACTTGAAATTATCAATTCGAATCTTAATACTGATATTTATGATTGAAGTAATGTTTATTAAATCTTAAGCGTCTTACATGAAGCTTCTTCTTAATGAATATTGACAACTTACCTCATTTTCTTAATTCTTAAACTATGGTGAATGTGAATGGTCCTAAGAATTCGAAGAAGTTACATGGTACTCAGGATGTCTTTATTCATCAAGATGATATGATTCTAATAATCGACGGAATAATCAGAGACTTCACTACTATCAATATTCGTGAATTTTATTGTTTACAATGAAGCAAAATGATACGTTTAACTTGTATCTCTTAATCAACTGTAAAATGTCATTTGAAAATAATCATTGTGTTAGTCTGTAAGTCTCTTACTACGCCACATCTGCAGCTTATATAGCCTACATTAGATATTTCCATAATAAATTTTGTTTGCCTGACCCTTCTTACCCCCTTCCGCCCGGAGTATTAATAGTGGTTTTCACTTCTTATGAATTTGTTTTTACAGAATGTACTGCTTTAGTACATCCCTTAATACTTCGTTCAATATCAAAAAAGGAAGTCATACAAGGACTCATTATGCATAGGGATAATTTACTTACCAAATGTGCTATTAAATTTTTTCAACACTGCATATCATGAATGTCACTCATCACTTAGTTTCACGTAATAAATTATAACACTTATGGAATCATACAGTAATTTATGTAAACTACTATAGTTTTAAAATCAGCGCACTGTGGCATTTCTTCCCTGGAGCCAGGGGATTGATACCTCTTAATGAATCTTTTAAATGATAAACTTGATATACACTTAGGTTCGGTCCTTATTGATGAGAGAGTTATTCCTCTATCACTTCTACTAACGTTAACTAATGCTTTCCCTCTTATGTTCTCGAAGAAGTATAATAAAACCCTACGTCTATTTAATATAGAACGCCGTTCTGTTACCTAAACACATATTTTAGAGGCTAAATTTACCCTGAATATGTTAGGTGCTTATTACATATTCTTTAATTAGCATTCGTATTCCAGGTGGGACTACGCTTCCTGAACGTCAAGAATAAAGACCTGACTTTTGTGATCTTTTGTCTGATAGATTTTCGTATTTGTATCATCTCAAATATATTCTTATCAAAATAATTGTATCTATTGTTTACAAGTGAGGGTGTTTGGATTTATTGACATTTAGGAACTATACAATGTAACTGAACCGATTTTACTTATAATCCGATATATGCAAACAACAACATACATTCTTCCATCTCTAAGAAATTTAATTAAAGCAATCAGTATACTATTCATTATCTACGAACTTTCGACGGCTGACACTCATAGATTTGAATTAGTTTTTGTAATGACTGAAACTTCACAGTTTGATGCTAATAGGGTATCATTGAAAACCAAGGAGTTCTAGACAGCTGTTTTGTCTAGTGCGCACCCCATATTCCATTCCAAGTATTTCATCGCGATTTATATCAGAATTTGATAAAAGTAGTAATCCTCCCCAGTGGATGCTGGCTGGCCTAGTAGTGCAGAGGGTTAGATGTTCATCACCCTGAAGTCCCTGAAGTGGCATCTGCAGTGTTCACTGTTGGGGAGATTCCTCACTGGAACGACATAGCTGTTCAGTGCTTTCTAACATCAATCTGCAACATATTCATAAATTTACTAAAACTACATCTACAAACGAATAGTTTACACTTGTTTATGTGTTCCACATACTTTACAGTTCTGAAATGAATTCATACTATCATGCTACATTTGTTATTTCTATTTCAACAAACTTACTTACTTACTTACGCCTGTTACCCTTCTCGGAGGAGCATAGGCCGCTCACCAATATTCAACAAAGCCTTATATGTAATCATCATTCAAGAAATCTATCAAAAATGCATTCATGTTAATATAAGTTTATTATTAATTGTTACATACTACTTTTACAATTTAGTTTTAATCAAATATAAAGTTAATAAATTAGCTTACATATAAACTGTTAATAAAAATTAATTTACTACTTATAATCAGAATTTTATGAGTAGTAGTTGCAATTCATTCACTTTTTATTTTCTTCATTAACGTTTTTTCTGTAAAATAAATTATAGAGAAAAGTAAATGAAATGGTTATATTATTTTTGTTTAAAATGTTTTTAGTACGTCATGTAAATTTTGTTGTTCTATAATAACTTTAACTGTTGTGTTACTTGAGTTGGATTGTGGTTGGCAAGTGGAATCCAAGATGTGTTTTTAATGGTACTTAGTACTCATTAGCTGAATAAAGATGCATGCCCGTGTCGATATTTAAACTGGGACTCGAACACAGTTCATTTTGTGCTAGATAACCCCATGTTCAATGCTAGGCTATTGAGTCCAGCTAGCTATACTTGGACAACGGTATGTATGTATAACTGTAATCTATTGAAATATTCCAATTGATTTGTCATAGATTGAAATCGATTAGCATCTGTTGGCATATATGTATTTTGAGTGACTTGTCAGCCACAATTCAACTCAAATAATACGCTTGAACTATCGTTGTATCAAGATAATCTACTTGGAATGCACATATGACATCAGAGACTAATCGATTTCAGTTTATGACAAATCAACGGAAAAGATTCAACCATGATGGTTTTTTTCTTTTGGAGTAGTCCTAGTGGTTCACTTAATAAATCTGATATGATATCACATTTAGAATGATTTCATTAAATTAGAATCTGTGTATCCAATTATATAGTAATATATTGAAGTAGTCTGAGAAACTAGCAATGCATATAATTCAATTAATTGACTGGGGTCAGTTTTGTACATACTAAAGGACAAAATAAAAAAAAACATGATAAACTGAAAGTTATTTACTAAGTAAACTGCAGTAACTATGAGAAACATTTCTTGGTTGAAGCAACTGAAATCGTCATTTCTGTCTACATGAATATCAATTGGATGCTAAATGTTATAATACATCTTAATTTATATCAATACAATGGTGAACACAGGTTTGACTGACGAAACACAAAAGAGACCAAAGAGTATTTATAGTATGGTACTCAGGCTAACCAGAAATCAAAAAACGCACTGCAATAAATTTAATCTACCAGTCAATTAAAAGTGATAAAGAACCGCAATTCTACGAATTTAATGAAGGCAGAGGAAGATGAAAATAAATGTGCAAAATATGACAGAACAAGTGTTAACAACTGCTAATCATATTTAAGATAGAATAAACTGTTGGTAACTTGTAGAAGAAATCTAATAGTTCACTACTATCAATAGTTTGCAACGATGAAGTTGCATAGAATGACGATAAATACTTAGAATACTTGAATCATTCAACTCAGAGAATGTAATATGACTTAAAGTACAACATTTCTTGTATGATAACCATTAACTCTATTGAAGAATCAATTCATCTTCAGCGATAAAATTTCTAAACGAAACAAATAGTTCTAATAGTTTTCGATGTTAAACACTTATGGTATTATAATTTACTTGATCTATGAATAGTGAAAATTAGGAAAACATGTGATTAGTCTAATTAATTATAATATACACTATCCTTACTCTGCAAACTTCTTCAGGTGTAGGACAGATTGCTTCACCTTGAATTTGATCAGTAGCAATTTGAGCTAAACCTGAATTACACGGAAATGGTCGACCATTTACAATGACTTGGACACCACCAGAACATGAGAACTAAAAAATATATATATGTATGAACAATCACATAAATAAACCAATCTATACATATTGATAATACATTAAATTTTAATATTGAATATATATGAACACATAGCATGCATGATGCAGATCAAAGAATCAATTAATCAATGCCTGTTACCCCATGTGGAGCATAGGCCGCTGACCAGTATTGTAGATATACATGATAAATTTACAGCTGGTTGAAGAAGAATGTTGAAGGATTTACGATTTGCGGCATAATATGTAAGCTGGTTAATTTGATTATTAATCCCACATATGTCGATGATCATCAACAGAATTAATTCATGTTCTATCAGATAAAGCTAGATAGTTATAACATAGATGTTTTCACTAATATAGTAGATAGTTCTACACAAAAAAATATACAAACCAGATTAATGTACAGATTCATGTCTACTATCGTATCTCTAGTATACAAAAGTGTCCTGTTGTTACATTTTGTTCTATTAAGACTGTTCTAAATCTTTTAGATGCTAACAGATTTTCACTTATTCAATGCATTCCTGTAGAATTAGGTTTCGTCTTTTCAGTTAGTTTTTAGTTAGCTACAATGATATGAAGAATATTACTGACAGGAATCCATTAGCATGAAATGAAGTTTTTTTTTTAAAGAAAGTCTTAAGTAATAAAGGCACTACACCTTCTCTGTTGTTCCTACATTTTAAGTTATACATCACTTTTAAAGTGTTTTATTTTATAGTAATTGCTAAGCATACTAGTGGAGATCTACTGTAAATCTAAAAAGGAACACTTCAGTGATCAACATGATTACATGACGTCTATGTAAAATTGTTCACAGACATCATAGAAGTATGCTGTAAGTGGATAAATAATCGGAATTCGTAACCAGTGGAGTTAACATTTCATAATATCACGACCTGTACTGTTAAAATTATATTTACTAAACATACAGGAAGTTGTGTTTTGTTTCTTTCCAATCGGAGTGATTTGTCGTGTAGTATATATAGAAGTAGTTATTACTGATGAATAAATAATTCTAATTTACAGGTATCCAGTCTTACTATTATGTCGTACGAAGTGCTGTAGTTAGTTATTCACAATCCTGACTAATCAGCGTTCGTGTAATACGATCACAGTTCACTAACGGTAATTTTATTGGCTACTTATCGACATGAAATCCTATCAGTTAACCATTTGATCACTTTGATTAATCATTTGCACTAGAATCCAGGGTAATTAAAGAAGAACATATTCAAAGTACTAAAAACAAATGTGCCTCAAATGATCTTAGATTTCTAATTTACATTTATTTTTAATCAGATCATTTGATCTTATGACTTTAAAGGTTGCTTTTGAATGAGTTACATAACCATCATTAATCATTTTTTCAAGAATGGAACTATGAATTGCTTGACATTCATTTCTAGACGATCATTCCAGATGATTCTTTAAAATACTTTTAAATAGATTACTTCATATCAGGAAGTGAAATAGTAGTTATTGGGGGGAATCCGATTCAACAAATGGATCTAATTTAGTGTCTAGTCTCGTAGTCCGGATAGATTTCTATCAAAGACGAGTTAGATAGCACGTTCAATATTTAAGTGGTTTCGTGTTTATTCTTGCAATTAAATGAACTGTAATTTTTCGAATGTTTATGCATATTAAGGTGCCTGCTGGCGTACCTTAGGCGTTTAGTAACGTAACACAATCATCAGTCAGTTATAGAAAGTTTATAGTATATGAAACTTCTATTTTAAATAATTACCTAATCAAGTCTAGTTATTTGTATTTATCACAGATTGATGTTGTCTGAGAAGAATTGAAAACCATCAAGTACCAAAAAGTGTATTTCGTCTTAGCATGGGATTTCTAAGCAGTGCGCACCCTCGATTTTTTTCCAGAATCGAACCTAGAACCTTCAGATTGACGAACACATAGTCTTATGCATCACTGGAGCTACATTAAATGGTAAAATTCCCATTTCTATTAATTTGTCGTATGGCGCGAAAATCATTCATTGTACTCATGATAACTGTCTCACTTTCGATAGTTCCAAACTCTACCAGTTAAAACTTATTATTAAAACTTTAGAAACATTGTGAAATTAGTCACTAGTAAGCTGATTGTTTACCTGATGACATGTTGCTTTAACTCGAGGATCGTTTGATTGTTTTCCACCCATTTGAGCTTTCCAAGCTCCTTTATGTGCAATGCATATTGAATTATTTCCAAAATCTTGAGCGAACATATTTCCTTTTTGAGCTGAAAGAACCAAAAAAAAGACAAATATATGAGCAACATTACCAATCTATGGGAATGGATATGATACATGTGTAGTAATTGAAGGATAATTACACTGAAAAAATACTGTCTGTATCCGCTTATGGAACTATACCTACAACATTTTGTTTGCAACATAAATATATACTTTTACAAAAGTTGAAGACAGATTCCCTTCATTAAATTCTATGTTTCCTAAGTACATTTTTTATTTGACTTCATTAAGTTCTACAAGTATGGAAAATCAAATGTCGATCATGACGAGTAGTCATAGTTGATAGACAATCGACATGTGATAAACAGGACTAAATCATTCTAAGAGGTGTATATTATATTAGTGTTTGTAGATTGATAATTTGATCTTATCTCTTATAAACAGCAGTGGTTACAGAAAATCAAATTAACAACCAAACTGTAGGCTTTAAAACAACCTACATAACACACCACTCAGTTCCAGGGCTACTTATGAATTGTAACTGGTTTATTTGTGAACAAAAAATGGGGTGTGTTTGAGTCCGGTTGCGAAAAACGACTAACTTTTGTATGCAACTATATCTGCCCACAGGTAAATCCCAAGTAGGATTAAAATTCTCGTAGATTCCACTCACCAAACACAATTCATTTCTAAATATACTTATGAACTATAGTTGTATTGATCTAATCCACCCAGGATTCACATTTGAAATCAAATTTCGGTTATATCAATATGAAATGGAAGATACAATCATCTTCAAATTACTAGTGCTAGTAATTTGAAAGCTGAATCTCTCAAGTTTTTGCCTACATTCTTTATGGAAACGTTAATTGAAGTTATCATTGCATTTATTATCTAACTTTAAATAACTTCTTATGTAATCAACCAGTTTCATTGTTACCATTCCTTTAAATAATTTAACATTATAGAGATTATTAACTGTTAATTCGATATTACGAATTTATCTGAATTAGACAACCACTGATCACCTGGAAGAACTGGACAGGCGTTTTGTTCTAGTATGGTACTCTTCAACAACACGCACTCACAACCTCATCGGGAATCGGATCGAGGACCACAAAAATCCTCGGCGAAAGCTTTATTATTAGACCACTGTGTCAGTTTTCATCGGTTAATATCTCTATCTCAGTCAGTTCGTGATACATTTGCGCGACCTCATCCATTGCCATCGATGGGTAAATACCTGATACCCAACATGATTGAACTTCACTAGTCACATGATTTGATTGATATTAATGTAGGAATTGATAACGATATCTCTTGACAAAACAATACTGTTTACTAAAATATTTGTTTGCCGAAGTTCTAATAAAAACGTTTTACATTCAATATACACTAATGATAAACACAGATACTTACCAATCGGGATATTTAATTGATGATCACAATAAGTAACAAGTGGTTCTTGGAAAAATGTCTTCATAGGCTACATTTAAAGGAATTCAATGTTGATTAATGTAATTATTAATGTGTAATTATTAGATAGAAATATTTACTGAATGTAATGCAATGTATTGTCTTGATAAAGTTGATTTATGTACAAAATACACTTTGTATCAGTGATTATCAGCTATATTGAATGTATGTAGCTTTAAAAGTGTTTCTAAGCTATTACATGTAATGAGAAGTTGCTAGATGAAGTGATTTATCTATCAAGTGTTCTAAATACAATTTGTGAACAATGAAATTATTCAACGTTCCAGTTCAGCTAAGCTGGTAGAACAAACTGAAGTGAGGCTAAAGCATAGTAAATGAATGAACGAATGTTATAGTTAATATGCTCTAGCTCAGTTTATGAATAAGTTTATCGTCATCTCGATTTAGCAACCATCTTTGAACACTTACAATACTGCATATACGACTATATAGTTTATCTTGTTTTAGTAATTAGATTATAGGGCAAATAAATAATTACATTTAAGGGGTTGTTGTGGAGTTAGTTAATTTATTAATGCTAATATCACGAATTGATCTGAACCAGGTGATCAACGGTTGTCTGGTTCAGATCAATTCGTGATATCAGCATTAATAAATTAACTATCTCCACAACAACCCCTTAAATGTAACTAATTATCAGCTCACTAGTGACTAGCTCCTTGAGGTAATTTCTGGAGTTCTAGTGTGAAGACGTGACCCGTGGAGTTCAGTCGTGTCGGGCGTCAGACAGTAACTCACCGATGACAATGGATGAGGTCGCGCAAACGTATCACGAATTGACTGAATTAGAAATATCAACCATTAGGAGCCGGCTCAGTGGTCCAATGGTAAAGCGCTCGTCGCGGAGCCAGAGGGTCCTGGGTTCGATCCCCACCAGGGTCGTGGATGCACCCTGCTGAGGAGTTCCATACTAGGACGAAACAGCTGTCCAGTGCTTCCAGGTGATCAATGGTAGTCTGGTTCAGATCAATTCGTGATATCAGCATTAATAAATAAATAGTTCATTGTTTGCAGTGACTTCTTTTCTGTTAAGCAACAGAAATAACCATTTAAAGTTCATCAATGTGACCAAAAGTTTGTTAGGTCATTTTTCATAGAATTTAAAATGAAGACTATACCTCCTCACAGTGAAAATCTTTACACAGGGTAAAGATTTATTCAAACATCCTTGAACATCACAATGATTCTAATATGTAGGTTTAATCATCATGTAAGTTTTGTTTTATAACAAGATTCCATGTAAGAAGGTATAACATAATGAGGCTTATTTCAATGATAAATCGTAGTTCTAACTGAAATCACTGAATCCCGATTCTGTTATTAACCCATATCATAAATGCTGTTTAAAGCCTTAAGTTCCAATTATATTAATAAACTTAAGTATAACAATGGTGTATGACTACCCATAATACAAAAGAAAGTTGAGTTTCGCGAAACCTTGTGTTTTCCATGGTTTTTACACATTGTTTCATGCACTGTTGTCAACAATCTTATATGATTTTGCACCAACCTTTTGTCTCATTATGTTAGTTTTAATTTCAGTGTGATTAGAACATAAGGTTGAACTACTGGAGTCAATCCGGGTGATGATAGTTTTTAGTTGATACAGTTTATTACTTAATATGTTAACAGATGGAATCGTAACTACATATAAAGAAAAAAGTTCCATTTGACGACTGCCGTTACTATAAATCCTATTTTTAACTGTCAAAACTGATAAAGAATCATATTTCTAACAATAAAAGCTTAATTTTAACTAGGATTCTCAATCCTTAGTCCGAATACTAATCCTGGCTATAAAACGTTGTCGTTCGTATGCCTTGTTGGTTCGAATTCACGGCAACCATGACACCAATGAAACGTGTCCCATTTATTAATTATCAAAATTTTACGCCATCATTTAACAACATCGTTTGTATGTTCCTTAAAAGTCCTCATGCCTTGTATGGCTTATGTTTCATGTTCACTTTTAACATCTATAGAAGACTAAATACTAGCTTCTTTCCGCATATGTAGTAGTGGGGCATTTAAGAGTTGGGCAGTTGAAACGTGAACATGACGACTAACCAAGTCTTTGTGTCGATTTCAACTTCGTTTTTAGTATGCTTCTAAATCTAACAAAAAATAACTTCATTTCCGACGCCTTACTGTAATCACCGATTGAAGGATGATTGATCTGTCTATAAAAAATACAAAGTTAGTTCTTTTTATATCCGTCACTGATTGTTGTTAGCTGAGTACCACCGAAATACAAGAAACACTGGTAAGTGAATTTTCCTACATTGAACAATAACCAGTTCATTGGTGTGGATAGTTAAATATTTGTCATGAGATCCTAAGATTATGAATTTAATTCCTTGGTGAATTCAAAGGTGTAGAGTGATAAGGATTTGCATTCTAAGACAAAGTAACTGTCTAATGCTTCCTCGTTTTCAGTAGTACCCAACTAACACCAATCTGTAACGAATACAAACAGATAGATTGAATACTGACCTATCTTCACATGTAAATGTACAACTTGGATGGATAGAACTCCACTGATGATAATATCTCAGTCATTATTTAAACAAATAAATGGATTATACTTATTTCAGGAAAAAATATTAGTAAAATATTTACCTGAACAAGTGGACAATGATCAATCAATGAACTAGTGCCACCTGTATCGGGAGCACCTTTGAAATATTGATCTGTTGGTGGTAAATATTTCATAAATTGTGCAACAGCGCATATACCAAATGCTTTACGATGATAACACATTAACTGATCTGGTTCATCACAATACGGTTCTAAACTTTTACCTCTAAAAAAATATAAAACAAATTGTTAACCATTAACATTCATTCATAATGAAAACTAATACCATTGATAAAAAATAGGGTAATATACATACCACTAATATACTACTGATATTATTCGATGGACTTCATCAATGCTGTGTAATGTTCTTATTAGTACATATAATTCCAAATCGCAGTCAAGTGAGAACTCAGAAGTAGTAGCAGTAGAAGAATTATAGTTTAGCAACCAGTAATAAACGTCACATGCATTCGGTAGTTAGCACAGAAATCCAGACATCAGTAATCAAGGCGATAAGGAATCTATCTAGGAATATATATATATATATATATATATATATATATATATATATATATATATATGTATATATATATATATGTTGCAATACAAGCGTCCCAATATAGATAGGCATAAGGGGAATAAGATTCAGACAACCATTGACAAGTAACAAATAATTAGGTCAGCTTAACATACTTTAAAATAACAAGAAACAACTGAGTAGGCAAACAAACGTAAGCAGGGGGGGGGGAGGAGGTGAAAATACATGAATTACACCAATTAACATCAAGAACAAAGTACACATAGGTCATATGATTGTCTAGATTTACCTAGGTATTGGGGATTACTACCTGTTGATTATAAAACTGTAATATTAACCATTTTAATAGAATAACATAATAAAGTAAAAATAAATTAATCTTACGCTCTCTTCATTTGTTGCATATAAGCATAACAGCTTTGCATGACAAAGGTACAACCTAAATTTTTTCCATAAAGCCATGGTTCAGCAACTGAATAATCTACATCCCACCAACTATATTGAATAAAGAGATTAACAATTGATGAATATGAAGATAAAACATATTGAAACTAATTTTAGTATAGTTGTTTATGTTTGTCACAGAATGATGTTAGTTGTGTACCATTGAAATCCAAGAAGTTCGGACCTATTGAAACTAAAACACTTATCACCAATGGCATTGGATGTTCATCGCATTGTATGGCATAGTTGTTGATGAAAGTACGTATTCTGCTGCTCGACATCTGGGTAGTGGTGCCAACCTGAAGTCCACAAGTTTAATTCACTGGTAGAATCAAAAGTGCACATTGCTTAGGAGTCTCATATATATTTGAGACATGGTTGATCAATGTTCCTTAATTTTCAACGATACTTAGCCAAGACTAATTTAAGGCGAACACAAATGACTATAGTTAATAGGTATTTTTACAAACTCAATTTTACTTTAGACTTGCTTAACATTTACATGTATTGGCAAGTTATTTAGCGTCCTTTATATCTTTCTTCAATAAGTACATTTTATGTTCCATGGTAATGATAATTCAGTTCAAGTGTTACCACTTTACAATTGGGGGTTGTGGAGATAGTTAGTTGTTAATCCTGATATCACGAATTGTTCTGAATCAGACAACCATTGATCACCTGGAAGCACTGGACAGCTGTTACGTCGTTGAATGGGACTCATCAGCAGTGCGCATCCACGACCCTGTTGAGGATCGAACCCAGGACCCTCTGGCTCCGCGACGAGCGCTTTACCATTGGACCACTGAGCCGGCTCCTAATGGTTGATATTTCTAATTCAGTCAATTCGTGATACGTTTGCGCGACCTCATCCATTGCCATCGGTGGGTAACTGCCTCACACCCGACACGGTTATCACTTTATTGAAGTTATCTTACCAATAACTCAAGAATAGATGAATGCACTCAACTTATCAAATGTTATGTAATTAACAGTAAATCACAACATATAAACAACTTAGAATTCAATATACATATTCATTCACAGAATCTAATGACATTCTTTAAAGAAGATACTAGAGTTAAGCATTGATTACTTTGTCAACTGCATTGTAGACGTGGTTAAGGAATTAAACACCAAAGAGCAAATTATCTTATCATTGGATGTTATATCTTTATTCACATCTATTCCTCCAATAAAGACTATCAACTGTATTCATTCAACCATATCACAAAAATTCATATAGACATCACTATTTTTATACACTTAACAAAGGAATTACTACCGAAATGTACCTTCAATGTAAATTACATTTTAAGTTATGAAATATGTCTTGTTGATTATAACTGTTGTATAAACTTATACAGGTTAAACATGTTACATGAATATTATTTCAACATTACTTGTGAACTACCACTATATCGAAGCAATTCGTTAAGGATGCATATATAGCAACAGAGGTTGACCAATTCTAGTCCACGACTAATCAACGGGATGATACAAGCTCAACCTAATTAATAATTATTGTTTACATTAAAATTCCTACTTCATATATAATACTTCTTCAAATTGAAATGACGTGGCTGCCTCAAAATTGTCTTATTTTGTTTTATGAATATTAAGTTTGAACTCATAGTTGTAAAGAATCTGATGAGAATCTGTTGAAAAGAATATTCACTGTCCATAACCTCTTTGTTTTAATTCATTTAATTAATTGCAAGCCTATTATACATTAATATGTTTATTAAATGAAAGGGCAAATGATTATATTTACAACGGAATACATTGGTATTGCATCGTATTAATTGTACGTGACAGAGATTGACTTGAGTTGGTTATCAATAGAAACCAGGGACTACTAAGAGACAGCTATTCGTTCTTAGTATCTTTATATTCCCTATTAACTCCGCCTGAAACCCCCCTAAGGTTGCTGCCAACTGTATGCCTAAATGAAGGAGAAGGGCTAGGCATGGGGTTATCAACCCCATCCAGTAAAAAAGCAATCTTACTAGGTAAGCATCAACCAGTAAAAACCTTTTTAATCATTTTAACATCGATACATCCTATTATGATTGGAATATAGAACCATTATATCTTACAGTAAATGCTTTACCATGTGTCAAACAATATTGAGCTGACGAAAAAATCACCTCAACATAACAAATATTATATATTAAATTGTATTGACTTACCCAGAATCTGTGAAGAATGCCAATGTCAATCTTGAAAGTACAGTTTTCACTCCTGTAACACCTGCCATTGTTTCATCCTGCAAGAGAGCGCAAAATTTATAATCTGTATTAACACATGATATAATGCGCATTTCATTCTGGTATAGCACTCATCATAGTGTAAATTCGAACTACTACACAACCACAGAAACATAGAATATTCATGCTTAATGGCCAGAAATTAATCTTTAATTTATAAAATCGGTATTCAGTGGTCTTTATTTTCACTGTAATCAATTAGAAACATTCATTGATAGTAGTTAATCTACAATACATCACTGATTAGTCACTAATTATTCGTAATTTTAAATTGTAGTAACAGAGATGCTGTAAATATTGAGTCAATAACAGAATAAAACTTCTCAAATGAGTGTATATACTTACACCAACTGTCCTCTTTTCAAAATGCGATCCTTGTGTTCCTGCTCCACCTTCATTTTCTATGTCAATTCCATCCAATTCACGGCAATTATAGTGTTTACGTCCCTCCTCCTAATAGTTGAAAATAACATTAAACAACACTTCTTTTAAAAGTAAACTGTTTAACTGAAGACTATTTCGGTGAAGTATTCTTGGTTTTGATGTATAACAGTAATTTTAGAAGAGTTATAATTGCGTTTTTCATTACGCATACAGATATTCCTTCAGAACATCCTAGAAGAATAGAACTGTCGTTATTTACTGCCTAATCGAGCTATGTTGATTCTACGTTGTCAATGCAAACAATGACCAGAGACAGTACATTTCAAATAATTCTACTTTCTCAAACTTGACAATTATTTAATGATATAAAATGTTGAATGTTCACTGAGTGTATAATGACAATATCTCTGTAAATCCTAGTGATCTATTGGCATTCCTGATTTTTTTTCTGATATTGAAATAACCGGTAGAGGATATATTAGTGTAATGTAAAACTTACTAAAATAGCTGGTGTCACAAACGACATGAATGATTTTGTGAATGATCCAGCTGCTGAAACCCAAGGACGATCGATGCGTTTAACGGTATTTTCACTACAAATAAAATATGATAAATTACCTGTTATTGAAAATTCATGAGAAAACAATAGCAATGTACACTTTATTACAGTTTTGAAGTACTAATATGCTTAAAGAATACTCTGGATACAACATAGTTTTGTGTAGTATTCCTTCAGAATACTTTCAGTGATTACTCCCTTCCCCCCCCCTACGTAACCTACACCCAATTGATGAAGAAACAGAACACAACAGTGAATGAGGGAGAGAATATATTTTAATGTAGGATTCACAATGTCTACAGTGCTTACGTAGAAGAGTTGTTTTATACGCCGTTCTATGTGTGTGTGTGTGTGTACGTTTGAGCTCTTTCAGCAGATCATGTCCAACGCAATCACAATTAATAAGGAATATCTGTATAACTATGTATTTAGAGGAATCAATTACTTCAACAGGTTATTTAACTATCATGATCATATTCATTGTTTCTTTACTGCAGATTAGTGAAGAAAGATTCAGTGAAAATATACTGATGTATTGATTACTTTATGTAGATTACTTTTAAACAAAACATCGCCATGATTATTAAAAAATGTTTTGACTTGTGATTGGAATTGTTATTTTGAATGAAATTGAAATCCAAAAGACATGTTTCTTCTTTCTCCGAATTCATCAGCTAACTGTTGCTTACACATTCCAGTACAGTTATTTACTTATGCTAAAAACTCGTTATTTGAGTTGGACATAATATAGATTTGCACAAAACTAGTAAATCAGTCAACAACACATATGCAACAGGTAAGTATATATTATCTCTAAGTATTTACATCTTCTAGATGATGATCAATCTATGGGAGTAAAAGTTTATCTTGATTGGATTTCCTCATTGTGTGTCCTATACATCTACCCAGCGTCTTCTCCTAATTTTTCTCCTCACCTAGAAGCTGGTTTATTTGTTCTCCGTCACAAACGGTTAATGTTATTGATGGTATCTGACCAACGGATTCGAAGTATTCTACATAGACAGGTGGTTATAAATATTTGTATCTTTGGATGGTGCTTTTTTATAGTTCTCCGAATTTCATCTTCACATAATAAAACTGTCTTCACGCTTGTATTGAAAATTGTGACTGTGATGTTGACTGAGAGATAATTTGAGTAGTAGACATTTTTCCATTATAGAAACGATGACTTTGCTTTGCTAATTCAAGCCTTCACATCTGCATCAGACCCTCCTTGTTTATAAACTTTGCTGCCCAAATATGTCAAAGTTTCCACAGCTTCCAAAGTTCCCCTGTCAAGTGTGACCGGAGTAGCCAATTTGTGAGGGACTTAATGTTGAATTTGGAATAGGAAGTTTCTTAACCCTGGTGGGAATTATAAGCTACTTCACAATAGTGGAAGATTGCAGGAAGGTAAAGCAGCGTGTCACTTCTCACGTAGTAATATATAAGTTTCACTGTGCTTTTCATACTACATATTATTTACACTTTTATTTCTAAACATTGAATCAATTTGTGTCGTCTATAGCAGTCCGACAACTCACAACTCACTTTCTCACTCCTGACAATTTTGAGCTCCATCAATCGTCTAGCTATGTAACAAAACGGTGAAAATGGGATTCCTGGAATTAAGTTTCAGTACAGTGGTACCCAGGGTTAAGTTTTAGCCAACCTGAAACCTCAGTAGCAGAATCTACTTAAGATTCCCTTACTAGGACAAAATAGCTTCCTGGTATTCTTTGATTTCTAATGGTACAATACCAACAACAACCTGTAGGGAATTCAATCAACTGAAACTTAATTACAATATCTGAAAATCAACTTAATTTAATAAACGTAATCATTCATAATAAACAGAACACTTTCTATTGCATATAATGGGAACAACTGATCATTTAGTCCATTTAACTTATTATTACATATACCCATATAACCATCCATACTGAACTAACCTTCTAAACACCAGGTTACTTAGTGTTACTAACAAATAGATTATGAATAACATAATACTTTCCTAAAATTGTTATTAATAATGAACTGTTTAAAAATGTTTGCAACACAATTATTTGTCATTGCTCAGCAAAAAATTAACAATTAATAAGAAAAAAAATGTCTCACTTTGCAGTATACTGATGTTCACGATTTAATGGTGGTCTACCTGTTTTAGGATCTCTTGGTGTTCTTGGTTTACCGTCTGGTTCACGCATCAAAGCGAAATTCGATCTTGTGAATCCCTATAGTGTGTGATAAATATTTTTTTAATTTTAATAAATTCAAGAACAAGAAATATCTATTAATGAAGGTTAGTTGAAAATGATGGTGTAAGTTATGAACAAATTGAGATAATGACATTTTAAGCATCAGCGTTAAAGGAAACAATTTTAACTACGGAGATGTTTGTTTTCAATTGCCTACTCATCGAATGCAAAACTCGTGAAGACTTATAACGACCGCATTAGAGAAAATTTTAGTTGATTAATGTGCGTAGTGACAAATTGAATATTCATCAATTTTTCATAGTACTGATCGAATTAATTGATCATGTTGTAATGTAACCACTAGTCTAAGTGACTTGACATTGTTGTCACTGTGTAATGATGGAATGTGGTTAGAAGGGGAGTTGGCAGGAAATCTTAAACCTACGCTTCGTGTTATTTGATACTCGTCAGCATGAATAACTTTTAATCAATGAAGATATTAATGACCCACTTGCAGTTTTGGTCTCGGGTAACATAGTTCCACAGTCTGCGACTATTACCACTACACTATTTGGACCGAAACTTTAGAGTACCTACAATTCAGATTCATTCAGTTCTGAGTTTTGAGAATCTGATATCATGATAATAACCACAACTTGATAGCTAAAAGTGACATAAAAGTTTGAGATCACTGATTTTTTTAAATAATAATATTATGGGAACATTTTTAGCAGAGTATACGAAATATAAACAAATATACATATATATATTTATGTATCATTGAATATCTATTGAATAGTATTGATACCGGTAAGTACAGAAATCCAGGACATAACAATAACCATATGTCCGACTTCTTTCATCTAGGTGACTCTGGTATCACTCATTCAACCACAAATTTAATCTAAGTGTTACTTTAGTAATACTCTACTTGTTTTTCCCTATTGACATTCTTCATCAGCCTAATCTATTGTAAGGTTTCATTCCGTACATCATTCACAACAGTCCTTTATGTTTGTCCAGTATAGTTTTAAAATGATATCTAACATTCGTTTAATTTAAATATTTTCAGAATTGTTACAAAATCTTAAGATAGTGTTTATTAGTTGTAATGAGTTACTTACCATAGCATGTGCCAATTCATGAATGGCTGTACCAATCAACATAGTTTTTCCAGGTTCTTCGACTTCCATTTTCTGTGGGCAGAAGTTGATTGATCCCATAATTGGTCTGAAATTAACCAACTGAAAAATGTTTCATCTGGAATAACAGTGTGGGGCGGGGTGGGGGTTGTTTATTATCTAAAGCGGCAGTGATCTTCCAGAGGTCGGGTTTGTAGTTTTAATCGAAATTAGCTTGTGCAACAGTTTTTTGTATTACCTAACTAAAAATACTTTCGATTCTCATGTCAATAGAACTTCAGTAATTTAGAGTTTGTCAGTGATTTTTTCACACTTTAACAGTTTTCGCTTAGGCTGAAATTAATCTGGATTCCAGTGAAACAAACAGAATAGTTTCCCTATTCTTGTCTTATTAACTTTCCACTCATAAAGATTTTTAGAGAAACGAGGTAACTGCGCCCTGTGAAGTTTCTAGAATCTGAATGTGATATTGAGAATTGGTCCCAGATAGACCACCAAAGACCAGGAAGTACTGGACAAATGTTTCGTTTCAGTATGTAGCTCTTCAGAAGTGTGTATTCTCTATAAAATGTCAAAGTAAAATTCAGTAATCTCAATGATACCTAATTACAGTCAATATTGCCTCACTAGTGACTAACTACTGGGGTTAAATACTGGAGTTCTAGTTAGGAGATGTGATCATTGGAGTTCAATCTTGTTAGGAGGTGATACGATTACCCAGCAATTACAATTGGTGAGGTCGAGTGAACATTCCACGTACAGACTGTGATAGAAATACTGACTGATTAACACCAACTCAACAGTCTAATTTTTAACTGTTTGTTACGGAGATTGGAGGTATTTGGCTGGAGTCACTGGTGGGATAGTGGATGTACACTGATAAAGCGTCTCATACTAGGACCAAATAGCTGTTCAGTTCCAGTTTTTGATCCTTACTTGACGTCTAATTTAAACTAATTCGTGATGATAGATTTATATACGTACTAGTATGTACAGTTATATTTCATATTAGAGACAAATGTTTAATCCTAAAGTATGAAGGATATTATTAATTTTGTTAATGAATAAAATGATTAGTATCTAACCTGTCAGTTGTAGGATGCATTTCACATGGACCAGCATATGCCAATGTTGTTCCAGATGTACAACCATGTTTATTCTCACTTCCGACAAAAATAACATATTCATTTGGTTCAAAACCTGGACCATCTTTATAAACTTCTCTCATATTCCCATTTCCATATCCAATTAAACACCCCTATTGTTTAAATTAAATCGTAAATGATACTGCATAATGATGTGATTCAGTAACATGCATTTTGTAATTGTAGTAAATGAGAATTATACAGATTAAATAGCAAAGTATTCAGAATAGAGATTACACTTCATTGTCAATTCTGAACTCTACTGGTTACGTCACTTCACTAGAACTTCAGTAATTACCTTCAGTAGTCAGTCACTGGTGAGCTTATCCTGGTTGTAATTCGGTGTTTTGAAGAACTTGAATTGACTGAGTTCTAGAGAGGAGATTTAGGACTTTTGAATAAGTAAGTTCATCAATATTCAATGTCCTATTTACATTCGATAAAATAATGAAATAATCAAATCTATAGTGAATGTCAGTCAGTCGAATATTCGTCATATGAAATCTATTAATTCACTTATTGTAGTAATGTTTCTGATATACAGCTGAATGATAATAATGTTTCATATTAGTTGGTCGATCTTTTGAAAAAAAAAACACTGAAGTTTTTAAGAACTATTCAGATCTAGTACTAGGCTTAACAACATTAACTACTCACAATCCAAGTAAGAGAGTGTAGTGCATAAACTGTCCAGAAAAACGTGAAAAAAAACATTTTAAAATCATAAAATATTGACAGCTCAGATACTATTATCAGTTCAGTTCATTTGAAATATGTACTGTAAGTGAGCATGTAATGCTCGGAGTATACGTATGTTCCTTAAATACTCTATGATGTTTTTATAAAATTATTACACTGCATCAGTGATCATCTAGAAATTCATGCTCATCGGGAGTGACACAGTTATCACCAATGACAATAGAATGCTGTCGCTTTATATCATAAATTGATGAAAGCTGAAATTCAATCAATAGTACAAAGAGGTTTGGCGTTCACCAACCTGATAACCTTGATTTCGACTACTTTAAGAAATTATGAATGTGCACTGCTGCGGAATCATATAACAGAACAAAATAGCTGTCCAATATTCCTCGATTTACAATGGTACTTAATCATTATTAATCTATGAGAAAAGCAAATAACAGTAATGTAATACTATTTTCAAATTGACAGTAAGATAAAAAAAGAAAACGATTAACACTTATTTAACGTGTAATGTTCAATCAAATGTTTTATGAATAGAACTTACTGAAGCATATTCATTAGGAACTGGATGATCGTAACACTTTGCAGTGGGTTTACATTGAGATCTACAGAATTTTTTACCAGTTTTTGGATCTCTGTAGAAGGCTGGTTCAACACATCCTCTGTAAGAATTAAATTATGCATATAGTTTATGATATAAATACACTAATTAAAACACCATACACATATTAAAGTTTTCAAATGATCTAATTACGAGAGATAGAAACTTAAAAGAGATACAATAATTCTATGAACACTGATAGGACGTCCTTTTGATATTGAAACAATACACACTTATTGGATAATATTACTTAAAATATAGTTCAGTGAGTATAAAATTACTCAGTAGATACTATGATAACCCTATATTTAGCTCTTCTATGGTTACTGACGGTTCCAAGCATGGATAAAAGAGAAGGGTTAAGCATAAGATTAGCAGCCCTGTACCGTAAAACATAGCCTCGCTAAAAATAATGCTAATGGTGAAAAAACCATCTAAACTTTGCCTTAGGAGTTAAAATATATTCATTTCCAATTGTTATGACATCCATGGTGAACACTGATGACTATTCTGACGACTAGAGCAACTATTAATATAAACTCATATGAAGTGGAAAACTGGGGAATGCATTACTCAGGAAACGAAAAACTATAACCTGCATATACTTGGAATGAGTAAAACTCATTGGTTACAAGTAGGGTAGTTTACTTAAGATGGTTTTTTGGCGATGACGTATGATTTCGTTGTTCGTATTTGTCTAAGAATTCGTAAAAAATAGAATTCATACCTGTTGAAGGTTAGACATTTATCATCAATCATACTTACTAATCTTCAAGCTAAATAACAAGTTGAATAAAGTGAGGATCTCACTCGTAGACGCTAACACAAGAGTTCAGATGGTTAAGCGTATGTCGTGCAACTTAAACCCCTAGTTTGAATTCTCTAGAGTATTTAGTGTACATACTCTTGATGTGTCTTATCCCAGAATGAAACACTTATTTAATGCTTACTAATTTTCATTCGTATTCAATCAAAATCAATCTTTTACGAATAACATTAATTTACCTCAAATTTATAGAACATGATTAAATTGACTAAAGTAAACATAATTGAAGCGTTCCCTGGATATGTGACCAAGTTGCGCTTGTCGTATAACCAAAGACACTTCTATCGAATGGACCCCACTCTTACGAATGAGAAATCAGAAGGCGATAAAGGATGGAAGCAAAATTATATTTGATCGTAAACAGAGCTTTAATAGGATAGCAACGTCTAGGCTGGCAAACTAGAAAGAGATGCTAACCACGGTGGTTGGAGTCGTGATCTGGTGAAGATGCGTGACCGCGCGCCTTCAACTAGTAGTGTCCGCTAAAACAAACTTGGTCAGCATCAATGTCGAGAGCTTATGCAACTATTTATTTTGGGGATTATTTACCGCTAAATAATCAATAAAATAGTAAAGTTTGATTACCTACTTACCTTTCTATAAGCAATTTCCGACTTGGTGGTTTTCTAACACTTAATGTTCTCTCCCAAAATCCAAGTGCTTTTTCGACAACTTCAGTCTAATTTAAAAGAGATTAAAGTAAATTACATTAGTAAACATATTTCAAGTAAGTAAAATAAACTTGACAATACACTTAATGATTACTGAACACTGATACTTAGATTGTAATTTTATCAATTTCAAGTTGATGATAACACTATTAGTTAGATAAAGAAGTTAAAGATGATAAAATGTTGTTACTAACAAGTTGTTAGTAAGTCACTTAGTATTCGAACAATTCACTTTCATTATGTGTCAAGTGATTGAAAGACTTGATATTTTGTTAAAGTTTATTAGTGTTACATATGAAATAAGTTTTTGCATTAATAAGTTACTAATACTGTTATGTATTGTGAAAATACACAGTGCCCATGTTAATTGCCAATCAGTGAATGGACATGTTTGCCCTGCGACTACTTATCCCTAAAGCCAGAATAGTGTAAACAACGGTTGATTAGCTAACAGACAGAATCGAATCATATTACAATCATACCTTTATATATACACAAACTCAGACCACACAGCTAACCAATTAGGGATCTTACAAGAATACAAAACAGAAAAGATTGTGGTAGTGAATGGGGGTAACTTGTACACAACTAAATAACTGTAATCCATAATAAAAGACAATATAAGAACAGTAAATGTGCTAAACGGGAGGATGGGATAAGAGGAACGTAACAATCACAGAAATGTAATGTTTACACTACTCACGACCAGAATGAATTAAATAGTTCTTTAAAACACAGTTCCGAAAGTTTTTCACTTTCTCTCTACTGGTCCAACATAACAATTAAATACTGTGTTAACATTGTTTAAATGTACCATTGATATGATTGTGCACATAAAAACACTTCCCTCGATGCCTTATACTTCTGTTTTCTGAAGCTAAAGTATACCGTCACTGCACTTATCTTCGTTCTAAACTGAGTCTCGTTCATTGATTACTTGGATCAATATTTAATCCCTGTTATAGCATCAGAACTGCATTATTCAACGTCATGTAGTTCCTCTTAACTGGACTCTCTATAAAAAATCTATTGGGCATTCGGATTAATGTATATAACGTGTGATAGTCATATGAAGAACTCATCATTCGCCTCAAGCAATGCTGTTAATCCAAGTAAACTGAATTCTAATAAACATTGCACTTATTGTATGCAGTTGTATTAACTGTTAATATAGTGTCTAATCTCATTTGTGATTGTTTGTAAACCGTTATTAAGTCGATAGTGATCCGTAGCCACTATAATTAGATCAACATAGAAACACTATCACTTTTCATAAACATTGTTATTTTTGATGAAGAAATAGAAGGTGGATATTCGTTTTATTGTAATCGCCATCTGATTTCAGATCTATTGTCAGCAAGATATAGTAGTGAAATAATTAACTACAACAGTAGTAATAATAAAATGAAAGGTAGGGGTTAAACTTATAAACCATATTTCCTGGACCCACTTCATAATATTCGTCGATGACACGAATAACGCATCATGTTCAGTAATATACGACATGTATTTCACTGCCATACTAGACAAGTTTAAATGAAAATGTTGAGAGGAATTAATGTAATCAAAACAAGAGAATGAATAAATCATTCTTTAAAATAAGTGTGAACTAAAGATGAGCTAATGTAATGGTAACTATATAAAACAATAAATACAATACATCATTTATCATTCTTACTTTGAAACGTGGAAATAATGGATGCCTTTCTATGGTTGGTCTATAGATAACGATAAATTTTAGTCGATTGCCACCCTGTTGACGTTTATCAATCGGTTGACCCAATACGCCAAAATTCTATAAAGGTAAAACACTTGAATAAATGTTCACTTACCATAGTAATATTTGGCATCACTTGACAAATATATTCACTTTGGGTGTACACTACTAAACTTATAAAGCATAGAAGTACTAGCATATATCTTGAACACTGCATCATTCTCAATTGCAGATATACTCGATTAGGTCTAATACTTCAGATTGTGACTGGGTTTATATACTGAAATGGAATACTGATTCACCAATAAGCAATCAGTTGGGAGATTGTTGAATACATTGTTACACACAGAAATGCATTGTATTTTGCTAAAAGTTCTCTGACCTTCATTGAACTATCTAATAAAGAATAGTACTAATAATAATGAAACTTCTTTTAATTTATTATAGGAAGCTGTGAGGTCATTTGGTTTTAGATTCTGGACACACGTGAAATTTACGAATGAAGATTTATTAGAAGGAAATGTTGTCTAGAATTGGAACTTCATCTTGAGACCAGAAGATTTCTACTGTTTTACAATTGAACTAACACAATTTGCTGAATAATCTGTAGTCTTTTACTTTCTTAATTAAACCATGGAAGTAATTAGCATAGGTAAACGACTTGTAATGAAAACGTCTGTTTGCATCTACATAAGATGGAACAATACTATTTTCTAATGGTTTTATTTTACTCGGTCTCACTCTTATTGCACTCTATCACCCCCACCCCATCCTGATTAACATTCAGTATTCTTCATCGTCAGGACAACTGACGATCACTTTTAATGTTCCATTTTCTAAGATCCAAAATACTATTCCACTGATATATTTAAGAAGTAGAATTATTCAATATGCTAAACATGAATTCTCTGAGAATAGTTCGTCAGGTGTGTGTGTGTGGGGGGGTAGAAGAATGAAGCGGAAACCGTTGAGAAATACCTGACTGCATCCAATTAATCAGAGTATTATTATGTATAATAAACAATATTTAGTTTAACGTAGTCATTCTCACTGAAAAGAGGAAGACCAAAGAACACACTGCGTCGAAAATTGGAAGCAGATATTAAAAGAATAAACAGGAACTGGAAAAAGCTTGAAAAGTTTGCTCAGAACAGAGTTCAGTAGAGAATACTGGTGAGTGGCCTATGCTCCTCTGGGAGGGGTAACGTGCGTAATTAAGTCATTCTCAAACAGTAATTTCAAATGATTTTAACGACATACTTCTTTATTAGTTTCCTAGGTGCATATTTCTTCAGAATGAGTAAGCTCAATTAATGTACTGCATTTGAAATACCATCACATATCGAAACCCGATATACTGTTAACCAAACTTTCCCTATCTCTATATTTAATGTTTTCTAATTGTGAGAATCAATGTTTCAAATGAATTTACAGACAATCTACACTACAACATGAGTAAATCTGATAACACCAAATACATATGCCTATAATAGCCAAACATATTAACAAGTGATTGTTTGCTGTAAAGATGTATTATAAAGAACTTTATGCTAAGAGAATCCAGTAAATTTTAAGTTTACCATTAAGTGGTAAATTTTAAGAGCTGGTGGTATAATCTATTAGTAACAATAACATCCAGTTGAAAAGTCCCGAATAGGACGAGACTCATGTCTTGGATTTCGTTTATCAGTTACAATCCAACTGAAGTCGTTATTGCTGCTAGTAATTCATTCAAAAGATGGATCACTTTTTAACGAATTAGTATCAAGCCATAAATTCGTAGACAGATAGATATTTGTGTAAAACTGTAGGTACTTAAAGGTACACAAAGTTGGTATACCTCTCTGTCTTATCCTAGATATGGTTGGGTCATCATACCACACAATCGCAAAGTGGATTACAAAACTCCTTGAGCAGACTGTTACGGATTCATAATCCCTAAAATTACAATGGTTGACTAATTAGATGAAAGAAGTTGTATTGATTTTTTTGTAAGACTGATTTGTACACTTTCATCACATTAATTTGATTTCAATGTGAGTCCTACTCCTGAGTACAGTTTGACAGTATTTCATTGTATTAATTAAATGTTATTGATTGATATAAAAATCGATGTATTTGAAAATACTATTCCCTGGTTTGCTGGTTCACTATTCTCGTCTCAGTTTTTGCTACACAATACAATGTTCCTACAAGCCTAGTCTTTTGGAATAGCTGTGGGCTGGAAGGGGAACAAGTTGCGATATACGTCTGAAGTACAAGTATCAGAGATAGCGTTCGCTCACGCAATCCTCAAAATTTCTAGCGACACAACACAGACAGAATAAATTATTGTAAGTACTGTCTTTGTGATACATTTGGTTTTGTTGATACAAAAGGTAATGCACATGTTTCAAATAAAAAAATGGTATCACTAAATGTAGACTCATTATTTACTAACATACAACTGACTGAAATCATGTGTTTTATCTTTTACTACACAGATATAAACGGGACAGATATTAGAATTCACATATCCCATTTGAAGGGACTGATATTTAAATGTATCCTTAACGTACAGTTTACCTTTAATGATGAGATATATAAGCAAGTAGATGGGTGGGTAATGGGTTTGCCACTAGGGTCATTATTAACTAGTTCTTCGAAGCTGCATCTTATTTGAGAGATTCTCCTGGCGTGGCTGAGAAAAAGATAGTGCAGATCAATCATCCCCCTTATCCTGAAACTATTAAGATGATTTTGTGTGCTATTAGATGTCTTCCAAGCACTGCTCGTGTTTTCAGGGACCGACGATTATGCAATACCTGAGTTGGAAATAAGGTACTAGGTAAGTATGGAAAATCTATTAATGAAATAATAAATATGCAACAACTGAGATGATTAGTACAAGCTGCGGTTGCATCCTTTTCTTATCTTCTAATAAATGCTAAACTTCTGATTTTCATCAAACTTTCTACTTTCTGAATTATATTTTCTTAAGTTTTATGTTCGATCTCTAATTCTCTCCGTTAATACTTTGTTTCTTTCTTCACTATTCTAAGATTTCATCCGACAATTAAATCTCTGTCTTATAAGGGGAGCAAGGCAACTTGAACTGATGTACGCATGTATTAAGTTATTGACTGACTGACTGACTGACTACCCTGCAACAAATAGTACAATCAAAGCATTCAACCTCAGAATCCTCATTTCGTATAATCTATAAAATTCAATCAAATAAACCAAGAGTCCTATGTCTGAATCTAATTTACGTTGCAGTAGTAATTCACAATTTGATGCATGAGTTTCATATGACACACATACACACACACATTTTTGATTGTACAACTTGATAATGAATTTGTTGACAAGAAATCCCTTCATTGAATAAACTTATTTTCATTTAATAAGTATATTTAAACTAGTTAATATAATTATGTTGTTGTATTGGTAGGTTACTAGTTGTTTACTCAATTTAATTCATGTACTTTAAGCAGTAACTAATTTATCTTATCTTTATAATGAAACACTTATTCACTACACTCTGGTTTATAATAATCAAGTAACTAAAATGAATGCGTAACGTAAAATTCAAATTGAATAATCTTAGGGGCTGACAAACTAAAATATGGTATCTGTCCACTAAGTCTTTGACTGTTGATCTAAGTCATGTTGGTAGATGCAGACTACCTGGTTGGGATCGGCATGATAATCACAATAAATGGCTGGAGACACTTGGTGACATAGCTCAGAATCAATCACAGTGGCACAAGATTATTCACTCTTTAACTTAATCTAAATTTTGAATCCTATTATTAGTTTCTGCACAACTTTACTTCACTCTCCTCTCTTGTACTCTGTTACTATGTTACTTCTGTAAACTCGTAGTGCTAATGTGGTATGGCAACTTGAACCTATGGGCGTATTTGGTCGGTTCTACGTTGATGACGATAATGATAATAAGGAATCATAGCCTAACTCAACAGTAGAAGATCCATCGTTGGAATTTTCCAGTACTTTCAATAAAGATGAAACGATTATTGAAAAGTCGATGGTTATTCACATTCATTCCAATACACGTAATATTCTGCAATTCAAAGTTCAAAAGAGCATTGCTTAAACTCAATTGACCTGACTATCAACGTCAATGAATTTCACATATGGGGTATAGAATCAGTTTGATTGGTATTAAGACACATTGCACGCTTCCGAATACCTATTCACTTTTATTTTGATACATTGATAAGTAGATATGCGTTTACACAAATAGGAGTGCTTCAATAATTTGTGTCATCGTCATTTCATATTCAATACCATGACTTCCAGTCATCATTTTATCACTGATGGATAGATGGGATAAAAATTAACTACACTACCAACAGTACAAATAGTGCCAAGAAATCTGATCATTACAAACTCAGTAGCAATTATGCTTTTCATGTCTACGATATTCAAACGATACAGAAGATAAAGTAAATGAAATCTGATGAAAATTCTGTTATTGATAAAATGAACATCCATTTATTTTTTTATACTTAAATCAATAGTCCATTCTGAAATAGGAACTCATATTGTTTATTTCATGTAGACAATGCGGATTTTTGATAAGATGTGAGTGGTGGTCTAGATGGTTGCAGATGGTTCTATCACTCGAGCTGAAATCAATGGAAGATTTAATTGTCTGTCATACACAAAACAGATGAATGGATGTGTAACGTGGAATTCAATTAGATTTCTGTGTGCAGATAATGGAATGAACATTGCATTAGCTACTGATCCAGCTTCAATGCCGACTTCATCTATACGAATAAGATCTTTCTGTCGAAATGAAGCAACATGAATATTGTGTTGTGTTGTTATTCCTGAAAATGAACAGTTAAAATGAACATTGAAGCATTTCTATAAAGAATCTTATTGATGTCGATGGAATAATTTCATTGTGAATCGATTTAAATGTGTGTTGTCTATTTACAGAACTTGTAAGTATCCTGAATATTTGATAAATTGAAGTAACCAAATATAACTACTTTCATTCGAAGTTAGTAATATGAAGCATTTCATGTGATCTTGTAAGTAGTAGTCATCTTAATTAATGCCAGTTAATTTTCTATTGACATTTTATACTGAAGATCATTTGTGTTAAGTGGTCTGGTTTTACTGATATCATAAATGAGACAATGCAGTATAAATTCAAAAGAGGTTAATTCTTTTTTTGACTGATCATTCAACCACTTGTTCTAATGTTGATTACTCATATTATTACTAATATTATAATAATGATAATAATAATTATAATAATAATTATTATTACTATTTTCTGACTATGAATACTTCCCTAAATAGGGATTATAATTCATGGTGTGTACTCCTGATTTATAAACACATGTGTCATGTCGGAAAACTAGATAAACAATCAAAATTGTCAGGTGATTTCTCATATCTTAGTGTATTGGATTCAGCACTATTAATCTATGGTCTGTTCACTGAATGCTGAAGATTTCACTGTACACGTTTTCATTTGTCATAATTATAAATTCAATGCGGTTCCACTACACCATCATACTCTCAGCACACAAATTCAAATAACTCTACACATATGAAATGAAGCGAATATGGAAAATTTCAATCATTTACATCACTCACATAATCTAGAATGGTTGTATAACCTCAATCAACTCAACGCATACGGTGAACGGTGAACTCTTTGCGGATTACATCAAACCATGAAAATAAAGTAATCATTGTTGACTAACCTGATAAATCCGCTATACCAGGTTCAAATAAATCATTTATTCCAAGCAATTTAAGTGATTCAACAACATCTAATGATGATTCTAGCTTCAGTTTAGGCAGTTTCAATGAAACCATACTGTTTTCTAATTGCTCAATATACGGCTTCAATAATTTATTGCCAGTGAGGAATTGTGAAAGATGATGTAAATTCCATTTCTCTTTAGGTAGCATCACGATGAAACTGAATCGTGTATTCTGTGGGCAGAAATGTGAAATGAGAACTTAGTTAAAAGATGTTTCGTGAAATGTTGACAACAAGAAAAACATGTGAATTGTGCATTTTATCTAACCTTGAATGATTTACTGATCATTTCAAATGCTTCTGATTGAAAATCTCCATAATCAAGTTCCTCTTCGCTAGACATTATTGGTACTTGTATTTGTCGACTTGTTGATACTTCAAAAGTTGTATTTTCTGTGAACATGTGAATGAAAGGCACTTCCCAAACATCTGAATAAATGAAAGCATCAAAATGACTGATGTTAAGTGATTTCAATACTAAATTGTGTTTGGCATCATTCACAGTATAATTGTTTAATTTGAGTCATTTGTATTAGTAGTAAAATATGGCTTACTTTAATAAGGAAGATTGAAGTAATAACGTATTTGATGCCACAATTTACTTCATTTGAAGTTTTCATTACTGACTGACCACAACGAGATAACCGATATATTTAACAATGCACTTTTCAGCTACTTAATACCAATATAGGAATTGTCAGCATTCAGCATCATTTACTTTTAAAGAAATTGAACTCAGGAATATGAAGCATCGAGGCCAGCCATTAACATACATGCTACTAAGATGGTATGTAAGTGCTGACACTTGACACTTCAAACTATCTCAGAATATCTGAATTAGTCTGGACAATGATAACTACTTTGTATCGATTGAATTTGATGATTGTCGAAGAGAACATAAAATGAGTAACATTACACAACTTTGGTGTTCATTACAGTCAATGCATTAGGCATTTGCTGACATCAAAGTACAAAATGTGTACCTGAAACATCTCGTTACTATGGTGAGTGGAATTTCAACCCACTATCTGATTGTCATCCTTCAATATGTTAATCAGTATCCCATTGTTGTGCTTACACATTTCTTATTTATTCTCTTCAACGATCACTGAATCAAATTTATGCACATTTAATTTTTATTCCACTAATCAGTTCAACAAAATTGTATCACATTGTCGAAACCCATTAAGGACTGGATTCACCAAGGAACAAATGTGGCATGAAATCATTCCTCACAAATTCACACTACAGTCGTTAATGAATAGCATAGATCGTAGTCGAATTCCCTAAATTATCTAACTTTTTCTACTTTGACTAAATGAAGCATAATGGCAACAATCCTTCAGTGATAATCAAGTTGCTTACCTTTAAAATGAAAAACACTGAATAGATTCAGCAAAGAATTCGGCAGTATTTCTTGTGGATTATTAAAATAGTCTGCTATTAGATTGTTTGTTTTATTTGCAACCCATTTGTTGACAATTTGCATAACTTCATGTTGATCAGTAAAATTTACCTTTGAATAAGAAAAAGAATACAGAGAAGGCGAGTAATTAGCATGGAAACAATTCATATTGGATTGTTGATTGATTTTGCTGATCTTAAAGCATCATCTACTGAAAAAGCTGGATCCATCGTGAAACTGAGTGAAGAATTTCATGTTGACGTGGATAACATGATAAATACTTCAACTCATACTTGATCTCCGACTGTAGTCTTGTCAATAAGAGTTTTATGAGGACAGGAATATCTAACGGTTGAGTACAAGTTATTCATGCAGTTAGTAAATTTTCCTAATCAGTGAATTCGTCAGATTCGAAAATGTAATACATTTTTCTTCGACCAAATGGTTCAAATAGACGGTGTTAAACTGTATTCCAAGCTAGGCTACGACGCTTCACAGTACACTGTGACTCTTTCCTGTTGTTTTACTGATACTAGTAAAGAAAAAACAGATCTGTCTGTTCCTCTGTCTTTCAGTTTATACCTTCTCAACAAATCGACAAATTCAATATTTATTATTGACAAACTAAGAAATTACATTTGGTTTTATGATGACAATCTGTGATTAACAAGGTGCTTCGTGAATTTCAGTGACTTTTTAATTGTGATTAAACAACATGCATATTTGAGTTACATTCAAAGTGACGATCAGTCTGGTTCTTGTGGCGATCCATCCACTATCTACACAAGCCACATCGAATACGGAATGAAAAGTATGAAGTCTTTTGACGCTTTACTACAGACTACTTTGTTGGTGGTAGCTCGGTAAGCTGTTGACAAGAATTGTGTACACAGATATACTTATGAGTGTGAAGAGAATACAAGAGATTGTTTGGAATGTTCACATACATCTAAATTACAAACATCAAGATAAAGACATTGGTTACTTGGATTACAGGAACTGAGGCTGATAATGAAGGCTGTAAAAATGAATTTACCTAAAGATTGTTCATTGAAGTTATGTAATAAGATATCTGAAAGTAAGTAAATCCATAGGCTTTAAATCGTAAAACAATAAGTCTCATTATACAAAATTTGACAATATGGAGGTATGACAAAGTCGGTCTAAACATTGTAAAGGTTTAGTTGGTCTGTACATTTAAAACAGTCTGGTCACAAACACACACAAATGTATTTGCCAAGTCATTTAAATGGAAAAGATCACAATGAATGAAGGATCGAATGGCTGCAAAGTGATAATTGGTAAATAAAAGGTGGTAAGACAATAAAATTGTCACACTGCCGAGCTACTAATTATAGTAAAACATACGTTTGTGACAACTCCAATACAAACCTTAAAACCGTTGCACTCTCACACTTATGGCCTGTTTCAATTATGTATCTTGTGATAGATGAGGAAGGTTTTCTATTTCCTGGTTCTATCCGACCACTCTATATTATTGGATTTTGAAGTCACTTAAGCACATGTTTATCCACTTTTAACTGTAGTATTTGGTTAATTCTCCCATCTTTTATTCTTCAATTATCACGTTGTAGATATTCGACCTCTTATTCAACTTGACCTTTATTAGTTACCTAATATTTATGTATATGCCTTAAATGCCTTGAAAAGCGTCTGTGTCTGAGATTAGATTGTTTGAAATGTTTAGCGCAAATACACGTTCACATTTCGCAGACTAATTCCGTCTTCACATCACATTATCAGAATGGTTATGGTAAGTTATCCTGTTGACGTGTGTGCCAATAGAGCAAGTTTTGAAAATGTGAGTACTAGAAGACAACAATTACAAGTATTAAATTACAATAAACTATTTAACTGTCGTTTTCCGTTGTTGTTTAAAAGCCTAATTGAGTTTAATTAAACAAAGTATTCCGTAAAATCTACATGAGAATGAAGGATAATATTCCTAAAAAATAGTCATCTTCAAAACACACAACACTCAGTTGAGGTCAAGTGGGTGAAGTGAGTGTTTTGTGACTGCAAGACAGAGATCACCTCTCACTAGTCTGATGCTCATAAGAAACAGTCGTTTAATGTTTCCCAATCTTCACTTATACCCAATCGGTATCAAGTTATTTCGAATACAAACATAAATATTGAATGTTTATTAGCATGAACAATCTCAATTCTTAGTACTGAAATACCAGTTTACCAATTCTTGATGCACAAAACATTCAATTTGCTCTACATTATTTCGATTGAAACCACATCTAATTTATTTCATGTTACAAATCCCTAAGAACGAATAATGTTGTGTTTCATAGATATTCTTACCAATCACATAAATAACTTACTCTGTGCACCGTTTCATCAAAATATTCTAACAGTAGGCATTCAAAATCCTCATTAACACGTAAATCATTACTTGCAAATATGCCATTAGCTAATGTGATAATCTGTTTCGCTTCATCGTCTATATATGTCATTTCTTCAGTCAAAGAATCGAATGTTGACGTATGTAACCGATTTGCATCGGATGCAAGACTTTCCCAGTCGTTGTAGTTACCATCATATCCATCGAAAATCGCTTTACCTATTTGTTTTGATGTATTCATTCTTGGTCCACCTGAACCTAATAATGTGCACAACATGAACAATACTCCGAATGGACATGTAAAAAAGTTCCCTTCTTCTGAAAGAAGAATACAATAGATGTGATTCAATAACTATTCAAATTGAACTTGAACAATACTTAAATCTTGTCCTATTTTTATAATGACGATGAAGTATTTCATGTCAATGTAAAACAAAAGAAGGGCAATTGAGTAGTTTTCTAACTTACAGTATAGATATATAATTATGGTTAGGTGTAGCTCATTACTTTAGACAACAATGTGCTTACAGCAAACTTGATAAAGAAATATGGCTCTGAATACGAGTATTTAGTGAATAGTCATTATAGTCATGTTTCCGAATCTGCTGACTAATCGAATTTGGTTGACATTGTGCGATCTGATACGTGAACTGAAATAATAGAGTGAAGTGGGCACGAAATGATTACTTCATCCAATTTTCGTGATAGTTAGATCTTTTCAATAATACGAAGCAACATAACTGATGTGGATGATTCTATCCATGACACTCGAATCGATCAAGTCAAATTTTACAGTTTGAGAAGTTACAACTGAGGTATTGATGTTCTGTTGATGTCTCAACTGACATGTCACTTGTTCCATTTTTCAATATCAGTTTCATGTTAATTATTATCACTAATATTCTACGACATCAGTTTATTTCACTACAACATAACATCTACCATAGACTGACTGAATGAATAATCACCATTAAATGTTTATCATTAGTGGATTACATTCAAGAGTTACCTTTGACAAAAGCGTTCATAATGTAGACTTACCCACAAGAGAAACTGAATGATTTACAAAGGATTGTGTAAAATAACTTGGATCATACTCCGGGTTTCCTAAGCGAATACACATAATTGAAAACGTTCAAGTGTTTTGTTGAAACTATGCACAACATTATTTATATTTTGAAAAGAATCATACCGCCTCTTCAATAAATACCATCTATCCAAATTCACAAATGAAATGAAAGGTATTTTTATCGTTTGAGTAGTATGTGACCTGATTAACAAATTGATGTCACCTTGATTGTAAATGGATTGTTACAATGTAACGTGTAACTTAGTGGTGGTGGTGGTGGTGATGTGAGTAATATCTATGTTATTTGAATGATCACATTGTTACTTTATCATTACTAAATATTCTAACGTATTTGGTTTCATTTGTTTACAATTATTGGAATGTATGTAAAGTAGCTTGGACAATGGTATATCACTGAACATCACCATAACTATTGTTCATCACCACATAATCTCATGAGTAAAATTGATGATTGAACCATATTTCTGAAACATAGGAAGTTCAGGTAAGTGATTTTGAATGGTGTATAAGGAATTCACGTACAAGAGAAGTCTAAACGACAGTTGGTACACCACTAACCTTCACTCTTTCATGCCACTATCATTTGAAGTAAAACATAGCAATTGTCAAGCCTTAGCGTTGTCATGAGGCCTGGTCCTCGTATTAATAATACATTTTAGCTGCGTATCAGATTGGTGTAACTTTACAGGAACGTTTCGATAATTAAGTAGTTGTAAGTTGATGATCTAAATACACAAACCCTATCTGATAATTGTTTAGGAGCATTAATTCAACCATTATTATTATCGGCATGTTGCTCACACATTGAGTGTTGACTGAATGACCGGTACGAATCTAATCAAGCATAGGTAACCAATCAAAGTTGATAGACTTGTTGACGACACTGTAAATATGAATTGACTGAAGTGGTGATGTGGATATTACTTTGCCTACCTTCAAATTCAATATTGGCAGGCGAGTGTTTACAAGAATACGAAAGCCAGTTGATAAAATCACAGAGACCAAACTGAGTAGTGTTGTTATGTGTAGACTAGTTAGTTGATGTTAACTTGATATCCGCTGTCAATTGACGAAAATGTTAGATGAATACAACTGAGAATAGATCGTGGTGGAGTGACTGAATTCAAGTTTTAATTCTTTCCTTATCTCCAGTTCCAGTGTTTCTCTTTACATGTCATTCAGTTCTCTTTCATTGAATTGTACACTTGATGGTTAGTCATTTTCACTAAAGAATTGTTTACTGACTATTTAATTTCTTTTGCCATTATCCTTATTGTTTCACCTCACTGTACTTATGTGACATGGCAATTTTAACTGCTTGACATTTATGCTAGGCTGTATGTTGATTATGACAGACTAACTAGTTGATTCATTAGGACAATGTGTTGAAGAACGAGTCATTACATATACTGCATGCCATGCTACTTAGAACATTGCAAAATATAAGAAAGAATGTTTAAAAAATGCTTCAATTAGCAATGGAATGCTGATACAACTGCACAATAAGTATTGTTTTGAATGGTTTCATAACAGAAATCTCATTTTCACTAGAAGTATTTTTGTAGTGGAATGTGACATTCCTTCTAACGACATCTTCATAAATGACCAATGAATACAAATTACACAATAAACAGTCAACTACTCATGAGTAGTGTAACAATTACAACTAAATTCAACACCCCTCCCTCCAACTGACTCGAGCTTGGAGTTTCCGATACGGTCATAGGAGTTCAGAATTCGGCGATTTTTCGACATCACCTTCTAACCTGCCAAGTTGTCGTAAGTCTATTTTCACTTTTCGTTCTATTGTTTTTAATATCGCCTTCCGAATGAAACCAGTGATTTCTTCCTTTGTGGCTGTCAACCCATAACATCTCTTGAGCAAGTCGGTTCGTTTCGGCAACCTGTATATATATATATATATATATATATATATATATATATATATATATATATATATATATATATATATATATATATATATAATTTTAGCAACAGTATATGGTTCCGTTTCAGTGATTTCCACTCTATTCGGTCTAGACTCTTCAATTTCATATTTAAACATTGCAGCGATATATAGGCTCCAAGCTGCAAGAATGGCTTTTAGTGCTTCAAACTGGCGAAGTATAACAATGGAATTCTAAGTTCTGTTGACTGTTGAATTATTACAGTTAATGGATCTCATGCTACTACATTTCGCAGTCTAGTTAATTACATTTGTTTAGCTCGATGGAATTGCTACGAGATTGGATTGAGGTGAAGTGGTTGAAGCTGCCTTAGAAACTGTGGATAAAAGTAATGAATCCCGATCAGTTAGATTGCGCGAACGATTCGACGTTGTGGTAGCGTCGATTTAGTGGTTCCTTGACGAGCTCGACGCCGTACGCGACTAAAAGTACTGGAAGTTTCAGCTTCAACAGACTTTTTAGAATTTTCAGACTTTTCTTTCGAAGTAACTAAAGGAGCAGATACTTTGTTAATGAGAGAGCTACTCTGATTAAGGGCTGTGCTACTTATAGTTGTGCTGGTCTTCCCAACACCTACATTGTGTACATCAGTTTGTTTTCTTTTAACGAAAGAAGTGAAAGATGAATCAGCAGTCGTTAGTAAGGCATGGTACGTAGAGGCTTTTACCTCTCCACTATCATGATTGAAAGATGATGAAGCTAAGCTCCTGTTACCATCATAAAACATTATTAGCTGACTTGTCTAGTGGAAATTGTTTCACAGTAAATGTATCTAGGGCACCTCCTGTACATCGGACTAATAATGGGTTAGAAGTATTAGAAGCGACGGGAGATATTACACGTTTATTTGGTACACTGGTTGTTGCGACTGGAGTTAATGTTGAAGACATCACATGTGTTCATTGATGATTAGGATGAAACGACATACTGGAAGCATGATTGTCGCTTGCGATTAAAATACGATGAGATGTTCTGGCTGCTTTCGCTTCACCTTGTACCACATTAGTATCATTACCATAATTAAACTTTAAGTGACCACCACCAACTAACTGTGACTCGCTGTAAATGGATTGTGTTTCCTCATCGCTGTCACTCTCATTCTCTTGTTGTTCATCTACTTCCTCCTCCTCATCATCATCTTCATCATCATTGAACTCCTCACCTTCATTTAATTCATCTTAATCTTTTTTATTCTCTTTATCTGCTGGTTCATAAGCTGTGAATTTAGTGCCTTGTTCACTAACAGATCTGAGACCACTTAGAGTATTATGACCTGAGACACAAGAATGTTGATGGATATATGATTAAAAACAATCACTTGGACACTTTCCAATAGGTAGATTATTTTAGACAACAACTAGGATGACATCATTTAGCAGTTACTTAAATAACAAACACTTAATATCTTCATGTAAATCACATTCTAGAACAGTAATAGGTTCATTATTAACCTGTTCACTTTCTTAAAGAATCTCGCCCACAACTAAAACCTCACACAAAATCGTAAGGCGATTATTCAGCAATAGTCCGTTAGTTACATTCATCTAAACATTACGACGAGTAAACTTTTTAAAACCCCAGTCTTTGCCTTAAACAAACCTATAGGCGCGCTGACTTTTCATTGTTTTCGTTACCTTACGCTTTGCATTTTGGGGACCTTTTTTCTAGTAGCAGCATCTCCAAAGTAATCGCTTTTTCCACTTCTTGTATCTTTAGTCTTGCCAATTCTACTTTCAGCTGCTTCTCATGTAAGCTCTTTCGGCAGTGCGAAATATGATTTTCATGCTTATCTAACTGAACTGATAAGTTCTCCATACTATCTTCTAGGTGCTGTTGTTACTGAAGCAGTAAACTTCAATAACAGTAGAATTTACTTGACATAGCTTTAGATTCACTGGAATAACTCATCTTAAGTCAATTAAAGTCAAAAGACTGTCATGAGTATTCGGCATATTTATATATTGGAACAGATACCTTATGTGGTTTTAATTCAAACAATTATTAATTTGCTAGCCACTTACATTCAAGGTGATTAAGCAACAAAAATAACAACAAAACGGTTACAACAATCTGCACCTTACGCACAAAAGCAAAAAAATGCCAAAATGAAATAACTGGCCAAACAAACAACGTTTCAACCAATGGAAAACAACGTCTAGAAAGTACGGTCATAGCAAACCGATGAAACGTAAGTTACAAATTACACAATAAACATTTAACTACTCATAAGTAGTTTGACAATTACAACTAAATCCACTACAATCTTTGTAGACTATCCATAGATGAATCGTTTGATTGGGTCATTTTATGTTCAACCATTATTGCATTTAGAATTGATGTTTTTTACCATGTGACAAGCTAACTTAGCTTTGGCTAGTATTAATCTTACATAATACACTGATCCCGACTTCTGCTAGACTTTAGAAACACATTTATTAGACAGTTGATTACTATTTTATCAAGTAGGTTGATAATAACCTTAACTTCTAAATGAACACTCCGCCAGTCTTCAGATCAAGTGAAATAAGTGTTCGAAATGTCCACTGCTTCTACGGAATAGCCAAAGTCATGTTAACAGATAACTGTGTTTTCATTATTTGTTCCTCTTCTATTTCTTTTTTACATCAGGTGTAAATAGACTGAACAGTGAAAAATGTCATTCCAACTCCAACCAAATTACAAGAAATGTTCCTATTTAATTAATTTTAACTACTTTTTGTTTACATAACCTACTAACAACTAATGAACTATTTACCCGGTAGTACAATAATACATCAATTGATTGAATAAGTATTATCTTGCTTTGGGAACCAACTCAGTGGACTAATGGTAAAGGGTTCGCCGCGGAGCTAGAATTTCCTGTTTTCCATCGTGGATGGGGTCGTGGAGGCGTGCTGCTAAAGAACTTCATACTGGAGTGAACCAGCTGTACAGTATTACCAGGCAATCAGCTGTTGTCTGATTCAGATCAATTCGTGATGTCGAAATTGAGAGTTACCTATCTCCACAACACACAATTATGATATCAATATACACTGGTTAATAAGTACCTATTTGCATTAAAGGTTTTTCATCTATAATTTAAAAGCCGAGAATAAATAAGTATTTCCTAGTAAGCTGTTGATAAACTACTTTTAAAACCCCGTATAAAATGTGAAGTCTACTAGAGTAAGGAGTTCAGTTATGTAAAAGATTCTAATGAGTAGTCTGTCGTTTCGTTTGTGAAAAAACAATTTATTATCTGTCAATTATTTTGACTAAGATACAATTACATTAATCATCTTTTAAATGCAATTAACTACTACTTAATTCTACAAAGGAATATAACATAACAGTTGATGAATGATTATGTAATGAGGTCACTAAATGTCCTTTGGAGGTTGTATTAATTTATCAGTGAAATTCCCTACATATCAATGATTAATCTTCCATCACTTTGAACCATAGATTAATAAACAAATGTTAAAACATAGTGTATGATAAATATCCATCAACGAATATTGCTCAAACTATTCTTATTTCACAGAAGAAGCACAGTTGTGGAAATCATTGGGTTCGCACCAAGTTGCAGACATTTTCTATTTCATTTAAACTGTGATACAGTGAAACGACCATTAAATGACTTTCGTGTTGATTATTTTACTCCTGATACAGCTGTATTCCACTAAACCACGAATCTTTAATTGAAACACATTAGTTTACTTAGTAGTTACCTACTTCATAGTACATTCCAGAAGATGTAGTTAAAAGTTGTGATCTGTGCCGTTTACACATGTTTCGTTCAAAGTATTGACTACCAATAACATTAGATGATAGTCGCTATGTTTACCGAGTAGATTTAAGGATGAAATGTATATCAGTGTACACTAACACAATGGGTCTTGTGATTAAGCTTCGTTGTCAGATATGGTGATTCTGAATGTTTACTTCAGAACGAAATGAGTTGTAGTTTAAAATGAGATAATGGGATTTTAAATTTATTGATAGTTGTCAATGAGGTGATTATTAAATGTTGGAACTATGTGTTAATCATTTAGCTGAATGAAGCACACTATGTACTTGCTTTCGTTAGGATAGGTGATAAATAGAACAGATCAATCATGCAATAATTTAGAGCATTCAATTTCAAGTTTATTTGGTTAGGTGCTGCAAAGTAAACCTGAATACTGAACATCATCTTCACCAGTATGGTGTATATACGTGACATTGTACTGTGTATATGCAACATCACAACACTTTCTGTATTATAGTAAATATGTGCTACGTATGTAGCTGCTTATAAAACGTGATGTAAAATAATTCATCTACATCAATTAGATCACTGTATCAAATTGCTTGAGGTTTGAGAATTTCGGACTGTATATCAGTTTACTTGAAGATGAATTAGTGATTTCTGTTAAATTCACCGGATTAACTCAGACAAGGCTGACTACTCTTGCCTCTACTCCTTCTAGTGGTTGGCTGGATCATGAAGACCTCTACATCTAAGGGGATGCACGAACTTCAATAGCCGTGTAGGATGAGACTCAATGATTTGGACTTAGTGTATGATCTAGCTTTTCTATCCCATACACACATTAACAAATGCAAGTGAAGACAACCAACGTAGCAAAAACCTTAGAATCAATAGGCCTGAACATACAACAAGGGAAAGAACAATATCCTCAATTACAACACATAATGCACCAACGCAATTGGACTTGATGCAGAAACTTTGAAAGAGGTGGATACTTTCATGTACATGGGAAGCATCCTCGATGAACAAGGAGGATCCGACGTAGATGTTAGGACAAAGATTAGCAAAGCCAGGGCAGCATTCTTACAGTTGAAGAACATGTCGGACTCAAAACAACTGTCAACCAACCTCAAAGTCACACTCTTCAATTCGAACTGGAAGACAGATCTTCTCTATGGAACTGAAACGTGGACAACTATTGCATACATCATCAGAAGGGTACAAGTATTTCTAAACAACTGTCAATGTAAAATAACGAATGTCTGTTAGCCGAAAACCATCAGTAACAGCCTACTATGGCAGAAGACAAACCAACTTTCAGTCGAAGAGGAAATTAGAAAAAGACGTTGGAAATAGATAGGAAATACATTGCGAAAACCATCAGACTGCATCACGAGACAAGCATTAACTTGGAATCCTGTTGGAAAACGGAAAAGAGGAAGGCCAAAGAACACACTGCGTTGAGAATTTGAAGCAGATATTAAAAGTATGAACAGTAACTGAGAGCAGCTGGAAAGGATTGCTCAGGACAGAGTTCGATGGAGAATACTGGTTAGTGGCTTATATTCCTCTGTGACAGTTAACGGTTGTAAGTAAATAAGTTACCTAAAATAAACTCAATTAACCTGTTAACTAAATGTGTTTATGCTTGTAAAAGATGATCTATCAATTAATGAAATGTAACTAAAGTAATTTAAACATAAAACTATCTAATAAAAGAGTATTAAATTTTTCATATTCAATTTAAATCTACATCACTTTAGTCAATTTCATTATAACAAACAAATCGAAATTATCAATCCTGATTTCACGAATTGTTCTGAACCGGACAACCATTGATCACCTGGAAGCGCTGGACAGCTGTTTCGTCCCAGTATGGGACTCCTCAGCAGTGCGCATCCACGACCCCGTTGGGGATCGAACAAAGGATCCGCGTTGAGTGCATTACCATTGGATCACTGAGCTGGCCCCTAACGGTTGATATTTCTAATACAGTCAATTCGTGATACATTTGCGTGACCTCATCCATTGTCATAGGTGCGTAACTACCTCACACCCGACACGGTTGAACTCCACCGGTCACGTCTTCCCACTAGAACTCCAGGAATTACCTCAAGGAGTTAGTCACTAATGAGCTGATATTTAGTTACAATTGGGGGTTGTGGATATAGTTAGTTGTCAATCCTGATATCACGAATTGTTCTGAATCTGAGAACCATTGATAGCTATAAAATTGAAAATCATTGAAGTTTACTTTGTCTAAATTAATCTTTGATTTCAACATGTTTGTACATTCTTGTTGTTTTCATGGTGAACTAACAATGAATTGATTCTATTAACATTTGTATATCTTGAATGGTTTGTTTTTAACTTAACAATATTTCATTATTTAAATGTGAAGTAGTAGTTTATTGTTGTATTCATTAAAGTTTAACATAAATTACCTGAAATCATATCTTAGTGTAAACATGAAAATTTCAATAAAGTTTCATTGAGCTGATGAATTCAGCATAAAGTGAAATCTATTTGTTACTTACAATTCAACTTTATTTATGTTTAACTTGTTTTACAATGTTTTTAACTTTGTATTTACAGTTAAAACATTACAATTAGTAATACATTTCATTGAATTAGAATATTCCGTTTGTATCATGCTGTTATGTATCATTATGATGTCTACTTTGATTACACTGTTTAAAGTTAAAATTTTGATGTATGTAATGAATATTACTGTTATTCATGTTGTTAGTAGTTTATATTCTGGATTCAATCTAATTAAGTAAAAACAGTAACTGAACTCAACAAATAATCAGTATCCTAAGCCTGTAGATCTAGAGAAATTAAACTAGCATCAAATTAGAATAGAAAGAATATGAGATTACTAATCTTAATAGTTTAAAATGTTGAAATATATTCCAGCCACTAGTTTTGTATACATACAGATCTAAACAATAAAAAAGATTGCATTTGGGGGTTGTGGAGATAGTTAGTTGTTAATCCTAATGTCACGAATCGTTCTGTTTCAGACAACCATTGATCACCTGGAAGCACTGAACAGCTGTTTCGTCCTAGTATGGGACTCGTCAGCAGTGCGCGTCCACGACCCCGTTGAGGATCGAACCCAGGACCCTCTGGCTGCGCGACGAGATTAATTAGAATAACAATGTCATTACACAGCAATGAATCAGGGTGGCTTTGAGGCGACTGATATTTAATTTTGTTGTTTTCATTCATCTTCGAGAAATCACAACTATAGGAGGCTTTTATCACTACTGGGTTTTATGGATCATTTCCTTGCATCACAAATTAATTGAAGAATTCCACTTTTAGATGAGAGGTGGAGAGACGACTACAAAATGTAATGCATATACTATACCGCTACATACCTTGACACGTAGTGTTGACTCATGTTAAAGAAAAACGAATAAAAGCTAGGATTGACCTAACGGAAACATCAGTATCAATCTATGAAATCACATGTTGCTTGCCTAAGCCATGTTGATATGTGCACACTACTTTGTTGAAATTCATGAGAATGTCATAATTCCTCATTGGAGAGTCTGAATGACATGATTCAGAATCATTCACGATGGCAATAATGTTTTCATTCTTTATCTATCCGTAAGTCATGAACATGAAATTTTTTTCTTTATCTTCCTTTCTACTAACTATTTCTTTCTACCTGAAACTTATTCACGGTGTCCATTTTTATTACCTTATTACCACTATTGTATTTACTTTACTATTGACCTTGTAGTAAAAATGAGATGTAGCAACTTAATCCATTGCACAGTTACATCAAATTCTAAGCTGGACGTAAATGACTCCCTGACTAACTGATCTTATACTATGTACACTTGAGGTAAATAAATGCGTTATTAAGTTAAATAACTTCTAGTCATCTTTACTCTAGCTGCTAATCATCATTATGAGCTAATTAGTATATTTAATAATAACTGTAAATGAAACCTATACAGCATTTAAGATATTCATGACTTCTATTTTATTTAAGTTGGATTGTGACTGGCGAGTGGAATTCAGGAAGCGCGTTTCGTCCTATTTGGGACTCATCGGCTGGATGTACCTGCATCCAAATGTTGATGTTCACACTGGCTGACCAGTTTCAGTCCATTACAAATCAACGGGACGATACAAGCCTATTCTGAATTCTATATTATTGTTACATATGACTAGTAATGTTATGCGGAAAACTAATAAATTGAATGAAGCACTTCTGTAAAGATAAAAGTCATCTAACATAGTAATGGATAACTTTGCTAATGTTAGGAAATAACTGATATATCATTGATTAACCTAAAGACTAACTGATGTAGACCACTATCAGTTCGAGTCAGTAAACATTACGAAAAATATTTAAGTTGGATTGTGATTGTCCTATTCAGAACTCGTTGGCTGAATGTACATGCATCACAATGTTGATGTTCACAATGGGATTCGAACTTACACCTTTGTAGTAGCGAACATCACCGTGTTAACCACTAGACTACTGAGTTCAGACAGTCACATATGTTCAACGAGCGCATAGGTAATTAGAATGAACTTGTATCTTCCCGCTGATTTTTTATGAACTGAAACTAGTCAGTCTCTATTGCAATATATGAATCCTAAGCAGGATTGCTTCACTATAGCTATTAATCTAGTAATAAACGTGGTGGCGTTTGGCACGAAGTGGACTGTGTTCGAATCCCACTGCAAAATTCATCATTAGGATGAAAGTACATTCAGGCAATGAGTTCCAAATAGGATGAAGCTTACCTCCTGGATTCCACCTGCCAGTCACAATCTAACTTAAATAATACTTGTGAATAATTACTATATTGAGGCAATCTGCTCAAGATGTACATATAGCAACAGATATTGACTAGCTTCAGTTCATTACAAATCAATGGGAATATAAAAATTCATCCTAATTACATATAACAGTTCTAAAGTATATCTGCCTTTTGATTTATCCTATTTTCATCTTATGAGCATATTTTCTATTCACAAGGTTGTTACCATAGAATATAAAATGATTTATTTTCTCACTTATTTTATTTACACGTTCAAGATTATGTAGTCAACTGATTTACTTTCAATAATTCATTCATAAGAAGACGAATGACAGTGAGTACTTCTGAAAAGTACCATACTATAACGAACCAACTGTTTAATGCTTACTTAACTTGAGTGGTGTACGAAGAAAATCTGTTGAGGATTCAACATTTTTCAAAAATACAAGGTGTTGTATTGATTTTGTGTACACTTAACTAGACTCATTCTGAATTGTCAATGACTACTTAATGTTTGATGAGCGTGCAGTAATACCAAAATGTCTGCAAACTAAAGTTTTGTGTCAATTTTATATCAAACATCCTGATGTATGGTATATAAAATCTATTGTCCAAAGCTTTGTTTGTTGACCCCCAAATGGATAAAGAGATCATTCACTCAGTAAAGAACTGTTACAAGTATCAATTAGTTGCTAACACAGAGTAAATAATTAGATCCAATACCTTAGCGACAATTAGAAAAGCCATAGACGGAATAAACCAACAGAAGACAGTGCTACTGTATGTAAATCCTAAAAAAATGTTCTATTAACAAAGGAAAGGTATTAAAGATTCAAAATCCTCAAAAATACAATTGTTGATCAAATAAGGCGAAACGTGTTACAATGATATTTTGCTAGCTTGATTTTTAAACGTTCATTACATTAACCTAATTTTAATGTAAATGATACTTCATTGTACATTCTTCAACATTTAATTATTTAATTTCACTTCTATGACATAATCACTGTAAATTAATTGATATAGAAATCAATACATCCATATAAATGTTGTTTACTTGTCTCGTCTTAGTTATTGCTTAACAATACAATCTTCCTACAAGTTTAGTCTTTTGGAGTAGCTATGGGTTGGTAAGTAACAAGTTGTGGTATCCGATAAAAGTACAAGTATCAAAGATAGTGTTTAGCATTAACCATATCGACTATCAAAGAATTTAGACATATAATCCAGGTATTCTACATCTATTAGATGTATTGTATAGCGAACTGTACTAAATCAATTAGAACCTGCACATTCATTCCATACAAGCAACATATCAAGAGAAATATGTGTCAACTCTGATATCACAAATTGTTCTGAACCAGACAACCAGAAGCAATGTACAGCTGTTTCGTCCTAGTATGGACTATTCAGCTGTGCGCATCCACGACCCTGTTGGGGATCGAACCAAGGACCCTCTGGCTCCGCGACGAGCACTTTACCATTGGACCACTGAGCTGACTCCTAGCGGTTGATATTTCTAATTCAATCAATTCGTGATACGTTTGCGCGACCTCATCCACTGTCATGGATGGGTAACTGCCTCGCACTTGACACGGTTGAACTCCACAGGTCACGTCTTCATACTAGAACTCCAGGGATTGCTTCAAGGAGCTAGTCACTAATGAGCTGATATTTAGTTACAATTGGGGGTTGTGGAGATACAAATAACAAAATTAAAAACTAACCTCTAAGAAAATTCATCAAACTAGCAAAATTAGGTGATTCATTAGTGATTAACTATCGTGAAGTTCTAAAAATAGTAATGACTGATGGAGTTCAGACGTATCAAAAGTAAGACGTCCATTAACTAATTTACTTTGAACCATTTCTGTATCAAAATACAAGAAAAAAAACACAAGGAAATATTGAAACTAACAGAATATGTCCAAAAACTGTATATTTCACTGCATGAAATCAACTCATTTATGTAATCAAAACAATACACATCCGATTGTTTTGTCGACTGTGTTCTCATCTTCCTTTTACATCATTTAAAATGTTGTGAAGTCAAGTAACTGGTAAATAGAATCATAACATTGACCCATACAGATTTAATTGGTGTTTGATCCCTATAAAAGTGTATATAAAACGAAATTCAATTACTCAATTGTGTAATAGATATGCTTAGTAATCAATGCATCATATGGTTTTTGCTTCTTACAACATACAATTATGTGAATTCAGCATCATTCTGTGGTTCACCACCTTTAGAGACTTTGGTAAAATTAATTGCTGACATTGTTTGAAATTTCAGAATCATACATTTGCTGTTCACTCTGTTAATACAGAAAAAAGGAATGTGAAACCACAACGTCTTAAATTTTATCCACATTACACTAATAACTTTCATGTGCTACAAGATTCACGCAAACTTATGGTAATTAACATTTAGATTAACCTTTGCATTGACTTTCTTCTATGTGATTCCTTTCATTTCATACTTAAATTGTATAACTGTTTTGGGATTTTTATTAAAATAGTCTTTGCTTATGTTTATAAGTAGAATGAACAGATATTTTAATTCCGTTGAATACATTTCATCTAATCAAAGATTCTGATACATATTGGTTTAAACATACCAATTACATCATAAGTCATTTATTTAGTTACATAATTTCATATGGATGAATTCGTTATAGTGTGCAATCATTTAACAAGGTTTTTACTTGTTAGCCTTTTTTTAGCAAGGTTGTTGTTTTATTGGGTAGGGTTGCTAACCCAAAGCCCAACCCTCCTCCTTTATCCGGGCTTAGGACCGGCATTAACCCTAGAGGGGCTCTAGGCAGAGGAAACTATCAGATTGTTTCACAAGACAAGCATAAATCCAAAAAGTCAAAGAAAAAGAGGAAGACCCAAGAACACAATGAGTCGGAAATTGGAGACCGACATGAAGAGAATTAATAGCTCTTGGGAAGAGCTGGAAAGAGCTGCTGAGGACAGAGTTGGTTGAAGAATACTGATCGGCGGCCTATACTCCAAATGGGGTAACAAACATTGATAATGATGATGATGTGCAATCATTTATATATATATAAATGACGAATTATAAATACCACTGAAAGCTATGGACCACCGAACAGCTATATTGTCTTAGTACCTGACTAACCATTACAGTCTAATCTTGACTTTATTAGGATAGATTAAGATTCTTGTTTTAGTAGTACTCAACCAAAATTAATCTGTGACACATAAACAATTAAATTTGAGTAGTTGTCATGTGAAATTACTTAATTATCTAACTTTGTTGAAATCATCAATTGGTAATTGAACGGAGGTGAAAGTTGCGTAATCAGTAAACTTTAGACATAATGTTTTGGTTACCTCTAGATAAGCTTGAAGTTATGTGAATTAAAAAATGAAGAAAATCTAACTAAAGACAGTCTTTAAAATAACAATATCGGCTGTTATGTTAATTATCATGATGTTAAAGGTGAACAGAGATAGAAATGAGATATGAAGAAAAGAACAAGTACAAACAAGTAGACAAATTAGATAAAGTGAATTCTAAACGGAAATCATCGTAATGAAAGAAGTGATCCTACAAGTTGCATTTGTATGCACAATTCAGGCTTTAAATTGTGAATAGCCAAAGCTTCTTTAATATCAAGTAGATTCTAAAGTGAACCTCTTAGAATATTTAACTGAATTTTGTAGATTATGTAAAATGATGAATCTGTGGGTGAGTGCCCTAAATTTACTGTATGTTTTAGAATAGAACACGTGATTGAACTACACTGTCCTTTTCCCGGTCAAGCTGGAATATGCCTTAAGACATGGTTAAGGAAAATACTTATCGAACGACTTACATACCTAGCTCCACATAAACATCTAATTTAGTTAATGAATATGAAACTGGTTAGTATTGATAGCTTATCTTATAACCGGAGTCATGGTTCTGAGCAGATTCTAAACGTCACACCAGGATTTAATGCAGAAAATGTCTTTTTAATCTATTTCCCAAAACAATTTTCAACTAAATCGTTTACAATATCCATCTTAAATTTAAGGTTTATTAATATTGGTTTCCACTTTGGACAGCATTTATTGTCTGTTAAGACTCCTTCTTTGTCCAATTCTTCTCAATAATACCTGATAGGGAATTATCTGTAAAGAGATCGTTTCACTGAATACATTTGTTTTATAATATGTATTGCTAACAAGGTTATTTACTCATTCATAATATATTTGTTTATCTTTATAAACAGGAATTCGCCAAACAGGCAATGTTATTCTGGGAAGAAACACTGACAGTTAAAAATCCTGGAAGTGAAAAACAACTCTCAAAAAGGTAACCATACTACAAAATTTAGAATGTAATTAGATTTTTCCATTGATTTGTCATGAACTGTAATTGATCAGTATCTGTTGTTATATATGCATCCTGAGCGAATTGTCGCGTTATAGCGATAGTTCAAAAATGTTGCATTAGTTAGTTTGTAACTGGCAAGTGAGTGAGATCCAGAACAAGCGTTTCGTTCTTTTTAAGATTTGAACAGAATTTGAGTGTAAGTGTGAATATCAAACTTGGATGCATGTGCATTCACCTGACAAGTCCTAAATAGGCCAAAATGCATATTCTAGTTATCAGTTACCAGCCACAATCCAACTAAAACACTTCTTCTGTTTTCTTATTATGATAGAGTTTACTCATTATACGTTAGACATATCGAGTAAGTACTAATAGATTCACTTTCCTTAACAACTGAAATCAATCGATAAAGGTATTTAACCGTTTGTCATTTAGAGATTACAAATAGTAACCATCATATTTTTCTACTAATTCAAACTGAACAACATTTTTTTTTCTTACAAAGGTACTGTGATAATAACTACTATTACATAGCTCCAAATAATACCATATTTTGTCGTGGTTCACGTTGCAAACAACGTGTTATGTGTGGATCAGTACAAATTCCAGATGAATATGTATCGGTGAGTACTATGATCTGTGTAATATTCTTACAATTGATAAATAAATTACAATATTGTACATTTTACACTATGTACGGAGTTGTAATGTATCCCTTGAATTGGTTGATTTATGACTGTTAAGATCATGGATAGCCTATTAAAATTAGACTATTACAGAATAATATACAAACTTCGTCAATAACAACCGGGTATTTTTAAAGTATTGTCAATCTACCTAACGAGCTTAGCCACAAGCTCGAGAAAGATGAACACTTGATATGAGCGAGTAGTCTAACAATAATGATTACAGACCATGCATATCATACACTGATTTACTATAAACAAGAAAGACCAGTTTACACAGTAGTTTAGTTACAATAGTAATGTCATTATAAGAGTAAGATAATAATTGTAGTAAACAGGGGCAAGATGTACATATTCAATTAGTTCATAGTCGTGAGTAGAGATGATACAATAAAATATATTACATAACACTAGAATTGTTATTCTTGGCCTACATTCATGTATAAATGAACATAGATTACGTAACCGGTATTGTGACCATCTAACTTCCTCCAGATTTTTATATTGTTTATCTGACATATTACGAAAATTTCACTCTGCCTAATCATTCATAGATTACAATCAATAATAAAATTACTGATCTCTATTGGATACCATTAAAAACTAGGGAGCATAGTATGATTGATTTTTTTTACTGTATAGAACACTTTAGCAATACACACTATTGATCCCGCCAGGTAATCGTTATGAGAACATGTGCACTGCTTAAAAGTCACACATAGCTGCTTCTCAGTACTCTGTGATTTTTAATGACATCCACGAGACATCAATTTGTGACAAATAAAAACAAGTTTCACTGATAACACTTGAAAATAACATTATTGCATCCTTGTGATAATTACTTTTGTTACCATGTTCAGAGGCTCGTTGTAATCAAGTTAACTCATACATACATAAGTGAGACTGTGAAACTCTGTAAATGAATTCACAAGGGTGAAATTTTCTTTGCAGAACTAATCCTTATTCTTAATGACTTAACATTCACTTGAATTATATACTTATATTCTTCATCAAGTAAATCAGCAAATGAATATGTTTCATATAATTAAATGTATCAAGTAGTTGAAATATATTGATGTCATGCTTTGGATATTATGAAAGATCCAAAAATAAATATAATATACTCTGGTTAGTCAGAAACTCTGCTTACACCAGCCGAGTTTCAAAGGATACAAGTATTTATCAACAACTATCTGAGTAAGTTATTTCCGATCAGTCGGCCAATTACCATTAAAAACAACAACCTCCTGCAGCATAAAACAAATCAACCAGGGTCCAGCTGAGGAAGAAATTAGGAAAAGACGCTTAAGCTGGATAGAACACACATTGAGGAAATCATCAAACTGTATCACAAGATAAGCATTAACATGGAATTCTGAAGGCCGAAGGAAAAGAGGAAGACCTCAGTACACATTGCATCGGGAACTAGAGACATACATGGAAAGGGTGAAGAGCACTTGAGAAGAGCTGGAAAGAGCTGCTTAGGACAGGGTTGGTTGGAGAATACTGGTCGGCAATCTATGCTCTACATGGGGTAACAGGTATTGATTAACCGATTTGGTTAGTCTAAACTTAATGTAATAAGGAGGCGTTGGTGTCGTGTTTCTTTACTCTGATGAATGACTGAATAGCAAACTTGCCCGAACCACTATATCGATTAAAGAAAACAAGGTTGATTATTGTAAGTGAAACATTTAGCCTTCGCAACTAATCTGAATGTATGTTTCTGTTCTTGATGATGTTTGTAAAGCATAACGTATGAGAATGTGAGAGAGAAAAGAATAAAAGGAAACATGAACTGAGGCTCTCTTAGCACGCCAGATAAAACTAGATTATCAAAGAATAGAATTACAAAAAAAATAGAAATCTGATGATCCTAACTAGAGATTAGTATTGTTGGATTTCGAATGTGTTACATATTCCTCGATGTCTGTTTCGATACTAACTAGTTTCAAGTTAAATTAAGAAGAACATATTACTGATAATGTAGTTCATAATTAACTTTGATTTATAAATGGGATTTAGCAGAATACCAGTTAAGAAGTTAGATTGGAGGTAAAGTAGTAAAGAGCATAAGTTCTACAGAAACAACATATTCATTGAATAATCAAATCAAGATATACGTAACAATCTACAGTACAACAAATCTCAAAGTTTAACCGTTTTAAAACTCATCCTAGTAAATGAATCCGTCTTTATATACCATGGAAACTGATGAAATTTCTAAGAAAATTAATTCATTCTAGTTTCCTGAAGTTTTTATTTGGTTGTTTACATCAAAATTTCCTTAGGTCAATACAATGATCATTTATATTCAGTTATGTAACTCAACTCAGATGACACACTGTCTCTTTAGAAATAAAAAAAAACAACTAATATTATTGAATATCATTGAAATTTGATGTATTCATCTTTCATCTAAATAATATCTTCTTTTAGGAATGTTTTGAAGAATATTATAACCGACTATACAGATCTTATAATAACGGAAGCGGTATACCATTTGCTGGTTATGTCTTATTAATTGATGCATTGAGTACGTCAACTTGTTCCGGTAGTACAGCAGCATATGCAAGCTCATGTTTAATGAATCCAAATACAGACAGGTAAACTAATACATGTGTTTCTTTTTAGAAGACTCAAAGTTTTTTCGAATAAACATGAAGCATATTAAACGACTATTGTATATGGTGTGAGCTAATTATTTACCGATGACACTGAATGAACTGAAGTAAAATTTATTGTGAATTGTCGGCTATTCCATTGGCTTAATAGTTTAACTTTCAGTGCTATGCTAGGGCCTCAATACATGGTATGGGATGGAATGTCTACAGCTGAAGAGTCTCATTCTAGAGCGAAACAATTACTCATTGTTTCCTGGTTTTCAATAGTTGTCTAACTCAGACTACTTTGTGATACCAAATGAACATTTAACATTCTCTACAACACTCAATTACATTATTATATAATTTTAATTAGATTTGTTCTTTAAACACCAGAATTTCGTTCTTATAGAAATATTCAGAGATATTAGGATGTTTTCATGAACATCAACATTGTGATACAGGTAGATCCAGCCGACAAGTCCCAAATAAGACGAAAATCTTATCGTAGATTCCGCTTGCCAGACTTATTCCAAACTTAAGTATTCAGTGATACTTGAAACATTTTTTGGATTTGACGAATTCTATGATCGTTTGTTGATCTGGTTATTATGAGTCATCTGTAAATCAAGAATAGTTTTTACTTATGCCAGTAAATGTATTTCATGGAATACAATTACTCATTTTGTAGTACCCATGGTTTTTTGGTTCCATTTATCAGACTTGATGTAACTGTATAGTATTCAAATAACGACATCCAGAGAGTAAAATCTGTCTGTATTATATAGTCATTCTAAGTTGTACACATTTTTGATTTTAAAAGTACGTAAAGTAATGAACCAAAAGCCTACATTTTAAAACCTCAGAGACTAAGAAATATACTTCTCCTATACTGAGACTATCAGTCACATATTAGTCATGCTTCATTTAATAACCATACTATCATATACAAAGAAATTCTAAGATATGTAGATTTCTATGAATGTAATTGTCTGATTACATCCAATGTCTACTAATGATAATAACTTGATGAAGATGTTTATCTGATTCAATGGAATAACCTCATTTACAGAAGTATTAGCTTAACACATGTAGAACTTTACTTATTATTAAGCAATTATTTGTATAAAGAATGAATTCTTTAAGTTGGATTATGACTGGCAAGCAAGGATTTAAGTCTCTCCTAATTGAGATGCGTTAGCTGGATGTACCTAAATCTCAGTGTTGATGTTTACATCAGGACTCAAATTCAGTTTGTTTCAGGCCAAACGCCATTGCGTTCACCACTAGGTAGGTACATCCAGTTAATGAGATTGAAACATAACGAAACGCACATCCTGGATTCCACTCGCTAGTCACAGTCCCATTCAAACAATAAGTATGATCTATCTCTATAACAATGCAATCCTCTCAGGATGCACATAAAGCAACAGAGACTGACCAGTTTCAGTCCATGGTAAATCAACCAGGAGATCCAAATACACCCTAATTGTACAGAATGTGTTTGTTAGTAATAGACAATTCAAGAATAGAAACATTTATTAGAAAATAAGCGTTTTAGCAAATTTAGATTACGGTCGAATGGCATACTGATTGAATTAGTTGAGTAATGTTCCAAGTTGAAATAAACCAGGTCTAGCTAAGTGATACCTACGTATTCATTTTACATTTATATTTGGTATGTTGATGATCTAGACCAATTCTTGGTTATGTGAATGTATGTCCAGGAAAGATGAAGGTTGTATACCCTGAAAACCGAAATTCTCTCGGAATTTTTATTCATGAAATTGGTCATGCACTTGTAAGTTTATCGTCTTATTGTGATAAATTGATGCTTGTTGCTTGTTTATATTACAAATCGATCTCACTTTAATACGAATAAGACCCAAGGAACTCTGAATAACTACCTAATCCTAGAAACGGACTTCTTAGTAGTAAGAAATTTTGATTATGAAAGTAAATTGAACGCAAGAACTTCAAGTTCTTTGGATAACTTTCAAATATTCGTACTACTGTAGTGACTGGTGTCTGATGGTAGAATTCCAGCGTCTCTCGATTTTCGTTGTCGCTCAGTTAGATTTAGATTCGAGGAAAACAAATAATGAAATTAGATCCAACTCTCTATAAAATCCCCTAAACTTATATAATAATTACCTAGTTAGTAGTTAACTTCATGATCTTCCTGAAACTTTAGTTGGACGTTTTAACTGATACTGTTTGAATATGTCGAAAGTAAAACAGTTATCACCAGTGGCATTTGTTTAGATATCCCATGAATCATTTAAAGTAAGGGTTCTACATATGTATGGTTACCATCATACTAAAACTAATTGTTAAGCAATTACCACCAGATCTGAAGGTCTAGGGTTCGAACTTTAGTCAGAATCGACCATGCATACTGCTAAGAAGTCCCTTATTAGGACAACTTAAATTTTTGTTTTACTCTGGTTGTAAGTGTTACCTAGCCAATATGCATCCCTAACAAACAATAATATATCAATAAGTATTGACAGTCATTTAAGGTGCTTAACCAGTAAACACTTACATTGATTACTGTTAAAATTGATTGACAGTTTATTTTTTCATAGAGTTACAAGACCATTTAAATGAAGGTAAGACAGTTCGTCACAAGGTGTTCAACAACATTCAGAGATGGGATAAGTGCATCATGGAAACTTATCATGTAATAAGTGAAGTGTTACATTACGTTAGTTGACAGAGTATTCCAACAGTTGTTAAATTATAAATCTTCGTTTGTCAAAACAGTATACATAAAACTTTGTGTAATTCATTTCTTTAATTTATTACTGATGTTTATAGACAATTAACAACTGAAGAAATGTTACTATCATTAAATTTGTTTGTAGACTTTGATAAACGTATTTTGTATATGTTCATACTTTCATTATTTTCAAATCTATACCTTTTCAGGGCTTTTCAGCATCCGCGTTCGCATTTATGCGTGATGCCAACGGAAAACCTCGTACTCCTAGGGACTCAAAGGGTAAACCAACACACATAGATCGATTTGGCACTTATATACCAAGGTACGGAGGTTAATTTATTTAATAAATAAACATTTAATGTAGCCTAATATCGAAGTTTATGATGTCATTCTAGAATATAAACCACCAAGTATACCATATATATATAAATACTGTGATTACTTTTAGAGACTAGTTTAGTACAGGGTTCATTAAGTAGCTTGTGTTTTTATGCAGCTATGCAACTATCGTATGGTGAAATAAATGAAGCTTAAATTAATAGTCGATAAATCAAACCTATTAGTAATTGATTCTACATTCAAGGATATTGGAGATTTGCAGATGATGTTTTCAGTTGTAAAGTATAGATCCTCAATGTGACACATATTAACTTGTATGTAGCACTAATGATGATGATGGTTTCTAAATTACTAAAAGTTATCCATGAACAATTGCCATAGTTACAGTAATAAATAACTGTAAATTAGCTTGGTGTTGTAAATGCTTTTTCCAGAAACCTAATTCAGACTACTTTTATCTTGTTTAATTCTTAATTTCACATTGATCATTCATAATTCAAGCAGATCTTCTTATCATTATTATTACCTTGACGATATCTTTCCCCTATTTAATCAATGGTATTACAAAGAATAAATGAAATAGTACTCGGACGTGAAAAGTAATGCACGGGAGTGAAGGAGATCGTTTTCTCAAAGTCAATGAAATAGAAAAGAAATAGTGAAGACAAAACAACTTTCTTTTGTATACACAGCTTCACTCTTAATTTATAATTAGACCAAATTTCAGCTGTTTTAATCAGTTGCATACGATTTTATCTTTGTAGGCTAAGAAGGATGCAATAAAAACTTAAGTAAACAACAAACAGGTTACTCATTGTTGATCAAATGCATATAGATAGAACCATTAACCGCTAACTTTGTCTCTTTCAGGGTTAAGGTAGAATATACTATCGTATTCTTGTTGAAAGACTACACACCTTGCTTTGGTCTATTAAGTTGATTACTAGACCAGATAAGCTCGATGCATTCAACATTGCACTTATTAACATAACTTTATGCTCATGTGTTATTGAGTTATAACTCAGGATTCCTGCCCTACAAAAGTACCTAAGTATACCTGATTTTGACAATTATCAGATAAAGTAATTATGGGTTTATAACTATAACAACCTAATGATGAAATTATTTTGTTATGATTCTCTGGATTATTTCTTTTTGTGTAATAAGTGGTAATTTTCAAACTGGAAACTTTATTTATATCCTATTTTGTGGAGAATAGTATTAGGTTCAGTTAATTTCATTCATCTTAAACTGATATTGAATGGGAACTACCAAAAACTAGGGAGAACTAGACGGTTAATTCATCCTAGTATGGGACAAACATCGTTTTATACCGCATATAAATGGAAGTTATAATTCTACTACTTGATGCCAGATGACCCAGTGTTTAAAATATTTAAACAATCACCAGTCAGGACACCATGTGTTTGATATATCAAAGAAAACGTGGCGTAAACTGGTGGGGCGTCACATACCAAGAGGGAATCATTGTTTAATATCTCCTAATTTACAGTGGTATCTAAACAAACTCAGTCTGTGACAAATATAAACAACCAATAATCTGGTTAATTAGAAATTATTTCTTAGATACAGTTGAAAAACTACCATTGGATGCTGACCCAGCGGTGCCAGAGGTTAGGCTCTTGCCGTTAATTATAAACCTCTGATGCGAAATCTGGGGTGCACACTGATGAGGAGTTCCACACTAGAACGAAACAGCTGTGCATTAATCCCTAGTCTTCAATGGTACTCTACCAACATCAATCTGCGACGTATTCACTCAACCAGATTTTGAAAGAAGCCAACTGTGTAGGTATTCAAATTATGTCTTGCTCTTTGTCATTTCGTTACTCGCCTCATATGCTGCTTACTGATTCTTTTCAATGATATGCAACGTTCCGCCACCTGCTACTTATCGACCACCTGATGAGTAGTATCCACCACAAAATAACCAATCTTCACAAAAATAATCATTTCAATTGAAAAAAAAACGATGTTAATTGAGCTGTTTTTCTTTTTTTATAGTCAAACTACGATCAAAAAGATTACAAGACCTTGGAGAAGTGTAGAAGGACGGTTTACAAAGGATTTTCATGCTTTCGTTACTCCAAAAATCTTAGTAAATTGATATTTGTTTCTATGATCGAATATGTGTGTTGTATATTTTGATTTAAATGACATTTTCTGCTTAGTAATTATCTTTCAACAGTTGAGTAACATATAGAATTGGGTAAAACAAAATGAACGTTGCATCTTAGTATGAAATATCTCTGCAATGAACACCTCTGATTCGCTCAATGGACTGAACCCACAATTATTAGATATGGATTTGTAAATCATGAACGTAAACAACATGATAATGACAATTCTATGAATGATCTATTTAAGCATTGTCTGGATTCTTTGTTTACTCTTTACATGTCTGAAATCCACCAATCACGATTTCTGAAAAATTCAAAAAATCACTGAATCACTGAAATTCTACCATCAGATACCAGCCAGTACGGTGCTACTGATGCTAAAATATTTGCTATAAAATATGAAATTCGTAGCATTTAATTTTCGAGTCTAATTAATAGTTTGCACTGCTAAAGTGTTCTGTATTCAAATTAGACAGTTGTTCAATGTTTGATGATTTTCAGTGTTACTTAACTAAGACTAGTCGTCGACAAATACAACCGAAATTATCGTATATTCCTTATTGATTCACCGTAAAAAAGATATTTGATGTATATGAAATCAACTTCATTTCAAATGGTTGTTTATCTTAGTTGGAAACATTTAGACATGTTCTTATATTTAAGTTGAATCGTGACTGCCAAGTGGAATACAGGACGCGTGTCTTGTCCTATTTGGAACTCATCGGCTGGATGTACCTCCATCCCAATGTTGATGTTAACACTGGGATTCGAACTCAGTCCGCTTCGTGTCAAACGCCACCGCCTTCACCACTAGGCTACTGTGTCCAGACAGTCGCACTTGTGCAACGGATACAAGCCTATTCTAAATTACATGTTCCTATATGTTGTGATTCACACTTAAAACACTTACTTTTAGTTTTCATTTTAGATGTGATAGATTTTTAACCAGTGTATAAGTGAACTGATTTATACATTTCAATGATTTAAGCCATTTAACATTTGAATTGACATCGATAGAGAACAATCATTGATGTTTGCTTAACTCACAACAATTTTGAAATAATCCTGAGTTCGAACTAGAATTCTGGTAATCCAGCTTGAGTACAGATTTGTTTTGCTTTTTTTAAAAGAATTTTCGAGTGTATGTAGCTGTGGAGTACACTAGAATAAAGTATGAGTTATATATCTTTGCTCTTCAATGTATCTGCATTTAACATAGTTCAATGATGAGAATTATAATTGTGTAGATTTGAGGTTGTCTCGTGGTTACTAGTATTTGACTGTATTTATCTGTATTTATCTCAAATTGATCTCAGTTGAACACATTTGAAAGTCAAATAAAACTGGATAACTGTCTTTATCTACTATTAAACTCAACAGTATTACTTACTTAGAGAAATGAATCCTGGTCTTTCAGATCTCATAGTAAACGCTTATCACGAACATCATTTTGTCGGTGATCGTCTAGTTTTTGCTTTCTATCTAAATGATCAATGAATTTCATTGATAATGACTGTTTCATATCTATCGTGTCTGATCTACACCAGTTACCATTTTGCGGTAGAACCTCAAAAATATCGTAAGCATAATTGATTACTAGATTCAAGAGTATACCTTACACGTAAGTCTCATACGAAAATAAAGCAACTGTGTAGTGCTCCAGGTTTTCAGTGATACTTAAACGAAATCGATATGTGATAAATACAAAACTAATCTTCACAAAACCCACTTAAAATTTTCTTTCTTTTAATGAAAGTTTATAATTGATACTATTACTGTGTGCAATATTTAGGAAGCTGCGAGAAGTCATTATAGCTGTCCGAAGTTAGATGGAGCTGACTTAGAAAATCAACACCAAACATCAACAATCGGATCACATTGGGAAGGAAGAGCCTATGGAGTAAGCATATAATTGGGTGTTGTGGAGATTGTTGAATGTTAATTTTATATTATGAGTTGGTTTGAATTGGGCAACCATTGATCATAAGGAAGTAATAGATAGCTATGTTATTCAAATATAGGACTTTTCATCAGTGCGCACCGACGAACTCATTAGAGATTGCACAAGGGCTCTTTGGTTTTGCGGCAAACCCTTTACCATGAGACCTATGAATCGTCTCTCAATGGCTTAGTTGCATCACTTGTGACGTGGGCGAGACATCAGTTTATTGACAATAGGACGCGTTTACTGCGCAACAGTTTAATCCGTTCTACTTTATGGATGTGAAACATGGCCAATAAGGATAAAGGATATTGTAAGCTTCTAGTATTTAAACATAGATGTCTTTGAAGCGTTGCTTGTTTTCGCTGGAACCACCGAGTAAGCAATGCGTGTGTTAGGAACAAAATACTAGGTAATTACAGTAAGTCTATAATTGAAATGGTAAATCTTCATCAGGTGAGGTGGTTAGGACGTATGTTACTTATGCCTGACTACCGCCTACCTTGTCAAGCAATACTGTCTGGTGTAGGTGTAGGCTGAAAGAAAGTTAGAGGCGGACAAACTAAAACATGGGACCAATCCATGAAGTCATTGACAAGTGGGTTAAGCTATGTTAATCGGTGCAGACTACCTGGTTGGGGTCCACGTGATGATCATAACAAGTGGTTAGAGACTTTGGGTGAAATGGCTCGAAATTGTTGGCAATCGCGAAAGTCCATTCACTCCTTGTTTTCCTCCTAATTCTAAGTTTTTTAAGCTTATCAAAATTTTTTCTTTACTGAATCATCGTTTCTCAAATTTTATCTCTGATCTCTATTCTTTTCCATCAGTACTTACTCTGTTACTACCTACTCTACTCTGGGATTTGGTCCGATAATTTAATATCTATCTATTAATCGGGGCATGGCAACTTGAACTGGTGTACGCATGTACCAAGTTCTACATTGTAACTGACTGACTGATAGAAACAGTCCATTTTACGATAATTTAGGGAGTGTAAGACATGTGTATTATATGGAATGATTTCGTAAATATTACAATGAAGTCAGTAATATACTTACAAATCTATCAAAGTTAGTTTTATTATTATTAACATTTTCTATTATCTTTAATTGAAATTTCAGGGTGAAATAATGGCTGGAAGAATCGAAGTGGACTACGCTGTATCACGTGTTACTTTAAGTTTCTTCGATGATTCTGGGTAAGAATGGTAAAATCAGATAATCTCTCATATAGTTATAATCATTAAGCCAGCAACAAGTGTGAACATTAACTATTAATCTAAAATTACAATTTTAAATGCAATTCATGAGACCTCATCTGATACTAAACTGTGTACATTGATCAACCAATGAATACTGATAAAATCAATTTTATCTAGCCCTTTATGGTGTAGATCATATTCTATCGATTCACATACAATTTAGACACAAGTTTCAAAGACTGTCAGGTCCCCAGCGGTTTACATTCGATTACCACCAAACCATATTGTATGACCACTGTGTTACAAAATTATAAAGTGTAGGCAACTTTCCAAATGTTATTGGGATATAATTATATATATTATCGAGATCAATGCAATAACCTTTCTCCCTAATGATTGTTTATATGAAATTTTATTTTATACCTTTTTATGTAATCCGCTAGTTGGTACATTGTTAATTACAAGAAAGCTATGGAATGGGAATATGGTCGAAAAGCAGGATGTACATTTGTAACTAGAAGTTGCTTTGAGTACGCTGAAACTAAAAGACGCGAGTAAGTCAACATTCAATGGGAATATATATATATTCCTTCTTAAATAAATCAGAATATCTCATCAGCGAGAAGTGGTGAATTTATGTAATATGATTGGTAAACAATTATTTCATAACAGCCAAATTTTATTAACTTCCGAAAAGTTAGTGATAGTTCATGTACAATTTATTGTGTTTGTGAAGTAGAAAAACATTTTCAGCTGTATAAAAACTGTAATTAAGATCTAACTATTTAAGTTGGATTGTGACTGGCAAATGGAATCCAGGACGCGCGTCTCGTCCTATTTTGGACTCATCGAGTGGATGTACCTGCATCCCAATGTTGATGTTCACACTGGGATTTGAACTCAGTCCGCCTCGTGTCAAACGCTACCACTTTCATCACTGGGCTACTGTGTCCAGACAGTCCAGACAAGCCTATTTTAAATTAAGATCTAACTAGTTGGAAATTAGTCAAGTTTTATAAAATTTAACTGGATAATGAAATTCACATTCACTTTTTGATTGCCATTTAACTCGTTAGTTCTTAGATTTACAAGTTATTGCCTTGGTTTTGCAACTTTGGCTTCGTAGGCTCTTATCATGTGAAATAATTCATTATTTACCGGTATCTTCTTGATAAAGTTGTTTGTTGAATACTTGTATTTCATAGAAGCTCTACAGAGGCATTAGGCATGCTATCAATATATCTTTTCAGAGATTTATCAACACTTCATGTATCCACATGTATTCAATAACAAAAATATAAATGATGAACCGTAAATCATGAATTATCAATAATTCTATTGAAATTTCAGCATTATATTCTTTCACGGTTAAAGCATGGAAAGCAATGCTAAAACAAACATGCTGTAGAATACGTTAGCAGTAGACGTAACCGAATTCCACAATTTCGTTATTGGGAGTAATATTTTTCATTTCAAGACAAAGGGGTACCTTTAGTTGAAATTAATAGGTTGTATATCTTCTTGAAATTAATAATCTTACGTTGAACAATACTAATTTCATTGAATAAAAAAGGCAGCTAGGTAGGAAAATGTTAGTTTTTTTGTAGGAGGTAAGTTAAAAGTCGAATAACTAAAATCCATTTTGTTACTGGGTGTTGTAAAAACGTCTGAATGTTAAGTTGATATCACGATTTCATTTGAGTTCATCCTAGACTGAAAAATTAGAAGCGCTAAAAATATGTTTCGTTCTAGTATGGGTCTCTTCAGTAGTGTTCATCAACTATACTATTGGGTAATTAACTCTCAGATTCTTAGGCATTCCAACAATTTTTAATCATTAGACCATCGAGCCGTTATCCAACGATTTATATTTTTAACTCATTCACTTATATCAGACTAAATTTCAACAATCTCCACAACAGTTGGTCACATATAGTAGCAAAAGGAAGTGTAATTCAAAATGATAACCATGATTAATCGAACATAGTAACAAAATCAACAATATACAATGTTGTTCTTATATAGATTGTTTTAGTGAATAATGAGATCTTTGGAATTAGCTTATATAACCAACAATACAGAAATTTCAGAATAGACATGGAGATCGAGATAAAAAGATCAAAAGTTGTAGAGTCTGGTTATGCAATAAAACAAATTAGAAAATACAGAGCATATAGCCGAAAGTAGTCACACTACAGAAAAAAGAGAGATCATGTGAAAATTTATTGAATAAACAAAGTAGCATTAAAACAGAATGAACTCGTCAAATAAAGAACATTATGCAAGAAAGTCTTCAGTAACACCAGTTTCTTCTGTACACATAATTGTGAATTCCTTGAAATTATGACAATCCCAATACATTAATAGCAGAAACATAATAACTTTGGTTGTATATTTTGATCAAGTAGATAACTTCAAAGTAGTAATCAGATTTAGTTAAGTTACTAGTAGTCACGAGATTCTATGCAATGAGCTTCTAATGCTGTCACCATTTCTTTTCCATAATCATACAGGATACTATTTTTTTGCAAACTCTCTGATAACTTGAACATTAAACAATCAATATAAGTTACTTCACATGTGGAAGTGAATTGATAAAGTACTCTTCTTCCCACTAATTTCATTTGCTTCATAGCTATTTTCTATTTTCTAATTTATCTTATTACATAATCAAAGTCTAAAACTTTTAATTTCCATCTATTTCTTTCAATCTTCTTGTCTATTTTAAAATTTCTATATTGTTAGTTATATAATCCGATTTCAAAGATTCATTTCATTACTAGGACAGTTTAAACAGTATTGATTATGTGTGTTACTATGCTCAATTATGAGTGGATATCATTTCAACTTACATATGTTTCCTGTTGTTCTTTATTATTTTTTTTATTTGTTGTATATTTAAATAATAATAATTGCTTTTATTCAGTAGTATATTTAATACAATATGAATTTTCAACATATAATGTCTAAACAAGTTATTCTTTTTAAATGTATACACCATTTCGTTTTCACTTAAGAGACAACACCACTAACACCACCACCAAACTCCTTCTTGATGATGTAAGAAATCTGACGAAATATTTGGGAACACTTTAGCGATACCAAATTATCAATATACATTCTTGAACTGTGATTAAATCACAGTTATAGTATACGTTTAGATTAAGGAAAAATTGTTGATAGTCTGTTTTTCAAATAAGAGATCTGCAGTTAAGACTAAGAATTTCAAGAATAGATATCAGATGAATATTGATCCTATTAAACACGTGTTGCTAGCCATCTTAACCGTTTTGCTTAGATATCATTATATTACCTACGATAGATCACAGACATTTTATATAAGTTCGTGAGTACATAATGGTTAAGTTTGTTTAATCTGGTTAGCGTTTTTTTTAGCAAACTTGTGTTTTACGAAATAGGGGTGCTAGCCCTATGCCAAACCCTCCTCCTTTATCCGGGCTTGGGACCGGCAACAACCCTGGAAGAGCTGCGGGCGGAGGACAGCTGACGAATGCATTCCCAGTAAGAACCGGTGTCGAACAAGACTGTCTGCTCTCTCCCTTCATCTTCCTCCTAGTGGTCGATTGGATCATGAAAACCTCTACATCTGGGGAGAAGCACGGAAGTCAATGGACAAGTAGGATGCGACTCGATGATCTAGACTTTGCGGATGATTTAGCACTTCTATCCCATACACAACAATAAATGTAAGTGAAGACAACCAAAGTAGCAGCAACCTCAGCATCAATAGGCCTGAATATACATAAGGTAAAGAGCATGATCCTCAAATTCAACACCGAGAGCACGGACCTAATTGAACTTGATGGTGAAACTCTGGAAGAAGTGGATACCTTCACATACCTGGGGAGCATCATCGATGAACAAGGAGGATCCGATGCAGATGTAAGAGCAAGGATCGGCAAAGCGAGAGCAGCATTACTACAGTTCAAAAATATATGGGACTTCAAACAACTGTCTGCCAACCTCGAAGTTAGACTCTTCAATTCGAACGTCAAGACAGTTCTTCTGTATGGAGCTGAAACGTGGAGAACTACTGCAAATATCATCAGGAGAGTACAGGTATTTATCAACAACTGTCTACGCACAATATTGAATGTCTGTTGGCCGGAAACCATCAGCAACAGCCTACTTTGGAAGAGAACACACCAACTTCCAGCTGAAGAGGAAATCAGGAAACGACGTTGGAAATGGATAGTACATACATTATCGAAATCATCAGACTGTATCACGCGACAAGCACTAACTTGGAATCCTGTTGGACAACGGAAAAGAGGAAGGCCAAAGAACACCCTGCGTCGAGAACTGGAAGCAGACATAAAAAGGATGAACAGTAACTGGAGACAGCTGGAAAGGATTGCTCAGGACAGAGTTGAATGGAGAATACTGGTGAGCGGCCAATGCTCCTCCGAGAGGGGTAACAGGCGTAAGTAAGTAAGTAAGTACGAGTACATAATACAATTTCAGGACATTATTGAACAATTAAAACAAGACAGAAAACCGAAAAGTAACATGTTGAGATATTTGAAAAAATATTGCCACATCATTTCAAACAGGTCATCAATTGTTGCCTTGTTGCATTAATCACATTTTTATATTTCATTATAATAGACATATATAAATATATATGCAACTGTATCTTAATGAAAATGAAATCACATGAAAGACATCTCTTTGATCTATGAGATTCTAATTTGTTTTTATACAACTCAATTTATGTTTTTCATCAAATATTCATTGTATTCCTTGTTTTATTTGAATAAAGTAGTTTAGGCAATATGACGTATCTTAGATCAGTTACCTAATGAATTCAGTTTTTTTACAATTGGGGGTTGTGGAGATAGTTAGTTGTCAATCCTGATATCACGAATTGTTCTAAATCAGACAACCATTGATCACCTGGAAGCATTAAACAGCTGTTTCGTCCCCAGCGGGGTCGTGGATACGCACTGCTGAAGAGTCCCATAATAGGACGAAAAAGTTGTCCAGTGCTTTCAGGTGATCAATGGTTGTCTGATTCAGAACGATTCTTGATATCAGGATTGACAATTTGTTTTACTTAACATACAGAATGATCAGCATAAATTTACATAAGAATTTGAATATCTTTTTTTCCCTTGATTGATAATAAACTGATTAATTTTTGTTTTGAAGAAGTAAGAATTTTGTTCCATTCTGTGACAATCTCAAATATGCAACGTGCCGAGATGCATTCTCATATGGAACTTGTAGTATTCTTAGATATACTCAACCACTTCCTAAAGAAGATCGTTTCTTTAAAACTGCTCCATTTGATACACAATATAGTCCTGCTTATTTTGGTGGTGAAGATCCATTTAAAGATTATTGTCCAACTTTAGTTGTAAGTTAACTTTTTTTTAAAAACATTATTATGAATATGTTTATTTCATTTTTATCTGAATCGTGTTTTCTTTAATTAACTTGCATAGCCTAACGGTTTCTTTGTTTACAGATAAGCATAATTCACATATATTTCAATCGAAAGTTAACTAGATTAACTTTATGGTCGTCACAATGAGTATTTATAGGATATTTCTTTTTTGGATTTAGTTCTTTATGTATTTGTATTTGTTATAGATTGGTGTTGATTGGCTACCACTGAAAACTAAGATGCTTGTGACAATTATTTCGTCCTAGCATAATTTCAATTCGTTTAGGGGACCGAACTCAGGGCCTTCAGATCTCATTGCGAACGCTTAGCATTCTGCACAATTAAGCCAACTAGGTGCGCACTGCTGAATAGTTCCACACTAGAACAAATTAGCTGTCCAGTACTTTCTCGTTTTCAATGATACCATGCCAATACTAATCTGTGACATATATAATCAACTAAATTAAATTTATAATTCCATCTTCCAAAGGAATCTCCAACAGCTATTTAGATAAACGTTTAATTTATTTCCTTCTTCTTATTGCTTTCAACACTGTTATATAACTCATAAATGATGCTTGAAACAACTTTAATTCACTGTCATATGACATTGACAACTTGTTTTCCTAAGATAATGCTTCTATTTTATTATATATATATATATATATATATATATATATATATATATATATATATATATATATAGGACTGTACAGCTAATGTAGATGATGTATTCGGTAAGGAGCTATTCTTCATCGAACATTCTATATTCTTCTCTCAATAGTGAAGTATCGATGAACTGTTATACTTTTTACCCTTAGGACATATTATGCTGTATGTTTTCAGGTTAATTATAACCAATTAATTGATCAGTTTTGTTTCACATAAAATCGTCTCTTTAGTACGTCAGCGGTTTAGGAAGTGATTACAAAGCAACGTCGTTCTGTACACATTCAGAAAACATAATAAAATCAAGTAAGTATATCACGTTGAATCATTCTATTCATTTATAGCAAATTTGTATTTTCATTGATTGGTGGGTAAATATACTTTCATAACGGTTTATGCTTAGTCAAATGGTATTGTGTATTCTAGAGAGTACGAGGTTGCATGTATAAGAAAATCTGAGAGGAAGATAAGTAAAAGAGATAGCGTTAGTCAAACATTCAGTAAACACATCAGATACACTTGTATGTTTAAATGAAAACAATCAGTTGTAATCAAGAATAACTAAATCGTGAAACAATTACAATCTAATAATTGGTACTGGAAATTGAATGAGATTTACAAACTGATACATTTTATTGTAGTAGGATGAATTTGTATATTTCCATTAATTTGTTATAGACTGAAGCTGGTCAGTCACTGTTGCTATATGTGCCTCCTGAGCGGATTGCCTCGATATAGCGATTATTCACAAGTAGTACTACCAACTTACCCATTGCACAAACGTGACCGTCTGGACTCAGTAGTCTAGTGGTGTACGCGGTGGCGTATGACACGAACCAGACCGAGTTCGAATCCCACTGTGAACTTCAACATTGGAATGCGAGTACATCCAGCCGATGAGTCCCAAATAGGACGAAACGCGTGTCCTGAATTCCACTTGCAAGTCACAATACAAATTAAATGATACGTTTTATAGTGTATATCATATAGATCAAACCGAAGTCTTTTTTGCTGATTACCTAGTTACCAACTAAGCATAATATTGTTATGTAATAAGTTATGTAATGGGTTGCCATGAATAAAATAGACATCGTTATTATTCTAATGTTAATAGGGCAAGAACAATCATTGTAGTTTATGTGAAATAGCATCGTCACTTGAAAATTTTCAAAGTATAACTAAACTACAAACTGAAGTAATGAAAGATCAGATAATTAAGCTGAGAAACCAGATCTTCTAGGTTAAGTTGTCGATAAACACAATATTGTTTATTGAATCAGTTTTTTTCAAATTTCTTCAGGATGTTCAGGCAAAAGTATGTAAATACTTTGAGAAGACATCAGCCAAAACTGTCATCAATGATTTCTTATGTGAAGGGATTCCCGAGGATCCTGAAAAGCATATATACAGATTAACAAGTCATAGTTAGAGTTAACTTGAAAGAAAAGCTTTCGATTATGCTTAAATTTTACATCCTGACATAGTCTATTGGTAAAATTGATGCAAAGGTGTAGTTTGAGAAACTTGTCGGAGTTAAAATCATTAGATCACGGTCGGTTACAAGCTTGATATATTGATGTAGTAAATTAATGCATTCCAACACAAGTTTGATTATCTACTACAACTGTTGATTGTACTTTGCTAAAGTTTATAAAGGAGAGGGATCCCATTATATTGTTTTCATGGCTTGCATGTATGATTAGATTGTTGGTTGTTAAGCAGGTACTTTAAACATACATTTTTCCGGTGTAATATAATTTACTTTATAATGATTGTACCTTTTGTAATTAATTAAACTTTATACTTAAACACATGCATGACATAATCTGTCCATATATTAACCTAGAGTTGAATATTACTTTCACTGATAGGGCAAGGTGTTAACCGATACTTTCAAACATATGGATCAGATTCAATTTGTATTCAGCATCGAAATGTTTGGACCTACACAGACCGCTACATATACACTTTAAGTGATTATTTGAGAGGAAGTTGTCATCAGGTGAGATAAATTATTTTCTTTAAAATTTTTTTGTGATATAGTGAGTTTTTATACTTTCTAATATAAACAAATGATCTCAACAAGATGAACTTATGCTAATGCTTGTACTATTTAAATAAGTGAATGGCATTAGTTAAGCTTGAAGTCGCTTTTCGTTCGTCTATCGTGAACTGACTGAGTTAGAAATATCAACGACTAGATTCCAGCATGTTGATGTTTAGCTATTCATCATACCATCTTTTGGTCATAAGCTCTATTATTAGATGTCATCATGGATGAACGATACCTATGAGTTACATAGTTAGACAAAATAGCTATTCAGTATTAATTCCTGACTTTTATTAATCATTCAACTCAAGTCAGTTGGTGATGTTAAACAGTAATAATAGTTCAATTTAGTTATGTTATTATATTTATGTTGAAATCTTCAGAATTAATAGATAGAGGCCTTTGTATATTAGTGTTTAATGATGTATGTTGAAAGTAAGTTAACATGAAAGAACATAACTCAGCAGCATACTATATTTAGTATTACATCATATTCACAACAATACATTACATCTTAACATTTATTTACACAATTATTGTACATTTTTCAGTATAAATGTCATGGAAGTACAGCAATGAGTTTATATTTTAAATCAGCAACTGTGAATTGTACAAAAGCGAATCATCCAGTATCTTTCAATGTAACTGATGGTGGGAAAACTCTCAAAGGCGAAATTCTATGTCCTAATATCAAAAGATTTTGTAAGGTATGCATCACATATGTTCACATTTATCTTACATTAGTCAGTAATTCATCTTATAATTCTCTATCGATAAAAGTGACATCACTTGGAGAATACGTTGAATTCGTTAGGTGTTTGATTCTATTCACATCAGCTGAATACAAACAAATGAATTTAGATAGTACAAAATATCAGCATACCTCTTATACACTAAGAAATGAAATATATTCAGCAAAGAGTATAGACAAGACGAACTGAATAGGAATGTATGAAGATAAAGTATAAAACAGTAATGTCAGTATAAGAACTCACGAAAATATGATAATGAGAAACTCAAAGAAACATGACTAGATTATCCATCCACTTGTTCCTAATGCAATTAAAGATTAACTACTAACTTTGTTTGAATACAATGATTAGACAATATTTCAACCAGTGTATTGTTGATGACAATAGAATGCCACCAAATGCATTGAATTCAACTTATTCTACAAATGTTATCATCCTTACTCTATTCAAGATTTTGAAAAGAATATTTTTTTGATAATTCCTCTAATGTTAGTACCAAATGAGAAACAATTATTAATGCAGTTGAAAATAGATTAGCGTTATTGAATACTCAATAATTAGCTAGCCGTTACGACAGCGTTTTTCAGTATATTTATCACTGAGTTAGCATATATGAAGTTTCTAACTTCTCTTCAAGGGATTAGAATGTATTTGAATCTTCCCATTAATTTATTATGGATTATAATTCATCAGTCTTTATTGCTATATGTGTATCTTGAGCGGATGGCCTCGATATAGTAATGGTTAGCAAGTATTGTTTGAGTTGGATTGTGGCTAGCAAGCGCAATCCAGGAGGCGTGTTTCGTCTTATCTTTAACTCATCAGCTGTAGGTACATGCAATTCAGTGTTGATGTTCATACTGTAATTCGAACTCAGCTCGCTTCGTACCAAATGCCACCGCATTAACCATTAGGCTACTGAGTTCCGACGGCGAAACCTTGCAGCAGGTAGATATATATAATTAAAATGTATTTGGATCTTCCTGTTGATTTTTCAACACTCAGATGCAGGTACATCCAGCTGAAGAGTCCCGAACATGGTGGAACGCGCGTCTTGGATTGCGCTTATTAACCACAATCCAACTCAAACATTACTTTTGGCGAATTATTATTTAGAAATCATGTAAGCTATAGGTGAAATGCCATGAACTTGACGAATCACAATATATGGAATAATCACCTTGCTAGAGAGAATACAATAACAAGACATAAAGACCGTTTATTCTATACTCATTAGTCTGACCTAATATTTCTAGTTTGCAAGCTATATGGAAAGACGCAAGATGATTGAAGCAGGCAGACAAAATCAAACTTATATTTCGTTGTACATGTAAAACTTGTTGGTGCAACCAAACAAATACGAAAGCAACATCAAAAAGTTCAACACTTATAAAGAAATGAGGTAACATGTACACGATCAACTAGTTATATTTCATAAATGAAAAACGACACAGAAACAATTAGCAGGTGAAATAAGATCGGTTAAGACGAGCGGAATATACAAATGATAGAAACAAAAATTCATGTTTAAATGCTACCATAATATAAGATACAATCTTCTGGACAACAGTTCCGATAGTTAGTCATTCATCATGATTCACTTGGTCTATAAATAAGTCTATAGTGAATTCATTTTAATGTGCTATGCTTTGACATTTTGAGTTGGTGTAAGAACATTTCGCTTTCTATTCATAGCTGCTAACAATGGACTATTTAAGTTTGAATGTGTAAAGTAAATTTTGAGCATCATACTACGCATTATTATAGCTGAAGAATCTAATGACAACTAGGAAATACTTAGAACATATATACTACTGTACCATACAACTTCTCAGTAGTGAGTATATATTAGAACGGAAATATTAATTAAGCATCATTACTAAATAGATATTGTGTACAATTTGATTGAAATTACGAAAGCCTCATTTGACCAATAAAGTCCCCTTGTGTTGGATGTGAGGTACTTACTTACTGATAGCAGTGAATGAAGTAGCACAAACGTGTTGCGTATTGACTGAATTAGAGATATCAGCGATTGGGAGACCACTCAATAGTCCAATCGATCAGCGCTTATCGCGAAGCTAGAGGGTCTTGAGTCGTGGGTGAGCATTGCTGAAAAGTTTCATACCAGCTGTCCAATGCTTCTTGATAATCAATGGTTATCTCATTCAGACTCTCTCGTGTTATCAAAGTAACATTCTTATTTCCAGTTAGATAAACATTTTGTGATTGATTTGTTATCATAAAATATCTGGAAAATATCTTCTCAATAATACGTTTTCTTTTTTTTTCTTTTATCATTTCAAGTCTAAATGAAAATTAACCATGAATGAATGTAAATCATTGTGACAATTTCTCATTGTTTTCTTTATATTGAACAATAATAATTCATTATCAAATAACTTAAAGTATTCTGTTCTTCATTAGTTCTGCTTCCTGCATTCAGTAATTCTTTCTAGTATCTTAATCATTCATGATGTCAACTTCTAATTAATAGATTCAATTCACTGTTCTATCACTTGATCGACGTTTATTCAATAGTTTACTGAATGAATTAATTCAAAAGAAGCGAATCTGTAAATCATTCATAATGTTTATTCAGAACATTTCCAATAGTTAAATGTTGATGGCAATACAGGAGCTGACATGGGTGAGGTAATGGTATTCAGACCATCGTGAAATAAATAAGAACTTTTGTGTCGTAGTAAATAACTTAAGTTAAATGATGAGTGTATGAATAAAAAGACAAAGTAACTGTGTAATAACATCTTGATATAAAGAATAAGAATTTTCATTCAAGAAAGAATGATGAGATTTGCTGAACCTGACAGCCGACTGTATTCAAGACATAAATATAAATATCAGTCTCATCAGGTTGGTCAACACTTATTTAGGGAAATGACGGAAAATCAAAGTATTATCAAATATCAATGTAAATAACGGGTTTAATGTCACCATGATTGTTCAGTTTTATGCAGAGTATGAGCATAATACATAAGTCATTGTAGGTGAATCATAATGTTTAGAATATCATGGGTAAAGAAAGGTGTATGTGTACATGTGTGCAGTTCACATGTTGCGAAAAAATTTGTGCATATATGTACTCTCCTCCCGCTAAACTGGCTATGATCACAGAAAGAACTAGATCATCAGTTAATCAAAATTTGAGAATAAGTAAACTTAAATGAATGTGATGACAATTATAGGCCAAAGAGTCGATGTATATTTTGTTGTAAGTAGCATGATAAGACTGAGTTATTAGACCGAATAGTTTTCAGCTGAATGAGTAAACGTATGTGAAGCAGTGTTAACATGACCAGTCAAACGCATCAAATTTAATTGGGAACATTAACTGGGTAATATTGTTAACTGTATAGTAATAAACGGTAACGTGGTGTCGGAGTAGTAGATCATACCTGAATTCATGCACAAATCATCAGTTGCCAAGACCCAGCTAACAGTATTACATGTAATGCTGTTGTTAACTGTTTAAGTTTTCTTAGATCTTTAGAAGATTTAAGAATATACTTTAAACAAAGTTTATGTTCATTCACCCTTACATTCAAGTGTCGTAATGTCGCACCTACGTAAATAGTACTGTACTTATTACATTTCATTGTATAGACACGGTTCGTCTGCTCTTTTTTTGACATGCCATCCTTGATATTTATGAGCGGAGAGTGAAGTGCTTTGTTTGTTCAGAGACACACTTGTTGTATATCATGTTTATTGAAAATTCTTCTAATCTCTATTGAAGTTCGTTTAGGTATAGTACAACCACTGTGTTAAACCACTCCTTCTGTTGAACCCTCATTTTTCTTTACACTGACCTCTAAGTATCATTTTAACAAATTTATTATGGTAGTCATTCAACATTAGTGTGGATATCACTGAATTCAGTTCGCTTTCCTTATCCATCGTATCTATGACAATCTGCTTGACTATGTTTACTAGTTTCGCAGAAACCATCACTTTTATTGAGATAGTTTACAAAGTAATTTACTAAGGACCATTTAGTTTATGCGAATAACAAACATGCAAGTAATAACTACTTGCTGTATTAGATAACTACTTAATATTGTTTAACAGTACAGGAAAATCCTTTCAGTTCTAAAAGGATGTAATATAAATCATATTACTGGTTCTCAGCTATTTGTATCCACACGAACTGGTTCTTGTGATGTTAAATAAGCAATTAAACACCTATTACAGCATAACTCATGTCGAGTAATACAAACTAGAACACAATACAAACACAAAAAACTATGAATAATTAAGCTATTGTAAAATTGACTTTAGCAAATTTTAACTGACGTGTAAAAAGATTACATCAATCCTGTTTATGCAGTACTTTTGATAAACTCAAAACATACTCAACTTCATTCATCCAGGAGCATGCTATCAGTGGTTACTTGAATGTATAAATGTAGAAAACTGCCTTATATTGTGAAATTTATGATTATGAAAAAGAAACACAGAAATTCCAACTACACAGACATCAGGCAAGCCAAGAAATGGTAGAGAAATTCACCGTAATCTGCTAATAGATGAATACAACAATTTCTCTTATACACTGTATGTTGTTCTGTCAAAGAGATAATAAGAATACAACCAGTTGATTGCTTAGGCTTCTGTGTTAATAGTATCAAATGTTTTTAGAAATATATGTCTTGAATAAGAATCAAAAATGAAAATATGTTTGGATTTGTTGAACTCAGAACTTTATTCAATGTACTTATATTTCATCTGTGTTAGGACAAATATGAGTCAACATACTTGTTTAGTGTAAGCTACAATATAAGTAAAGTGTGGTGGATACTACTCATAAAGTCATCCATAAGTAGAAGTAGCGAAACGTCGCGTGAAATTGCAAAGAATCAGTAAACAGCGTATGAGGCGAGTTACAGGGTGGTAAGAAGAAAAGCTTAATAAGAATATATAGAAGAATCGAGGACAATCAAGGGAAGCAAGCCTACAACCGAAAAGAATAACAGAACACAAATAATGTACATATTAATGATTACAAGTAATGTATATAGTACTTTACGACGATTGCTTAATAACGATCTCACATTTGATGTTGCTGCTTAAGGACGACACAAACCTGCTATAGCCGTTCGAGGGTGGTGGCGTTGGGGTGGTTCTGTGAAAGTTCGAAGATATAGTAAAGCTGGTTGGTGTTTCCTGGTAGAAGGAGAGGGTGACGTCCCATGGGACCCTGCCGTGGGGAGGGGCGCGCAAAGGCTGCTTTCAGTGGCGTGGATTCGGGTAATTTGCCGGGGGTCTTGTGAGCAGGTTGGTGTCCGGGTGTCTGTCTGGCAGACAGCCTCTTTAAATTGTCCCCTGACTAAGGTACAACATGGCGCAGCGGTCCCTTCTAGGTGGCAACTGACAACAATGGGCCGGCACCGGGCGCTGGACGCCAGCTGCGGCAGACGACTACATACCTGATGAGAACAGCGAACGTCATAAAGTACTATATACATTACTTGTAATCATTAATATGTACATTATTTGTGTTCTGTTATTCTTTTCGGTTGTAGGCTTGCTTCCCTTGATTGTCCTCGATTCTTCTATATATTCTTATTAAGCTTTTCTTCTTACCACCCTGTAACTCGCCTCATACGCTGTTTACTGATTCTTTGCAATTTCACGCGATGTTCTGCTACCTACTACTTATGGATGACTTTATGAGTAGTATCCACCACAGAAGTAGTTTCTCTGAACTTAATATTATTACAACTTTCACGTTATTATTAAGGATTATTGACTTCGTTTTCTTTCATAATGAAGAAGATTCGTTGAAGCTGTTAGTTAATGACTGATACGGGGCATCATCATGCTCCTCTAAAAGCACGTTACGAATGTCATTATGTCCTACACATTCTTGTGATTCAAGTGCCTACAGAATAATAAAGCATCACTGTCAATTGCATTTTCAAGTACAACGTTCCTATGAACTTGAGGAAGCAGAAAATACTAAATCGTTGGCATAAGAAAGGCTTTTTTAAGTAACAGGCATATAAGTGTGTTCTATTACTAATTCGCTTAGTACCTATTGGGGATTAAACAAGATTCATCAGTTGAAAGAATTTTTACAGGATAGATTGTTCGGAGGAAACATTCAATCTAAGGATTGTATTTTCTGACAGTTCCGTATATGTAGTCTAATGCTTCACAATGTATAGACTTGTTTACATAATTTTAATTCCCAGTAATCATACAACTACTAGATTGTTTAGGTAATAGAAAGTACAAACTAAATTTTTCGACATTTCAAACAGAATCTTCTAAAAATTTATGAATCTCGTTGTCGATGAACTGGATGTTTTTGTTATGTTGAGCGAAGAATAACAAACTTTCACAACTATGTGTTAGAAGACCATTTTTATTACCTTAGTTGTATATAATGTAAACATCGTATTTCATTCATTGTTAAGATCCCATCGCTCTATCCTTCAGTTTAGGATATTTACTGTCAGTATGTCATCTCTCATTTATGAATTACAGTCAATTGATTGTGAACACGTTGCCTCAATTCACTATCACTGTTTCGTATTGATGTCAGTTTCTGAGTTTGCTGACTGTGCGGTCTTGTTTATGTACCTTTAAGGGAATACCTAAAATATAATATGATTCTGTCTGGTTGATTCACCGGCTTGTGTTCTTTCTATTTCCGGTTCGGAACTGAGTGGTTATCAGGTGTACGTGCAGGAACTAGCTATTCACTCATTAGTGTTGTTGTTGTAACCTTACGTACACATGGCCTATATTCCACGTGGGATAATTGTCATTGATTATATATTGAAAGTGTAATAAGATAATGGAGTTTATGTGAACAGTCTGATGGTGTATTTACCTAATATACTTTAAATAATCTGGATACACCTACTTGTGAATGTGTTAATTCACATATGTAGTAGCTAGTGGTTACGTAATCAATAACCACTACTGATAATTAGGACAAGATGAAGTTCGTGAATAGGGCTCGGTTAATTAAGAATAAAATTGCTGAAATATTAGAAGGTAAGAAATGAGTGACGTAACAATGTACTCAGTAATCATGTTTCAAAATGTTAGATGTTAGGTACCGAAAGGTTGGTAACTGTATCTTTTCGACTGTTATTTGATGTCTGTAGCTCCGATGGATTTTAGTAGACTGCAACTTGTTTTCTCATTAATGACTTTGAATACCTTCAAGATATCAACCCAATGTTCAATATTTAAGATGTGTCTGGAGAATGAACTACTAAGTGGTTATCCTGATTTATGAAATTAGGTTATTTGGTATATATTCAAGTAATCTGACATAGGCCATTCTTTCTCTTGAATCAATTTAGATGCCTTGGCAAGTACACGTAATTTAACAGTAACATGAAAAGAAGAGATTTGTCAATATTTAATTATGAAATTGACCATATTGCCTTATATATGATTATTAGTCTGGTTTCCCGAAAAATTATTCAGTTGATTGTTCTTGCAGTGTCATCGCCTTTAAAGTTAAGGTGCACAAACTTAGATATCATACAGGCTGTAGCTACTTTCAACTTTGTTTTATGCTTGTCAGTAAATTTCTGTGGACAATATGTTTTTCACTCATTAGTTCTTCCCTAGGTTTGGCGGTAATGTATGCTCTAGCTACTCTGAAACCTAATACAATGACCAATGTTTTATTATAACTAATTAGAAAAAGTTAATAACATTTAAGTACTAACAGCCTCCTGTATTTTTCGGCAAATCGAAATTTAAGTTGTATCACCTATTGCCCGTTACCTGGGAAAGTTAAAAAGATAAAATTGTTTTATAAGAAACCGTATGCTAATATGGGCCTTATTAAAAAAGTGTTCCATCACATGCATCGCAAGTTGTCTCCTGTTACGCACTAGCTGAGGATAGCTTTTTAGTGGTCAACTTCACCTAGATCCTGTCTGGAGTTGCTACCAGTCTCACCTTTGATAAATTAGGAAGGTTGATCTATAGTTAGCAACCCCATCTCATACAAATAAACCTTGCGATAGAAAAGCTAACCGAAAAAACCTATTTAGATCATTTAAAGTCTGCCCTGGGAGCTATGGAACCTCTTGGAGAATGCCAGATTTCTTTGGAAATCACGATACCAACGACCCTTTTGACAACCAGTGAAACCATCAACATAGGTACAATAAGTTGCTGATTAATCACCATACTACAACAGCCTACTGTAACAGAGAAAAAACTAGCTTTCAACTAAGGAAAAAATCAGGAAAAGTCGTTGGAAAAGAATAAGACATACACTGCAGAAATCATCAATATGCTTCACAAGGTAAGCCCTGAGTTGGAATCCTCGAGACCAAAAGTAAAGGAGATCAAAGAAAAACACATTATTTTGAAAGTTATGGCGATACATGAAAAGAATGAATAAGACTTGGAAAGAACTTGAAAAGAGAGCATATGTCAATGTTAGTTGTGGAATGCTAATCGGTAACCTATGCTCCGCGTGTATCAGCAGACGAATAAATGAATCACTATTGCTTATTGATTGCGCAACCACTCGTTTCAGGTTCTATCATATTTTGTTGCTACCATTATTCCAGTATATATATATATGTATATAATATTGTATTGTTTTGATTACTTAACTGTGTTTACATTCATTCTTTACTATATAACCAATCGACCTGCGTTCGATAACCATCAATATCCGTGAAGCAGTGGCGAAGAATATCGTTTTATTAAATATATTTTACAGAAATGAGCACTTATGTTCAGGAACTACAAGCCTAATGAAATTCACCTAAGTTTCAGATCTCCTGGCGAAAATCCAATCGCTGATATTATCAAGCACTCCATTTCAACAAACTAATCAGATTTCAGATGACTTCGGATATCAAAATAATTGAGAAGTAACATCGTCAACATTTCCACTTATCCATTAGTCACAATTTAGTTCATATCTGAAGCTAATAAACTTACATATTAATTAAAGTGTAGTTAATTTAAACAAACAATTGCATGATTAAGAGAATGCAACTAAAATGAACCACAACATCAATAAAACTGGTGGATGTTGAAATTATATAATTGTCTGATATTGTTCTGTGAATTCACTGCACTCTTCTTCATATCAGTACAGTTATTCATCACTGACTAAAATAATCTTCTGCATGAACTTGTTACCACTTAAACATAATACAAAGTCCATTATAACTGCTGAATAATAATTCATTTACATTACTTTAAATTTTGATGTAGTCTACAATTACAGGAAACATTATGTTTTATTGCATCACTACATTTTCTCGATGGCTGTTTCCTTTTAGAAATTACAAATAAATCTGCGGTGCAACATGGTAATGTACAGGGTACACTTTATAAGTATGTGATGAATATAATTTATCACCTAAATGCTTCTGTATCTTAGCTAATGAATACTTATAAATAATCGACTGTCAGGGTATAAATGAAGTTGAATATATTCTACGTCAGGTGGAAGTATTCGTATTTGGAACACATAAAATTAGTATACATTTGATTAAAGTACTGGCTTTTGAAATACAACGGGAACAATGTGATTAATAGCTATGTTGGCCAGAATGTAATAAATACACTTTTACTTGTATGTTTAAGTAGTTTTAGACTATCTATTATGTAGCCGCTTGTATTTCCATGGATCAAACGGAAGGTTGTTTGAAGGTAGTCGGCAGGAAACCCTGGATTTAGGTTCTGTGCTATGTGGCACCCGTTAGGAAGGAGTATCTGGAATCTTTAAGAAAACTTATGCCCCGTGTGGACTCGATGCCGGATCACCTAGCTGCATGGTTTGCGACCGTTACCATACAGTTATTCCTGATGCAACCGACCTCATATAGGACTGTAATATATGCGCTGGTTGTTCACTATTTGCCAAATAGCACAAATCCTAGGTACATAGTTTCCTGCCAACTACCCTCAAACCGCCTTCCATTTTTACATACTACCAGTAAGGTCGAGTCACTTAGACTAGTGATCACATTGCAATATGATCAATATAATTTTGTCGGCATTGTAAAGGACAGCCTGAACACCGAATCGGTCACTACACAGTAATCAGCCAAAATATTATGGATGAATTATACCATAATAAATTTTTCAATTCTTCCACAACACGTTTGTTCAAAACGTTCGTACATTTGTTACATGTGTCTAGGTATAATAATAATTTCAGACTATGAAGCTGTAGAGAAAACTGGTTTCATAATAGCAACTATCATGTGAAAAAACCCAATAATGACTTTTTTATTTTGTTATTAAGTATTAGACGTTTATTTAATGTGATCGAGTATTTATCATTATTATCGTGTATCAATATATCACATTATCATCTGTATGTTATCGGATAGACAAGGTTGTTTACTGTCGCCCTTTCTCTTCCTGCTGATGGTTGACTGAATCGTGAAGACTGCAACGTCTCAAGGCAATCTTAAAATACAGTGAACAACATCGATGCAACTAGATGACTTAGACTTTACAGATGATCTAGCTCTCCTATCCCACACACAGCAACAAACGCAGATGAAGACGGACAAGATAGTGGTAGCCTCGGTAGCAGTAGGCCTCAACATACACAAAATAAAGAGCAGGATCTTCAGATAAAAGACAACTAACATTAACTTAATTTCACTTGAAGGAGAAATCCTAGAGGTTTTTGAAACCTCTACAAACTTGGGCAGCATCATCGATAAACAAGGAGGGTCTGATGGAGATGTGAAGGCGCGATTAGGAATGGCAAGAGCAGCATTTTTATAACTGAAGGACATCTGGAACTTAAACAAAATGTCAGTCAACATTAAAATTGGAATTTTCAATAAAAATATTAAGACAGTTCTTTTGCATGGAGCTGAAACTTGTATTGAAACTACGGCAAGCAATATTCCAAAGATACAAATATTTATAAACAACTATTCGCGTAGGATACTTCGAATCCATTGGCCAGATTCTATCAACAAAAACAACCTTCTATGGAAGAGAACAAATCAATTTTCAACCGAGGAAGAAATTAGGAGAAGACGCTGGAGGTGGATAGGACACACATTGAGGAAATCACTAAACTGTGTCACAAGACAAGTATTAACATGGAATTCTTAAGCCCCAATGGAAAGAGAAAGACCTAAGAACACATTCCTTTGACAATTGAAAATAGACATGAAGAAAATGAAGAGCTCTTGGGAAGGGCTGTGAAGGAAAGCTCTGTATAGAGTTGATAGGAGAATACTGGTCAGCGGCCTATGCTCCACATGGGGTGACAGGCATTTATTGATTTGATTGATTTCATCAAGTCATTAGAACTACGTCTCATCACTTCATCTATTATTTAGGATTATTATTATTTATCAATATATATCACCATAGTTTTAGATGCTACTCCCCTTTCCCCACCGAATACAAATGAAACAATCAGGAATAACTTGGAAATTTTCAAATTGGATATTGACTAATTAATTCTAAGAGAAGATGACAACTATGAGAATTATGAATGCCATTTGAGACATAATTAGTTACTTTGAATACTTATCGTTATAAAGATGATTAGTGAACACAAAATGAGAACATTTTTACTTATTAGTAAATGTATTATTATTGTTCAATAGTAAAATATTTTTAGTATTATCATCAGATTGTTGCCAAGGTAATATCTTCATTGATTATTTTCCTTTAAACTTGAAATATGAAATTAAACAAAAGAATATGGTCTGTAATACAGTTTTTTTTTATATTTCGAAATAAGAAAAATATTTTTCTGATCATTATTTAAAGCAAAAATACGAAAAAACTGTTCTAGAATCGGTATCATGTTAGGTAGTGTTAATCTAGTTATGATACATAACTAAACACCTCTAGTTAATAATGTACAGTCAATACTGATTTTAAATTCTATATCACTAATTGGTCAAAATGAAACAATCATTGATTGCCAAGCAACATTGGACAGCTGTTTTGTTTCTATGATCAAAGATCTGAAGCCAACGTTTGTCTTTTCTTTTTGTATTCAATGCTTCATATCTATAGGTTAAAACAGAGCAAACTGTTGTTCATTATACTCAGCTTTTCGTTGAGTAATGAAAATCTTGCCCACTTTAGAAGTAGTACACGTAGGCGAAACACAAGCGAGTCTTCTGAATCCGCGCTAAGGCTTCGTCAGACACTAACCCATCAGTACTGGTTGATAAGACATCTGAAGTAATTTACACACTTAAATGCTTACTTCACTTACTGCCAGATGGCCGACCAACCAAGGCTATGATGCAGACCAATCCTGAAGAAACATTTTGAGGCTGTGAAATAGATTACGAATATGCTTGTATTGTTACCTGATTTGTTCAGGAGACATAAAATGTTTTCAGCTTCAAGTGGGCTTCCTGAAAGTAGATGGATTTCCGATCAATGTGGGAGGGGAGGTAATGATAACTGACAACTCTAACGAGCATCACTTGGGTTGACAATTCTCGTAACAGATTGTCACTAACTTCATAATTATTATATCAGTTCATTACTATAATTAAAAATTATTATCACTTCTGTGGTTTTATTTATGCTGCTGATGACAATTTGCACATGTTCTTTGGATTCAACAATGTCACGGTCATTCACTTATTCCATTTTCCTATCAACAGACAGACAGATACAACGCAGAACTTCGTACGTACGTACATCAGTTCAGGTTGCCATACCACATCAGCACAGAGACGCAACTGTCAGTTCAAATCCAAGAGTGATAGCGATAGTAGAAGTATTAGCAGTAATGCAGAAAATTAGGGAGCGAAGATATGATTCGAAAAGTATAATTCAGTGAGATAAATTCGAAAGGAGAAAGATAGAGAATTCACAAGGTTAGATTTTGAGAGAACATAAAGAGTGGATGCACCTGCGCCATCGCAAACGATTCTGAGCCATGTCGTTCAAAGTCTCTAACCATTGGTGACTTTCGTCTCGCGGACCCCAACCACGCAGCCTACATCTACCAACATGACTCAGTCCACTTGTCAGTGACTTCATCGATTTCTGCCATGTTTTGGTTTGGCCACCTCTAGCTTTCTTCCAACCTATTCCTACACCGCAAAACATAGCTCGTCGAGGCAGTCGGTAGTTAGACATGCATAACACATTTCCCAACCACCTCAACTGATGAAGTTTCAATACCTCATCTATTGATTTGCCCTCCTTTCCTAGAACCCGTTTCCTAACGACAGCATTGCTCACTTGGTTGTCCCACGATACACGAGCAATGCTTCGGAGACACCTATGATCGAAGACCAGTAACCTACGAATGTCCTCTACTCTTAACGGCCATGTTTCGCTCCCGTATAGTAGGACAGAGCAAACTGCTGCACTGTACACTCGTCCTTTGGTTAGCAAGTGGATATCTCGCCTGCGCCATAAGTGACGCAACTTGGCAAAAGCCAATCGAGCCAGTCAACAGAAACTGTATAGATATGAGCAACAGTCGTCGTAATTCATCACTATTGATCTAATGAATTGTAAAACAATTGACACAATTATACAACAATTAAATTATACAAAATTTACACTTTAATATGATGCTTACCTTGCAAAATCTATTAATATTAGGGCATACAATTGTACCGTTGAGAGTTGTTCTCCTATCTGTTACAGTGAATTTCACTTTTTGATCTTTTCTTGTACAAGTTACAGTTGCTGATTTGAAATACAAGCTCATTGTTTTACTGTCTTCATGACATTTATACTAAAATTTATAATTAGAAAAGAATTTTGATTTAGAAAGTAGTATCTATTAGAAAATAAATGTTAATGAAACAATACAATAGAACATGGATATTACTTTAAAGGTTTCAATATCAAATTCTATATTTGGATAATGTAATTGTAGCGTATATTTTATGTTTATAGTGATTTTATTTTTAAATGTACTTCTCCACTTTAAGACCAAACTTGTAATTATCAAAGCCAAAAGAAGAAAGGAAGACGAAAGTACACATTCTACTAGGAGTTGGAGGCAGATGTGAAAAGATTGAACAGAACTCGGATAAAATTGATTGCAGAATGCTGAATGACGGTTTTTGCTTAACAAGGAGTAACAGGCATTAATTGAATATACTTCATCATGTACTAATTTCAAACTATAATTTTATTTATTTCTAATCATTTTAATTTCAAAATTATATATCTAATCTAAGTTGTTTAAAGTACTAGTCTTCAAGAAATAATGTTAATTTTGTAAATGCAAGAAACATTAGTAATGTAATTAGAGTGAGCTCCATGTTGATTGGTCATGGACTGAAACTGGTCAGTCTCTGCTACTTCTTGAGCGGACACATTAGTCCAGTGATAAATGTGGTAGCGTTTAACACAAAACGGACTAAGTTTGAATACCGTTGTAAACATCAGCATTGGTATGCATGTACACCCAGCCGATGATTCTCAAATAGGACAAAACGTGAGCCCGTAATTTCACTTGCAAGTCACAATTCAACTTATGCATTTCGATTAATAATTTAATTAAACCATAGTTTATTAATTGAATGATTGTTTTAATATAGATTACAAGAAACTCTAAGATTAATTTTTTTGCTATTCGGCATTCTCCTGTAAAGTATACCTGAATTCTTCGGAGTACTAGTCACTCCACTTGTAGTTTTAATCTTCAGTGAATCAGCTTCACTTGTTGTAATCGTTATTACTAAGATATACTCATTGAGATATACTTCCTGGAAGATTGATGCATTAATACTGAGTAATCACCGGTTAGTTACAACTATGATACCTATCTATTTTTAGTAAACATCGATTAGATTATATCAGCACCGATATCGCGTACATTGTGTTGTGATGGATGTTAGAATAGTCACTGAAACTGGTAGTTATATTGCAACTTAATCGATAGGATTCTGTCAAAACCAAATCTTACTAAACGAACACTACATTGGAGGTTAATCAGTAATCAATCAATATACATTTGTAATTTACTTTTTACTCGTAATACCACTCCTCAACACGTCTTTCAACTTGTCAGCAACTTCTTGAACTAACGTCGTGTTTTGGTTTGGCTACCCTCAGCTTCCTTTCACAGTACTGTTACATTAGTCAGTACGGGGAGTCGACATACGAGGTGGTGGAGTGAACTGGTTGACATTCTCAACTACTGTAATCCATACTTTTATTGAGACAGTGATGCAGGACAGATATAAATCAAAAGTCTGCATTGAGAGAGATGTAAGTGCATTTTGAATATGTTTTTGTTGTAGTTCAATGTTATCAAAGTTCCCTACATTCTAACAGTATTTTTATCAAAACTGATTTTGTCATTTACCTATTTTATATCAATAAATAAATAAATTATCTAATAGAATGATTAATTCCTTAAAATTGAGAAGAGGAATGAGCTATTCTTAGAAGTAAGTCTATGGTAAATTTAAACAAAATTGATTTATTGTACGAATCTGTTGAACGCAATTTAAGAGTACAAGTACGTATGATAGTTCTCCGAAAGCTCTGATTCAGCCAATAACTGTTTTCAAATAACAAGGTCTCACTGTTTTGATACATCACTGAGGTACGCCTTTCATTGGCAGACTCTGTCATCGGGCCCCTCGTTCTAAAGAGTCAAGTGGTGTTTTCAATTCAAGAAAAATCCAAATTGTCGACCGTCGACAAATGCATGTGTCCTAAAATCTGATGAATTCTGAATACTTGGTAGATGTAGCCGTTACTAAGCCTAAAACCAGCCTGGTTAAGTGTATTTTACAATTTATTAATCTTTGTTAGGCATCTGAAATTTATTAAGTCTCCTATTTTAGACACAACATTAGTCAGAGTTATTCCCCCGTAATTATCACATTTGAATTTCTGCTCTGTGTTGTGTTCTGGAAAGATTACCAGTAAAAACCAGTAAAATGAGGTTCAAGTATGGATTATAGGCTTTAGACAAAATACCAATAAATCTAATCGCTTATACTGAACAAGTAGTCGAGCGTGTAGACCGTTTCACGTATCTGTGGAGTCTCATCAGTGCTGACGGCCTGGTGACTGACGAAATCTCAGCACGGATACAGAAAGCTTGATTGGCTTTTGACAAGTTGCGTCACTTATGGCGCAGGCGAGATATCCGCTTGCTAACCAAAGGACGAGTGTACCATGCAGCAGTTCGCTCTGTCCTACTATACGGGAGCAAAGCATGGCCGTTAAGAGTAGAGGACATTCGTAGGTTACTGGTCTTCGGTCATAGGTGTCTCCGAAGCATTGCTCGTGTATCGTGGGACAACCGAGTGATCAATGCTGTCGTTAGGAAACGGGTTCTAGGAAAGGAGGGCAAATCAATAGATGAGGTATTGAAACTTCATCAGTTGAGGTGGTTGGGAAATGTGTTACGCATGTCTAACTACCGACTGCCTCGACGAGCTATGTTTTGCGGTGTAGAAATAGGCTAGAAGAAAGCTAGAGGCGGCCAAACCAAAACATGGCAGAAATCGATGAAGTCACTGACAAGTGGACTGAATCATGTTGGTAGATGTAGGCTGTGTGGTTGGGGTCCTCGAGACGAATGTCACCAATGGTTAGAGACCTTGAACGACATGGCTCAGAATCGTTTGCACTGGCGCAGATGCATCCACCCTTTGTGTTCTCTCAAAATCTAACCTTCTGAATTCTCTATCTTTCTTCTTTCAAATTTATCTCACTGAATTATACTTTTCGAATCATATCTTCGCTCCCTAATTTTCTGCATTACTGCTAATACTTCTACTATCGCTATCACTCTTGGATTTGAACTGACAGTTGCGTCTCTGTGCTGATGTGGTATGGCAACCTGAACTGATGTACGTACGTCCGAAGTTCTGCGTTGTATCTGTCTGTCTGTCTGTCTGTATACTGAACAACTATCCTAAAAGACTTTTAGGGTTAATCTATCCGAAACCACTATCCTTCCTTATTTTAGATAAGCAATGGCTTTCTTAACTACGTCGATAGTTATGAGAACAATATCGATTTCCCATTAACGATATGTAGACGTAGTCGGTAATTATAAAGTAGCTTACTGCTAATTAAACCGCTTTTTAAAGTGTTTTGAACATCTTCTTGAACATCTAGGCTAAAAGCGGATAAAAATTTCATTTTTCTAAGAGGTTGTTTGACTGATATTTGACTTTGTAGTTTTTATTCTTGTTAGTCTAAAACACAATCTAGTATTATTTATTTTCTTTGTCTTTCCTATTGCTCTTATTATCGTTGTTCATCACTGCTATTGATTGTTTCGCAGACTTCTCATCATTCCACATTTACTTTATCTCATCACTTCATCGTATAATGAACTATATTAATTGGTATGTAAGAATGCAAAATATTCCTTTCAATAAGTACTTGTTTATTCGACAATAGACAATCATGGTTTATTCTGGTTAACGTTTTTTTAGTAAACTTGTGTTTTACGGGATAGGGGTGTTAGCCCTATGCCCAACCCTCCTCCTTTACCCAGTCTTGGGACTGGCAACAACCCTAGAAGAGCTGCGGGTGGAGTTAGACAATCATGGATTCATACTACAAAACTAATAATACTATTTATATACTTAATGTTTATGATATTCAAATTGATATCACTATTAGATAAACAAAATGTTCTTATAGGTAACTTCATAAATAATATCACTATATATTGAATGATTATTTCATGATACTTTCTAATGTTCATTGTACTGATATCATATCAATGAATAATTTGAAGAATCTATTTTTGTAAACACTGCAAATGTTAAGTATATACGAAAACAACCTTAGACTCAATTCCAGTTAATTACTTCCTAGTTATATCAATAGTAAATCATTTATTCCTCCTAATAGTTTCAACAATGATCAAGCTATATATATCACACATTGTATTCAATACATAGAGACGTTAAACTTCGTCAGTTAAAAGTTATGACTAAATTTCGTAGAATGGCTTAAAAGTATAGTAAATCACTGTCTGTTATGTTATTGAATTAACTACGACTTGATCATATATCACTCTAATAATTAAAGTATTACAAGTATTATCAAACGTTTATATTACTTTAGACACCAATGAAATAACTGAATAAAGATAGAGCTTACTGTATGACAACTTCCTTTTAAATAATCATTCAATGTATAATAATCAACGGAATTGTTGTAACTCCAAGTATTTCGATGTTCAATACAAAGTGAATTTGCTCCATATGTTTGATAGTATAAGTTTCTTCCACGACCTGTTATTTAATGTAGAACAATTAGAATGATAACCATCCTTAGTTAAAACTGTTAACACTGATAATTTATTTTTAGATTAATTAGAAACGACTGAAGTATATAAGAACTATGCACTAACCAACTTTAATTTGGATAGCCGAGTGAGTTACATTTTAGGAGTACATAAAATATATACATGCCTTGAAACAATTAATGTAAATAGTTGTATTTTTCAACTTGGAGCACCTCCTAAATATTACTTGTTACAGATTGATAAAGTGCTATTAGGATACCTGTCACACAGCTAAGCTGACTTTCAATTTGGATTATTTAATCTAAATGAAATATCAGTTTGGCTTCAGCAATCAACTAGTAACTACCTCAATAGAATTCTACATATGGTAAGAGCCGAATAGTAGGACAATAATCTAGATCATAAAACATTCACACTACATATCGAATGAAATTCAAATCTCAAAGTATCATTAATGGTATAACTCAGGAAATTGTAAAAGAAATCATAATTTTTCATAGTCTGCGTATTATAAATCTTATGTGGAAAATATCCTACAGTATTTCATAGGAGATAATATAACAAGAAATCAGTAAGCTTTATGTTTACTTCATAATTCCATTTGTTTGTCAGTGACCAATAAGATCAATCTTCAATAATCACTGGTGACTTTAATGAATGCTAACCATTTTTTACTTTGTTATAAGAGGACAAAGAATTGGGTATTTATTCCTCGTAGTGTCAAAACGCCTTACTGCTGGGATGCATCTGTTAAATATTTATCAATTAAGATATTTGTATTATTTGAATGGTGTGATTTTCATAGGCTCATTACTGATTATCATATCTCTTTTACTTCTCGAGTTTGTATAGTTTTACTATAGACATAATATCCTAATTCTTCTATACACCTGAACTAATTCAGTCATTAATGTATTTTGCATTTCTTATAACCGATTACTGCAGTATGTGATATACTGAAGTCATTGTTTTTATTCTATAAATTATTTGTCATTGTTGCTTATTCGCTGGTGTTCTTCACTCGAAATCTACCTCTAAAGAATTCATTTAATCATCCTGGCACTGTGCCAACCAGCCAGCTTCCTCGTAATCAGGTAGCGATTATAATACTAGTCCAGATAGTTCACTAAAAGCAAAGTCAGTTTTCATCCATCTCGATCAAGTCATATATTACCTACACCAGTATAACCACGGTCATTTCATTTGATGTCAGATATTTTGTTTGTTAATGTAATATTTTGCTGCATGAAAATGTTTGCACTTTCTGATCAGTAATTCTATTCTCTGTAATCCATTCAATAAGGAAAGATGTAGGCTTTGTATCCATCAATCAAATTTAGTGACAGTCGAGTCAAGATATCAATCATTCAGTTATACAATTCCACTCTCTGTTATAACAGTAACCCGACTAACGCACTTACTTACTTACTGACTAACTAACGCCTGTTACCCCTCTCAGAGGAGCATAGGCCGCTCACCAGTATTCTCCATTCAACTCTGTCCTCAGCAATCCTTTCCAGCTGTCTCCAGTTACTGTTCATCCTTTTAATGTCTGCTTACAGCTCTCGACGAAGTGTGTTCTTCGGCCTTCCTCCTTTCCGTTTTCCAACAGGGTTCCAAGTTAGTGCTTATCTCGTGATGCACACAGATGATTTCCGCAATGTATGTCCTATCCATTTCCAACGTTCTTTCCTGATTTCCTATTCGGTTGGAAGTTGATTTGTTCTCTTCCATAGTAGGCTGTTGCTGATGGTTTCCGGCCAACAGATATTCAATATTCTACGTAGACAGTTGTTGATAAATACTTGTATCCTCCTAAGGATGTTTGCAGTAGTTCTCCACGTTTCAGCTCCATATAGAAGAACTGACTTGACGTTCGAGTTGAAGAGTTTAACTTTGAGGTTGGTAGACAGTTGTTTGGACTCCCATATATTTTTCAGCTGTAAAAATGCTGCTCTTGCTTTGCCGATTCTCGCCCTTACATTTACATCGGATCCTCCTTGTTCATCGATGATGCTCCCCAGGTATGTGAAGGTATCCACTTCTTCCAGAGTTTCACCATCAAGTTCAATTGGGTTGGTGTTCTCTGTGTGGAATTTGAGGATCTTGCATAACCTGTTTGTTAATTTTTTACAGCATCAAAAAATTTATAGAAAATTATATTTGCCTCACTTGAATGATTTTAAATGAAGCACCACATAAAATATAGTAGCTTATCAACTACATACTGAACTGATGTAAACATGGTTTTAGTCAAAATTCTCAAAATAAATAAGTAAAACACTACTTACGTGCTTTTTCAATGTTTTCTGGATGTGTACAGAATGAGGTAGCCTTATAATCATCACCCAAACCACTAAGATACTAGGGAGATAATTATATAGATACATATAAAAGAGTGAACATAAGTTAGTGTCATGTTAATTAGATTTGTATTGTCACTACATGAAGTTTTCCCCTAGAAACTGAAACACTTATTCACACTATCGAGTGTTACAAAATTTTTCTCCAGTGTAAATACCATTCAGTGGCTTCATAATAACAAATCAATCAATAAAATCAGTTCAGAACTTATTCTCTCTTAACAAAAGTAGGTTTCTAAAAAAATGCATGATGGATTCAAATTCAGCAAGCTTGTAAAAAACATAAAAGTAAAAAATTTCATTTTATCAGCTAGATCTTCCTAGGGCTAAGCTCTAACATACTGGAATGTGAAGTGGTATTATGACTGACAAGTGGAATATATGACGTGTGTTTCATTTAATTTGACACTCATCAACCGAATGTATCTGCATCTCAGTGTTATTAGGACAAAACAGGCCTCGTAAATTCCACTTTTCAGCCACAAAACGACCAAGATGTTCAATGATGAACTACTGTTGGATTAAAACAGTCTACTAATAATGCACATTTAGCAGCAATGACTGATTAATTTCAGTCCATAACAAATTAATAGGAAGATAGAATTAGCTTCACATTATACGATAATATTTGTAGTCAAATATGAAAATTACTATACTAATGAATGCGAATTGTTAGTCATTGTCAATAATCACTTAGGCAAATTACACAACTAATCGTAATTAACGAATGGTGTAAACTGAAAGAAGAATTCAGAATGTTCTAGTAGCAATCACAAGCAGAAGAATAAAAAAACATAAATACTCATAAGAAGACAAGCTGAGTATAAATAAATAGGAATGGAATCAAAATAAATGTGCATCGAATGACTGGACAAGTGTCAACAACAGCCAATCAAATTTAAAGTTGACGAGAACAATCTGATAGTCACTTATGTGGAAAATTTCATAGTTCACTTCAATCAAAAGTTTACACAGATGATGTCGTTCAGAATGACAATCGAAGTTTCACAATTAAACCATACAGCTGAGATAAAGCAATATAACTAATAAAAACAATAACTTAGAAAGACATAAGAGTAGGTCGAGACGTAAGAAATTCAGCTTGCATGAGAAATTATCACATAATAATGATAATAATGGTGATAATAGTGAACTAATTGTTCAAAACGAGAAACTAATCTGATCAAATATTTAGAGAATGGAGACATTGTATGTAACCGGTGAGGTGAACAAACACTAGTGAAGCAAATGAGATTGGTAAGCTGTTTGATAAGTCGAATGTAGCCGCGAAAGAAACAGGATTGTTACCCATTTCTTAGATAAGTACATACACTTGGGTTACTTTCTCGAATCTTTCCAGCTTCTACAATATGTAGGAGGTAAGTACTAACCTCTTCTGTGACGTTTAATGTTATACGAGTGCACTGGTTTTATCAATCACTAGCTTACTATCTATCTATCAAGTGTGACAAATTAGGACTGTGTATAAGTTTCCAATAACCTTTTTTAGACAAAGATAGTAGAGACCCGTTAACACGCTGATTTAGATGTGTGGTCGTCTGTGTAATACGGAAATTCCCACAGAAACCGCTAATTGTATAAATACACATACACGCATTGATGTTGTTATTAAGCTTTTTATCACTACTACTAGAACATTCACTATCCTAATGCCATTTTCACCTTTCACAAATTACTAATTTTGCAATCCACCTATTTTGTTGTTATTGTTGACTCGTAGATTGCCTTTATTTGGTTTAATATCTTTCATAATTACATATAAATATTGTTGTATATTAGAGTAAAGCCTGATGAATACATGACAAAACAATATTTTTCGCTTATATATGTTGTTCAAACTCACATAATTTTGAGAGAGGGGGTTTAACACCTAAATAGTTAAGAATATCAATCTTCACAAGCCTCTTCAATAGTCTAGCAGTCTCGATTTCCAGGTATACACTTAGATATGCAATACTAAAGAATCCTACCCTATGACATAACAGCTATTCAGTGCCAGTTCTTGGTTTCTAATAGTTACTTAACTAAAACCAATTCACAAACATTAAGTTTAAATTTATTAATTACCACAACTTTCTTTGGTACATTTCAGCTTGTAATTAAACTGTCAAGTAAGTTAATGCCCTAATTGTAACTACCACTGAATAGTTATTATCATTTTACTGTTTAGTATTTACATCGTGATGATTCTATTGCATTTTAAAATGAAATACTGTTTCATATACATTATCAATATGAGCTTTAATATTTATCCTTAAAATGCATCTATCATATATGTGTACTCATTCAATTATGAAAGAAGAATATGATACAGTAAATTCACTGAAACCTAAACATTCATCGAAATGTTATTCTTGTTTGTGAAACATCCTAAACATATTTCAACTAGTTCATAATATTCAAATTAATAGAAATAAACTCATTACAGAAACAAAAACATGAAAATAGAATAAACCTAATAAATTAAATCACCAGTTGAATTGACGTGGTTTGTGAAGATTGGTGTTAAGTATTTAAGTTGACTGAATTCGTCACAGATAGACGTTACAGGATGTTTCTATAGTCCTAGTGAGAAGTCTTGACTATTGGGGTTCAGAATTGTCTGGAGTGATACAGTTATCACCAATGAGAATGAATGAATGTAGTGCAATTTCATAAATTTATGAAACTGGGAATTCTACTTTTGGATTTCAGCCTAGTAATATAAAAGGCTGGGCTTACACCAACCTGAAGGCGCTAAATCAGAATCTACAGTGCATACTGCTGAGGATTTCCATACTAGGACGAAGTAGCTGCATAGTTTTTCCAGGTGTTTCAATGATACCCTACCAACATCAATTAGTGACGAGTTTTATTAACTAAACGACTAGAAGTTTATCATGGTGTAGTAAAGTAATATAATTGATCGAACTAACAAACAGCTATAAATATATTTTCACTAACATTTCTTAAATTATCAGCAAAAATGTAACATAACAAACTTACAACTAGTGTTGGACAGTAATCTTTAAATGGGTCTTCACCTCCAAAATATGCAGGATCATACTGAGTATCAAATGGAGCTTTTGTAAAGAAACGATCTTCTTGAGGAAGTTTTTCAAAATATCTCATGATATGACATGTTCCATATGAGAATGGATCTCGGCATATTGCTTCATTAGTTTTATCACAAAATGGAACAAATTTCCTTTTTCTTAAAAATATAAAATATATTCAAAGATATAACACTACATTATTATATACTCCATTTTACTTGAAGATAAGCTTTAAACAATAACAAACAAATAGTTCACTTAGTTAATTCATCTCCATATTATATCCATATTATCTAACTTTTGTATTTAAGTGGAATATATTTTAAGTGATTGACATATATTGACAATACACATGAATACATATTGACGAATGAATGTGATTATTGGTAGCGGTCACTTTAAAGTAGATGTCATTATCAAGGTTAGATTTGATAATTTCAAGTAAATTGAATATTGAATACGTTATTTGTAAAAATAAGTGATACATACTCATGCACTATGGAACAAATTATAATAAGTTTAGACATTAAGAAAGAACCAGTGAAGGGAAGAAATCTCTTTTCATTTAGTTTTAACATGAAAGCTCTTCACTTAATTGTAACTTAACTCTTATGTAACTATCCTGACCATCAGATTTCTTATAATTACTTTATTGATTTCTTCTCATTAGATATTATGTAATCAATATGAATGCCAATCCATTCACTTATCATTTGTGCAAAACGATAATTACCTTATTCACCTTCATGTCTTAATTACTTTGTTAATTAGTTGTAATTATTTTACAAATACCTTTGAACCAGAAAAATTGTTATGTAATACCATTAATTATTTGGCAATGATTTTAAATCTATTGTAAACTTATATATATATATATAAGTGTAGAGCTTTGAAGAAAAACTAATTGTTGTGAAGATAGTTAATTTGTCATTCTTGATATCACGAATTGATCTAAGTCAGACAAAGATTGATCAGCTGGAAGCATCGGACAGCTGTTTCCTCCTAGTATAAGACTCTTCAGCTGTGCGCATCCACGACCCCATTGGGGAGCGAACCTAGGACCCTTCGGCTCTGCGATAATCGCTTTACCATCGGACCACTGAATCGGCTCCTGACGGTTGATGTATATAATCCAGTCAATTTGTTATACGTTTGTGCATCCTCATCCATAGTTATCGGTGGGTAACTGCCTCACATCTGATACGACTGAAAATAAATTTCTTTGCTCCTCTCATTCGTTCAAAATAAGTTTGTACAATCAAAATACAATTTTAATCGTATCATGTCAAGTTATTTGCGTCAAGGTGATTTGAAGTGAAATATGTATTTGTTAGTGTAATGTAAATGGGTGGGAATAATCAATATGAAATGAGGATAAAATTGTATGTGTGTTCACTTGAAAGAAATTTGATGTACTTTAATTATGGTCATTCTGAAAGAAAGTCGATGTTAGATGAATAGTAAGACCGTCCTTTTCGTTAACTGCAGTTGGATTTAACAACACGTGAAGCGCCTCAATAATTCATCTTTCTTTATAAGTGAAAAAACGTTTTTGAATAAGTTAATTATTTTCAATGTGTTTTATGGTTGTGATAGATAACATCCACTGCTATTGCTGATTTGATTTGTAATTTTTTTACGTTCAACAAGATTATCAGGAGATTGTTTAGTGTAGCTTTCGTGTTCTTTGGCACAAGTCATGATTTCTTGAAAAGACTCTTCAATATAGAAAGTATCACAAACAACACAACGTAGCCTGTAGACATAATTCTGTGTAAAGGTGAAAGGGATCTTGTCGTTTATATTAAATAATGTATCTCGAATAGTGTTTGTGGTGTTGTAGAATGCTTGAATTCTATGTAGCTTTTGAATCCTTTGGTATTATCCTATCGTGTCATAGCGGTATGGTAAGATGTTAATTATATTTTTGTATTCAGTTTCGTTATCATCTGACGAAATTAGTTTATCGACTGTTTTTAATAAGTTTAGAGCTAGGGATACTTTTGCACTGAATGGATGTGCTTAAATAAGACCAATATATCGATATGACTGTGTGGGTTTACGATAAATCCTCGGATTAAGAGTTTCTTTTGACTATGTAGTATAAAAATGGTAATTCATTGTGTTTATCTCCACTTTCTAAATTGAATTTGATTTGCTGAGAAAGAGCGTTGATTCGTTTTGAGAAAGTTCTCAGGAAAGTCTTTTTAATAATGATAAAGGTGTCATCTACGTACATGAGCCAAATTTGTGTTAGTAGCTTGAAGCCTTCTAAGTATCTGAGGTATGATATCATTATGATTTTAATAACTTTGTGCATCTGTCCTTAGGTAACGTACTTTATTTACTGATTAACATGACGAAGAACATGAATATATAATTCAGGTGAGTGTTATTTTGTAAAGAACAAAAATCATTTCAGCAAAGAGAATTCCTCTCTGGCGAATTCATCATTTGCATAGTTGCACAATTTCGTTTATGTATGTATTAGGTGACTAAATTACAACGAACATCTTAGCACCGCAACAAAAATAATAATCATGGAAATGTCATAGTGTTATTTTAAGCTGGTTTTTATAGAGAGCAGTATCTGATTTGCTGTTCGTTTTTGCTACAGATTGTTGTCAGTTAGACTTCATTGAAAATCACAGAACACTAGACAGCTGTTTTATCCCGATATATGACTTTTAGAAGTGCAAATGTCCTTGTCTTAACTACTTGATAGGATCGATAGTAGACACTAGTGAAGTATTATACAAAGGAACATAACAATCATCCAATGCTCCCTAGTTTACAATGGTACCAAATAGAGATCAGTAATTTTATTACTGGTTATAATATAATACTGATTAAATAGAGTAAAATTTCGGAAATGTATTACGCAAACAATATAAATATCTGGAAGAAGTTAATTAGTCGTAATACTGGTTATGTTATTGGTGTTCATTTATACATGAATGTAATCCGAGAATAATAATTCTGTAAGAAGCATTAGATAACTGTTTTGTCGAAGTCTATGACTCTTCAACATTGCTCACTTTAGATTCTATCAGAAAATTGAATCCAGGAACTAAATCAATCCGTAATCAATAAAAACCCCATTAAAATAACACCATTCATTTAGTTATGATATTTAGTTGTATGACTATTCTCAGTTAATCGTTATACTCAACTTACAAACATTGAAAAACACAACTGCATTAATCTATAAATAAAATTACCGAAAACAGATTCTTTTTGTATATCAGTACATATTACTTATAATTTCATGGATAATATTTATTGAATATTCACTTACTCTTTTCTTCTTATTTCAGCGTATTCAAAACAACTTTTCATAGCAAAGTTGCATCCCAACTGTTTACCATATTCCCATTTCATAGCTTTTTTGTAATCTACAATATACCATCTAGCAAAATTGAATAAAAATTTAATTGATGTTAAATTCAGTGTATACATTACATAAATAAACCCTATTTTACATGGTTTTCAATTCAGACAAATGTCAGGTTCTGTACGCTAATCCTTTTAGTCACGATCAAATGAGAATGTTAAGATACTGAATGTTACTCAAACACATAAACGCTAAGCGAGGAATCAAAAGTATTTTATGTGTTTTGTCTTATTCACTGATATAATTGAATGATTTCAGTTTTTTTATTAATTGAAATGAGGTGGCTATGTGGAGATAGACAATATATCTAGTTATATTTAAGTTGGATTGTGATTGGCAAGTGGAATCCGAAACGCGCGTCCTAGATTCCACTTGCCAGTCACAATCCAACTTAAATATAACTTGTGTACTACCGCTATATAGAGGCAATCCGCTCAGGATGCTCATATAGCAACAGAGGCTGACCAGTTTCAGTCCATTACAAATTAACGGGATGATACAAGCCTATTCTGAATATATCTAGTTGTTGTATTTATTACAGATTGATTGTGGTTAAGTATCATTGAAAATCAAAGAGGATTAGATAGATGTTTCACCTTAGAATGGAACTCCTCAGCAGTGCTTAACTGCTCAGATAGTTATCTATTTCTAAATTCCACTTTCACTATTGTTTCTTCAATGCCTATGGATGTAAAAGTAACATAGATTTATTGAAGTTAGTTTGCATATTCTGTGATCTAATGTTACAAAACTGATAAAGATATACCATTCCTATTAAATGATACTTAATTCTATTTCCTTTCATTGAAATATCTATATAAAAGTCTATTGAGAAATTGTTTAACTCAAATTTTCTTACCCTGAATCATCGAAATAACTTAAAGTAATTCGAGATACAGAGTAGTCAATTTCAATTCTTCCAGCCATTATTTCACTCTAAAATCAAAAAATAAACATAATAAGAACCTACATGAAATATGATGCAATGAATTCTTGATAGGTGCAGAAAAATTTAGTTTGTTCGTATGCACTATTTAAGAAACATTTCATTAAGGTATCATAAACAAAAGTGTTTTTTTTAAACCTTGAATAATTAACCACTAATTTAGCACCGTGCTACATTGGTTAGCGTTTTTTATTAGCAAGGTTGTTGTTTAACAGGATGGAGTTGCTAACTTCATGCCTAACCCTCCTCCTTTATCCAGGCTTGGAATGGGCAACAACCCTAGAGGGGTTCCAGGTAGAATTCCATGCTACACTGGTGATGTGTAAATAATCTTAATAAAAGTTGATGAATATTTGTGAAGATCAGCTTAGTTGTGATATGTTTGTGTCACTGTGGAGTTCGTAAAAGTGGTGTAGCTATGAACTCAAAAAAGAAACCATTACAGTAAGTTTAACAGTTTTATTCTCATACATCACTATTAATTACTAAATTGTTTAAAGATATTCATCTCATTATGTTTGATGAATATAAGTTATATTTTAATACATTCTGATAAGTATTTTTAAACTGAAACAATCTACCGTCTATCAGTTTACAGTAACTATTCAACTGACGTCATTTGACGGTTTTAGTTAACTACTGAAAGAATTAATCTGATATAATTCTACTGATATCATTTACTTACTTGATCACCATTAATGAATCAGTTCTACCAGTTCAATACAATAACTTAGAATAAATACTTTAATGTCAATTTCCGTTAAAAGACTAGTATCTTGTTTATAATAAGTTATAAACAATCGAGGAGTTGTTTAAGTTAGTTTAACACTGGCAAGCGAAATCCAGAACGCCGTTTTGTTCTATTTGGAACTCGTCGGTTGGACTTACATGCATTCCAGTTCCGATGTTTACATCAGGATACAGACTCATTTCGTTACGTACCAAACACCATACGCGTCCTGGATTCCGCTTGGCAGTCACAATTCAACTTAAACAATACTTTTGATTTATAGCTATATTGAGGCAATTCGTTCAGGATGCTGATTTAGCAACAAAGGTTGACCAGTTTCAGTGAATGTCAAATCAACGGAAAGATGCAAATACATCCTAATTTGATGAGTTTTATAGTCTACCTGTTATTATGAATCAATACAATCGGTTTATTTGAGACAATTGTACGATTATATGAATCATTAAAATTACTTTTTACATCATAGTATTCTATATAGGTGGAGAATTTTTATCAGAACTTAAAGAAAGCTCACTCCATAAATTCTTCCTTCCCAATGCGATCCAATAGTTCCACCTTGATATTGATTTTCTAAGTCAGCTCCTTCTAAATTTTTACAACTGAAATGTTTCCTTGCAGCTTCCTAAATATCATAGGGGATAATAGTTTTAGTTTCAAAACTTTGAAAAAATGCAAAAAAAACTAAAAATATTTTATTTGACTAACAAATCACCTCGATTAAACTAATTCAACTAAGGTTGTTAAAGATTGTAGACGTAATTCAATGATTGAATATATTCAGTGAAGTAAATTGACTTGGAGATAAAATTCTTTGAATTTTGAAGTAATAATATCTTCCAACTGATGTTGTTATGAGGCAAAATTGATCACTTTCTGTTTTTGTTTGGTTGTTTAGATCTAGTAAGTTGGTATTGGGCGTTACACCATTTGGAATAAACGGACTGAAGTTAAGTCCATTACCGAACAATAAACACTAGTATACAAGTAAACTGGGTTTAACTTGAAATCCACAATCCATTGATATTTTATATAATTTCCATAGTGAAAACTGTTCTTAGATGGAATTGGGCTTCTTAAGTTCTAGTGTGAAATTTCCATTGATTGAATCCATCATTATTAAAAGATGAGTTAACATCTCTGTTGATACTGAATCTTGTTACCTTAGATCATGAATCACTGTGTGAAGTGATTATGAGTTCTTAATCACCAGTCAAAATATATCGTGGTTACGTCACTAGGTGTTCAATTTTAAAGAGGTACATCGATTAAAGTTTGTGTCCAAAATAATACGATCATTCAAGATTTTTTGTTTTCAATAGTTGTTTAGTTAATGTCAACTTCCGGAACTATAGATACACTGGATACTTCTACTAGATCGATCCCGAATAAAAATGGCTGCCGAAATAGGTTATATACTTACCGGCGATCTTTCTTATAATGGTTGAATAAATACAATACGTTTATATGATCCTCTTCAATAAAACAAAAAATATCTTCTACACTCATTAATATATGTATGCAAGGCTTTCCTTATAATAAATTAAGTTGTAAAATATATAATAACTTACTTTGACTTTAGGAGTTACAATGGTATAAAAGTTTTTGTGAAACTGTCCTGCTGCACTTTTCCAAGGTCTTCTGACTTCCCTTATTGTATCGTTGCTATATGAGAAAGTTGTTGATAGCATCATGATTACACACAGTTCAATTTTTATAAAAAAAATGGTTTTATAGTTTACATTCTACAATGTTTGATGTCGGTTAGATACTGACATAAATCAAAGGAAATGGTGACACCGAAGAGCAGTTATTTCGTTCTAGTATGAAACACCTAAATGACAGTACGTGCCTACAAATTTATCCGGGAATTAAATCTAGGACCAATATGTCTAAAAATGTTTCCGAGGTTCTAGTGCACAGTCATGGTTGCTGGAGTTCAATAAAAGCCATGATTCAGACAGTTAGCATCAATGGCATCAATTGATCATCTTGGTGTATCAGAAATTGATGAAATTTGGAATTTCGCCATTAAACCGAAACCAGCCCAATGGTAGTGATAGTTATACGCTTCTCCCAAAACCTAAATGCCCTGTGTTTGGACTTCTGGTAGTATCAAGAGTCGGAACTAACACGATGATCAAGATCTAGAAGATCTAGAAGAAGATCTAGAAGAAGATAAATAATGAATGCATTTGTGTGACCGTATTCTATTTTAAGCCATAACATCTAGCTTCTCGAATAATTGGTTACGAAAGTCACGAGAACATAAGCTAAATTGTCTTCAGTTACCAATAATGCTGACACCAGCAATAAATTACATCATACACTGTTGCTATGTTTTGGTTCAGCCTTCTGTAACTATTGTGTTATCGTACTCCTACTCCAGTTAATGCACTCAGTATTTTGTATGTTAGAACTGATATTTATGTATGTTTATAGCAAGAAATAAAATATTTTCAGATAAATACACACCATAACTTGATAATTATCGAATTAAAATTCATGTTAAATTATTCACCTTGGAATATAATAGCCATATTGGTCTTTATGTTTTGGTTTACCCTTGGAATCTCTAGGAGTTCGAACTTTCCCATCTGGATAGCGCATAAAAGCAAAGTTAGATACAGCAAATCCCTGAAAATCAATACATTTAAAACCTGTCAAGTTTTGAACATATGCAATTAAATTAGTTTATGTTAAGCATACAACTAACTTCAAATATTAAAATATTACAAAAATTCAGTAGTAACTTCGGAGTTGTCAAGTTGTTTTGTATGAAATCCTACCATAATTGTATGCTTCTTATTTGTTGAACTCGTTGGAAATACTTAAAAGTATATTTGATGTCATTACTTCAAAAATAAGCTCTTCATTATCATTTCTCAATCTGCAAAGTTGTGATTTCTATTCCTTTCACTGCAATTTAAGTTAAAACTGTTCTTATGGCTAGTAAAGTTAGATGCCTTATTGTAAGTATAGATGGCATGTTTATTCAGTGGTAAACTCATTTTATTTATCGTTCTTCTCTCTGTCATATATTCGCATACACTTTGTTATGTACACTCCACTCGATGTGCAGTAATGATGTTCAAACTCTGTGATGTTTGTAAGTTGATGTACTTAGAAAGGAAAGGTTAGTGTTCTTTTACCAAAGTCGATTTTTACGAAATGAGGTTGCTAACTTCATAGTTTACGCTCCTTCTTGTTTGGGCTTTGTGCCGGATGTAACCCTAGGGAGATTCTGGATGGAAATTAGAGGCAGACACGTAAAAAAACAAAAAGCAATTGGTAAGAAAGGAAAGCCCAAAACAGAATTGGTTGGAGCATGCTGGTTAGCGGCCTATACTCCACATGAGGTAACAGGCATTGATTGATTGACTGATTTTACTTGTAAATGAATAATATCGTTAGCTGATATCTAAGATCATTAAACATTTGAATAGTTTTGTATGATTTAATATTAATGCACTTTCAATGATATTTGTAATAGGATGAAATATTACTATTAGATAAGTCACAAAAATAGCCAGTTCTGAGGCAGGTAAAACATTATTTAGATATCAAGGAGAATTGGTTAATTGGAAGTTTCTTCATCGAGTTATTTATAAAATACGAATGTTAATGTTGAAATAATAACCATCATTATCAGGTAACTTGTGAAACGTAAACGACATTTTGATAATCAAGATTATTAGTCAAATATGTACATGGGTATCTCTGTATATGGGTGACATAGGAGATGGGGTGGTAGCCAAATACGATTAGACCAAGTGTTTGTAGATAAAGGTCAAATCCTACTTAAAATGAAACCGGATGGGTAAGAGATTGTAAAATGGAGTGAACGATAATCAAAATTCTTCAGATAGTAACAATAACAATAATAGACATAATTACAATCAGTTCATTTGTTTGATCTTAAAATGTGATGTTCATTCTGTGTACTTTGATTAATAATAATAATAATAGCAATAATAATAATAGTAATAATAATAATAATATTATGGAAATGCACATTCAGAGGGAGAATACATATGCATTACTCACATTAAATCGTCGCATGATTAAGGTGGTGATTGGTTTAGTGGATCTTGCGTCGGCCATGGCACGAGAAGAGGTTGAACGTACTTCTTCTGTATGCACAGGTCTGGCTTCTTGACTCGTATAGCTAGCGACTCTGCCGTTTTAAGGACTTTGAGTCTAACCGATCTTGGCGTATAACTGTTTACACAAAATATTATTGTGAATGATTGATTTATGCTCGCCAGATGACCTGTTTGAATTAGGTGAGCTAGTATTGAACTGTTGATACTTCTGACAACTCCTTTGGTTAACCAGACCGGAAGGTGCTCCCGAGCACGGAGGAGTAAATTCCTTGAGCATCTGCCAATGTAACTTACTCCACAGGAACAGTTGAACCGATAGATACAAAATGAAGTGGCAAGCTTAGGTAATTTATCCTTTATTCTCGGTATCACCATGGGGCGGGTAGAAAACACGTGTTGTAGTTTTCAAGCGTTAAGAGTTCTCCGAATGGAGCTGCGTAACCTCGACGTTAGCATTTCACTGGGCGCATCCCCTCTGTATGCTACCTTCAAAAATAGCTGCTTTCTTCCTGCGGTCTGAATCATCTTCCTATTTGTTTTCGAGATGGCATGTTTATTTATAAACTTTATAGGGTAGCCATTCTCCCTCAGGGTATTATTCAATGCTTCCGTTTCTTCGTCAACCGCGTCAGGAGAGCATATCGTCATTATTCTATAATGCAAGGTTTTTAATAGATTCTTTTCATGTTGTATAGGTACAAAGCTAAGGAAGTTTGTGTATTGTCCTATCCATGTGATTTTCTTGTTCGTTTCTTCTTAATGAGTCATCTGTTCTTTTTGTTAGCAGTACATCTAGAAATGCTATTTTGCCATCACTTTCTTCCTCGCATGTGAATTTAATAGCCGAGTGAACCTCGTTAAATTGCCTGAGAATATCAGACTGACTAATATCCTGTTTGCAAAGGATGAATATATCATCTACGTAACGGCAGTAGAATGGCAATTTACCAATGAGTTGTGCGAGTGGTCCGTTTTCTAGAGTTGCCGAATTTTGATTATCGTTCACTCCATTTTACAATCTCTTACCCATCCGGTTTCATTTTAAGTAGGATTTGACCTTTATCTACAAACACTTGATCTAATCGTATTTGGCTACCACCCCATCTCCTATGTCACCCATATACAGAGATACCCATGTACATATTTGACTAATAATCTTGATTATCAAAATGTCGTTTACCTTTCACAAGTTACATAATGATGGTTATTATTTCAACATTAACATTCGTATTCTATAAATAACTCGATGAAGAAACTTCCAATTAACCAATTCTCCTTGATATCTAAATAATGTTTTACCTTCCTCAGAACTGGCTATTTTTGTGACTAATAATTTTGAACTAATAAATTTAGAACCTGATGAGCATTTATCGAAAAGAATATTCTTCGTTCAAGCGTCTTTGTTTTTAATAGATAAGTATTAAGTTTTTGGTGAGATTAAATTCCTTTTGATGATTGATTCAATTAAGGAGCTTTCATTGTAGTTCTAAGTAACAATTTAAGCGCTTACTTTAAATGAAAGTGAGAATTGTGCATGTTCTACAAGTATTTAATCGTTATAATCAAATGGTTATCTTCTTGTGTTCATTTATTCCCGATGAAATGTACACTTGACCAATGACAGTATGACTAATTGACTACTTCTGTTGTAAATTTAGTTTAAATTGATATGTATGGATACTATCAATTGGTTTCAATGCCATGCTTTGTGAAACTTCATTATGTGTTTTCCACATTTCTGTGATGTCTGAAGTATCCTTCCACTTCTTAATCGAAATGGTATCCATAGTCTTCTGCTTTTATCATGTTTCATAATGTTAACTTACTGTTTTCTAATAAACGATTTTTCATGCGAAATAGGCTTTAGTATAGTTTTGTAAAAAGGAAACTATAAAATGAAACTTAAACATTATCTTCTTCCCGAAAAAAAACAAAACAAACTTACAAGTGCATGACCAATTTCGTGAATGAAAATTCCACGCGAATTTCTATCATCAGGATATGTAGCTTTCATCACTCCTGGACACACGTTGACATATCCAAGAATCGGTCTACAACATCAGTGTAAATGAGTAAAGCTAACAATTTATGTTGCTGTTAGAATAAATATTGTTAAGTAACCCTTATAATCAATATTTAGGTGAGTTTTATTATTACACTTCTAAATTTGACTGTTTCTTACATTTCATACATGTAAGATTATCTGCTAACAGTTTTCATGTTTTAAATGAACACTTTCCTATTACATAATACAATATTATTTGAATATAAACTGGTGATACATAAGAACTTTGTTTCCATAGTTTCGAATAAGTTCATTTTCTAGGATGCATGTAAGGATCTCAATGTAAAGATTTGGATTTCTAATCATATATACCATTGGTTACATTTCTACTTGATTAATATAATACTTTTAGAAAAATAAAGCACCAGATAAACAGCGCGTTTCGAAATGATGGTATGCAATTGTCTCAAAAGATGTATTTTAAAAGCGTTGAGCTCTTTGAGTTTGTTGCTAAGTTAGTTGAGTTAGTTGCTAAGCGTCCTACGGTTTATTATACGACATTATTATTATTAGGTACTTCAGGGAAAAGTAAGCTTTATTGATTTTTGTACGATCGACAAACAGTTTACTCTACTGTTCATAGTTGTTTTGCCGTTACATATACAAGTGTTCAGATTTTATTTCCCTTCGATCTAAACTATGACCCCGTATTTGTCATCCCCTTCACTTACCAATTAATTTGATTGATTTCCACACGTCCATTCGCAGATACATAACTCGAATGTAACTTACTTGATATGCCTGTAACCCGTCACAGAATACCATAGGCCGCTCACCAGTATTCTCCATCGAACTCTGTCCTGAGCAATCCTTTCCAGCTGCTCTCAGTTACTGTTCATACTTTTAATATCTGCTTCCAATTCTCAACGCAGTGTGTTCTTCGGCCTTCCAATTTCCCGTTTCATAACAGGATTCCAAGTTAATGCCTGTCTCGTTATGCATTCTGATGGGTTTCGCAATGTATTTCCTATCCATTTTCAACGTCTTTTTCTAATTTCCTCTTCGACTGAAAGTTGGTTTGTCCTCTGCCATAGTAGGCTGTTACTGATGGTTTCCGGCTAACGGACATTCCTTATCTTACATTGACAGTTGTTTATAAATACTTGTACCCTTCTGATGGTGTTCGCAATAAATGGCCTCGTTTCAGCTCCCTAGAGAAGAACTGTCTTCCCGTTAGAATTGAAGAGTGTGACTTGGGGTTGGTTGACAGTTGTTTTGAGTCCGATATGTTCTTCAACTGTAGGAATGCTGCCGTGGCTTCGCTAATCTTTGTCTTGACATCTACATCGGATCTTCCTTGTTCATCGATGATGCTTCCCAAGTACATGAAAGTATCCACCTCTTTCAAAGTTTCTCCATCAAGTCCAATTGGCTTGGTGCACCATGTGTTGTATTTGAGGATATTGTTCTTTCCCTTGTTGCATATTCAGGCCTTTTGATGCTGAGGTTGTTGCTACGTTGGTTGTCTTCACTTGCATTTGTTAGAGTTGACAATCTAGATGACGTTTGCTTTGACTTTCTCTCTTTCTTTGTGTCTTTCAGTTTGTACGTTTTGATTTTAGTGATTTTCTGATTTTGTGAACTATATCTACTATAGATAAAGAGCATTTCTAAAATTTCAAATAGATTATTAAGAGTGTTTGCAACAGATGTTTCGATTCAACAGCAGTCTTCAACAGACTGTATCTCTTGCATACAATTTCCAGTTTTCTTCAAGTACTTTATTCTGTTAATACCTGTCTCTAGTTCTAGGCATAATGTGTTTCTTGGCTTTTCTCTTTTCTTTAAGCCCTAAGTGTTCTAACTCATAGCTTGTCTTATGAGGCAGTTTGGTGATCTTCACAATTTGTAATACCCACCTCCAGCGTATTTTTCTGATTTTTTTAGCTAAAAGTTTGTTTGTTCTCTACCGTTAAGGATTGTTTCTAATGGTGTCTGGTCCACGAATCCAAAGTACACCGAGTAGACAATTGTTTAGAAATACCTGTATCTTTAGAGTTATTATTATTTTAATAGTTCATCATACAGGTTTTAGTTCCGTACAATAGAACAGTCTTGACGTTTGTATAAAAGACTCTGTCTTGGTGTTATTTCATAGCTGTTTTCATTTCCAGATGTTTTTCTGTAGAGGAAATGATGCCCTTGCCTTTGCAACAGATCAGTTTCTGTTTCTTTAACAGCATTTCCACTATCCAGGTATATAAAAGTCTCCACATCTCAAAAAATGTTTCTTTGCTTCTCAGTTGCACCCAATTTGAAGTAAACAATTTTGATATATATACATATATATATATATAATAGGACATGCATCTAAGCTATGAATTATTGCAACCTGAAAAGACACTTGCAAATACGATCGAAAACTTCTAGGAAATCATATGACTCACAAAATTACCCCTATAAATGGTTCGCATAAATACACTCATTTACCCTATGAAGTTCAGAACCCGCTGGTATGTCTGTACAATATAGAACCTGACGAATATGTACATCTGCCCAAGTTGCCGCATCTCAATAAAGCATCATGATTACCACCAAATTTGTAGAAGTGGTATTTACTTAAATGGTAATAATAAAAAAGTGTCGATATATAGGATATAGTGCAGTGAATAAATTTTAGCTAGTGGAAAGAAAAGTATTAAGTAATTTTAAGTTAACGACTTAAAGAAGGACAAACAGTGAATGCACTTGCGTCACTGTGACTGATTCTATACCGTATCACCTAGAGTCTCCAATCGTTAGTTAAGACATTCGCATGAACTTCATCAGGAATCGTTTAGTTAAAAGTATTTCATTTATATGAATTATATCATGATATTCAAAGAAAAAATTTATTAATTCGTAGGTTTGTACTCAAAGCCTTTGATTGTATAACTTTCTTGTAGAAAAAGTGCATGACATTCAATTATTCATAAACTGAGGATTATGTCAACTGATTTACCTGTCTGTCTTTGTATCCAGTAAACATGATGATGCATATGCTGCTGTACTACCAACACAAACAGATGTACTTAATGCATCTACTAATAGGACATAACCAGCAAATGGTATACCACTTCCGTCATCATAATACTTGTACAGTTGATTATTATATTCTTCATAACATTCCTTGGAGAACACAATGATTACATGAATGATCCAGACAGCGCATTTTCAACATACAGAGGGAGAGAAGTTCAATTTTAGTTTCTTTTAATAAGATTAGTGAATTAGTAAAAATTCGTAAGTTGAATAGAATACGAATAACTTCATGAATTATGCGTAATTCTTTTCAAACGAAAGTTTACCAGTAAACGATCCTTAGGATCACTAAAAAGCATACAATCCAACTTAGTAATTAACGAACACATTATCTTATCATCTATATTAGGTGTATTAGAAATCATAGCCAGTCTAGTAAGGCTATTAAAAGTAAGATTTGTTTACTAGCTGATGAGACTGCCTCAATCATTTTTATACTAATCAAAGGACAAAACAATTAAAGAAGACAAACTAAACATCATGTACTAAATAAACTGGTCTAATTGTGAACATGGTTATATTGGAGAATGCAACTGACCCTTTCATTTCCGACTACATGAACACGTATTACCCGTTCAGCTGTACGATGACATATTTTATGTGTTAATACATACAGATAGTCGTGGAAAAACGTATAATTGAAAAAATGTTTTTATTTTGACAGAGTGAACACATAAACGAACAGTAAAGCTTAAGAAACTCCGAATTCAAGTCTATCACCAATCAGTAAAGTGACCGGTATAGATTCAATTCACTAACTAGTTAGAAAATTTATGAATAACTTAAATCCTAAGAATGAAGTCAAAAAGCTAATAAATCAGAATAAACGTGCATGAAATGATGGACGAATGTTAACAATAACCAGTCAGTTTGATAGTTAACAGAACAAACTGTTAGACACCTAAGCGTAAATTCTCACTTCCATCAGAAGTTTGAGTTGACGAAGTCGTCTAGCATGATGATGATAACTTCTCATTTAAACAGTTCAGTTGAATGAGGATAATTTTACTAAACTCATGTTCCTGAGTTACGTTTCTTATTTACTACTTTGGTTTTACTTAATTCACTTGCAGATTAGAATGACCTTTGATGATGATGATGTCAATATTCCACTTGAGCTTTTGAGTCTGAATTTTCAGTGAACAAACAGAAGTGCTAATGTTGTTGAGCTGTATATATTAGTTATGAATGGTTAATACAAATTTAATGAAGTCCAAATGGTTTTGATCCATATCATTAGAATAGTCGATTTGATGGCTAAACAGTTTGTACTGTTCCATTTATGTATGGCATTACCTATTAATCCTTGATTATAATAACCAGAACGTTTTCAAAACATTTTTCATTTCATTATATTTGATGAGATATTCTGTTTCCACTAAATGTAGTGTAGTTCCTACATATTTTTTAAAGGTTCTTTAATGTTTTGAACGACATGATAACGTGTTTCGAACTTTTATGTTTCTTCAGTTTTACAACCAACCTTCTTCATATCTCTTCTAGTTAGATATAAATAAGATTGACTATGGGTTATGTTGAAAGACTAAAGAAAAGTAATAAACTTTCAGAACTATGTTTTAGAAGACTATCTCAATTACTTTAGTCATGGCTGGTGTAACATATTTGTTACGTTCCCCTTGTAAACTGTTATTATATCATTTCTCATTTGTGAACTTCAGTAAATTAATTGTGTACATTTTATCTCTCATCATTACCACTTTGTCTTGTTTTATGTAAATGTAAATTTCCTAATTAACTGGCTATGTGGTCTGAGTTGGTTTATGTATAAAGGAATGCCTAAAATATAATATGATTTTGTCTGGTTGATTGATTAGCTTGTGTTCTTCCTATTCTGGACTGCTATAGAATGGGTATCAAGCAGATGTGCAGAGAGTAGCAAGACACTCATTAATGCTTGTTATTGTAACTTTGTACGCTCAAGATCTAATCAACCAATTGATTATATGCATCAATCATAACAGTCATTTTTGACGACAAAACGCTTTTGTAGTAGTAATTTCCTATCTTTATTTATGGAGAATTTTAATAAAACTTTCAATGTTACACATTAAATGCAGTTATGATTGTAAAAATATTAATTATACAGTTATACTTACTGCTAGATATTCCTCTGGAATTTTCACTGGTCCACACATAACTTCTCTTTGGCAGTATGAATTACGACAATATATGGAATTATTTGAAGCTGTGTAATAGTGGGCGCCATCGCAATACCTTAATATAAAGAAAAAAACCCGGCTTATTTTCGAATGAAAACAAATAAACTACTAATACATCTACTAGAGAGTGACTATAACAAATAATAAAGTTCACGATTATTTATTCCATATGTGCTGTTTGGGTTGAATTGTGACAGGCAAGCAAAGTTCAGGATATGCATTTTGTCCTATTGGAAAATGGTTAGCTTGATGTACTTACATTCCAATGTTGATGTTTACACTGGGACTCGAACTCAGTTTATTTAATTTCAAACGCCACCGCGCTCACTACTAGGCTACTGAATCTAGACAGTCACACTTATGTAACAGGATGAAAAGTGTGTCATTGATTCCGCAACAAAATACATTAAATACATAGTATTCTGCAAATGTTGTTGTTCTTTCGTTATTCAAACTCAAACAATACTTGTAAACAATTACTGTATTAATGTAATCCACTCAGGATGCACATATAGCAAATGAAATTGAACAATTTTAGTCCATGATAAATCAACAGAAAGTTCTAAACATATTCTGATCAATGTGATATAGTACATGGCTTTTAAAAACTGAACAAGAATCTGTACAAACATGAATGGTATGCATACCTTTTAGCCAGTTGTTTTTCACTCCCAGGATATCTGACTGTCAATACTTCTTCCCAAAATGCGATCGCTTCTTTGGCAAGTTCCTATGAAATGTAAAGTGATAAAAATATTGTAAAGGAATTAAAAAGACTCGGTGGTAACATATGTAAGCATGTTTTATTAACGGCATTCAAATGTATGTACTCTTTCATGAGACCACTAATTAAATGAAACAGTTAAATTGATATACAATTTAGTTAAAAAGTAAAATGGAACACTAAAATGATTCAAAAACTAATAACGTTACCTACCAGTAGTTTATATGCATCTTGTAAGTAATAAAAGTTATGAGTAAAATGTGGATAAAATTTAAGACGTTGAGGTTTCACATTCCTTTTTTCTGTATTAACAGAGTGAACAGCAAATGTATGATTCTGAAATTTCAAACAATGTCAGCAATTAATTTTACCAAAGTCTCTAAAGGTGGTGAACCACAGAATGATGCTGAATTCACATAATTGTATGTTGTAAGAAGCAAAAACCATATGATGCATTGATTACTAAGCATATCTATTACACAATTAAGTAATTGAATTTCGTTTTATATACACTTTTATAGGGATCAAACACCAATTAAATCTGTTTGGGTCAATGTTATGATTCTATTTACCAGTTACTTAACTTCACAACATTTTAAATGATGTAAAAGGAAGATGAGAACACAGTCGACAAAACCATCTGATGTGTATTGTTTTGATTACATAAATGAGTTGATTTCATGCAGTGAAATATACGGTTTTTGGACATATTCTGTTAGTTTCAAGATTTCTTTGTGTCTTTTTCTTGTATTTTGATAATGGAAAAATTGAAAGTAAATTAGTTGATGGAAGTCTCCATCCTGACAAGTTTGAACTTCATCAGTCGTGACTTCTCACTAGAAATTTACGATAATCCTAAAAGTTAGTCTCTAGTGAGCTACTTAATTTCATTGGTTTGAAGTAGTTTCATCGAGATTAGTATTTAGTTTTGTTGTTTGCATTCATCGGAGACACTGATAGTTTTTGTATAACACTAAAAGTCAGAGAGTTTTAAATAGCTGATTCGCTATGGTATGGGAATTTTCGGAAGTTCATACCATTGTTTGCATTTTCAATGAATACATTATTGAATCCAAACTAGTTGAATACATAATTTGAAACTAAGCGAACTGAATCAGTTAGTTTTCAAGTTAATTAAATATATATTTCAGTTATTATTTACTTTAGCTAAATGATACATTACTTAATTAGATAACAACTAATTAAGTAGTTTCATAGCAACTTCACGTATTCTGTTGAATTATTTGATCTCTCTAATTATTACTTACTTACTTACGCCTGTAACCCCTCTTGGAGGAGCATAGACCGCTCACCAGTATTCTCCATTCAACTCTGTCCTGAGCAATCCTTTCCATCTGTCTCCAGTTACTGTTGATCCTTTAAATGTCTGGTTCCAGCTCTCTAATGATTACAACTGGGTAATATTATAAAAGTAATACATGCCCTATAAAGTGTATGAGCTTCATTAACATTCATTATTAAATAAATTTATTGATCAATAATGTTGATTGGTACATAAAATAAAAATGGTTTCAATTGTTTTACGAATTTCACAATATCAAAAGGTTTATGTTTTCATGAGAAAATATGAGAACCAGCTTGAGTATATTGGATTGTATTTACCATTATCTATTCGTGTAATTTCTTTACTACATGATTTTGACACGTTGAAATGAAATACTCTTTATCTAAACTAAGTACTATCATTGGTATATAACTGAGCATTGCGTTAAAGGTGCAACTGTGAGCAGCTAACATGGGGAATTTCAAGGTGGCAGGTAGTAATGAATTTATCAGATAGATGTATAAGGATCTAAGGGTTGACACTGACATTTAGACTCAAAGTTATTTTGTATAAGCCAAACCTCACTGTGTACATCATTAATATAATCTATTCATGTAGTAAACCTTTGGCAACGTGAGTGTATGTATAAATTGAAAGTGTTTGTATCTCCGTGTTATTCATATTACAGTTCAACATATAAGATGAAGCTTATTTGCAAATTGTAATATGCTATATTCGTGATGATTAGATGCTAGTCATGAGATCTAATAGTTTTGGTTGTGATTCCTTAATGATTTCGATGGTGAATAGTACAGGGTAATTTGATGCTAAGAAGAAACAGAGGTCTTAGTTTTAATGGTAACCAACCAAAATTAGTAATAAATACGTATAAGCTATTTGAATCTAAAATGTAGCCAATAAGTTGTCAACCACTGAATTTTTGTATCGTCATCTGATATACTCCATACAAATTAAAATACAATGGTACTTAAAATGTATCAACCTGTTTAAAATGATCAAAATAATTAAACATTTAAGGGGACCTCAGATTGTTATGTCGGATCACTAAAGAAGAGTGAAAAACTTCCAGAACTGTGTTTTGGAAAACTTATTTATTTATTCTGGTCGTGAGTAGTGTAAACATTACATTTCAATCATTGTTACGTCCGTCTTACTCTGTTCTCCCGTTTAGTGTATTTACTCTTAGCATATTGTTTCTTACTGTGAAATATAGTTAGTTAGTTGTATATAATTTGTCCCTATTCACTGCTACCATTTCTTTAGTTGTGTATTAATGTTAGTTTCCTAATTGGTTGACTGTGTGGTCTGATTTTGTGTATATATAAAAGCATGATTGAAATATAATTCAATCCGATTCTGTCTGTTGGCTCATCAGTCGTTGTTTTTTCTACTACGACTTAGGGACTGGTAGTCGCTGGGCAGACGTATCTGTACACTGATTATCAGTTATCAAGGACACTGTGTATTTTCACAATGCATAACAATTGGCGACTGAGCTTAAAGTGAATCCAACTTACGCAATCATTGGTCATAAAGTCTAATATATTTTATTATTCACTTAGCACAATGAATCGCATTCAGTGTCATAAATCGTAAAACATAACACAGACAACTTCCTGAAACACGTCTGCATGTTATGCCTATTACGGAATAAGTAGATGAACATTGTGCCAATATGTATTTAATCTTAGAAGAGCAATAGAAAAGAATTAAACCAGATGAAAAGAATTCGTTTTATTGTGTCAGGTTCTTATCAACTGCATATAAATCTATAAAATTATTTTAACAGAAATAGACAAAGAAATCAACTGTAGGGAAGGGACACAATCACGTTACAGCAATATAATTAAAAGTGTGTTTCATTTAATTAAAATGTATAAGTGAAGGCTCTAGAAAAATGATTTCTGTAACGGTTAAAGAATTAATTAGTTGTTTCTTCTTAGTATGGGACTCCTCAGCAGTGTGATCACTAGTGACTTGCTCCTAGAGGTAATTCCTGGAGTTCTAGTGTGAAGACGTGACCGGTGGAATTAAATCGTGTCAGGTGTGAGGCAGCTACCTACCAATGACAACAGATGAAGTCGCTCAAACGTATCACGCATTGACTGAATTAGAAATATCAACCGTTAGGAACCGGCGCAGTGGTCCAATGGTAAAGCGCTCGTCGCGGAACTAGTGGGTCCTGGGTTCGATCCCCAACTGGGTCATGGATGCCAACTGCTGAGGAGTCCCATTCCAGGACGAAACAGCTGTCCTGTGCTTCCAGGTGATCAATGGTTTTCTAGTTCAGATCAATTCGTAATATCAGGAATGACAAATTAACTATCTCCACATCAACCCCCTTAATTGTAATTAATTATTTGCTTAACTGCGTGAAGTGAATTAAGTAGTAGGTAAGAAGAACTTGATTTGAAACCAGTCAGTTAATAACAACAGAATTATGTGATTGAAAATGTTAGGTTGACGTAGGCAAAGATAAGTGGAAGATTAAAGAAATGATTTAATAAGGTGGCTGAAACATTATCATGTCTGTAATAACAACTTTATACCACCTCTATCATCTCAAAAGTTATCACAGAACTGTTCAAAACACATGACTGAAAATTATGAGTTGGATTTCATATTCATCTTTGAATTATCAACTCTTGGAATGCATTAACAGTACAAATATTGTGAGATCTATTAATGAACAGTTATCTTACTATCGAAAGCATCAAAAAGCTATGAATGCTGTTTCTTATTAATTGTTACTAAATAACACCATAGATGATACAATGTTTTATACTTGAATAAAAAGGAAAATTTACTAGAACTTTTCATCAAGATCTCAATCTGATTTCAGTTTATCAGTGACTACCTATAATCTCTACAGTCCTTCAATGTAAAAAGTCACTTACAATGGAAGGGAAATTAGTCAAAGATGATGAAAGGTTGTTCACCCATTTTTCAATAATTACAAAATGTATAACAACAAGTGATATGTGACCCATTAAATTTTGTTGAATTATTTTTCACCAACATACTAAAACTAAATGGTTGAATGAATGTTACTCCATTAATCATCATCATCACCGCTGTGTTGTATTGATTTCATTTTTCAAACCAACCGTCAGTACAGTCAGGCCATTCATGTTTATAAACAATTGGTTGGAATGTAGTCTTTGACTTAATAGCCTTATTCATAAATCCATATTCTTCATAATCCGACTAAGAACTAGTAAGTGCTTGTTGGAGAAAACGGACAGTCTAGAGTTAGTATCTTAGTGGTTAACGTGCAAGTTTTTGATACGAACTAATCGAGTTCCAAAGAAAAAGGAACACTTGTTCGAGATCACACCTTTCATTCACAACCTAATTCCAATTATACTTAATTAGATAAGCTGTAGAATAATTTAGAACTTTAAATGTCACACTGAAGTACTTAGTTTGGTAGTCTCCTAAACAGTAGACCCGATGTACTTTGTGAAGTTCAGAAAGAATGAATAGTTTGTTTTAACTGTATGATGACTAATTAGGGTGTGCTTCACATTTGTAATTGTTATTTTGATCACACCGAATTTGGGTGTGTAAATATGCAAACACAGCAACTGTGAAAATCAAGAAATGATCAAAACAAACAATTGTGAATTATTTTTGTTTTCATCATGCTGTAAGTAAACGTTTATGACATATAACCGATGAAAAAGTGTCTGTCAAATGTCACTCAATTTTAGTCAATAAATATTGTCAGTTAGGTACAAACATTGATAATTAAGTTTCCATTTAATGGAAATCAAAGCAACGCCTTCACACTGTTTTTAGGAGTTAACCATAGTTCACTTTGCATTGTATATATATATAATAGGCAGAATTTTGCATTGCCTAATCATTTCTTCGACAAACAACTAAACATGAAGTTGACAGTATTATATCTTCAATAGAATTCATTTCGTACTAAAGTACTAGAAGACATTAAATAAGTCAGTAATCAGTGATAAATCTATATCCTGTAGTGGATTATTGGTGAGTCGAATAGCTAAGCTTTAAAGCTACTTAACGCCACTAAAAGTTAAATAATATTGAAAGGATATATCATTCTTGCTAGTGAGATATGTGTGTTAGTTCACCCGTCTAAAATTAATGCTTTTTCGTCACTGAACTATCATCTATTGTTATAAATTCCATTCAGTATTATTTAAGGTGTCTTATTAATATTCGCCAAGTTCTAAATTCAAAAGTCATATCATTTCATTAAAATTTTATTTCGAATCCAGTCACTCGTTGAAGATGAGTGTTGATTCCCTAGTAGAATAACTAGATAATAATTCATTTAGCATAGTTATTATCAAAGATTAATCGGTGATTATAGTTTGATACATAACAGGTTGGGTCATTTCAGTCTTTCATTTATTATAAGTACATATACATACGTATATTATTATCAATCATGACAACATAGAACCTGAAACAGTATGCCCATAGGACCCAGTTGCCATACTTCAAAAGTACGACACAAAATTCACTAGAATAAGGCCACAACATAACTCAACAGAAAGGAGTGTAGCAAACTTACATTCGAAAGATTGACGAAACTCAAGATAAAAAAATAGCGAAGAATGAACATATTTTACCTATTGTGATCGATTCTGAGTCACGTTATCCTGTGTCAGCACTCAGTAATCTCCATTGTCACGCTGTCCCAAACCGCAACCACTACGTTATAATGAAGTCTAAGGTCTTATGCATAGTACTGAATCTTTATACAGGATTTTTAGCTGCTTAAACTTTTATACTGTTTGCTCCATCAATGAATTTCAATAAACCATGAACAACAACTGATATTGAATTCATCAGCTTTTTATAAACATATTTATACTGAATAAGAGAAATAGCTTTTGGCAATTAAATTACTAGAATAAAAATGATTATCAATATAATTTGAGTTGGATTGCGGCCGCCAAGTGGAAACCAGGATGATCACTTAGTCCTATTTTGAACTCGTCATCTAGATGCACCTGTATTCCATATCAAATTAACAGAAAAATCCAAATATATTCTACTTAAATTATCAATATACAAGTATTTGATTATATTTATACTTTCATTCAAGGTTATTTAGAGTACTAAAACATGAAGGAGGAGTAATGGTAACTGAATGGTAATTTGAAAATCGATAAAATTAGTCAGCTGATAATGATGAAATTCTCTGTTAATAATGATACAATATAAGATTTCACTATATTACAGTAGTTTCTAACTATTAAAATCACAATCATTAATAACGTAGAAAGCAGAAAGCACCAATAATTAAAGAAGATAACATCTGATCATAAGTAGAACATAAACAAGATTGCAACATCTGTACTAGTCAACTATGTAAAATGTTACTTTCCATGGTTCATTGTGTCATGATCTATTGGTTACACCTGTGTTCACCTAGTAATTGCTACTAACATAAACCTATTAAACATCAATGCCAAAAGCCTATACAACTATTAATTTTGGGGAATTATTTGGAGCTGCAAATACTTTAACAAGTATATGTGTGGTCAGGTTGGTCGAAAGATATAACCCAAGACACCCTTTTAATCACTTGGAAAGTTCTATTCATGGTAGTAGAAAACAATTATTTTCAGTAAATTTTTCAGATTTAAACGACTCTTACAAATCTCTACCAATCCTCTAGAAGTTTTGTAGGGACCAAAGTCATTCAATCACAGTTCAATAGAATTTTCAGTATATGTATCATGAGAAATTTAAATTAGGTTTTAAGCCTAAGTTCCCTGTTTACAGATTACTTGAATTGTGATGAAAATCAGGAAGCACCTAGCAGTTGTGTTGTCCTAGTATGGTACACTGCTAACATCAATCATCAACGAATTCAATCAATTAAAAATACCGATCTCCACGAACTATCCCCATTCCATTACATTAATGAGCTCACAAGTGATAAACTTCAGGAAGATTCTGAAGATAGAATGAGAAGTCGTGATTGGTGGAGTTCAGACTTGTCAGTAGAAAGACAGGTATCATCAATAACACTGGATAATCGTCGCGTTATAAAAACAAATTTTAATAAGTAATAGATAAAAATAAAGTGTCGACAATAAGGATGATACGAAGACATAATGATAGAAGATTTGAAATGATTGAAAAATAACTGAGAGAATAAAACCTTAGACGTATTTCTATTTTAACACCACTTTTATATGGCCTACGATGTTGGTTAAGGTAGGGGGGGAGATATAGTACAAGGTTTATCTAAATACACAAATTAGGTATGCGAATATGAATAACAGTATCTCTAGCTGTATGTATTCAGGCCAATTCAGTGTTTAGTGTATATCAAATGCTCCAGAACAATTACTTTTAATCTGTCTTTATTATCCTATGATCAACATGGATCAATAATGTTCGACAACATGAAGAAGAAACGGCAGCATTTCTATAACTGAAAATCATTTGTTAATCAAACCAGCTGTCAGCCAACTCCAAAGTTACAATTTTCAGTACAAATGTGAAGACAGTTTTGTTGTATGGAGCTGAAAGTTGGAGAATTACGCAAAGCGTCATTCAAAAGTTACCAGTAATTATAAACAACTCTCTCCGTAAGATACTTCGAATCCGTTGGCCAGATACTATCAACAACAACCTTCTATGGCAGAGAACAAATCAACCAGCGTCCAGGTGAGGAAGAAATTAGGAAAAGACGCTGAAGGTGGATAGGACACATATTAAGGAAATCATCAAACTGTGTCACAAGACAAGTATTAACATGGAATTCTAAGGTCGAAGGTAAAGTGGAAAACCCAAGAACACATTGCCTTGAGGATTAGAGACAGACATGAAGAGAATGAAGAGTACTTGGGAAGAGCTAGAAAGAAAGCTCAAGACAGAGTTAGTTGTAGAATGTTAGTCTGCCGTCTATGCTTCACATGAGTTAACAGGCATTGATTGGTTGAATATGAAGAAGACAATCAACTTCTATTTTCATATTACATTAATACAATTTATTAAAGATACAATTTACTTTAACAATAATATGTCATTTGTCAACAAACTGTATGATGAAAACGTTTACATCGCCTTTTCTTATTAAAAGAACATTTAAATAAACGCCTAAATTTTATGATACTCATAAACCGAATAACATTGAATGATCATTTAAACAAACAGCAAAACAAAACAAAACAAAACATCAAATTATTAAATTGATTATTGACTTAGGTAAAAGTATATAAATTTGTAACTTTACAATACAACTATCATATAAAAATGTTCATTAACTTCTTCATATTGTCAACATTATGTAATCAAGTGTTATCATTTCTATTTTGTGGTTCACCACCTTCAATTAATTTGGTAGATACTATTAATGTGTAATATTTAACATTTAGAATTATACATTACCAGTTTATTCAATTCAAGTGGAAAAACGTAATATTGTTCCGAAAAGATTAACATTCTATCCATATTTTACTGAGAACTTCATGAATTTACAATATGCTAATCAACTTAAAGTAAGTTATAGTAATAATAAGAATATTATAGAATGTTATTATTTTCAATAGAAATACATGATTGATATTAGAGTAATTCACCTAGAGTAGGAACTTAATGAAATAACTTCTAGTGAATTAAGATGATTTTGTTACATTTTGATGTTTAGTATTCCTCATTTATTGATGTTAGTTGGATATCAATGATAATTAGGTAACAGTAGATAGATGTTTCTTAGTATATCACAAAGTGATGGAAATAAGAATTTAACTTTTCATGAGAGCAAGAACAAGTATTTGATCAAAATAAGATGACGATTCATTTTATTTCGTTGGTTTCTCATCAGCTACTGCATTCAACCTAGAATGATACTCTTTCACAAGATTAATATTTAAAACAAGTTTTAACATACTCATGAGAACGGATGGAGTTAGTTGAAATCAAGATTACATGAACATGTGAACATGGCTTAAACTGTTAGAGAAAATGCTGTGAATATATATACGATCCAAGAAAAAGTACCAGAAGGCTAAACAGAGATCAGACGTCAAAGAGATGGTTGGAAGCATTTGACAATAATGTGAATATAACTCAGTTATTAAACTTTAAATGACCTAATTAAACACGAAAGTTGAACTTAACCATCTGAAAAACGATGATGTAACCGAAAGAAGGAATTGTTAAATCTGATCAGAAGAGAAAACGTATTAAAAGAAATTTAGCGAGAGAATAATAACGATGAAAACAATAGAGCAAAAGTTAAGTTACCGGGGTAAAGAAAGCCTTATAACAGTTTCTTTTTGAACACATAAGTTTGGTTTCAATCGTTTAATGGCAATCGCTTCGGCATATTCTGGAAGAGTTGAAGTTTTTTGTCTATTGAACACTTTAAATGATTCATTAACATCAATCTGGTGTTCTGTATCAATCAGATGCTTAGCGATTGCGCTGTTAAATGTCTTGGTTCCTACAAGTCATAGATTTTTTGGGACATAAGTATGTTAAAACTTGTTGCAAATATTATTCTTGTAGAAGAGTATCATTCTAGCTTGTATGCAGCTGATGAGAAACCAACAAAATAAAATGAATTCATCTTATTCTGCACAAATATTTGTTCTTGCTTTCATGTAAATAATAAAGGGAACAAAGTGTATGAAAGAATTTAACTGTTGGAAGCCAGTCAGGCTAGTGATGATGAATGCTAAGCGTTTGGTGTGATAACTAAAGGCTTTGTCTGAGATTGACTGACGGAATCGAACGTATACACTGTGCAATGAGGAAACTTATACTGGGAAGAAATGAATGTCTAAGGCCCCCTAGTTTTTAATAGTAACTAATGAATATCGATTTGTAATGAACATAAACAATCAAATAGCTTACATCGTTAATTTCAAGTGTTAGAATTGAGTAATGTTGCGATTGTTAAATTTCAATTGATCTGGGTCAGAAAACAAGCGAAAACCGAGAAGTGGTAGTTGGGTGCGATTTTTTCTCACTATGGGGCACTTGAATACTTCATATCTGCGACTGCCTGGAAGAGTCGAACCCAGGACTTTCAGACTACGCTTTACATACTTAATAGTTGTACCAATGAAGTTTCCTTCAGTTTGCACAAAAAATATCATGTCACTTCTACCACTGTTACTAATAAATAATTACTTCATACCCAACATGAGACCATTTGATATCAACTCAACAGTCCAGCATCTAAGTGTTGATCCACGAAGCCTGTAGATCCTGGAATTGATTCCTTGATGTTTTATTCAACAAAACATTTCTCGTAATTCATTTCCAAAGTATTTTAATAAATTTTTCAGGAAATATCTCTTAAAGCAATGAAATTTTGGGAGGATGCATTAACAGTAAAAAGACCTGAAAAAGAAAATCAACTTGTGAAAAGGTAACTAACCTAATAATTGAGTTATTTTCATTCTAATCATTAACATAATCGACAATAACTGTGAAAAAAATATCAAAATTATGTGGAAAACAGTCATCAAGACATGAAAAAGAAAACATGAATTTTGTTCAATAAAGACTTACATTCAGCGATTTCATCTCAATAGTTGTGCTATCTCAAATGTATATACATGATGCCAAGTTTGAGCAGCTGTTATTGTATATTATTATCATATATATATATATATATATATATATATATATATATATATATATATAATAGACAAGCATTGACACGGAAACCTAAAGACCAAAAGAAAAGAGGAAGACCAAAAAACACACTGCTTCGGGAATCGGAAACATATATGAAAAGAATGAAGAGCTCTTGGGAAGGGCTGGAGAGGAAAGCTCAGGACAGAGTTGGTTGAAGAATGCTGGTCATCGGCCTTTGCTTCACATGGGTTAATAGGCGTTGATTGATTAATCAATTGATTGATATAAATATGAGATTGTACAGCTGGGAAGATGAAATCGCTGCTAGAAAGAACTCTTCTGTGAATGAAATTCCATGTTTTTTTCTTTATCACTAAGTTGATGTTTACTATTTGATAATAAAATTAGTGATAAGTTTGCTAATTAATGTAAAACTATAGTCACAATGGATACTCCCCATTATAACATTACATTTATCTTCTTGATGCTCTTTACCAGGTAATTGTAACTAACTGTAATTTTCGCTAGATGTTATAAGCTACAGTTTTAGTAGATTCCTTGAACTCCTACAAATTCACAATGTAAAGGTGAAAATATCTAGATTATGTAATTCACAATATACTCAACCAACAAAATCCGAAGTCACTAACAACTTGATAAAATGAGTTTGTCAGGGAGAAAAGTCACAGAAGTTGAATTTGAGTTAAATAATTAACTCAAAATCATTGTTCATAGAATAATTAAGACAGAGGGTAATGATAGCACTGAGGTTGAATTGGAGAAATGGATCAACACTGTAGCTATACTCTATCAAAAAGAAACTTATTAAGAGATTAGAAAACTTTAAATGTAAATGGCTGTATGAATTACTTTCTGAACATGTAATGCATTGAATTCTGTGTGGATGAATAGTGTCAAAAGTAAGACAACAAGAATGCATTTATACGATTAAATGTACTGAATGTAGTGTTGTTTATGTAAAAGATACACTGTATAAGTTGAATGTGAGAATTACGGAATAGAAACTCTGTTTATAGAATATTTTTCAATCTTGAAGATCTAAGGAAGTATGAAAAAAAGGTTGGTCAGTGGGCTATATTTACCTAAAACATGATACATCACTAACTTCAAACGAATAAAATTCCTTCAAAAAGGTTTTAGGTCTTATACAGAAAAAAAATTGTAGATGAAACTTTACAGATCTATTCATATGGGGAAAATCCAAGCAGTATGAGCAGATAATAAGAGGTACTATTAGACGCATCATTGCAGCTAGTGATTAGTAAATGAATTCAATCTTGATTTGCTTTCAAATACCATAAACTTCAATGAATTACAATCTATTTCGTAATCAGCTATTACAATAAGATTTGTCGTTATCAAACAGTTTAACTAATACACAACTCATTCGAATACGTTTATATACTTTAGAACTACACTATTTAACCATTCAACTTTTTATTAATGCTGATATCACGAATTGATCTGAACCAGACAACCATTGATCACCTGGAAGCACTGATAGCTGTTTCATTCTAGTATGGGACTCCTCAGCAGTGTGCATCCACGACCCTGGTGGGGATCGAACCCAGGATCCTCTGGCTCCGCGACGAGCGCTTTACCATTGGACCACTAAGCCAGGTCCTAATGGTTGATATTTCTAATTCAGTCAATTCGTGATACGTTTGCGCGACTTCATCTGTTGTCATCGGTGGGTAGCTGCCTCACACCGAACACGATTTGATTCCACCGGTCACGTCTTCACACTAGAACTCCAGGAATTACCTCAAGGAGCTAGTCACTAGTGAGCTGATAATTAGTTACATTTTTTAAGGGGTTGTTGTGGAGATATTTAATTTTTTATTAATTCAACTTTTAACAAACATATACTTTTTTAACTCATAACATTTTATTGCATTTGTGTTTTTAACTCATTTAAAAATCATGTATTAGTCGATAAGTTGATCTTTAGATTATGTAATCTTATCCATAAACATTATTTAGGTTAATGTATGAATTCGTAACAATATGAATTGCATACACATACATAACTTCCTTCATCTATTACATAATCACTAAATGTTTCGTTTATATTCAACGTAAAATTAGACATTTATCCAATTCTTAGTTACATTATCCCCCCCCCCTACTCCACTTTTTAATGTTTATATTTTAGAATTTTGATTCTTTTAATTGAATTAAAGTAGTTTGTGCTGAGAGGTAATAAGTTTTGATTAAGTGAATTCGTTATAGATTGATGTTAGTAGGGTAATGTTGAAAACAAGGAAGCATTGCGAAGCTGTTACATCCTAGTATGAAATTCCTTAACGCTTACTACCCCAGATTCCACGCCAAAATAGATGATAGTCTTGTTATATCCTATTTTGATTGTTTTGGTTTGTCGTCTAGTGAAACTTTGACACTTTAAATATATTCATTTACTAAGAATGTTACAATTGCAAATTGATTCAGTGTCCGTCATGCGCACAGAAATCAGATTTATTTCCATGTTAAATGTTTGAGTCCAATGTGTCCATTATAACTACTGAAATAAATCTACTAGGATAATTAGCTGCATCCATTTCAAAGAAAGTGTTTACCTAAATTTTATATTTTTGTATTTATATCTAGAAATTGTGAAGCACCTAATCAATACGTAACTCGCCCATTGGGTTTTGTGTGTCGTGATTCATATTGTCAAAGGAAAGCTAAGTGTGGTCACGTGGAAGTTCCAGAAGTGTATACTGCGGTGAGAATATATCTGAATTATCCTAATTATAACAATATTATCAGTAATATATTTGTATGTATACGTATAATGATAAATTGATTTGGTATTCTGATACATTTAGAGCCACAAACATTGCCCGTATTTAAATATCTCACATGAATAAAAAAGGAATGTGAAATAAGACTTCCACATTCTTTGTGTATGGTCAGATTAAGATCGAAACAACGCATAAGGGAATAGAAAATAACACAGAATTTGAGTCTAATTAAGAAGGTATTCTTCAAAAACATGTTTTTTAGTTTAGTTGTTCGTATTCATAGCAGATTTATGTTGACTGAGTACCATGAAAAGCCAGGGAACACTGGATAGCTGTCTCATCCTTGTGTGGAACTGCTCAACAGTGAGCATCCTCGATTACACCACGAAATAGGACCTAGGTCGTTTTGATCTCAAAATGAACGCTTAGTCGTCTATACCACTGGCTAACTGGCATCCAATTGTATAATTTTCACTTCCATCAATTTGTGATATAGCCCAGTGAGCCCATTTCGTTTTACGGTATGTATGATTGAACTTTACTCGAATAATGTGCTAAGTTTCATATAATCTAATGGAACACAACTTGAAAGCTACGGTTACTATAGATATTTTGAGGATAAAGAATTTCTTTATACATGTAAGTATTGTGTTTTTATTTTAGGAATGTTCAGAAAAACACTATGATAATATATATATGCGTTATTCCAATGGAAGTGGGATTCCTCCTGCAAGTTATGTCATTCTAATGGATGGTTATAAATCACGAAATTGTATTGGTAACAGAGTAGCGTTTGCAGCATCATGTCTAATGGATCCAGATACAGACAGGTAATTCTGTGTATCTATGCATTTTATTGTATAAAAAGCGTAAAACAGTCCATTCTAATAAAGTTTCATGAATATTTTAAATCTACCTGGGAAAAAAACACATTTGATAAATCCAAAAGTTACGTAATAAGCTATATGAAGTTTTAAATTACATGTTTATTCGCTTTTCATGTTATTGATTAGGTTTAGTACTTGACTTAAGATGGTTTATGAAGATTGGTATTTTTCTTTTGAATGAATTCATCACTGATAGATATCAGCAGGATACAATTAAAAATCAGAGAGCATTGAATAGCCACTTTGTCCTAGTATGGGACTCATCAGCGTTGCACATCCTAGATTTTGTCCCAGGGGCGTCAAGTAAGTGAACACCTAACTCTCTGCACCACTGGGTAGATATCTTATGGTAGAATTTCCACTTCTATCAATTTATATTATTATTCATTATCATTTGTGATAAGTACCTCAGTTTTGACAAGTCTGAACTCCCCCCAGTTATGACTTCTCACTAGAGATTTAGCAACATCCCGAAGTTAGTCACTAATGAGATGAATATTGTAATTAAAATGAAGTGGCTTTCTTTTCATACATCATTCAGTGATGAATCTAATCAAACAAGTTTAGTACATTTGAAATTAGATACATAAGGAAATAAGTTGTCTTCTTTTCTGTGAATTCTGAAGTATATTTCAAAAAATCATTGAGTACCTTCAACGTGGAGTTAATCATAAGAATTTTGTTGTTTCTAAATTCCCATATTCACCAACAATTAAAATCTTGTGATAAACGTATAGCATTGAAGAAGAATATACTGTTGTTTACTTTCTTCACAACTAAAGGTCAACTCAATCAAACGAATAGATTCATGGCTGAAGTGTATATGATAAACGTGGAATCCCCATTTTCGACTTCAATGCAATTTTATTTATATCTCTATTTGGTTTAGATTAGATTATTCAATGTAGCGGTAGCAGTAGTAGACACCTATGAATGTGTACAAAGTAGGAACTTGAACTAATTTTAATTCAGCCAAACATACATACACGTATCAATGTTGAAATTTTTTTTCATGTTTCTGGTACCTTAGACTTTAATGTTGTCCAGACCAGAAACTAGTTGGAAATGACTGAACTATACAACGAAACGTATCTTATCAACAATTAGAAATAGTATTCAATTACAGATAGTAATTACAATATTATTGACTAATTAATTGTTATGTGAATTAGGACAACATATATAATAGAACAATATGGTTTTTATTATAATTTGGTGTTGTGGAGAATGTTGCTTGTTAATTTGATATCATAAATTGACTGAATTAGAAATATCAACCGTTGAAAGCCAACTCAATAGACTAATGGTAAAGTATTCACTGCGAAGTCAAAAGGTCTTGGGTTCGATCTCTAGTAGGATTGTAAATACTTTTCACTGACGAATCCCATGTTAGGATGAAACAGCTTATGGTTCCTTGTCTGCCTGACGTTATTTCTAGGCAACAGTAAATAGAAATTACTTGGCTATATAAACAACTAGGATGTCTGTATAATTATCAGCTTCAATGACTATGAAATGTAACGATAACAATACAACTTACACTGTTTCAAAGCTTATAAAAACTGTTACGACATGTTTTGAAACGGTAAAACTGCTTCGATTCTTCCCAAACCAAGATCCGACTTTGTCTTAAATACCATAAATTATTCATTGATCTTCTTATCAGTATATCAACTACTAATATTCATTAATACTCTACAAGGTGCTAGTTAAGTGCTAGAAACATATACAGTGCAAGTACTCAAGAAATTGAACTAAGATAGTTTGTGGAGATTGGTATTTCAACTTAATCGAATTCATCATATATTGATGTTGTCAGGGCACCATTAATGGAAGTGGAAATTCTATCATTAGATGTCTACCCAGTGGTGCAGAGAGTTAGGTGTTTACTTACTTGACGCCCCTGGGACAAAATCTAGGATGTGCAACGCTGATGAGTCCCATACTAGGACAAAGTGTCTATCCATTGCTTTGTGATTTCTAATTGTACCCTGTTAATAACAATCAGTGATGGATTCAATCAACTAAAGAAATCATTATTCCACCATACATTAGCTACATAGTCGAATGTGATTTACAGACCAATGAAGTTTTCCTAATCGAAAGGTATGGAATATGTAATTTTGTAATATTTCAAAACAATCCGACATTGAGTTTACTGACAAATCACTGCATTATAAGCGCAGTTGTAACTTTTATTACCAGAAATCAATAACTACAATGACTGGACAACCGACATTAACATGTCGTAGAATAAATTCTCAGTAGACGTAACTACATGTGAAGCGAATTCCGTAACACTATCTTCACGATCACTATTGTTCTTCATTAGGAAATAGAGGCAACATTTTTAAAAAACGAATCGCTCATACACCTTCTTAAAACCAGTAAAGTAAATCCAAATACTGTTAATTTCTAAATGAATCAATTTCAACAAATTTGAGAGTAGGCTGGAAAAATTGGAGAGTAGTCAGAAAAGAATTTTATTCATACAAAAAATGTGTTGTATACTAAAGGAATTATCCCTTTTGCATAACAATAATCAATATTATTTGGTAATGATACTAAGACAACCTGAAGCCCTTTGGTGCGGAATCTAGAGTGGAAACTGCTGAGAAGTTTCACACTAGAACGAGACAGCTGTCTAGTGCTCCCTGGTTTTCATTGGTACTCTGCTAACATCAGTCTGTGGCATATTTAATCAATAGAAAAAATGAAAAGTTATTCATATGGGGAATTTGAAAATGTAGTTGAGTATTCATTAAAATGTTATAGATATTAGATGGAGATTATTAACTGTTACGATAAGATTCTTACATAAAATCGAAATGAAGTGCGTTCAGAAATGAAGATAAGACGACTCAGATTTTTAAAAATCAATAGAGGAAAAGAGATACGTAGTACTGGAGATTTTGTTTTAAAGTTGAAATCCAAAGTGAAAGTAGAGGTTGAGTAAGTTTCTTTCAGTTACATAATTCCGGTTTCAGCGGATTTATAACCAAAGCAGATGAAAGACTTATGTCATAGATAGACTTTTGTTAATTTTATAAATAACTTTAAAGGAGGAGTCTACTTCGATCGAGTGTTCTGTGATTACAAGATGTTTAGTAACTGAGCTTCTTAATGATTTACTACCATCTCATTTCAACTATGTTGAATATAGTTCATCAACCCTTTTGAATAGAATTCTCATCGAATGACTAATATAACGTGCTTCACAGGAGTAATGTTAATTGATAGACTCAAGCAGAAGTAGTCAGATATAAAACTTTATCCTTCAGTTTATCGTTGCCATCATGACTGTTAGTCTAAATCACATAAGTTATTAGTATAAACCGTTAAAAAGTTCATTCTGTGAAACTTACTCATCTTAAACTAGTCATATTGATTCCAATTAATGTTCATAAGTATCATTCGACAAATAGACATTATTTCATCTTGATTTATAAATAATCACAAATCAACATCATCATTTAACATAATATAATTTATTAATGCTGATATCACGAATTGATCTGAACCAGACAACCATTGATCACCTGGAAGCACTAGACAGCTGAGGAGTCCCATACTAGGACGAAACAGCTGTCCAGTGCTTCCAGGTGATTAATGGTTGTCTGGTTCAGATCAATTCGTGATATCAGCATTAATAAATTAACTATCTCCACAACAACCCCTTAAATAATATAATTTCTTTAAATGTATCATTTAATTTGGATTGTGACTAGCAAGTGGGATCCAGGAGGCGTGTTTCATCCTACTTGGGATTCGTCGGCTGGATGTACCTGCATCACAATGTTAATGTTCACAGTGGGATTCAACAGTGGGATCCTACTTCTTTAAATGTAGTTTTTCCTTAAAATTTACTAATACAGTACATAAAATAAACTTATCAAGAAGACTACCGAACATTGATATAATGATTAACTTGAAACATGATACATCACATCAGCTTTAATTACGAATGTTATGTAATTTTTCTTTAATTTAACACTTTAAAAATTAAGTTTTCTCTATCATGTTCATATGACAAAGATGGTTCTATTCTTTTATGATGGTTAAGAAGATTTATGACTCATGAGGATGATCTTGGTTTGACTAAGTTCTCTGAGTTGAATGAGTTAATTCTATTGACTTCTTTTATATTAACAGTGATGGCTAAAATGAATTAAACAATTCTGACATCTATTGAAAACGAATTACTATGCAATTAGTTGATTTGATGAAGTTCTAACAAAATCACTGGAATAGATGCATTTTCATAATTTGGTTGTTCTATTTCTTTCACATAGGCACAAGTTCGATTCAATAAGTAGCATGTCTTATGAAGTTTCATTTGGATTATGACTGACTAAGGGAATCTAGGACGCAAGTTACGGCTTATTTGTGACTCGTCAGTTGGATTTACCTGCATACCAATAACTGACCAATTACAATCCATAATAAATCAATGGGAAGATCAGAATACATTCTAATTATATGTTTTACAAGTGTAATGTTGAGTGAAGCCTACATGGAATAGTCATTTTGTTGCATTAGGGAATAATAATCATAATTAATATATAAATGGATGGGATAAATAAGCAAGAGGGAGGTTTATGACACAATCAAGTTTGATATACTGACAATTATTATGTTAACAGTAGACAAAATGACGGAAATCATGAACCTAAGCTACTCAGTGAATCCTGATTTTGTTGTCAATGATTATTTAACTTAGATCAATTAGTGATATCAAATTAATTTTATTGTAATTATTATCGGGAAATTGTAATTCTGGTTATTAATATCAGTTTTCATGCATTAGCCTATTGTTTGCTTTAATATTTATAGAATATGCCTATTTCTCTGACATGCAGTTATGTCAACATAAAGTATCTGTAAAGGAAAGATGTAGAATAGTTGTAATAATGATAAGAAAAGTAGTATCTGTTCTTTAATTTGTATTGTGACTGGCAAGTGGAATCCAGGACTCGTGTTTCATCCTATTTGGGACTCATCGGCTGGATGTACCTGTGAACATCAACATTGGGATTCAGGTACACCCAGCCGATGAGTCCCAAATAGGACGAAACGCGCGTCCTGGATTCCACTTGCCAGTCACAATACAAATTAAATAATACTTGTGAATATTCGCTATATCGAGGCAATCCGCGCAGGATGCACATGTAGCAACAGTGACTGACCAGCTTCAGTCTATAACAAATCAATGGGAATATACAAATTCATCCTACTAGTATTTGTTCTGTTATTTTATTAATGACTAATTGTTTGCATTGCTTACTGATTGATGATGGTTGGGTACCATTGAAAATCATGAAGTACTGGACTGCTGTTTCATTTTTGTATGAAGCTTATCAGCACTAAGCACCCTTGATTCTGTTTATCAATCTAACACACGACAATATGGTTTTACATTGAACACATAATCATATGTACAACTAGCCCAATTGGCATCCGATTCCAGACTCTTCAATTCAGTCAATTTGTCATATTTCTCGATGATCATCCATTATCATTAGTAATAACTATTTTACTAGTGATAAATCTATTCCCCACAAGTCAATACTTCTCACTAAAACAGCAGGAACATCTTGAAGTTGATCACTAATGACGGTTAGATTCTCTAAATGAATAGAGGGTTTAGTTATACTAGGGAAAAATAGGTGTCCATAACTTCCTGGTTTATTGTGGTACCTAACCAACATAAATTTGTGATGAACACAAATAACTAAACTTAGTTCCTATTTCCTGAAAAGTATCTGTGTTCAAGCACGTGATTAGCTTAATATAATAGATGAGTAGTTAAATACATCAGAAAACTTGTTATTTGAAGTAACCTCTCCGACAACATTAGAGTCGTGCTACTTCACTCCATCTAACTCAAACCACTTAGCTTAACGACAGGTACTAATTCATTTATTGAATTCTTATTGACCCATAATTATTCCTCATGAAAAAAATTCACATTTAAAGTTGTTTTGATAATTGAGGAGTGTTTGATCTTAGATGTACTACTAATTTAATATTATCCTCTAAAGTTTTGTGTTTCGAACTGTGAACATAACAATTAAGGTCAAGAACCGATTATGAAAATGGTTAAATTTCAATGAGTACATGATTCTTAACATTTGTACGGAATATAATAAACATACCTCATTTTATTTGGATTGAATACATCACAGATTGATGTTGGTGGAGTATCAATGTAAACAAAGAAGCATGGGACAGTTGTTCCGTTCTAGTATGCAACATCTTAGCAACGTAAATGCAAGATTCCCCTCCAAGAGCTTCAGGTTTCAGTTTGTTTATTTATTGTCAACTTCATAGTATCAATTACATATCTTAAGGTCAAAATTACAAAGGGTTTGAACATAAACGTACGAAATGAATACAATAAGATGTTTTTATAACATAGTACAAATATGTAAATGTAACTACATACTTTCTGTGCCTTGACGAATGTATCATTTGAAATTTTTATTGTAAAGTTCCAGAAACTTAGTAATTCTAACTACATGATTATTAAAACAAAGCAATTAAAAGAAAACCCAATCTTTTATTTATTTCTATAATTAGACCAATTCTCGGATATGTGAATGTATGTCCAGGAAAAATGAGTGTTGAATATCCTAATAATAGGTATTCACTAGGAATTTTCATTCATGAGTTAGGTCATGCACTTGTAAGTTTATTTATTGTCTTTATCAAATATTATGTAAATATTATGTTAGTTTGAATATGCTTGTTAAATCAAAACAAGTTTATTCAACTATGGGATCTCTTTTAAATGAATTCATTATCGTATATCACTAATAATATATGTGATCGGTCAGTCAATAATAGTAAACATTCTCATTAGTTGTCATGTGAATTTGATTAACTAGTGTTTTAAATAATCGATTAGTAATTGGGGGGGGGGAAGGAGAAGGGGGGTGGGGTGAGTTTGTGTAACATGAAAATTATGTAAACAAAAGAGTGGAGACATGATAATTTTTGATTATCACTAGATTAGGATGGATATTTATAAATTAAAATGGAGAGAATAGGACTGGATATAGTCATCGTGATAATAATCGGATAATAATAATAATAATTGTAATCGTGAAATTAATAGTGAGGATTGTTATTATAGTAATAGTAAATGTGAATGAAAGTAGGAATGAAAGGGTCTTGCGACATGGCTGAGCAATGGACAGTACAGGTAAATCACCTCCTCTATCCTACAACATATAGTTGATTCAGGGAATTCAGCTTTGCCCTCATCATTTGACATAATCTATAAAATTCAGTCAAGTAAATCAAGAGGTTTGCGTCTAAATATAAAAAACATCGCTGAAGCTCTAGAGATCTACAGTTTGAAGCCTAAGTTATTCGTACAAAATCTGTTTGTGAGATCACTTTCTTTATCATGGTGTTAGTTAAGAGTTTCACATTATTTGAGTTATTTATATATTCATATATTTGTTTACATTTTCCTGTATCTTCATATTTCATTCCCACCTCCATTCACATTGATTAAGATTATAATGACAGTTATCATTATTTGATTAAATTCGTCACAGATTGATGTTGGCAGAGTGAAATTTAAAACCAGTCAGCAATCGACAGTTATTTCGTCCCAGTGGGGGACTCCTCAGCATCGCATACCCTAGATTTCGCCCTAGGAGCTCCAGGTTGGCAAATGCCTAACCCTTTTCACTACTTGGCCTACATTAGTAGATTTCCCACTTACATCAATTGGTGATGTAAAGCGAGGATCATCCATTGTTATAAGTGACAAATGTTTTACTCCCGGTATGTCCGAACTTTGACATCGAATGCCAGCCAAATGGTGCAAAGGGTTAGTCGTTTTGAAACCTGAAGGCCTTAGGGTAGAATATAGGGTGTGCACTGACGATGATTTATATTTTAGGACGAAACAGCTATCCAGTACTCTCTAGTTTCGATAATACCCTGCAAGTATCAATCTGTGACGAATTCAATCAACCAATCTCTACAAACCATCTTCATTCAATTGTCATTATTTTACAATTACTATTATCATATTATTATCTTAATGATTATCTCTAGTTCATTTTTATCCATTATAAATCGTAGATATCCATAGTTATCTAATGATAATCACAATTATCAAGATTTTCACGTTACACAAAGTCACCCCCCTCCTCATTTCCTTCCCCCGATTACTAATCGATTATTTAAAACACTAGTTAATCAAAGTGTAATTCACATGACAACTAATGAGAATGTTTACTATTATTGACTGACCGATCACATATATTAGTAGTGATATACGATAATGAATTCATTTAAAAGAGATCCCATAGTTGAATAAATTTCATGTTATCTTATTGTCAATTCATCTTGATCTATTTAAGTTGGATTGTAACTGTCAAGTGGAATCCAGGACGCGCGTTTCATCCTGTTTGGGACTCATTGGCTGGATGTACTTGCATCCAAATATTGCTGTTTTCACTAGGATTCGAACTCAGTCCGCTTCGTGCTAAGTGCCACTGCGTTTGCCACTTGGCTACTGTGTCCAGACAGTGCAACGGGTACATATGAAATTTAGAATAGGCTTGTATCTTCCCGTTGATTTGTAATGGCCTGAAACTGGTCAGCCTCTGTTACCATATGTGCATCCTGAGTGGATTGCCTCGATATAGCGATAGTACACAAATTATATTTAAGTTGATCTTATCACATATTTTCCTAGGAATATTAGAAAATACACCACTTCACATTACTATCGTTACATAGATGACAATTTCATTATCATCATCCAGAATAGTTGTAGACTGGAACTACTAAAATAGTTTAACAAATCAAGATATAAAATCTTTTTTACTTGTGATAGAGAATCCATTTGGTTTACATACCTTTAAACTCATTGAATGGTGAATCGATAAGTGAAACTGAACATAGAAAGAGTTCCAGCATTTGTCATTGCATTTATTTCTACAGTTTTACACTTAATTGATACAAAAACAATCATGTTCTATCTTACTAACACAGCTAAAATATCTAGTCAAATGAATCAGGAGCTACAGTTTATGTTTATAGTATGAAGTGAAGTCATTTTGAAGAAATATATGTGTACACAGAAAAAAACCTGAGATATAAACTGTTAATAAGTAACCCCTACTTCTGAAACTACCATATAATGTAGCTGTGGTTTTCTACGTCCTGTGTGATAGACTAGTGAGGCCAAAAATAGTATTTGTACAGTTAACTTTAATTTTACAACTTATAGTCGACCACAAGTTTTGTACTAAAATTACAAATAAGTTGCATGAATTCGCTTCTTAAATGTTGTTATATCACTTCTATTTCTCTTATTAAAAGATCTAAGTTGAAAGTAACATTAGTCAACATAGACAACGGATCAACGAACTTCTTCCCGCATAGTTTGGTAAACATCAAGTAAATGATGCATTTAGCTTGGAGTTTTATCACTTAATGGACAGCAATCATGTAGTAGAGAAAACCAACTCATTTAAAGTAATGTCTTTTACTATAACAGTTCTCTTATGGTATACGAATGCGTTAATTACGCATAGCTGAAATTATAGGGCTCAAAAGCAAGAATCCTAATCGCCGTTATTTCTACCGTAGCCTAACAAAGCACAATAAATAATTTCTATTACTTCTCATCACCTCTTCCGTATCCTGTCTTCACCATCTATAAATCAAATTGTTCATTAACACCACACTATTCATTACGTAATTTATAATGACTGTTATTTATGCAGCTTATTTCTCAAGTGTAGATCTGTTTCCTAAGTTCACATGCTTATTCAAACAGTTTCTGTTGCTCTTGTCACTATCAACATACCGACTGGTTACGTAATCCATCCATCACAGTGCTATTATTCACACTCACAAATTACCTTATATAATTAACTACTTTTTCATATTTGTATGTGAATACAATTATAGGTTATTGTAAATGGCCTGATGAAGGTCTAACTGATGAAACAATACCGTTTGTTTATTTGTATTGTTCTAAGTTACATGATGGAAATATTTAACACATCAAATATGTTATGTAATAGCCAGTTAAATATCACGTTACTATTGACATTATTTGTTAAAAAAATATTTATCAGAAAACAAAGTCATTTAAATATATTATCACCATTTACTCATTTTATTTACACTTTCTCATTTTAGGGATTCGCGTCATCTTCCTTTGCGTATATGCGTTTTCCTAATGGAACTGTACGAACTCCCAGAGACCACTGGGGTGTACCAAAATACAGAGACCCGAAAGGTTATCTTATTCCAAGGTAATTATTCGAAATAAAAGTTGCATTAACTAATTTAACATTAAAAGGATGCATGATACATCGTTTTGATTGTATCAGTGTTTTCTTTGAAATACTATTTTGTGCTGAACAGAATGTACCAGTTAGGTGAATTCTAAAAAATCTTCCATTTATAAACTGGTAATAGAACAATCTGGCATAATAAGAAGTTTTTAGATAAATTAAATTCTCTCATCACTGGTTTGATTAAAGCTTATGATGGACTGTTACGTGAGTTGTCAATTTCAAGGATTCCCCTTACTCTTCCTTTAGATTTGACATCATTATAAATGTTCTCTTAAAAGGCATACTTTCTTCATCTAACTTCTTAGGAACTGATCTCCTATAATGAAGCTCACTTTCAACATAGAATATGTAAACGATTTGGTTAATTTTCAGTGAAGACGCTGAGTTGCCTGAACACCTTCAGTAACAATTCAGTCATAATTTGGGTGTTTTTTCTTGCTTAATGCAAATTGTTGCTTTAGGGCTTGTCTACCTAGTCGCCTAGACTAGTTAATCACAGACGGTGAAGTGGTTAAGTACATAAATCCTTCACATATTTTGAATTTTCATTAGCAATTAAGGGCCGGTATCTGATGAGAACTCAGCCCAGATCCAGGTTTCCTGAGCTTTGCAGACTTTAGAAACTTGTAGGGTAGATGAGGTATCTGTCTCTAGACGGAAAGCTAATTATGACGTGGAGTCCTTTCTGTTTAAAGCTGTGGATGCAAATAGGAGCTATTAAATTAGAATGTATGTTTAAGCCTTTGGAGTTTGATCATAAAAGTTTAGAAATGATGGAATACGTGACACTGATTTAGGATACAGAATACCAGGAATACTTGGCGAATCGGTGAAAAAGATCGTTAACATCTAACGACTGCAATGTTTAGAACATGTATTACGTATGTCCGACTACTGCCTGCCTCGTTATAAGGCGTTGCCTTGCATATGAGTCGAATGAAAGAAAGGTAGAGGCTGCCGAACCAAACAGGCGAGCAGTTCATGAAGTTTTTTACTATTGGTCAAAGCTACGCTGGTTAGGGTCCGTATGGTAATAGCAATGAATCGCTGGATACACTGGGTGATATCTCTCAGGACTGGCTTCAGTGTTGCAGATGTATTTACCCAACATCTCATTCTAGATCTTAAGTCCCACTTTTCTTTCATACATATATTCACCCAATTCTTCTCTGTTGAATTACATTGTAGAGCTAATACGGTATGGCAAATTGAAATCATATGCCTATATACCAGGTTCTATGTTGCTCATAAATGACTTACTGAAATGGCATCCTCCAAATATGGAGGTTTTACCGTAGATTCATTATCGTCATCAAAGGTGTCATCATTTACACAAACTTCTGATAAGATATTCGCTTTTTGTCTAAGCATCAACTTGAACGCAGTAAGATCTTATTACTATTTAAATCTATGATGTTCAATAAATGCAACAAGTGTAACACAAAACTGATATCGGTGTAAATTAAACAAAAGGTGGGACAATAATCGACGCCTAGTTGAACAACTTTGTAAATAATATAATTTTTTTCAGAATTATAAGTTCAAGATAACTATTGAAAGGCTGCATTATATATGATCCCATTATGCAACGAACAAAATCAAAGTATTCGAATGTTCACTACTTAGTAGATCATCATTAGACTTATACTAAGGGTGACAAGTAGAATTCACGAAGCCAGTTTCATTTCATTTCGAATTCGTCAGCTAAATGTAGTTGTATTCGAACTCCACCATATTACTCAAAAATCTTTTGAATCCAGACATTCAGTCTTGTTTATATATATATATATATATATATATATATATATATATATATATATATATATATATATATATATGAGCACCGCAACTTCTTTTCATATTTAGTCTTACTGTATTCATGTTTCGATGGTTATTTTCGATATATTTAAATAACTTATTCATATTCTTCTACAGTGATAATACAATGATAAACATAACAAGGCAATGGGAAAGTTCAGCAGGACATTTTACCAAAACTTTTCAGTCTTTCATCACGCCTGCAATCATGGTAAGTTAGTATCAATGTTTGAATAAAAATTGACTTGGGTTAACATGACTTTATTCCACTATTTAGGAAGTTCTCATCAACCCCATTACATCCGTAATTCCTTATTAATTTATAGCATTATATTAGGTAATCATAGGCATTGGCAATCAAATTTAAATGATATTGGATATCTGTTAAATAAGTATTCATATGTCAGTGTAAATGTATGTGCAAGGTTAAGGCAACGATTAAGACAAAATAAATGAAACGAAAAAGTAATTTGTTGAGATATTTCGAAAAATGGCAGCACAACATTTCAAAAAGACTGCCGCTTAGCGGAGGTAAGAGTGTGGTTAAATAGAGTTATGATAAAATACATTATATTCATAGTAGATTGGATGAGAAGTTACATAGATTACAAGCACTTTGGGATGCTAAAATCATAGATAATTTACCATGGTAGTGATAAATTATTAACTAACACTGCCAAATCTTTTATAGGGTAAACGACGTAATTGCATATGTGCGAATTTCTTTATGATCACATTTTGTGCTACTTGCAAAGGAAATCAGTAATATGAATACTTTTAATCAAATTACTTAGCGTTATTGTAAATCACTTTTATAACTTTATAACTTTTAAACTATTTTTAATCCCATTTATTAGTTCAGGAGGTATAAACGTAAGTTCTATTTTAGAATATCGATTGCACATAACCAAAAGACTAGTAACTAGTGCTAAAAAGCAAGTTAACCACGATTGTAGTAATGTTTAGATTGTGATCTGAGAGGGAATGTAATCACATTACATGTAATTCATCAGTTGTATGCACTTATATACGACTGTCAGTATTTGCACTTACACTCAAACTCACCGTCTGTTGCACTCATTAAGCTACTAAGACTATAAAGTAGATAACATTTCAATATGTGTCAGTGTATTTGTAAGAAGTAATTCTTCCCTAGTAGTACGCTAAATCCTTCCATATACATCTATTAAATAAGTTAGTGGAAATATGAAGTTAATTTCAAATGAAATAGAATTCCTGTTATACATTTAATTGTTTCGCAAAAGAGCTACAATTAAAAGTCATCAATGAGTTGTATGTGACTACATTGTCGTTTCAAATGAACTCATGAATATAAACAATTGGAATGCATAAACAATTCCAAGAGCATAACGTTATTTGAATTAAAAAAATGTACTTAATACTATCACTATACACAAAAATTTGTAGGAGGCTGCAAAGAAACACCTCAAATGTCCAACTTTGGATGGAGTTGACTTGGAAAACATGAAGAATACTGGACCAATCGGAACCCATTGGGAAGGAAAAACATATGGAGTAAGTGTATTCACACTTCATGCTAATGTATAATAAAATGCAATATTTACAGTATAGTATCTATGATATTTAAGCTTACTTCAGTGTATTATGTAGCTAGATGTTTCCAATATCAATTACTTCTTATTCAGAAATAACAAAAAGTTTGCAAACATAATTAGATTAAGATAAATTTATGAATTGAACATATCCACCATTGTGATTGAACATAGATTGAACTATTGCAGAGTATACTTTGCATTTTGTTGTAAAGTAGATATCTCACCTGTAGTGTAGTCAAGATATCTGTCTTTCAAAGAAAGGCTGAGTGTATTCTTAAGTAGTCTGCTCTATTTTAACCTAATGATGCAAAACATGGGTTGCAAAAAGAGAAGACATACATCGGCTTTAATTCTTAGATCCTAGAAGTTTTCGAAGCGTCTCTTGCATATTGCAGAGCGACCAAGTGACCAATGTTGACGTTAAACAACTGATACTAGAAAAAAGTTGGCGAATTAGTCAATGAGATTGTTAAACTTAATCAGCTGACGTGGTCGTGGTAAGTCTTATGTATGCTTGCCCACCCCTTACCTCGTCGCGTGATTTCGGTTTACTGGGAAATGAGATAGAAAATAGCTAGAGGCGGCCAAAACAAATCATGGCACCAACCCATAAAGTCTGTGATTATTGGTTTACGGCATGTTGGTCGGTGTAAGTTATCTGGTTGAGGTCAATGTGAAAATCTCAATCAATCGCTATAGACATTCAGTGGTATGGTCCAGAATCAATCTCAGTGGAGTTGGTATATTCATATATTGTGTTCCTCTAGATCTTAAGTTCCATTATTTTTCTCATACAAATTCGCTTTATTCCCCCCCCCCATCCCATATTGCATTTTGTTTACGCTTTTATTATGCAAATTTGATCTCATCGTGCTTATGTGGTATGGCAACTTGAAACTATGTACGTATGTATCAGGTCCTACGTTATTCATTACCGACTAACTGATTAAATAAAGCAAAATGGATTTATACTTTGATCAGATCAAATATACTTTCCACAGTAAAAGTATCCGACAATCTAAGATAACTTTATCCTCATAAATTTGTGTAAATTAGTCTTCACTAATCCCTATCAACCCATTTGTTTCAGACTGAAATAATGACCGGAATGATAAATGTAGACTACGCTGTGTCAAATCTAACTTTAGGATTCTTTGAAGATTCAGGGTAAGATTATTTAAACAATGCAAACTTTGTAATACCTTATGATCTACAAATGATCAAAGTAATATTGAAATATGGATACATGAAAATGTCATTCAATTATCTTTGTAATTCAATTGATACAGTATATTACTTATCCTGTTTCCATGGGACTAAACTATTTGTAACTATTGATAATGGAAAGTCGACTCACCACATAAACAATCTAATGTTGTCTGTTAAATAATTCAGTGAACACAATAAACATGTGTATCAATATTTTGACAATCCTGATGTCACTAACTGGTCTGAATCGGACAACCATTGATCACATGGAAGCACTGGACAGCTGTTTTGTCTAAGTATGGGACTCTTCAGCAGTGTGCATCCACGACCCTGTTGGGGATCGAACTCAGGATTGACAATTAACTGTCTCCACAATCCCCTAATAGTAACTAAATATTAGATCACTAGTGACTAGCTCCTTGAGGTAATTCCTGGAGTTCCAGTATGAAGACGTAACCGGTGGAGTTCAACCGTGTCTGGTGTGAGGTAGTTACCCACCCATGACAATGGATGAGGTCGCGAAAACGTATCATAAATTGACAGAATTAGAAATATCAACCGTCAAGAGCCGACTCACTGGTTTAATAGCAAAGCGTACGCCGCGGAGCCGGAGGGTTCTGGGTTCGATCCCCAACTGGGTCGTAGATGTGCACTGCTGAGGAGTCCCATACTAGGACGAAACAGTTGTCCAATGCTTCCAGTTGATCAATCGTTGTCTGATTCGGATCAATTCGTGGTATCAGGATTGACAATTAACTATCTCTACAATCTCACTATAGTAATAAATATTTTGAGTTGATTCGATATAGTGTAAGACTCTTAAGCAGTGCACAACCATGACCCTAGAAGGGAGAGAAGGTTGATTTCAGGATCCTTGTTGCGAACATTTAATCCTTTCATAAAATATCTGCTCTTGTGAAACATACATTATTCAGAGCAGTAATTATAATAGTGCAAATGCTTACTTATAATGCCGCACCATCACCGCTGCAATGACGTTTTCATTTTCTCAATTTACTAGCTGGTACATTGTTGATTACAAGATGGCTACAACATACGAATACGGTAAAAGGTTAGGATGTCCGTTTGCTACAAAAAGTTGTTATGGATATGCTCAAATGCGAATACGGGAGTAAGTTGATTTTTAATTAACTATACGTTTTTGATAAATAGGGGAGTATGTTTGCCAATATAATTAAGCATGTCATAATGTTCGCCATATTTTTACTAAAAATACATAAATTAGGCTGAACTATGCTGTGCAAGTGGAATCCAGGATATACGTTTCCTTCTATTTCGGACTCGTTGGCTGGATGCACCTACATCCTAGTGTTACTGTTTACACCGGGACTCGAACATACTTTTTCTTGCTTCAAACCTCAAAGCGTTTACCACTAGGGTGCTGAGTCTAGACAGCGATACTTGAATTTATATATACGCACACGTTGTACAGATGTGGCTGTCTGAACTCAGTAGCCTAGTATCGAACGCAGTGGTGTTTAACATGAAGAGAACTGAGTTCTGAGTTTCGGTGTGAACATCAACACTAGTATGTAGGTATATCCATCTGACAAGTCCGAAATAGGATTAAAAACGTGTACTACATTCCACTTGCCAGCCACAATCTAACTTAGTTGATGCATTTCCAATGAAAATATAGTACATTTAATTAAATATCATGTTTTAATTTAGCTGAAAGCATTATTAATTCACATTTTCAGGAACAAAACATTCATTCCATTCTGTAGCAAGCGTTTTGAAGTAACATGTCGAGATGCATATTCATATGGAGTGTGTCATATAGTAAAATATACTACAGAAATTCCTGAAGAAGATCGTTTTTTCAATGAATCCAAATATTTAGGTGGGGATGATCCATTCAAAGATTACTGTCCAACACAAAGCGTAAGCATATTTGTTCTCTTTTTTGTATACGCTATGATAATGTTTGTAATCAGAGTAGCATTATATTACTGGGAGTAAACAAGTTAGGTGGTTTCAGTAGCCATATAGAATTAATACATACAAATAATCCATAGATATTTACATTTAGCATGTGTTTCATTTTGGTACATATAAAATAACCAGTTGTTGCTATTTTATAATAAGTTGTATTACTTAATTTGTATTGTGACTGACAAGTGGAATCCAGGACGCGCGTTTCGTCCTGTTTGGGACTCATTGGCTGGATGTACCTGCGTCCCAATGTTGATGTTCACAGTGGGATTCAAACTCAGTCCGGTTCGTGTCATACGCCACCGCGTACACCACTAGACTACTGAGTCCAGACAGTCACGTTTGTGCAACGGGCGATGAGTCCCAAATAGGACGAAACGCGCGTCCTGGATTCCACTTGCCAGTTACAATACAAATTAAATGATATTTGTGAATAATCGCTATATCGAGGCAATCCGCGCAGGATGCACATATAGCAACAGTGACTGACCAGCTTCAGTCTATAACAAATCAATGGGAATATACAAATTCATTCTACTAAGTTGTATTACGTTTTCATATACTGTATAACATTCCTTAATTTGCTACAGTTGAGAAAGAGGCTTAAAAAATATAAGAATGAAGTGATACTATATCTTAGTTTAAATGCCTACAGATATTATTCGTTGTTCTCAGGACTTGAGGGTTGCGTGAATTCTGACATTTTTTCCTGACATTGATTCTAATACACACTCTTACAAACCAATTTAATTCAATTAATAGGAGATATGACAAGGTGAGCCAACTATCTGTTATATCGTTAGAAAGAGGGTTGATATTCGTATGATCAAGTAAATGATATGATCTTGTGCACAGAAAGAAACAATAACGAGCGTTAGTGAAATTTTCTAGCTGATCACTACACGTATGCCTAATGCCTACTCAGCTCCAAACCGAAAACGAGAATACACAAAACTGATGAATCAACCAGACAGAATCGTATTGTATATCAAATACCCTTGTATTTATACACAAAACCAGACGACACCATTAACCAATTAGGAACCTAACATTTATATAAATCAGGGTAATAGGAAATATGAACTGGCTTAACATAAACACAATTGATTATCCATAATTTATCAATAAGAAATGGTTAACTGACAGTTAATGGGTCAAACGGGAGAATAGGGTAAAGGCAACAATAACATGAACAAAATGTTCAATTTGCAAGCAATCAAAACAATGAAATAGTCTATAGAAAAATAGTTTACGAACATAATCAATCTTCTTCAGGTGATCGGCATATCACCGTCATCACATCACAATTCGAAAAACGCCTGTGTAGTACCATATCACATTTCAGTAGAAATGTATTAAATAAAGGATTCTCCCACAAGATATTCTTTATTATTATAAACCAATTACTATGAACTGCAACTAAAATCATTTAAGATTGTAGCGGTAAATAATCCCCAAAATAAATAGTTGCATATGCTCTCGACATTGTTGCTGACCATGTTTGTTTTAGCGGACACTACTAGTTGAAGGCGCGCGGTCACGCATCATCACCAGATCACAACTCGAACCGCAGTGATTAGCATCATTCTCTAGTTTGCCAGCCTAGACGTTGCTATACCATTAAAGCTCTGTATACGATCAAATATAATTTCTCCTCCATCCTTCGGTGCCTTCTAATTTTTTCACATTCGTAAGAGTAGGTTCAATAGATAGAAGTGGCTCTGGTTGTACGACAAGCGTAACTTGGTCATATACCCGGGTACATTTCAACATAATAGATATTTTAAGGTAAATGAATAATATGAATAACTCCGTAACTTTTAAATATCTTTTAAAATTTTCCAATAAGCTTTTATAAAGTATTGTATGAATTTACATTCGGCTAAAATCTATGAATTAGCATCATTCTAAAAGTGGATGAGTGTATATTCACTGAAATGATTGCAAAGTATAAATGCATTTAAGACAATTTCGAAAGTATTTATACTGTAAATATCAATATTCAAATAACCAATCAATGCCTTTTATCACATGTGGAACATAAGCTGCCCACCAGCATTATACAATCAACTCTGTCCTTGGATTTCATTTCCATTTCTTATCAAGTGTTGTTCATTCTGATGTCCATGTTTGCTTCTAATTCCCATCGCAATGTAATTTTTTGGTCTTTCTCTTTTCTTTTGGCCTTCAAGATTCTAAGTTAGTACTTAACTTGTGATGCATTTTGATAATAACAACGGTAACTTCTATATAATATTACAATATATTACATGTTAGCATTATTAGTTAAATGTAATTGGAATTGACAGTTTTTTAATTTTTATCTAAACCAACGGAATAGTTCGTTTCAGCATCACGGTTATATGGAGCCACTTCGTTTTGTACACATACAGAGAATATACCATTATCACGTAGGTATTTTATATTCAATTGTATCATGTTGATATCTTTTAGAAATTTTTATTAATATTCTCGAACTCATTAATTAATAGGTAGTTTTAGGATTGTTAAATATACTCAATCAAATAAGACTTAATGTAAAAGCACAGTGTTGTAGAACTGGTATTACACTTTATTCTTTTCCACCTATGACTAATCAAATGGGTATTGACAAGCGACTAATGGAGTTCCTAAATGTTGCTCAATAAAAACAATAGTTTTTCAAATGATATGTCAATTTTCAGTTCTTATTGCCGTAGTCATGTCACTTTATATAACGATCTCGGAAAAATGAGACTCGTAATACTTTCAAACAGAAACGTTTATCAGACAATTAACAATGCATGGTTATTTTATTATTTGTAGTGGTCATCCTAAAGTAAGTAATATTTACATAAAATACCATCATCAGCAATCGCCAGAGTTGTCATCATCATGAAGGTGAACTTCACAAAATATCTCATATCTAGTAGTATAGATAAGAAATTAGATGTCAGTGTTGGTCCTACGTACTTATTTAAATGGTTGAAAGTTTTGATACAGTAACATAATAGTGGATTAACATACAAGATGACGTTACTATCCTAAAACCGACCAATTTATTAAACCATAATCAGACACTCTATTAGAAGCTTGTAACTAAATTCACAATTAGTGACAGTGGAATAGGAATGAAGCAAATGAGGAAAGGTGAACTTGCACAAATTTCACACCATTAGAATTTTAATTTATGCAGACTCTACAATTCTTCTCATTGAAGTGGTCGTCGCTTTAGTTTCTTTGACTTTTTTAGTAGCTATCACTCAGCAACTGTTAAGTCATGATACTAATCGATACATTCAGTACAATATTCCCCATCGTTTATAAGATAACGGGACTTAAATATTTGTTAAAACATATCACGTGGGCTTATTGATAGTAACATGAAGCCCATAGTTTTAAGTGAAAACATTATATGAATATTGGTTTTATGGGTGGCAAAGCTACAGGAATCCTATAGAGTAGTATTTCTAATTCAGTAAAGAGAATGCTATTTTCAACATCCTTAAGATGATTGATTTCCAGTTGTTTCTTATTTAGTTACAATCTGAAGGATAAGCTGCTTAATCTAATCGATTCCATAGGCACTTATCAATCAACCTTCCTCCATTGGAGCTTGTGATGTAAGTTGATCGATTAGAGCTCTATTCCACTGGACTCAAGAACATCATCCAGCATAGTTGAGAAGAGGTTGGAGTAGATCCGTTAAAAGCCCACTTACTGAACATCTTGTAAATACCGGCCAATAAAAAAAACAGATTCTTTCTCTAAAGTCATTTATAAAATCAACAAAATCCTACGAAGGATAGTAGTTTTCAGTCATCTTACAATAACTGAAGCCTTGGCAGACAAAATTATGTATCCAAAGGAAGCTAGCGCGACCTCTGCTTTCAACTTTGTTTCAAATACAAAATGAAATTTACTAAGAAAATTAGTACTTTCCTTTGCCTCATAGTTGACCTTTTCTCCAGAACCGTTTCATTATCATTTTTGAATACATTTCATTTTAGTTGATGAAATTCGTTATAAATCGATGATGGCAAGATACCATTGAAAACCAGGTAACACTGAACGGTTGCTTCGTCGTAGTATGTGGTTCCTTAGCGGCATACTCCCTAGATTCCACTCCTAAGACCTCAGGTTGGAAAACGCCTAACACTTTACACCAGTGCGTCGGCATCCAGTCTTAAAATTACCACTTCCTTCAATTTGTGATTCTACGATTGGCAGAATCTAGGATGCACATTCTTGGGGAGTCTCATGTTAGGACAAAACAGCTGTCTAGTGTTCCCTGGTTTTCACTGGTTCCCTGCTAACATGAATCTGTGGAGAATCAAACTGATTAAAACTTAATACCAATCTCCACAAACTGTCTCAATTCATTTCATCTTAGTGTAATGTAAAAATCTCAGCTTGACAAATAATGATCTTCATCCAAATTGCATGACATTTTGATCAATACTCAACTACATTTTCAGATCCTTCATATGAATAACGTTTCATTTATTGTTTCCATATTCACTCACTTGTCAATAACAGATACTTTTGATTACTGTTGTGCACAATGCATTTATATGCGATTGTGTAGCAGTGAAAATAAACTCACCAAAAGATAGACTCTTCGCTGAAACATATTTGTGTTTTGTTTCTTCACGAAACTATTGAATGCGTTAACCGTTTTACTTGTCTAGGGAGCTTCATCAGTCCTAACGGTCTAGTGTCCGATGAAATCTCGGCACGTATACATAAGGCCCGATCGGCTTTCGCCAACCTGCGTCACTTGTGGCGTAGGCGAGACATTCGTTTAATGACAAAAGGACGAGTTTACTGTGCAGCGGTCAGATCCGTTTTACTTTATGGATGTGAAACATGGCCTTTAAAGATAGAGGATATCCGTAGGCTCCTAGTATTCGATCATAGATGTCGCCGAAACATTGCTCGTGTTTGCTGGGACCACCGAGTAAGCAATGCATGGGTTAGGAATAGAGTACTAAGTAAGTATGGTAAGCCTATTGATGAAGTAGTGAATCTTCACCAGCTGCGGTGGTTAGGACATGTGTTGCGTATGCCTGGCCACCGTCTACCTCGACGAGCAATGTTGTCTGGTGTGGGAGTAGGCTGGAAGAAAGCTAGGGGTGGCCAAACAAAAACATGGCACCAATCCATGAAGTCATTGACAATTGGGCTGAGCCATGTTAATAGGTGCAGACTACCTGGTTGGGGCCCACACGATGATCGTAACAAATGGTTAGAGACTTTAGGTGATATGGCTCAAAATCGATTGCAATGGCGCAGGTGCATCCACTCCTTGTCTTCCTCCAAATTCTAATTTTTGAGCATATTATAATCTACTCTTTACTGAATCACTTTTTATCTCAAATCTCATCTCTGATCTCTAAGCCTTTCCATAAGTACTTACTCTGTTACTACCTCCCCTACTCTGGGATTTGGTCCGACAATTTAATCTTTATCTGCTAACTGAGGCATGGAAACTTGAACTGATGTACGCATGTACAAAGTTCTACGTTGTAACTGACTGACTGACTTCTTCATGATTCAACGAGTATTCTCCGATCATATCATAGTTTGCAAGTGTTGTAACTAGTGCTTGCTAGCTTGATTAATTGCGGACAACTTTAACACTGGAATACCTTTAACTCAACTAGTCGAAATTCAGAAGACACAAAACTAGTAGGCGAGAATCATTATTCCAGTAAGAAAGAGTGAGTTATACACAAACATATTCATACATTCGTAGTTTTCTGAAGCAATAAAATCATCATTATAATCCATCTAATTAGGATTAGGAAGTTTCAGACAGTATCCAATAAAAACAGGTCACGCCTAAATTCTGGAGATTTCTGTCGATCAGGGACTTCCAAGGGTTCTCGAGGATTTGTTGAGGTTTCTGCGAGGTATCCCAACAGCAAGTAACCTGTTTAAGACAATTTAGACCTTGGATTTCTGTTCAAGATGCAATAGGCAGTTTATATTCATAATCCTAATTATACTAATTTTCCGTAATACACTTAAATTTTAAAATTTAACTGATAACATTTTGCTTTAAAATATAACAGAACAAGGCGTTAATTATTATTACCAAACGTATGGACCAAAATCGCTGTGTGTTGCACATCAAAATATTTGGATCCATGGTAACCATCACCAAGAGGAACTAAGCTCCAATATAAAAGCAAGTTGTCACAAAGTAAGTTATAACATTTTACTTTACTTTAATTAAGTATTGTGGAGACTGTTTGCGCAATAGCCTAATGGTAAAATATTTATCATGGAACAAGAAAGTTTTGGGTTTGATCCCTAGTAAGAGCGCGAATATACACTAATAAAGAGTCCAATACTACGACAAAACATCTGCTCAGTACTTCTTGATTGTCAATGGTTGTCTAATTCAGTTCCATTCGTGATATCGAATTAACTTTTATTTAGTTTTCTTTCTACTATATACAAAAGTGATTAAGATTAAAAAAAGGGTTTAATCCCTTGTTTAACTTCAGTTTATTGAAACATTAAGTATTGGCTTACGTAATAATACTTACTATAGTCATTTTAGAGTACTAACTAGTATGAAGTTGAATGGAAGTGTTATTTCATAGCAAAAATTAAATCAAATCTATTAAGGGGTATTTTACCAAATGAATGATATTAAACTAATAATAAAGTACATTTTTAACTTAGAACGATTATTATTATTATTATTATTATTATTATTATTATTAGTTACCAAGTGAATCACTGAGAACCAGGAAACATTGAATAGATATTTTGTTATAGTATAGAACTATTCCGCATTGTTCATTCTTAATTTTACTAGAAAATTGAACTAAAGAAATGCAGGCCTCATGAAACATGCTTACGTCAATCACATCATCCATATAACTATCATTAATAGTGGTGTTTACAAACATGATTTATGAAGTTATATTCAAAGGTTACTGGTTTGATTTGTTGGGTGGAAGGGATTCATGAGTTGTTACTAATGAGGAGTTATATACCATAATGAAACAAATACTCATTGTTGCTTGGTTTTGACTAGTATCTAATCAAGATTAATCTGTAACAAATATGAATAGGAAAATTAAATACCATCTCTGTAAAACCATATTATGTTAAACAAAATGCGTTTAGAAATATGTGAATACTAATGACAAATCTGTCTAACTAATTCATTGTATACTGTAAAAATGATAAACAATGCAAGTCAAAGGCTTTTATTTAGAATGAAATAGTGATGAATATTTTCAACTTAGTCTAATAAATTCGTCACAGATTGTTGTTGGTAGGCTACGATTAAGAACCAGGGAACACTGGGCAGCCGTTTCGTCCTAGTATATGGCTCATCAGTAGTGTCCACTCTATATTCTATCCCAGGGGTTTCAGGTTGATAAGAGCCTGACACTTGGTTGCCACTGCGCCTATATCCAATGGTAGAATTTCTACTTTAATCAATTTGTGATGTAGCACAAAGCTCATTCATTGTCATCGATGATAACTGTTTCACTCCTGACAATTCTGAACTCCACCAGTCACGACTTTCCACTAGAGCTTCAAGAACATCCTGTGACATCAATTCATGACAAATTCAACCAACTAGATGACTTAAAATCAATCTTCACAATCAGCCACAATTGGATTAATTTATTTTATGTGAACATATTATTGCATTATTGAACAACGTATTGTATTGAATAATATTACGTTATTTTAGTATGAATGCAATCCAAACAAAACACTTAGTTTCTATTTCAAAAGTCAAAGTGTACTTTGTGAAAGAAGAGGTCAAAATGTACAATTCAATGTAACTGATAGAAGAACTTGGTTAAATGGCACTATCATTTGTCCTAATGTCAAGAAACTGTGCAAGGTATGTATCGTATATGTTTAATTGAAAATGGTAATATAGTTGTAAATTGGAGCATGTGAAGAATACCAATGTGATATGACGAACTGATCTAAATTAGACTACCATTGATCACTAGGACGTACTGGATAACTATTTCATCATAATAAGAGACGATGCAAGAGACAATGCATATCCACAACCCCGAAGAACTTTTGGCTCTTCGCCGTATGTTTAACCACTAGACTGCTAAACAAGATGATGCCCAAATGTTGATATTTATAACTCAGCCATTTCGCGATATGTTTGAGTTACCTGATCTATTGTCGACATGTTTGAATTTTACTGGTCACGCTATCTTACTAGAGTTCCAGGAATACTTAAAACCGTCGATTAGTAGTTAGTTTATTATGCATCAAGTTATGTATTTTCTTTTAACCCCATTTGTCATTAGAGTAACTAACATCGTGAACTTGGAGTAATCATTACCAAGGGTTAACTTGACAATTAACAATAAATTGAGTATTGGTTTGCATTATTTATTTATGCAATCCAAATGTGTATAAACTGTTGCCTCGTGGCTTTAGGTCACTTCTTGAAAGACTAAATGGTTGTATCAAATTAACATAAATGTAAATAGTAGATGATAAAAAATCAAGTTAAATATGAACTGATAATCTAATTACAAAGACCAGTCTTATGATGCGAATATCAAGTATATCAAAAGTGAGGTCAATGTGTGTGCATTTATGTGGACAGAACTAGAACGTAAGGTGATGAGTATTTATAATGTGGAAGAAGTACAGTACATTTTTGAGTGTTTCGCATGTGTTGGTAAAACTATGTGTAAGGATGAACTTGTATCTTCCCACTGATTTGTTATGAACTGAAGCTGGTCAGTCTCTGTTTTGTTATATATGCATTCTGGGTGGATTCCCTTGATATAGCAATTATTCACAATTATTATTTATGTTGGGAAGATACACGTTCATCCTAATACCTATGCGTTCATTACACAAGTGTGACTGACCGCACACGGTAGTCTTGTGGTGAATACGGTGGCGTTTAACACTAAACGAACTAAGTTCGAATCGCACTGGAAAGATCAACATTGGGAGGCAGGTATATTCAACCGACTAGTCCATAATAGGACAGAACACGTATTCTGGATTCCTTTTGCAAGCTAAAATTCAACTTAATTAAGACTTGTACTATTTCTTGTTTCACTATGCATACACAAGAATTAATTTACTATTCAAGTATGTTTTACAGCCTAATTGTAATGTTTGATTGTTAAATAGTTTAAAATCTAAAACTTAAATGTTATTCATTTTGTTTTGTTTTATTTTCTATTAGTGATCAAACTGATAAATACAGAACAATGTAAATAGACTGTGAACAGTTCATCAATTGGATTGCCATAAAAATTATTTAAAGATATTCTCTAGTGGACAATGATAGCCTATTTCATTACTAAACTTTTGTTAATAGAATCTTTTCAATTGAATTCATTCTGACTTTATAATAGTAGTAGCTACCAGACATTAGTCAATTAATTATCACTTGGGAACTTAAACAACATCTTTATTGTTTGTAACATTTAATCAATCAATAGAGTTGACAAGTAGGATTGTTATAGAGTATAACTGATAAATACTTGACTTATAGGAATATAGTCACTAACATATAGTGTTAGTGAGTAGTGAGTGTATGGCTAAAGTCGTCGAAGAAATCTTACTTCCATGATGCCTAGGTTTCGCGAGTTTATGGTGACACCGAGATAACCGCTAACGAACGTAAGACCAGTGACACAGTAACAGGAAGCTAAGCTATTGCGCAGCGCCCCAGCCCAGCTAACTAGAGTCAGAAGTCCAAAGACAGCAGGAAGCGTTTATTCCACAGGCAGCCTGTCAGACGACATCATCACACACAACTCATGCGTATATATACAAAAATAGAGAGCGTCCTTGGAATGTTACAAATAGCGTACTAAAATAAACAACGAACCAATAGGATTTAGCGTCTTACCAAGTGGGAAACACGAACTGAAGGTGAGAAGGGGAAGTTTTGGCGCGAAAACAGGAAATTCAAATTTACACAATAAAATCACAAAAATAACCTGTTTGCCAAGTGAGTTTTGGGGATCTAACATCCCCAACACATGAATGTTTCCTTTTTTCGTATTTTCATGTCAATGATGTAATAAGCCTCTTTAGTGTTGATGATGTATCTCACCGACGTGATAAAAAATATTATGTCATTTTGTAATAGAAGTAATACGATTATACAGATTGCTGTGTTAAATGTAGTTTGTACTGTATATTACAATCACTTGATTATAATATGGGGTAAAGAAAAATTCTAGGATATTTCATTCAGTGTTGATAGTTATGATCCATCTGTTGAGGTTTACTTCAATTTTAATATAGTGAGCATAAAACTTCTTATTAAAAGTATCTACCTTCCAACAGTTGAATGTTTAGAAATCTAAATAGATCATAGCCTCACGTTGAGCATTAATATCTTCAAGAATTGACCACCCTCCAGAAATCCCATTTGTTGACTATGAATCCTTACACCATATTGTCCTGAAATTTACGCGTTATATGTCCAAGTTACGCTTATCGTATAAACAGAGTAACTTCTAATGATTTGGCCCATTCACACTAATAAAATAAATCAGAAGGCAATGGAGGATGGAGAAAAAGTTATATTTGATCGCAAGTGTAAGAACCCTAATGGAATAACAACGCCTAAGCTGATTAAATAGAGAACGAGTCGTTAGCCACGCCCTGTCATGTCGTGATCTGGTGTTGATGTGTGACTGAGCGCCTTCAACTAGTCACGTCCGTTAAAACAAACATGGTCAGTATCAATGTCGTGAGCCTATGCAACTATTTATTTAGGGAATTATTTACCATTTCAGCTCACTCCCCAACTAATGAGTCCGTGAGGACCCTACGATGTACCAGCTAAAGAATAAAACTCAATGCGTTAGACATTGGTAAACGTTCTTTTGATAGCTTGCGATGTTGTTCAGCTACTGGACGTCTGTGCTTACGCTAAGGTGTCGTTGCAAAAAACATTTTGTACAAAATATATTTTACAGAGTTCTTATGTTCGTTTCCAGACTGCCTGGAAATTCAAAAAAAGATTTTCAAATATGTGCATTTTGTATACAAGATTTGACAATTTGACAACTCAATGCAGCTTCGAAAACGTGCAAAATGTCAACAGTAATCCACATAAATTAAAGATGTTTGTTTAACGTTTCTTTTGAAACAAATGAAAATGTGTAAAATACGTACTGTATAGTAAAGAAAAATGATTTTATTCAACTTTTTTATTTTTTAAAAAAGAACTTTACAATACATAGGAAGTGGGAAATTAAGAGAAAATTAATAGACAAAATATTCGTTCAAGTGTTTCGAAAATGGTACATTTCTACCAGAATGTGTAGCTTTCGACGTCATGGAGCTCTTCAAAGTTTCCTAATGCTTCTTGGTGGTTACTTGAGGCGTGGTGACATTGTTCATGTCAAGTTTTGTGGGTGTTGTGGCGAATTTGATATTAAAAGGTTTGCCTTCTAGGTAGGCTGCTTTGAGGCGGTCAATGCTCACGTTCTCCTCCTGGCCGTTTTTTTCGATAATATAATACTCTGATTCTTGCTTTAGGACATTGCATGGCCCCTTGTAAGTTGCGTCGGAAGGTTGGCATAAAACATTACAACGTACCAAAACGTGTTTATTTTATTTTAAGGAGGGTTGGATATAAGTATCTGTCGACTGTTGTCAAGTTTGGACTGGCTTAACTAAACACATAGCATTTGGGAGCTGGTTCAGGTAAGAAATGAGATCTAGATTTGTCGAGGTGAGAGCTACTTTCACGAATTCATCTGGGAGTCAAATTGTGGTTTGGAAGATTGATTCGGCAACTCTGCACCCAACATCTCTTACAATGCTTTGAATTTCCAATAAAACTAAAGGAAGAGCGTCGGTTAACTGCGGGATATTCGTGGCTGACAGTGATGCACTTAGCTCTTGATAAAATCTTTCTACCGAACCGTCAAATTTTGGATGGTAGGCAGTTGTTTTAAAGCGCGTAGTTCCAAAGAGTTTGGTCAGATGACGGAACAATCAATATTCAAACTGACCTTCACTTTCTGTTGTCTTTGTAGATGGACAAACAAAGTACGCTAATCGTCGTTCGACGAGAGCGTGAGAAATCATTTTACTAATGATATCTTTGAGTGGAATCGCTTCTGGCCAGCGTATGAATCGGTCCACTCATGTCAGAAGATAAGAAAATTCATTTGATTTTGGTAAAAGTCCTACCAATTCAAGGTTGATGTGGTCGAATCAAGCGTCAGGGGTTGAGAAAGTGCTAAGGGGGAATTTGTTATTCTAAATTACTTTGTTCTTCTGGCAGGCCATACAAGTGCGCGCCCATCCTTTGAAATCCTTATTCATCTTTAGCCAGCAGAATCTCTCAGTAATTAGTTTACTCGTAGCACGAACTCCAGGATGAGAGAGGTTATGCAATGTGTCGAAGATGATTCGTCGATAACTCATGGGGACGACTGGAGAGGCTGTACCTGTAGAAGAGTCACAAATTAAAGTGTTCTTATCTTTTCTAATCGTTTTAGTTTGGAGTTGGAGCGTTGTTGTGGATAACTTGCGACAGAAATCGTTGTCTTCATTTTGAAATCGTAGCTAGTCCAACAATGTCAATTTCTTGAATACGATTTAAGGGATGTATTTGCGATAAGGCGTTGACAGCTACATTGTTAACTTCGGATATATTTCATATATCAGTAGAGAACTTGGAAATGTAATCTATATGACGTGACCCTAGTGGAGAATGCTTATCTGAATATGACATCAGTGGTTTATGGTCGATGAATATTGTAGATTCCCGACCTTCGATGGAATGTTAAAAGTGTCGTAAAACACAGAATTTGGTTAATAGTTCACATCCAAAGGTGCTATAACTCGATTTAACATCGTTTAATTGTCTTGAGAAGAATGCTGAAGATAGCCAAGAGTGACCAATTTGTTGTTGCAAACCTGCGCCATTGGCTGAGTTGGATGTGTCAACCGCGTTGTTGACGATAGTTTTAGTATTGTAATGTGCAGCAGAGTTGTATTTGATATTGCTTCAGTCACGATCGCTTACTAGAAATTTAAGAAGTTGGTAAATTCGGTTACCAATTAGCTGATTATTGTAGTAGAAATGAGATGGTTTTATAGAGATCGGTATTTTGTTGTTTCTATTCGTTTACGACGAAAAAACCATAGGTTGTAGAATAAATACCTTGGCATAATTAAAGTTATTTACACCTGAGTGTTCTCTAATCAGGACGGTTGTTCCCTGGTTTTCACTGTTACCAAACCTAGAACATTCTGTAGAGAATTCACAACAGACAAAGTTTATCTCACATGACAACTAATCAAAATATTACAATTACTCATATATATATATATATATATATATATATATATATATATATATATGAGTAATTGCAACCACAGTCACAATATAAGTAAACTAACATAACACCAACGAGTAATACTCACGAAATAGATGGAAAAACTAAAAAATTAATTGATAACCTGAAGACCCTGGTGAGGGATCTGAGGCTGGAGTGCGCACTGCTGAAGAGTTTCATACTAAAACAAAACAGCTGTCTAGTACTCCCTGGTTTTCAATGATACCATTCCAGCATCGATTTGTGATATATCCAAGTAATTGATAACTATTATGATTAATTTAAATGTCACACAGCATATGTTTAAAAATAAACTTATCAAATCAATGCTAAACTAGCTAATGTTTCTTTTAGAATGCGTAAGTTTGATTTCAGTCTTTTATTATTAACGTAATAAACCAGAATATTTTTATATATTGATTATTTTGAAGTACTTTGAGATGTCAATCTTGTGTCAATTATTAAGAAAGTGACGACCAAAGGTATTGCAAAAAATAAGTTGACCCTTTAGTCTCAGCTGTCGTAGCAGATACTTACCAACATGGACATTGACCCTTGAACTCGGTTTTTACGATGTATTCACTTTGACACAGAAGTAAACAGCGGTAAATGCGACTGTTGGTAACAAGAAGTGGAATGTTGTCTACTCTTGTGTGACTAAATTAAAAATTTTTCATACAAGGCAACTAGTTTGATAACTAGCAACGTTCTTCTTAATTCATCTCTTGGTTTGAAGTTAATGTAACTCATGTCAAACGAATGTCATCAAAATCACAACTAACAATTTGTGTAGACATTTTATTGTAATTGTAGCACAGGATAAAGGTAAATCATTTCACCTAATATGATTGTTAATAATTTGAGAAGTAATTGTAGATACTATTTTGTTTACGATATTACTGAATTCAGCAAAACAGGACTACTATCTACTAAAGAATTAAACTATCTAACAGCTAGAAATTCTACAATAAGTCATTATACATGCTGTAAAAATCATAGTTGTAAGATTACTACTAGTTAATATCACCTCTTCATGAGAACCGATTTCGAAATGGATATATCTCTACGAGATATTCAAATCATTTCATTTATTACGTTATCAGTTACAGGTCAAAACGATTATCTTCAATCTTTTGGAAAAAGTGCTATCTGTGTAAAACATATTGGAACATGGACTTATCAAGATCGTCAATATACTTATTATTTAGACCCTTTAATAACAGGTACTTGTCATAAGGTATGTTTATAATCCACATTAAATGCAACGTTTATTTTTATTTGTTATGAACACATTTTAGTCTTTCAGTTTTTACATTCTATGATGTGTCCTTGCAAACCTAAACGTTCTCAGTCCCCTTAAAAACGTCTGACAATCTTTTTGATGCTCAATATTTATGCATAGTTGACATGATAATTGTATAGCTTATTGTTTAAAATGAAGCATCCTAAGGTAACACAGTAAAAATATTGGTTAACAGGAATGTCATTACTTTTCAAGGCTGGGTCAATGACGTCAAATAAACAGCTCAGCACTTGCGAATTTAGCTGATATTAAACATCAAGTAAATGTGAAGGAAGTTGTTAAAATCATTTATCGAGTTGATTTCGATCTAACATATAACTTATGAATACGTTTTTTATATACAGATGAAGCCATCGAAATTCACCCGCTTAAATCGGACTTTTGTAAACAGTTTAACTCCGACTGGAATTTCCCTAGAGTTGCTGCCAGTCCCAAACCCGGATAAAGAAGGAGGGTTGAGTATCGGGTTAGTAACTCCATCCCGTAAAAAAATAACTTTGCTAAAAAAATCGCTAACCAGAAAGAAACTTTTGAATTAGTTTAACTCTGCCCTGGGAGTTAAAAGGTCTTCATTTCGAAGAGTTATGACGCCTCATGGTAAAAGCCAAATTAATTCGGATGTGACGAGGCCGAAGCCCCTTCTGATAACCACTTCGACAATTAATACAGGTACATGGAGTGTCCGCACGATATGGGAAACAGGGAGAAGCATTCAAATGGCTGAAGAAGAAATAAAAAGATCCAACATGAAGATACTTGAAATAAGCGAAGCCCATCAGTTGCGAGGTGGATATTAATGATTATCCTCAGGAGCAGTGCTTTTATACACTGGCCACGAAGAAGAAAATGTCTAACACACAAGGAGTGCACTTATGTTGTTCCAGGAAGCATGGAAGGCTCTTCTAGGATGGGAACCTCATGGACCTTGGATCATCAAAGCATTCTTCATGACAAAGAAGGAAGATGCTATAATGAATGTCATCCAATGCTATGCATCCACCAACGACGACCACGAAGATAATAAAGATCAGTTGTACGCGGGGCTACAGTCAATCCTCGAGAAGTGCTCAGCCAAGGTCTTGACCATTGTGATGTGAGAACTCAACACCAAAGTTGAAATGGACAACACTGGATATAAAGACATCATGGGACGACATGAACTGGGAGAAGAGAACGCGAATAATGAGGGGTTTGCAAACTTGTGTGCCTTCAGTGAAATGATTATAGGTGGCGCCATATTCTCTTACAAACACATACACAAAACTGCATCACAAGACAAGCACTAACTTGTGATCCTGAAGGCCGTAGGGAAAGAGGAAGATCTAAGAACACATTGCTTTGGGAATTGGTGATAGACTTAAAGAAAATGAATAGTACTTTGGCTGATTTACATCATTACATTCAATTTTTCTATTATTGTTGTTATTTTTAGTATCATGGTAGGGGATTCTTTTAGTACCTCTAAAGTTAGAGGCCTCTTAATTGCCGCCTAATTGTTACATAACAATCTTGACTATCGGATTTGATGTAATTAATTCATCGGCTTTCCCCAATAGATATTATGTAGTTACCAATGTGCCAATTCGTTCAATTTCATACTTTTGAAACTATTATTACCACACTCACCTTCATGTCTTAACTGTTTTGTTAATTAACCATGATTATTTTTTAAAGAAGCACCTTTGAACTTGTTTAATTGTTATTTAACACAGCAATGATTAGTCGATTGAATTCATTACAGAATGGTGTTGGCAGGCTACAAGTGATAACCAGGGATTACTAAATAGCTGTTTTCTCTTAGTATGGGACTCCTCAGTAGAGCGCACCCTAGATTCTCTCCTAGGGTTTTTAGGTTGGTAAATGTACAACCCTTCACAGCAATAGATAACTAACCAATGGTAAAATTCCTGCTTTTATCAATATGAAATACAGCGTCTCACTTTTGATATGTCTAGACTCCATCAGTCACAACTTGTCATCTCAATTCAATTATAATAAATCAACTCATTAGTGACTAACTTCAAGGAGTTTCTAAGACTTAGTAGTGCAGAGGGTCAGGTGCTCACCAATTCGAAGCCTTTGGGACAGAATCTAGGATGCAAACTCCTGAGGAGTCCCATGGTAAGACGTAACACTAGTCTAGTGATCTCTAAATTCCAGTGGCACCCTGCATATATTAGTCTGTGAAGAATTCAATCGAGTGAAACTTAATACCAGTCTCAACCAATCAACTCAATTCAATTCTATCACCAATTATTTGGCAATGATTTTAAAACTAATGCAAACTGTGTACAGTATTAAGAGTAAAGCTTTAATGACTAACTAATTGTAAAGAAATTTCTTAGCTCTCTTCATATTTTATTGTTACTCAAACGGGAATGTTTTGTTGGTTATCGTGTAAATTACTCACTTTTATGTTTCGAAAAATAGATTCACAGTTGTGTTGAGAGTAAATACTTCTGAATCTATTCATCTTAGCCATGTTTGAATACTAAAAGCAACTACTAACAGAAACAAGTATTATTAAAGTTGGATTGTGATTGGTAAGGACGAAATGCGCTCTCTGGATTCCACTTGCCAGTCACAATCCAACTTAAATGATACTTGTGAATAACCGCTATATCAAAGCAATTTGCTTAGAATGCACATATAGCAACAGAGACTGGCCAGCTTCAGTCTATATCAAATCAATGGGAAAATACGAATTCATCCTAATACTAACAGAAACTTAATAAACATTTTATTTTAGTTGTAACTTTAAGAAAAATTTATTTAACCGATTAAATAATCCAAGTTTAAATGTTTTTCATTGTTTTTGTAGTATATTTGTAATGAGAAAAAACTTCTCGTTATCGACTTTAGAGGTTCACTTGTACAATGTCCTCGAAATGGAGGAATGCGTAAATTTTCGATAATGAATGGTTCAAAAAGACATAACGGAACGATTATATGTCCACAGGCAAATAGGTTTTGTTAAGTAAGTACTAGAAAATTCTGTGTTATGTGTAAAACGTTTTCTAGATTTTCTGGTGATTGTCATGACATTTCAGAGTCAGTAGGCAGCTAATTCATCCTAGTATGAGAATCCTCAGGATTACCTAGGGTCGAACCTGGAAGTTTTAGGCTTTGTAACAGTCACTTAACCCTCACAGTTTTGAGCCAGTATCCGATGGTTTATATTTCTGACTTGATTCAATCGACAACTTATGACGCAACTGTATCTATTACTATTACTGGGTAAATTTCTAATGACATTGTGAAAAATTTTCAATTGTCACAGTGACAGGTATTTGACTATTCATAAAATAAAGGCAAATGTACTTAATCCTATGTGCATCGAAATAAAATACTTAAAAGTTTCACAGATTGTTCACTAAGTTGATTAGTATTCTCGACACATTACCATAGAAACAAGCTTTCAGTTGAACTAGAATTGCTAATACAAAAATTCAGGTCGCCTTATTTGTCACTAGATGACGTGGTATATTTCATTGATTCCATTTATTATTGTATTTCGTTTCAAATGTATTTTTTAACAGACCATTGATCATTCAATTTCTGACTTCACGTAGTAAACCATTTCGTTCTTCATTGTTTATTACTTGATTTGAATACTCTGAAAGTAGGTGTTTATTAAATGGAAAAATACAGATATGGGTCAGATATATTTAATACTGTTAAAAATAAGTATACTGAACTATTATAATAAGGGGATATTAATCATGGATAATATCGCAGCTCCAGAATAGAGTAGAATTAAGTAAACATGGTACTTACATAAACAGTGAGAACCACTGTGGTACACATTGATCTGTGGATTAATATTGACTTTCTGTTGAAGATTTTTGTCACAGAAGTACACTCAACTTTATCTTTACTTCGAATTTCTTCAGAAATGTTCAAACAGATTTTCAGTCACATTAATGAATTTCTTTCTTTTCATTTCTGTAGGTTAAAAACGGTAACTTTACTACTTAATTAAGAATCAGTTATTTACCACGTACAATATTTATATACCGTTGAACATGATTGCTTATCTTTACTGATAAACTATTGAGTTATGAGTTCTGTGTGTTCTGGTTGGCCTTATGTGATTAACATTACCTAGGAAGAGATACAGTTCCAATAGTTTCATTTTGAAGGGATATTTCTAGTATCCACTGCCTATATAGTGTATTTCAGAATGTTTTGGGAGAGTGCACATCATTTAGTAATTAAACGACTGAAATATTCTAGTGTCATTCATATGTCATGTACTCAACAGGTATGTTGATACAGTGCACTCAGTGTTCTGAGTCCTCCACTTAAGACGTATTTTGAAAATCTGTGATGAATCTTTCTTTCTTTTCGATTAATAAAGCTGACTTGGAAGGTGAATTGAAATGTGTAAATAATTTGTGGAATAATGCAAAGGGATTCCGCCTACCATAGTTTGAGTTATTGAATATGTTGTAAAGAAATAATTGTATCGACTCAGAGTTAGGAAATGAGCCTTCTACTGACTATTCTGGTAAAAACGTTACTTTGTATGTTGAGGTATATGAAGATTTGTATTTCATGATCTAAACATACCTTCAAACTGTTATATTTTGTTTGTATACTTATCAATGAATATCTGTGGGCAAAATTGCTTGATAGGCATTTTTCCTATGTTCCTAATTTCTGTTTATAGTTTTTTAACAACATATATTTGTTTTGTTTTAAAATATGATGTTTTGGCGAGTGCTTTTATGTAAATAAATGAACAAAAACTATTCAAATTTATATAGAAACTGTTCTATATACCTTTTCATTAAACTGAACCCTGGGCTCTCTCATTTACTGTTTTGTGTATGACTATGTCAAGAAAGCAGTAAACGTCATTCTTTTCATATTTCATATTAAATTTGATTTTTTGAAGCGTTATATCGAAATGGTCTATTAGATGTGTTGCGTGTTTTTCACTATTACGCATCTTCAATGTTCCATGTACATACCTGGAATATCGAATTCTTTCGTCAGTCGATTATCTAAGCATTGTCTTTTAGAGACAACGCCTAAAACTATTCTTCAAAACTGGTCCCGGTAGACTACCCGTCAACTTTATAGTGATTTTATGTAACTTAAACCGTATGTGCTTCATGCATATAAGAAGTGAAAGTATAGACTCAGAAACCAGTGGAGGCAAAATGATCAGAATGTTAACAAATAACCTTTATGGTCTCAAGATGAGAGAACTTAGTAAACAGGACCGTTGCATCCAAATAAACCATTGATCTATCAGAAATGTTAATATGATTAAATCTGTAAAGATATTCGAAAGTACTTTTCTAACTAGTTGAAACTAAACGTTGACGAATTGACACTAACATTACTGATTGTTTGTAAGAAATCATAAGATGAGGTGAAACAATAATTTATGCTGAAATGGTCATCAGTAAACATTATGAAAATATTTGAATACTTACCTGGTCGTAATGTCATTATATTTTTATTTTGTTTGAAATTTCCTAGTTCCACGTGGTATTCCTAGGACAACACTATCTAATTCAATATGGCTGAGAAGAAGTATTGATTAACGATGTCAAATAATTTTTATTTGAACCAACCACTGTAATACTATTGCGTAATTGTTCCTGACTTTAATATTTTCATTATTAACTGAGTTTTACTCACCTGGTTTTATCAATCGAATAAAAAATGTTAGTGTTTGTTACGCCCCCCTCCCACCCCAGTGAAGTATAGTCCGGTGATCAACATCCTCTACCCAACACTGTCCTGGGCTATCCTTTCCAGTTCTTGCAAACTATTATTCATTTTTTCATGTCCGCTTCACATTCTTTGATCGTTTTATTTTCCTTTGGACTTGATGACTACGTGTCAGTGCCTGTCTTGTGGTGTAGTTTGATGGTTTTCTCAATGTGAATCCTTTCCAACTCCAGTGTTTTATCCTAATTTCCTCAGCTGGAAGTTGATTTGTTCTCTGCCTGACTTTATATTTAATCCTTATTAACGTTTATTCATTATGTATTCATATACAGCTATTCCTTCGCTTCCCTTTCATTACCATACTCCTAAAATATTCTGTCACTTTACTTATTGTTAATTGCCAACAATAATTTTCAACTTTAGTACAATTAAAATAAAGAATGGTAAACTTTCAACTATTATTGTACTTTTTTCACGGAAAACATTCTTTGTTTTCTTTTGTTATATTTACTAATCGTAAGAATTATACTTAATATATGCCTTTTGTAATCTGTATACCAAGTTATTCATGATTATTGGAAATATTCAGTTAAATTAGTTGCAATCATGTAGAACTGCCAACAACTATGACGATTGATGACTTCTAAAGGGAAGATCGACAACGACTGTATTTAAGAATTAACTGGTGGTGTATGAGAGAAATTACAATAAATCAAAATTAGTCTTTAGTCTTAGAGTAAGTAACAATCAGTTATAATTTCATGATTATTGGACAAGGGAGTTTGTAAGCATTGATAACTGGAAATCATTTGAGATCGATTTTTGCCCTTGTCTGGAAAGGAAATAGAACATAGAACTAAGAATACAAATAGTCATAGAATTAAAGTAACAGTGGATTAGATATTTGTTTGAATAAACAAAATTTAAAATGCCGTTTCCAGTAAGCGTTGACAACTGATGATTTGAAATTATAAGAACAAATTGAAAACATCAGTGGTTTCAGTTTACTTAATGTTTATGTGAAAATAATTAGAAGCCTTATAGTACTGTTAAGTACTCTGGTGATAATGATCTAACTGCAAAGTATTTGTCATCGTTCTACACATCTTTAGTGCTGCTACTAAAGTTATTGACTTCAGTAAACGATGCCATTCAATATGAGTGTACAAATCCTTTTATAATATGCTAAATGTTTCTAAATGGTACAACATTCTAGTTAAAAACCATGCAATAAACATATATGCATTATGGTTCTATGAGATGTATTATAAATTGTCTGAACTATGTACAGAACAAGCGAATCTAACGGGGTTCTTATCATGTTTTATATTTGCCTGAACAAATTAACATAGGAGCTTTCATAATAATTATGCTGTGAACTACGTGATCACCGAATGAGTTCATTGTACGCTAATGACCAAAGCCTTTTTCGGAGGTAGAGAGTAAAAACGAAAAACATTTGCGAATAAAGGTTGAAGCTAAGTCGTTTACTGCATGAAATCAGCTAATAATGTGCATCAAATAGTAGATTAAAAAGTAAGAGGAAATAGAAAACACTGCAAAGACTAAACCAGGCGAATGATGTGCAAAAAAGGGATAAGAGGTTTATAGTAAAATGACTATAACTTAATAAAAGGAGTAGTTATGATAACAGTTAATATGTCTCGTGAATGCTGACAAATTAAAGAATGTAGATGCTATATTTATTAAATTTTAGCGAGTTTAAGCTTATAAGTACTACTTCCAATATCATCAAAATAAACTCCATTGACTTTGCATTCCAATTCCTTGTCTTGATATGGTAGCTTCCCTATTTGAATTATGGGTTGACATTAAACATACTGTGGTTTAAAATTTTCAGTTGCTTGCCGCAAATAATAGTTACATTTTTATTAGCTGAAACTGAAAAGGAGTGAATTTTCATCGTGATACTGTTCTCAATTTTTGCCCCCTAAAATCATCACTTGGTGTAATCTGATTAGTTACATGGAAGCGATCTTATCTGCTTTGAATCGAAACCAGCAAAATGTCATCGAAATTTCACGAAAAATCAAATTAACGAAACTTTTTTGGAAAACGTTCAATATACGTGTTAACTCAGATAAAAGACTGTTGAATGTAGTCAACTTTATGCCGTTTTCCTAGAAATAGTACAATTCTAGTTTATATCATTCAGATTGATTGGTAGTTGATTAATAAACTTTTATTACTCATTTTAGTTTCCACGAGTTAATATGAAAAGGTTGAGGATTCGAACTGTGTTATTTAGTGTTAATGAAGTGGCAAGAATAATAATAACAATAATCCTTTTAATAATACTAGTTTGAATAACAGGGAAGTTAAGCGTTTTCTAATATGGTCATTTTGTTTTCGAATTCTATGACTGTAGGCGATTAGTCAAGTCGATTTTCTGCAAATGTAACATGTTAAACAAATAAAGTGGGTATTCACAGTAGCTGTTTATTTATTTAAATAGGAAAAACTACTAAATATTCACTCACTAGTAGTAATGTAGGTTCAGTATAACTCTTACGACACTGCTATATGATGTCTATTTCGACTCCATTAGTTTGATAAATTAAAGTCGTATGATTGCATGCATCTACGTAGATGTGGATAAAACATCGAAAGACTGTCCAATTAAGAAAAGTTAACGTACGACGTGGTTTATGCAGTAGATTAAATTATGACAGTATTCTGCATGGTCTTTCTACATACGAGGATTGTATGTAATACATTTGGATCACTAATTCAGGGAAATTATTAATGTACTCTTTTTTTTTATTCCTTAAGTAACAATTCATTGAAATGTCATAACGATGTGTCAATCCATACAATATTAATTAAGTGTTTCAGTTAACTGTCTATTAGTTTAGGGTGACAGTCATAATAAAATCATATGATCACTTCAATCATGATGCATGTTGTAGTGGTTTTGTGTGTGGAGATAGACATTAAATTAGTTCCACAGAAGAACTCAACTGAACTACAGTACGTGTAAGGATGATGAATAAAATATTTAGAACGCGGCTAAACATGCAACTAGAAAAACTAGACTTCAATTGATATGACAAACTAAGAGATATTCGTTTGCCTTGTCAATGTAGTGAACGCACTAATAAATGTGAAGGCAAACACATGTGCACTACTATAATCATTCCATTTTACTTGTTACTAGTATGAGTATGATGATGACAGTAGTGCCAGTAGTAACCTGACAGTGTAAGTTACATTAAGTTTTCGTACAAACCGTCAATGGTAAATTGTTCGCAAACGTTTAACAATCTTTTGGAGTCAGTCAATTCATTGGAATCATTTGCTTATCGTTGTTATTTTCACATAAAAAAGTGCTTGTCAATGATCCCTCCGTATTTGCGAGACTCCATAATCCTAGTTATGAATTATTAACAGGATGAAATATGAAATAAGAAGATGTACAGAAAACCGTGATCACCGTAACTTCAAAAACTATGGGCGGTCCCAGTAATAACTTGTCAAAATAACTTGAAGGATACTATTCCCTACTTTGTGTATCAATACACTGAATTCACTGCTTAATGTGTATTCATAAATATTAATTATTAGTTTCTGATGTTAACCACCAGTTCACATTAAGCATTTCTTTGTTTCCATGCCACGTTTAAAAATGTGTAACTCATCATTCCGTTAAAGAAAATTACAATTTATTACTAAGTTCAATTTCATGAATAATCCTCATAGTACATAGTTGATTGTTATTCATTGGCTTAGTGATCACTTTTTCTTTGGGATATTCATCATAGGCGAACGGTTATCATATCAGTTGAGTGTTATTCTAATTGACTAAAATTTTACCATAAGTTATATTGACAGATTATGGAGATTTCCTAACCACTTTTCACAAACTTTTAACGAAGTGAATCAGTAGTGTTTACATCTGATAAATGATTTTTACATGATAATCATACAGCAGAGTAACCATTGATTTTACAAAGTAAACCGTTGAACAACATTAGTTACGAAAATCCAATTAATACTTCCTATTGTAACAATACACCTCAATAAATGCAATTCGAAGCTGTAGGCCCTTTGGTAGCAATGAGTGTATACATGATAAGTTGTCAGTAATCTGTTTAACCTGTTTATATTATCATCAATATTAACGCATGGTTCACTGATAAGGAATACGTATAACATTTCGTTTGTTTACTACTAGCACCGATTAAGTAATCGATCTAACTAGTTAGGTGTACATATTTAGTGGAAACCTATCGAATAAGAAAGAGAATTGAAAGACGTTTTCAGTAGAAATATTTTATTTAAGCTTTCAAGTAAGTACATAATTGTGAATCAGCTACATTCCGCTGACAGTTTTCACTTTCAAAGGACCTATTGCCTTGTTATCGTCTGGAAATAAGCATACATAATTTTATATTAAATTACCGATTTCCACTTCATGAAATTGTTTCAATTGTTCTCAGCGTTTACCAGATGAAACCTTTCAAGATAGTAAATCGGAATCGTATCCATTATGTGTGATTAAAAATAAACTGCATAACTCACTGATTTTTATAGTAACTTCAAACAATCACAGATGAATGCGTATTTCACTCTGAATGTGTTACAGGGCCACAAACTGGGTATTCTCTTCCAAGAACACTGGGATCAGGATTCCAGGCACAGAACGAATGAAACATGGTGTTGCATCTACATATGATCGATTACACTTCTTCGGTGTTAGTAGAAGGTGGCTGGGAATTTTGGCACACACCACAAAAGGCAGTATCACTGGCTTCTTCGTTAAGGTTTCTGTCCCTAGCGTCAAATTCTTCCGAATTTGTTGAGATAATTCTGACATCATCAGAAGTTGTCGATAACTCATCTATATCAACGTTCATTTGTAGCTGACTGATTTGAATGGTTTTTGATAAGCGTCTAGGTGACAGTGTATATTGAGGTGCACTTGCATCAGGTAGTAGACCTATATCTTGGATAGTATCTAATCCTGCAACTATATGTTCCATGTAGTGAACAACAGCTATAAACTGCTCCTCCGGCATTAGTTCTAGTAAATGGTGCAAGTATTTGGAATCTTGTTAGCTCCGATGCGTTTCTTCGTTGCGGTAAATAGTTTTCCGTTGCAACGTTAAGCAAATGGTTTCAAGACATTAGCCATCTTGCGCTAATGCTTTCTATTGGAAATTGGGCGTTTTCTTGTGACATCAATGCTATCAAATGGCGGCATGGTAATCTATATTCTCGCCAAAATAAACAGTTGCAACTAACGGGATGCATATCAACAATACATCAATATGTAACATCACTGACTGGCGATAAATCTGTTGCTGCAGTGGTCTCAGTAACAGGCGAACGTAGTTTCCGTTTAATCAACTTGTATGCAGCCGGAGTCAATCGTTCTAGCAACAGCGAAAGGAATCCCGTTTCACCGATGTTTAATTCGTTTCTCGATTTTTGATTGTAAGTCTGTACTTGGGTCTGGATCCAATAACCAATTCAAAGGGAAAGGTGGAATATTGACCGCAAGATTGGCACTCGTCTTGATAACTTTTGTAGCTTCATTGTTCTGTGGGTGGTTTTGAAAAAAAATTGTATTATTCTGCTCCATAAGTATTCATGTAGGTCTGAAGGCCGTTGCCCACTTTACCTTCTTCGGTAAAAGATAATTTTGCAAGTATCTATGAAAAGATGGATCCCATGTCTCCAACAAGGATACAATTCTTGCAAAACTACGAGTAAACGCTTGACACCTTAATTAATACAAATCACCTGTCAGCGTTTTTCGTATACATCAATCTATAAAAGAATTGCACTACCTGCAGTCATAGTCGGTATAATTTATAAGGTTATTACAATAATTCTATTTACGTACTCGTTTTATAAAATTGCGGATAATGTGCACACGATATAATAAATGATGAGCATTAGGATACACGGCATTGATCGATGCCGCAATCGGTACTGCATCATCTGCTATGAAGCATTCCACGCTTCTGTTGTGCTTGACTACCTGAAAGAAATTTAAAAAGGGCGTTATCATCGTAGTGGTTTCTCTTTTGATGATTTCAAATTCTATTGGGATGGCCATCAGATTAACATCCAGTGCTACCAGTCAACATAAAAGTATTTTCGCTGTTTGTTTTGTACGTGCCATCCAATCCATTAACTTCGAGGAAGCTTAAACTTACATTCAACTGGTCGGCAGTCACGTAAAAAAGATTCCAAGGAGGATTCTTCATTCAACTGGTGACTACATGCGCCGCCAAAAGAAAGTATATGTGATTTCAGTTTTTCAGAATTACCTACAGATCGACATAAAGAAGTCTTAAGTATTTACCAGGAAGGTTGGACTAGGAGAATACCCTGCGACGCATGTCTGCTGCAGACGTTTACAAAAAGTAGCATATGAAAAGTCAATAACATTAAAGACGGCTGTGCCTGAAAACACCAGAGGTTGAATTGTCGTAAACTTTATGTCAGATAACATCCTCATCCACGTGTTGATGTCATACGCTAGAGAGTTACATTCATGATTGTGCTGCAGATTTCTGCGTACGACAGTCTAGTAACCGTCGACATGTTTTAGCGAATATGAATGATGGGCATCCATATTTTGATGACGCCCTGAGAGGACTTTGTTACAAAAGTATGCAACTTACCTCCTCCTTTGTGAATGACCATGAACCGCATTTTGATGCCACCGGCCACTTTTCCAGAACTGAAACTTAATATAGGGTTTCTGATTCCAATGGAAACAGGAATCACGAATCGTAAAGTGACAATATATCGCTTTTTCAAATTTGCTGACTTCATTCTTCGGTGCATCTAATGATGTAAATGCAACTAAGTATAGCATAGTCAAGAATAAGTTTTCTTGATCCGTTACGACACTACGCATTGTCGTCAAACCAACGCTATCGTCAGTACGAGATTCGTTACCAGCAGAGTTTAAGCTCATAATGCTAGAAAAGTGACTACTCAATTAAGGTATATCCGTTTTATACCACGTCAATGAACTGTCATACCAATAAGATAAATTATCGCACACTTTTTTTCCATTGTACGAAAAGGACCACAGTGAAGGTTAGAAAAATTTTAAAACAAAAACATTTCCTAACCCATTAATTTTAAACCACAGTGAGAATAAGTATTATCTGAACGACTATAAGGGAAGATAAATGGGCTGATTAATGTTATTCAATTATTTTCAATGACACACTAAAGTGTTGTATTATATCATTAGTAAACTTCAGTTTAGAACTAGAGTACAGGATAGGAAGGAGTAAACGTGGTACATAAAATTTTCCAGTTAACTAATGAAAGACTCGCTGTTCACTTCAAGGCTACTGTCGATTTAAACTCAAACACCAGGCTATAAAGAAAATAACAGCTAAGCGTGACATTTTGGCTAAAGATTGAGGCTTACAGTTAAAATTAGGTTTTCAGTGTTAAGCATATGATTTTGGGTCAAGTTTCAGGGTAAGAAATACGTTTTATACTAAGAATCAGAGCTTATCCAGCAAACCGGAAGATTTTCACCAGATCAAATAAGGTTGAAGAAAACAGAACGCAAAATATTAGAAAAATTGTGTGACCGCTCTACAACACTTTACAAAACACTTAACGTGTTAAAACGTTTTGTCAAAGTAGTTACGTCATACGTTAGCCGTCTTACGGTAACACTGAAATTAAGTTCAGGAATAGGATCCAGACTTGAAGAGACAACCAAAATTCATCATTTGATCTATTGTTAAAAATAGAAATTAGTGCCACAAGTAGGATTGTCCAAAACACATTACTATTCCGTAGATTGTAATTAGGGTTAACAACTTGTTGTCAATTTAGGATTCAAAATTACAATAAGAGTTATAACTTGAGTGACAAAAACATAGTATTTACGACTGCTTTCATTATCATTTGGTTACAGGTATTTGTAGTATCCATAAAATAAGACTAATTCTGTTATGCGTTTCATATGGAAATCATGAGTAAATTGAAGTCTGAAGCATGAACCACATATGTGTATGTTTTTTGCTTGTTATCAGTGTAGTATGCATACGTCTGTGAGTTAATATTTGCTTTCTGTTGAACATTTTCTTCACGGCAGAACACTGTACTAAGTCTTTACTCCGAGTTCCTTGAGAAATGATTAAACAGACTTTAAGTTACGTAGATGAGTTTTTCTATCGTTATTTTGATGGGTTAAAAGCGGTAACGCTACTACTCAACTAGGAATCATTTATTTACCATGTAAAATATTTATATCCTGTGTAATTAGATTGTTTTTATTTACTGACAAACTATTGAGTTACATGTCTTGTGTTCTGATTGTTTTGAAATGTGTAGTGAATCCGAACTTTGATCATTTCATTCATGAACTAAGTGAGAAAAATTCAAGTATAAGGTTTACTCATTCCTTTAATTTACTGGTACCGAGTTTTATCTTGTACTACGTTGAACATAATATTAATTCCTTTAACAACGTTGACAGTATTCACTTATGAGTTTATATGGGCTTATATTAATGGATTTCATGTCTCTTAATCACCACTATAATATTAACTATATGATATCATAATTCTGAATAAAATCCTTCAGTAGGCGAAATCTTAGTGACAAGAATCAAGTCAACTGCATATAATTCAAACTGTTTTCATAAAGAAAACAGTTTCAAAAAGGCTTCTTTTCCATTTTTCGAAATGAGTACCAATATAAATAACTGTCTATTACCCTACAGTTTATAAACTCTTCCCCGATAAACATATGATCAATGTTAAATAGACACTTTTATTCTTAGGTATTTCATTTATAGAACACACAATAATGTAAAAGCTAAGTAAAACAATTAGTTGTTTAATCTAGGTGGTTATGTGTTGAGAGGTATTCAGTTTAGTTGATTGCTTTTGTTACAGATTTATATCGACTGGTAACTATTAAAAATAAGAGAGTATTGAACAGTAGTTTCGTCATAGTATAGGACCCTTTAACAGTATCCATCATCAATTTCCTCAAGAAGTCAAATTAAATGTTTATCTAAACAAAAGTACTATAAAACCCCAGCATCAAATAAGAACTTTAATAAAATGCGATTATTTGTTGATATTACAATTTATGTATGGATGAGATTGCACAATAAGATTGTCGATTGATTAAGTTAAAAGAATTAATTGTTGGATGTCAGCTCAGTGATCAAGTGGTTGGGATTTTCCTATGAAGCTTAAAAGTTAAAGGCTTGATTCCTTAGTGATGTCGTGATTATGTATTACCGAAGAGTTTTATACTAGGACAAAACAACAGTCTAATATTTCACGGTTTTTTAATGATTGTCTTGAACATTTAACAATCTTCACCACACTCAATAATAACGTATTATGATTTCATTATAAATGTAACATGTCATTCATTATTTTTAGTTGTCATTACTATTGTCCGATTGAGTAAATAAACAAAATGAAATGTTGAAATATTGAAGAAATATATATGTGACGCCTTTTTTTTAGAACATCATTGTTACACTAAACTCAAGTGTATAAAACAGTGAAGTTCGTATTTTCTTGCATAGTAACAAGATTTTATTTACTGAATCTTCAAAATACACAAAGTGTATAATCTGTCTCAGTCTAACATACATTGTAGTATACATGCTGTTTTTGTATATAACCAGTTGTAATTGAATAGAACATTGACATTTTATAATTGTACTACAATAATAGGCGGTAAAACATTGAAGCTCAGAAAAATTTAAATGTTTAGTATAAAAATACACTTTAATTTAGTGAATTCATTAGTAATGTAATGAAATGATGTGTAACTACCCTCCTCCCTTGTTTTCTGTTCATTTACATAGAGTGCATGTTTTTGTTACCAAGTTTAGTTGTGTTGCCTTACCATACTTTAAACTAGTAGTGTAAAGTTGCACTTCTACAGGTTGTATAGGTATTGTGATGATTGTATCTTGACTAAATTGTGATATAGATGTTGGATATCTAATGAATATCATTTTATATTGTAATCTTTCATTAGGCTTCATATATTATCAAATCTGTTCTGGAGATTTAATCTTCATAATATAGAGATATGCATTAAGTAAGGTTTTATTTGAATATATCAAATTGGTATTTGAGTGCAAGCCTAAATTTACGAAATATCCAGACAAACGCCTGTGATGCGTACAAATCCTAGTGGAAGGAATCAACATCCTACAAGCAAATAAAAAGAATTTACTGGAAAATTCAGTAAATAAAAATCTTGACGATAACGTACCTATTGACAGAGTGGCTTCTAAAATTTGAATTTGTGTAAGATGAATGTAATTGATGAGAGAGAAGAGGGAAACTGGTGAATTTTAGGTAGATTAGAATGTCGACGTTTTATAACAAAAGAAACTGCTTGTTTTCGGTGTACATTTTCAATTTATATCTGTGGCGAGTTTAAAGTAGTCATGAGATCTACTAATGCTTCTTTCGGAAGTTTTAAGCGATTTTTTGAGGACTACTCTTTCTTACTCTTTATTCTAAATATTGTACATACGTCAACTTTACAAACTTTAAAGACTAAACGTAGGAGTATTCAGCTTTGCATCTTCTTTCTTAATTTTTTTTATAAATCGAATGAGGTGCTGAGAAATTCGACGATGAATTTGCTTAATCTTACGTCCAGTTTATTTGGCGCCGAATGAATAATTAGCCTGAAAAATACACTATAAAGTAGAGAACACTGACAATGTATACTTTCTAGCGATATCTACAACTTACTATAAGGAAACCCTAATAGAGAGCACTGAAATGCAACAAAGTATCTTCTTGCTAATGAGGTAAGTGGGTGGAGTATGAACTTACTAGAGTATTCTATAATGCTATTCAAACATAATCTTACTATAAAATCATGAATACAAAATTTCAATTCAAAACTAGGTTAAGTGTGCTTAATAGGCAACAAAAATGTAAGAACATTTATAGTCTTTGTTATTTCATTAGGGGAGTAAGAGATAATTATTATTATTTTACACTTAATGATATATCGAAAGAGTTCACCAACATGTCATATAAGTAAAGTAAGCTAAACAATTTTTGGAAAAGAGAGTGAAAATCAGATTTCAGATTCTCAAAAGTTGGTTTGTAAAGTAATTTGTATAGAGGGTAGATTGTAAGTGACATTGTCTTGATTTTGAAACCGAGTTACCAAGGAAACAACAAAAGTATTCGCAAATTGAATTCCTTTGTTCCCTATCCCAAAATAACTTATTTAATGATCAGTTTGAAAGTCTTTATGATCGAGTCCTCTGGTTACAACTAAAGACTGAATTTGATGAAATCGCTCTCCCTCAGAGGTCTCAATCAAGGTAGCAAAATGTCTGAGCTGCTGAATATCTCCAGGCGTTGAATAATCATAAACGTCTATTTGACATTGCTATACGTAATCCTAATAAAGGTTTATTAAAGTTGGCTATGAACAAAAACGATAAAAAAGAAAAATATATCATTTTTCATTTGTGATTAAACAAACTTCGAGATAGACGTTTTTCTTCAGATGATATTATAAAACCAGAATGAAGTCCAGTCTAGTGAAACTATCTAGCACAAATAATGTTACCGAATAGGAATCTGATGAAACCTGAAACCCCTGATGCGGAATCTGGGGTATGAACTGCTGAAGAGTTTCACACTAAAGTTGCCCTACCAACATCAATCTGTGACATATTCAATCAACTAAAAGTAAAAATCTAATAAGAATAAAGAAACCCATTATGTTATTCTACAAAGAATGCAAAATAATCAGTTAAGAAAATTGTCTATTTGACAATGTCGTTTACATTTGCCACACAATCGTATGTACATAGATAAATTGCACAATTGAATATTCTATACTAAAATAGAAGTATTAAATTGGCAAAGTCACTTGAGAAAGAATTAAAATGGATTCATGTTTCATGTAATAGTCATGAAAATTAGTTGGCAGAAATTAGTTACGTAATGGTCACAATAACTGTCGAAAACGTTTTTGACAGACGAAATTATACTAATTGTCTATTCGAGGAATATACTGAAGAGAATGGTGGAGTGATGAAAGACCAGATAATTAATATTTAGGAAAGAATCGAAAATTAATTACGTAGAGCAAGAGGGGATAAGGTTCAAAGTGAAATAAGCGCCTAAATGTATTTTTTCTGAATGCATAGTGCTGGTTTGAATCGGTGGATGGATGAGGTCTCTGCTATACTTAATTTTGCAATCTACTCGAATTAATTTGTTCAACGTCGTGAATAATCTAGACAGATGATTATGGTAAGGTGACATGACTAGAGGTCACTTAGTGTTCGAGAAGAGAGCTGTTGATTGATATTGAGTCACATCAATGTGCATATATAAGGTTGCTTGTTGTTGTAGAGCAAGTTGCATTAGACACACAAAGCGTTTACTATCGAAATGGGTCTCTTAACACTATACTGCATAGTTGTCTAAGGGAATAAAAATATTGATCAAAAGGTGGGTACAGCACTACGAAGAACTATTGATAAGATCAGCCCCACTGAACCCACCTTTCATCGAAGTAGCAGCCACAAATTTCTCTATTAACACTGACCCACCAACAGTCAAAAAAATCAAAATGGCCATCCCGGTGGCAAATGTGAATAGAGTTATGTTATATGGAGCAGAAACTTGTACACAGATTTATGAAAATCATCATCCAAAAGATACCAGTATTTATAAACAACTTTCTACGTCAGGTACTTTGGATAAGTTCGCCAGATACCATCAACAACAACCTTCTGTGACAGAGAACAAGCCAGCCAAAATTCAGGTGAGAAAGAAATCAGTAAAATACGCTGGATATGGATAGGACATACATTGATAAATTCATGAAACTATATCACAGGACAAGCACCAACTTGGAATCTTGAGGGTCATAGGAAAAGAGAAAGACAAAAAAGTACATTGCTTTGGGAATTGGCGACAGAAATGAAGAGAATGAATAGCGCGTGGGAACAGCTGGTAAGAAAAGCCCATTAGAGTGTTGGTTTGAATATACTGGTCGGCAGCATATGCTCCAAGTTGGATAACAGGTATCAATTAATTGGTTGATTTGATCACCAGAAGATATTAAGCTCCTTCCTGTGTACAGAAACAGCCATTCAACCCTTCATTAGTTTTCGTTGATTATATGTGAATGCATTGACAAGTATGTGTGATCAGATTATTCGAAGAGTTTAGCTCAAATTCATCACAGTTTTCAGTTTTTCTTCAGTTTCTTATTACATTATCAAAATTGAACTGTATCATACTATGTTAAATTTAGTTGATTTACCATCTTAAGAAACAAGATTTAATGTAAGCGGTCGCTTTCTAGAAGGATCTAGTCCTAATTTAATGTATCTAGTTTTGTAATTTAAAGCACAATTGCTCTCAAAGAATACGAAGTCTACATCGAAACCGAATAGATTCTTGTCTAATTTTATCCATAGTACAATTAATAATCACTGAGAATAAAAATTTATTATCCCAGTAATAGTTGAATGTATACTTTGTAAAGTTGAATTTCAGAATCCCTGTAGTGAAAATTACACATTATGTAACTCAGATGTCATTTAGTTGTCGGTATAGAAACCTACTCGATAAAAGAAAATTTATATGAATATTTCTTTATAGTGTATGTTCATCAAGCCATACAGACAGTATCACGTGAATTTTTTTGTTTAAATTTTGTAGCCAACTACCCATAATTTTGATTTCGCTGCTTCTGAAATCTAATTACAACAAATTTGTAAGCGATTTCATACTGTTTACTTGTGTATTTATTGTTCTATTAGGTTACAACGAAACAGTCATCGGCGAAGAATGTTCTCTTCGATAAATTCTCACCAAACTGTTCAAAGTGAGTGAATAACAAATTGTAGGACAGAAATATCATGTAAACTAGACTACGGTCTTTGAACTAGGTATTGTTATTTGTCAACATGACTAATTCCTAATTGTAACTTCAGACAGTTTGTACGTAAACTGGGATTGTCCAGGTGGTCATAATGACTATCGAAATGATGATATTGGAAATAGGGTAAAATATAGATAATCAATATGAATACAAATTATTACAGGTATTTCGACGAAATAAGACTAAGTCAATCAATAATTCACTCAATCCATATTACTTCATGTGGAGCGTCGGCCGCTGACTAGCATTTTTCAACTTAATCACTCTTAACCTCACCTTCCCAATCCTTCCCAAATACTGTTCATTCTGCTATTCATGTCTGCCTCCAATTCCCAAAGCAATGTATACCTTGGTCTTCCTTTTCTGTTAGTGTTTGTGTCGTGAAGCAGTTTAAGGATTTCTTCAATGTGTGTTCCATCTACCTTCAGCTAACCAAAAAATAGGACTAAGTGTAATGTATAAAATAACGTGAAATTGTAAAATTAAAAGTAAGTGTTCATTAAAGTTATTTATGTGATTATAGGATGAATAATAATGAAACAAAGATGTTAGTTGTAACAGTGGTAATATTCGTTAAGAAGCTCTAAGTTAGGAAGATATAAAGAAGAGATAATTGACATTCCGATTAAGTAAATCGGGTTAGTATTCACATAATGAATTTTTGGTTAAATATTTCCCATGGTGATAAAAGTGACAGAACTTAATTCTCCCGAACATAAAGTTCAGGTAGTTTTAATCCGATTAATTTTTGTTTGTGCCGTTTGAAAACATTTGAATCTTATCGACGTCAGTAGACTATATATTTTTGAAAATGATTGATTGATGCTTACAGTATGACTTGTTTTAGCTAAACAGGCAAGTGATTAGCTATTGACTGTCTTTTGATTGACGAAGCAGCGAATCTTCATCAGTCGAGGTGGTTAGGACATGTTTAAGGTATGTCCCATTACTACCTACCTCGACGAGCAATGCTGTCTAGCGTCGGAGTAGGCTTGAAAAGAGCTAGGGGTGACCAAATCAAAACATGGCATTAGTGCATGAAGTCATTAACTATTTGGTGAGCCATGTTAATAGGTGCAGTCCACATGATAATTGTAACCAGTGGTTAGAAACTTTGGGTGGCATTGCTGAAAATCATTTGCAACGGATCAGGTGCATTCATTCAGTGTCTACCTTCGAATCGTAAGCTTCTGAACTGGTCATAACTTTTTTTACTGGATTATATATTTTCTTAAATCTTATCTTCGATCTTCAACTCTTTTTATTAATACTAACTCTATTACTATCTCCACCATTTAAAAATTTAGCCAGTCAGTGTCATCCATTTTTTTAAAATGGTACATGACAAACTCAATTGATGTAGGCATGTATCAAGTTCTTAGTTTTAACTGACTAACAGATTAACTGTCTTAACCACACCTTTTTAATCATTCATAATAACAGTAAGCGGAAAGTGTTAGGGAGGAGGTGTTCAGTGTTCACAAGCACATAAACATCAACCATTTTATAACTTAATGTAAATCTTATTTCATTACAAATTACAATTATTATTATTATTGTTTTAACTTCAACAATATGAATATCATAACATAATCTAATTTCTTGAAATCATCTAATTTCTTCATATTCAATTTCTTTCATTCTTTTTTTGGGTTGAACATTGAATGCAAATTAAAACAAAAATAGCCGAATCATTTAAAAACATTTCAATGTTTAACTTCATTAAAATAAATAAATATTGGATCCATTAAGAAAGAAATTGATATAAAAAGCTGCATTCAATTAAGTAATTACAATTGATACAAATAAAATAGAAATAAATGTATTTACTATGTATTGTATTCTACGGAATTATTTATCATTGTATACAATTAATTAATGGTACATGTTCACCACCATCTGATTACACTTTGGTAATGATCATTCAGATTATCCTCATTTAGCTTAGAGATATGCTGTAGTGGAAAAAGGGAATTCATTACAAACTCGTCAATTACAGAAATCATCAAATCTTAAAATTATTATATTTTATACAAGTTATTTCAATCAACTAAATGATAGTAATGTAATCAAAGTAAGTATATGATTTAGTGTAAATTATGAAATGATGTTTGCTTAAAATGATGGCCTCTTTTACTGATTTGTATCATTTAAGGGTATATTTGTTATAGTGTAATGTAGTATTTGGAATAGTGAATTACAATTGTGGGGGTTGTTGTGGATATGGTTAATTTGTCAATACTGATATCACGAATTGATCTGAAGCAGACAACCATTGATCACCTGGAATCACTCGACAGCTGCTTTGTTCAAGTATAGGACTCTAGCAGTGTGCATCCACAACACTGTAGGGAATCGAACCAAGGACCCTGTGGCTTTGCTACGAGCGCTTTACCATTGGACCATTGAGCCGGATTCTAACGGTTGATATTTCTAATTCAGTCAATTCGTGATAGGTTTGCGCGACCTCATCCATTGTCATGGGTGGGTAACTGCTTCACACCCGACAAGATTGAACTTCACCGGTCATGTCTTCACACTAGAACATTGACAAATTAACTATCTCCACAACAACCCCCTTAATTGTAACTAAATATCAGCTCACTAGTTACTAGCTCCTTGAGGTAATTCCTGGAGTTGTAGTGTATAGACGTGACAAGTGGAGTTCAACTGTGTCGGGTGTGGGGCAGTTACCCACCAATAACAATAGACGAAGTCATGCAAACGTATAACAAATGGACTGAATTAGAAATATCAACTGTTAGGGTCCGACTTACTGGTTCAGCGGTAGGGCGTTTGACGAGGAGTCAGAGGTCCTGGGTTCGATCCCCGACGGGGTTGTGGATGCGCAATGCTGAGGAATTTCATACTAAGACGAAACAACTGTCCAGTGCTTCCAGGTGATCAATGGTTATCTGATTTAGATCAATTCGTAAAATCAGCATTGACAAATAGCGAATTAGTTGACTGAAATAATTGGAAATTATAGGAAAGTATATAAATTGATCTATTGGTCAAATTTATTATTAATGTGGTCATAATGGGTTCCATTCTGTGGCAAACAGCTAAGTAGATATTAATTGTCAATGGAGGAATTCGCCTTATCAAATGAAACAAAATGTATGATAACACCTAATGGAATAAAATACAATATATGTCAAATGTTATTATATACTACTTATAAGTAGAAGAAAAATTACAGATGAGCAATTTTGTGCGCAGTTTGAAAAAGCTACTTTTATAGAACAAACAGCAAAGAGTAATTATAAAAATGAAATATGGATAACTTCGTCATCAGACACTAACAATTAGAAATCTATGAAAATTTCATTATTATAGCCACGATATGGCATATGCAAACAACTATCTTCAGTGAACTACACAGTTACAAAATGGGAAATGGTAAAATTCTGCTTAAATAACTCCCAAAATATGTCGGTTGTAAATTTAAAACCTCACTTAAAAGCATATCTGTGAATAATCACTAACTGCTTCTAGGTATCCTAATGCATACAATAATGCTATAAACAAAGCGGATCAAATCATGTAGGTATACAATAACACAATAAACAAAATAGCATGTTGGCTTGAGTCTGATGATAAGAATAAAAATGATGATGACATGTATTATGTGACATGAGAAATGGTGTTAGGGTAAGTGTGATAATGTTGATTAGAGATTAATATGAATTTGGGAGAGACACTGATCGGTTAATACTTGAGATAAGAAATTGGTATGAATTGAGTAAGATGAATATATGATTAAGAATAAGACAGTGGAGAGATGAATAAAAAGCGGGGAGAGGGGAGGGATTTCGGAGCAAGAGTCTATAACAACCAGGTTATGTAATGGTTAGTACGGTCGTGGGATCTGATAGATCGAGAGACTGAACATACCTCATCAAGTTAGTTTTTCCATGGTCAATCTCCATAGCTTCAGTTAAGTATATAAGCTATAATCTTTCTTTTAGAGATAAGTAATTTTGGTTGTGTTGCAAAATCGATAATGAATCTACTATTTTAATTCTACATTCGGTGTCGATCAAATATGTCATTGTGGTTTTGTTGGTGGACATTGTTACTCTGTTTTCCAAATGTGCCTGTACATGTTCACAAATGTGTAAGAACAAACACTCATTAGTGCGGTTGACTTAGGTAACCTCACAGAAGCACTTGGATTGGTATACACACATTGAAGTGTTCACCTTCCATGTTTTTTCAATGATTTATTAAGTGAATACTGGATTGCTTTCAAAGGTAGACTGTATTTTAGCTTTGTTATTCATTTTTTCGACTGAACTTTATTGTCTACTAGTTTCGAATGTAACAGCGATATCCCCTATAAAATCCAGTTGTAGTTAAAAAGGGTTTTCTTACTGGTAGTGGCATATTTCGCCGATTTTGGTTTCACTAATATACTTTTTGTGGAAGTGGGCTAGATACCAGTAATTTCGTTGTTTCTTCTTCAGTTTTCACGCACTTCAATGTTTATTCTACCTTCCGGACAACAAATCCTGATTCTGTGATTGAAACATTTAATAAGATTAGATTTTGTGTCTAGTCGGTTGATATTATAGAAATGAGTATATTAACATTTTAATGCTTTCTTTCCAAATATATCTCTTTCTGTAGACCCGAATGTCTATACTTCATAGTACACTCCAAAAGTACTGTGCTGTTTTCGTGTTCATAAATGTCCATTAAAGATCAGTAATAAATAAAGTTCGTCTTACAAACCATGGAAAACATTTGAAGTCACATTTCTGATCTTTTCAAATTCAAATAATACTACTCAATTCTAATTCCACTTACAAAGAAGTAGTATAACAGAACATTCAGGTTTTCTTAAATTTTATAACAAATACACATAGTCATAAAAGTTGTTTCCAGTTATAAGGAAGTTGTTTTCCGTCATTAATGAAATACATGTATTACATAACAATATCAATGTTCACTTGATAAGAAGAAGAGAAGTTAACTTGTAGTAACAATAAGATTAAGTAAATGTTTTAGCATAAGATAAAGTGAATAACATAACATTGATAAACAATTCAGCACAGAAAGTAGGTCAAGAAGACCTAAAATAAACTTGTCAAAGTTAAATTAGTAGATGAAGTTATGTAGTAGGAATTGTGTAAGTAATTAGTTCAAATACATGCCAACTAAGTGTATGAAGTTATAAATAATCATAAGATTAACAACGATATTACATACTTCGTTTCATACAGACTACTAATATTAGTAGCAATCACTATTGAATGTCTAATGTGTTGAAGATAAGATTAAACGTCATCAGTGTAACTTGATCATATGCATTAATTTGGTCTATTACATCAGTACTATAAATAAAGTGTAATACAATAGAGTCGTATATAGAATAAGTTTGATTCTTCAAACATTAAAGAAAGTTGTTCGTTAATACATTAACTGTCATATTATCAAAATGCTTAATTATTAGTTCTTCTCTTACGATAATTGTGTTTTTTGCAGGCACCTATTTATGTTGAAAACAACAGTTTATCATCTATCAGTTGTGCAATCATCACCAGTCAACTAAAATCAAGTCGATGGTTGCGCCTCTGCCCTATGTCCACTCAGTCTCAATCCGGAATAAAAAGAACACAACACAACAGACCAACCAGACAGAATCAAATTATATTTCACAGGTTCCTGTATATGTATACATAAAATTAGACCACACAGTCAACCAGTTAGGAAACTAACATTAATACAAAATAGGAGTAATAGTGAATGTGAACTGAAGTTCATATACACAATTGATTAACCATAGTTCATCAATGAGATATGACATAATAACAGTTAATGTGTCAAATGGAAGAATAGGGCAGGGGAACTGAATGATAATAGAAATAAATGATTTCCTCTGAATATGACCAAAAATACTGAAAAAGTCTACAGATAAATAGCTCTCGAAGATAAACAATCTCCTTGAGGTGCTCAGCATATCAACTTGTAATTAGTTCTTCAAAGTAGAAAAGTTCTAAAAGAAAAGAGTTTAATTATAAATACTTTCAATTATAATGAATAGGTTACTAGATAAACATTTCGTTGATTCGAGGTGTAATAATTTGAGTCAATTCAGAAATTACTTAGAATTTCAGTAGAGTATCTACATCCAACAAACTTAAAAAAACAACGCGACGACTAAAGGAAGAGGTAAACCAACAACTTAGTAAACACTTTAAATGTACTTTCATTCTATAATAGAATCCATAGATTAAAATAAGAAATTATACAAGCGTAATGGATAAACCTATTGACAATCAGATGTAAAAATCATAAAACGGCTTAAAATTTATTGGAGAAAGATGTTTTGAAAAATTAAGTAGTATATAAGTAATATGATATACAGTTACATTAAACAAACTCATAATTGCAAGAATCAGTTTTAAATTTAATTTAATAATATCAATCATTTTATTCATTATTTAGACAAAGATTATTTTTCCAGCAGTTAAATTTTGGCAGAATTCCTTAAAAGTACGAAATGCTTCAAGTGACTTGTTTTATGTTCAAAGGTTAGTTAGTATATGAAGAATTTTCCAGATAAATGTAAACATTCAAAATAAATCGCTTACAGTTTTTGCATTATTACACTTGAAAACGAGAACAAGACCGATGATAATCATAGTAGAATGGTATGAATTTGATTTAGACTATTATTGTTCATTGTCTACTTTATAACTTACAACTGAAGACTCTTACACTTGAATGAAACAGGTGTTCAGTGCTTTCTGGTTCGCAATAATTGTCTGACTTACCTTGAAGCACCGGATAGGTGTTTCATCCAAGTATGGGACTCTTCAGCAGTGCGCAACCTGGACCCCACCGGGGGTCGAACCCAGGACCCTCTCTCTCCGTGGCGAAGGCTTTACCACTGGATCAACGAGTTGGCTCCTAACGGTTGATATTTCAAATCCAGTCATTTCGTGATGCGCATCGCTAAAGAATCCCATACTAGGACGAAACAGCTGACCGGTGCCTCCAGGTGATCAGTGGTTGTTTAGTTCAGATGAATTCATAATATCAGGATTATCAGTTAAATATCTCCACAACCGCCAAATGAAATTATATTAGTTTTACATATTGATAGGCCATTTGTAAATGCTTCTCATAATCTGGTAATCAGTTACTATTTCTAATATCATGTCTTATGAAGAAAATCTGTTAGGGATTCAAAATCCCTAAAAAAAATACAATTGTTCATCAAATCTAGTCGCATTGATTTCTTTTGCAAGTTTGATATTTCAACTGTCATCACACTTATGTGAGTTAATGTGGATCATACTGCCGAGTACGTTTGACAACACTTATTTCTATTATTATTAATGATGATATTTTCAATTCAATGAATAAGTACTATGAACATATGAATATTTTGTATTAATACGCATGAGTTAAATGTTTGTAGTCCGTCTGCCAGGCTGATTGTAGAATTATCGCTTCTTCCTAACGTTGAACTTATTCCTCTAGTTAGCAGTGCTGAGGCACTGTAAAGTAGCTTAGTTTACCTGTTGTTGTGTCGCGGGTTATTTGTTTGCTACCGGGTATCGAAGTGTTTTCTTAATTCGCAAAACCTTAACAAAATCTACTTTTCAACAGTAGAAAATTTGCTTCCTTCTTTTCTTGTCTTTTCATATTTACTCATGAATTTTTAGAAATAACCATTTTTCTGAAGTTAATTCTTTTTCAATCTTCTCCTCTGAACATAACCTATGTATATTTGATTAAATAAAACTGGAACTAAAGTTCATTTATGACTTGTTGAACAGGAGCTGTTATAACTCAAACAGACTCCGAACCTCCCCCCCCCAACCCAAGATATTCATTCGGTGAATAATTCTATGAATCTGATTATTCTCAGTGTGTCGATATATAAAGATCTATAGACGAAAACATCTTTTGTGTTCATATCTCAACGGTTATCGTATATTAGAATGAGCTTCATTGAGGCTATTAAGTATGTGAGAAGCATGTTTGTAATTAGTGCAAACAACAAGTTTGTACTCAAAATACCACACATACAAATTTGTCTAACTGATAATTGACTTCAGTTTTGTCTGTTTTACATTACCCATAAATATGCTTAATAAGGTTGGATTCACTAGGTCATTCATAGTAACTCCGTTAATTTGGTAACATAGAATACTAATAAACTGAATATCCTTGGTACACAGTAGGAGGTGTTTGAAATCATTTTATGCAGTAGAAGAAGGCCTTTTTTTTCCACAAATAATTGAAATAGTTTCTAGCAGGGACATTGTGGCAAACAATGTTGATATGCAGGTGATGTTAACATTCTGAAGAATTCGAGAAAATAGAAAGGTGTTTCGGAAAATACTGACAGCTACATCCCTCGGTGAACTTAGTTCTAACAATCGAGCATGATTGTGAAATAGAGAGTTAACCACTGACATTATTTGTCATGTATGAATTCATATCATTTTGTTATGAATGTCATTCATGTTATTTTGTTAAAATAAAAAATAATTTAATCAACTAGAATACATTTGGATACAGGTGTATCCGACTGAAGAGTCACAAATGAGGCGAAACGCGCATCTTGGATTTCGCTTAACAGTCGCAATCCACCTCAATCAATTTAATCAACGAAATTATTTTACATGCCCTTACAATATCATATTCTATATGAGCAAGTACTTCAGCAATTGACAACAACGATGTATGCGATGAAAGTTACTGAAGAACCAACACTGGTATAATGTGAAACATTTAGAACCGAGCATAATAAACAATTTTGTTTTACAAAAGACATAGGCACTCCTTAGGCAATAACTCAGTCTAATACCATTCTAGGGGTTAACAGTTTTGGGAAATTACGAATATCTAAACAAGATGTCAATAATCTGGCAATGAGATTTTTACTACATGGTTTATCGATCTTATTATAACATGATCGTAACAAATTAGACTACAGGCTGTCTGGACTCAGTAGTCTAGTGGTGAATACAATGACGTTTGGCACGAATCGAACTGAATTCCGGTCCCAGCGTGAACATCAACACTTGGATACAGACGCATCCAGCTGACTAGTCTCGAACAGGACAAAACTCGATTTCTGAATACCGCAAGCCACCCACAATCCGATTCAAATAGCACTTAAAAAACTATTTATGTGTCGACGTGATCTGTTCAGGATGCACTAATGTCAATAAAGACTGATCAATTTCAGTCCATAACAAATCAATGGAAAGATTCCAATACATTCAAATTACAGTTTTTCCACGCACTGTGTAATCTTTCAGTTAATACTAACTTATACTAGAATGAAACAACTGTCCACTGCTTCATGGTTTTCAATGGTGCTCAACTGTTATCAATATGCGACTAATACAGTTAACTAAACTAAGTATCTATCTCCATATAACCATTTCAATTAAACTATAAATTAATTATTAGGATATTTACTTTTTCATTTTAAATTTACAATTAGTAAAGATAAAATGTTAAACGAGGTGAAGAACTGTTGAAACATCCAATTAATAAATATGATAATCTAATCAGTCGAAATAGGCCAGTTAATAAAGTCACGTATTAAACTCCCCACTATCCAGGTATATCATCTGTTATACTTTAGAGATGCAAATGGAAATCCTTTATGGAAATATTAAATGACACATCGTTCTTTTCTTAACAATATTATTGATAAATCAATGTGACTAATAGACATAGTGCTACTTTAAATCACAAGAAAGCTGAATTGACCTCATTACTAATGTGGAAATACCAACTTCACATCCTTCGCGTTCTCTGATCCGTATCGGCTGTGGGCTTGCTTTCCTTGGTTGTCTTCGATTCACCCATCTATTCTAATCAAGCTATGCTCCTTGCCACCTCGCAACTTGCCTCATATGCTGTTTACTGATTCTTTACAATTTCCTGGGACGTTCCCCCTCACCTACTACTTATGAGTAGTATCTACCACACTAATACCATTTACTATAATAACTAAAAAGTATATCTGTTAGTACACATCAATACTTAACTTTTCATCTATATTTCTATGTGATAAAAAGGTACTGTGAAGATAACAGTTACTATTACTTTCGAAATAATGGAACTAAATACTGTGATAGATCACAATGTCGTCGTACAGAAAAATGTCAAAATGTTGATATACCAATAGAATATATGTCGGTGAGTTCATTTTACACTTTACTATCACACTTGATAATGTTTTACATTGATTTCAAGCTAAGTCATTAGTTCTGCAAATCAGATTAAGTGAATATTTATCTAAAGTAATCAGTCTAATTTGATAAATTTGGATAGTACAATATGACAAAGTATTTCAATGCTAAGTACTACATTTACGTATTACATTTTGAATAACCTTATCATGCAAATGTGAAGACAACTAGTCCTGTTGTATGGAACTGAAGCTTGCATCAACCAGCTTCCAGTTGAGGAAGAAATTAGGAAAAGACGCTGGAGGTGGATAGGACACATATTGAGGAAACCACCAAACTGTGTCACAAGACAAGCATTTATATGGAATCCTGTAGGCCAAATGAAAGGAGGAAGACACAAGAACACGTTGCGTTGCTAATTGAAGACAGACATAAAAAAGAATGAAGAGCTCTTGGGAAGGGCTGGAAAGCTCAGGACAGAGTTAGTTGAAGAATACTGATCGGTAGCCTATGCTCCCCATAGGGTAACAGGTATTGATTGATTGATTGATTCTCATATACAAGCTTTCAATTTTCATATTACGAATTGATCTAAATCAGACAATCATTGATCACTGGAAAGCAGTGAACAGCTGTTTTGTTCTAGTATGGCATTAATAGAGGAAAAATAAACGTCAGTTAGTCAGTCAGACGATAATGTAGGACAACATAGGTGATATAAAAATATTGTGAATCACAAACTTTTCTGGGTATAATAGTAATAATATCAGGGTAAATCTAGTGTAAGAAGAAACTATTTATGAACACAAAAGTAGGAAAAATTTTGACTTCAGCATAGCCAAGGCTTCCATAGACTTTAGTATACGTCCACAAACAACTTATTTAGAACACCCTAAAGCTGATTACCTAAATCAATTTTATGTGAATGTTGAGAAAGCAATTATTACTGAGGTTGATGAAACAGCCATCAGAAAAAAGAAATATAATAGTGGAAGAAATATCAAAACGAAATGATAAAGTATCACGTTATTACGAATTATGATAGAACTTCTGGTAAGAGATATTTCGAATATTTTCCGAATATAGTAGCAATCACTCTAATTCCAATTATTCAACTGTGTGTTCTTCCAGGGACAATTATATACGCTCATGGCTGGGAAGGTTACTAGTCTCTAAGGGGACTTGGTTATGTGCATCCTACCATATTTCATCAAATACGTTTTGTGGATGCAATCACGGGCATGAAAACCCAAAACATAGAGGCCTATCGGTCTCGATTTATAGAGTTCTCCAGACCCCATTTATAAAAATAATGCAATTTGTAGATATATGGATGCGTTTTTATGCAGAACACACAATGTCTTTACAAGGGATACAACTAATTTTAATTTTATTATATTTATTCATCATGTCAAAATTAGTCAATCAATTCATGATACCTCACATATAGCCGACAAGCATTATCCGACCGACTCTGTCTTGGGCATTCCTTCCCAGATTTTACCAAGTGGTATTTATTCTTTTCATACCTGCCTCCAATTCCTAATTCAATGTATTGTTTCATCTTTTTCTCCTCCTTTCATCTTAAGGAATTCATGTTAAAGCTTGTCTTGTGATACAGTTTGATGGTTTCCTCAGTGTGTATCATATTCAACTCCAGTATCTTTTCGTAACTTCTTCCTCGACTGGGAGTTGATTTGTTTTTTATCACAGAAGGTAGTTGTTGATGGTATCTGACCAACGGATCTGAAGCATCTTGCACAGATAGCTATTTATAAATATTTGTATTATTTTGATGGATATTATTCGTTGTTTTCTAAAAACTTTCTGGACCATGCAACAGAACTCTGTTCATATCTGTATTGAAAATCCTGACTTTGATGTTTGTTAACCACCAGTTAGAGTTCTCAATGTTTCTCTGTTATTATTCTTTGCCCTACACTGGTATTTCAATGGGATCTAATACATCTTCCTGATCAGACTTCTTGCTGGCTTCTCCGCCCTTCTGGTACTAAGGGATACAATACACAACTACTAATACTACTGTTGAGTTCTTACTACATTACTAATAATACTGCAATTGATTTATTATGCTGAATTCTATAAATGTTACACTCCAATCACGTTAGTTATATTTTTATTTTATTTTCTTAATTTAAAGGAATGCTACCAGAAAGTTTCTGGACATCTTACGTTACGTTATAACAAAGGAAAGGGATTATCCAGAAATAGCTATCTCTTAATTGTTGATAGTCAAAACAAAGGAAGCTGTTATTCAGGAGTTACAAATGCTTTTGCTGGTGCATGCATTACGGATCCAAATACAGACAGGTAGGATAGATTTAGGAAGAAAGAATATTTTAAGTACATTTTCTTTGTTTCAATAATTTATTATGATCAGGTGTTGTTGACAAACTTCACCTACGCTCCTTTCTACTAAATCACGAAGAATTATCTCATGAGGTTATATGCAGTCTCATATTGATTATGATTGAGTCGATTCACGAAATCAAATACATTCTACAATCTGAAAAGAACGGCATAAATATGATGAATTCCCGACTTTTGGATTTTATCTGTAATTGTCATTAGCAGATACTTGCAAAAAGTATTTGGTTTGATTGCAATAAAGGTGTTCAGTTCAGGTTTTTTAGTCCTTGTACCGATATCTTGAGACAAAAGCAATTTTACAACTGTGAACTTAAGATCAGATAGTTTTTTCTAATGAGCTATTATTATCAACCATATCTTTGACTGTTTCATGTGTATACTGAAGTGTTAAGCTTGGTTTGGAAGTATGTTTTCATGTAAACCTAACAAATTATCAAAGCCTTGTTTCAGCATTCCTATTGAGATACATAATGATGAAACTAAATAATCAAGAATCAGGTATTAAAACACTATACGTTTATGCTTAGTGACAAGCAATCACAACTATAAATTAGTGCATAAAATGTTAACAGAAAAATGTTCGTCACAATGCTATGTTTACGTCAATGTCTTGCACTACCTATCTGTATAGACATATCAAGAGGGTTATATATATTACTCAATTACTCAGTTAGTCTTCATTGATGTCACCCGGAACATATCATCACCGAAATATTTGAATGCTCTGTAGAGTAACCGTAGCACTGCAACGTTGAAGTATGCAATGGTTTTTAAATTATTACATGAATTTACTCTTAAGTTCCTAATTTCTTCTATTTATTGCAATGATGGATTATTTATGGTGTATTGTTAGTTATTACCGTGGCTGATGTACATTAGCGAACTTATATTTCAACTAACATACAACCCTCTTACCCTAACTTTGAGACCATCGAACTAATTCATCAAAATCAGATTGAAGAGAAAGCTGATTAGTTTCATTTCATATTATGTGCCAGACATTTACGTGCCATCAATTATCATAATCAGGGCTAAAAATTAAAGCCCTGTTTTTCGGAACATCGCTCTATCTATTTCTATACATGTAATGGCTTGTATACATTTAGCTGATAGAAAACTTAATAAAATATACTGAATTCAGAATGTTTTATATGTATCGTTGCGCTTACTATGATCTCGAGATTAGTTCACCACAAATCAGACTTACAGTACATGAATATTAGTGTACAGAGATATCACGTAATCCATATGGAATTGATAATGAATGTCAGTTTCACCAAAAAACATGATGTTTAATCTGTATCTGATTTCAGTGTAAAAAATGGATCATATTGAATCTAACTATGAGAAGTTCCGCTTCACAGTCATCAAGCTTCCATAATAACTTACTCAATTACTTGTGCAGTCTGATCGTAACTATCCTTAAAATACACTAGGCGCCCAAATTTTGTAAATAATTTTGTTCAGTTTTGGACGAAAATACCGATAAAATATCCTTACAATGGACATTAAACTTTTGGATTTCATTTCATGTTACTTATTAGTAGGCAAAATAATTAATGAACAATTTTATGTCCATTTCATAAAGTGAGAAATGTGATGTACCACGATTTGCAAGTTGATCGTCGTCTATTAATGAGCATTGTTCAAGTTGGAATGTGACTGGTAAGCTGAATTCAGAAGACGAGTTTCGTCCTATTTGGGACATGTCAGTTGGGTGTATCTGTATCCCAATGTTGATGTTCACATCCGGATTCGAATTCAGTTCGTTTCGTGCCAAAATATACCATGTTTTGTACTAGGCTTGACAATTGTAATCCAATTCAAACAACCCTTGTATACTACTGTTATATCGTGGCAGTTCGCTCAGGATGCCCATATGGCAACAGAGACTGACCAGTTTGAGTCCATAACAAATCAACAGAAATATCTAAGTATATTCAAAATATGTTACTGAACAATTTTAGATCGAAACTATTGATTGTTAGAAAAAGATGAATATCAACTCTTAAAGTGTAGTAAAAAATTGACAATTACCCTTCTCGTCTTTTTGATTCCTAATAAAATTGCTAATCTGCTAATAAGTAGTATAAGGAAACATCCACAATTTGTTGAATTGTTTATAGATAATTATAATACAAATACAAATTTGAGCTTCGCATACATTTATAAATATTCAAAATTCATTCTCACTAGTGTGTATAAGAAAGTATATCAGCCTATATTTGTTTAGTTAATCAACTATTTATTATTTTGTCCCACTGGATTGTTGGAAGCTATGTGGTAGATTGAAGTATAATATTCTCAGTGGTCCGTAATATTCCATAAAGCTTTCTGGATAGAACTTTTCTGCTGTTACTTATGTATACCATTAGCTATATGTATTTGAACCAACAATCCTAGTCTATGTATTCGATGTAAGTGTATAATACTCCTATCTCTTTTACGACCATATACATATTGACAATCATTTTGCCAGTTTCTTCACTTACATGGTGGTGCGATATTACTCGCTCTTCTTTGTATACATCTTCTTCATTCTTTTCATATCTAAACCGATTATTTGTGCACTTTCTAAAGTAGACTGACATTATAAATATTGCCATTACAGGTTTAGCTAGATCAATTTCTTAAGCTTCTACGCATTTCGTATATCGAATTGTTTATCAAATTATCATTATTTTTAATAATTTTGATAATAATATTGTCATTTATGCCTTCTGATCCTGTGCCTGACAATAACCTCGATTTCCGGCAGAAAACATCTCACACTTTATTTTTAAATGTCTGTGAATACAGTATCTTTTTGTCTACAGATAGCGACACCAAATGAAAATGACTATTTACTTACTGAAACGTTCTATTTACAATAATACAGTATATTACGAATAGCTTATATATTAGTGTACTTACTTATGGTTTTTTTTCCACGAGAGAAATCAATATTAGCCTGGCTTCTCTTAATTTACTTCTTATCTTCTGTGAATTGTAAATACCGTTTGTTGCTTACTCCTCCAAAAGTAACCTCGTCGGCTGTTTGCTATTGCAATTATTACTCGACGTTACGTCATAATATATATGGCTATTGTTATCAATTTGTATATTTTATTTCATACTATTAAATATATAGCACACCTATTTTAATATTATCCTGTACATTAACAGATTACTACAAACAGTTTAACATTTTGTTCATAAAAACCACTCTATTTTATATCGACTCCTGATGAAGGTTTAACTGACGAAACAACATTGTCAATGTATGTATGTACTCGATTTCATACAATATGAATTTACATTAATTATGAATTGATTACCCCCATATTAACATCTTCAAAAATAATAATCAACTTTTCTTATTTACAGACCACTTATAGGTTATGTGAACTTTTGCCCACTTAAAACATCGATGAAATATCCTAGAAATAGAGTTTTGTTGGGTACTGCTAAACATGAAATTGCACATGCACTTGTAAGTATTAACTACTTAATCATTATGATATAAAAAGCATGGTATATCTTATTGTGTAGCTCCTTAGTTAACACTTATTTTACATTTTGACTAGTGATAAGATTATTTGATACATTATAATGGTTTCATATAATGAAAGAATGCCAATCTGTTACATTGATTCTATTCTCTCCTTCTTCTCATGCACCATGATCATAGATGTTTTCAGGAATAAAAATAAAAAAGTTCTTTACCTGGACAGTTGTGAACGTGATTATTTCAGTCGAATGACGGAAACTATCCTTAGAAGATACAAATTATGGATATTTTTCAGGAAATAAGCAATTAATATTTATAGCTATTTATACTACTCATTAGTAGGCATAAGTCAACGAGTGTTTTTATTTACATTGAGTTATTTCGAAGCAATTAGTTAGAATATCAATGAAGACTAATTTATAAAATATGACAAAAGACTTACATCGTTTCAGTTACTTTAATGAGTTCCAAAGGTTGGTTACATCTAATTCTAACCATTGTAAATTAACCAAGCAAAAGAATTACTGAGTTTCCTTCAATAATAAAATAATTAAGTCAAATCGGATCATGTGCTAATACAACATCGCAACAACCATGTTGGTTTCTTCAGTTCGTGGTGATAGTAAAAATAATAAAATAATGATGTAATGTTATTGGAATATGAAGACTGATATCAAAGTAACTATGACGATAGTGGTGAGAAATACATGGAACTTCTTGGAGATAATAACAGGTAAATGAAAATGCTGAGAAATTAATGTGAATCGGGAAAAGTGAATGTATAATTAGGAATGAGACAGCCCAGAGATAAGTAGAAAGCTCGTTTGTGGAATAAAATCGTACTACAATTGGCTTTTTTAAGCCATTGGGAGGAGTTGTAAGTGATGATACACTGTGAGGCTAAACATCCCTCTAGATGCACCATAGGTATTTTGGAGTCAATTTCAATGAATTTCACTAAGCATAGTGGCCGCGTTCTTGCTCATATAGACAAGTTATTCCGTACAAAATCAGGAATGCAACTTTTAATTTGATTTGACATTCACTGCTTACAAAGTGTAACAGTGTGTTTCTATTGATGGCTTTCGTTGATCCTTTCATCAGCCATGCCGGTACATACTCACGAGGACGTAAGAAAAGACCCATCTGCGGGCAACCAATTTAATCTGCTCCACAGAAACAGATGAATTTGTAAACATACATTGGAAGACCATCCTCCATATTTGTTCTTTAACCTGTTGAGTGAATACTGATTTGCTTGCTAAGATGCAGTGTATCTTGGCTGCTCTAGACATTTTTTTGTTGAAATTTAAAGTTTATTTTTTAGGACTCCATCTGCGATATCCCCTGTAAAGTTGATTCGTAAGTAAAGAGTTTCCTAACCTACTGTATCATACATTTTCGGAAAGATGAATTTTCAGCCTCTCTGTTTATCAAGACTCACAACTCACCAAGCGTTTAAATAAGTTGATTGTCAAATGGATTTAACAATAATTTTCTACATAATTGACTTGTATATAACCTATTTTAATGATTGAAATGACGTTATAATGAATGACAAACTGTAAGAGCCTAATGACGAAGATGCTGAAAACGATTGTTCTGTCGGATATTTTTTATTTCAAATTACTGCATTGGGAGTTTTTAACCACAACATAACACTTAAAATGAATAGTATGTTTTACAGTTGGTTACCCTTAGCTAATGTCTAGTTTGCTTTATTAGGAATGCTATTAATGATAACTTTAATATTCGAATACAAAATTTTATTCATAATAAAGTAAGGAATTCCTGGAATACTTTTTAAGAGCTTCATGACTTTTCCAATTAACCATTAAATGTTCAGATGATAGTAACATCTCTCATTATATAAAATATCAGCTGTGATGTAATCTCTTATAAAATCTCAATAATATGTTTGTAGAATGCAAATATTTAAGTTATACCAGTAACATTATGTGAGTTAATAATTAAATTATCGAGTTGAATTGTGACTGGCAAGCAAAATTTAGGACCCGTCAGTTGGATGTATCTGCATCTCAAAGTTGATGTACATTGCAAGACTTGAAATTCGTTCGTTTCGTGTCAAACACTAATGCCTTTACTACTAGGTCTTTGGGTCCATACGGCCAAATTTGCGCAATCTAATGGTTAACGATGTGGCTTTTGACATAAAACGAATTGAGCTTGAGTCCCACTGTGAATATCAACAATGGGATGCAGATACATCCAAATGACGAGCCCCAAGTAGGACGAAAAGCACGTTTTAGATCCCTCTTGAAAGTCATAATCCAACTCAAACAATACTTGTGAATTACCGCTAAATCGAGGCAATCCCTTAAAGAAGCAAATTGGTAAGGAAGTTTGAAAGATGAATCGTTGGTTTAAGTGAACTCAGAGTGTGCTTACTAGTTTACTTATTCGTGTAAGGTTACACGTAGAGTGTAGTTTCCAAACGGGTATCTGAACATCACCCTACAAGCTTATTTAACTAATACTGGAAATCGGTTAACAACTCAATCGTTAATCACTTAGTCAATTCAAGCTATGCGCTGTCTAGGGAATTAACTTTAATTAATGTGGTTAAAAAAACTGGTTCGAAAAGAGTTCAGGAAAAGAGTTTGTGTACAGCCTACAGAAGAAGGCGTTTGGCATTATAATATTTTCAGCTTGATGTATCTGTTTAAAGTAGTATATTCTATCTTTAACTTTACTATAATCTTAATACTCCACTATTCTTGCTCATTTTTTTCAAGGTTCTAATTGTTATGTAGGTTATTATCATCACTTATTAATCATCTTGCTAATATCCATCAAGTAGATAATTATCGTTTACATTGCTTTTAATACAGTTTAAAAACTTCTTTTGACTTTCTAAATCCACTATCTCACAATGTTTAATTAATATTGACAACTATATTATGTAATACAATAACGCTTTAGATGGTTACATGAAATACGCTCTCCTTCTACTTTATCAGATACTTGAGAATATGGCTAGTTTTTTCATTAGTTTGAAAAATAACTCAATGCTATTTTATAATAGATAGTCATTTGTTTAACTAACTGTAATTGCAAATGTACAACTCTGGTAAGTGATTTCATCTCAAAAAAATTCTTTACAGACCGATGTTAATAAGTTACAATTGAAAACCAGGGAGCATTGATCAGCTGTTTTGCTCCAGTACGGGACTCCTCAGCTATGCACACTCTTAATTCAATGCCTTTTTAACAATATCAATCTATGACGAATTCAATCATTTAAAACTCTATATCAGTCAACACAAACAACTTTCTCCGTTAAATTGTCTTTACTTAGATATAAAATACACTGAAAACGTCTCATCAACAAATTTTTATTAGTATGAAATTATGTTGTTTATTAGGTTTACATTCGGTAGTTATTGCATGTAGTTTTAAAAGTAATTAACACTATACGTAAATTATGTTCACAAATTATTTTTTCAAGGGTTTTGCACGGCAACATTTTGCATTTATGCGCGAAAGAGATGGAACACCTCGTACTGAAAGGGATCCTACAACCAAAAAACCATTACATCAGGATCAATATGGCATTTATACACCAAGGTAGGTTGCTTAAATTCATTTATTTGTAGAGCATTATTTAAAGGCAACATGAAAAAAGCATAAATCTTTTTATTTAGATACCATCAATAAAATAATGCATTATATAATCTGTTATGATATGAACTACAGTCTATCATGAATTAAGAAGATAGGAATCAATACTAGAAAATCTAGACTTTAAGGCCGTTTTTTCTATATCCATACGTTCTATTTGAGAGTCTTCGCATTCAAGTTTGATAGAGGAACATAAAAATATGTTAGCCAATAATAAACAAATCAAAGTTTATTTCATTCATTTGTTTAATTAATTAAAGAACCTGACAATACACAAGATCAATAAGAAGAATAACATTTATACAAAAGGAAGGATAACTAACGGATAAGATACATGATTTATTAGTTATAGCAGTTATTATTATTATTACTAGTAATAATAATAATAATAGCTCTATTCAATATTATGTTTAGTACAATATGAATTTTCAGCATACTGTGTCTCAACAAGTTACTCTTTCTACCACGTACGCGTCTTTTTATAGCCTTATTTAGCTAGAAAATGTCGAAGTAATTGACCAATTGACCATTTACAATCAGGTGCAGTAATTCGTACAGCACTATTTGTCAAATGTATGTAATGATCATCAATAGAATTAAATGAAAATCGTGTATTGGAGAAGCAAGCGAATCCATCTCAGTAAACCCATACACTTTCATTTGATTGAATAGAACATAAACACATAAATCAAATATAGGTCCGCATAATAAATATGGATTAGTTATATACTATAAGACAACATCGGTTTCAGGTAGTTCTGGATTCTTTGAACCACTAATAGTATGTTAATCATATTTCATTAGGGTATGCAATGTCCTTTAATCTACGGAATAGAAATATTCTTTAACCCAGTGATTCAGCAACAGGTTTTATTATTCATATATGTTGCCAGCCACCATTCTGTTTTCGTTTAGATCTAATTGAATGACTCATGATAAGTCGTAAACTTTTTATAAATGCGCGAGTGTACACAATATGATTTATGGACATGATTGGGTAATTAAAACACAACAGGAGGTGAAAAGTAAGTAGATTTTGGTAAAATGTGGTAGCCTAAGATTTCAAGCCCTCTAATTAAATTTAGTTTGTTTATAAAATTTGGAGCTAAACATAATCAACAGGTATGTTTCGGTTTATCGATAATCATATTGAGTATCGTTTCAACAGCTAATTTATATATGAACAAACATCTATCCGATTTAGTCCGTTGCTAACACTTCGATGAAACTTCCAATATTAGCCTATAAAGTATTTCAACATAACTGAAACAGCTGAAATAACTTCATATATTTTGCAAATAGTTCAATAGTACAAATTGTTACGAGGAAAAAAAATTTATAAAACTGAGTCTACATAGAATTGAAACGTAGCAAACAGGCTGTAATTATATTTACATGACTATCATATATTGATTAATGTTGACTTTGACAATCAAAGAATGCAAATTTTTTAATCAGCTTTGATAATCTAAGTTTAATGTATTAGAATGTCGATATCGTGTACATGGTTGTATTATATTTAGTGTTAAATATAAGCATCAATGCACATAAACGATAGATATTTTCAGAATATTAACTATATTCCATAAATTGACTTGAATTAATTAACAATCGAGAACTTGAAATTGGCATTTGCTTAATGTTTCATCCTATAATGGAACTTTCTGCAAACTACACATCAACGACTTCATCATGGCCTTGATTTAACAAGTGGAATTTGAGCATGTAATAGCCACTTAGTGATTGTAATCGTTGGTTGAAATTCGCGAGAACAAGCTCTAGATGCCTGTCGGATCAACGGTCTAATGATTAAAAGTTCACTGAGAAATCTAGAGATCCTTGATTAAATTATGTGCTAGAATCGTTAATGTACGCTCTGGATGAATGAAATACTTTTACAAAACAGATGTTCAATGGCAGTTCTTGGTTTTTGTTTCTTGTCTAACACACGATAACTCAGTCCAACTAGTGTTATCTAGTTCGAATTCAACATTCTAGACATTCGTCTGTTATAATTTTTAAAATACCTATACTATTTGGTAAAGGCAAGATAAATGAATTTTCTACGTATTGATGTTATTTACATATGTAAATCAAAATTTACACTACCTTAAAACAACCTTATTTTGTATAGTGACAAAACAGTGAAGGAGATAAACCGAACATGGGTTAGTGCAGTTGGAACATACTATAAAGTATTTGCATCATTTGTAACCGAATCATTACTTGTAAGTTTCTTATTTGAAAATTAAGATTGTTCAACGAAGATAATTCACCTTCTTGACGTTGTCATTTACTTTAGCTGTACAGTTGGAAATATTTAGTAAAGTTTTGTATATGATGATAATTTACAATAAATAAGAACAATCGCCTCAATATGTTGACGAAATCAAATGATAAGGAGTTGTAAGTCTTCAATTATCAGTTGTGAATTTAGTTGTAAAAAGTAATAAGAACTCGAATGTAAATCACAATAGTACTTCATTAAAATAGTTTCAAAACAATGAATAACAGTAATAGAGATCAACAGTAGATTAAGATCATTAGTGATCATGAATGATTGGACACGTTTCGTTTGTGCACATAGAATTAGCCTAAATTTTTGAATAATTAATGTCTCTACCAGGCACAGCTCATTTGATTTATACTCTATTTCAGCCAGTTTACCTCATTTAACAAGCCAATTGAAAGGAAGATTTGGTGCAGTGTGATCAGAAATTACAAGGCGTTTGTGTATAGATCCATAGATGTTTAGCATAACAAAATATGATAGTGTTCATAAATAAATTCTGAAATAGCTTGTCTTATGCGGTCAATGTAAATTGCTTGACAACACCTAAGTGAATTAACAAATGCTGAATGATATGATATAGAACAATGATTAATCTTTAGCACGTCTACGAACTTCTCTCAATTAGTCAATGCCTATTACCTATGACAAAGCATAGGCTACTGACCAGCATTCTATAACTAACCCTGTCCTAGGCTTTTCATTACAGTTCTTTCCAAGTACTATCCATTCTTTTCATATTCGCCTTCAATTCTCCAAGTAATGTTTTTTTCTTTAGTATTTCTATTTTCCTTTCGCCATAAAGTTTCCAAGTTAGTACTTGCATTGTGATACAGTTTGATGATTTCATCAAAATGTATCCTACCTCCATCCAGTATCTTTTCCTAATCTCTTCCTCTACTGGATTTCGGTTGGTTTGCTCACTACCACAGAACGTTGTTACGGATAGTATCTGGCCAAAGGATCCGAAGTATCTTGCTCAAACAACTGTTTGTAAATGCTTGCATCTTTGAAAGGATTTTTTACGTAGATCTTCAAGTTTCAGCTCCATACAATAGAACTGTCTTTACACCTATGTTAAAAATTGTGACTTTGAATTAGGCTAACAGCTGGTTCGAGTTCCAGATGTTTTGCAATTGTAAAAATGCTGCCCTCATTTTGCCAATACAAGCCTTCACATCTGCAACAGCTCATTCTTATTTATCGGTGATGTTGCCCAGATGTGTAAAGATTTCGAAATCTCCCAGAATTTCTCCGTCAAGTGTAACTTAGTTGGTGCTTGTTATGTTGTATCTATGGTACTTAGATTTCTTTTTGTGTATGTTGAGACCTACTGTTGGCTGCCGAGTCTGCAGCCGCTACACTGTCCGTCCTTATTTGCTTTTGCTCTTTAAAATTAGTTTCAAGTAAAGAAACATATTTCATTACTCATTTTATCAAGGTCTTAATATTCTGCTGTGTTTTCCATAACTATTATTCTAGTCTGCCCGTAACTAATCTAAAAAGTATTTATTTACATAATTTAGGCAATTATTTCGTCATACTCTTTAAATTGACGATTATATCACAGAATTATATCTACTATTTTTAAATTGGATTATGACTGGCAAGTGGAATCAAGGACATGCATTTCGTCTTATTTGGGACTCGTCGGCTGGATGTACCTGCATCTCAATGTTGATGTTCACATTAGAATTAGAATTCAGTTTGCTTCGTGTCAAACACCACCGCGTTCACTAGTAGACTACTGACTCTAGACAGTCACACTTATGCAATGGGTGCATTGGTATTACGATGAATTTATATATCCCTATTGATTTGTTATAGACTGAAGCTGGTCAGTCAGAATGCACATATTGCAACAGAGACTGATCAGCTTCCGTTTATACATATCATTTTATCTTGATAACATTTCTGTTTTCGAGAAGATTTAGGTAATTACTTCATTTTATTGTAGACTATTATCATTTATGAAATCTTAATAAAGATAAAAGACTGTTCAGTTTAAGCAAATACCGTCGATAATCCTATGGACAATCCGTATTCTTTTTTTTAAATGATACAATTGGTTGGATTGATTAGCTAATAATTGTGTAACATACATTTTCATTGTGAACTATGTGAATGAATGATAACAATCAGTAGAAACCAATGTGAATGATAGTAAAGTCAACTAGATAAATCATTGGATAAAGATTAAGAATAATGTTGAACTGTGATTGTTAGGTTGGATTTAGTACACAAATGTTATCCTATTTATCATTAGCCAACTGAATGAAAGTGGTTAATTTACTATAGGTAATGCGTAATCATGTTGCAATTAAATGGCATTTAAAGCAACATTTATGTTCAAAAGTTGTATTGTCTTGTTAATCTGTATATTACTTGTTTTCTAGAAAGAGGCCAAGAAACATTTTGGGTGTCCATCGTTGGATGGCGTTGATTTGGAAGATGAAGGTGGTTCAGGTTCAAAAAATTCACATTTTAAAGGAAGATTATTTGCAGTATGTAATAATGAGTAATTATATGTTAAATGTTTGCTAATAATTGCCACATGTTTAGTTGATTGTATTCAACATAAATTATTGATGGTTGGGAACCACTGAAAATTAGGGAAAAATGAACGGATGTTTCATCAAATACAGAACTCTTCGACAGTACATATTCTCGATCTTGTCAATCAATCTAGACCATAGTCTTCAAATTTAATAACAGTTGGTTGATAGTCTGCACAACAGAGCATTTGTTAACTTATGTCAACTCGCTACTATTAGTCGATTCAGTTAGTAGTAACTGTCTCACTCCTGACATGTGTGAACTCCACCAGTCAGAACTTCTCAATAAAACGTCCGGAACATCCTTAAATTAGTTACAAGTGGATGGGATTATTATAATTGCATTGAAGTGACTAAATGCTGATCATGTAAACCTAGGTCCTTGCGTTTGATTCACTGGCAAAATCAAGGATGTGCACTGTTAACAAGTCATACTAGAAGACGAAACAATTGTTCAATATTTTCTGCTTTTCACTAGTACCCAACCGACACCAATCTGTGACGAATAACATTTATCTATATGAAACCATTTTAATGAAGCTATTAATAAGTGTATTTATTGTTGTACTGTTTCCGGTTTTGTGTTAATATTCTGTAAGAGCACTCACTGCATTCTATCGTTTTATCATTAAGGCTCAAGTATAATAACGTGTACAGGTAGCTCAAAAATTTTATCGAAATGTTTATCGGGAAATTTTATTTGTCCATAATATCAAGATATGAAAGAGGCCACGAAAAGGACTGAGTTCGAATTCCAGTGTGTACATCAACACTGAGATGAAGATACATTCAACTGACGAGTCCCAAATGAAACGAAATTTGCACCGTAAATTTTTCTTGCCAGCCACAATGTAAATCAAACAAAACTTGTAAATAATCATTATATTGGGGCAAGCCACTCAGTAGGCACATATGAAAATAGAGACTGATCAATTTAAGTCTTTGTAAAATCAACTTTAATATTCAACTACATTCTAATTATATCATAACCACTTTTTAATAAACGCCAGTTACTAATGATGACATTATTAGTTGATATGGGAATGTTAAAAATGAAATCAATTCATGTTTTACAATGATTAATGAAGATTAATACAACTCTGCAATGATAACCTTCCCCACGAATTCATTCTCATTAGGCTTACAATTCTATTTATGATGTTGTTTTAATAAATGAAGTGAACATTTGAGAAACATAGGGAGCATGTTATGTTATGAAGTGTTAAGAAAGTGCGTTTAGCAAAAATAGGGACTTAAAAAAACATTGCCATATGTTCATGGTTAAACAACAGCTTGATCATGTTGCCTTTATACATGGAGTTCAAGTTTGAAATAGTGCATAAGCTACTGATTTTTGCTTTTTTTTTATCGTTATTCGTTTGGTCATAAAAGAGATTCTGAAAGAATGCACTGATGGGATGAAATATTTGGTGATTAGAAATCGTTCAAAAATTTAGGTCACCTCACTTCCCTAAATTGTTTTATTTTCGTCTTTGTTGATACAGTTCGATTTCTTTCCTTCTTTGATACGTAGCAGTGGATACAAGACGATGAGTTATTCTGTATTAAAATGCATTTTTTTTACTGAAAGTTAACATTTGAATAAAATGAAATAGTCATGATATTAATCAACCGTTTTGTCAGTTATATTGTGATGGATGCTACTCATAAGGCTATCCATAAGTAGTAGGTAGCGGGACGTCTCGTGAAAGTAAAAACAATCAGTAAACAGCGAATAAGGGAAGTTATGAGATTACAAGAATTAAAACTTGATTAGAATTCAAAAGAAAATGAAGGACATTCAAAGAACGTGAACCTACAATCGATACGGTTCGAGGAACGCAATGAATGTCCAAATTATTGATTAAAAGTAATATATATGATGTATGTAATATTTATGTCGTTCTCTGTCATTGTCAATTACGAAGTTGATCTGCCCAACGTGTCTGCTTACAATGTGAGTTCGATATTTGACAAAAAAGTTGAATTGTTTCAATATATCCAACTCGAAGTTCTATGTAACTGATACTGTTACAGTGTATAGTAAAAACTTAATGTATACAATTTGTTTTTTAGACTGAACTTATGGCCTCCAATATAGAAATAGACGCATATGCTTCAAGAGTAACATTTGCCTTTTTTGAAGATTCTGGGTTAGTTTACATAAAATGTTTATTTCAAATAATTTTAATATTTGAATTACAAGTACAAAGCTTGCTGCTGAGGAGTCCAGAACAAGGACAAAACACCTGTTTAATGCTCCTTGATTTTCAATGGTACTCTTGTCAACGTGAATCTATGACAAATCTAATTCACAATATATGCATCAGTTAAATAAAATGTGATTACATATGACCAAATAATAACATGTATATACATGTATATGTATATTCCCTTTTAAAAACGATTAAGTACAATAGTGGAATAAAACAATCAGCAACAGCCTACTATGCAAGAGAACAAACCAACTTCCAGCTGAAGAGGAAATCAGGTAACGACGTTGAAAATGGATAGGACATACATTGCGGAAATCATCTGACTGCATTACGAGACAAGCACTAACTTTGAACCCTGTTGGAAAACGGAAAAGAGGAAGGCCGAAGAACACACTGTGTTGAGAGCTGGAAACAGACAATAAAAGGATGAACAGTAACTAGAGACAGCTGGCAAAGATTGCTTAGGACAGAGTTGAATGGAGACTACTGGTGAGCGGTCTATGCTCCTCCGATAGGGGTAACAGGCGTAAGAAGTAATAATGATGGAATAAGCCTAATGCTATAAATAAGGAGTAGAAGAAACCATTTAATACATTAGTATGCATTAAAGATGCCGATAAATACGACTATCAGCAGTTGAATAGAGTGCAATGATGTTTTATTGGATGAAAGAAAAATGACTAATGATAAGTACATTACGAGAATTAATTATTTAATTTGGCAACTCTTGTTGCTGACTTCTATGCTGATGAAATATTTGATTGACTATTTGTATAGATTAACTAGAATAATCAACAGTTGCAGTAGTTCAGCCAAATGTAATTCATCCTGGATTTGTTTGAGTGTATTTGAATCTTCTCGCCGTTTTTGTCGTGAACTGAAAGTGAACAACCTTTGTTATTACATGTTCATGGATTGATATAGCGATAGTTCATAGGTATAATTTGAGTTGGATTCTAATTGCCAGCTACAATCCAACTCAAATAATCTGCATTAATCCATATTCTAAAGTACTTTATCAATTAACGTTTCTTTATAAGTATCGAAGCAGCAAAAATTTTAATGTCCTCGAAGTCAATATGATGCAATGACTTGGATGAGTGCAACACTATTTCCGGGCTATTTTCAAATTTTATCAATTCTTCTGATGATTTGGAAACATGTTTTAAACAATGTTTCTACTTCATTAACTTTACATTCAACTAACTATATGCTTCATACACATTCAGAGTATTACAATTATTACAGATTTTGATCCTCTATGAAGATGACCAATTCAGATCTCCGTGTTAATGACTTAAAAATAGGCTTCTATGTAACATTTGTTACTGATCCTTAGAATTCTGTCTGTAGATTTTTGTTATATAAGACGACAGTAGGGTTAATCCACTTCCTTTTTATTAAATTAGGTTTAGTTTCCTTTTTGTTTTTATTTGAGTTCTTCAGAAACACGTTAAGTTCTGGTATTGAACATAAATGCATCTGTGATTCCATCCATCTATCTTTGTCATAAGATTACATCCATTTATTGAATGCCTAGCCACTATAGCTTTCGTTGTTGTTGTGTCGCTCTGAGCGATTAAAGAAGAATAACAGACTTTCGGAACTATGTTTTACAAGACGTTTTCAATTGCTTAGTTGTGTGTAATGCAGACATTTTATTTTCTAACATCATTATGTCTCTAATGCTCTACCTTTCCGTATAGTACGTTTACTGTCACTATATAATTTCTCACTTATGGACTACAGTTAATTGACTGTGTACACGTTACCTCTGTTCACTATCTCCCTTGATGTTAATTTACCAACTGGCTAACTGTGTGTTCTGGTTTATGTATATATAAAGAATTGCTTGAGATGTGATTTAGTGCGGTTAATTCATTGGCTTGTGTTAATCATATTTTGCATTGGTTTAAGTGATCATCGGGCTGATTTACAGGGACTAACTAAGAACTCATTAGCATTTGTTATTGTGACTTTGTATGCACTAGGTCACGTCAAATAACTGGTTATTCACATCAGTCATAACGGCCTATTTTTGTCGTCATAACACATTGAATACTGTGAATTACAGACCATGTATCTCTTAGAATGCATCGATTTACGTTAGGTACTAATTTTTATATTATTATTCCTTCTTCTGAACAATCAATAGGAAAATGCTTGTTAACAATAAACACATTTGGTTTCCCATAGTAAAATTTATGCTAACCGATATATTACTGAACTTTCTTTTTAAGTCACTTATTGAAACTCATTTAATTTTTTAATAACAAATAGTGTCATCCACAAACCATCGTCAACGAATACATACCAACAAGTACAAACATTGTTTGAACAAACATGATTGAATAAGCATTCACTTGATTCACCTTTTATATATCTATAATAATGTTGATTACAATTGATTCCTTATGAAGGAGATCATACCATCTTTACGGTGTGAAACACTTTAATTTATAATTTTTTATCAATTATCAAGATTTTCCAAATATAATTCACTTCTAATGTTGAGTATTTAGTTGGCGCCTAGTTTTTATTCAACTATCCAATCAAATTTCTACAAGTATCATTTAAGTTTGATTGTGACTGGGAAGTAGGATTCAGGACGCGTTTTGTTCTATTTGGAACTAGTCGACTGGATGTACCTGTATTCCAATGTTGATGTTCACACTGGGATTAAAAATCAAACCATTTCGTGACAAACACCACTGCGTTCACCACTACACTGATGTGTCCATACAGTCACACATTGAAATTTTGATGAGTGTTTATAGACAAATCTCATGTGTTTGGTACTTTTAAACTTTTTAGACATTATTTCAGACGTTAATTTGTGTAAAACGATAGATGATCAATAGTACAACAGAATGAAATTTTTATAATTCAGCCTATGCTTCAATAAATGATTTATAGATTCTTTGAATATGATATACGATGACAAAGGTTTGAGTATTAACTAAAGTGTTATTCACCTCAAGATCTTATATACCGTAATCTATAGTATAAAATCTTTGTAGTCAAATTTCATGATAAACTTCTAAATATACTGTACACCACAATGACATGAACATATTAGATCTGTACAGATTGTAAAAGATAAATAAATAAATATAATCTAAAACTGTACATATTTCTTGTTGGTTTACAGGCATGGTCATGATGATATATATAGGAAATCACTTAGAAGAGTAAGCATACAATATAGATATACATATAATATGTACAAATAGTAAGAAGTTTACGATATACAAGTTTTACGTACTTGGAGTTTATATTGGTGATAACAGTAATTAATTAAAAATTGTTATATGTGAAGCTTAGTACGCGATATGACCATGTGACGGTAACAGTTGAGCAGCTGAAGGGTGTAGCAGAAGATGATTTATAGTAGCATACTAGTGTTGTATTTCAACGATAAATATACTCATCGTTAATGAGCGTAACACTTAGTGCATTGCGACAGCGTATGCATACTCTGCCAATGTTTTTCAAATCACCTGAAACTAAAAATGTTTATTAAACTTTTGATCGTCTAATGATAACAGCTATTCGACAATGAAGTATGACAAATGACAATTACTGCATATAATCTCCGAATAAATCAAAGTTAGTACAAAGTAAAAACAAAGAAGAAAAGAAAAGTGATTATTGTGATCATGTCAGTCATATTACGTCGCTAATATCTTAATAAGAAGTGCTATATGAATTTAATCTACTTGAATTGACTGTCGTGTATAACCAAATAATTTCAAATCAACTTGTAATGTGTGATAAATTGAGATCATTATATACATCATTACCAAGGTTAATTTTGATAATTTCAAATAAATTGAGCATTGGATAAGTTGTTTATAAAATGAGTTATATATGATTCATTTCGCTGAAGAAGCGACTTACACTAAGCCGCGAAACGTCAGAAATTTTAATTTCTACTCATTGGAATTTTACAAATATATATAACTCATTTTATGAGATCATTATAGTTCTCATTTCACTAAATTCACATAAAATTGATCATCTATAATTCGGCCTACTAATAAGTAGTATAAACCAGCATTCAAAATGTTGATGTAATCGGTTACCCTGTTTAACCTGTCACTTAACTGAATCTAATATTTAGTAAATCTTAACCTTGTCTTATTGAATGTATTGAATGTATAAACTGTTGACCTGAATTTATGAACTTGTAGATGGTATGATGTCAACTACACTAGGGCGGAAAAATGGATTTATGGCAAAAATCTTGGTTGTACGTTTTCTATGGAAAGTTGTTATGCCTATGCAAATTCGGAAAGATCAAAGTAAGCTAAATTATATTCCATTCTCGGAAATATTGTTGTTTACAATAAGTTTCTTCAAAAACTCTATTTATGAAATACTTGAAAATGAATTACATAAATCTACTTCTGAGGGAAAGCACGGAATTCAATTGACAAGTAGAATGCAACTCGATGATCTGGACTTCGCGGATGATCTAGCACTTCTATCCCATACACAACAGCAAACGCAAGTAAAGACAACCAAAGTAGCAACAACCTCAGCATCAATAGGCCTGAACATGCATAAGGGAAAGAGCAAGATCCTCAAATTCAACACCAAGAGCACCGACCTAATTAAACTTGACGGTGAAACTCTGGAAGAAGTGGATACCTTTACATACCTGGAGAGCATCATCGATGAACAAGGAGGATCCGATGCAGATGTAAGGGCAAGGATCGGCAAAGCAAGGGCAGCATTCCTACAGTTGAAAAATGTATGGGACTCCAAAAACTGTCTACCAACCTCAAAGTTAGACTCTTCAACTCGAACGTCAAGTCAGTTCTTCTGTATGGATCTGAAACGTGGGGAACTACTTCAAACATCCTCAGGAGAGTACAGGTATTTATCAACAACTGTCTACGTAGAATATTGAATGTCTGTTGGCCGGAAACCATCAGCCACAGCCTACTTTGGAAAAGAACAAATCAGCTTCCAGCTGAAGAGGAAATCAGTAAACGATGTTGAAAATGGATAGGACATACATTGCGCAAATCATCTGACTGCATTGCGAGACAAGCACTAACTTGGAACCCTGTTAGGAAAAGGAAAAAAAAGGGCAAAAAACACCCTGCGTCGAGAGCTGGAAACAGACATTAAAAGTATGAACAGTAACTGGAGACAGCTGGAAAGCATTGCTTAGGACAGAGTTGAATGGAGAATACTGGTGAGCGATCTATGCTCCTCCGAGAGGGGTAACAGGCGTAAGTAAGTAAGTAAGTTATGATGTATGATTGTATACCTTTAATACAATTGTTTGATATTTCAGAATGATACCTATCGCTATAACCTAAACAATCAACTCTATATGTATATTCATAGAATTTTATCAACATTGTTGACTAAAAAGAACACGACTTTGTTACGACTTCTTACTAGAAAATCCAGATGATCTTGAGGTCAATCTTTGGAAAAACTAATTATTATTGCTAAGTAGAAGTGATTTTGTGAAGATTGATATTTAATACTATGAAGTTCAAACTCATTTGGTGTAAGACAGTTATCATAAACAGGACAATGGTTACTAATCAGTAAATGACCATTAATAAGCTGAGTAAATATATGTTTTCATATTCATAGATGCTTCACTTAGAGATTTTTAACGCTTGTAAGAATTCATGAAACTCAATACCAATTTGTATAACATTTATATTTTCAGAAAGAAAAGCATCTTACCTTATTGTGATCAACCAAGAATTGTTACATGCAGAGATGATTTTTCATATGGTGTATGTGATATCGGAAGATATAATCATCCATTACCACCTGAAGATCAATTTTTTGATAAAACCTCTTTTGCTGGTAGTGATGCCGATCATTATGGTGGAACTGACAGTTTTAAAAACAAATGTCCTACTATTGGTGTAAGTTAAATATTTTTTTGACTTATCGAAAAAGGTTATATAGTTTGATCTATTAAACACAATGCTACATGTACAATTAACTACATTAGAATTTCATTATATCTGGTAAGTCATAGCAACTGAGAAACTAGTCCAAGCATCTTTAGGCAGAAATAATTATAAACAGCTTTATTAGAGATATGTATATAAGATAAAATAAGTAAGCGTTTGTGTAAATAATATTGCATCGAAGAACTGTTTATGTATTGTATAATGTATAAGAGTCAAATAACATACATATAACTAAACAAATAGTAACTGCCTTCTTAAATCAATTCGTTATATGAATAAATGGTTTTCGAATACTTAAGTATTCTTTTGGGATTCTTCATAAAATATTCTTTGTTAAAACTGTATCAGTTAGTATAAGGAAAGGTGTACGTAGATAATAACTATGTACTACGAATGATGACCATTTATTCATTAAATACCAATGGAATAATACATTATCCCAATTACCATATACTAGTTAGTATAGATCAATAATAATAATAATAATAATAATAATAATAATAATAATAATAATAGCTTTATTCAATAGTATGTTCAGTACAATATAAATTTTTCGCATACAGTGTCTCAACAAGTTACTCTTTTTACATGTAAACACACCAGTTCGTGTTCACGAATGTAGCAACACCACCACACTTTCTCTTGATGATGAAACTATCCTAACGAAAATTTGGGAACATTTTAGTGATACGTAATTGTCATCTTACAGGTCATGTAGCCAAGACTGTTGAATTGTGATTACGCCATAGTTACGATATATACCTAGATTAACGAGAAATGGCAAGTAGTTCACTTTTTCAATAAGTGATCTATAGTTAAGACTAAGAATTTCAGGAATAGATATTTGATGAATATTAATTCTTTATAAGTCATTGTGATTTCTCGGCTTAGATCTCACTGTATTACATACGATAGGTCATAGACTTATATAAGAACGTCAGTACATATTACAATTTTGGGACATGATTGATTAATCAAAACAAAATGATTAACGAAAAGTGACTTTACAGTGTATTTACTTACTACATTTTTTTAATCAAACTGTTATGAAATGACATGGCTAGTGATTGTCTAGAGAAAGGTAGCCTATGAGACTTGTACTACGATTGTAACTTGACAGAGTTGGGGAAACATTGACGGATCAAAGCCTATCTAAGAGGTATAAATAGAGAGAACAAGTACCAATAAATGAGAACTAAGACCAAGTTATTTATTCAGTAAAATCCATGGTTTTGACATATCATATGATGGATTAAACAGTAAGTGAAAATACAAAATACACCAAAGAATGAATTAGTGGAAAGGGATGGTTGTGCACAAAATTCGTGATAATTACGTCACAATAACGTTGTAATAACTCAGGAAGGGAAATAAATATGACGACAGTTAATAAGACTATAAATTGTTTACAATGTGTACAATACAAATAGCATAGATACTAAATGCCAAATAAACGCATTGTAGCAGTACCAGTCTCGATATCACCGAGAATGCACTCTACAGATTGTGTTTTCAATTTTTTTATTCCTTTCCAATATAAATACCTTTATTTCCACTAAGATCTATGAGAAAATCACATTACTCACTTCCCTCTAAACACTTGCCTGATAGTCTTTGAAAGTGAATCAATTGTTGTCAATTAGGCAATGCATTTCTTGTTATGCCATTCAGTAATTCAGACACCATAAAATATAGAGCTACTTATGCAAATGCGTGGTATGACTATCACTTTCATACTGTTTTATTTCCAAATTAGCTTGTGTTCATTATTATGCTGGCTTAAGTTTACTTATGTCACTATTACAACTTTGATACTATTTAAAATGATTAAATAATAGAGGATTAATATATAAAGTAGCTAACATCAATTCGTTTAGTTCACTATGAATGCTACTAAGTATTCTTCTGCAAAAATTAAAAGTATGTTGTCAAAATGATGCCCTTCCTATACATTCTATATACTAAAGTTGTACCATTTATTGTTTAGTTATGTCATATTATTGTATAGAGAGTGTGTTAGTTAGATAATGTTAGTATGATATGCCTGGAATAAGACATGTGATCGGTCAATATCGTGTAACAGCCATATAAGACAAAGACTAAATGATGGAGTGTCGCGACGCCATGGAAATTAATGCTCTGCATGAGTTCACATTGCAGGAGAGAACTGTTACGAATGATCAAGTGTAGCATCAAACGGATAGGAGGTTACGATACTGGTGTTGTGGTGAATGTCATTTTACTAGAGTTTGTCTTTTTAAAAAGTGTTGAAGTGTACCTGGATATATGACCAAGTTACGCTAGTCGTACAACCAAAGCCACTTCTATCGAATGGACCCACTCTCAGGAATGAAAAGAAATCAGAAGGCACTGTAGGATGGAAGAGAAATTATATTTGATCACAAACAGAGCTTCAATGATATTTCAACTTCTAGGCTGGCAAACTAGAGAGAGACGCTACGCACGGTGGTTCGAGTCGTGATCTGGTGAAGATGCGTGACCACGCGCCTTCAACTAATAGTGTCCGCTAAAACAAACATGGTCAGTATCAACGTCGAGAGCCTATGCAACTATTTATTTTGGGGATTATTTACCGCTACAGTGTGTTTACTTTAAATGTGGTAAAAAGGGTTACGTCGAATAATACTGCATGTTCACAGTAAAGAAAAGTGACATTTTCAGTGATTTTCGAAAATTATTTACAAGAATAAGCAGTAAGGCACGTCATTTAATCTTAACGCTATTTTGCAAACACCAGGAGTTAATTCCTCGGCAAAGAGAAAATTTGTGACACTTTATTACGAGAGTACATTTATCAAGGTTTGGATATTACTATGATTTCAGAGACAACTTGGTCAAGCATTGGAAGACCAAAGTTGCATCCAACGTCACATAAAGCTAAAAGTGCTACTGCAGTAGACATAATTCTTTTTTGTAAAGTTCAATTGAATCTTACATTTTGTGGCAAGTCTGAGTCTAGTAAATGTTGTGTTTCGAAAAACTGTAAATCCGATTTACTGAATATTGACTGGATTAATAAATTTAAATTGATGTATGTACCTCTCAATGCTGTATGCGATGGAGTAGAACATATTCGAATACCACCTTACCACCCACAACCAAGCAGCCAAGCTGAAAGATTTGTAGATATTATGAAAAGAGCTTTGCTAAAAAGGGAAAGGATAGGCTATCAATGATGAGGAAACCTTGCAACAATTTCTTATTTCATATAGAGCGACGCTAAGCCTTAACAGAAAAGATGGGGAGTCTCCAGCTAAGATTATGTCTGATCGACCTATGAAGACGGTTTTCGATATTGAGCACATTAGCAACAAACACACTGTGCCATCAAATTATAGTGAGAATGATTATGAGAGAATTTGTGGGTTCAACGTCAGTGACTATGTTTATGCACGTAGTCACAGTCCTGGTAGGCCGATATGGATCAATGGGACAATTGTTGCTAGGACAGGCAAATGGCATCTGAAGTAAGGGTGGGTTACATAGTAATAATACGACACATTAATCAACTGAGACGTAGAAGAATGTAAGCAGAATTAGAACAAAGTTAATAAATGACAGTAACAACTTATAAAAATTAGAATATGAGCTAAGAATGTACTAAAATATTGGTTGACTTATTCTTGATTTACCTTGTACGTAGAAGTATTTAATTTAGCATTTCTTGTATATATGATACTGCATGCATCATTATGTTAAACTGTTAGAGGTAATACTTACATGCATTTTAATAGCTACCTACTGTTTTCAATATACACAGCATTATGATGTTAATGATACACATCAATATACTTAAGTTTAACAGCTAAGTCAAGCTAAAATTCAGGTCATGAAGTAAAATAAACTGTAAACAATGTTTTCTTTTCCCTGTACTCGAATGATGCAGTTAATTTTTTCATGTACAAGTCATTAAGTGTAACTTAGAATTATCATTATGATAAATGAAGTGTTTCATACCTGAATACCTAATTATTATTAATCTCTTTCAGTCAATAGATATCAAGTAATAAGTAATCTTGTACTAGTACTATTTGAATGTATTTTCTATAGATTATTCTCTTTGTTTAGTACGAGTCATGTTAAATACATCTACATTTTTCGTTATTTCATCATTTGCTAAATAATGTATGGCTTTATTGGTAGTTATAGATTGGTCTCGTTTGGGTAATATTGAAAACTAAAAAACGAATGATAGTTTGTCCTAGTATAGGACATCTCAAACAGTTCATGCTGTCGATTTCATCAACAGGTCAAACACCGAATCTTCAATCCTTGTCGGGAATTTCTAATCATCAGCAATATCAGTCAGATCAGCCTCTATGGTTAGAATGCTCACTTCAATCAGTTTATGACATACTTTAATAAGCATTATGTAATTACCATGTTAAGGATGTCAATTGTCATCATAGCGAAATATCCATATTACAAAAATCTAAACATAATTTCCTATTCAATAAGTCTAGTGAGTTTGAACAATAGATATGGATCCTAGTATAACCCTCATGAAATTACTTTGTTACGCTTTTGCGATTACAATATATTATTACCCATAAACACGTATTGTAAATAGTTAGAGGATCATCAACTTGAAGCTCCTGGGACGGAATTTAGGGTGGATACCGTCGAGAAGTTCAATACTAAAACGAAACACCTATTCAATGCTCTCTAATTTGTAATAGTACCCAACTAACACTAATTTGTAACAAATTCATTCACTAAATTATATTTGTTTTTAATTAATGTCTGATACTTAACTATTAATTGTGTTGTTTTTTTCAAGTATCTTCTTCAATTAGGTCAACTAAATGTCACGTCATTCTGTACACATGATGAAAACAATAAAATTGCTGGTAGGTTATACATTTTTAAACTATTTATAACTTATCAAAATGACTACTGATGATGGTTTAGACTATTGTTAAAAATACACTCAATGTAAATTATACTTGATAGATCTTTAACATTGAAAATAAATGAATTTAAACATTTCACTTGGGAGATTGATTTGACCTTCTTCCTAGATATTAAACAGATATTACCGAGAAGAATGCCAAAACTAATCCGTAAGAATTTAGTATTGAGTAGTTCAAGATTACCTAGTAGTACCATAGGAAGGCGTATCATTGATACAGACCATTCGGTAAATCCGAGCGCTACCTTCAGAGAAGTAAGTTGGTAGAATAATACCAGGCTTCTACATTATGCAGAAGCAGTCGCTATTCGTTGTGTAAGGCGGAATTTATGCACGCAAAAAGGAGTTTGTCGTTCAACTGACATAGTAAATGGTTGGTTCCGATCCTTTCTTTTCTATCCTTCATTGTCCCTCCTACTTTCCGTCCATATTTTTAGCCTTTAATTATCTGTCATAAAAATCTTAGCTACTTTGTTTTGTTCATCATGGCTCTAATATATCTTAACACGTTTTTATCCTTTACTACCATTTTTGAGTATTATTATGGTTAATACTATTCTGCTGATTGGTAATTTTGGTAAATAATATCGTTTTTGTCACCTAGTTTATTATCAACTTAATAAATAGTACATGTTTCCTATATTCGATTACATCATGACCCCCCCCCTGTCTCCCTTACTTATCCTTTTCATCCATAAATATGAACTTAAAATTGAGAGCATTATTCATTATCAAAGCCAAATGACTATTGCATACATGTTATATTCAGGATTCTATTTGAGAAACAACATTACACTTAGTTACACAATTTTTTGCGTATGTGGAATAATAAAAGCATGTGAAATGTGGAAATGAATCCACTTCATGCTATAGTCATTACTAAATCATTATGCAACAAGTGATAGTGTATTGGTGACAATATTGTTAAAAGTTCTCAAGTATTCATTAAAATAATTACAATTAAATAACAGAATAATTAAATTGATTGGATGCATTACAGATTGGTGTTGGGAGGGTATCAGTGAAAACCATGAAGCACTGGATAGCTGTTTCGTTTTAGTGTTGCACTCTTCAGCAGTAAGTACTTCAAATTTGAATCTCAAGTGCCTCAGATTGGTAAATACTTAAACTTCTGTTTCACAAAAACAGCTATCTTAATTCAAACACAATTCAAACTTAAGTAATTAAGGTAATTATAGTACTGGAAAGTAAAAACATAAAAGTAATTGAGTAAGTCCTTTGTAGAAATTAGTATCTTTAATTGATTGAATTGGTCGCAGATTGATGTTAGGAGGGCATTACTCAAAACGGAAGAGTACTGCTGTAAAGTTGTGACTGGTTGAGTTCAAAATTGTCGCGAGCAAGATGGTTATCATCAATAACAACGGATGACCGTCGTGCTATATATCACAAATTGATGGAAGTGGGAATTCTACTAGTGGCACACAGCTCTAGGTATTTATCATTCTGAGGCCCCTGCGGTGGAGTCTGGGGTGCACATTGTTAAAGAGTTCCACAGTAGAAAGAAACGGCCGTCAAGTTCTACATGGTTTTACTGTTACCCTACCAACATCGACTCGTAAATTATTCAACAAAACTGGTTGAATGACACATTGGAGATTACATAATAATCGTTGAAGGAATTCATGAATAAATGAGGACTCTAATAGTTAAAACTGTTAGGTAAAAATTTAATGAATGATATCCTCATGTAAACTTGCAGGACAACACATTTAGAAGTTATCTAAAAGATCAGAACTGAAATATTTCAATGAAAGGAGTGAGGTCTATAAGTCGTTTGTAGACCAGATTATCGTTTATTATGATGTTCAAGGCTAGTGATGAGGTTGTACAGATTTCTTATGCATATATATGTCCACCTTGAAAGGTGGATTCCACTGGCTTTTGTTTTATGTGATAGATGTATATGTAAAGTAATCAACACATTGAATGGGACTCGATAAATAATCTTAAAAGTCCTTTTCATATCTACTTGATGTTCCGTATCAATTAAGTGTCCAAGTATAAGGTTGTTTACTTATTGTAGTTGTTCTTTACTTAGAGAAGCTTAGTGTTGTTCGAAAGTTCTGTGACAAACTTGATAAATCGTATACTTAATGTAACTTGTTCTACAATCTCAGCTGAATTGTCGCAGAATAATTAGATGAGGTGAAATCAGCAAGTCACTCCCTTTTAACTTCATAAATACGGAAGCTTTTGTTATTGAAAACATACTCAAGTTGAATAGTGTACAAAACAATTATAAACACACAGATAACCTATTCACGCTATCCTATTGAATTATGTGATATTTTAAGTACACTGTTATATGTTAGCGTATAAATATATGTATGGTATAGGTAGTAAGAAATGAAATGAACTTTGTGAATTTTATTTGATAGCTTCAATCCAACTCTAACCTGATTCGCTGTTTATATTCGTTAAAGACTGATCTCAACTGGGTACCATTGAAAGCCAGAGGGTCACTGAACTCCTATTTCGTCCTTGTATGAGACAAATTACGATTCCTCCCTTGATTTTCACAGATAATCAACGGAGATCAATTCATAACGAAAACTAACAATAAATGAAGTGGTACTTTTCCTAAATATCACACTAAAACTAATCATATTTGTTTATTCATTTTAACGCCCTCCATAATCTTAGGGGTTTTTTCTATTCATTGTTGCAAGCGTCACACAAAAACGTATATGAACACCTCAACATATTACCATTCACTTCAAATATCACGTGCATATTGTATACATAATTCAACAGTATAATCTGACTGGACAATCCTGAAGTTTAGAATTATTTTACTCCGTATTTACCTTGAGCATTTTGATTTAGATTATTTCCTTGAAGAAGGTATGGGCTTATCTCTGAGTGGAATGTTGCAATTTATTAAATATCTAAGATATTTCAAATATAATGCATATTCAATATCTATTGTGCGATCGGGATCCAATTTATGTAAATTCATTTGTTCGAATGGGAGCTTTTAAATACCTGGCCAGTGTTATTGATAAACACAGGTGGGGGAGGGATTTGATAAAGATATGAAGGCACAGACTGGGAATACAATAGCAGCATTTCAACTATTGAAGAACATCTAAAATTCAAACCATCTGTCTGCCAACATCAAAGTCACAATTCTCGGTACAGACGTCAAAACTGTTCTATTGTATAGAGCTAAAACTTTCAGAACTATGAAAACCAATGATTTGAACTATACTTTGCATAAAAAATTGCTAGTAACATAATGTTTAATTCTTTTAATTAAAAATTCCTAAAACATTATTTAAAAGTGGTTATATTATTTCACTGATGTTGTAAAGCTCTAAATTTGACTAGTCTATGTTAACATATGTATATTTCAAGCGTTTTTACCTATATACAGCGGTGATTCATAAGTATTGTTAAATCTAACTTGTGGTTGGTAGATGGAATTCAAGAAATGTAGCTCTTACTACCTATGAATCATTAAATGAATGTACTTGAATCCAAATTGATGTACACATTGAAATTTCAACCCAGATTAATCATGATTGATCCCTCTGCACTCACCACTATGCTACTGAGTACGTACAACTGAACGTTTGCAACGGCTACCTGTATATTAATCGAAAGTGTTTGTACCTTTCTGTTATTCCACATTAGTTGTTGTAACCATGTGTGCATATCTAACGAAATTCTTCGATACAGCGTTAAATTCAATAGCATGAATACAGTTAGGTGAAACACCTGTCCTATATTACACTACAGCTACGCTACGTCTTTATTCATAGCATTCAAAAACCTTTACCTTATCAAAAATGATGCCTTTTTTCAATTGTGTTTGAGTCTTATTAAATATGACCAAAAGTTTTATAATAATACACTAGAAGCTCATTCATTTCTTAACTTGTACAAGACGTTTCACTAACTGCGTAATCAGGTATTAAACGACTAAATGCTTCCAAAATCTACTTTATACGAATCATATAAACTGTCTAGGTTATATAAATTTAATTTGTTTTGAGTAATGTGTTATATAACGTTGTTATTATCATGTGTTAATGCATTTATGTTATTGGATTTTAGTCAACAGAATTACTTCAAATTTGAAGTGTAATGGTAGTTTCTTGTTTGATTGCTATTTCTATGAATCTTACGAAGTTAATGAAATTCACCTGGAAAAGTACTTAAGCAAACACATGAGAGTTCCAAGGCAATTTGAAAGAGATTAATGTTGGTTGGGTACGACTGAAAACCGAAATCCACTTGACAACTAATTCATCCTATTACGGGACTCCTCAAAAGTGCACCATAGGAACAAACCTAAGTCATTCATGCTAGCCAGTACTTAACTGTCTGTATTCCTAATGAATATAGACAGCTGAACATATTTACTATAGCCAACAAACCATCTGAATTTAGTTATTTTGATATACTTCTTAGATGATTTATGTATATTAACATAATCTTGACCAACGCCATTTGTCTGTATTAAATTCTTTTCATAGACTCGGAATCTAATTTTTATCTTCAGTCATTTGCGAAAAATGCAATATGTGTAAAACATGCAGGTTCGTGGACATACGAACATGGTGGATATATATACTCTTTAGATCAAAATATAAAAGGTACCTGCCATAAAGTAAGTCTGTACTTCAACTTCAATTTATCGCTTGATTGTTAGTTGTTCACCCGATAACGTTATTGTTTTATATGCATATGAATCAGAAAACTATCATTGTTAGACCCATATACATTTAGCTTATATTCATACTGATGATACACAACTAGACTTTAAACATTTCTATCTTCATCTTTGTAATATTATTTTAATTGCCTCGGCTGCATATAAGTCATGTGACTTGAATTAATTCTATATACAACCGTCATCAAAATGGGATTAATGATCTACAAATATAGCTATATTAGTTATGTTAACTTATTTACTACTTTAGTATGTTTTAGCTTGATTAATTACCAAGTTTATCAGGTGTTACAGGAATTTCTACTTCTGATTTATTTTTACGATATCATTTAAGGGGATTGTTGTGGAGATAGTTAATTTGTCAATCCCGATATCACCAATTGATCTGAATCACACAACCATTGATCACCTTGAAGCACCGGACAGCTGTTTCGTGCTAGTATGGGACTATTCAGCAGTCCGCATCCACGACCCAACTGGAAATCGAACCCAGGACCCTGTGGCTTCGCTACGAGCGCTTTACTATTCGACCATTGAGCTGGCTCCTAACGGTTGATATTTCTAATTCAGTCAATTCATGATACGTTTGCGCGACCTCCTCCACTGTCATGGATGGGAAACTGCCCCACACCCGTCACGATTGAACTCCACCGGTCAAGTCTTCACACTAGAACTCCAGGAATTACCTTAAGGAGCTAGTCACTAGTGAGCTGATATTTAGTTACAATTAAGGGTGTTGTTGTGGAGATTGTTAATTTGTCAATGCTGATATCGTTGTCAAACTTCAGTGGTGCTTATATTAGCTGGATTAGATTCAACTATTAAAAAATGTACCTAGTTGCATTATAAAGCCTAGTTGGTATATATTGCATAATTTATAAATTAGAATAATGGAATTGTTCAGCCTGAGTTATTGTAATGTTCACACACTATTATAGCATCTTGTTGTAGTGAACGTGAACAATCAATGCATGTACACCTAGAAAATATTTTGACTTAAGTGTAGTATAAAGCTTGGTGCTATCTAAACACGACACAGGTGAAATTCCCTTTATTACACTAATTAGAGGTAGTATGATATTCTGAAGTTCATGTTACTGATTTTTCCAATATCACTCTATCCATGGCTACCCACATTTAAGAGATTGGTACTTCGATAAACAGTAATACATCTTCCTGGTAAGACTGTATTTTAACTAATTTCTGATTTTACTACTAAATAATGCAATACAATACTACAACTATTAGTGAATTCATACTGTATTACTTCATGAGTGTAATTTGGAATACTAGGTTCTAATAACAATAGTGGCCGATTGTATTTATCATAGATTGGTATCAGTTGGGTACCAATGAAATCTGAGAAGAGGAATCGCACATTTGGACAACATAAAGAGTTTTACACTGGAAGGAAACAACTTTCGATTGCTCCCTGGTATCCAGCAGGAATCGGTCAATGACAAATACAACCAACTGAACTTAATAATCACTTCAACATCATTTCAACTGCAATAATAATAAAACACTAGTATAATACAATAACATCTTTATTTACTATTCAGTAATATTATTTCAGCGATGAAAACGTTATTTGAAACCATCTAACCGATTTAAATGAATTTTATCATAGAAGGATTTTCATAATGAGTGATATGCATATTTGTAAAATTCCAATGAGTAGAAATTAAAATTTTTTCTGACGTTTCGCCGCTTAGTGCAAGTCACTTCTTCAAAGAAATGTATAACGGTAATGATTTAATACAAGATTAAATAATACAATGGAACAAATCAGAATCAAAATAAGTTCGTACAATCAAAATACGAGTTTGATCGTGTATGTCAAGTCATTTGGGTCAAGGTAGTTTGAAATGTGACATGGTATGCATCCATATGTTAGTGTGATGTGAAAAGGAATTATGCGAATACGTGAAAATAAAACTGTATGTATGTTCATGTGACTGAAATGTGATGTTATTTAATTGTGATCGGTTGGATAGAAAGTTCATGTTGGGTAGATAGAAAGGCCTTCACTTTTGTTAAGTTCAGTTATATTTAACTAAATGTGAAGTGTTGCAGCTATTAGTATTACTTTAGAAATGGAAAAGCCTTTTTGGATTATTTTAATATGGATTTTATGATTGTGGCAAATATCATGTACAGATTGCTGTTGCCAATTTAAATTAGAATTTTTCAAGTTTAACAGGATTATTAGGAGGTTGTTTAGTGTAGATTTCATTTTCATTGGCACGAGTTTTGATTTCTTGAGAAGTCTCTTCAGTATAGAAAGCATCACAATCAACACAACCTAACCTGTAGACCTGTGTAGACATGAAAGGGATCTTGTCCTTTATTTTAACTAATGTACCTCAAATAGTGTTGGTAGTCGTGAAGAATGTTTGGATTCCATGTTGTTTTAGAAGTCATTGCAATTCATCTGTTGTGTAATGGCCGTAAGGTTGAACGTCTGTACGAATTCATGATATTTTAATTGATTTACAATTAGTCAGTAATATATCATTTCGCTCTTGCAAATTTTTAATAATATTCATTGGAAAATTATTGAGTTGTAAGATGCTGATTATATTTTTGTATTCGGATTTCATGTCGTCTTTTGATGTAATGAGTTTATTGGCTCTTCTGAATAAGTTTAATGCCAAGGATATTTTTGCACTGAATGAATGTACTGAATTGAAGTCGATGTATCGATTTGAATGTGTCGGTTTACGATAAATTCTCAGACTAAGAGTTCCATTTAAATTTCTTTTGACTAGGTAGTCTAAAATTTATAACTCATTGTGTTCATCTTCACTTTCAAAAGTGAATTTGATATTCTGAGACAAGGTGTTGATTCATCTTAGGAAAGTTCTTAGAAAAGTTTTTTTTCAATAGTGACAAGTGTCATCTACATATCTGAGCCGAACTCTTTCCAAATACTCACAAATCTTTAATCACAAATCTCCATATTATTATTATTATTATTATCATTATTATTATTCACGGAACACAGAATGAATTTGAATATCACTCAATCTTCTCTTTCATGTTCTATTTACTTCCAAAAACAAATGAATGAGCTGATTACTATTGTTTCTATTAATATTGTTACTATGTGAAAAACTTTGATTATCATTCACTCCTAGTAGATTTCATTTTAAATAGAATTTAGGTTTTCATTTAATTTGGATTATGACTGGCAAGTGGAATCCAAGACGCGTGTTTCGTCCTATTTGGGAATCATCGGCTGGATGTACCTGCATCCCAATCTTGATGTTCACAGTGGGATTCGAGCTCAGTCCTTTTCGTGTCAGACGCCACTGCGTACACCACTAGACTACTGAATTCAGACAAAAATGTTTTTGCGATGAGCGAATTGGTAGTAGGATGAATTTGTATATTCCCATTGACTTGTTATAAACTGAAGCTGGTCAGTCACTGTTGCTATATGTGCATCCTAAGCAGATCGCCTCGATATAGCGAATATTCACAAGTATCATTTAATTTGGATTATGACTGCCGAGTGGAATCCAGGACGCGCGTTTTGTCTTATTTAGGAATCATCGGCTGGATGTAACTGAATCCCAATGTTGATGTTCACAGGTTTTAACTACAAACACTTTATCTAATTGTATTTTTGCTACCGCTCACACCTCCATATACAAAGATACCTATATATATATTTGATTAATACTGTTGTTTCTATGTGATGATGATTGTTTCAACAAGTACATTCGTATTTTATAAATAAGTCTAAGAGACAAAATTTATATCTAATTATCATTGATATCTAAATGATGTTATATTAGTCTCAGAACAGACTATTTTTGTGACTAAGTTTCTTAGCTATAAAATGTAGAAACCTGATATGCATTTATTGAATTAGAAGAAAAGTACAAACATGGAAACATTGTAATCAAATGATCGAATCAATTGTGTATTTATACGTTAACTGTGTAAACATTCTGGAAGAATACACAAGAAAATACACATGGATACAGGTCATATAGGTAATGAAAATTGCAATCAAAATTGTGTAATCATTAATGTAAAATGGATAGATTAGTAACATGACAATGAGAAATTTTGACAAAATTGGTGGAGAAATGAAGTAAAGTAATTAATAAACGTTGAGGAAGATGAATGAAAGTGTCAAGTGAAGAAAACATTGAGGGATAGAGTTATGAAGTCACTGCTGAACTGATTACTGTAATTTTTGAAAACATAACTTTGATTTAAACCTTTTACTAGCAAACGCTTTAGAAAAATGTAGTATTCTAGGTGATCATTTCATGTCGATTATTAGGAATATTTTCAAAGAAGAGATGGTAAAAGTACGTAGACGCAGGTTTTTGAGATAATGAAAAATGATATATGAAACGAAATACTCTTTAAGGTTGACAACAGTAGACAAATTCCCGCTTCATATTACCTTCGATTGCATTTACCAATTTACTTGTTAGTGTAGAGCACCTACGTTAGGACAGAAGGAAGCGCTAACGTCTGCATTGCAGAAAATATATTACGAACATTGAAGCCAAATAGTCAATGTATTTTCAATAGTGATATCACTCGACATATTCTTGGTAGTTGTCAGGAAATCGATTTTTCTTAATCCTTCAGAACAATCAACAAACAGGGTTATCTAGTACATTTCATTTTGCTGAAGCTTTTGCTAATAAAAAAAGGTGTAAACCAAAGTTATGTTATCGAAATATGCAGTCATCAGTGACTTCGTAATTCTATCCCTCAATGTTTTTTTTCACTTGACACTTTCATTCATCTTCCTCAACGTTTATTAATTACTTTACTTCATTTCTCCACCAATTTTGTGAAAATTACTCATTGTCATGTTACTAATCTATCCATTTTACATTAATGATTACACAATTTTGATTGCAATTTTCATTACCTATATGACCTGTATCCATGTGTATTTTCTTGTATATTCTTCCAGAATGTTTACACAGTTAACGTATAAATGCTCAATTGATTCGACCATTTGATTACAATGTTTCCATGATTATGCTTTCCTTGTAATTCTCTCATGTTTACATGATATGAAGTATGTTAATATAATTTTAAATATTGTTTATAATCGCTACTATTTGGTTTACGTTGGATTGTGACTGGAAGGCAAAATCAAGGAGGTACTTTGCATCTTAAATTAACAAAGACTGACCAACTTTAATTCGTTATCAATCAACGGGAAGTTACAAATTCATCCTTTATACTATTTAGGTTGTAAAGTAGCTGAAGTTGAAACTCTGTAATTAATGAATTCATCCTATTTTGTTACATTTGTTATTTTTTCTTTATTCAAAAATCTAAACGAACCAGGAAGAATGGTATACCGTTAATTAGATTAAATTGAAAATGATTACTTTCATCCAATTCAATAGTTCTTTCAGTCATCTAAAAATAAGGAATGTTATCACAGATGTCCTAATTCTAGCTAATTAATGATGAAAAACTAATAAAATTACTGACTATTATAATCAGTAAAACAACCTAAATCTTCTTATATTTAAAGGATACGGTAATCATATTTGGCTTTAGTCATTTTAAAGTTGACTATTACTTTGACGTATATTACAACTGAAGCAACTATATCATTTCAGTAATTGAACTGAATAAATTATACCTAACTTATGCTTTTAATTTGTATTGTGACTGGCAAGTGGAATCCAGGACGCGCGTTTCGTCCTATTTGGGACTCATCGGATGGATGTACCTGCATCCCAATGTTGATGTTCACACTGGGATTGAATGATACTTCCGAATAATCGCTATATCGAGGCGATCCACACAGGATGCACATATAGCAACAGTGACTGACCAGCTTCAGTCTATAATAAATCAATGGGAATATACAAGTTCATTCTACTAACTTATGCTGTTTACTTTTTCTTTTTTATCATTGTGTTTTGTAGTATATTTGTAAAGAGAAAAAGTTAATAGTAGATTTCAAAGGTTCAAGAGTTACTTGTCCTCAAAGTGGAGGAAAGCATCATTTTACATTTAATCATACAGGCAAATTATATCGAGGATCAATCGAATGTCCTTTGGCAAATAGATTTTGCAAGGTAAACTTCAAATTATGTAATCATATTGACTTTAATACTAGTTTAGTAGTTTAGAAATTTTTTTAATTTTTCACCTGTTAAAATATTACTTATTAACATGAATATAAATCTATGTATCTTTCATATTATGGTAACCGTGTAAGTAAAGTTTCATGGGGTTACTTCTATGTCATCACACATGTAGCATAATTAGCTGTTTGTTGAAATTTACAGTCAATATGTTATACATTTGATAATTTCTATATCCGCATGGCAATTTCCAGACTTAAATATTAAAGCCCTCTCCTCCCATAGAAGACTCAAATCTGAAAGTAGATGAAAGAAGAGTGAATATATTCCACTAAGTGTAAAAGTCATTGAATATTTTTGATGAACTATCATTATCATGAAGAAGATTGTAGATAAGACATTTTAATGAAGACTTGAGATAAATCTTTGTGTGGATGACGTGTAACCTGATATCAATAATGATGAAATCATATATGCTTTACTGCTTGTAACATGATGAAAATTACTATATGAAGATTCTTTTATGTAGTATATATCGTATAATGATCGACATTTACTTTGTTACGTAAACTAAATGTATGAACACCTACTTACAATTTCTTGAATCAATTTCGACCTAATTGATAACCTGAACTTATTTTAAGTCCTAAAAATTGTTTAGGTTATTGTTACTGGAATTCACTATAAACGTGATTTATGTGATATTGTAGTAACTTACTTATTTACACCGGTTACAACTCCCAGAGGAGTATAGGCCGCTTACCAACATTCTCCATTGAACTCCGTTCTGAGCAAACCTTTCAGCTGTTTCCAGTTACTATTCTTTTTTTAATGTTTGCTTCCAATTCTCGACGCAGCGTGTTCTTTGGCCTTCTTTTTGATCGTGTCCAAACAGGATTCCAAGTTAGTTCTCGTCTCGCTATGCAGTCTCATGATTTCCGCAATGTATGTCCTATCCATTTCCGACGTCTAACTTTGAGGTTGGTTGACAGTTGTTCTGAGTCGCATATGTTCTTCAACTGTGAGAATGCTGCCCTTGCTTTACCAACCCTTACCTTTACATCTGCATCTGATCCTCCTTGTTCATCGATGATGCTTTTAAGGTACGTGAAGGTATTGTTGTATCTCAGCAGGGATAGCCGATATTATCGATTCTGTTATCTGCAGTGTTTTGTCTTACAGCTAGCACCCAGCTTGCCTAAATCTATTGCTCAGGTACAACGATCCGACTGATTTATCAAGAAGCCAACTAGTCACTCACACACATACATTACAACAACAATAAACCAATAATATACAAGATATATATATAAGGTTTAGTCTTTGACCTATGTCTGTCACACTATATTAACCAATCACATATCTTCTTCTAGATATGTCAGGTATCTACTTCTTCCAGAGTTTCTCTATCAATTTCAATTGAGTCGGTGCTTCCTGTGTTTAATTTGAGGATCTTATTCTTTCCCTATCTCCAGAAGCTTGAAGTTGGATAAGTATTCAAAGTGAAAAAGTGTATTGATCAACTTTTTTGTTTAAGTCACATTTAACGAAGGAGATCAGCATACTAAATTATGTAATACAAAAGGTATCCGAGTACTTATTACATAAATATCTTATGTATACAAAGATCCTATTTGTAAAGATGAATGACGAAAATTTCTGTCTTATGAAAAAACATGTATGTGTAAAGCAATTGACAAATTGAATGTGTTTCGATAATTACAACTAAAAGTGCTTTTCATATCTTACCTGGTATTTCGTGTTAATTATAAGCACAAATATAGACCTATTTACCTGTCAAAATTGTCCCTTAATCAACCACGTTGGTTGATATTCAGAAATTCTTTGACGAACTCACTGAATTATGCTCCTAAAGTAAATGGCTGCATAAGGTCATCTGAACTGATATCTACAAATAGATGAAGTGAATTCAACAAATCTCTACTTATTTCCTATTATAATTAAGGGTTATTTGCAGGATAGACTTTGGAGTTTGGTTGAAGTGTGAGTCATTTGTAACAATTTTCGTATTTGTTACGTTGTGATTCCACAAGTATTGTCATCTAGAGAGTTCAATTTCAGGAAAACCACTTTCTTACAGACTGTTGTGTTTTCTGATTTGACTTTTTATCCCATCATTTGTTTATTTATAGATTTCATTGGATACGCCTCCAGGCTGTGAATATTGTGACTGGTGGTTAGTTCATCGGTCATGGTGTCCTCACAAAATCTGATTTATACACTTCACCAGATTTCTGTATTTAGAGCCACGAAGCTATTGAAATGAGCGTGTTGACTAAGTGATGTCGATTCTCCATATACACTTCTTTTTAATGTACCATTCACTCTTCGTGCTAACAGGATGCTTAAGAACATGATGTTATAGCTAAACTATTCCTCTTAAGTGAATATGATTGATGGGTGAACGGTTTTACTTTAATGACGAGGCAAACCGATGGTCTCGCAAATAGATCACAATTGAAAACATTCTTCACAGATTTATTTTGTTACAAATAAATACCGGCCTTTTCAAAAACGATATCAACCATTTAGCATTCTATTCTTACTACGGAGATGACGCAATGACAGTCCTGTCATATGAAATGTACAAGAATGGCATGCTCAGTAGATTCGAAAATGCTGCAAAATACGCTTACTGCGGCCACACTCCATACTCTTTTATATAGCTGACACATCATAATAACAGGAAATAAGGAAAGACTTGTTGAATTCGCTTCATTCATGTGTACATATTAATTTAGATGAGAGTGTACGGACACACTGATTGGCAGAACAATTTAGTAAGTTCGAAACAGAATTACCAAATATCGTGCAACATGGTTGAGTGAAGGAAAACTACGACAAGTGAATAAATTTATTAATTTGATACCACGAATTGATCTTAATTAAATAACCAGTGATCACCATGATTCACTGGACAACCGTTTCTTCATAGTACGGAACTCTAATGCAGTGCGCATGAACTATCTAACCCGAAATAAAATCAAGGACTTTCTGCCTCCACAGTAGACGCTTTACTATCAAACTGCTTTCAATGGTTCAACCATGTCAAGGAAAGTGCACTTACTCACCGATGACAGTGGATGAGGTTGTGCAAACGTATTGGGAAATGACTTAATTTGAAATATTATTTTTCGGGAGCCTACATGATGGTCTAGTAATAAAGTGTTTGTCGCGAAGTCAGAAAGTCCCTGCTTCTATTTCTTGTATAGTTGTTGATGCTCACTGTTGAAGATTTCCATACTTAACCGAAACAGTTGTTCAGTGTTTTCTATTTGCCAGTTAACATTTAATAATCTCTACAACAACCAATTATAAAAAGACCTGTACTTACACATTTAATTAATACGGAGCATCATGTCGACGTAAGCTAAATTGACTATGTGATATACACTGAAGTGACACTTTCCTATTCATTTTCATTATATGACAAATTAGAATGAATACATTTAGGAAATCAATTTGACTAAGAATTACTTTCCAGAATAAGTTTGTGCAAGCAACAGAAAATTATGTTTATTTTAAAATTATTGTAAAGAATTTTTGTCATTTCTTTTAGTGACATCTGGTTCTCATTATGGCGAACTATTGAAGAACTGAAAATTATGCCCAGCAACAAACTAAATTTCTTGTTAATTCCATGTTAAATAAACAAATTAAACCATCGAGTAATATCATGCTACTTATTTGCATATAATTGATTAATTGATCAAGTCAAGTAACATCTCAGTTTTGATATGCTCACTTACAATTTGACTGTCATAAATTGCATGAAACATTCAGTGCTGTATGGTAGTGTTTTCGATGTTGGTGTGTTTGTTTGCTCTTTCAGATAATAGAAATTAGCATGTGAAAATACGCTTTCATACATTTTGAAATTTGCTTGAATAGGATGCTTTCGCAACTTTTAATTCTAGCTAGTCAATGCAAGTGCTGTCTTAGTGAGTGACAGGGTAATGCAAGACCTTCAATAACAATCAGGCATTCTTGTCAGTCTGCCTTGATGCTCTTTGCTCCGATGCGATAAATAACAAACACTAAAGTGATAAACCAAATAAAAGGAATTAGCACTGAAATTCACACAATCGTCTGCATAAATACATGGAAGTCGAGACTGTACAACAGACAAATTAATGTAAAAATAGTGATGAGGAACAAAGACACAAATAACAAAAATTCTAGAGAAGAAAGCATGTAATAGATTCATTCTACCATTTTAACACACTATACCTGGTCTATAATGTAACATGATATTCAGGAGGGTATAAAGTGTAAACAATATGGGAATTATAACTCACATACAACTTATTAACATTTGAAGCCTATTAAGGTATGCTACTGATGAATTCTTAATCACTACTTAATATCTTTATTTGGTATATTTTATTGTGAAATATAGAGTAATTGTTAGATTACATAAAATTTGAAAAAACATTCTGTCACACTCGGTTAATGATTGGCTTCACTAATTCAAGTTCGAACGACCCGATTGTGCTTTACCAAGTTCAGAATTTATCTTAACTCGAAGAATATTCCTTGTGATCTACTAAGATACAGAAGTTCTGTCATCTTTATATTTCCCGTAAAAGTGAAATATAAATAGTTCAATTGTTATAGTTGTATATTTCACAATTTCATGCAATAAGTTCCCTTAACTAATTTCAAAAGAGTAGGAAGAAACGTTTAAGCCGAATAATAAACAGGTTTAAACATATTTCGATTAGGAAATTTCATTGAAATTTATTGTCAAGGCTTGCCAATTAGCACGACGTAATAGAGAGGTGAATAAAGTTGTTTAGGAGGATAAAACATTGCAATTTTCTATACATATGTGAAAGAACGTTCTAGAACCTTTTTGTTAATAATAAAATATCAGGAGTAGAAAACTGAACAATGAACAAACGTCAATGACTAGATATAATTGAACTATGTGCATAAAGTTCAATCATTTTGTTATAACTCGTACTCGATAGCTTGACTAGTAGCAGACTACTTTAGCACTCGAATGCCTTGAAGCCTCCTATTCGTAAACTCAAAAGACAGAAGACGAGCAGACAAGAACTTAATTCCAGTAAGATGGAGAGTGAGTTATGTTCAAAATATTCGTATATTTATAGTTGTCTGAACAACAAAATCAGTTTCATAATCCATTCAATCCGAACTAAGAAGACTTAATGGTTACCCAATCAGAACGCGCCACGTCGAGATTCCGAAAGGTTCTATCGATCACTGACTAGATGGGATATTTCTGGCTCCTACAAGAGTTCTGGAGGCTTTGTTGAAGTTTTTAGGAATCATTCAAATACACTTAATAATGAAAATTGTGTAAATCAACAAAAAATGATACGATAATGTAATGATACGAAAGAGATAAAGAAGCATAATGACTATGAAGATTTCACGTCATTTTGAAAATATTGAAACACGAATAAATATTAATCTTAGAGATATAAGTACATGGATAAGAGTAAAGTCTTTAGTAATCTGGATTATAGGAGAGTAGCACACATCGATTCATCACTGACAATAATAATCACGGAAATAATACATTCTAGTAATTTTGCAGTGGACACGTCAATATAGTAACAATAATAGGATAGTCTGAAATCCAATACATAATATGTACCAGTTAATAGAAATGTACGGATTGTTACATGAAGAGAATGGAGAGCACTTGGCAAGAGTTGGAAAGCAAAGCTCAGGACAAAGTTGGTTGAAGAATGTTGGTTAGCAGCCTATACTTCACATGAGGTAACAAGCAATGATTGATTAATTAATTAACGGATTGTTAAATGAACAGTTAGCCTATATTATTCGGAAAGACAATTGTCGTTTGTTATTTTAGTACGATTTTAAATTTATTGTTGTTAAAATTTAAGAAGGATATGGGTGTTGGTTGAATACATAAACATCGAATGTGATAGCGCAATAGTTATATAATTGTCACTGTCGAAAACGTCGATAATAAATAATGTATATCTGATAATGTTCCCGCGAAAAAAGGGGCGGGTTGACAGTGATACGTCATCATGAGCGTTCTTCTATTAACTATGCCGCATGGGATACAGTGTAACTAATTTTCAAAAAAGATAAGCTGTCATGATGTGAAGAAGAAAAGTAATAATGCGGAACACGTAGATTTTATTCGTGTTTGATACATGCTTATCTACAGTTGGAGAGAGAAAGAATGTAGAAAGCGTGAAACGACAGCAAAAATATTCCAGCGTTAATAGAGTGAATGGATATAATTAGTGCAAATTCAGTTATTGCAAAAGATGATTTATCACTTGAGTTTATTTTAGGATTAAGAGGACAGAATATCAACATGAATTGAGCTAAATGGATGTGTTGAGCAGTGAGCATTCCGATATTTACAGCCTATATTATTTCGCTGGTAGAGTAAAGGATAAACGTTGGTTAAAACTATTTATTTAGGTGATTACGACGTTAGACAGATTTCAATCTGCATTTATCCTTAATACAAACATTATTAAGAATGAAATGATAGTATTCCTATAGTGACCGGATGCAAACTTGCAAAAGAGAATATGAAATTCATTGTTAGTACACAACCCAGAAGTGTTTGAGACATGGATTCCTGAAGAGTTACGTGATCCGAGAATGACAGACTATAAGAGTATTTAAGTCCTGTCAACCACCGAGTGAAACCTCAGTAACTAATTACCGCTTATGAAGAGATGAAAATCAAAGCGTGTATCACAAGAATCAGGAATACTTGAGAAGGTATCTGGTACTGAAACTTCAGCCCACTTTGGCTTCGACATCCTATAACTAGAGCCATCTTCCTTAACAAATTAATCCACAAGTTGGCATCTTCAACCTGTAATAAAATTCAATATAAAGAAAGCACCAACCCACTCCCCTCCTAATGATCTACGAAACTAAATATTTTAGATTACAATTAAAAACTTAAAAAGGACACACTGAAATAACTTTTTTGATTAAATTTTCCCTACTGTGACATAGGCTGCATGGACAAAAGTAATTCTGAATCCCTCCCAAATTTCACTAACTTAATGAAAGAATTTCTCTCTTCTGGTGACCAACTTTTGCTCTACAGCAACCAATTCTAGTCACACACTCCAGATCACAGGACCACTAAGTTAATAAATTACTCATATTTCCCACAAAAGCTGCACCCCTTTTTCATCTTTTTTTTCTTATTTCTATATATTGGCAGATAAATTAATACGTAAACAGCTATATATTATTCAACACCTGTGGTGTTAATATCCTACTGGTGATTGGTATTGCAGTCGATAGATGGATTATTTACTTGTCTTTCACGATGGCTGTTCTTCATCATCGTGCCAAACATACCACAGGTCTCATGCACAATTTCATTGCTCCCAGTAATTTGGAAATTTAAATTCTCTAACGATCAATTACTATAATAGAACGTTTATAAGCACATTCATTTCTGATCCATACGCGTGAATATCTCATTACATACTTATGCACTTAATTTAGGAGGTTTATTTATCACAGTCTAATTCGTCTAAGGTACACTATGTATATAATCAATAGCAACTTCTAACGATTAAACCAACACATGCAAATAAGAACATATCGTAAGACAGTGATGGATGAAGAATAAAGATCGTAAGTAGAGTGTTAACAAGATGAAAACGTTTAAGCTGGTTGACTAGTGGATAAATTGCTAAGGCTATACACCTACTGAAGTCGGAATTGTGTATCCTAAAGAAACTTGTTCAATCTTTGCTTTTATCTTGGTCTTTAGCTCGACGAATAAGTAGGAAAATATTCTAAAAGCACCATCATTAACTCCTTCCCCATTTTTATTGACTATTTACTGTGAACTATCTCATCTCCACTTTTGAATGTATCTCATCACAGTTTCATCAAAAACTTTCATCTCGACATAATACATAAGTTAATTTTTTTGAATAATTAACAATCTTAATCTAACTTCTATGACATATAAATGAATACTCAATATGATTTTCGAATTTCTCGTATGAATAATGTTTCTTTTATTGTTGCTATGTTAATTGGCTTACTATAGTTAACACGTATTATTGATCAATGTTACGAAAAACTCATATATTCTCTATTTCGCAGCATTGAAAGTAAATTCGCCATAAAAGAAGGGCTCTTTAATAAAGCATATTTTTATTTTCCACTACAACAATAGTTGAAGGTTGTGTGTAGGAGTGATGAAAGGAAGTCGAATGTTTTGGTGAATATTTTAAGAAAGATAATAATCAAAATAAGAAGGAAACGTTGAAGGTTACACTGTGAATACGTAGAAATGGTAGAGAAAGATTAAAACTACAATAAATATGATAGACAGAACGAAGAAAACGAAATGGCAAGAATTTTTCGACACATGATTAAGGGCGGATAACATGACGTAGGAAAATGAGAAACAGAAAGAAGGATAAAAAAGAATGGATGGAAGAAAATCACTAACTATATTAATGTCAAGCGAACCATGAATTCCTTTGTGAGTATATGTCTGGGTTGTAGTATGGCCTTAATTATGACATCATACTTTAAATATGCTCAGACCTCACATGGAACTTTTAAGTACTAGAAAGAATTTGCTGTCGTCTAATAATACAATTTCAATATTAATCAATTTGTAATATAACGTAAACTGCAACCGTTTTCAACTTATTTGAACACTATTAGTCATAATTTCTCATTAGAACTTTAGGAAGACCTTGAATCAAGTCATTAATAAGAGAGTTTTCACACTTTGGTTGCAGGGATTTGATAGATATTGGTTTAGATTAGTAAGTTGTATTCGTCACAGATTACAATATCATTATTAAGTAAACATTCCCATATACTTATCATAATTTATAAATTATACCGCAAAACAAGATGGAAGAATGTTTGCGGTCACTAATCCAAGGTGTAATATCAGTCCATAAGGTCACTAACTATCGATTTAAGTCCTTTCAATAAATACTGACTACTTGGTTGAGGTTCGTACGAATGCCGTAACCAGTGGTTGAAAACTCTAAGTGACATGGTTTATAATCAGTTACAGTAGCGTAGGTGTATTCACTCTTTGTCATCTTTTAAATTATAAGTTCAAAATTATTTCTTACCAACTCTTTCTCTTAAAATCACTTTCTGTGTTAACTTTGCTATTATTAACTTCTGCGGATTTAGTATCAACTTTACTGTACTTTTGAGGCATCGCAACTTGAGTTGATGTAGACATCTGTGCCAGTTACTATGCTGTTCATACATATATATACACACACACATACAAACACACATACATACACATACATAGACACACACATATTACACATACATATCACTTAGGTATCTTTCATATACAACATGTAGATCCATTATTTGTATAATAACATGAATATATGACAACACAAAGTGACTAACTGTTTAAAAGAAGCTTAGAATTTTCAATAATTTGAACTTTTATTTCCTTAATTATGATAAAATTCTAAAAAGGAATCGTTGATAAATTGGAAAATAAAAACAAATGAAAATTGTTAGTAAGTAACATTAACACGTAACGTTGACATTGAATCCATGTTCTAAATAAATTCACTTCGATTTTAAACACTTTTCCTATAAATTGAATATTGAAAAGAGAAAAAAAAACGATTCTTTAAAATAAAAAAGTACACTTTCTATTAAAACAATAAGATTATGAATTCAATTGAAATGGTTATTTTTGTAAAGATTGTTATTTTAATTGATTCAATGTGTCAGTGATTAATGTTGGTAGAGTATCATTGAAAAGTAAAGAGTACTGAATAACTATTTTGTTCTAGTGTAAAACTTCTCAACACTGCTTACCTCAGATTCAGTACTAGAGACTTCAGATTAGTAAACGTCTGGTGTGAAATTCAGGGTGTACACTATTGAGATGTTCCACACTAAAATGAAACAGCTGTCAAATACTCTTTGGTTTTAAATGATACTCTACCAACGTCAGTCTGTGATATGTTTAATCAATTAATAGATTTATGACTTAACTATTGTAAAATGATCATTAACTAGAAATAAAATATACATTAGGCGTTTGGTTATCAGCTTTATCTATTATCTACTGAGATAAACAATAATACAGATATGTTTTTGTGATATGACTCTTCTTATCATGATAATGATGAAAATTTCATGTTGATTGAGAAAGATATTGTCAAGGCATTAAGGAAGATAAGCGATTTGTAAACGATAAATAAGAAATTAAAAATGGGTCAGAGTAGAGATAAGCAGAAAACAGATTCATGAGTACTAGCTTACAATTTCCAGCTTACTTAAAGGATTGAGTAATTGTGAGCCAAGGTAGACAAAGTATCTGAACATATCGTTAATGAATACACGAGTTTATCTTATTTTGCAGTTAATTCTGATGCTTTGGGTAATTATAGTTACCGTGGTCTTTTCCTTTTACTTACTTGGTAGAAAACTGAGAATGCATACTTAATTTTGATTTGATGTTTGTTATTTACCAAATGGGACACTATGGTGAATACTGACTAGTCTGTAAACAAAATGATCTCTGAGTATAGTCGGTGTAACTAGCACAACAGGGCTATTCTATTATAAAATAGTTGGATAAAAACCCATTTAATTATATACATCTCCTAAGTAAATGTATGCTCCGCACGCTTTATAGAAAAGAACATGATGGAGAAGGAGTCCTCATGAACAAACACACTATCTATTTCAAAAAAGAATCATATACGGACCTCTAATTTAAGGTAAATTACGCCGACGATATGATTGAAATCGTTTTGAGATATCGAATATAAAACGTTTTTGCTCGCGCCAACTCTCATTTTGATTTTCGGCTGTCGCACTCTGATATGCCTTCGGCTAAAAAACAAGCTACCATGACTGCCCAGTACAATGTATATTTATTAGTTATCCTTTTCATGTGGGGCTAGGTACGTAAGCTGTTCGTCACGGTCGCTACTTCACCGTATCCTGGAGCATCTTCTAGCATGGTTGAACAAAGGACAGCGTAAATCATTCACTCCACTATCCTGTAGCATACAGTAGACTCAAGGATTTTAAAAACAGGCTCATCATGTGATATAATCTATAAAATTGAGTCAACTAAACCAGAACATTCCAGAATCTCAAGAGATTTACAAAATGAAGCCTGAATAATTCATATGATAGCTTTTGTGAGATCGCCTTGTTTACCATAGCCTAAGTTGAGAGTTTCACATTCACGCTAACCATTATTAAGTAACAATTGTCATTCATAATAATATTGCAAATATTATTATGATCTCTATATGATCAAAAAGATTATCTCCAACTTGATATTTTTCGATTTTCATTCACAAATATTCACTCTAATCTAAAGATAATCACAATTATCATGTCTCCACCCTACTGACTGTACGATTTTCATCCTTCACAAGTCTCTCCCCACCCCTCCTACTTCTAGTAATAAATGATTATCTACGAACCCAGATAGTCAAAACATTTCACATGACAACTAATCAAAAATATTGCAGTGTTATATTGAATACTTGTCAGTTTTGATAATGAACTTAATGAACTCAATTTAAGTCCTATTTTTACACTGGGGAATCTGTTGCACTCATGGCTATTGTCTTTATAAATAAAAAGTCGCTATGATCTAAGCGAAGCAGTATTATTCATTAGCTAACCGGTCAAACAGTAGAGTTGGTTAAACATGGATGAAGATGTTTCTACAATTTGATTTCTGTTTGATTTTCAACATTTCAGATACGTAAATTATAAGTAAATGTATTACTCGTCACGACACTCAAAGCTACATACTATGTAAACTACCATGTAAGTCTACGATATCAAAAAATGTATAGGAAAATGTGGTAAAAAGATATTTAATTGAGATGGCGATTTGATGCAAATAGGAATCCTACGATTAGATGTTGACACAGAGGGCTAGACGTTCGCCGTCAACCTAAAGTCTTTGGTGCAGAAACTAACTTGCATACTGCTAAAGAGTTTCACGCTAGAACAAGAGAGCAATAAAGTGCTACAGGATTTCAAATAGATATTTATTAAACATGAGAAAACAGTCATAGAATCCATTTCAATTGTGCATGTTTCAGCATGTATTAACAGTCAAAATCTCATTTATGACTGAATAGAAAAAAATCTAATGCTGATTCATGAACTAATGGATTGTATGCTAACAGCATAGTCAGTAGTATTGCCAAAGTAATATTTCTTAATTAAGCAGACACACAGATTTCAAATGCATTGATATTACTTTGATATTTGCATGTTTCAAATTATTCATACTTGATTAATTTTAATTTAATTCTTATTTAAAGACGGTTGTTGTTAAGTCAGTTATGCAATTGTTTCTGTCTACCTTTTATACTTCGCCAAAATAGAAGTTCTAAGAAAATAACTCTGTTCTGAAGATCAAACGGCTGAGATTTCCTTACTATTTAAATCAAAAAACCCATGAACACGCCAGTGTGATGCAAACAATAATTTTTAAAATGTTGCAAGTTACAGTTCAGGATCATATATATATAATTCAAAGTTTCTGCTGCTAAAATAACTTCTGCGTTTAGAGCTTTTTCGACACTGGTTTTAGAAGTAGAAATAATCTTCCACTATCTCAGTTTGTTAATTATCAACAATGTTCTCCTTAAGTTCTTTTAAAAATGGTTAATTTACTCATTCAAGTATTTCATGTACCTGAACATAAACGTTGAATTTTGATAAAACATGCCGAAAACCAAAGCTTCATACCTACATCACATTGCAATAACATGAATCTACTATCTTGGTGATTGGATTTGTTCTGAAATAAAATTTAACTAAATTGAACTAACCCCACAAATTTCTTGACATTTTGGACAAGTTGTATGCATAGAAACATTAAAGTTTTCCAATTTCGTTGAAATTTCAACTACTCCACCCTCAATAGGACATTTATATTTTCTTTTATTGATTATTATCCAGAGAAAACCTTTCAAACATTTAAACTGAAAACATTCGTTATTAATTTACACAAGTATCCAACATATGCAATGATTAAAAGTCTCAAATTGTAGTAAACTGTTTGTAAAACTTACATTTGTCGACCTCGAATTTTTGAAAGTACCGGAGGACGACTGTTTCATATTTGCATAGGACTCCATAGATGTAGACACCTATGAGAATATTTGAATATTGACCTAAAGACTTTCAAGATTATTGTATTTCGAACTACTAACACTGCATATAATAGTTGATATTTCTAACTTTAATCTATTCACTACATATTGGATCACTTAATTTAATTCCAACAGTGGGTGACTGCCCTAAAATTAGAGTCATCACAGCAACAAACTTGACAAGTTTTATGAAAACCAACTCATAAATGTGTATGAAATTTCGCGAATTACTTCACTATTTAACAAATTAATTCAGTGTAGGTAAAACTTTGGAAAATATTAAGTAGATATCTCAGTTCATTCTACTTCCTTTGCTAATTTATCAAATCAGTGCGTTCATTTAAACTCACATATTTTCTTGGACGATTCACCAAATCACACTTGAATCGTCAAAGCTGACAACTAAACGGTTGAAAATGAAATTCGATGGTATCGACGAAGTGGATAGTTTGACAGATTTATATACACTTTTACTTTATATACACAAAGGAGACGTAGTTTCAGTTTGATAGCACTATATGCCATCAAACGGCTGGTCTAGTACAGAGCAGTTTGACTGATATAGTTCTGGTCGATGCTTTTATTGTGAAGCATGAGAACATTTAACATTTGAAAGTAGGATTAATTAAATGGCATGTCGTTCTAGGTAAACTGACCGCACGTTTATCGTGTGTATTGATCAACATTATATATGGGACTTGTTGAAACTTGTCAACGTGTTGCATTTGAATCGCAAATATCCTATGGATTATGAAAAAGATGTATCGCTTTTCTGTCTTGTAATATAGCCCAGAAAGAATAGATTGTCAAGAAAACATATATGGAGTGGAGTCTATTGGAATTCTAATAGCATTTACCCTATCATACATAACAAGACATGCTTAATAAAGTGGTGGAATACATGATCCCGACAATCTATAATAAAATCTATCCAAAGTCATTAATGGATATCGCTATGTGTTTAGTGATAAATGGGATACAAAATGAAGAGTAGACATAAATGAAGAAATGTACATTCAACAAGATACAACCACCTGTAGTAATAAATGTGCATGTATGCATCAAAGTTGTTACACAAGTAGAATAAAATAAAAGGAAAATATGTGATTTCAAATATTTATTCGAAAGAATCTCTGATTAAACGAGTCGACGACTTTCATCTCTGATATATCGAGACATCTTGACACAGACACAAGTGTAATACTCTGAACTCTTTCAAGGTGATTAACAAACAGTCAAGTTGTAGGCTAAACATTCTCCTATGAAATAGCAACGAAAGGCCTAAAATCTGATGCATGTGCGGTTAATAATTTTCTTCTGCAGTAATTACTTCATTATGCAACTTGTCTTTTCATCGTTCACAGTTGCCGAACTGAACCATCTTTAAATTCTATCTTACAACTAGTGCTATTCTTTATCAACAATAACTTGTACATAGTTTTTACGTTATGCAATTAGTTCAAGCCTTTAACCCTGTAGCTTTTGACATCATTGTTTTTCGAATATTCCCATACTAGTTTATATTTGATGACAACAGCTATTTTTCAACTCTGTTATCTTTACCAGAATCATTGATATATGACGATGATTCTACACACATATCTACACTTATTGAACCTCGTTGCACATGAAGCTTGAATTTCTGGAGATAGCAAAAAGCACGTTTACATAAAATGTATTATTATGGTTTATGATCACTATTTTCATACAATAGCAAAAACTAACAGCCATATTAATAAACATAAAACCATTTTAACTGGGTGCCATGGGAGCTGTGGAATGACGATTTGGTATACCGAACTGGTCTGGATCAAACAACAATTTATCACTACGAAGACACGACCAGTGGTGATCAACTGTGTCTGGTATGGGGTAGTTCTCACCATTGGCAGTCGAGTGAGTCACTCTAACGTATCACAAATTCACTGAATTAGAAATAACATTCGTCGGAAATCGAATAAGTGGTCTAGTAGCAAGCGTACGCAGTGAATTTGTTGGATATTTAGTTTGATCCATGGTGCGTCGTAGATGTACAGTGCTTAAGAATCCTCCACAATGACAAAACTGCTGTCGTTCTCCTTCCTGGTAATCAATGGATGCTCAATATAGACCAATTCTTGATATTACATTGATAATACCAATAAGTGATTTATATATACATACAGATATATGTAGATATAAACTAGTGTGCTGCAAGATAATGCATTCAATGTAAAAGATTCATTAGTTTAATCTATTATGACATAAACTGAATGGGAATGTCTAAAAAATGTAAAACTGATCTTCATGAATGCAACATTAAGTTGCTGTTATCTCTTACTAAAATGAATCGTTTGCATAGTCTATCCACTTGATAGATTATCGATAAACAAAACAATTATGAAATAACTTTAAATTACTACATCATCCTCTTACTTTATGACAAGTTACTGTACTAGAACGCTCCCAAACCATTAATCCATTTGTGTATTCCATTCGGGTAAGTTCAAAACAAGTGGAGTTTCTACCAAGATCTTGTAGAAACAAATTAGTTGTTAAATCTATAGAAAATTTAGAAAAAAATATATTTAGAGATTACAAAGTACACCTTGTCTTGACAATGAATAAGTCTAACAAACACGTTGAAAATCAAAAAGGTTTGTTTACTGTTTAAAGTTTCGATTATTGAAATGATGATCATACTACCATCATGATAATTTCAGTCTTAACAAAAGTGCAATATCTTCAGATTTGTTTATGAGATGACAAACAAATGCTTCACAGCAGTTGCATGAAAACCATGTGATGCATCAAGTGAACCACCTAAGTAAAATATTGAATTGTTTGAAAACAGTACAATCATCAGTCTAATTTGTTCATGAAACTACCATTTACTTCAATACACCTGATCCCCTTTAATAGTTTAAAGAGAGCAATAACAATGAATTGAACAGAATATGATGAATTCATTATATTTAATCAAGTTCTCATCATCTGTGTTTTAACTACACTATTTCAAATAACCTACTTCAGTCAAATGTTTCACATACATTTTAAATGTTACTGGTTTGAGAATGGAAATATAAAGACATGAAAGAGTAAGTAACTTATTAGAGTGGATATGGTTCAAGAAAATAATTCACATGAACATAACAATCAAGTGAAAATTCTAGAAGATATCAGAGAAATAATTAGTAATCATCGACATTTATTAGCAAGTAAGTTAAAACTAGGAATGAAACGCAAAAGGAAACTACCGTAAATGAAATACCTATCTTTATTCAACTACAAACTAGATGGTGCTGATACATCCAGAATAATCAATAGAAGACTAACATCTTCATTAAACAGAGCATATCTTGTTCCCGAATTCTTCGTTTTGAGCAGAACGATATACTCATTAATGCAGTCAAGGATCGATGGGAATCCTTTAAAAATCTGTAATCAAATTATTCAATAAAGTTAAGTAGTGCGATCGTGAGAAAATCTGGCTGATACATGACACACAACTGATATCTTCAGATCTTCCAGGATGATTAGTTTACTGTCAAACTGTAATTTTCTCAAATTTGCCGAAGTAGTAGTAATCAGACGTTTTAGATGAAACCGATGCGTCCAAATAGAAAGAGTAATAATTCTCCCTGTTCTAAGATGATGCTTTAAATACTTCATCAATCCATTGTTTTCAATATTCCTACAACTTTAATTACTCTTTAGATTTTGTAGGACCTCATACTCTAGATGTGTACTCCTGATTACATGACTTGAATTCTCGCAATTTCATTGTTTTATTATTAACTGATTATAACTGATGTTTTGTCAGCTGTTCGTAATTTATTTCACTCAGTGTTTTCTTACCACACCCGTTCAGTTATGTAGTTCCTTCATCAGTAACTAGATGTTTCTATAACTTTTAATCAGTCTTTATATCTATGTGTATTATTTTCTTGAACCATATCAACTTTAATTAGATTTTTACTGTATTATGTCTTGGCATTTCTAGTCATAAATCAGTAGCATTTTATCTAAAGTAGTTTATTTGAAATAGTATAGATTGCTTGCAGATTGTGAGAAGCTGACTAAATAAAATGAATTCATTCTACTCTGTTCAGTTCTTTGTTTTTTGCTCTACTATTTACTTTCTTGATTACTAACTAGTAAGTTATACATAAGAATCACTTACTGTTTGATTTTGGCTGTTTATTATCATTTACTATTTGATTTATAAAATTGTGCAACTTTATGCTGATTATTTTTTTAACATTATCCTTATTATCATATTAGATGTATGAATAGCTTTTCAGAGTTATCACTATAGTTATGTGTAGGTCGTATATCCATACTTCATTCACATAAGTCAGATACATTCTACTGTGAATGCAACTGAATTCTAATTAAGTATCATGCAATAAACATATAACATTTCATAAATACTCTCACTGATTACTGCACAGTAGATATCAATTGTTGATTACACATAAACTCAATTGTCTAGATACTTTAATTAGATAATTTCACTTGACAAACCTGGTTTGAGTGAAATATTTGAGGTACAACTTGATGTTCGATTTTCATCAATCCTGTATTTCTAAATAGAAATACATAGAAATTGAAGATGAACAAGATAAAATTAACCGAAATATTGACAATGTCATTAAATGTATTCAGAAATAATTCACAGTTGAGAAAAAGTCATCGTGATTGATTTCCTGAAGATAAAGTTAAATGATTAAACTGACTATTTTCAAACTATATTTATTTCACGCTGAATTCATTACATAGATTCGATTGGTTGATGATTTACAGCGGTTTCTGTTGGTTAGGCACCAAATATGATAGATGAGTACATGGAATCGAAAAGTTGCGTACTTGGACCAAACAATTGTCCATTACCTAATAGCGATGATTGTTACTCATTTGAGATCAGTGTGATGAACTCAAAACATTAAACTTGTTTTGTGTACTACAACTTCTTTTTCATTATTTTTTATGCAAAATTTTATTACAGTAAATCAGATGAAATACTAACAATCTTGTCCTATCAGATAGCTTAATCCGTATCATATGACTTTCATTATAGACAAGGGTACAATCCGCCTTAGTGCAAACGACTTATTTTGATCAGAAAATATTAAGAAACAATGAACATCAAATAGACTTACTTGTAAAACCGGACAATAATCATAATAAGCTTGGCCACCATAATATTGTCTTTGATTAGAAGGAACTTCAAATGAACTATCCATATATTGATTTTCCCTAGGCAGTTCAGTATTGTGTCTAAACAGTTGACAATATCCAAATGCACGTTCAAAATTCAGACATTTATTTTCATAGGGCTTGTTGCAGAATGGTCGAATATCTTGTCCTCTAAAGTTAAAACGTGCAAACATCTCATAGTGTATACAAGCTAAACATTTGTAATGAATGTGAAGGCAACATAAAATAACCAAATTTAATCGTAAAACGATAGTCTCCACAATGTAATGTATCAATCATGTATTTTCTTCAATGTGAATTGTTGTTCAATAGATGTAAATTAGTGTTATTTATTCGTTGAAATATCTAATATAATGCAGTTGACTACGGTTTAGACCAATATACATTTTCAATAGTTTGTTTTCTAGTCAACTTTCGTAAAGCTTTACACCACAACAGTAGTTTCCAATGAGTATAATAGAAGTAAGTACTATTATTACAAATATTCGTGATGTGTTAATCCAAGCCTAAACTGAGAACTACGTGATCTGCATTGTTTCATTGCAATCCATACAAGTAAGCGGTTTCGATAAATGTTTTCATGCATTAGTTAATAGTGAACTATAAGAAAACTAACTCGCGTAGAATTTATACATTTCATTGTCAAGAGATGAATTGAGCATTAATTTGAAAGTTACTGTAATCAATTATGCTTTTTTACAATCCCATTGAGTAGAAATATTAAAAGTAAGTTGTGGACGACCTAATAATTGCATTTAGCCCTCAAACTACACAATGGAAGTTTACCAAGAAACAACAAACATATGTCACTTTGCATCATTACCAAAGTAAGAAAATATTCCTCATAGCTGCACACAAAATTACGTCTTAAAACTAGGCTCTATTGATTATAATGTTATGTAGAATGGAAAGTCTACTATAGAACTTTGAACTAGAGCTAAGTTGATTCTGAGTTACACAGGAAACAACTTAAAATTCTATCAATGTAGAAACTCCACAAATAAAATCTGAAATAGTAGCACATGCTGTCTTTAAAAACCTTTGAATCGTTACCGCGATCATTGAATGATTTAAAGCATCATACCTAACTACAAAGAAAGGTAAATGGCTGACGCTTCTCATACACGCTGCTTATCCTAATTGCGTTAAATAGAAAAGAAGGCTGCTTGTGATTCATTTAAACTAGGCAACTTAACAAAACAATCACAAACCGGAGTCACACTTTCACTCTCACATTAGTAAAACACTAGTTCTTTTACTTTACCCTTCAACACTGTACGTATTTAACATATTCATGTTTGACACTAATTCTGCACACACATATGCACACATCCCACATTAGCAGAACTTGACGTTTACATAATTTGACCAGTCGTTGTTTGTGTCTAGTGTGGTAAATAATCTGTACTGTTTAAATTCATGTTAGTTTGATTCAGTTATTTATTCGCTATAGAGGTGACTTACATCGAAATTGCAAAACATCAGGAATTCAAAGCTTCTACACATCAAGACTTTAGAAATACATTATTTGCATAGAGTCTATTGTTAACTTACCTGGATTGTCTATTCCTAATGTATTCGTAACAGCTTTTCATTACAAAATCACAACCTAACCCTTTTCCATAATTGAAACGATTGGCCATTGAATAGTTAACATCATATATTCTTAAACAAAAGAAAAATAAAAATTGTCAAAATATCAAAAAGTCCAAAATTGCAAACAACATTTCTGACTTATTAATTTAAATTGTTTTTAATTACGTATAATAAATAATCTCAGTTAATTTATTCGTTCAAGCTTTCAAGAAGTGAAATGAAGGCCATGGTTTCAATTGTCAAATGGTGACTAAGCAAAGTCATTGAGGAAACCTATGTAATCGAAAAATAGTTTTTCAGTCCTTTCTATGATTTTTACTGGTATCCGATACTGATCTAATGTGTGATGAAACAAATTATCTTATCTCTGATAATCGTTTAGTAATGGAATACCTTTAGTGTATTTTATTGTACTGTGGGAATCTATAACGAATTAACTGGATACTAGTAAAGTATCCCTCACTTAAAACAAATGAGATCACCTGGGTAACAGATAGAGTGAACATACACTTTTATTTTGTTAGGAATCATTTAGTAATTAACTGTAATAAAGAGGTTATCGACAGAAAAATTTTAGTTTGGTGGATTCGTCACAGATTGATGTTGGTAGGATACTACTGAAAATTAAATAGTACTGAACATCTGCTTCATTCTATTATGGAAAAATGTAGCAACATGCACCCTCGATTTATTTATTGAAATATTACTGTTCGGCTGAATTAGTCATTTTTCTAATGTTTGTAATCACATAATGATTAAAGTACTACAACAATACTATTATTATTTATACTACTATGACTGATTGTGTTATGAATTAACTAACATCCATTTATATATTTTATTTTCATTGGAGCGTGACGGACTAGTTGTGTTGACTATTGAGAACCATAGAATGAGACAAAATAAAGCTAGAATGATTAAGGAAACTATATATATCAGCATAACATCACAATAGATAGGCAAATGATGTTCGAACATGATCAAAGATTACAAATAACAAAGAATATTTCTCTTTTAAATTAGAGAAACCGGAATCAGATGATATTTAGCCACTTTCGTATGTCTTAATACGGAGTTTATGTTTTTATAAGAATGAATAAAGAAATTTACAAGATCTTTTCTTGTTGCAAATTCGATTGCTTCCTACTCCACAATACATTTACTCCAAGAATTAAACTCAGATAACAGAACACTTTTAGCAATCTTCGGTTAACCTTACCATTCTGCATATACATGCAGTAGCATTAACATTAGAATAACAGAGACGGTGTTATCTAGAAGGGTCACAAACCTATATTGAAGAGATTGATACTAAATTGTTCTAAATTAACTAATAGTTCCATACGTGAATGCATCACTGACACAAGTTATTCAGTGAATCTTGATGTTGCTTGACGAACAATATGTAGAGAGATTAAAACCAGGTTTTCACGTTATACAGAAATAGCAGCTATTCATCAAATTAACCTGAGTTTATGCACGCAGAAAAAAATTCGCCATACACTTGGAACTACCATTATGCATATCTTGAATTTGTGCATGTTGTTTCCTTTCGTCGTTTATCCCTTCTTAGCGAATGCCAAAATCATCGTATTTGGATTTGTTTATTCTATGTGTCACTTACGTTGAGACTTTTCATGTTTTATTGCAAATTCTTTGTGTTTATTACACGATATAAAATGTATACCATAGTTTTATTACTTTCTTACACTATCCATCATAACACCTGATCACTTGCTAAATTGTCATTTAATACAATTGTTTCCTTTTCATACCAAACAAATTATTGTTAGAGCATCAGCTACAACTAGACTGTATTGTTAACGCCTAGATTTTTATTAGACTTTATTCTAATATACAATAATAATCATGTACAACTATGTGAAATGGTAAACTACTCAAGGTGATTTGTGAATTAATTATGACAATGAGGTAGACGAATTACATAACTGTTCCTAATCATAATCATTGGAAAGTACAAATTGATAGTAAGGGGACAAGTGTACCAGGAATTATGATGAGTGTAATAAAACACAGCTACTGAATACTACGATGCAATAAGTGCATTAAAACTTGAGAGAATTATATGATTTGAATAAATTCATCGAATCGGGAAATCATAGTTACGCAGCAGAAAGTATGTGAATAAAATTTCCAGTCACATAGGTAACGACGACAGCTTACGGAAGCGTCAGGAAAGAATAAAATATAAAGACAAACACACAAAATTATTTGCTTAGTTACAGTTGGAAAATGAACTGATAACGGTATTACAAAGTTACTCTAGACACAAAGACCAGTGTTTTTAGTTCAAATGTTATGAGATTCCGCTATGTGTAACAAACGATTATGGAACGTATTTAGAAGCCTTGATAGTATACCATAGTTTACTTTAAATAACACTAATATTTATATGTATGATTGGTATCTAATAGACTGATTTGTGATATATAGCGCAAAGATCATCCATTGTCAATATTGACGAATGCCTCCCTTTTAACAAGTACTAACTACACTATTCATGACTTTTCACTAGAGCTTCAGGAACATCCTGAAGTTAGTTACTAGTGAGCTGATTATTATAATTGAAGTAAGATCATTTTCATCCTAGATTCCATCTCAATTCAATATTATTCATTATAAAATATCCAAACTATTGCTTGATAGTAAAACCTATTTTAAACTTTTATTATCAGCATCAATGTCACGATTGGTGAGCATTACCATATTGCGTAGCATTGTGCACTGCTGACATGACGTTCAATAAATATCAAATAACACTCGAATACGTCATTGTCTCTTTTTAGCACTACTTATAATCATCTATAAAATGAATACTCTTCACTATTGGAACCAAATGACTAATTTACATATTACATCTAGCAATACATTTGTAAAATTATGCTTTAATTATTTACTAAACAGAGCATGAAATAAAGAAACGAATTCCTTTCATCGCAGGAACAAATTTGATGAAAATCTAAGGTTATTACAAAGTTCACGCAATCATAATGAAAATAAATATTATTCGCTTATGTGTTATTCTAATTAGCATAATGGAATTTCGAATATTACAAAATCTCGAAGCACTCAAAATGTTTTTGATGTAGTTGTATCACACGAGTGAAGTCTTCCTCGAAATTGATGTTGATTTTATGAATTATGAACCACATTCAAAAATGCATTACCTAATTTTGCGTCTTAGTAAAATCTATCCTGATTCTAAGATACCTGAAGGACTTACTCCTAATCAAGTAGATTTGTTCAAATAGTACAATAAGTTAGTAATTGTGCCCGACGATGATCCATTGGTATTAGCCTCCACCTTGAGCAATCTGCTCCGTCGTGCTTCGTTTTCGTCAGACGATAATTTGAAAGAGCAGCTACTGACGATTTGGTTTTTAGAATGTGTTCCTGGAGACGTAGCCAAAGTATTTCGAATGGCACATGCATTTAAGCCATTAAATTTCGTGCAGATAGCTAGGTTATGCAGACAGTTGTTAAACACGACGGATTTCGCAGTAACTAAAGACTGCAAGAAAATATCTATGGAGAAACGTATCGCTAATCTGGAGAAGCAATTCACAGAAGTTCGAATCCACAAGTAGAAGAGTAGTTGGTGCTTCAATTGTGAGTAATTCGGACATTGCAGAAAAAACTGCATAAAAAAACGACGGTAAAGACCCAGTTAAATGTTAAAAACTATCTTCTATTTTTCTGAAATATCATTTCAAGTTGTTAGGTTGGTCGATAACGGTGCGCTGAACACAAAAGTACACGTGAACAGAAAACCACTGTTTTGTGAAGTTTGCACGGGCTAGGCTACATCTTTGATAGATGTGTCGACAGATGAGGGCGTGTTCACTAACAGTACTAACTGTGAGCGGACATCCACTGCAAATGTTAGGAGTGTCAGAATGTTGTATCGAAGTCGGAGGTTGTTTCATACAGTATCCATTTGTAGTAACTAGGCGTATGCAGCAAACAATACAGTGAGCGAACCTCATTTGAGAGGTGTGGGAGGAGACAGTAATTTACACAAGGAACAGGACGGTAAGCACTAAGTACTGACATTTCAGTATACATGATAACAGTGTGATAGCTAAGACACAAGCTGTGATCTAGCCGAAAGAGAACAGAGAAGATATTTTGGTTCAAATTTATGAATGTACGGCTACTTTAATTAAAATGATCCTAAAAAACTTTTTTTCATCGAAACGCCTTATATCTTCCTTAATTGATACAATGTGTTTCTTTCGTTTTAAATCAATACATAGATCCATAATACTATGGAAGGTTGATACTGACCATATTGTCAATAGATCGATAGGGATCAGAGTAATCTATCAAATATCCACCATTTGGAGTCCGTCGTTGTTACTTAATTAGGACAGATGCTAACAGCCGTCAATAATCATGATACTAGTATGTATATTTAAGCAAAACAAACAACAACACAATATTTGAAATGAAAATACCCAAAAAACCATTGTCTTTAGTTATTCAAGTGTATTGAACTTGAAGAAGAATGACGTATTAGTCGAAATGCCTGCGTTTGAAAATGAATCCTATTTATTCTTTGTTGATTAATTTTACCCATATGTATTTGAAGATATATATATGTTAGTAATAACTGCTTAAAGTTTTAGTTAGTTATGTATAACTTACCCGGTATCTTCTAAGTAAGCTAGACCAATTTTTGAAACATAACTTGTCGTTGACATGGAAGGTGTCATCAGTTCATCCTGTGCAATGCAGCATTTATTAAAAGATAAAAATTTTATATGCAACGTCAGATTAACTATAAGTACATTCATCTATAAATGTTATTTTTCGTAAAATCTTACTCCTGTAATCTAAAAAACTTTGCGGCTTTCTGTTTGATCTACATTGTTTTCATGGATTATACGAATCAATAACTAAAACACTGTATGCCAACTTGAAGTATGATATCGTTTAATCGAGGAACATTGTTAAACACGGCAAATCGCCGGTTAAGCTATGATATCCTTCGTGCAAGTCGTCTCAGTGGCTTCTATATCCAACATTATTTGCTACATCACAAACACACGCAACTTATACAAATACTCTCAATCTGCGAAATAATGTCATGCAATGTAAAGTGTTTTGTTGGGTTGACATATGTTGTTTGAATATTATTCTATGAGTCAGTTAGTGATTGTCGTAAGGCATACCAGCTTACGTTATTGATATATCTGACTCTTTCCAAATGCATTGAATGTTGAACTACATGACTAATTCCTTAGCTTCAACAGACTCTGTCAAAATATTTTAACAAGAGTTTGCAAACAATTCATGTGAAGTATTAGATGGTTGACAACTAAGATAACTTTAGGAACTTCTGTTGAATCCTTCTGAAATTTATGATCAAAATAGCAATGGGAGTATACAGTTTCAAAATTGAAATGAATATTTGTCTATGGAATGTGGTACTATTCGTAGTAATACAACAACAAAGGTGTGTCTATTATTACAAACCATGAATTACTCAAGACCTGACATGTGATTCGATGCACAATCAACAGTAAAGTTTGTCTATCTAGCAATTATATGAGTATTAATTCATAAAGCGTTTCGTAAATTAAGCAACAATTTGAGTGGAATGGTACAATATCACTGCCAACAATTATAGACGAGAGTCAATGTTAAATCAGTCTTGACAGTTGCCTCAAGAATTTCAATGAGCAACATGAAAACAGTAGACGTATGAATAGGAATCGCTGACGATAACTTGAGCTGTTGAATATAAGTAGTACAGTGTAATACATCAGAAAACAGATGAGTAAGGAATAAATGAATTTGCATCTGTATATAAGATCAGTTGACAAAGTTTTAGGTAACATTCCATAAACTTGGCAAGTTTTAATTGATAAGTATGTTGAAATCCATCATAGAACAATCATGAATTGACACATTTTGTTCATTAGTCAAAACACTTTAAAGACGTATATTTTTTGTCGAAGTGTAGTTTAGACTGCATTAAATGTGTATAATGTCAGTCACTTTGCTAAAATTCTAACAGATCATCAACATCTGGTTTAGATCGACGAGTGTGACATCTAATGAAGTGTTATCTTCTCATATGTGAATAAAATGGACAAATCTACAGCCATGATGAATATTATTTGACGACGTCAATTCTTGCAATCGTTCTGCATAAAACTCGAGTTGACCAACATTTGTATTGGCTAACAGTCATATTCGAAATCCGTAATATTTGTGTTTCTAACATAAGCCACGTTAATGATGCGCCTAATCGTCAAAGGAGACTGATTTGCAATCGATAAGTAGTTATGCCGTTTGAAATTTCAACAAATACCTAATGCTAATTTGCTAATGAATACTTCTTGTGCGTTTAATAGAATTAACAAAAAAATCACTCTCAAATCATCACATAACAAACAAAATAACGTTGTTAGTTTATAATAAAAGGTTTCCTACCCCCATGATTCTATGACTGAAATGACTATTTACAAGTTCTATTCCTTGAAGTTTTTCACATCCAAAATGTCTTTTTGCTTCTTTCTTCAATGAGAAAACAGGAAATATTATCGAATAACTTTATAAGTAATAAGTGATTCGTTTGTATTCTAAGGTCTATATTATTCTGAATTTACAGGTTTAATAATGTATAGTATTAAAAGATTTAAGCAATTCGTTACACTGAGTTGAGTTGGCTGATAGATTATTCGTGGTTTGATACCACTGAAAACCGGAGAACATTGAACAACGATGTCTATTTTGTAAGCGTTTACTATGATTTGTCAATTTCATTCGATTTTCTAGTGCTGATAATAAAGCTTCATACTGGGATGGATCTGTTGTCCAGTAATTCAAAAACATATATTAGTACCCAACAAAACTCAATATTTGACGAGTACAAACAGTAAATTTATTTATTATTTTAGTCATAGAAATAGTATCTGAATAACTGCAAACTCCTAGAGTTGCCTAGATCGAAAAGTAATGCTTAGGTTTAATTGACGTTTGTTACTTGCACGTCATCAAATCACTCTGACTTATTATTGAACCTGAACATTACCGTGATTATTTCTATTGAATTAACAATAAGTTTATGTGATGCTCACCGACATCTGTATGCATTGCATTTATTCCTATTGATAAACTAAATGAAAATTACAGCCTTCTGTGTAAAAGAGAATCAAAGGTGTTAAGCTTTTTCTTGCATACGTTTCCGCTGCCTTATCAAGTTGCATTGACGTATGACTGTTTCATAACGACAATTGCTTAAACAATTAGGGTATACAAACGTTTGAATCTAATAGGGCATATGTTTAGTCAATTTCTATTTTGTTGAAATAATGGAGATATACATGTAAAATATTTCCAATGGTTTCTGATTTATTAATCAAATTAAACAAAATCAACGATATTCATAGAGTATTATGAGTTCATTATACAGTTTCACTGTTCTTTTTTTCCTCATCATTATCACCATCATCATCAACGACATCAGCGCGTTAGCAAGCAAGTTTAATTATTTCGAAGTATCTACATAATTTTGAATTCAAATTAGTCGTTTCCAAGCTGTAGACATAATTAATCAAAGAATGAAAACAAACATAACACCAAAATACAAATTTGAATGAATTCATCACATCCACTGTGTGTCGAATATCGACTAGATGGGACGCAATAGAACTGTGTAGACACAGGCTACTGACAACATGCTCAAAATGGTATATACATGCTTAACTTTCTGTACTTCTAATATGGTCACTTTTATATAAACATGTAGCTTGGAGATGAAAGGTGCAAGTGTGTATGTAATTTTGTTCAAGTCATTGAGCACTTTTTAGTGGATGACGAGAACGACTTTATTTATTTTAGCCATTTTAAATCTCAATTTAACTGTAGTCATGAATTTATTACCATGTATTGCAATTCAAGTAGAAATATCATTCATTATAAGTTTCTCAGTAAACGTCATACATCTGTTAACTGTACCTTCTACGGACGATGATTATTCCCTGATCATATGGACTACTGCATTGTTCATTCCTCTGTTAATATTTACATTGAAGGCATGCTTTGAATTATTTAGAAAGCACACCTCCTAAGTGGGTCGCTTTAATTTTACAGGCACGTTGTATTAATTTTATCTCAAATATATTCGAATTTAATTAGTCAGTAAATCGACTTTCAGTTTGCGTATATCAGAATAACGATTCATGTGTTGAAAGTCAAATTGTTGTATGAAAATATTTTTCTACATATGGCATATAATTAACTAAACCTTCTGCATATACCATACAACATTGACAGTTCCTGTAAGTGAACATCATACGTAGATTTAGTTATTACAAACTGATAAAGAACGTCTCATTCACACATGCTCAATAGTTACCACTTCGAAATCATTTAATGCCAGGTCATAATATCTGTTATCACTGTGACTTGGAATTTCATTTCAACTAAATCTACATACATAAGGGAAAGATCAAGATCCTCAAATTTAACACAGAGAGCAAAGACCTAATTAAAATTGATGGTAAAACTTTGGAAGAAGTGCATACCTTTACATACCTGGGGAGCATCATCAATTAACAAGATGGATTCAATGCAGATGTAAGGGGAAGGATCGGTGAAGCAAGGGCAGCATTTCTACAGCTGACAAATATTTGGGACTCCAAACAACTGTTAGCCAACCTAAAAGTTAGACTCTTCAATTCAAACGTCAAGACAGATCTCTATGGAACTGAAATGCGGAGAACTACTGCAAACATCCTCAGGAGGGTATAGGTATTTATAAACGACTGTCTACGCAAAATACTGAATGTCTGTTGGCCGAAATTCCATCAGCTTCAGCCTACTAAGGAAGAAAACAAACCAACAACCAGCTAAAGAGGAAATCAGTAAACGACGTTGGAAATGGACAGGACATAAATTGCGGAAATCATCAGACTGTATCACGAGACAAGCACTAACGTGAAACCCTGTTAAAAAACGGTAAAGAGAAAGGCCAAAGAATACAGTGCGTTGAGAGCTGGAAGCAGACATGAAAAGGATGAACAGTGAATGAAGACAGCAAAAAAGGTTTGCTCAGGACAGAGTTGAATGAAGAATACTGCTGAGCGGCCTATGCTCCTCCGAAAGGGTTAACAGACGTAAACAAATAAGTAAGTAAGATTTCTAAAATCACAACATTTTCAAATGCAAATACAAAATTTTTAATACATGAATTACATAAACATTTAACTTACAAGCATATTTGGTAATCTGATTATTGTCTTTTGAATATTAAAAATGCCTCTAGTAGTCCACCAACTTAACGTTATATTTTGTACAGGTCTTGGACTTGAAGAAAATTTACAGAATAAAAACTGAATTCATATTTTTAGCATGTCATGTTGTGTTACATGATTCAACATAAATAACACAATAGGATGATTGGTGATCAAATTCCAAATTGACAAATTCATAAAGCATTTAATACAATTAATTAATACCAAAGATAAAATAATTCTGGTGTAACCTCATGGTTGTACATAACGTACATAAAGTATCTAACAAATTTCACATCCTAATAAATGACTATTAAATAGCACACATTCAAGACTACACCTGGGTATAAACGTAGGCACTACAGTCAATTTGAAGTTATTGCGATTAGGTGTCATGGTGATTGCTTTATATTAATTCGACATCACGAACTGATTTGAGTCGGACAACCACTGACCATCAGAAAGAGATGGACAGCTGTAAAGTGCTAGTTTGTGATACTTCATCATTGTGGATTTACAAACTTGCCAATGATCTAGCACATAAGATTATAGATTTGCATTTAATAGACCAGTAGAGCTCAACCATATTGCGTATGAGGCAGTTACCCATTGACAACAATAGGTGAAGTCTTAGAAACATGTCACAAACTGACTGAATTAGAAATATCAACCGTCATTATTAGGCTCTGTGGTCTAATACTAAAGTGTTTGCCGCAAAGTCTATAATACGGTCGTGAATGAGGCCTGTTAAGGGTCGCATACTATGACTAAACATATGTCCATTTTATATTGACGATCAATGGTTGTCTAATCCGGACATTTTCGTATCGTCGAATCATATTTACAAAGCTGATACTTGGTGAACTACGATAAGCATTGTCCGAAAGATACAAGTATTTATGAACAACAGCTTACGCTGAAGGTGGACAAAACATACGTTTCGGAAATCAACAGACTACATCAGAAGACAAACATTGACTTGAAATGCTCAAAACCAATTAAAAGAACGTGAGTCAAATAACACAGTTAGCCAATAATTGTAGGCAAACATGAAGAGGGTAAACAGCACTTGAAAAGAACTAGAACGGCGAGGTTATCATAAAAATCAACTGAAAAATTCTGTTCGATGGAATATACTCTACGATGGGCAAAAATAATTAATTGATTTGGGTATATCTTAATCGATTTCTCATAATTAAGAACTATAATGAATCAATATCAAGATGGGATTCTGTAGTGTGGTAACGATTCAACGAATTCCTGGAATTGAAGCCAAGACCTAGCAAAATAAATATAACTGTGAATTTTGTTTACAAACCCATGCAAACCAACGATGTTTTATATCATTTTGGAAACCATAATGAATTCTCTGTGAAAACCCTCAAAATAAAACACAGCTACTTATTGAAATTCTTCAATGATCTAGGCTGCATTAAATCGTTGACGACTTTCGACGAAATCTTCAAAAGAGAAACTATGCTGATAGAAATTTACCAGTAGAAATAAAGCCATTCATCATGAACTATGTGGATATGATTGCAAGAGTAGATCAAAGGAAACAACGATGAAATGATTAAATAACTCAAATGTTTAAAACTGCAAAGAATATTTCCAAATGACAAAAGTAGACACGTTTATAAGTTTTCCAGTGTTTCATCAAATGCATCATAATTAAGTAATAAACTTTTACACAGTGAGAATAATCAAGTGAGAATCGACGTAAAGTTTGGTAGCTTGTTCTCTTAAACACAACAGAATATTCTTTTCTTACTTAAAGTACTAGTCAACCTTAAAACTAAACAAGTCAACAGTTTCCAACAACATACAAACTATGATCATCCTTCAAAAAATCGACTGATCAAATAATATCGAAGTGTTTTAGAAAGGCTAAAAATGCAAGGAAATCTTATAATTGGCAAGTGGAGTTATAAGAGATGAAAATGGAAACGTTGATAAACCTAATTATAAGATCAAATAATTGTATCGATTTTCTGAAAGTAAGTTAAAGTGAATTGGTAAACAGGACAACAGAAGATTGTGAACAATAACAGAGGCATACAGGTCCATCAAGCCGACGAGTAAGAAATATTACGAAACTTGCGTCCTGGATTGCATTTGCCGATTACGCTCCAACTTAAAAGTAACGGAAGACTAAGTTAGGAAATCCACTAACATCATCAGATACTAATATGTTATATATATGTATATATTTGCATATATTTAAAGAGAGAGTGAGAAAAAGAATGAAGAAGTTAAGTTTTTGCATTATCAAGTTACATTACAAAGAAACTAGATTTTAATAACTTACTGACTCTTATCCAATCGAAAAGAATAATCTAAATCTGGCAAATTATTATATGTACGTTGATTAAATCCCTAATAAAAGAAAACGAATTTCATTCAATCTATTGAAGATTTATTTCAATGTGATTTAATTGATTTAATAAAGTTCACTGGAAATTAACAAACAAGTTTTTCAAACATCTCACACTAACTTCCTTTTTGCTAGTTAAAATATACCAACACGTTTCTCTAGTTTAACTGACATTAATCGATTTAGGCTTGATGATGTAAATTTTACGTGAGCATTGTAAACACTGTAAATTATGAAGTCGACAGCATGAATTGACTTAACATTGTTAATGATTACATGATATGAAGTACTGGATAACAACGGTTTTGGTTCTAGTATTAGACTTCTTAACAATATTCAACTACGACCCAATAAAGAAATGCAACCGAGAATCAGTAAACGTTTCAATCAACGTTTATCGATGGACCAAAAACGGAAAGTGATATGTAGTACCATAAACGATGTATTCTAGTGGTGTCCGACAGTTCATTTATAATTAAATGATACAAATTTTAAACGAAGCTTAAAATTGACAGGATAATATAAACTAGGCAAGCACTCGATCAGATATATAATTTTCAGAAATATAATAAATTACTACAGTGATAGTTTTCGCGGAAACAGTTAACACAGAAATACACGAATATAAAAATGATGAACAATTGATCAAACTTGTGTCACTATTAATAAATATTTTAATTTGTCTCCTCAGCTATTTCAACTTATTTACATTCATGACAGATTGATCTTGAGTGTATGTGATTGTAAACCAAGGAAACTTTAGATATTTGTTGTGACTTATTATAGGATTCCACGACAAAATACATCTCATTAAGTGCCTATCGACGACCTACGAGTATTATGATGTAAAAGCTGTCATATATTGTCTGGTTCTTATTAATCCCTAACAGATATCAATCTATGCAGAATACGAAAAACAAATCAATAATTATTCTCAAAAAGTATCTTTTCATTCCATCTAAGAAAACTTGCGCTACTTCAGTTTTGTAATTTTTAATGGAGAAGGAGAATAAGTTTATGTCCGATTTTCTACTCATTAGCATATTACAAGTGTATTAATATGATGTAGGAAAAATATAGTTACGTTATTGAAGCACATGCAGAAAGTACGTATGAGTTTACAAAGTGTATCATCATAGTGTTTGTACACAATAGAAAATGCAGTTATCAATGTGTTACTGTTGAGTAGGATTATGAAAGGCATTCATTTGAAGACTTACCAATATATGACCAATTTCATGTTTCCCTAAATTAGCTAGACTTTGATCCGTAGATTGAAGGGTATTTTTCTCATCTGAACAAAAATTCACTTCACCAATGAAGGGCCTACATTTGTGTATGTCAATATGAAAAATGAAAACAAACGCCATCAAAGTTAGACTGAAGTTATGCTAACGTATGACAACCTTAAGAATTATATCGAATAAATGTCATTAAGTTAATTAACGGGAAAGAAAACTTTACTAGGTTGATTATGGTGTACAGACTGAGATAGACTGATTCAGCCACCTGACCTACTATTGATAGACTACTAAGTAGATACAAATATCAAGTCTGTCAAGTCCCTTACACTGAAACACTATTATTGCTCAAGCTGTTACATCGATAATAATCTCATTGGTTGCACTTTACTCTTATCAACGTGTTTTCAAAGTTAGTTGGAGGTAATTGGCAGGAAATCTCGATGTATGTTGATTTAACACCCGACTACCTGTTAACAAAACATATCTCACCTGATGATGAATCACTTGGAGTAATGGCTGAGTTTCGTTTTGTTTTACAGAAATTGATTAATGTCATCCATCCTGAAAGCAATAAACCCTCAACAATCCGATTCATATTATAATTATTTACTCAACTGATACATAAATACTATTGGCAAAAAATAATTGAAGAACGATAATAATTACGATAAATTAAAATATACTTCCCTTTTAGTATTTGGATCTTCTTCACAAAATATTGCCCAGGCAGCAACATTCGCACCACAATCTAATTTAAGATTGGTTACAGTTATCAGTAATTCATTCGGAGCTAATCCTCCTCCTTCAGGAAATACCTGGGTTTTCTTTCTGTTTCTTTGCTCATAGCATGCCTGGGAACACAATCAAGAAACGTAGATTAATCAAGTGACTATTTTAATAATCGCATATAAAAATAGGTGCTTAATGACAAATTAGTTACCGATTCAAATATCTTGAAAATATACTCAACTGATGTTTTTTATGATGTAGTGATGCAATAGTTATTAAATTTCACTTAGATCTTACAATTTAGACAGTGTGAACCTTTGACCATCATCAGAAAATCAGGTCCAGGAACCACATGCTTCTCACTCAACCCTTGATTTCAATAACCGTTACATAATTTTAACCAATATCCATCAGGTGATATTTCTAAATGTAGTCATTTTTTGATGTGTTTATTTGACCTCATTCATTACCTCTATTTAGGGATAAGAGACAAACTCTGAAGCTAAACAGCTTCTATTGACATACTTACATCTGAAACAGATTATCTGGATTTTGCCATTTAGTCTAACGTTTGTTGAAATTCAATATGTGACTTCAACAAAGAACTTTTAAGTAAAAACCTGCATCTAAACAAGCCTCTTACTACTGATGTAGTTTGTAATCATCTGGATTTAATAATAACAATATTGTCATCATTAAATCCTTTTAGAAATAACGAATAAAGCCAAGAAAACATACGGTTTCCTGCTACATATCAAACGTAAAAATTGTATTTCATATAACAACAAAAACTTTTCTTGTCATTATTTACTCACTGATAAGTAATCATCAGGAATAATCTCATTACGGCATGTACGTTGTTTCATGCATTGACTTTCTCCACAGTACGAGATATTGTCATTCCAATCAGTATAATGGTAACCTTTGATACACATCCTAACAACCAGTGCATATATCAAAATAAAGTCAGGTTATGCAAGTTGTGAAAATATGTTACAAATAAATATTTATCACTAAAGTATGATTACGGCAAAATTGTAATTGACGATAGCAATCTATAACATACATTCATTCTCGTTTGGGACTCATTAAACAGATTCATCTTCAACCTAGTGATGATGATTACAGTGCGATTCAGAATCATTCTATTCATATTTACCTGTTCATCACTGAGCTAGTGTCTGTACACATACGCTTTTTTGATATAGGTATGTAATCATGACCCAGAAGTGATCAGATTTTCAAGTTGACAGGCTGCTATTCATCAGTTTCTGCACCATATGTATAACATCAATCTACTGATAGTTCACAAATAGGCTGATGTTCATTCTGCGAAATGATGATGTACAGTAAATTTCTGACAAGAACTAATTATTTTAGAGTAGGTCATATCATGTGTAGCATAATTGCCATCAACATTAGTACAGTGTTTGAAATAAAAATACAATACTGTACATAGGACTGTCACATATTCTGGGGTGTATATATGTACTGTGGCTATTCTTTAATGCAAGTACATAAAATTCTGCGTTTCACTAGGCCCATAAATGTCACAATTGCAAAACCTCATAGCAACCTGTTTATAAACGAAAAAACCATGAATTAATTCATAGATAAGTTAGCTAAATATTTAGTTAATCAGGTTCAGGTAGTTTATTCCAAACAAGCGAATAATAAATATGAAGTTTGCTTAAATGTATCAGAGATATCAAATTCCAATCTAAATACAATTGTTGTACCAGATCAATTAATTTTGAAAACTTTCACTAAATTAATGGACACATTACAGCTTATTTTCGCGTATTCGCAGAGTGACGAAAAACAACGACGACTTGAACGCAAATTAACAAACACTCCACCCAACGAATGTGGGGAGTGGTTTATGGGTAAGTCATAAGAAACGGGAATGTCTGTAGTGTAATCAGTACTTGGTAACTGTAACGCCTTATCAAAGAAATTGGTATTACAAAGTCAGCTATTACAAAAACATATTCGACAAAGGATAGGTTCATGGTCTACTCTCATTGAAGAAGGTTGGACAAGTGTGTCGAAGACATCCGTTAACATTTCAACTGGCTGCCAGCTGAACCCCATATACCATTCATACTCCATCAATCTAAATGGAATATTGTAACAAGCCCCAACGCATGGTGAAGATGTATAAAATGTGAGTAATTTGAGGAAAAACAATGCGGCAGAACCTAAGAAGTAAATCCCACATACTATTAAAGCAAGCAGTTCAGTTTATCATGTAGATTAACGGATATTTCATTTACAGTTTTATACCTGAACGTCTCCCCATTTCGCCAGTCACGATAGCTGACTATTCTAGCTTGCAACAAAGGACATTCAAAACATCTTATATCAACAACAGAGGAATCAGATTAACTAACATGCTTTCCAAAATATTATACTCTGTAATCATCTGACGTCTATCTGATTGTAGGAAGCAAAACAAGCAGAGTAGATCATGCAGGTTACAGACCCAGTTAAGAAAAAATTGAACAAATATTTACTCTTATTCAGGTCTTAGAACATAAATATACCTACACTTGAATGTCGACAGTGGTACAACCTGGCTTGAAATCAGCCTATTTCCAAACATATTTGGTATATTTGTTCAGAATAATTTAACAAATAAACACTACAATGAAAAGTGTTAAATACTACTTTAAATCATATGGAGTAGACGGAAAATTTATCAAATTCCCACTGTTCAAGTTATGTGTATTTAAATCAAGTTACTAGGCACCATTGAGGTACCATCACAAAGTGTAAAATCTCTTACTGCTATACAAATTCAGTCTCAGAATATAAACCAAAAACAAACATCAATTAATTTTCTGTTATTCATTGACTCGAGTTATTTAGACTAGTGAACATCAGCCACGATTCAACTGTGAAGTAAGATCACTATTTAATCATGAATCAATTTCATCAATATCGAAAATGTTTAACGTAAATAGCGTAGAGCACCTCCTATTTAATTATAAAATAATATTATGTATCTATTGCAGAATGAATGACTAATTTGATAAAGTATGCTATGCAACCAACTAATTTGTAGCTCGGCAATGTTCATTTAAGAATACTTAGCTTGTCAATGTTGATGATTTGACGTTCACATATGATGATTGCTTGGCATGCATATACAATTTAGACACTAATAAAAAAGTATAGGAAACCTATATAGTATCAGTTATAATATTCTAGTTACTAGAATACAACACCTAAACTGAATACTATGGTTTGCCAAACTGTGAAGTGAATGACATTGCAAATATCAGTAGTTGATATATTATAAACCATGATGCGTGTTTTCAATCGATTAAATTACAAAAGATTATTTACCTTCTAGCAAGTAAAGTATCACTTTTTTTTACTTTCACAAATAACGCTTTCTCCCAATACCAAGCGGCTTTTTCCATTGCTTTCTGTTGTCAGGAATACAAAATATAAAATGTCATTTGATGAATACAAAAACAACAATCATGAAAACTGGATATATTAATTATACGTAAACGGTGTACATTCATCACTCGATGCTTAATTTTATTGAAGTAGGGCATGACTAATGTTATTCCAATTTGTATAATAAATCAATCAGTCAGTGCCTGTTACTGCCGACCACCACTCTACAACAAACTATAACCTGAGCATTCCTCTCAAGCATTTCACAAGTGCTTTTCATTCTCCTCATGCCTGACTTCGACACATTGTACAAAATTATTACAATATTAATTAGCAAACAATTTAAATGCATTCACAAAACTTATTAGCACAATGTCGTCATTCACTCTCCTATTAAATTGTTGAAAATTATCATATGGAAATGCAAGCACCTAAAGTATAACAAATAGGAAAATAGTTGTATCAACTGAACCAGATGAGTGTGGATAAATGTCATGTGTAATCAAGTATCGAATTCATTGTTGTCAATGGTTATACATGTCTATATATACACCACATATCATTATACACTTGAATATCTGTAAGAATTAAGTAGATTGAATCAATTTCATCGCTAGTCGAAATGCAAGTGATTTTCCAAACCGTAAATCATGAACCTAATATTAGTTTCGTCTATGTGAGTGTACTATGAAGAAACCATAATTGTCGCTTTATGTAGGTGTACACAAATTAAGTATGACAAAATAATGAGTTAGCAGTGATGACCAATAATAAAGTAAATGTACACTACTACTGTGAAAAATTAAATCAATATTCAACATAGTGTCTCCAGTCTAAATAAATACAATGAAAATTACCTTGATTTTCGAATAATACTTTGGATTACTGTAGGTAATTTTGTATAATAAAATAATTTTCAAATGTTGAGGACCCGATGATCGTTTAACTATGTTCTGAGAATAAACACCATCTCTCTAAAACACATAATAATTCATCGTCCATATTGATGATGTACCACTTCGTTATCTGCCACAATCTTACAAAATTCTTCACATTCAACCGATTTCAACAACACTAAGCACAAACAAGTAAGCAATTCGATGTACATCATGAACATTCAAAAACAACCTCATTTCATGCCTATATATTGCTTGATCAGTGTGAAAATCTCACAGTTATTCTGGTAAAGTGTTTGTATTTTGTAAAGTTTCTCATGACCCTATTTAACTCTTTTCAAGTGAGATTCAGTATATTGAATTGTGTGAACAACCGTCATTCTCATAATACCCAACAAAACTTCTTTCAAATTAACAAGCTTAACAAAGTACTTAAAAACTTATCGTTTACGGATGTTAATTTACAGTACATTTGTTATATGCATTCATCAGGTTGTTGTGATAAACTGTAGTTAAAACAGTTTTAACTCACCTTGCATATTGAATGAACTGGTGGACAAGTTATATTTATGAAAATTATGGAGTAATATATTTGTCATTTTACGTGTATGAGATCATCATTAGGTAGGAACAGTTAGAGGTTGTCTGTTGATTATAACTTGTGAATTGGTGTTGTTTGAACAGTTTTGGTGAAAATGTGATTAGTCGACATAAAAGAAAATCAATCAATGTTGTTGATATTGCATTATTCATCGTTTCAAAGGAATGTCCTGAATTCAAATCCTCAGTGACATTGAATAAGAACACTCCTATGAATGACTTCAAATGATGAATAAACAGCTGATCGGTGTTCTCACAATTTCAGAGTTACTCATGTGAAAATCAACAAAATCAAATCTTTTGAATAATAAACGGTTACATCTTAGATTAGAACAAAGTGTTGCGTTTAAACCAATTGCTAAGCTCTAATATATTTTACTTACAATTGGAAACATTAGCTCGATTGAGGTTGGCTACTAATCTATCAACGATTCATGTATTGCGATATGAGTTTGTATGCTTGCATAGTTACGTCATCACGTTGTTCATTTGTAATGTCATTTCCGAGATTACTATGTTACAAATATCCAAGTATTTAGTACATCTTACATTTCACCACTGATTTGACTCACTTCAATTCGTGATGTTGCAACAACGTCAAATTAACATTATTTTAGTTAGTCAATTGTTTTCAGTGTATTCATTAACGTAAATTATGTTAAAATTCTAGACTGAGAGTCATTTCATCATCAACTCGTCTTATGAGCACATACTATTTGAATGTACGCGTAGGGATTTGACGAATGAACATGACTCATCATTTCATGATTACACGATATTCTGTATGTGAAGCTCTGTATTCAGAAGGAACATCGAATTCTTGCCAAGGAAAATATTTACAAATCAGAATGTATATTGGATAATAGGATATATATTAACATGCAGTTAGTTTATTCACAACACTGTTGATATTTCTGGTTAACATTATGTAACACTGTTCCATGTGTCCAGAAAGATAGTCAACATTATAAGGAATTCCTACAATGGTCTACATTACAAAATTGTGAATGGAGGTCAGAGCACAGATTCATTCGAAGTGCATACCGGTGTTAGACAAGGCTGCTTACTCTCATCTTTCTCTTTCTCATTGTAGTTCACTAGATAATCAACACTGAAATGTCCCAAGACATTGTTGGAATTCAGTGGACAACACGGGTGTAACTAGATGACTTGCACATTGTTGATGAATTAGCTGCCACCCACATCAAAATAACACACAACAACTAATTCAGGTAAAGATAGACACTGTACCAGAGGCAGCTTTGCCAGTCTTTCAGCCATCAGTAGGCCTTAACATGCACAAATGCAAAAGCAACATTCTCAGATACAAATCAATCAACACTAACCCAATTACACAAGACAGAGAAACCCTCGAAGATGTAGAATCAATTACATACTTGGACAGCATGATTGCATGCATAGAATTTGTATTGCCCCAAACATACTATTGAATAATGCTATTCTTCTAATTATTATGATTCATATTATCTCCATCATCATCGATTAACCAGAATAGTCTAATGTAGATGTGAAGGCGCAGATTGGCAAAACAAGGTAGCATTTCAACAATTGAAACACATTCGCACCTCAAACTACTCGTCAGCTAACATTAAATTCACACTTTTTAATACAAATGTGAATACAGTTCTGTTGTATGCAGTTGAAACATGCACAAACAACAACGAAAAGCCTCATTCAACACAAATTGCTATTCAATAAGATGAACATCATTTCAAATATCTTCTCAAATTTTTGCTGACATTACTACAATCAACAATTACACTTTTATCATCCTCTTATAAATTATAAAATTATTTTATTAATTCTAGTACATTATTTGAGATATTCACAAAATATTTCTTTAAATATGACGTATATCTACAACATTATTAATTATCACTGATAAATTGAATAATGAATACATGATACGTAGTTACTGAATGTTAAGTGATTATGAGGAATCCTTATTCTGTGTCATTTTTTATTCTGTAAACAATCTCCATTAATTTAAAATATTCAACTCATTGAATAATTGAATTATTCATCTTTTGTAAATTAAGTATTAATTAGTTGATCAAATATATCACAGATTGCTAGTGGGAGGATACCATTGAAATCCAGGAAGTACTGAATAGCTGTTTTGTTCTGGAGTAGGACTTCCTAGCAGTATGCACCTAAAATTTTGCATCAGGGACTTTAGATTAACAATGAAAACCTAACTCTCTGCAACACTAAGTTGGCATCCAATTGTAGATTTCCCACTTTCATTAATTTGTCTTATATAACATAATAACCATTTGAATTGAATCTACATTTTGTTGAATAATTATAACTACAAAACTCGTAACATATTTACACAACAACGAAGAACAAATCGTATTCAGAAGTAGAAGTACATAATGTATGATCAGTGTCAATGTTGTACAACTTGAATTGAAAACGTGTAAACATCTAAAATTTATTATGTTCATTGGAGTTAGTTGAATTCAGTAACTATTCAAAATAATTAGAATATTCTGAAATGTAAATTTCTCTGTAAAGATTTACTCAAAGGACTGGCAAGTACAGTTTAAAAAAAAGAAAAAAGAAATATAGAAACTATTGAGGTCATGAGAAATCTCTTATTGTGCCATACTTTTTCATATACCAACATTCATATTATAAATAGTGATAAAAGGATTAAACAATAGTTCTTCTAAGGTGAAAATCAGTGTATACGTTTAAGTGTTTTTATTCCATTTGTAAGAAACACTTATATTTGATGTTGTTCACAGAGTTGCTATGTAATTTAAAAAAGGGAACTTAGTAGTAATCAACGTGTATGTTAAAGAACAAACTATTTCGGGAATACGGTATTTACATTCAAACTGATTATAAACGATTGTTGTGTACCGGAGAATTCAACATCATCCCATTATATAATGAAAATGTTAGGAAGTATAACGCCTTTAATAGAATAAATGTGTGTTTATAATTGTTTTTGATGTCACTCATAGTATGTATAACTTCAACTTTACTGTTGTATTATTCTACTAGCCTGTATTATTATGCTATTGTATGCATTTGTAGTCGTAACTGTACACATACTTTGCTAAGTGCCTTAATGTTTACTTAGCTAATCTCGTGAAATTTAATTATGAGTTATTAAAACATTGGATTTAGCAAAGCAAGTAATCTATAGTAAAATGTTGTACGCACTCATAACAATGTCCGTATCCAATGTTTATTGATAATACAGTGATTTTCCAAGTTATGTAACCTGAAAGTCTGTTAGGTGGATTGTGAGTGACAAGCGGAATTCAGAACCGGTGTTTTTCCTATTCCGGGCTTGTCAGTTGGACATACCATTAGCCTAGTGTTGACGTTCACACTGGAATTCGAACTAAGTTTATTTCGAGCCGATGGATACCATGTTCACCACTAGGCTAGTGAGTCCGAATAGCTGTACTAGATTTTTGTTGTTATTTGTCGCATTATCAATAGTACTTCATTTCATTTATTAGTTGATTTAAATTTAATGACTATAATTACCAAAGGTATTCTACCAACTCAGTAATAAACATATACTAGCTGTATTCAATTGACAACAAGTCAATTTTAGGTCAATCGTCGTCTCTAATTGTGTTTCACATGTGCGATTCTTCAAATTCAATTACTATACTATTTGTTTGTATCGTGCTGCATTTATGCCATCAACTATTACAACTATTAGATTTTCTCGCTATTGTCCTTTTCGTCATTTATATTCATGTCAATAGGATGCAGCTTAGAGTTCGTTCAAGTAACGGTAACGACAATTGACCGTTAGAAGGAATAAATAAATAGACTTACATATCGGAAAAATTAACGTAGATGTAGAACCATTTACATACTTGGACAGCATGATTGCATGCAGAGAATTCATATTGCACTAAACATACTATTGAATAATGCTATTCTTCTTTTTTTTAATTCATATTATCTCCATTATCATCGATTAACCAGAATGGTCTAATGTAGATGTGAAGGCGCAGATTGGCAAAACAAGGTAGCATTTCAACAATTATGAAACACCTGCACCTCAAACTACCTGTCAGCTAACATTAAATTCACACTTTTTAATACAAATGTGGATACAGCTCTGTTGTTAGGAGTTGAAACATGCACAAATAACTATGGAAAGCATTATTTAATATATACAAATATTTATAAACAACTGTCTGTTTAAGATACTTTGGATTCGTTGGCCTCAGGAAGAATATAGTGACTAGCAGTGGCTAGTAAACTAACCACCAGATTAGTATAGATGCATGTTTTGACTTAATGTGTAATTTGAAGCAAAACTATTCATAAATATTACTTGCAAGACACATGCATTCGTATTATTACATCGACTGAAATTCATCTTCCTAACTTTATCTTATCAGTTAACCTAACTCAATAGTATTTTTCTATCCTGTTTTTTGTGAAATTCATTCTTCAACTTCCATTAAATCTTCATTGACTAATAGTAGTTCATGTGCACAATCCGATAGGTGTTACATTTATATGTTTAACTTGTAGTATTTCTCTCCAAATTACGTCAAATAAATAACTTTGTCAGTCAGCATCCTACAGGATATACAAATATATACACATTTGAGATAAGCGAAATCACGGAGGTTAGCAGGAGTGCCAAGTAACTGTCGAAAATTGAATTCTAACCATCTGTTTGGTAAAATAGCATTTTACAATTGAAGTAGCATTTAATCAATTTATTAGACTATATTATATGTATTAAATGTAGACATTTATCAAATAATTAAATACTATCAACCAACAAGTCATTCAATTGAAATAAAACAATCAGACAAACAGAAACTTTCGTTTAATTTGAATTGTGACTGGCAAGTGTAATCAAGGACGAGCGTTTCGTTCTATTTGGGACTCGTCGGCTGAATGTACTTGCATCTTAATGTTGATGTTCACAGTGGGATTCAATTTCAGACGTGGTGTTCAGGCTTGCCTATCGTGACGACCCAAGTAAGCTATATTGGCTGAAAGGCGTGTTCCTCAAGGTACTACAATGCCTAGCAGGTCTGTTGTAGAGCGATGAGACTGAAGGCAGCAACCTAAGATTTGAGAGCGAAGTCGTACTGCTGACTGCAGCGAGGTGTGACAACAGTAAGGTGTTTCCCTCGAATAACCAGCATCTGCAGCAATGCTGCCTATTTAACGAAAGGGAGAGGTTTGAAAAGGTCGACTATAAAAATGTCACACTTCACTTTACATTACGGATTTCCGTCCTCTGCAGTAAGGCCTTCTAAATAACGGAACTAACACTTCAAAAACTTCCCATAACAAGGCCGTGCGTGATCGGCCTCAAGCAGTTGTCCCTCAGGCTCTACGATCGCGCTGTCAGGTCACTATGACCAATACTTACCCAGTTTCTTTTTCAGGTACCTCAAGAAGCAATATTCTTTCATGGTGTGGGCAGCCAGGAAGTAAAAACCGCCCTCATACCTCTAACAGCACACGAGATCATCTTGCTTGAGGTCAAATTCCACCATCAATTCTTAATTATTCTCTTATAACCATGCCTAATCCTTCTTACATAATTTAACGTTATGTCAAATATGACAACAGGCTTCCTTAGCCGGCAACCCTACCGCTACCCCTCGAGACTTTGCTGGCATCGGTATAGCACTAAGTTCAAGAGCTGAACAGGCTCTCCTCGACTGAATTCTAATAGATAGTCGCTTATGCGCTGTCCATCTAAACAAAACGGTAAGGACTATTGAAGATAGGGACACACGTCGTTGTCTCTTTGTTGTCTCTGCCTATGCTCCCACTGACTGCAGCTCAGATTAAGCAAAAGATTAATTTTACAGAAAGCTTTCTGATCTTATTCCCAAAGCTAGGTTCATCGATGTAGTAATAGTGGTGGGTGATTTTAATGCCCAAGTAGGAAGACTAGATGAAACCAAAGGCACCTAGGTGGATCATATGGTGTTGTGGCTCAACGAACAGACACTGGCGACCGGTTACTACAACTTTGTTTAGATAAGCGTTTATATCTCGCAAATACCAACTTCAAGTGCAAGGAAAGATATCGGTTGACATGGCGGCCTCTGAAATCAACTCAACGCTGGACTCGAATAGACCACATCGCTAACAGCCATTGTTGGAGAGGCTCGACTAAAGATTGCCGCTCGTTTTGGAGCACGTGTTTAGACTCAGATCATGCCTAATGCGAGCGCGTAATAATCTGCGTCTCACTGGATGTAAAAGATCCACGACAAGGATCCACCTCAGAGTTTAATTAATTGATGAAAAAATTAAAAATACATTTCAAGAACAACTGAAAAGTTTATTAGATAACTTCTTAAACACTACCCATCCCGAGTTAGCATAGAATGATATCCAAAATGCCGTTGAAAGAGCAGTAATATCTACTAATAAACTAGACCATAAGGTTAAGAGAACTCTAAATTTCAGCTGCATTTACTGAACTGATAGATGCTTAGCAACAAATCCCGTCTGATTCTAAACATGATAAGAAACGAAGACAACTTAAAAACGAGCCGGTTAAAAGCTTACGCAATGATCGTGAGCAGTGGTGGGTGGCGAAAGCTAAAGAGATAAAAAAGGTAGCGGCAATACGTAACAGTAGACAACTGTTCAGACTTATCAAGAAAATGGGTATCAGACAGTACCAGACAGTAAGTGAAACTATTTCCACAAAGATGGTTACACTATCCACCGTCAATCCAGAAGATTAGACCGATGAGCAGAACACTTTAGGGAACAGTTCAACTGGCACAAGGCGTCATTCATGTTGCCAACCATCCCCAAACAATCTGAATGGCAAATTAATACTGGTCCCCCAAGTCTCAGTGAGGTTGAGAAGGCTATAGAAAACTTGAAGCAAGGAAGAGCAGCAGGACCTGATGGATTAACCCCTGAGATATTTAAGGACGGTGGTCCAGCTGTAGCAGCGAGATTAACTGAGATCTTGGCTAGAATCTGGGAAGTGGGCGTAATCCCATTTGACTGGTCTTGAACACTAACCATTCCAGTCTATGTGTCCTCGTGTGACAATTACTGGGAAATCAGTTTAACGAACATAGTGTTTAAAATATTAGCTTCAATAATACTTAGACGTCTAACTGAAGGTCGTGAAGAGCAAACTTGAGAAAACCAAGGTTGTTTCAGACCCGGATGTGGTTGTATAGACCAAATATTCACACTAAGGCAGATTCTGGAACATAGGCACACTTTCAGACGCCCAACAATAACTGTATTTCTTGACCTTAAGGCGTCGTTTGACTCTATCGATTGTTGGGTTATGTGGCAATGTCTATCACTGAAAGGCGTACCGAAGAAGTACATAAACCTAATACAAGCTCTCTACCCGAATACCACATGTCTTGTTAGGGCATATGGCAGATTGTCTTCGGAATTGTTCACTTCTAGTGGTGTTCGTCTAGGTTGTCCGCTTTCCTCATTTTTATTTAATTTCATCATGGACATACTTTTAGAGTTAACATTGTCATCGTTTGATTTCTCTGGGGTTGACCCCATTCCAGGAGAAAAGCTGACTGACTTAGAATATGCAGATGATATAGTTTTATTGAGTGAAGATGCTGACAAAATGCAGAATTTTTCGACAACATTAAACATACAGGTAAGCGTGTTTGGGATGCGATTCTCCCCATACAAGTGCAAAATCCTGCTTCAGGACTAGCTTAATTCGACACTAAAGTTAGTGATAGGGAGCGAAGCAATTGAATATGTTAACGGCTTTACTTATCTCGGTAACCTCATCAGTCCCGACGGTCTGGTGTCTGATGAAATCTCGGCTCGTATACATAAGGCCCGATTAACTTATGCCTATTCGCGTCAATTGTGGCGTAGGCGAGACATTCGTTTAATGACGAAAGGATGCGTTTACTGCTCAGAAGTTAGATCCGTTTTACTTTATGGATGTGAAACATGGCCATTAAGGTTAGAGGATATTCGTAAGCTCCTAGTATTTGGTTATAGATGTCTTCTGAACATTGCTCGTGTTTCCTGGGACCACCGAGTAAGCAATGCATGTGTTAGGAATAGAGTGGTGGCCAAACAAAAACATGGCACCAATCCATGAAGTCATTGACAATTGGGCTGAGTCATGTTAATAGATGCAGACTACCTGGTTGGGGTCCATGCAATGATTGTAACAAATGGTTAGAGACTTTCAGTGATATGGCTCAAAATCGTTCAAAATGGCGCAGGTGCATCCAGTACTTGTCTTCCTCCAAATTCTGGTTTTTAAGCTTCTCATAATTTTCTCTTTACTGAATCAGTTCTTATTTCAAATCTGATCACTGATCTCTATGCCTTTCCATTAGTACTTTCTTTGTCACTAGCTCCCCCAACTCTGTGATTTAGTCCGACAATTTAATCTCTATCAGCTTATTGAGCCATGGCAACTTGAGCTGATGTACGCATGTACCAAGTTACACGTTGTAACTGACTGAAACTTTAGAGTTGTATGTGTTAATGAAAAGAATAAACAGATGCCTATTTCAATTGAGATGACTGAACGAGACAAATAACAACTTGTTTGCTCTACATATAACTGAAATCGTTCGGACATAATGACTGACAACAGTAAATGATTAAGGTGATGTTTCATACACTTTGTTCCCTTTATTATTTTCATGAGAGCAAGAACAAATATTTGTGCAGAATAGGATGAACCCATTTTATTTCGTTGGTTTCTCATCAGCCACTGCATACAACCCAGAATAATATTTTACAAGATTAATATTTGAAACAAGTTTTAACATACTCACGGAAATGGATGGAGTTAGTTGAAATCAAGATTACATAATCATGTGAGCATGGCTTAAAACGTTGGAGAAAACGCTGTGAGTATATATACGATCCAAGAGAAGGCACCAGAAGGCAAAATAGAGATCAGACGTCAAATGATTACACAATAAGAGGTGGTTGGATGCATTTGAGAATAAAGTGAATAAAACTCAGTTATTGAACTTTAAATGACCTAATTAAACACGTAAGTTGAACGTAACCATCTAAAAACGATGTTGTAACCAAAAACAAGAAACAGAAAAAGAAATTGTTAAATCTGATCAAAAGAGAAAACGTATTAAAAGAAATTCAACGAGAGAATGATAACTATGAATTCATTTTTTTAATGCTGATATCACGAATTGATCTGAACCAGACAACCATTGACCTCCTGAAAGCACTAGACAGCTGTTTCGTTCTAGTATGAGACTCCACAGCAGTGCGCATCCACAAAATTGTTGGGTATCGAGTTCATTGTATTCTGCACAAATATTTGATCTTGCTCTCATAAAAATTAAGGTGATAGTTGAGTAAAAATCTTCTCAGATATTAACAATGACTCTTTAAACCTCCAAATCACAGAATGTTACTTATCTTGGAATATGTAAATCTATTTATTTTTTTCATCCTAACATTCAATTGTCGTTACCGTTACTTGAACGAACTCTAAGCTGCATCCTATTGACATGAATATAAATGACGAAAAGGACAATAGCGAGAAAATCTAATAGTTGTAATAGTTGATGGCATAAATGCAGCACGATACAAACAAATAGTATAGTAATTGAATTTGAAGAATCGCACATGTGAAACACAATTAGAGACGACGATTGACCTAAAATTGACTTGTTGTCAATTGAATACAGCTAGTATATGTTTATTACTGAGTTGGTAGAATACCTTTGGTAATTATAGTCATTAAATTTAAATCAACTAATAAATGAAATGAAGTACTATTGATAATGCGACAAATAACAACAAAAATCTAGTACAGCTATTCGGACTCACTAGCCTAGTGGTGAACATGGTATCCATCGGCTCGAAATAAACTTAGTTCGAATTCCAGTGTGAACGTCAACACTAGGCTAATGGTATGTCCAACTGACAAGCCCGGAATAGGAAAAACACCGGTTCTGAATTCCGCTTGTCACTCACAATCCACCTAACAGACTTTCAGGTTACATAACTTGGAAAATCACTGTATTATCAATAAACATTGGATACGGACATTGTTATGAGTGCGTACAACATTTTACTATAGATTACTTGCTTTGCTAAATCCAATGTTTTAATAACTCATAATTAAATTTCACGAGATTAGCTAAGTAAACATTAAGGCACTTAGCAAAGTATGTGTACAGTTACGACTACAAATGCATACAATAGCATAATAATACAGGCTAGTAGAATAATACAACAGTAAAGTTGAAGTTATACATACTATGAGTGACATCAAAAACAATTATAAACACACATTTATTCTATTAAAGGCGTTATACTTCCTAACATTTTCATTATATAATGGGATGATGTTGAATTCTCCGGTACACAACAATCGTTTATAATCAGTTTGAATGTAAATACCGTATTCCCGAAATAGTTTGTTCTTTAACATACACGTTGATTACTACTAAGTTCCCTTTTTTAAATTACATAGCAACTCTGTGAACAACATCAAATATAAGTGTTTCTTACAAATGGAATAAAAACACTTAAACGTATACACTGATTTTCACCTTAGAAGAACTATTGTTTAATCCTTTTATCACTATTTATAATATGAATGTTGGTATATGAAAAAGTATGGCACAATAAGAGATTTCTCATGACCTCAATAGTTTCTATATTTCTTTTTTCTTTTTTTTAAACTGTACTTGCCAGTCCTTTGAGTAAATCTTTACAGAGAAATTTACATTTCAGAATATTCTAATTATTTTGAATAGTTACTGAATTCAACTAACTCCAATGAACATAATAAATTTTAGATGTTTACACGTTTTCAATTCAAGTTGTACAACATTGACACTGATCATACATTATGTACTTCTACTTCTGAATACGATTTGTTTTTTGTTGTTGTGTAAATATGTTACGAGTTTTGTAGTTATAATTATTCAACAAAATGTAGATTCAATTCAAATGGTTATTATGTTATATAAGACAAATTAATGAAAGTAGGAAATCTTTAATTGGGTGCCAACATAGTGTTGCAGAGAGTTAGGTGTTCATTGTCAATCTAAAGTCCCTGAATCAAAATTTTAGGTGCATACTGCTAGGAAGTTCTACTCTAGAACAAAACTGCTATTCAGTACTTCCTGGATTTCAATGGTATCCTCCCACTAGCAATCTGTGATATATTTGATCAACTAATTAATACTTAATTTACAAAAGATGAATAATTCAATTATTCAATGAGTTAAATATTTCAATTCATGGAGATTGTGTACAGAATAAAAAATGACACAGAATAAGGATTCCTCATGATCACTTAACGTTCAGTAACTACGTGTCATGTATTCATTATTCAATTTATCAGTGATAATTAATAATGTTGTAGATATACATCATATTTAAAGAAATATTTTGTGAATATCTCAAATAATGTACTAGAATTAATAAAATAATTCGATAATTCATAAGAGGATGAGCAAAGTGTAATTGTTGATTGTAGTAATTTCAGCAAAAATTTAAGAAAATATTTGAAATGATGTTCATCTTATTGAATAGCAATTTGTGTTAAATGAAGCTTTTCGTTGTTGTCTGTGCATGTTTCAACTGCATACAACAGAACTGTATTCACATTTGTATTGAAAATTGTGAATTTAATGTTAGCTGACGAGTAGTTTGAGGTGCAAATGTGTTTCAATTGTTGAAATGCTACCTTGTTATGCCAATTTGCGCCTTCACATTTACATTAGACCATTCTGGTTAATCGATGATGATGGAGATAATATGAATAATAATAATTAGAAGAATAGCATTATTCAATAGTATGTTTAGTGCAATATGAATTCTCTGCATGCAATCATGCTGTCTAAGTATGTAAATGATTCTACATCTTCGAGGATTTCTCTGTCATATGTGATTGAGTTAGTGTTGATTAATTTGTATCTGAGAATGTTGCTTGTGCATTTGTGCATGTTGAGGCCTATTGGTGGCTGAGAGGCCACGATAGCTGCTGGTGGTACAATGTCTGTCTTTATTGTGAGAACACCGAACAGCTGTACATTCGTCATTTGAATCTTTCATATAAGTGTTCTTATTCAATGTCACTGAGGATTTTAATTCAGGACATTCCTTTGAAACGATGAATAATGCAATATCATCAACATTGATCGATCTTCTTTTATGTCGACTAATCACATTTCCACTAAAACTGTTCAAACAACATCGATTCACAATTTATAACCAACAGACAACCTCTAACTGTTCCTACCTTAATGATGATCTTTCACATGTGAAATGGAAAATATACTTACTTACTTACGCCTGTTACCCCTCTCGGAGGAGCATAGGCCGCTCACCAGTCTTCTCCATTTAACTCTGTCCTGAGCAATCCTTTCCAGCTGTCTCCAGTTACTGTTCATCCTTTTTATGTCTGCTTCCAGTTCTCGACGCAGGGTGTTCTTTGGCCTTCCCCTTTTCCGTTTCCCAACAGGATTCCATGTTAGTGCTTGTCTCGTGATACAGTCTGATGATTTCCGCAATGTATGTCCTATCCATTTGTAAGGTCGTTTCCTGATTTCCTCTTCAGCTGGAAGCTGATTTGTTCTTTTCCAAAGTAGGCTGTTGCTGATGGTTTCCGGCCAACAGACATTCAAAATTCTTCGTAGACAGTTGTTGATAAATACCTGTACTCGCCTGAGGATGTTTGCAGTAGTTCTCCACGTTTCAGCTCCATACAGAAGAACTGACTTGACGTTCGAGTTGAAGAGTCTAACTTTGAGATTGGTAGACAGTGTTTGGAGTCCCATACATTTTTCAACTGTAGGAATGCTGCTTTGGCTTTGCCGATCCTTGCCCTTACATCTGCATCGGATCCTCCTTGTTCATCGATGATGCTCCACAGGTATGTAAAGGTATCGACTTCTTCCAGAGTTTCACCGTCAAGTTTAATTAGGTCGGTGCTCTTGGTGTTGAATTTGAGGATCTTGCTCTTTCCCTTATGTATGTTCAGGCCTATTGATGCTGAGGTTGCTGCTACTTTGGTTGTCTTCACTTGCATTTGCTGTTGTGTATGGGATAGAATTGCTAGATCATCCGCGAAGTCCAGATCATCGAGTTGCATCCTACTTGTCCATTGAATTCCGTGCTTCTCCTCAGATGTAGAGGTTTTTATGATCCAATCGACCACTAGGAGGAAGAGGTAGGGCGAGAGCAGACAGCCTTGTCTGACACCGGTTCTTACTGAGAATGCATTTGTCAGCTGTCCTCCATGCACAATTTTGCACTGTAGTCCGTTGTAAGAATTCTGGATGATGTTGACGAGTTTCTCTAGTATACCGTAGTGTCGAAGAAGTTTCCATAATGATCTTCTGTCTACGCTGTCAAACGCCTTCTCATAGTCGATGAAGTTGATGTAAAATGACGAGTTCCATTCAATTGATTGTTCAACGATGATGCGTAGTGTTGCGATTCGGTCTATGCATGACCGATCCTTACGAAAACCAGCCTGTTGATCTCGAAGTTGAGCATCCACTAAATCTTTCATTCTGTTCAACAACACTCTGTTTAAGACTTTCCCTGGTACTGACAATAGTGTGATTCCTCTGTAGTTCTCGCATTTGCTCAAATCCCCTTTCTTTGGTATCTTGATAAGGTATCCTTCCTTCCAGTCTGCCGGCACCTGTTCTTCCTCCCAGATCCTCTTGAATAAAACGTGGAGCATCCTCGCCATTATGTCTATATCTGACTTGAGTGCTTTGGCCGGTATATTGTCAGGTCCTGCTGCTTTCCCACTTTTGATCTGTCTGATAGCTATCTTGATTTCTTCTATCGTTGGTGGATTGACATCAATCGGGAGGTCTAAAGATGCTGCTTCGATGTGTGGTGGGTTCGGTGGAGCTGGTCTATTCAAGAGTTCCTCGAAACGTTCTACCCATCTGTCTCTTTGTTCTTAAATCTCGGTGATTAGCTTGCCTTCTTTGTTCCTGACCGGTCGCTCTGGTTTACTATATTTGCCTGCCAGTTTCTTCGTTGTGTCGTATAGCTGTTTCATATTTCCTTCTCTTGCAGCTTTCTCCGCTGTCGTTGCAAGGCCTTTGATATACTTACGTTTGTCGGCTAGAATACTCTTCTTTACTTGTTTATTTGCTTCTGTGTATTCATATTGTGCCTTGATTTTTTCTGCTCTAGTTCGGCTGTTGTTGATTTCTGCCTTCTTGTTCCTCCTCTGTTGAATTTTGCTCAGGGTCTCTGTGGAAATCCATTCCTTATGATGGTAGTTCTTGCAGCCCAGAGCCTCTTGACAAGTTGAAGTTAGTGTCTCTTTGATTCCTTTCCAGTTGTCCTCCATAGTGGTTTCTTCCTCGTTCAGCAGATCTTGTAAGGCTTGGAACCTGTTGTTGAGAATTATTTTGAATTCCTTGAGTTTGTCAGTATCCCGAAGAGAGGCTGTATTGAACCGTTTTAATGCTGTTGCTCCAGTTATCCATTGCTTCTTTAGCTTCAGTTTCATTTTGGCAACCACCAGATGATGATCTGAAGCTAAGTCAGCCCCTCTCCGGTTTCTCACATCTTCCATTGATCTTCTGAATTTTTTATTGATGCATATATGATCGATTTGATTCTCTGTAGCATGATCCGGTAAGACCCATGTAACCTTGTGAATGCGTTTGTGGGGGAATATTGTACCACCTATGACCATTTTGTTGAAAGCGCAAAGATTTGTAAATCTTCCACCATTTTCATTTCTTTCTCCCAGTCCTTGTCGTCCCATGATGTCTTCGTAACCGGTGTTGTCCATTCCGACTTTAGCGTTTAGGTCCCCCATCAGGATTGTCAGATCCTTTCCTGAACACTTCGCTATAATTGACTGAAGCCTATCATAAAACTGATCTTTGTCCTCGTCGTTGCCGTCGTTGTTGGGTGCATAACACTGGATGATGTTCATTGTAATCCCCTTCTTCATTGTCTTAAAAGATGCTTTGATGATCCTGGGTCCATGTGGTTCCCATCCTACAAGTGCATCGCGCGCTTTCTTAGACAGCATCAGAGCAACTCCTTGGGTGTGTGGGGCATTTTCCTCTTCGTTCCCGAAATATAGTAGCACCTCTCCCGTGACTAATGTTTTCTGTCCAGTTTGAGTCCAATGCGTTTCGCTGATACCGAGCACAGTTAAATTGTATCTCTTCATTTCTGCTGCTATCTGGCTGATCTTCCCTGTCTCCCACATTGTCCGAACATTCCATGTACCTATAAAAATTTTTGCTCTGGTCGTTAGAAGGGGTGGCATCGGCCTCATGACTTCCGAAGAATCTCGGCTTTCATCATGAAGCGTCATATAGGTTCCTTCCACTTCCAAGGCAGAGTTTAAATGGTTAGGTTTGTGTATTCTGGTTAGCGTTTTTTTAGCAAACTTGAGTTTTACGGGATAGGGGTGCTAGCCCTATGCCCAACCCTCCTCCTTTACCCGGGATTGGGACCGGCAACAACCCTAGAAAAGCTGCGGGCAAATATATGACTCCATAATTTTCATAAATATAACTTGTCCACCAGTTCATTCAATATGCGAGGTGAGCTAAAACTGTTTCAACTACAGTTTATCACACCAACCTGATGAATGCATATAACAAACGTACTAAAAATTAACATCCGTAAAAGATAAGTGTTTAAGTACTTTTTTAAGCTTGTTAATTTGAAAGAAGTTTTGTTAGGTATTATGAGAATGACGGTTGTTCACACAATTCAATATACTGAATCTCACTTGAAAAAAAGTTAAATAGGGTCATGAGAAACCTTACAAAATACAAACACTTTACCAGAATAACTGTGAGATTTTCACACTGATCAAGCAATATATAGACATGAAATGAGGTTGTTTTTGAATGTTCATGATGTACATCGAATTGCTTACTTGTTTGTGCTTAGTGTTCTTGAAATCGGTTGAATGTGAAGAATTTTGTAAGATTGTGGCAGATAACGAAGTGGTACATCATCAATATGGACGATGAATTATTATGTGTTTTAGAGAGATGGTGTTTATTCTCAGAACATAGTTAAACGATCATCGGGTCCTCAACATTTGAAAATTATTTTATCATACAATTTGACCTACAATAATCCAGAGTATTATTCAAAAATCCAGGTAATTTTCATTGTATTTATTTAGACTGAGGACATTTTGTTGAATATTGAGTTAATTTTTCAATGTAGTAGTGTACATTTACTTTATTATTGGTCATCACTGCTGTCGTTATATTGTCATACTTAATTTGAGTACACCTACATAAAGCGACAATTATGGTTTCTTCATAGTACACTCACATAGGCGAAACTAATATTAGGTTGATGATTTACGGTTTGGAAAATCACTTGCATTTCGACTAGCGATGAAATTGATTCAATCTACTTAATTCTTACAGATATTCAAGTGTTTAATGATATGTGGTGTATATATAGACATGTATAACCATTGACAACAATGAATTCGATACTTGATTACACATGACATTTATGCACACTCATCTGGTTCAGTTGATACAACTATTTTCCTATTTGTTATACTTTAGGTGCTTGCATTTCCATATGATAATCTTCAACAATTTAATAGGAGAGTGAATGACGACATTGCGTTAATAAGTTTTGTGAATTCATTTAAATTGTTTGCTAATTAATATTGTAATAATTTTGTACAATGTGTCGAAGTCAGGCATGAGAGGAATGAATAGCACTTGTGAAATGCTTGAGAGGAATGCTCAGGTTATAGTTTGTTGTAGAGTGGTGGTCGGCAGTAACAGGCACTGACTGATTGATTTATTGATACAAATTGGGATATCATCAGTCATGCCCTACTTCAATAAAATTAAGCATCGAGTGATAAATGTACACCGTTTCCGTATAAATAATATATCCAGTTTTCATGATTGTTGTTTCTGTATTCATCAAATGACATTTTATATTTTCTATTCCTGACAACAGAAAGCAATGAAAAAAGCCGCTTGGTATTGGGAGAAAGCGTTATTTGTGAAAGTAAAAAAAAGTGATACTTTACTTGCTAGAAGGTAAATAATCTGTGGTTATTTTATAGATTGAAAACAAGCATCATGGTTTTTAAATTATCATCCTCTGATATTTGCAATATCATTCACTTCACAGAATTGTTAACCATAGTATTCAGTTTAAGTGTTGTTTTCTAATAACTATAATATTATAACTGATATTATATAGGTATTCCATACATTTAATGTGTCTAAATTGTATATGTATGCTCAGCAATCATCATATGTGAACGTCAAACCACCAACATTGACAAGCTAAGTATTCTTCAATGAACATTGCTGAGCTACAAATTATTTGGTTGCATAGCATACTCTATCAAATTAGTCATTCATTCTGCAATAGATACATAAAATTATTTTATAATTAAATAGGAAGTGCTCTACGCTATTTACGTTAAACAATTTCGATATTCATGAAATTGCTTTATGATTAAATAGTGATCTTACTTCACAGTTAAATTGTGGCTGATGTTTACTAGTTTTAATAACTTGAGTCAATGAATAACAGAAAATTAATTGATGTTTATTTTTGGTTTCATTTTGAGACTGAATTTGTATAGCAGTAAGTGATTTAACACTTTGTGTTAGTACCCTAATGGCGCCTAGTAACTTGATTTAACTACACATAACTTGAACAGTGCGAATTTGATAAATTTTCCGTCTACTCCATAAGATTTAAAGTAGTATTTAACACTTTTCATTGTAGTGTTTATTTGGTAAATTAATCTGAACAAATATACCAAATATGTTTGGAAATAGGCTGATTTCAAGCCAGGTTGTACCACTGTCGACATTCAAGTGTAGGTATATTTATGTTCTAAGACCTGAATAAGAGTAAATATTTGTTCAATTTATTCTCAACTGGGTCTGTAACCTGCATGATCTACTCTGCTTGTTTTGCTTCCTACAATCAGATAGACGTCAGATGATTACAGAGTATAATATTTTGAAAACCATGTTAGTTAATCTGATTCCTCTGTTGTTGATATAAGATGTTTTGAATGTCCTTTCTTGCAAACTAGAATAGTCAGCTATCGTGACTAGCCAAATTGGGAGACGTTTCCGTTTGAAACTGTAACTGAAATGTCCGTTAATCTACATGATAAACGGAACTGCTAGCTTTATTGGTATGCAGGTTTTATTTTTTAGGTATGCCGCATTGTTTTCCTTTAAATTACTCACATCCTATCCATGTTCACTTTGAGTTGGAGCTTGTTGCAACATTATATTTAGATTGTAGTTATTTTATATTTATTTCAAACACTGTACTAATGTTGATGGCAATTATGCTACACATGATATGATCTACTGTAAAATGATTAGTTCTTGTCAGAAATTTACTGTACATCATCATTTCGCAGAATGAACTGCAGCCTATTTGTGAACTATCAGCAGATTGAGGTTGTACATATGGTGCAAAAACTATTCAATGTCAGCCTGTATTAATATCAACATGAAAATCTGATCACTTCTGGGTCATGATTACATACCTATATCAAAATTGCATATGTGTACATACACTAGATCAGTGATAAACAGGTAAATATGAATAGAATGATTTTGAATTGCTTTGTAATCATCATCACTAGGTTGAAGATGAATCTGTTTAATGAGTTCCAAACGAGAATGAATGTACGTTATAGATTGCTATCGTCAATTACAATTTTGCCGTAATCATACTTTAGTGATAAATATTTATTTGTAACATATTTTCACAACTTGCATAACCTGACTTTATTTTGATATATACACTGGTTGTTAGGATGTGTATCAACGACTACAATGTTATTGATACGAATGACAATATCTCGTACTGTGAAGAAAGTCAATGCATGAAACAACGTACATGCCATAATGCGATCATTCCTAATGATTACTTATCAGTAAGTAAACAATGACAAGAAACGTTTTTGTTGTTATATGAAATACAATTTTTAAGCTTAATATGTAGCTAGAGACTGTATGTTTTTTGGTTTCTATTCATTATTACTATAAGCATTCAATAATAACAATAATGTTATTATTGAATACAGATGATTACAAACTAGTAAAATACGTCAGTAGTAAGAGGCTTGTTTAGATGCAGGTGTTTATTTAAAAGTCCTATGTTGAAGTCACATATTGAATTTTAACAAATGTTTGACTAAATGGCAAAATCCAGATAATATGTTTCAGATGTAAGTATGTCAAAAGAAGCTATGTAGCTTCAAAGTCTGTCTTATATCCCTAAATATATGTACATTTAATACCGGTTGAATAAGTTATCTGTTATTTTAACTCAATAGATCGATACATATCTTATCGAAGTTTTAGTCGAAAATTACCGTGTTCAAATTGCATCGTGAATATCAACAGAATTTATTAAGATAGATTAGGCTGATTAATTCTAACTGTGGTAAACTAAGCATTTTGATTTCCATTTCCAGTCATCTCATTTTATTATACCTAAGGTGTCATGAGTATTTTCAGCGTTGATAAAATCGCTAGAATATGCACAATTTTCACTAACTTACTGGAAATCAACAGCCTTATAATGAACACTTGCAAAGCCTATATACTTATGCCAATATAACTCGAGTTGAACATCAAGGTTGAAGTATGATTTGAATAATTTTCATATGAGTATACAATTTAGTTATCTGTTAGTGTATTCTGAGTTTATTAGTTTTCATAATAAATAAAAGAGCTATCAGACATTTCCTGGTTCTAAATAGTTCTTTTCCTGTTATGTATTCATAGATGAATCTATCTCAATCTTTTTAGTTTATGTCAATGATGTATCCCATAAGATAAAATAACTATGAAATTGTATATTACGACGTGATTAAGGTTACACGGTTACTGTAAACTAGTTAGGATGGGACAACAGTTTCATTGTGGTATGGGACTCCCCAATTGTGAGTGTCCATCATCCCATCAGCGGACTCCAGTCTATGGAATTCAAATGTTGCAATGAATTCCTAAATGTTAGACTCCATGTGAGAACTGGAGTTCACCGAAGTTGACTTTAAAGTAAATAGTCACTTGCGGTAATGAATGAGGTCAAATAAACACATCAAAAAATGACTACATTTTGAAATATCACCTGATGGATATTGGTTAAAATTATGTAACGGTTATTGAAACCAAGGGTTGAGTGAGAAGCATGTGGTTCCTGGAACTGATTTTCTGATGATGGTCAAGGGTTCACACTGTCAAATTTGTAAGATCTAAGTGAAATTTAATAACTATTGCATCACTACATCATAAAAAACATCAGTTGAGTATATTTTCAAGATATTTGAATCGGTAACTAATTTATCATTAAGCACCTATTTTTATATGCGATTAATAAAATAGTCACTTGATTAATCTACGTTTCTTGATTGTGTTTTCAGGCATGCTATGAGCGAAGAAACAGAAAGAAAACTCAGTCATTTCCTGAAGGAAGAGGAATAGCTCCGAATGAATTACTGATAATTGCAACCAATAATAATTCAGAATGTCGTGAGTATATTGCCGCCATTGCTACATATTGTGAAAAAGATCCAAATACTAAAAGGGAAGTATATTTCAATTTATCGTGTTCATTATCGTTCTTCAGGTATTTTTTTGACAATAGTATTTATATATCAGTTGAGTAAAGAGTCATAATATGAACCGAATCGTTTAGGGTTTATTGATTTTAGGATGGATGACATTAGTCGATTTCTGTAAAACAAAACGAAACTCAGCCATTACTCCAAGTGATTCATCATCAGGTGAGATATGTTTTGTTAACAGGTAGTCGGGTGTTAAATCAACATACATCGAGATTTCCTGCCAATTACCTCCAACTAACTTTGAAAACACGTTGATGAGAGTAAAGTGCAACCAATGAGATTATTATCGATGTAACAGCTTGAGCAATAATAGTGTTTCAGTGTAAGGGACTTGACAGACTTGATATTTGTATCTACTTAGTAGTCTATCAATAGTAGGTCAGGTGGCTGAATCAGTCTATCTCAGTCTGTACACCATAATCAACCTAGTAAAGTTTTCTTTCCCGTTAATTAACTTAATGACATTTATTCGATATAATTCTTAAGGTTGTCATACGTTAGCATAACTTCAGTCTAACTTTGATGGCGTTTATTTTCATTTTTCATATTGACATACACAAATGTAGGCCCTTCATTGGTGAAGTGAATTTTTGTTTAAATGAGACCCAAACTCTTCAATCTACGGATCAATATCTAGCTAATATAGCAAGACATGAAATCGCTCATGTATTGGTAAGTCTTCAAATGAATGCCTTTCATAATCCTACTCAACAGTGACACATTGATAACTGCATTTTCTATTGTGTACAAACACTATGATGATACATTTTGTAAACTCATACGTACATTCTGCATGTGCTTCAATAACGTAACTATATTTTTCCTACATCATATTAATACACTTGTAATATGCTAATGAGTAGAAAATCGGACAAAAACTTATTCTTCTCCATTAAAAATTACAAAACTGAAGTAGCGCAAGTTTTCTTAGATGGAATGAAAAGATACTTTTTGAGAATAATTATTGATTTGTTGTTTGTATCCTGCATAGATTGATATCTGTTAGGGAATAATATGAACCAGACATTATATGACAGCTGTTACATCATAATACTCGTAGGTCGTCGATAGGCACTTAATGAGATGTATTTTGTCGTGGAATCCTATAATAAGTCACAACAAATATCTAAAGTTTCCTTGGTTTACAATCACATACATTCAAGATCAGTCTGTCATGGATGTAAATAAGTTGAAATAGCTGAGGAGACAAATTAAAATATTTATTAATAGTGACACAAGTTTGATCAATTGTTCATCATTTTTATATTCGTGTATTTCTGTGTTAACTGTTTCCGCGAAAACTATCACTGTGGTAATTTATTATATTTCTGAAAATTATATATCTTATCAAGTGCTTGCCTAGTTTATATTATCCTGTCAATTTAAAGCTTCGTTTAAAATTTGTATCATTTAATTTTAAATGAACTGTCGGACACCACTAGAATACATCGTTTATGGTACTACATATCACTTTCCGTTTTTGGTCCATCGATAAACGTTGATTGAAACGTTTACTGATTCTCGGTTGGATTTCTTTATTGGGTCGTAGTTGAATATTGTTAAGAAGTCAAATACTAGAACCAAAACCGTTGTTATCCAGTACTTCTTATCATGTGATCATTAACTATGTAAAGTCAATTCATGCTGTCGACTTCATAATTCACAGTGTTTACAATGCTCACGTAAAATTTACATCATCAAGCCTAAATCGATAAATGTCAGTTAAACTAGAGAAACGTGTTGGTATATTTTAACTAGCAAAGAGGAAGTTAGTGTGAAGTGTTTGAAAAACTTGTTTGTTAATTTCCAGTAAACTTAATTAAATCAATTAAATTACATTGAAATAAATCCACATTGGATTAAATGGATTTTCTTTTCTATTATTAGGGATTTCATCCAGCATTATTTAATGATTTGCCAGATTTAGGTTATTATTTTCGACTGCCTAATAATGAGTAAGTTGTTAAAGAGCTAGTTTTCATGTTATGTAACTCAGTAATGCATAAACTTAATTTCCCCTTTCGTTTTCTCTTACTTTCTTTTGAAATATATGCAAATATATACATATATGTATTTGACGTAATAATATCTGAAGATTGTATACATCATTACCAAGGTTAATTTTGATAATTTCAAATAAATTGAGTATTGGATAGGTTGTTTATAAAATGAGTTACATATATATTTGTAAAATTCCAATGAGTAGAAATTAAAATTTCTGACGTTTCGCGGCTTAGTGTAACTCGCTTCTTCAGAGAAATGAATAACCGAATTGAATTAGCACAAGAATAAATAATACAATGGAACAAATCAGAATCAAAATAAGTTCGTACAATCAAAATTGCGAGTTTCGATCATGTCATGTCAAGTCATTTGGGTCAAGGTAGTTTGATGTGAGACATGTGTGCATGCATATGTTAGTGTGATGTGAATTGAGATTATGTGAAAATAAAATTGTATGTATGTTCATGTGAATGAAATGTGAATGTAATTTAATTGTGATCGGTTGGATAAAACGTCCATGTTGGGTGGATAGAAAGGCCTTCCCTTTTGTTAAGTGCAGTTGGATTTAACAAAATGTGAAGTGCTTCGGCTATTCGTCTTTCTTTATAATTGGAAAAACCTTTTTGAATAATTTGGATATTTTTAATATCGATTTTATGGTTATGATAGATAGCATGTACTGCTATTGCTGATTTGATTCGCAATTTTTCAAGTTCAACAGGATTATTAGGAGGTCGTTCAGTGTAGCTTTCATGTTCTTTGGCACGAGTTCTGATTTCTCGAGAAGACTCTCCAATATAGAAAGCATCACAATCAACACAGCCTAGTCTGTATACACAATTCTGTGTAGATTTTTATGATAATCTAGCCGTTTTAGTTCTTTCCAAGTGCCGTTTACCCTTTGCATGTTTGCCAAAAATTTTCGGCTAACTGTGTTATTTGACTCTTATTCTTTTAATTGGTTTTGAGCATTTCAAGTCAATGTTTGTCTTCTGATGTAGTCTGTTGATTTACGAAACGTATGTTTTGTCCACCTTCAGCGTAAGCTGTTGTTCATGAATACTTGTATCTTTCGGACGATGCTTATCGTAGTTCACCAAGTATCAGCTTTGTAAATATGATTCGACGATACGAAAATGTCCGGATTAGACCGTTTGACTTTGCAGCAAACAGCTTAGAATTAGACCACAGAGCCTAATAATGACCGTTGATATTGCTAATTCAGTCATTTTATGTCATGTTTCTAAGACTTCACCTATTGTTGTCAACGGGTAACTGCCTCATACGCAATATGGTTGAGCTCCACTGGTCTATTAAACGCAAATCTATAATCTTATGTGCTAGATCAATGGCAAGTTTGTAAATCCACAATGATGAAGTATCACAAACTAGCACTTTACAGCTGTCCATCTCTTTCTGATGGTCAGTGGTTGTCCGATTCAAATTAGTTCGTGATGTCAAATTAACATGAAGCAATCACCATGACACCTAATCGCAATAACTTCAAATTGACTGAAGTGCCTACGATTATAAGCAGGTGTAGTCGTGAATGTGTGCTATTTAATAGTCATTTATTAGGATGTGAAATTTGTCAGATACTTTATGTACGTTATGTACAACCATGAGGTTTAATCATAATTATTTTATCTTTGGTATCAATCAATTGTATTAAATGCTTTATAAATTTGTCAATTTGGAATTTGATCACCAATCATCCTATTGTGTTATTTATGTTGCATTATGTAACACAACATGACATGCTTAAAATATGAATTCAGTTTTTATTCTGTAAATTTTCTTCAAGTCCAAGACCTGTACAAAATATAACGTTAAGTTGGTTGTCCGCTAGAGGCAATTTTATTATTCAAAAGACAATAATCAGATTACCAAAAATGCTTGTAAGTTAAATGTTTATGTAATTCATGTATTAAAAAATTTTGTATTTGCAATTGAAAATGTTGTGATTTTAGAAATCTTACTTACTTACTTACTTACGTCTGTTACCTCTCTCGGAGGAGCATAGGCCGCTCACCAGTATGCTTCATTCAAGTTTGTCCTGAGCAATCCCTCCTGAGGATGTTTAAAGTAGTTCTACACGCTTCAGCTTTATAGAGAAAATGTGTCTCGACGTTCGAATTAAAGAGTATAACTTTGAGGTTGGTTAACAGTTGTTTGGAGTCCCATATATTTTTTCAACTGTAGGAATGCTGCCCTTGCTTTACCGATCCTTGCCCTTACATCTGCATCGAATCCACCTTGTTAATTGATGATGCTCCACACGTATGTAAATGTATGCACTTCTTCTAAAGTTTTACCATCAATTTTAATTAGGTCTTTGCTCTCTGTGTTAAATTTGAGGATCTTGATCTTTCCCTTATGTATGTAGATTTAGTTGAAATGAAATTCCAAGTCACAGTGATAACAGATATTATGACCTGGCATTAAATGATTTCGAAGTGGTAACTCTTGAGCATGTGTGAATGAGACGTTCTTTATCAGTTTGTAATAAATAAATCCACGTATGATGTTCACTTACAGGAACTGTCAGTGTTGTATGGTAGATGCAGTAGGTTCAGTTAACTATATGCCATATGTCGAAAAATATTTTCATACAACAATTTGACTTTCAACACATGAACCGTTAATCCGATGTACGCAAACTGAAAGTCGATTTACTGACTAATTAAATTCGAATATATTTGAGATAAAATTAATACAACGTGCCTGTAAAATTGAAGCGACCCACTTAGGAGGTGTGCTTTCTAAATAATTCAAAGCATGCCTTCAATGTAAATATTAACAGAGGAATGTACAATGCAGTAGTCCATATGATCAGGGAATAATCATCGCCTGTAGAAGGTACAGTTAACAGATGTATGACGTTTACTGAGAAACTTATAATGAATGATATTTCTACTTGAATTGCAATACATGGTAATAAATTCATGACTACAGTTAAATGGAGATTTAAAATGGCTAAAATAAATAAAGTCGTTCTCGTCATCCACTAAAAAGTGCTCAATGACTTGAACAAAATTACATACACACTTGCACCTTTCATCTCCAATCTACATGTTTATATAAAAGTGACCATATTAGAAGTACAGAAAGTTAAGTATGTATATACCATTTTGAGCATGTTGTCAGTAGTCTGTGTCTACACAGTTCTATTACGTCCCATCTAGTCGATATTCGACACACAGTAGATGTGATAAATTTGTTCGAATTTATATTCTGGTGTTATGTTTGTTTTCATTCTTTGATTAATTATGTCTACAGCTTGGTAACGACTAATTCGAATTCAAAATTATGTAGATACTTCGAATAAAATAAACTTGCTTGTTTACATGCTGATGTCGTTGATGTTGATGGTGATAATGATGAGGATGAGGAAGACAATGAAACAGTCTAATGAACCCATAAAACTCTATGAATATCGTTGATTTTGTTTAATTTGATTAATAAATCAGAAACCATTGGAAATATTTTACATGTATATCTCCATTATTTCAACAAAAGAGAAATTGACTACACATATGCTCTATTAGATTCAAACGTTTGTATACCCTAATTGTTTAAGCAATTGTTGTTATGAAACAGTCATACGTCGATGTAACTTGATTAGGCGGCGGAAACGTATGCAAGAAAAAGCTTAACACCTTTGATTATCTTTTACACAGAAGGCTGTAATTCCTAATTAGTTTATCAATAGGAATAAATGCAATGCATACAGATGTCGGTGAGCATCACATAAATTTATTGTTAATTCAATAGAAATAATCACGGTAATGTTCAGGTTCAATAATAAGTCAGAGTGATTTGATGACGTGCAAGTAACTATTGTCAATTGATCCTTAGCATTACTTTTCGATCTGGACATCTCTAGGAGTTTGCAGTTATTCAGATACTATTTCTATTACTAAAATAATAAATAAATTTACTGTTTGTATTCGTCAAAGATTGAGTTTTGTTGGGTACTAATAAATGTTTTGAATTACTGGACAACAGATCCATCCCAGTATGAAGCTTTATTATCAGCACTAGAAAATCGAATGAAGTTGACAAATCATAGTAAACGCTTACAAAATAGACATCGTTGTTCAATGTTCTCCGGTTTTCAGTGGTATCAAACCACGAACAATCTATCAGCCAACTCAACTCAGTGTAACGAATTGCTTAAACCTTTTAATACTATGCATTATTAAACATGTAAATTCAGAATAATATAGACCATAGAATACAAACAAATCACTTATTACTTATAAAGTTAATCGATAATATTTCCTGTTTTCTCATTAAAGGAAGAAGCAAAAAGACATTTTGGATGTGAAAAACTTCAAGGAATAGAACTTGTAAAAAGTCATTTCAGTTATCGAATCATGGGGGTAGGAAACCTTTAATTATAAACTAACAACGTTATTTTGTTTGTTATGTGATGATTTGAGAGTGATTTTCATGTTAATTCTATTAAACGCACAAGAAGTATTCATTAGCAAATTAACATTAGGTATTTGTTAAACTTCTAAACGGCATAACTACTTATCGATTGCAAATCAGTCTCCTTTGACGATTAGGCGCATCATTAACGTGGCTTATGTTAGAAACACAAATATTACGGATTTCGAATATGACTGTTAGCCAATACAAATGTTGATCAACTCGAGTTTTATGCTGAACGATTGCAAGAATTGACGTCGTCAAATAATATTCATCATGGCTATAGACTTGTCCATTTTATTCACATATGAGAAGATAACACTTCATTAGATGTCACATTCGTCGATCTAAACCAGATGTTGATGATCTGTTAGAATTTTAGCAAAGTGACTGACATTATACACATTTAATGCAGTCTAAACTACACTTCGACAAAAAATATACGTCTTGAAAGTGTTTTGACTAATGAACAAAATGTGTCAATTCATGATTGTTCTATGATGGATTTCTACATACTTATCAATTAAAACTTGTCAAGTTTATGGGATGTTACCTAAAACTTTGTCAACTGATCTTATATACAGATGCAAATTCATTGATTCCTTACTCATCTGTTTTATGATGTATTACACTGTACTACTTATATTCAACAGCTCAAGTTATCGTCAGCAATTCCTATTTATACGTCTGCTGTTTCCATGTTGCTCATTGAAATTCTTGAGGCAACTGTCAAGACTGATTTAACATTGACTCTAGTCATTAGTTGTTGGCAGTGATACTGTACCACTCCACTTGTGGTGTCGCTTCATTCACAAAACGCTTTACGAATTAATACTCATATAATTGCTAGATAGACAAATTTTACTGTTGATTGTGCCTTGAGTCTTATGTGAGGTCTTGAGAAATTCAAGATTCGCAGCATTAGACACACCTTTGTTGTTGTATTACTACGAATAGTACCACATTCCATAGACAAATATTCATTTCAATTTTGAAACTGTATACTCCCATTGCTATTTTGATCATAAATTTCAGAAGGATTCAACGGAAGTTCCTAAAGTTATCTTAGTTGTCAACCATCTAATACTTCACATGAATTGTTTGCAAACTCTTGTTAAAATATTTTGACAGAGTCTGTTGAAGCTAAGGAATTAGTCATGTAGTTTACTATTCAGTGCATTTAGAAAGAGTCAGATATATCAATAACGTAAGCTGGTATGCTTTACGACAATCACTAACTGATTCAAAGAATAGTATTCAAAGAATAAATGTTAACTCAAAAAAAAACTTCAGATTGCATGACGTTATTTCGCAGATTGAGAGTATTTGTATAAGTTGCGTGTGTTTGTGATGTAGCAAATAATGTTGGATATGGAAGCCACTGAGACGACTTGCACGAAGGATATCATAGCTTAACCGGCGATTTGCCGTGTTTAACAATGTTCCTCGATTAAACGATATCATACTTCAAGTTGGCATACAGTGTTTTAGTTATTGACTCATATAACCCATGAAAACAATGTAGATCAAACAGAAAGCCCCAAAATTTTTTAGATTACAGGAGTAAGATTTTACGAAAAATAACATTTATAGATGAATGTACTTATAGTTTATCTGACGTTGCATATGTAATTTTTATGTTTTGATAAATGCTTCATTGCACAGTACGATCTGATGACACCTTCCACATCAACGACAAGTTATGTTTCGAATATTACCCTAGCTTACTTCGAAGATACCGGGTAAGTTATAGTTAACTAACTAAAACTTTAGCAGTTACTACTAACATATATACATATTTTTTCAAAAATGTGGGTAAATTTCACCAACAAAGATTAAGTGCGATTCATTTTCAAACGCAGGCATTTCGACTAATGCGTCATACTTCTTCATGCTCAATACACTTGAATAACTGAAGACAATGGTTTATTGGGTATTTTCATTTCAAATATTGTGTTGTTGTTTGTTTTGCTTAAATATAAATACTAGTATCATGATTATTGACGGCTGTTAGCATCTGTCCTAATTAAGTAACAACGACGGACTCCAAATGGTGGATATTTGATAGATTACTCTGATCCCTATCGATCCATTGACAATATGGTCAGTATCAACCTTGCATAGTATTATGGATCTATGTATTGATTTACAACGAAAGAAACACATTGTATCAATTAAGGAAGATATAAGGCGTTACGACAAATAAAAGTTTTTTAGGATCATTTTAGTTACAGTAGTCGTACATTCATAAATTTGAACCAAAATATCTTCTCTGTTCTCTTTCGGCAAGATCACAGCCTGTGTCATAGCTATCACATTGTTATCATGTATACTGAAATGTCAGTACTTAGTGCTTACCGTCCTGTTCCTTGTGTAAATTACTGTCTCCTCCCACACCTCTCAAATGAGGTCCGCTCACTGTATTGTTTGCTGCATACGCTTAGTTATTACAAATGGATACTGTATGACACAATCTTCGATTTCGATACAACAATCTGACACTCTTAACATCTGCAGTGGATGTCCGCTCACAGTTAGTACTGTTAGTGAACACGCCTTCATCTGTCGACACATCTATTAAGATTATAGCCTAGCCCGTGTAAACTTAACAAACCAGTGGTTTTCCGCTTACGCGTACTTTTGTGTACAGCGCACCCTTAATAACCAACCTAACAACTCGAAATGATGTTTCAAAGGAAGAAGACAGTGTTAACATTTAACTGGGTCTATACCGTCGTTTCTTCATTCAGTATCTTCTGCAATGTCCGAATTACTCACAATTGAAGCACCTACTACTCTTCTACCTACGGATTCGAACTTATGTGAATTGCTCCTCCAGATTGGCGATTCGTTTCTCCATAGATATTTTCTTGCAGTCTTCAGTTACTGCAAAATCCGTCGTGTTATAAACACATAGGATTTGCAATAAAACATGAAAAGTCTCAACGTAAGTGACACATAGAATAAACAAAACCAAATACGATGATTTTGACATGCGGTTAGATGAAAAGAGCGGCAAAAGAAAAAAATATGCACAAAGTCAAAATATCATGCATAATGGTAGTTCCAGGTGTATGACGAATTTCTTCCTGCGTGCATAAACTCAGGTTAATTTGATGAATAGCTGCTATTTCTGTATAACGTGAAAACCTGGTTTTCATCTCTCTACATATTGTTCGTCAAGCAACATCAAGATTCACTGAATAACATGTGTCTGTGATGCATTCACGTATCGAACTACTAGTAAATTTAGAACAATTCAGTATCAATCTCTTCAATATAGGTTTGTGACCCTTCTAGATAACATCGTTACCGTTATTCTAATATAAATGCTACCGCATGTATATGCAGAATGGTAAGTTTACCCGAAGGTTGCTAAAAATGTTTTGTTATCTATGTTAAATTCTTGGAGTGAATGTTTTGTGGAGTAGGTAGCAATCGAATTTACAACAAAAAAATATCTTATAAATTTCTCTATTCATTTCTCTATTCCTATGAAAACATAAACTCGGTATAAAGACATATAAAAGTGGCTGAATATCATCTGATTCCGGTTTCTCTTATTTGAAAGAGAATTGTTCTTTGTTATTTGTAGTCTCTCATCATGTTCGAACATCATTTGCCTATCTATTGTGATGTTATGCTGATATATATAGTTTTCTTGATCATTCTTGCATAATTTTGTCTCATTCAATGGTTCTCAATAGTCAACACAACTAGTCCGTCACGCTCCAATGAAAATAAAATATATAAATGGATGTTTGTTTATTTATAACTCAATCAGTCATAGTAGTATAAATAATAATAGTATTGTTGTAGTACTTTAATCATTATGTGATTACAAACATTAGAAAAATGACTAATTCAGCCGAACAGTAATATTTCAATAAATAAATCGAGGGTGCATGTTGCTACATTTTTCCATAATAGAATGAAGCAGATGTTCAGTACTATTTAATTTTCAGTAGTATCCTACCAACATTAATCTGTGACGAATCCACCAAACTAAAATTTTTCTGTCGATAACCTCTTTATTACAGTTAATTACTAAATGATTCCTAACAAAATAAAAGTGTATGTTCACTCTATCTGTTACCCAGGTGATCTCATTTGTTTTCAGTGAGGGATACTTTACTAGTAACCAGTTATTTCGTTATAGATTCCCACAGTACAATAAAATGCACTAAAGGTATTCCATTACTAAACGATTATCAGAGATAAGATATTTTTGTTTCATCACACATTAGATCAGTATCGGATACCAGTGAAAATCATAGATAGGACTGAAAAACTATTTTTCGATTACATAGGTTTCCTCAATGACTGTGCTTAGTCACCATTTGACAATTGAAACCATGGCCTTCATTTCACTTCTTGAAAGCTTGAACGAATAAATTAACTGAGATTATTTATTATACGTAAATAAAAACAATTTAAATTAATAAGTCAGAAATGTTGTTTGCAATTTTGAACTTTTTGATTTTTTGACAATTTTGATTTTTCTTTTGTTTAAGAATTTATGAAGTTAACTATTCTATGGCCGAACGTTTCACTTGGGGAAAAGGGTTAGGTTGTGATTTTGTAATGAAAAGCTGTTTGGAATTTATTAGAAATAGACAATTAAAGTAAGTTGACAATAGACTTTATGTCAATAATCTATCTGTACAATGTTATTGTGTAGAAGCTTAAAACTCCTGATGTTTCGTAATTTCAAAGTTAGTCACTTCTACACCGAATAAATGACTGCATCAAACTAACATGAATTTAAACAGTACGGATTTATTACCAGACTAGATACAAACAACGACCTGTCCAATTATGTAAACGTCAAGTTCTGCTAATGTGGGATGTGTGTGCATATGTGTGTGCAGAATTAGAGTAAAACATGAATATGATAAATACGTACAATGTTGAAGGGTAAAGTAAAAGAACTAGTGTTTTACTAATGTGAGAGTGGAAGTGTGACTTGGGTTTGTGAATGTTTAGTAAAGCTGCTTAGTTTAAATGAATCACAAGCAGCCTTCTTTTCTATTTAACGCAATTTGGATAAGCAACGTGTATGAGAAGTGTCAGCCATTTACCTTTCTTTGTAGTTAGGTATGATGCTTTAAATCATTCAATGATCGCAGTAACGATTTGAAGATTTTGAAGACAGCATATACTACCATTTCAAACTTTATTTGTGGAGTTTCTATATTGACAGAATTTTAAGTTGTTTTTTGTTTAACTCAGGTGCAACTTAGCTCTAGTTCAAAGTTCTATATTAGACTTTCCATTCTAAATAACACCATAATTAAAAGAACCTAGTTGTTTGAAGACGTAATTTTGTGTGAAAATATAAGGAGTATTTTCTTACTTTGGTAATGGTGCAAAGTGACATATGTTTGTGGTTTCTTGGTAAACTTCCATTGTGTAGTTTGAGGGCTAAATGCAATTATTAGGTTGTCCACAACGTACTTTTAATATTTCTACTCAATGGGATTGTACAAAAGCATAATTGATTACGGTAACTTTCAAATTGTTGCTTAGTTTATCTCTTGACAATGAAATGTATGAATTCTACGCGAGTTAGTTTTCTTATAGTTCACTATTAACTAATGCATGAAAACATTTATCGAAACCGCTTATTTGTATGGATTGCAATGAAACAATGCAGATCACGTAGTTCTCAGTTTAGGCTTGGATTAACACATCACGAATATTTGTAATAATAGTACTTACTTTCATTGTACTTCTTGGAAACTACTGTTGAGTAGTGTAGAGCTTTACGAAAGTTGACTAGAAAACAAACTATGGAAAACACATATTAGTCTAAACCGTAGTCAACTGCATTATATCGTATATTTCAACGAATAAATAACACTAAATTACATCTATTGAACAACAATTCACATTGAAGAAAATACATGATTGATACATTACATTGTGGAGACTATCGTTTTACGATTAAATTTGGTTATTTTATGTTGCCTTCACATTCATTACAAACGGTTAGCTTGTATACACAATGAGATGTTTGCACGTTTTAACTTTAGAGGACAAGATATTCAACCATTCTGCAATAAGCCCGATGAAATAAAATGTTTGAATTCTGAGCGTGCATTTGGAATGTGTCAACTGTCTAGACATGACACTGAACTGCCAACTAAAAATCAATATATGGATAGTTCATTTCACGTTCCTTCTAATGAAAGACAATATTATGGGGGCCCAAGACATTATGATTATTGTCCGTTTTTAGAAGTAAGTCTATTTGATGTTCATTGTTTCTTAATATTTTCTGATCAAAATAAGTCGTTTGCACTAAGGCGGATTGTACCCATGTCTATAATAAAAGTCATATGATACGGATTAAGCTATCTGATAGGACAAGATTGTTAGTATTTCATCTGATTTACTGTAATCTATTTTACATAAAAAATAATGAAAAAGATGTTGTAGTACACAAAACAAGTTTAATGTTTTGAGTTCATCACACTGATCTCAAATGAGTAACAATCATCGCTATTAGGTAATGGACAATTGTTTGGTCCAAGTACGCAACTTTTCGATTCCATGTACTCATCTCTCATATTTGGTGCCTAACCAACAGAAACCGTTGTAAATCATCAACCAATCGAATCTACGTAATGAATTCAGCGTGAAATAAATATAGTTTGAAAGTAGTTAGTTTATTCACTTAACTTTATCTTCAGGAAATCAATCACGATGACATTTTCTCAACTGTGTATCAATTCTGAATACATTTAATGACATTGTCAAATTTTGGTTAATTTCACTATGTTTATCTTCAATTTCAATGTATTTCTATTTAGAAGTACCAGGTTGATGAAAATCGAACATCAAGTTGTACCTCAAATATTTCAGTCATACCAGGTTTGTCAAGTGAAATTATCTAATTAAAGTATCTAGACAATTGGGTTTATGTGTAATCAACAATTGATATCTACTGTGCAGTAATCAGTGAGAGAATTTATAAAATATCACATGTTTATTGCATGACACTTAATTAGAAGTCAGTTGCATTCACAGTAGAATGTATCTGACTTATGTGAATGAAGTATGGATATACGACCTACACATAACTATAGTGATAACCCTGAAAAGCTATTCATACATCTAATATGATAATAAGGATAATGTTGAAAAAATAATCAGCATAAAGTTGCACAAGTTTATAAATCAAATAGCAAATGATAATAAACAGCCAAAATCAAACATTTAGTGATTCTTTTGTATAACTTACTAGTTAGTAATCAAGAAAGTAAATAGTAGAGCAAAAAACAAAGAACTGAACAGAGTAGAATGAATTCATTTTATTAAGTCAGTTCCTCACAATCTGCAAGCAATCTATACTATTTCAAATAAACTACTTTAGATAAAGGATTCACATACTCTTCAAATGCTACTGATTTATGACTAGAAATGCCAAGACATGATACAGTAGAAATCTAATTAAAGTTGATACGGTTCAAGAAAATAATACACATTGATATAAAGACTGATTGAAAGTTATAGAAACATCTAGTTACTGATGAAGGAACTACATAACTGAACGGGTGTGGTAAGAAAACACTGAGTGAAATGAATTACGAACATCTGACAAAACATCAGTTGTGATCAGTTAATAATAAAACTATAAAAATGCGAGAATTCAAGTCATGTAATCAGGAGTACACATCTAGAGTATGAGGTCCTACAAAATCTAAAGAGTAATTAAAATTGTAGGAATATTAAAAACAATGGATTGATGAAGTATTTAAAGCATCATCTTAGAACAGGGAGATTTATTACTCTTTCTATTTGGACGCATTGATTTCGTTTAAAACGTCTGATTACTACTACTTCGGCAAATTTAAGATAATTAGAGTTTGGCAGTAAACTGATCATCCTGAAAGATCTGAAGATATCAGTTGTGTGTCATGTATCAGCCACATTATCTCACAATCGCACTACTCAAGTTTCTTGAATAATTTGATTACAGATTTTTAAAGGATTCCCATCGATCCTTGACTGCATTAATACGTATATCGTTCTGCTCGAAACGAAGAATTCGGGAACAAGATATGCTCTGTTTAATGAAAATGCTAGTTTTCTATTGATTATTCTTGATGTATCAGCACCATCTAGTTTGTAGTTGAATAAAGATAGGTATTCCATTTACGGTAGTTTCCTTTTGCGTTTCATTTCTAGTTTTAACTTACTTGCTAATAAATATCGATGATTACTAATTATTTCTCTGATATCTTCTAGAATTTTCACTTGATCGTTATGTTTCTGTGAATTATTTCCTTGAAGCATATCCACTCTCATAAGTTACTTACTCTTTTATGTCTTTATATTTCCATTCTCAAACCAGTAACATTTAAAATGTATGTGAATCATTTGACTAAAGTAGTTTATTTGAAATAGTGTAGGTAAAACACAGATGATGAGAACTTGATTAAATATAATGAATTCATCATATTCTGTTCAATTCATTGTTATTGCTCTCTTTAAATTATTAAAAGGGATCAGGTGTATTGAAGTAAATGGTAGTTTCATGAACAAATTAAACTGATGATTGCACAAACAGTTCAATATTTTGCTTAGGTGGTTCACTTGGTGCATCACATGGTTTTCGTGGAACTGCTGTAAAGCATTTGTTTGTCTTTTCATAAACAAATCTGAAGATATTACACTTTTGTTAAGACTGAAATTATCATGATGGTAGTATGATCATCATTTCAATAATCGAAACTTTAAACAGTAAACAAACCGTTTTGATTTTCTACGTGTTTGTTAGAATTCATCATTGTCTAGACAAGGTGTACTTTGTAATCTCTAAATATATTTTTTTCTAAATTTTCTATAGATTTACGCACTAATGTGTATTTTGAAGATCTTGGTAGAAACTCCACTTGTTTTGAACATACCGAAATGATATACGTTTTTCATTCGCAGGCTATCCCTAATTCTAGGACAGCATCTTGCCATAAAGTAAGAGGATGATATAGTATCTTTAAGTTATTTCATAACGGGGATGTTTTTCAAAACTTCATCAAGGAATAACATTAGCAAAATAATTCATTTTAATGAAAGATAACATCAATCGAATAGTACATTTCTGAAGATAAATATTACATTTGAATTATACCTATCTAATTATAAGGTCTATATTAAGCATCCATTAATCATCAGGAATAAATGGATGTAGTTTCATCATTGTAGAGGAATCTGCAGCATTGTGCATCCACGACGCACCATGAATCGAAATAAATATCCTACGGCTTCACTGCATACGCTTGCTACTACACCACTTATTCCATTTCCGACGATTGTTATTTCTAATTCAGTAAATTTGTGATACGTTACAGCGACTCACTCGATTGCCATTAATGTGGGAACTACCTCATACCAGACACGGTTGATCTCCACTGATCGTGTCTTCGTGGTGATTAATTGTTGTCTAATCCAGACCAGTTCGTTATACCAAATCGCCATTCCACAGCTTCCATAGCACCGAATTAAAATGGTTTCATGTTTGTTAATATGGCCATTAGATTTTGCTGTTGATTGAAAATAGTAATCACAAATTATAATAATACATTTTATGTAAACGTGTTTTCTGCTATCTCCAGAAATCCAAGCTTCATGTGCAACGAGGTTCAATAAGTGTAGATATGTGTGTAGAATCATCGTCATATATCAATGATTCTGGTAAAGTTAACAGAGTTGAAAAATAGCTGTTGTCATCAAATATAAACTAGAATGGGAATATTCAATAAACATAGATGTCAAAAGCTACAGGGTTAAAGGCTTGAACTAATTGCATAGCGTAAAAACTATATACAAATTATTGTCGATAAAGAATAACACTAGTTGTAAGATAGAATTTAAAGATGGTTCAGTTCGACAGCTGTGAACGATGAAAAGATAAATTGCATAATGAAGTAAGAAAAATATTAACCACATATGCATCTGATTTTAAGCCTTTCGTTGCTATTTCATAGGAAAATGTTTAGTATACAACTAGACTGTTCGGTAATCACCTTGAAAGAGTTCAGAGTATTACACTTGTGTCTGTGTCAAGATGTCTCGATATATCAGAGATGAAAGTCGTCGACTCAATTAATCAGAGATTCTTTCGAATAAATATTTGAAATCATATATTTTCCTTTTATTTCATTCTACTTGTGTAACAACTTTGATGCGTACACGCACATTCATTACTACAGGTGGTTGTATCTTGTACAATGTACATTTTTTCGCATATTTCTCCTTATCCATTTTTATCCCATTTTTCACTAAACACATAGTAGTATCCATTAATGACTTTGGATAGATTTTATTATAAATTGTTGGGATCATGTATTCTACTACTTTATGAATTTGTCTTGAAACATGTCTTGTTATGTATGACAGGGTATATGCCATTAGAATTCCAATAGACTCCACTGCATGTATGTTTTCGTGACAATCTATTCTTTCTGGGCTATATTACAAGACAGAAAAGCGATACATCTTCTACATAATCCATAGGATATTTGCAATTCAAATGCAGCACGTTGACAAGTTTCAACAAGTCGCATATATAATGTTGATCAATACATACGATAAACGTGCGGTCAGTTTACCTAGAACGACATGCCATTTATTTAATTCCACCTTCAAATGTTAAATGTTGTCATGCTTCACAATAAAAGTATTGACTACAACTATACTAAGCAAACTGCTCTGTCCTAGACCAGCCGTTTGATGGCATATAGCGTTATCAAACTGAAACGACACTTCCATTGTGTATATAAAGTGATAGTGTATAAAAATCTGTCAAATAATCTACTTCGTCGATACCATCGAATTTTGTTTTCAACCGTTTAGTTGTCAGCTGTGACGATTCAAGTGTGATGTGGTGAATCGTCCAAGAAAATATGTAAGTTTAAATGAACACACTGATTTGATAAATTAGCGAGGGAAGTAGAATGAACTGAGATATCCTCTCAATATTTTACAAAGTTTCGCCTACAATAAATTGATTGGTTGAATAGTAAAGCGCTTTGTGAAATTTCATACACATTTCTGAGTTGGTTTTCATAAAATTTGTCAAGTTTGTTGCTGTGAAGACTCTAAATTTAGGGCAGTCACCCATTGACGGAATTAAATTAAGTGATCCAATATGTAGTGAATAGATTAAAGTTAAAAATATCAACCATTATATGGAGTGTTAGTTGTTCGAAATACAATAATCTTGAAAGTCTTTAGGTCAATACTCAAATAAGCTCATAGGTGTATACATCTATGGAGTCCTATACAAATATGAAACAGTCGTCCTCCGGTACTTTCGAAAATTCGAGGTCGACAAATGTAAGTTTTACAAACAGTTTACTACAATTTGAGACTTTTAATTATTGCATATGTTGGATACTTGTGTAAATTAATAACGAATGTTTTCAGTTTAAATGTTCGAAAGGTTTTCTCTGGATAATAATCAAAGAAGAAAGATATCAGTGTCCTATTGAAGGTGGAGTAATTGCAATTGGATTGAAATTAGAGAAGGCCAGTGTTTTCACGAATATGACTTGTCCGAAATGTCAAGCAATTTGTGGGGTTAGTTTAATTTAGTTAAACTTCATTTCAAAACAAATCCAATCGCCAAGATAATAGATTCATGTTATTGCAATGAATGTACGTATAACACTTTGATTTTTGGCATGTTTTATGAAAATTCAACGTTGATGTTTCGGTATTTGGAGCACTTAAATCAATGAACTGACTGAGAACTTTATAGATTTTTTATCGAATGAAGATAAGAAAGTTAACTTTCACTTCCTTGACCAATCTTCAAAAAAGTCTAGACACAGAAGTCATTTAAGTAGGAAACCTTTGAACCCTATATATATATATATATATATATATATATATATGTATTTACATATTGTCCATAGATCAGAATAGTTGTAATTCAACAACTATTAGAAATAACTGTTCTCAAACTAACCTCTGATGCTCATTATATTGGTGTGCCCAAGGTTTTTCTGATTCGAATAGTAAGGAAATCTCAGTTGTTGGATCTTTAGAACAGAGTCATTTTCTGAGAACTTTTATTCTGGTGAAGTATACAATGTCGACAAGAACAATTGCATAACTGACTTAACAACAACCGTTTTTAAATAAGAAATTAAAATTTATTATTTTGTTAATCTTATCATCATAAGCAACTATTTCGCTTATTACATGATTGTGTTCACGTGTGATTTGATTTGTCCATTGGATTACTGTATTACTGCATCAACACTTTGTAACAATTACTTTTTCTACTTTGCCTATTCTAAATGACCTTTCAAATGTATAACCAACAAATTTCAACAGTTATTCATTGCTGAAGTTCACCATTCTAACTGTTTCATTGTCTATGTAATTTGTTCAACATATCTGTACATATACCCCTTATTTTGATCATTTTAACGAAATTTTCATGGATTTATAACTGTAAGAGCTTGAAGACGGAAGCCAATCGAAAAATTGATTTTTTGAGAATTTCATAGGAATTCTTAGACAATTAAAAAAATTAGAGATTTTTAAAAAGTAGACTGCATTTTATACTGGTTCCTGGAATGATCACTGGATGCATTTAACCTCACCTACTCGATTAAAGACAATGTTAATTTTCGCCTAATTAAAATGCCCTATCCTTCCATTATGATAATAACTATGAACAATGTGTTATTCCTTGTGCTGGATTGTGGCTGGCAAGTAAAAGCGAAGACGTGCGTTTCGTCAAGTTTAGGACTTGACGGCGGAATATACCTGCATTTCAGTTCAATAATGTTCACATTACTTTGCTGTTTGTTTATTTCAAAAATAATATGCAAATTGAGTAAATTTCTTCGAATGGAGGTGGTTTGTGGAGATTAGTATGATGTCTCAGTAGATCAAATTCATCACAGACTGATGTTGGTAGAGCACCATTGTAAACCAGGGAGCATTATAAAATTGTTTAATTTTAGTACGGGACTCCTCAGCAGTCCATACTCTAAGACGTAACAACTGTTTGGTGTTTCCTTGTTTACAATGGTACCATACCAACAATAATTTGTGGTGAATTCAATCAACTGAAACTTAAATTTTGTTTGTTTTTATTTTACAGAAAACAAAATGTCAATCATTGGGTTAAATATAAATGAAATACCAATTCAACGAAAACGTTACATGATAATGTTGTTTACCCACAGTTTTATTTATATCACTGACACTTTCTTTTCCGACTTTTATCGTAATACTGATTAAACAAATTAAAAGTAATGTGTTCATCCAATTTAATCAAAATATAAAACGTGTTTAACATAATCAACTCTTTATATTCTTCTAATCTTGTTATATATATGACTTGATATGTGCACAATGGATAGTTTATTGTTAGAATTTGTAGGGTTCGTGTGAACACATTGAACGCATACGAAGTTAAATTGTAAGATTTTATCACTGGATGTTGAATGAAGTATTCCGTCTCTTGAAGGAAAATATCACTCAAGTGGAAAATCAACATTCGAAGAAAACACAACATCTGATGCTGCGTGACTATAACCTTTATTCTGTAATTCCCCTACTGCATCTTCCCAAATATGCTCTCATCTCATAATTTTGTCTCTTATATAGAATGATTTGAAGAGATACAAAAACTTGGAAACTACGGTTATGGTGGACCAGTCGACGGAGTCATTTGATGATGCGGCTTTAGCCTAAACCTACTTAAGTTAAGCAGAAATGTCAATGACCAACGACCATATCAACTGCTAAATCAGCTGACAGTTGAAAACTCACATTACATAAACCTCCTTTTATTTATCTCTAAGCTGCCTCATTCTTAAATACGTATCCACTGTTCTCAAATCCTACTTACTGCTAATCATCATTATCATGTCAATGTCTCTTCATGGAATGTACTCACTGTCACTGTGGCGTCAATTTTATAGTTTAGGAAAGTTTGCTGTATAACCAGAGTAGCTTCTAACGATTGAACAAGTAAATGTGAATAAGAACAAATAAGAAGTCAGTGATGGATAGAGAAGAAGGTTATTTGATCGCAAGTAAAGCAAGTATTGGCTGACAAGAAGACAGGTTGCTTTCCACGAGGTGTTGTTTCTTGTGGTCTGGTGGTGATCATTGACTGACCGCCTTTAGTTAGGTGTGTTCACTAAAACACATATGGTCAGCATTAAAGACGAGAGCCTATGTAACTAGTTATTTAGGTAATTATTTGTGTTACAGGTCCAATGAGAAAATATATGTCGATAATTCGTGTTATTGGTTTGACTCGTAACTGACATGCCATAAAATGTAGATATGTTAGTTAAATGATCATTATTTTAGAATTCTAGACTAAAATGATGTTAATGACAAATCTACTGATAATTACGTTGGCTTGTCGTCAACGTGAGGTGTTATAACTAACACAAATAATTTGTTCTTGACTATGCTGTTCTCTGATCACTAAATGCACTTCTGAATACAGTGGAGGAAATTAGAAAAAATACATCTTGAAGCATAGTGATTCGTGATTTCTACTTCCAATGAAATCAGAAACCATACATCAAGTTTTATCGGTAGAGAAGTGGCTGGTAACGTTTGGATGTAAGTCGTGGTCATTCTGAAAGAGAAAGTTGCCTGCTCTTTTAAATAAACTATTTGTAGGGCATCATCAATGTGTGAATGCTTATCGTTTAACTTTACTAAAAATGTAAACGGTTATTAGAGGATCGTGTTCACAATAACCATAAATTCAATTTTCTATTGTACGCCAACAATATGTGGACAAGAATGTCATTGGAAACATAGTTCACAACAATTGAACCTCTGCTGTTTTCAGGCAATACCGTATTTTATGTCCCAGATTCTGCTTATTGGATATTGTGTAAGCATCTGAAGCTTCAACATGAGTCAGAAAGTATTCTTGAGATCCAACCTACTTGGTAAATACTTGGTTCATCTTATTGTTGATAAGTAGGTAACTTTGAAAAGCCAAAGTTATTTATCACTTATCTTAGAAGAGCATGCAGATAACAAGTGAATAAAAGATGAATCTTGGAATATTTTGACGACTTCTGACCAATTGGTTTCAAGTGACTACTTCGTTAAATTTACTGAATTAGATGGGACAGACAAAACCAACTATGAAAATATACATCAATATTAACTGGTTTCTGTGGATGTCAATCTAATCGCGATTTCAATATCATTTGCCTGTTTCAGAAGAGAAGCGACTGCAATGATAACCAAATTTCCGCTTTGGATTGACCGCCTTTAACTTTCTCTCATCCATTAATGATATTGCAATCTGTGACGAATACAACTTAATTATTTAAACCAATATTTATAAAATCACTGCAAGCAAAATATAAATGCTAATTATTAGTTTCATAATCTCCCTAAAGTTGTAATGAGAAATTCTAAATCCGAGTGTTTAGATAAGTTGAAGACGGTTATCACAAATTGTATCTAATTGCATTTCACGCTACATTACAAATTGATTGATGTTGAAATTGCATTATTGAACGAAAACAAAGTGATTGTTATGGTTGAATAATCATTGTTAGAAAGTGCATCGTGGACTAGGTCATAACTGCGGTCATCATTGTATACTTCTGAGTAGTTTGGTATTGTTATGAAACACATTTTCAATCGTAATGCAACTGAAGTCAATCAGAGACATTCTACAATCAATCTTATAAAATGTTTACTGTGTTCCTATCATATGCTCCAAACAAGTAAACATTGGGCACAATAGGATGTATTCTTTTTATTTTATCAGGTTTCCATCATCTGCATAAGATACATTACATTTTTAAGAAGATTTTTTTCATAAAATATCCGCATACTTTCAAATGCTACTGGTTCAACATAAAAAATGTAGAGACATGGTGGAGTGAAAGATTCGAGTAAACTTTATATAACTTAAAGTGATGGTCGATCAACCAATGCCTGTTACCTCATGTGGAGCATAGGCCACCGACCAGCATACTCCATTTAACTCTTTTCTTTTGTATTGAAAATTGTGACTTTAAAAGTTGGCAGACGGGTGGTTTTAGATATAGATGTTTTTCAATTGTAGAAATGCTGGCATTACCTTGCCTTGCCAATCTCTGCCTTCATATCTACATCAGATCCTCCTTGTTTATCGATGATGCTACGCAGAAATGGGAAAGTTTCCACATCTTCTAGAGGTTCTCTATCAGATCATGTGTTTGGGTTGGTGATCGTTGTTTTCTGTCTAAAAATCATTTTTTTCCTTGTGTATGTTGAGGCCTACTGTTGGCTGCAGACGCTGCCGCTAAACTGTCTGTCTTCATCTGCATTTATTACTGAATGTCGTATAGATGAGCTAGGTCGTTTTCAAAGTTCAAGTTGTCTAGTTGCATTCAGCTTGTCCAATAAATAAACTGTTCCTTAATCTTATTCTGTTCAAGTGTTCGTTTTCGATCTTTTGAATTGATAAAAGGAATCTGTTGCATAATATTTCAGAATACACTATTATAACATTTGAAAGATTTATTGTATTACTCTTTTATTGTAAAACTAAAGAAGACAGAAACCATATACTCTGACAGATTACAAGGAATGTTCTTCAAGTTAAAACTAATACTGTCCTTGATAAAGCCCATTTGTAATGCACAAACTCTGACTATTGTAGTCAATTAGCAACCGTAAGTGACAAAATGCCGTTAGTAGTTCATAGAATCCAACGATTGTCCTATGATTCACACTAGCATGTTGCAAACGTAGATATTTAGGCATGATCAAAATTCGTCAGTAACAAACCTAGAAATAGGCTTCAAACATGAATAGTTTGTATGTCATTGTATATCATTCACACATTGATTGTACTTCATATCGTCTTGAATATCAAGTTACAACATAGACGAGGTATAGTGTGTTAAAATGCAAGTTACAAATAATAATTAAACCTTAGAATCTATTTTATACTTTCTAATCTAGAATTTTTGTTATTTGTGTCTTCGTTCCTCATCAATATTTGTACATTAATTTGTCTGTTGCATTAACCTCTCACTTACTAAGACAGCACTTGGATTGACTAGCAACAATTAAAAGTCGCAAAAGCATCCTATTCAAACGAATTTCAAAATGTAGGAAAACCTATTTTCACATGCAGATTTCATCTATCTAAAAATGTAAACAAACATACTAACTTATAAAACACTACCATGCAGTACTGAATGGATCATGCAATTTATGACAGTCAAATTGTAAGTGAGCATATCAAAAGTGAGATGTTACTTGACTTGATCAAATAATTAATTATATGCAAATAAGTAGCATGATATTACTCGATGGTTTAATTTGTTTATTTTACATGGAATTAACAAGACATTTAGTTTGTTGCTGGGCATAATTTTCAATTCTTCAATAGTTTACCATAATGAGAACCAGATGTCACTGAAAGAAATGACAAAAATTCTTAACAATAATTTTAAAATAAACTTTAGTGTATATCACATAATCAATTCTGCACACGTAAGCATGATGCTCCATATTAATTACGTGTGCAAGTACAGGTCTCTTTGAAATTAGTTGTTGTGGAGATTATTAAATGATAACAGGCAAATAGAAGACACTGGACAACAATTTTTTGGCTACGTATGAGATCTTCATCCATTGTGATTGGTGAGTAAGAGTCTTACACCTGATATGGTTAAACTGTTTAGAGCCGTTTACTGGTACATCGTTCACCGTGGTGTCATGAAATCATTGATTCTATACCTGGTGGGATCGTGTCTTTGTTCTTCATCGATCAACGAAACCTCGTTTGTAACACTGTAGTATCTCATGCTTAGAACCAATGTCGTTCAATAAACCTTCATTCCAGTTGTATTTAATAATGTAGTAATGAATAGTATATGAATTATTTTACAAATAAATTCTCGAGAATCTGGAACAATTTGCCTCAAGCCATTCGAGGAACAGATTCACTTTCTTTATTTGTGAAACAGGTTGGTCATCTCATCAATTCTGATAGCTCATTAAAAATGTTCACCCCAACTATTGTTTCTCACTCCACCAGCGAATTAATAGGGACTCTAAATGTGTAAGCACCAGTTACCTGTCATAGTCATAGACTAGTGTTCTTCATCTTTAATCCAAATATAAACTCAAGTATTAATACTAATTCTGCCCGTTCGTTCAGTTAACGTAAGTGGCATGTCATGTCCTTGAATGCCTGTATGCACATTAATTGTACCAGAAAATCAGTGCTTTTGTTTTGTGTTTTCTCTGTCTTCGTCTTTCCTATATTTGTAGATTAATATGTATACGGCTATTATGGAAGCTACTGGCACAAAACTATTGACTTCTCTTCTACGCCCAAGTTCCAAGTACTCTTGATCTTATCCTGCATCTAAACACGCTCAATACTCCACTCTGCAAACTCTTAACCGTTTTCGGAATTGTAACGCAGTGATCAAGGAGCGCGCGGTTCTTATTCATATTAGCACCAGGATACAATATAAATATTTGGTGTTCTAAAAGTTATTACTTCGTGGCAGTTGATTTGATTCTCAATTCAAATCTTTATATGTTATGAATGTCCTGATATTGACAATTGATAATAATATTTGTATGTATGTAAACTTATCGTTGTGACTATGCCTATAAACTGGCATCCTCTCATGTACAAAGTGAGAATAAAACCATTATTATTATTATTATTATTATTATTATTATTATTATTATTATTATTATTAAATCGAGGATTACGGCATTTCAATTAATCACATATTGTGTTATTTCATCTATCATTATACTGCAGGTTGATAAGAGGTGAAGGTTATATTTGAGATGAGTAGATTTTTGATAGAAGCCATGTCTACAAACTTCATAGGATAACTGTAACTACTCCTTCTTTTCACACATTTTATCATCGTTGATCTGTTTTCAGTTGAAAATCTGGTTAACTCTGTGAGACAAAATCATCAATAAGTAATGCTTAGTAACGACGCTTGTCAAATTATTAATATTTTATTTAATGGACTATTTGCAATGTATCGATAATTCTGAAGCTTAACATTTACGTGAAACTCATTTCATCATCAAATCGTCTTATGACAAGATACAGTTTGGATATAAGCGTAGGCATTCAACGAGTTAACACGATCGATTAAATCACGATTAAAGAGCAGAACAAATGTAGACATCTCTCATCAGGAAGAATATTGAATGTTAGTTTTGTAATACATTTACTAATGTAAATGTATATTACACACTAGGACAAATACTAACAAACAGTCAATTTCTCTACCCTCAATCTCACCCACTATTTTCATTTCTAACACAAATTACGTTATGGTAGCATGAACGTTACCTTCAGTATTCTATTGAATTTCGCTGAAAGTAACACAACGGAAAACTACATTTTCGTCATCCTCTCAAAAAATATCAAAAGATTTTCATAGTACTCATGCATTATATTTACAATTATAGTAAGAGTAATGTATGTGAAATAAACAAAATACAATCAAAAATGACGTATATATACATCATTATTAAGATTAACAAAATCACCACTGATGAACTGTACTGTGATATTTCTAAAGTCCTTCACCTGGTTAGCTACATGATTGTTATATTGATACAGATCGATTCCTTCTAGGTCTCAGATACCTGTCAATTATCTCAAACGTTGAACATTAGTAAGCAATTTCAGTCTATAGTAACATCGATAAGAGGATAGAAACACTTTGATATTATAGAAACATTAATTGATAGAATTGAAACTGTCTACATAATCACTTGACCTGACTAATGTGCGAAGTTACTGCTCAATAATCTAGTAATAGATTAAGATTATTGAGGTTACAGAATAAACACACACATATATTTGCTCCATAATGATTTACTCAGTTTAATGTAAAGATTAAATTACAAATGTAAAATGTAATGGAATCATTTAAAAGCTCTCAAACATGCTTATTCATGTATAGATATGAGTATGTAGCTGAACTGAAATGTCAGTGAAATGCTGACGCTTGCACACTCATGTATAAGCGTGCACAAATGACATAAGTAACAGTTTACTGTGAGATCAACAAATTCGAATCACTATATTCCTTTTTCTGTCTTATGTTCTACTAAAATCAATTACGCCTTATTATGTTCATGAAGTTGATGAAGCCAGAGAAGCAGATTATTAGTTGTCTGGAAATTAAAGTGGAATCTATCACAGGTATATTGTATCAAATTACAAAATGTTCATAATATAATGTTAGCTATCAAGAGGTTAATTATAACTGGACAGAGAATCAACAATTACAACTTATGAAGTTTATTCTTCGTGTTATCAGAACACTTGTCGCTAAGCTGTATCTATTTATCATTTAGTAACTGTGATATTCGTATTGCTTATGCTATAGGCTTTTCATGTACAGACTATTGTTATGTCTAAATTCCTTCCGGGGTTATTGTAATATTACTGTGAAGGTATTAACTCATTTTCTGTACGAAACTTCCCTAGTTCCACTTCTAGTGCATTTTGAACATCTTATTACAGGTTGGTCCAAAACGTGTTCTATAAATGTCTTTGTCTATACTTAGTTAACGACTTGGTACTGTCTCCTATTCTCCGATGATTTATTCTCTCACTACTCCCTACAACGGCAGCAAGCCTACTTACATTGCTTGGATCCGACCAATCAGTGTTTACATAATCAGATTATATGGACAATAGCAGCAAATTCAATTGATTTGTTCCAACACAAAGTTACCGTAGTACATATCTCGGCCATAACATATTTTGACTTTACACCAACATCCAAGGAGGTCATTTCACATCTAAAGATCACTATGCAATATTGTGAAAACTTCCAGAAGATGATGGCGTTTTCAAAACTAAGAGTTTATTACAAATTGTCTATCTGATATGAAAAGATTATATTAAATGTGTTTTGAAGTCAAATTTAGTTTCGAAATATACAGTAAATCAAATTTACGTTGCTGTCATTCAAGGCTAGTCAACATGATTAACTACTGACCTTCGAGAAACCAGTGTCACATTCTTTACATTCAATTCTTTGATTATTAAGATTTACGAAGATGATCTTACTATAGACTCTTAACACTTTTAACTAAGATGATTTATAAATTACCGATAAAGAGTCACCGACCATCGAATAGTATGCTTCGGGGTTGGGGTTGTTTGGATTTTTAGAATAGTAAGCGACTTTTTAAGTTGAAATCAAAATATACTCATGCATAATTAAGTGAATGAATTTAGCTACAGGTAACATTGATTCTTAGAGTTTGAATAGTTTCTATTGTCAGACACAAAATAGATGAAAACAGAAAAGGCTATTTTAAATTAACACATCTGATTAGCGGTTGAATGATTAACTCATCAGTCTTGAAAAGTGTCATGATGAAATATTAGTCATATGGTCAATGTTGTAGAAGAAATAATGAAGTAATTCTAGATATTAAAGATGATTCTACAGGGGGGTTTTCTTCAAATATTAGTTAATTTATTCACAAAATTTGGGCATTCAATGTATGAAAAACATGTGGTTGATTTATAACGGCAAAGATGATAGTAAACGAGATACGTGAAAATTCCCAAATTGAGCTCCTCACAATCGCCAGGACTCAAAGTTATGCCAATTTGTTAAGTCTGAATAAATAATTTTACACTCATCTTAACATTATAATAACAACAGTCAGAACGTCTCAATAGGCAAAGATCTGAATGAGGTATTTGTGAAAGTTTAAATTAGAATCTTGAACAAACTTAAAATTTCACTATTTGAGAAGGATCAGAATTTCATTACAACTGGACAACATAATTCTACTATAATTTATGCTAATGTCTATGCCTGCTCATTATGTATTACTGAACAGGACACCTGTGTAAAGATAGGGAAGTTTTGACTACACGAGAGGATAAACACAGTGCTACGTTATGATGAACACTACTGATTAGTATGACAGACCTATTGGAAAACATCCTAATGCTATCGTGAAAAGATCATTAGTACTGAGTGTCAGACCACCCATAGCTAACTGAAGGCTAAAACAAGGAAAAGATTGAAGCGAATAAACCTGGAACTACAACGATCACTGTTGTTTTCATTCGATTTGAAAGGTACATTCTCCATAGGTTCTAGTGATACCACATATCTTAAAAGTGAACGTTCTACTAAAACTTGTAGCAAAATATGTAAACTCACCGATATATAATCTGGCAATATATCTAGCTGAGATATACATGCTTTTTAACAAAGAAGCAAGGCATAGAGTTTACAATTTGCTTTAACGCGAAAATCTTAATAATTATTACTCATTTGAGTAGGATGTAATGATTGGAAGTTCTGAAGTCAGTTACGTATTCGCTGATTTTCGTATTAATGATTCAATGTGCAATGTATATATGTGTCATCAGACGGGTAAGCACTGAAAACTATGTTGCCCCTGAATTCTCTTGGAACTATGTGTTGATCCAACTCTGTTCACGCCTAAAATAAACTCCTAATGATAAATAAATTGTGTAGTGATGGTTCCATAACTCTGATGAGACTAATTTGTATATGAAGTTAGACATAATAGATGAAATATCATTTTTAATTTGTATTGTGACTGGCAAGTGGAATCCAGGACGCGCGTTTCGTCCTATTTGGGACTCATCGGCTGGATATACCTGCATCCTAATGTTGATGTTCACACGCATGATAGATGAACTTTCAAAGAAGTAAGTAGTTCATTTGATAATAGCACGTTAAAATTACTGACTAAAAGTAAGCTATTTTGACTGTTTAACTGGAAGCAAAGATAAGACGAAAATCCGAAAACTAACATTTGTTGAGACCAAGTTTATTCTAGGAAATACATAGACGAAAACTCATTACATACTCTACTAACAAATGTGACAGTTGCTTAGCTAGTATAAATCATTAACTTGTCTCCGATATAAAGGACAGAGAAACTCATTTGAATTAAGTGAAACCGATACCAATGATGAGCATTTACAGTGGAAGGTCTGTTAAAATGATATTTAAGAAAGAGAATGGAGAACGACTATTTAGCTAAATTAATGGAATGACTCTGTGGTAATACCCTATCGAGAAAACTTCAGCATTGACTAAAAGAATCCTAACGAACAAAACACTAAGCATTCGGTTGGTGAATATCAGGGATAGAGTATCAAAAATAAAATATCAGATTTGTGTCTGTGAAGTGAAGTATACTGAATGTAGAGGTGGAGCCGAAATTCTTCAAAAAAGATCGTTGTTTTCTTGAAATGTAATTAATAGATGTTGCCATTCATATATAGTGAAGCCGAAACGGTCTAAACAGATGATACGTAGCATCGTTAGCCTCACTATAGCAAATGGTGTTTAATTAATGGATTCAGTCATTATCTACTACTCCGAAATTGTGTCTATCTCAAATACTATGAACCTTGAAAAATTATGCTCGTAATCCTAAAATATCTAATAGATTAAGATTTACCAATTGTCATTATAATTTTTGATTATTTCCTTGGTGAAGTTAGGATCAGTTTAATGAGAGAAACTTTGTTACCGAATTTATTTAACGAAAATATTTGTTCAAATAACGTTGTGTTGAAGACAAACGTAGTTTGTTCACTTGTGCTGCGAGTGATAGGTAGTTAAATAGAGTTTGATCCCTAAATATATTTCTTCTATTATTGAAATTCAGACATCGTATTTTGACTTGGATCTACAAAAATGGTATAATGTTAATAAAGCACATTTCACTCTTGAACAGGTAAATTATCAGTAGCCATTCTGGAGATATAGTTTTTTTCTAGTTAACGTTTATTTAGCACGGTTGCTTTTGCCGGATGGAGTTGATAGCCGCATACCAAACTATACTATTTTCTCATGGCTTGAGACAAGCAGTAACCCAAGAGAAGATTTTAAATGATGATATTACCAACTAATGAATGTTCTTTTGGATTCGTAGCCACTTACTTTGTTTCAATGTTACATTACAATAATCATAAATAACACATCAACATTGATAAGCATCAATACGAATGAACAAAATAATCTTCAATTTGTAAACTTTGTATATTTTGTTCAACAAAATTAACTTTCTGACAAACATTCATAGTAATGTTAAAATGATACTGAAATGTAACGATGAGCAATACAGTTAGCCAACTGTAGATACTTTCATTTGATGTTTATTTATTGAGGACATGAATCCTAAAATGTACAAATATTGAACAATGCGAATTAAATGAAGTGAGATGTTAGGGCATGAAAACACAATAGATTGTATAAGGGTAGTGATGAAGTTGCATTTTAACTACAACTATATGAAATGATCTGATGTATGATATTAGTGAAAGGAAAAGATGAGAACATAGACGAAATGAAATGAAATCCAGTCTGTTGAGTTTGGTCTATAGAGAAAGTTCCTAATCATCATAAACATGGTAGATGAGATAATAAATAAGAACTTTCATGCTTATGAAAGATTTCGATAATCTAATGATATGAACAGACCAGATGGTATTCATTTGAATTTAATTAATCGATTGGTTGTTACCAATGTTCAGTATCTTCATTAGTATTTACTTGCTTATCTTGTCGTCTGAAGTAATTCAAATCATGTTACTCGTAGACATATAAGTAAGCCACTTGTTGCTACGAAATAAAATTAATGTGCTTAATCTGAATTACATTGAAGAGCTAGAAAAATCAGTTCAATTAGAGATAGTTCCTTTGTTGAATAAGCTAACTAAAGCACTTGAACAAGTGATAAGTGGTTTGAAACTCAAGAGTATTAAAACTACTACACAACTAAGTGACTAGTCAAAACATGAACTCAGTTAGGTCATTATTAGTGTATATAGTGACACCGGTATATTTTAGCTACAGTTGACTGAGGAACACTATAATCGTTTGTATATGGAGGGATAACTGAAAATGTTGCCGACACGAGACATTATATCTTAGTGTAAAATAATTAATATGAGGAATATTGTCAGTGTCGAAACAAAGAAATTTGTAAGGCATTTTAATTAGATTATAAACTATTTGTGATCCCATATGTAATGCACAAGTATGAAATTATTCGACTAACTTTACATAATGACCGACATGGTGGACAGAAAATAGTCATCGAATAGGTAACACTTTGTATTGTGAACGTGACATTAGCAGTATTACTACCAGTGTAACATGGAAACTTTTGTTCATTTACTATGATCTGTAGGCCTTTTCCTGTTGAGCATTCAAACTAAAGAAAAAAGTAATTCAGTAGTAACTTCAGTAACTAAAATACTTGTAATTGGTTAAAACGTTGTTATGAAACCAATAATTGAAGGATTTCGAATAAAAGACAACAAGTGTACTTCATCATTAATGTATTAATCTCAAAGAATAGTTGATTACCTTACGTTATTATTATCGAACATTTTGATTAGGAATAATGCATCTTCAAAAGATTCATGCATTGCTTTATCTTATAATGAATTATGCAGTATGAAGTCAAAGTTTATCCGACCTACATGATACATCTTTACTCAATACACTTAAAACATTCTGAATACACATAGACTAAAAATTCAAGTAAATGAGTGTCTGTATGAAAATAGCATTCATTACCAATGGAATACTAATAAATCTCTAAATCCACTGTCAGTTCGACATTTTCGTCCAAGTCCTACAAGATATTCTTAAGAGTAAGATAAGTTGACATGATGGAGCGATCATTATGACTGATGGTGAATTATGATAACGTTCATAAAGTAGTTGACGTTCTTATAAATTCCAAAATCATGTTCTCTAAAATACATACTTGGCGGAGCTATTCGAATTGTGTGCCACTGATTTCTTACATACACTTCCAAACTTAGTGCATGCATTTTATTTATTCACAAAACTGGCTGAATGTCATGTGTACGTCCTGCTGTTCTGCAACTAGGAACTATCGAAAAGTCCCAGAGCAGGACAAATTAACCAATTCGGGCTGCTAGCTTCTTTTAGGTGTTTAGGTAATCACAAATATCGTCACCTTCTCATTAACATGGAATATTTGATATTAACTACTAAAACAACTGGCGTCTTACATATAATCCATCGACAGCAACTTGTGTTCCCAACATCTTTGAAACGTAGTTAACCGAATAGAAAACAAAGAGGATGAATCAGTCAGTTCAGTACATAACTCACTTTGTGACACGATGATGATTTCGAAATTGTGTGTATGCTTGTTACATTTTGTTTTATTAATTCACTGTGATCAAAGCAGGCTGTATTAGGACCCAAATCTTCTAAAAGCAAATTAGTTGTTACATCTATAGATAATGAAGAAATATAGCATAGCAGACTTTTATATGTTGCTAATAATGTGATTTGTTCACAATATTATTAAAATACTGATGACTAAGCAAGTGTATATTCACATAACTGTAACTGAGCTTTCAAAAGCAGACTAGGTATTATATACGCTCGTCTGCATTCAGTCGATTAATTTCAGAGCATTCACGTTCACATACATTGCGCTAATTTTTGAAACATTGAGACATACAGAACAATGATTGATGCACATTTAAAAGCTGGCGTAAATATACTTCTTTTCTGGAGAGCCATTAGAAACCTCACTACCTAATAGGTAACATCTTTGAGTTCTATACTGTGAAATACAAATTTAATTCGTGCAGGTGACATTAGTTCCATGAAGATCAAACAACAGCATCATAACGATTATTAACCAGTGAACATCTTTCAAATGCTAATTGCTCGAATGTCTCTAGCCTAAATGTCACTTTCATCAAATAAACGCACAGCGTCTATACTATTCGTTTTTGAGACTTTGATAACTGTTAGATTACCATTAACTTATAGTAGAACATTCTGACTTTATTGGCAGATATTCTAAGAAATTATATGGCATAAACTACTACTTTTCAGTTAAATTGACTACTTTACTTCAACCTAACGAGATTTACGTCTGATTGTGTTATTCAGTCGTTGAATGTTCATGTATTAATTGTGTGCACCGAGTATGAACACGAAATATTGTACTTGAAATGTTGTAAATTCGACATTAATTCATAAAAAATACTTCCGTCAGCATTATTTACCATATAGATACTGATGCCTTTTAACATTTATTCATAAATGTATGTAGTTAAAGTAATAGAACAAACCTTTCGGAAGTGTTTTATGGAATCTGCATAATGATAACCGACCATTCATAAATCGAAACATCTGTTAAAACATTAGTTAAGACTTAGTTTGTTAAATTAATTGAGAAAATAAAACTGAAAGTTAATTTTGATCTACATAGTAGATTTAAACCTTGGAAATGACTGGTATTGTTTACTATCTATTTCAAAACATTGTTCTTCATTATAGCAATGTGTCTATCAAAAATGTAATTTATACGAGTTATGCACTATTAGCATAATTATCGGTAGTCATCATCGTCATCGTAGTAGCAGTTGTAGTAGTAGTAGGAGAAGTAGTAGTATTAGTAATAGTGATAGAAATAGTATTAATTTTAGTATAAGTATTCAGTTTTAGTATTAGTATTAGTATTAGTAGTAGTAGTAGTAGTATTAGTATAAGTATTAGTATTAGTAGTAGTAGTAGTAGTGGTAATATCAACACCATCAACAGTAATCCTAACATTAGAAGTCGTTATTGTCACGATATAAAATAAGTTTTACTCAATGCATAAATAAACTGTCATAGAAGACATTCTTCTTTCTTTCAAAACAATTAAATAAATCACATATATGTGTGTAATCATGGTAAAGAACCATGCTCAATATAAGGAAAGCAAACGATTGTTTCATCTGTGAAGAATATATGACATGTCAGAGAAGAAAACATTTTATTCCAAATGCTAGCATCTATCCGATTCATAGGTAGGTGTAGTCAACATAATTCAGTCGTATGTCATATTTCGCACACTTGATTTGGTGAAATAGGGAATGCACTTTAAGTAGTCAACGAACAGTACAACGTATCGACATTATAATTTTCAAGTGGCGTAATAGGTGGGGGTTTAAACCTGACCACTCTAATCAATCTCCACCAATATCTTCCATACCTGGCCTAATCTGGCTTATTGCTCGTTTACGTTTGTTGCTACTAGAAGACAATTTATTCATAGTTGGTGTGAAGTGTCCTATATTTAAGTCAGGTCTCTATTTGCTCTATATTCACAGAGTTTGAAATAACGTCTTATATTTTCTAGACCACCGTCTCCGGAATGTGTTAGCTATAAGTAGATCGTTGTGTCAGAGCCTGAAGTATTTGACACGTATCCTTGTGTCTGCTTCTTAATTTTGCGATGGTCCTCTCAACAGCAGCAGGTGATTAGGAGTTATAACAACAATCTAGTCCAAATTTTAATACACTGGTAGTATCGAGTTATTATCAACAATATGCTCCACTTTCCATAAATAAATGTTTAACGCTTCTTCTTATAGTACTAATTCTTAAGTTATTTCACTTAGAAAACTAATTATGGCACGTACAATCCATTACTTAATATCATCTCAATTACTTGCATACTGGGTTTAGTATACCAATCTATACTTCGAGTGATGAGTTCATTAAAGTCGTGCATTTAAATCAGGTAATATTTGTCGCAATCCCAGTTCTAAATCTATGTCGACAATCATTCTGTAAATGTACAACTGTTTAGAAATTCTTCTACTATCAAGGAACTTTATTGGAGTAATAAAATGAAGTCCACCAAAATAGATTTGGCTACTTCTATTTACAAACAACCATATTATTTCTCAGCTTTTCATTCTTCTTTGACAATTATGTGTTCAAAATAATCTACGTCTGTCACTGAAAATGGTAAGTCTGGTTTGATACGAGACTCTGGTAAATAACTCACCATCTATCCTACTGTTATGGCTGTCTTTGATCTGCAAACTATTATTCGGAACGTAACTCTCCTACCTGTAGACGCTCAATTACTCACCTGAATAGATAAATAGCTGCATTTTGATTTACATCGACTTTGTAATTAGCCTTTAACCAACTCTACGTATTTCTGTACAGTATTGTTTCTCGAACCCTCATTATGTCGTTCATCCAGGTGTTAGTTTCAGTTTGATTCACTTTTTAGCTAAAAATTTAAACCCTTGGGACAAACGCAGCTCTATAAATTTGTGACTGAGTTGAGTGTTTAGTTGAAAACTGGTCTACTAGTCGTCGGATACTTGAAAAACAACCTGTCTGAATTGATTCTTACCCTCTTAAACTGTACAATAATCTCAGTTAGGTATCATAGTTGAGTGGACATTAGTTTATTTCTAATATGGAACACAGCTTTACCCGCTCTCTATTCTATTTTAGAATGAGTCTGACGCTGGGACTAACCAGTGTTGCAGTTCTATTCGATTTTCAATAGTACACAATTGACGAATACAAACAACGAAACTAAATACCAATCTCTACATGATTACTTCAACTTAACAATTATCCAACCATTTAAGATCGATTTTACATCTTATATCATCACTTATAGTTAGTTCACATTGTTATGCAACAACATTGTGTAACTATCCATAAACAAACACTTTCAATAACCTTAATCTTTGTCTTTAACCTTTTCTTCAAGTTCATTGATTCATTTGACAAGTCATTTCATAATTATCTCAAATATTTTCTTTCGCATGTAGCCGACGACAGATCAAGTTAGACAGGTTATTCAGTAAATTTTGTGGCTCTCAATTTATAAAAGTCGTTATCTAAATCTACCTAGGTCATGGTAATGTGTTGACATTGATACTTGCAATGAGTCAGTCAGTATCAAACATCACTGCATTCGCACATAAGTTACTGAGCCTATATAACCAGAGGCTGATCATTTATAGCTCATAACGACATCAACAGGAAAATCGAAATACTGTCGATTTAGATGAATACCACAGTTTCGCATTAGGCTGATAAGAACTTTTCTTCAATTTTCATCCATCATGTAAGCTTAGTCTTTTAGCTGTAGAATTTATTTCATCTCATCAAACTGATTGTTACAGATTCATTCCATTTTTGTTCAATGATGTGGTTGTATTTGATTTCTGTGAACATACAAGAAATGTAAAATACACATGTTTTAGATTACAGTAGTCAATCACTTTGATGTCAGTCGTCATTATGAAGCCCACTTCTTGAGCTTTTTACTCAATTTCTCCGCTTACTAAATTGGAGGTACTCTATCCTGAACTGAACCAGATTTGAATAGAGATGTTTTACCGAATAACCACAAACTATCAGTTATTTTAATCCTACAGTAAGGTGATTGGTTGAATAATTTTACTTATAAAAGACATTCAGTATGATAAATAATATAAAATCCAATAGGTTAGTGAAATCACTGTTTAATATTATTGCTTACTTCATATACAGGACAATAATCATATATTTCTGAACCTGAATAATAAGCTCGATATCGAGCAGGTACTTCAAATGTATCATCCATGTACTGGTATTGTGAGGACAGTTCTCTGTACATTTTCCACATCGTACAGGTACCGATTGCTTTCTCATAACTTAAGCATCTTAATTTTTTGGGGGTATCACAAAACGGTTGAATATCTTCGTGACTAATGTACAAAATAATGCATAAGTTGAAAAGTAAATACAACGACTTATTAAAGCATTTTAAGCAAATTTTCATTCCCCTGGTATGTAAGGGTGTCTGAATGGTATTTCGACTATTTAAATTGCATTATCAACTACATAATCATCGCATTTATTCAAACTGCAAAATTTATATTTCAGATGTAGGACAAATCGGTGTAATGGGAACCTTTCATTTTATCATTCGATGTTGTTCAAAATATATGCTGCATTACAATATGTTACGTAAAATACAATTTAGTACATACATCCGTTAAGCACTATAGTATCTGAGTATCCAGATGACTGTTTCGAGGATTTGTATCTCATATATTTGGTTTATGAAAGTTATACTACTTAACTAAGCATTCAATTCAGTGTAATTTCCAAATGAGAGTAAATAAGAAAGTGATAAGAATTCTCGTCATCTCGGTTCACGCAGAGAATATTCATTTTTCAGAACCTATGGACCAACCAGCATCGAATTATTATTAATACTATTATTCCCAACAGTACTCCCTGGTTTCTAATGGGAATCAATTAACATCAATCTGTGATGAATTTAAATAACTACACTTGTTACCTAACTCCACAAAATCACAAATTGTAAGTGACCTGATGTTCAAAACCAAGGAAGGAATCTATGTTTATGTATTTCACATATTACCAAATCCTTGTGTACATGAACAAGCACATTGATAATTATCACGTGTAAGATTTGACAATTTGACGATTGACACATCAGATTATGCAAAATTGGTGAGTAAGTGAACATAAATTCATGTGGAAAAATAATAAAGGCTGTTAATTGGATGGTGTACGTTTGACTAGTTGTTTCTAAAGTTTCCATATAAACATGCATGTATTTGTTGGAGAGTTAGTGAACCTGGTTGATGTGGTCAACTTTAATTACAATAGATGAATAAATAGGTGACTATAATTCCATGTAGTTCTCAGTATTCGAAAGTAAACAAAATGTTGAATTTATAGGCCAATTATTAGTTGTCAGTCATACTGTATCTTGTACGTTTATGCTACTGATATTTGCCTAAATATTTAGGATCCCAGTTTTTCATAACTCTTTACAGAGAACCAAACTCTTAACAAGGGGTTATGCTTGGTTTACAATGATGGTGTGCTCTATTTATAATGAGTGTAGAGCTATTGCAGACAGATATTTAAGCATTCTTAGAGCCTCTGTGAACCTGGAAACATATTTCAGCAAACGATTGTTGTCTATCACCATTAAATTCGACTACCGTAAAACCCCATTCACGTAGACAGTATTCAGCATATGTGATCTCATAGGCACAATTGATTTGTGTTCTTCCATAGTTGCTATGTGAGACATTCCATAGTGCAACTACATTTCTATAAACAATATGTCATAAATAGCTATCAACGTTCATTCAAACAGGTATTGTTTATAAAGAAAACCAAATGATTTATTTGTGTAATAATTGAAATGTGTATGTTTATTTCATTACTCCTACCTAATATATGTACCCGTTGAACAATCATGAATAATTCACATCGATATGCTAACAACAATTGAACATTCGTAACTGGAAAGATTACCATAATTTTTTGTTATTTTCATGTCAACAAATTAAATTACTGAACAGAATTCCACACACGTTTTATTCATAAACTATGTTATTTATATTTTAAGTTGTATTGTGACTGGTATGAAGGGTTCCATGACGCATGTTCCATCGTATTCGGGAGTCGTCGACCTAATATACCTAAATTTCATTGTTGATGTTCATACCGAGACTCGAACGCAGATTGTATCACGCCAAACTCCACCACGTTCACCACTAGATTGCTAGACCCAGTCAGCTACACTTATTCAAATTGTTTGTATATATAATTAGGGAGTATGTTAAATTTCCCTTCCCCCAAAACAACGTCAATTTGTCATGTGCAAAGTCATGATCGTGTCCTAAATAGGACGAAATGTGCGTCGTGGATTCCGCTTGCCAGTCACAATGCAACATAAACAATACTTGTGATCTATCACCATATCGAGGCGATCTGTTCAGGATGTACATGTAGTAACATAGACTGATCAGTTTCAATCCATGACAGGTCAACCGTAAGATTCTAATACATTCTAATTATATGTGGTTTAATTATTTGAGATTAATTGTCTTTCAAATGTGAAACTTCAAAAAGAGTCATAAAACATTTTTTCGATGATTAGATTGACTAGTGAGATAGTCTACAAGAATTAGCATTCATGTAAAAATCATTAGGTTGTGAATCAGATGTATTACATGGTTAGGGACAATTCATTTATTTCAGTATATCAAAACTCACTTTGTATCCTTGAAGTAAGCCAAACTTATTCTAGAAACAAGGCTTGAATGTTGTTTAACAGGTGTGAATATATCATTCTGAATATAAAATAAAATGTTTATTTAGTTACACATACAAAGATATAAACGATAACATATTGGGTAACTATAAGTTAAAAAAGAATTGATACTTGATACACCGTTAACCCATGAATTCATTTTAAACAAGCTCATTATGTGAAGTTTCCTTTTTCATAGGGAGTTACTTGAGAGTGTCGTAGTAGTTCACACCCATGTTTCGATAATATTCAATCCAAGTAACTTTAGATTTTATAGCTAACAATTAATCTTTAGATAGATGAACCCTCATTCAGTAGGTGATATCACGAACATCAGTCTACTAACAGTCTTATTCACTGCATTCAATGATACGTGTCTTCATTCGACGTATCTTTTAACGAAAGCATCAGCAATCATCTGCATCAATTAGTTAATATGACTTAATTGAAATTCATAAATCTCTATCACATTCAATAGTAAGATAATAACAACAATTTACAAAACAAAAGAACACATACTCCCATAATTCTATGACTCAAGTGGTTACTACTGATTTCAATGCCACGGAGTTCATTGCATCCGAAATGCTGTTTTGCTTCATTCTTCCAAAAAAAAGATAGTAATTTGTCAGTGATTATTTTATTCGTGTTGAATAACAAATCAAACTCGTGCTATTTATGAAAATAATCAATTTCATTAAATTATGTGATATTGTTTTCAATGAATGTTGAACATTGAGAGGTTACGTTATTAAACAAGTGTCATTAATATGGTTGATTAAACGTTAGATAATTGATGTTATGGAGATAAGAGGATGTCGTTTTAATTCATATACAAACAGTGTAATGTTACTTCATTGATAACAATTTTGAGCTGTTTGTTTCCAAAAGTAACCGTAAAATGTTGACAAGGGTGAGATTGAATGACCTGTTCACTGTTAAGCAGTTCTGTGGGGATTGTCTTTTATGCACAATATAAATTTTCAGCAGATAAACATTTTTATTTAGTTTATATTGTCAAACCAAATATTTTTGGAAAAACAATTTGTTGTGCGTTTTTATTTACATACAACATTCTATTTAGCCAAATTTGAATGTTTGTTGTATCAATCTGTTATTAGGATGAGTTTGTTTCTTACCGCTAATTCATCATGGATTGAAATTTGTCAACCTGTTATTTTACACTAAGTGCACTGAGTTCTAATCTTGGTGTGAACACTTACAATAGGATGCATGTACATCCAACTGACGAGTCCTAAATAAAACTAAATGTGAGTCCTGGATTTCGCTTACCAGTCATAATCCAACTTAAGCATCATACTGATATGACTTTCGGATAAGTTCTAAACAGCTATACCACCATAGAAAGAATAGATAATCTTGAAATGTTAATTTCAATTTACTAAAATTAAATGAATTCAATTTATTCAGTATCATTTATGAGTTGTTTTACTTTTCTAAAAGTGTTGAATATAGACAGTATATGACAGTTTCTAAGTGTTGCCTAATCTTTCTTATACTCAGTGAATATGAATATTTTATAGAATCAATAAACGTTTTGTCATCATTACTATCCACTTCACTTTTAATCTAAATGTTAACTTCAAGTAGTTCATTATTTAACATTAACTGATTCTTGACAAAATTTCAGTTAAATTAACTTTAAAATAAGAAGTTAATGAAAATGAAAATGGGATATGAATTTCCATGTAAAAGCTGCTAGTATTACTAAAAGGATTATGTTATGAAATGATAGAATCTGTGAGAAAATATTCACATACTCATCAATGATTACAGGGAATTTTGTAGATGTTTGATTTTAGTTGATTGAATTTGTCACGCATCGATCTGATCAGGCTCTCATTGATAACTAGGAAGCATTGAACTGTTGTTTCATTGTAGTATGGAAATGTTCAGCCGTGTAAACACAAGATTCTGTCCCACGAACTTCGGGTTATCATATGTCAAATTTTCAACACTGGGTCTGCTGAGGAATCCAATGCTAAAGTAAAACAACTGTATTGTGCTGCCTGGTTTTTAGTAAAATCATGTCAATGTCAATCTTTGACGAATCTTATATACTAAAAGTCAATACTCATCTCCACATAATCGCTTCAATTCAATTAGATAGTTTAATTCAGTTCTCTGTTTGCACTTAATAATGTAACCTTCTTGTTTGTTAAATGTAACTTGGGATTTCATCTCAGTAATCAACATTAACTTCTTTAGTCCTCTCCATTCCACCTTCTCTTGTTATCCTGTAAGTCTTATTAAAATTGTTTTCTATATAAACCTGTTTTTCAATCCAATAAACATAATGAACTTGCTTTCCACAATATAATAATTTATGACTGAATTCTTAAAGTGTATACAATGAAATCGTCTAATGTAAAGCGTCTTCAAATGTATATTTTACTGTTGATGATTATTTTTAGTTAACTCATTCAGATCCGACCTGAGACTGTAACAATATAGCACATGTAAAATCAAACAAACAAAGATTGTTGATGTACTACTGAATTAGTACAAGTAAGAATAATTTCCAATAGAATATACAACGTAGAGATAGATTATAAGAATTATAGAAAAAAATCTAATAGTAGTAATGACTTCTGTATGTATGTTTGGATAATTAACATAGAACCTGGCACATGTGTACATCGGTTCAAGCTGCCAAACCTCCATGGCACCGCAAGAATAACACCACCTTAGGAGAAGTAGAAGCTGCTTCAATAATAATAATAATAATAATAATAATAATAATAATAATAATATGATGATGATGATGATGAAAAAGAATAAGTGTAAACATATACAATATGGTTCAAGGACGAAAATGGAGGTAAAAAAAGTTATGAAATAATTTAAACCTCACGAAAACAGGATAAAAAATATGCGATTGAGTTGGGTTAACTGATAAGATAAAGTTTGGAAGATGAATTTCAGTCGATGTAATAAGACGAATGCATGTGTCTTGCAAGTAATATTTATGAATAGTTTTGCTTCAAATTACACATTTAGTTAAAACATGCATCTATACTAATCTGGTGGTTAGATTACTAGCCACCGCTAGTGTGTAAAGCATTCTACATCTTAGAGAATTTCTTTGTCATATGTGATTGGGTTAGCGTTGATTGATTTGTATCTGAGAATGTTGCTTTTTCATTTGTGCATGTTGAGGCCTACTAGTGGCTGAGAGGCTGTCGAAGCTGCTTCTGATACACCATCTGTCTTTACCTGGATTAGTTGTTGTGTTATAGGGATGTAGGAGGTAGCTAATTCATCAACAATGTTTAAGTCATCTAGTTAAACCCGTGTTGTCAACTGAATTCCAACAATGTCTTGGGACATTTCAGTGTTTATTATCTAGTAAACTACAATGAGAAAGAGAAAGATGAGTGTAAGCAGCCTTGTCTATCACCGGTATACACTTCGACTGAATCTGTGCACCGACCTCCATTCACGATTTTGTAATGTAGACCATTGTAGGAATTCCATATGATGTTGACTATCTTTCCGGACACATGAAACATTGTTACAAAATGTTATCCAGAAATATCAACAGTGCTGTGAATTAACTTACTGCATGTCAGTATATATCCTATCATCTAATATACATTGAGATTTGTAAATATTTTCCATAGCTAGAATTTGATGTTCCGCCTGAATATTGAGCTCCATATACAGAATACGGTTTAATCATGAAATGATGAGTCATGTTAATTCGTCGAATCCCCACGCGTACATTGAAATAGTATGTGCTCATAAGACGAGTTGATGATGAAATGACTCTTTGTCTAGAATTTTACATAAATGTTTTAGTTTACATTAATCAACACATTGAAAACAATTGACTAACTAGAATATTGTTAATTTGACGTTGTTGTAACATCACGAATTGAAGTGAGTCAAATCAGTGGTGAAATGTAGGATCTACTAAATAGTTGGATATTTGTAACAAATTAATCTAGCGAATGATATTACAAATGAACAGCGTGATGATGTAACTATACAAACATACAAACTCATATCGCAATATCTTCAACACTTTCATAGGACAGTGAATGGCGATATTGTGTTAATAAATTTTGTGAATGCATTTAAATAGTTCAATAATTTATATCGTGATAATTTTGTAAAATGTGTAAAATAAATGCTGAGTAAGTACTAGTGATATCAAGAATTACTTTTCTAAACTGATTCTATGACAATGTAGATTAATGAAACGTATATAAATTGGGATCATGAATTGGCAATGCAATGTCAGCATTTCTACAAATAACAAACATCTGCAACTCAAACCATCTGTCAGTCAATATTTAAGTCAAAATTTGCGACGTAAATGTAAAGGCAGTTTTATTGTATGGCGCTGAAACTTGGAGAGCTACGAAAGCATTATTCAAAAGATACAGGTAATTATAAACAAGTATCAGTGTAATATATTTTAGATCTGTTGGCTGGATACTATTAACAGCAACCTTCTATGACACCATACTGTGTCACATGACAAGTGTTAACATGGAATACTGAAGGCCAAAGAAATAGAGGAAGAATTAATTACACATTGCGTTTGAAGTCGGAGTCAGACATAAAGAGAATGAAGAGCACTTGTGAAATGCTTGAGAGGAATGCTTAGGTTATAGTTAGTTGTAGAATGGTGGGCGGCAGTAACAGGCACTGACTGATTGATTTATTATACAAATTGGAATAACATTAGTCATGCCCTACTTCAATAAATTTAAGCATTGAGTGATAAATGTACACCGTTTCCGTATAAATAATATACCCAGTTTTTATGATTGTTGTTTCTTTATTCATCCAATGACATTTTATATTTTGTATTCCTACCAACAGAAAGCAGTTACGAGAGCCTCCAAGTATTGGGAGAAAGCGTTACTTGTGGTTGTAAAAAGACAAGAAAGTTTACTTGCTAAAAGGTAAATAATCTGTTGTATTTTAATGGATTGAAAACAAACATCTTGGTTTTTAAATTATCATCCTCTGATATTTGCAATATCATTCACTTCACAGAATTGTTAACCATAGTATTCAGTTTAAGTGTTGTTTTCTAATAACTATAATATTATAACTGATATTATATAGGTATTCTATACATTTAATGTGTCTAAATTGTATATGTATGCTCAGCAATCATCATATGTGAACGTCAAATCATCAACATTGACAAGCTAAGTATTCTTAAATGAACATTGCCGAGCTACAAATTAGTTGGTTGCATAGCATACTTTATCAAATTAGTCATTTATTCTGCAATAGATACATGAATTTGTTTTATAATTAAATATGAAATGTTGTACGTTATTTGGTCTATACATTTTCGATATTGATGAAATTGCTTTATGAATAAATAGTGATCTTACTTCTCAGTTGAATCGTGGCTGATGTTCACTAGTCTCAATAACTTGACTCAATGAATAACTGAAAATTAATTGATGTTTATTTTTGGTTTCATTTTGAGACTGAATTTGTATAGCAGTAAGTGATTTTACAGTTTGTGTTAGTACCCTAATGCTGCCTAATAACTAGTTCTAACTATGCAATACTTAATGTAAATTTTATAAACTGTTGATCTGCGCAATTTGTTTAAAAGTAGTATATTTTTACAATTTTCATTAAAATATTTATTTATTGGCTGATTGTGAATAAGTATACCATGATGTATTATTATGGATCTGTTGTGACATACATTTACGTTTACATACATTTCTATCAATCTGATAGTGTGGTATGATCACATGGAAGGTAAGAGGAACTTCAAAGAAATTGTCAGTGATTATCTATACCAAATTGCATCACTATGTTTGCACTTGTGTGTGTTGTGATGGCATATATGGCTGTTTACACAGTTATCAGTCTTATACCATAACTCTGTGAAAGATGCAAGTTTCGAATATTATCTTGATGAAACTTAGATCATTTTAGTGATTGGGTATATGAAGAAACATGAGCATATCCAACCAGTTAGTCAGTCACTTATGAACAATCTAGAGCCTGGCAAATATGGCACAGGTCTAAGTTGTCAAAACACACCAGCCAAAACTAATCACATTTACATGACTAACACAACAACGTTATTTGACAGGAAAAGAAAAGCCGTCAGTAGACGGAAGCAAGAAAACTATGATAGCATTTGATTCCCTTTTTCACTTTTCAGATATCACCATCACAGATGCTTTTTTTCATTTTATATGGTTATATTGAGAACAGTTACATTATGTGGGCGTTTCAAGATATCATCTCAAAGAATCGCTCCTTAGTTCAGTTTATGGTTCTAATTCACTAATTAATTGTATAGGCGAAACGATGGCATGAACGTTGTGGTTACAGTTGATCCTCTCATATCCTACTGCTTCTCGGACAATCTGGAAAACACTGTTTAGAAGAATATTTTAGATTTTCGATTAATGAAAGAGTTATTTAAAAGATACTCTCATCATTTGTGATGACAGTACTGTTTTCAATCCATTACTATACTGTGGCCTTAACACTTTTCCGTTTCTTCATGATTGACTATTTTTACTCTAGTCTTCTTCTTCTCTTCCTGGTTACTGTTAGTTAGCTACAACAACAACAATTATTGTTCATTACAATCAACTGTGTATCATCTTGTCCATTATCAGTTTGTTCATGATGCCACACCATCTTTATAGTTTCTTATTTCTATTCATTGCATGACTTTTGCATAACTGTCGTTTGCAAATCCTTTTTGTTGCTGAATACTCTGTATTTTTCCTTAATGACACAATAAATTACTTTAGATCTCAGAAACCACATTCTCCTTAAAGGAATGGATTTATTTAAATAAAATTAATTAATGTCAATTTATGGTCATTTCTATTATTAAGAAGTTTCTAAGTATAGTCAATTACTAGTAATAATCGTATTATCAGTTAATAGCAATATAATTTCATTTAATATCAATAGCAAACAATGCATATTCCACATGAACATACAAGTTTCAAATCTGTAGACCGAATGAGAATTTAATGGACAAAACAGACATCCAATGCTATAAAATCAATCAATGCCCGTTACCCTAAATAAAGCATAGATCAGCGACCAGCATTCTCTAATAAACTCTACTCTCTAATCCCTTTTCCATTTCTTCACAAGTGTGGTTTATTCTTTTTCCGTCTGTCCAAAGCAATGTGTTCTTTCGTCTTTCTCTTCTACTTTCGTCAAGAGGTTTCAAAGTTAATACTTCTGTCGTGATACAGCTCAGTGATTTTTTTATTATGTATCTCTTCTTATTTCCACCTCACCTGTATTTTGGTTGACTCGTTCCCTATAACAATAGATTGCTTCTGACGGTCTGGCCAACGACTTCGAAGTATACTGTGCAGACATCTATTTATGAATACCTGTATCTTTTGGATGCTACTGTTTGTAGTTTTTCAAGTTTCAGCTTCATGCATTAAAACTGTCTTGATTAATTTATTGAAAATTTCTGCTTTGATTTTGACTGACATTTGGTTTAAGTTTCAGATGTTTTTCAGTCGTAGAAATGCAATCGTTTCCTTTCCGATTCGCGCCTTAACATCTGCATCATATCTGATTCTACTTGTTCATCTGCGATACTGCTTAGATATGTTAGAGTTTCGACATTCTCCAGAGTCTCTTTTTTAAATGTAATCGAAGTTATTGTTTCGATGTGTTGTTTCTAACGATATTGAAATCTACTGCTGCCTACAGATGATCCTGCTACACTATCCATCTTCACATGCATTGTTTTCTATGTGGCAGACAGTACGTGAAAATATGTACTCATATCTAATTCATAAAGCATAATATATAATCTAAGTCTACGTTTTCATCACAGTTTTTGGATCTCAGCATCTAAATCTCTACTTATAGAAAAGTTAAAAGTATCAAAAAATACAAGCCTCTGAATATTAAACTTTTCAGTAGTTGGTTGTATCAGACCATTTTGAATTTCTACTCTAATTGATATGTAAATAAATTCATCAGTTGTTTCATTGTTATCATCAATTTTTATTATTACATTGACTTAACATTAAAACAGTGATCTTACTTCACAGAGTATTCAAAGTGGTTTTTACTGGGGACAGGTATAAGACAATTCAAGATTAAAATTGACCACTTATATACTTGACCTGAATAAAGTGAAACTTTACAACATGTTATCTTGATGTAAATGAGATTAGGTTAATTGTTCACTAGAAATGTAGTCATCCTTACCACTATACATAGAGTTCAGAAATATATTTTGTTTCTGTTAAAGTAATACATTTACATATTCAACAAGATAATGTGAATTGATTTTAAGTAGTACTTGAATAGAAGTGTTCGTAAGATTTTCACATTTCTCTGTTAGAATATATATAATAAGCAGTGTCATGAAAAGTTAACTCTCCTGAAATTCTATGATGAAGATCATTATTGTTATATTAATTTATTATGTGCTTTTGCACTCTGTTGAATCTGCAAGTGTTTGTGAAGTTGTTGAAGGTGTGGAACCGGTAAGTTCAAACATTAGTCTATAATAGACTTCTAGAAAGATGGCATTTACGCAAAAACTGTTGTTAAAAGATCGTCAAGGGAGAATAATCTAAAAATTATAATAGTTTATGATGATAAACTTCAGAATAGTAGTGCATTCTCGAAAATAAAGGTATACACTGTTTTGTTTGTTGATAAGAAAACATTTTATTAGTGTCCTTTTACTTGATCTTGTCAAGTTTAGACGCTTACATGTAGTATGGTTACTGATTCCTACTTATTGATTTAAGTGTATATGATACTTACAGGGATTGATTATTAAAGATAATAAATGCCATGGTTAGCAATATGTTTAAACAAATTATTTTTGTTGACCTTATATGTTAGTGAATTCATTTGAATACATTTTAAATTGCTACGTATTTTAGAGTTTTTGACTTGTTTAATCAATATTTACTTCCTATTCGCTTATGTGTAACAGGTAGTTTCACAGGAAAAGGAATGATATTCTCATGTATATTGATACTTCATGGTATATAAGTTCCGAATGATCTGATAGTATATCAATATCAGATTTAAGTGATAATCAGTATTAGTCTATTCTATTCAACGCTTATTTTTCGTTTCTGTTATGACTGATGGAAAATGTACTAGCAAAGTTAAGTACAATAGTTCAACATCATGAGTAGATATAAAATTTATACAGTAGTATGTAAGTATATTCATTAAATATTATTGTGTGTATTCGTTACAGATTACTGTCTACAGGGTACTTCTGAAAACTAGGAATAACTCTATAGTTGATTCATTCTACTGCATAATTTTGTGTTTCACCAGTGAACTAAACTCATAACCTTCAAACTTTGTATTCCCTTCAGAAATATCAATATTTATTCAATTATTCGGTGTTTTATACATTTTTTTTATTATCGTTAACAGAATGCGATGGATGTTTCTTCTCGATATTGGGAGAAAGCTCTGGTTGTTAAAACGAATAGAACAGAAAACCTGCTAGTTCAAAGGTAAATAATGTATGTTATCATAACAATATAAGATTCAGGTATTTCGATAATTGGCCGTAGAACATACATAACACTTACCGTATACCAAACCATACGATTCAATTTACTAACCATTAAGACACTGATAGACTTAAAATAAATATATAAACATGATGTAAAAACCATGTGTATGTTTTCAGTAATCATGCAAGAAGCATTTTATTCCTTTGTCCACGATACACATGATATACCATTTTACTTAGTAATCCATGTTCTTTTCCTCATCTTACTTTTATCCGTCGAGAAAACTTCACGTAATAATGTTCGTAAATACAACTTCAACTATTATTTTGAATTAATCATTTCGACCAAGAATTGCTAGCTGGTATAAATTATTGTGAGGTTATTCTTGGAGATTTTTTAATAAAGGCCATGATAATTAGAGATTAACCATATGTGGAATGACACAAAATTACTGTAGAATATAGGTCACATAATATTACTGATGTAAACTGATTTGTAAACAAAAAACTGTTTGATGCTATATCATTAGTTTGGGTGGTTATGGCCAGCTGTAGTGTATAAACATCCTGAGTTAAGTGTCTGAATATCTAATGAGTTCCATATTAGTATTATGATGCTTCCAGCCTGTCCAAGCGTCAAATGTCTACAAAAAACAATCATTATTTACTCCGAATATTACGGCATTTATATATAGTGATCTGTTTCAAGTCAATGATGCTTACATTATTCTAGACGTTGACATCGTAATTTCTATTAGAAAGAATTCGCCTATCACACTGAAACTCAAACTGAAACATTATGCAAGTATGAACTATTATGACTGAGTTGAAAATTAAGAACCTATCATGATTCGATTTTAACAAGTTGATCATAGTTATCAAGCTTAACTACTTGTATCAATTGGTAATAATCGGCATATGATGAACATAATCAGTTCAATGATTAATATTTAGTGGTAAAACTATCACATTTGTTATATTCGATAGGCATTTTATTATCTAGATTCATTCATATTCTATTAATTTTCTATGCTGTAGGCAATGTAATGAAGGTACAATGCAAACAAATTCAATTAACAAACAACCTTACTGTAAAAATGTTGAATGTAGGAAGGAGGAACTATGTTACAATGTAAAGATCCCCTCAATCTATTTATCTGTAAGTATTTATAAACACGAAACGCCAGTTTATAGTAAATGGAAAACTTTATAAGTCTTGAGTTTGATTCGAATGAATCGAAGTTTCCTGTTTTATTTAAAAAGATTGTTTCTTTGTAATAAAAACTTCATCAAACTTCATGTTATATATAGGGAGAAAGAGAGAGAGAGTGAGTGATATCTACACACAAAAAATGCTTTTGCTTCTAGTAAAATGTTATTGTTGCTAACAGTGTAATCCAAGACACTTGTTCAGTCCTCTCCAAGACTCGTCCTCTGGTTGTGCAAATATTACAGTACTGAAAATCAAACAGAGAATCCATGTTAAAATTCAACACTAACTGGTTTAATTAAAGTAACTACTTCAAACCGCTCATATACCAATAAAGACTGATTTGGTAAAGCGCATTATATCAACTATGGACTTCTATATAAATACATGTAAACATACTGAAATATTGTAAGTAACTACTGAAGACATTTGACTACTGTCACTAAACGAACTGAATAGATTAAATTTAAGAAAAAAAACGCCAATTATTACTCATTCGAATAATCATAAACTAGTTATCAGTTACATGAATATTCTCTTCGTTAAGTCATCTAACATATAAATCCACTTTTAGGCATGCTATTCTCAAAAATCTGGTAACAATACACTGATTTTTCCCGAAGGCAAAGGATTAGCTCCAAATGAATTACTAATACTTGTTGGTAGTAACTTTAATGGATCATGTAGAAGTGATGTAGTTGCTTGGGCTACAATCTGTCATCAAGATCCAACTACTAAAAGGTTAGCCATTTGCAACCACTAAGTATTATTTTGTTATATAAATATCTGCATATAACCTTAATGTGAAATGAAGTGCAATAAAAAATTGATCATTTTACATAGTTCTATTGACATAATTAGATACATTTTGTCAGTAATATTTGATCACAATTGAGTGTTGTGAAGACTGTTTAATGTTAAGTTGTTATGACAAATGAGTGTGAATTGGACAAACAGCAACAACCAGGAAATATTAAGCAGTTATTTTGTCCTTATGCGGGATTTTTCAGCAGAGCAGGTCCACGAATCCAACAGGGATCAAGTTAAGAGCATTTAGGTCACATGGCGATTACTTAGTTATCAGATTACTAAGTTGGCGAAAACCTTTAGATTGATATCTTTCACTTTGCTCAATTCGCAATATATTTGAGCTACCTTATTCATTTTCATCTGTGAGCAACCGACTCACACTCGACATGGCTGAAATTCGCAGGTTCCGTCTACTCATGTAAACTGTAGAAATTATCACTAGGATCCGGTAAATAGTGAGCTGAGATTGATTGTATTTGGTTGTTGTGGAGATTGCTGAATGCTAATTTCTGAACTTTGAGATGAGACGACAACTCAAGTAGTGATGATTGAACATTTCACTATTCCTTCACTTAACTGTCAATGATGTTGAGAATGATTATTTTTGTTCTACTTCAAAGTGGTTGAAGTACCAGTCGTTGTAACTGAAAATAATATATCCAACGTTGCATTGAGGCATCTCATGATGAAATAATATAGACTTTCACAACTTTTAGTATTCAAGAACTTATTTTAAATCATAATTTATAAACAGAAAATGATTCGTTTATTTCGGTATACTTTTAGGCCTTTTTTGGGTGAAATGAACTACTGTTATTCAGAAACGAAAATTCTTGAGTTGGATGATATTGATTTAATTCAAACGACAAAACATGAAATGGGTCATGTGTTGGTAAGTCTGTGTATAAATGCTTTAAATGAAATGACTGATTATATGCACTAAGAGAAAGTATCATTATGTGGAATATATAATTAAGCCCAAAAATAGATATGATCATTCAATTAGTAAATTGACAGTAAGTTGAATTGATATAATCCCTATTTAGCATATTTTATCACACTGAACAGTGTCCTACTTTTAATGTAATCTCTTAACCATTCATATCTATCTATTCTCATGAATGAAAGTATTTAGTTGACTGTTTTCGTCCATATAAGAACAATGACGTATGTCACTTTAGTCACCTAATCATGAATACCCTATACTTCCCTAAAGAAACCAGCTAATGACTGTGTTAATATGAACAACAATATTTTTCTCAGACATTAAAAATGACATATTTTGTCAAGATTTTTTATTTACCATTGGATTTAATTTATTTGTTTGAATTCACTGATGAACATCAACAAACAATTACGAGTGAATGGAATTTGTAAGACAAATTTACTGGATTGAAATGTTCCAGTTGATGAAATACGTGAAATTTTCAAGAAGCATTTTATTAGAGTATACGTCACGATTGAAGCCACCATTTCAAATTGACTAAAGTTTGATACTATGTCATTCAAAGTTGATGCCATTTCATGATAAGGACATAGATGTACACTTTCGACTCTCATTTAGCTCTTCATGTGTAGTAATAGTAATCAAAATCATTCAATGAAATGAAAACAAGGTGTTTAATGCATTCACTTGGAACTGACTGTATTTTTTAAAATTTAGAATGGAATCTAAATACACTGTTATCTTTTTAATTTCATTATTTCTACGAAGGGATTTCATCCTGACATATTCAATATTTTGCCAGCACTAAAACCTGAATTTCAACTTTCAAATAACGTGTAAGTAATTAAATGTCTATATTTATTAACAGTTGTTTCGGTCTTCATTCGGTAGTGTTACTTAGTATTGTTCCAACAATCTATTTCAGTAATAAACATATAAAGGTTACATCATTCTTAGCGTTATTGATAATGCAATGGGTAAAATGAATGTAGAAACAATATCTACAATTAAGTAATAGATAATTCACGTAGTACAATAAGTTCTAGCTAGTAGTATGTTCAATGGTATAATCTTGACATGAAATAAGTTCCTATATTTAAATGAATGTTGACACGAGGTATTATTCCAACTGTAGTTAGTAGAATGTAAGTCTGAACAATGCAAGAAAAGTAAGGTTCACAGAATAGAATGAACTGATTATATTTCGTAGCTATCCGTCAGCTGCAAACGACCTGAATTTGCATTTCATGATTATTACTATTATTATTAGTCGGTGGTTTTAATAATAAGAATTTTGATTAGTTGTCATGGGAAATTTTTTTCGACTACGTAGCGTTTTAAATAATGATTAAGTAATCAAAGGGGGGGGTTTGTATAGTATGAAAGTTGCGTAATCAGTAGGAGAGATACATATTAATTGTTATTAACATCAGATTAAGATGATGAATTGTGAATGAAAATCAAGTGAAAATTTGAATGGAGACTGTCATTATGAGAACTGTTTTTTTATAATAATGACAAACGTGAATGGAGGTAGGAATGAGAAATGAAGATGCAGAAAAGTGTCAATAAATAAATACACTAATCAAATAATATAAAACTTTCAACTACAGCCCAGGTAAGGAAACTGATCTCATAAAATACTTTCGTATGCATACCATAAGCTTTAAATTGTGAATCACTAGTGTTTATACAATGTAAAGTAGATTTAGACATAGGCCTCTTGATTAATTTGACTGAATAGGAAATTAAACAGATCTTTTAGTCCTACAACAACTTTATGGATAGGATTCTCAGCTTTTATTGGAATTCTTTCACAAGATTTCACATGGAATTATCAACTTTTCTCGCACCAAAAGTAAAATTTCGTTCAACTGAAGTTTAACTCATGTTTCTCTTAGAAGTATATTTTTAGGTTGGTGCATTCTTGGTGCTTGTAGCTATCTACTATACAAGAAAATTTGGAACAATGTACATTGGTTTATTACTGTGTAATTGCTAAATCAATGCTTATCGTCTTTTATATAGTGTTGATAGCATTGTATTGTTCCAGTTACAATATGACCACTAGTCTAAGTGATTCAACATTACTGAGATTAAGTAGAAATGGAATACTAATTCCAACTGTTAAGTATGTGTTAAATAAACCTTAACCTTTTATAAAGGTAGAGGTTAGACCTTTGGCGTTTCGTCAACATACCCGGAACATTGGCAATCCGAAAATGTAAATATGATTGAGTTGTTTAATTATTCCAAATTTGAGGTAGAAATCAAGCTACCATTTTTGTATACTACAGTATTTTCAATATATTAGAAACGTAGATAAACATTTTCAATATATATTTGCTTATTTCAAGTTCTAAACCCCTTCAAGATATCACTTTGGACTGGTTATCAACAAAAGGAAGATTCAACGTAACAAAAACAATACTGAGATTGCCTAATATGCTTGTAAGTGACTTAATAAGTCGATTTTGATAAAATAATACTTACATACCTAACGTCAATCAATCAATCAGTGCTTGTTACCCCATGTGAAGCAAAGGCCGCCGACTAACATTCTTCAACCAATTTTTTCTTTTTCAGCACTCCTCAGGTGCTCTTCATTCTTTTCATATATGTCTCCGATTCTCAAAGGAATATGTTTTTGGGTATTTGTCTTTTCCTTTACCTTCAGGATTCCATGTTATTGCTTGTCTTGTGACACAGTTTAATGATTTTCCCAATGTCTATCCTATACACCTCCAGCGTCACTTACTAATTTCTTCCTCATCTAAATTTCGGTTGCATTGTTCTCCGCCATAGAAGGTCGTTGTTGATGATATTTAGCCAACGGATCCAGAATGTCTTGTGCAGATAGTTGTTTATAAACAGTTGTATCTTTTGGATCATGATTTTTGTAGTTTTCAATAAAAGTTTTAGCTCCATACAACAGAATTGCATTCGCATTTGTATTAAAAAGCGTGACTTTGATGTTGGCTGACAGGTGGTTTGAATTGCAGATGTTTTTCAATTGTAGAAGTGCTACCATGCTTTGCCAATCCTTGTCTTTACATCAACATCAGATGCACCTAGTTTATTGATGATGATGATGATAATAATAATAATAGGTTTATTAAATTGTATGTTTAGTACATTATGAATTTTCAACATTAATTGATGCTCTCCAGTAATATTAAGGCCTCTACGTCTTCGAAGATTTCTCTGTCAAGTGTCAGCTGGATGTAACTGCATCCCATTGTTGGTGTTCACATCAAGATTCGAACTCAGTGCAATTCGTGTTAAACACCAGGCCCACCGGTTTCAATCCGTGATCATTCAACGGGAAGATATAAACTCAACTCCACCTGCATCTCTCCTAGGGTTACTTCCGGTTCCAAGCCCGGGTGAAAGAGGTAGGTCAGGGAATAGGGCTGACATCCCTATTCCGTAAAACACAAGCTTGCTAAAAGAACGTTGACCAGAATAATTTAGCTAGACCATTAAAACTCTGCCCTGGGAGTGAAAGGATTGTTTATGACGCTTCATAATAAAAGCCGAGATTATTCGGAAGTCATAAGGCCAATGGCCCCTCTACTAACGACCACAGCAAAAATTTTCATAAGTACATCGAATGTTCGGACAATGTGGGAGACCGAGAAGATTAACCAGATAGCAGCAAAAATGAAGAGATACAACTTGACTGTACTCGGGATCAGCGAAACGCATTGGACTCAAACTGGACAGAAAAACATTAGCCACGGAAGAGGTGCTACTATACTCCGGGCACTAAGAGGAAATAGCTCCACACACCCAAGGAGTCGCTCTGATGCTATCCAGAAAAGCGCGAAATTCACTTGTATGATAGGAACTACGTGGACCCAGGATCAATAAAGCATCTTTCACGACAATGAAGAAGAGGATAACAATGAATATTGTACTGTCATATGCATCCACCAACGATGGCAACGACGAGGACAAAGATAAGCTCTACGATAGGCTGCAGTCAATTATAGCGAAGTGTTCATGAAATAATCTGACAATCCTGATGGGGGACCTGAACGCCGAAGTCACAATGGACAACATCGGTTGTGAAGACATTATGTGATGACAGGGACTGAGTAAAAGAAATGAGAGTGGTAAAAGATTTAAAAGTCTATGCGTTTTCAACAAAATGGTCATAGGTGGTACAATATTCCCCCACAAACGCATACATGAATTTAAATGGGTCTCATCGGATCATACTACAGAAAATCAAATCGATCATAAATGCGTCAATAAAATATTTAGAAGATCGATAAAAGATGTAAAAACCAGGAGAGGAGCTGACATAGCTTCAACTCATCACCTGGTGGTTGCGAAATGAAACTGAAGCTAAAGAAGCAATGGATAACTGAAGTAACAGCATTACACCGTTTCAATACAGCTTTTCTTCGAGATACTGACAAACTCATGGAATTCAAAATAACTCTAAGCAACAGGTTTCAAGCCTTACAACATCACTGAAAGAAGAAGCAACTGTTATGGAAGACGACTAGAAAGAAATCAAAGAGGCACTAACTTCAATGTGTGAATAGGCTCTAAGTCGCAAGAAACACCATTATAAGGAATGGATTTCCACTGGAACCATGGGTAAAACTCAACAAAGGAGGAACATGAAGGCAGACATTAACAACAGCCAAACTGAATCAGAGAAAATCGAAGCACAAAGTGAATGCACAGAAGCAAATAAGTAAGTCAAGAAGAGCACTAGAACTGATAAACGGAAGTGAATTGAACGCCTTGCAAAGACAGCGAAAAAAGCTGCAAGATGAAGAAATATGGAACAACTATAGGGAACAACGAAGAAACTGGCAGGGAAATATAGTAAACCACAGTGACCGGTTAATAACAAAGAAGGCAAGGTAATCGCCGAGATTCAAGAACATAAGAACAGATGGGTAGAACAATTTGAGGAACTCTTGAATATGCCGTCTCCACTGAACCCACCAGACATCGAAGCAGCATCTACAGATCTCCCGATAGACGTTCAGCAACCATTGATGAAAGAAATCAAGATGGCCATCAGACAGATCAAAAGTGGGGAAGCTGCAGGACCTGACAATATACTGGCTGGAGCACTCAAGTCAGACATAGACATAACGGCAAGGATTCTTCACGTTTCATTCAGGAGGATCTGTTAGGAAGAACAAGCGTCAGGAGATTGGAATGAAAGACACTTTATCAAGATAACAAGAAAAGGAGATTTGAGCAAATGTGAGAGCTACAAAGAGGGATCACACTATTGTCAGTACCAGGAGAAACTGTCAAATCAAGATGAGCATTCCTACAGTTGAAGAACATGTTTGACTCCAAACAACTGTCAACCAACCTCAAAGTAAGACTTTTCAATTCGAACATCAAGACAGTATTTCTGTATGGAACTGAAACGTGGAGAACTACTTCAAACATCTTCATGAGGGTACAGGTATTTATAAACATCTGTCTATGCAAGAAACTGAATGTCTGTTGGCCGGAAATCATCAGTAATAGCCTACTATGGAAGAGAACGAACCAACTTCCAGATGAAGAGTAAATCAGGAAACGACGTACGAAATGGATAGAACACTCATTGTATAAATCATAAGACTATATCACTGAGAAAAACTCACTTGAAATCCTGTTTATCTGCTGAAAATTTATATTGTGCATAAAAGACAATCCCTACAGTACGGCTTAGCAGTGAATAGGTCATTGAATCTCACCCTTGTCAACATTTTACAGTTACTCTTTGAAACAAACAGCTCAAAATTGTTATCAATGAAGTAACATTACACTGTTTGTATATGAATTAAAACGACATCCTTTTATCTCCATAACACCAATTATTTAACGTTTATTCAACCATATTACCGACACTTGTTTAATAACGTAACCTCACAATGTTCAACATTCATTGAAAACAATATCACATAATTTAATGAAATTGATTATCTTCATAAATAGCACGAGTTTGATTTGTTATTCAACACGAATAAAATAATCACTGACAAATCATTATCTTTTTTTTGAAAGAATGAAGCAAAACAGCATTTCGGATGCAATGAACTCCGTGGCATTGAAATCAGTAGTAACCACTTGAGTCATAGAATTATGGGAGTATGTGTTCTTTTGTTTTGTAAATTGTTGTTATTATCTTACTATTGAATGTGATAGAGATTTATGAATTTGAATTAAGTCATATTAACTAATTGATGCAGATGATTGCTGATGCTTTCGTTAAAAGATATGTCGAATGAAGACACGTATCATTGAATGCAGTGAATAAGACTGTTAGTAGACTGATGTTCGTGATATCACCTACTGAATGAGGGTTCATCTATCTAAAGATTAATGGTTAGCTATAAAATCTAAAGTTACTTGGATTGAATATTATCGAAACATGGGTGTGAACTACTACGACACTCTCAAGTAACTCCCTATGAAAAAGGAAACTTCACATAATGAGCTTGTTTAAAATGAATTCATGGGTTAACGGTGTATCAAGTATCAATTCTTTTTTAACTTATAGTTACCCAATATGTTATCGTTTATATCTTTGTATGTGTAACTAAATAAACATTTTATTTTATATTCAGAATGATATATTCACACCTTTTAAACAACATTCAAGCCTTGTTTCTAGAATAAGTTTGGCTTACTTCAAGGATACAAAGTGAGTTTTGATATACTGAAATATATGAATTGTCCCTAACCATGTAATGCATCTGATTCACAACCTAATGATTTTAACATGAATGCTAATTCTTGTAGACTATCTCACTAGTCAATCTAATCATCGAAAAAATGTTTTATGACTCTTTTTGAAGTTTCACATTTGAAAGATAATTAATCTTAAATAATTTAACCACATATAATTAGAATGTATTTGAATCTTACGGTTGACCTGTCATGGATTGAAACTGATCAGTCTATGTTACTACATGTACATCCTGAACGGATCGCCTCGATATGATGATAGATCACAAGTATTGTTTATGTTGCATTGTGACTGGCAAGCGGAATCCACGACGCACATTTCGTCCTATTTAGGACACGATCATGACTTTGCACATGACAAATTGACGTTGTTTGGGGGGAAGGGAAATTTTACATACTCCCTAATTATATATACAAACAATTTGAATAAGTGTAGCTGACTGGGTCTAGCAATCTAGTGGTGAACGTGGTGGAGTTTGGCAAGATACAATCTGCGTTCGAGTCATGGTATGAACATCAACAATGAAATTTAGGTATATTAGGTCGACGACTCTCGAATACGGTGGAACTTGCGTCATGGAACCCTTCTTACCAGTCACAATACAACTTAAAATATAAATAACATAGTTTATGAATGAAACGTGTGTGAAATTCTGTTCAGTAATTTAATTTGTTGGCATGAAAATAACAAGAAAATTATGATAATCTTTCCACTTACAAATATTCAATTTTTGTTAGTATATTGAAGTGATTCATTCATGAATGTTCAACAGGTACATAAATTAGGTAGGAATAAGGAAATAAACATATGCATTTCAGTTATTACACAAATAAATCATTTGGTTGTCTCCATAATCATTAGCAGACATTAAAATTCTTTGCAGTAAAGTATAACATCATGGTGTGAAGTTGAAATAAGTCTCTCGAACATCAGACATTGAACATCAATCTTATGCAGTTAGATCGTTTGAAGTAGTCAAAAGGAATGATTGTTTGACCTTGTGTTTCTTCTGATCGGTACTTGCTGTCATGAAAGATCAGATATCTTTTGTTCTATTCTAATCATAATTATCAAACTCCACACAGTTTGAGATATTACTACAAAGCCATTTCAGTCGGAATTGACTTTCTTAAATACTGAGACTTTTACAGTGAATGAGTCATGTCTCATTGTTTAGAGATTGTGTACGTCCAACTCGTTGAAACTACCCCTATCATACCAATATAATGCATGAGTTACTCAATTCAAGTAATTTATGAAAGATCTCATTGTTTATTACCTGACAAGTTTGCATAGGAATGGATATGAGAAAACCAGGTGACTATGAATTAATGAAAAAATATAAGTATATTTTCTACTTCCCACATTGTTTAATCAGAATTCTTGTCTAATACGTTTTGCACTTTGAAGCATGTACGATGTCAACTATTCTATGGCCGATGATTTCACTTGGGGAAAAGGTTTAGGTTGTGATTTTGTAATGAAAAGCTGTTACGAATATATTAGGAATAAACGATTTAAGTAAGTTAACAATAAAGATAATTTATGTTTGATTTCTTTCAACTTACCACTAAATGATGTGCAAATTTGTATTCATTAAGCGTTTATCAGTACAGATTTATGCAAAATAATACAGATTATTCGAACATAAACAATAGAAGATCTAGAATTACCTGTTTTAATGAACGTTGATAGCTGTTTATGACATATTGTTTATAGAAGTGTAGTTGCACTATGGAATGTCTCACATAGCAACTATGGAAGAACACAAATCAATTGTGCCTATGAGATCACATATGTTGAATACTATTTACGTGTAAGAGATTTCACGGTAGTCGAATATAATGGTGATAGACAACAATCGTTTTCTAAAATATGTTTCCAGGTTCACAGAGGCTCTAAGAATGCTTAAATATCTGTCTGCAATAGCTCTACACTCATTAGAAATAGGGCACACCATCATTGTAAACCAAGCATAACCCCTTGTTAAGAGTTCGGTTCTCTGTAAAGAGTTATGAAAAACTGGGATCCTAAATATTTAGGCAAATATCAGTAGCATAAACGTACAAGATACAGTATGACTGACAACTAATAATTGGCCTATAAATTCAACATTTTGTTTACTTTCGAATACTGAGAACTACATGGAATTATAGTCACCTATTTATTTATCTATTGTAATTAAAGTTGACCACAACAACCAGGTTCACTAACTCTCCAACAAATACATGCATGTTTATATGGAAACTTTAGAAACAACTAGTCAAACGTACATCATCCAATTAACAGCCTTTATTATTTTTCCACATGAATTTATGTTTACTTACTCACCAATTTTGCATAATCTGATGTGTCAATCGTCAAATCGCCAAATCTTACACGTGATAATTATCAATGTGCTTGTTCATGTACACAAGGATTTGGTAATATGTGAAATACATATACATAGATTCCTTCCTTGGTTTTGAACATCAGGTCACTTACAATTTGTGATTTTGTGGAGTTAGGTAACAAGTGTAGTTATTTAAATTCATCACAGATTGATGTTAATTGATTCCCAGTAGAAACCAGGGAGTACTGTTGGGAATAATAGTATTAATAATAATTCGATGCTGGTTGGTCCATAGGTTTTGAAAAATGAATATTCTCTGCGTGAACCGAGATGACGAGAATTCTTATCACTTTCTTATTTACTCTCATTTGGAAATTACACTGAATTGAATGCTTAGTTAAGTAGTATAACTTTCATAAACCAAATATATGAGATACAAATCCTCGAAACAGTCATCTGGATACTCAGATACTATAGTGCTTAACGGATGTATGTACTCAATTGTATGTTACGTAACATATTGTAATGCAGCATATATTTTGAACAACATCGAATGATGAAATGAAAGGTTCCCATTACACCGATTTGTCCTACATCTGAAATATAAATTTTGCAGTTTAAATAAATGCGATGATTATGGAGTTGATAATGCAATTTAAATAGTCGAAATACCATTCAGACACCCATACATACCAGGGGAATGAAAATTTGCTTAAAATGCTTTAATAAGTCGTTGTATTTACATTTCAACTTATGCATTATTTTGTACATTAGTCACGAAGATATTCAACCGTTTTGTGATACCCCCGAAAAATTAAGATGCTTAAGTTATGAGAAAGCAATCGGTACCTGTACGATGTGGAAAATGTACAGAGAACTGCCTTCACAATACCAGTACATGGATGATACATTTGAAGTACCTGCTCGATATCGAGCTTATTATTCAGGTTCAGACTTATATGATTATTGTCCTGTATATGAAGTAAGCAATAATATTAAACAGTGATTTCACTAACCTATTGGATTTTATATTATTTATCATACTGAATGTCTTTTATAAGTAAAATTATTCAACCAATCACCATACTGTAGGATTAAAATAACTGATAGTTTGTGGTTATTCGGTAAAACATCTCTATTCAAATCTGGTTCAGTTCAGGATAGAGTACCTCCAATTTAGTAAGCGGAGAAATTGAGTAAAACGCTCAAGAAGTGGGCTTCATAATGACGACTGACATCAAAGTGATTGACTACTGTAATCTAAAACATGTGTATTTTACATTTCTTGTATGTTCACAGAAATCAAATACAACCACATCATTGAACAAAAATGGAATGAATCTGTAACAATCAGTTTGATGAGATGAAATAAATTCTACAGCTAAAAGACTAAGCTTACATGATGGATGAAAATTGAAGAAATGTTCTTATCAGCTTAATACAAAACTGTGGTATTCATCTAAATCGACAGTATTTCGATTTTCCTGTTGATGTCATTATGAGCTATTAATGATCAGCCTCTGGTTATATAGGCTCAGTAACTTATGTGCGAATGCAGTGATGTTTGATACTGACTGACTCATTGCAAGTATCAATGTCAACACATTACCATGACCTAGGTAGATTTAGATAACGACTTTTATGAATTGAGAGCCACAAAATTTACTGAATAACCTGTCTAACTTGATCTGTCGTCGGCTACATGCAAATGAAAATATTTGAGATAATTATGAAATGACTTGTCAAATGAATCAATGAACTTGAAGAAAAGGTTATAGGCAAAGATTAGGAATGTTTAGTTTTCTTTTATGGATAGTTATACAATGTTGTTGCATAACAATGTGAACTAACTATAAGTGATGATATAAGATGTAAAATCGATCTCAAATGATTAGATAATTGTTAAGTCGAAGTACCCATGTAGAGATTGGTATTTAGTTTCGTTGTTTGTATTCATCAATTGTGTACTATCGAAAATCAAACAGAACTGTAACACTGGTTAGTCCCAGCGTCAGACTCCTTCGTAAGTAGAATAGAGAGCGGGTACAGCTGTGTTCCATATTAGAAATAAACTAATGTCCACTTCACAATGATACCCAACCGGGATCATTGATTTGTTTAACATTGTAGGAAGCAATTTAGACAGGTGGTTTTCAACTATCCAACGACTAGTAGATCAGGTTGTAACTAAGCACTTAACTCAGTCACAAATTTATGAAGCTGAATTCGCCTCAAGGATTTGAATCTTAAGCCAAAAACTGAATCGAACTGAAACTAACACCTGGATGAACGACATAATGAGGGTTCGAGAAACAATACTGTACAGAAATACGTAGAGTTGGTTAAAGGCTAATTGCAAAGTCAATGTAAATTAAAATGCAGCTATTTATCTATTCAGGTGAGTAATTGAGCGTCTACACGTAGGAGAGTTACGTTCCGAATAATAGTTTGCAGATCAAAGACAGCCATAACAGTAGGATAGATGGTGAGTGATTTACCAGAGTCTCGTATCAAACCAGAATTTCCATTTTCAGTCACAGACGTAGATTATTTCGAACACATAATTGTCAAAGAAGAATGAAAAGCCCAGAAAAAATATGGTTGTTTGTAAATAGAAGTAGTCAAATCTATTTCGGTGGACTCCGTTTTATTACTCTAATAAAGTTCATTGATAGTAGAAGTATTTCTAAACAGTTGTACATTTACAGAAGGACTGACTTCATAGATTTAGAACTGGGATTGCGACAAATATTACCTGGTTTAAATGCACGACTTCAATGAACTCATCACTCGAAGTACAGATTGGTACACTAAACCCAGTATGCAAGTAATTGAGAGGATATTAGGTAATGGATTGTACGTGCCATAATTAGTTTTCTAGGTGCAATAAATAACAAACAAGTACTATAGGAAGAAGCGTTGACCATATATTTAAGAAAAGTGGAGAATGTTGTTGATAGTAACTCGATACTACTAGTGTATTATGATTTGTACTAGATTGTTGTTATAACTCCTAATCACCTGCTGTTGTTGAGAGAACCATCGCAAAATTAAGAAGCAGACACAAGGATACGTGTCAAATACTTCAGGCTCTGACACAACGATCTACTTATAGCTAACACATTCCGGAGACGGTGGTCTAGAAAATATTAGACGTTATTTCAATCTCTGTGAATATAGAGCAAAGAGAGACCTGACTTAAATATAGGACACTTCAAACCAACTATGAATGAATTGTCTCCTCGTAGCAACAAACTTAAACGAGCAATAAGCCAGATTAAGCCAGGTATTGAAGATTTTGGACGAAAACCTTGTAGACGAACAGTCCAAGTTACACCTACCCCCTCATTCCAAATAAGCCTAAGATATTCTAGTTGGAAAAAATAGACGAAGTAAATACAAGTTGATAATCAGTGTATAGTATAGCTGAGACAATAATAAATAGTTCCACTTTCAACGCCCTAGAATGACATGTATGCTTAGTTAAATTAATAATAAACGACTGGTTGTCATTTTGATAAATTTTTTATGATTCACAAAGGTTTAGGAGTACTTTTTACATGTTTATTTATACTACTTTATATCCGAAAGTAGCTTATATTGTGTAATATATTTCCGCAAAGAATGAAAATCAATCGATATTCTTTCTGAAGGTGATGGAGATTGATCTCGTATTCAGAGGTCAGGTTTTAACCCCAACCTATTACGTCATTCGAAAATTATAATGTCCATACGTTGTACTGTTTGTTAACTATATAGAGTGCATTCCCTATTTCACCGAATATAGCGTGCAAAATATGACATACAACTGAATTATGTTGACTACACCTACCTATGAATCGGATAGATGCTAGCATTTCGAAAAAAATGTTTTCTTCTCTGACATGTCATATATCCTTCACAGATGAAACAATCGTTTGCTTTCCTTATATTGAGCATGGTTCTTTACCATGATTACACACATATATGTGATTTATTTAATTGTTTTGAAAGTAAGAAGAATGTCTTCTATGACAGTTTATTTATGCATTGAGTAAAACTTATTTTACATCGTGACAATAACGACTCCTAATGTTAGGGTCACTATTGATGGTGTTGATATTGCTACTACTACTACTAATAATAATAATAATAATACTATTACTACTACTACTACTACTAATACTAATACTGCTCCTAATATTTATATTAATACTATTTCTATTACTATTACTAATACTACTACTTCTCCTACTACTACTACATCTGCTACTACGATGACGATGACGACTACCGATAATTATGCTATTAGTGCATAACTCGTATAAATTACATTTTTGATAGACACATTGCTATAATGAAGAACAATGTTTTGAAATAGATAGTAAACAATACCAGCCAATTCCAAGGTTTAAATCTACTATGTAGATCAAAATTAATTTTCAGTTTTATTTTCTCAATAAACTTTACTTACTTAGTCTTAATTAATGTTTTAACAGATGTTTCGATTTAACAATAGTCGGTTATCAGTATGCAGATTCAATAAAACACTTCCGAAAGGTTTGTTCTATTACTTTAACTACATACATTTATGATTAAATGTTAAAAAGCATCATTACCTACATGGTTAATAATGCTGACAGAAGTATTTTTCTATGAATTAATGTCGAGTTTACAACATTTCAAGTACAATATTTCGTGTTCATACTCGGTGCACACAATTAATACATGAACATTCAACGACTGAATAACACAATCAGACGTAAATCTCGTTTGGTTGAAGTAAAGTAGTCAATTTAACTGAAAAGTAGTAGTTTATGCCATATAATTACATAGAATATCTGCCAATAAAATCAGAATGTTCTACTATAAGTTTATGGTAATCTAACAGTTATCAAAGTCTCAAAAACGAATAGTATAGACGCTGTGCGTTTATTTGATGAAAGTGACGTTTAGGCTAGAGACATTCGAGCAATTAGCATTTGAAAGATGTTCACTGGTTAATAATCGTTATGATGCTGTTGTTTGATCTTCATTGAACTAATATTACCTGCACGAATTAAATTTGTATTTCACAATATAGAACTCAAAGATGTTACCTATTAGCTAGTGAGGTTTCTAATGACTCTCCAGAAGAAAGGTATATTTACACAAGCTTACAAATGTGCATTAATCATTGTTCTGTATGTCTCAATGTTTTAAAAATTAGCGCAATCTATGTGAACGTGAATGCTCTGAAATCAATCGACTGAATGCAGACGAGCTTATCTAATACCTAGTCTGCTTTAAAAAGCTCAGTTACAGTTATGTGAATATACACTTGCTTAGTCATCAGTATTTTAATAATATTGTGAACAAATTACATTATTAGCAACATATAGAAGTCTGCTATGTTATATTTCTTCATTATCTATAGATGTAACAACTAATTTGCTTTTTGAAGATTTGGGTCCTAATACAGCCTGCTTTGATCACAGTAAATTAATAAAACAAAACGGAACAAGCATAGACACATTTTCGAGATTATCATCGTGTCACAAAGTGAGTTATGTACTGAACTGACTGATTCATCCTCTTTGTTTTCTATTCGGTTAACTACGTTTCAAAGATGTTGGGAACACAAGTTGCTGTCGATGGATTATATGTAAGACGCCAGTTGTTTTAGTAGTTAATATCAAATATTCCATGTTAATGAGAAGGTGACGATATTTGTGATTACCTAAACACCTAGAAGAAGCTAGCAGCCCGAATTGGTTAATTTGTCCTGCCCTGGGACTTTTCGATAGTTCATAGTTGCAGAACAGCAGGACGTACACATGATATTCAGCCAGTTTTGTGGATAAATAAAATGCATGCACTAAGTTTGGAAGTGTATGTAAGAAATCGGTGGCATACAATTCGAATAGCTCCGCCAAGTATGTATTTCAGAGAACGTGATTTTAGAATTTATAGGAACATCAACTCTTTTATAAACGTGATGATAATTCACCATCAGTCGTTATGATCGCTCCATCATGTTAACTTATCTTACTCATTAGAATATCTTGTAGGACTTGGACGAAAATGTCGAACTGACAGTGGATTTAGAGATTTATTAGTATTCCATTGGTAATGAATGCTATTCTCATACAGACACTCATTTATTCGAATTTCTAGTCTATGTGTATTCAGAATGTTTTAAGTGTATTGAGTAAAGACGTATCATGTAGGTCGGATAAACTTTGACTTCATACTGCATAATTCATTATAAGATAAAGCAATTCATGAATCTTTTGAAGATGCATTATTCCTAATCAAAATGTTCGATAATAATAACGTAAGGTAATCAACTATTCTTTGAGATTAATACATTAATGATGAAGTACACTTGTTGTCTTTTATTCGAAATCCTTCAATTATTGGTTTCATAACAACGTTTTAACCAATTACAAGTATTTTAGTTACTGAAATTACTACTGAATTACTTTTTTCTTTAGTTTGAATGCTCAACAGGAAAAGGCCTACAGATCATAGTAAATGAACAAAAGTTTCCATGTTCCACTGGTAGTAATACTGCTAATGTCACGTTCACAATACAAAGAGTTACCTATTCGATGACTATTTTCTGTCCACCATGTCGGTCATTATGTAAAGTTAGTTGAATAATTTCATACTTGTGCATTACATATGGGATCACAAATAGTTTATAATCTAATTGAAATGCCTTACAAATTTCTTTGTTTCGACACTGACAATATTCCTCATATTAATTATTTTACACTGAGATATAATGTTTCATGTCGGCAAAATTTTTAGTTATTTATTCATGTACAGACGATTATAGTGTTCCTCAGTCAACTGTAGCTAAAATATACCGGTGTCACTATATACACTAATAATGACCTAACTGAGTTCATGTTTTGACTAGTCACTTAGTTGTGTAGTAGTTTTAATACTCTTGAGTTTCAAACCACTTATCACTTGTTCAAGTGCTTTAGTTAGCTTATTCAACAAAGGAACTATCTCTAATTGAACTGATTTTTCTAGCTCTTCAATGTAATTCAGATTAAGCACATTAATTTTATTTCGTAGCAACAAGTGGCTTGCTTATATGTCTACGAGTAACATGATTTGAATTACTTCAAACGAAGAGATGAGCAAGTTAATACTGATGAAGATACTGAATATTGGTAACAACCAATCGATTAATTAAATTCAAATGAATACCATCTGGTCTGTTCATATCATTAGATTATCGAAATCTTTCATAAGCATGAAAGTTCTTATTTATTATCTCATCTACCATGTTTATGATGATTAAGAACTTTCTCTATAGACCAAACTCAACAGACTGGATTTCATTTCATTTCGTCTATGTTCTCATCTTTTCCTTTCACTAATATCATACATCAGATCATTTCAAATAGTTGTAGTTAAAATGCAACTTCATCACTACCCTTATACAATCTATTGTGTTTTCATGCTTACACATCTTACTTCATTTAATTCGCATTGTTCAATATTTGTACATTTTAGGATTCATGTCCTCAATAAATAAACATCAAATGAAAGTATCTACCGTTGACTAACTGTATTGCTCATCGTTACATTTCAGTATCATTTTAAAATTACCATGAATGTTTGTCAGAAAGTTAATTTAGTTGAACAAAATATACAAAGTTTACAAATTGAAGATTATTTTGTTCATTCGTATTGATGCTTATCAATGTTGGTGTGTTATTTATGATTATTGTAATGTAACATTGAAACAAAGTTAGTGGCTACGAATCCAAAAGAACATTCATTAGTTGGTAATATCATCATTTAAAATCTTCTCTTGGGTTACTGCTGGTCTCAAGCCATGAGAAAATAGTATAGTTTGGTATGCGGCTATCAACTCCATCCGGCAAAAGCAACCGTGCTAAATAAACGTTAACTAGAAAAAAACTATATCTCCAGAATGGCTACTGATAATTTACCTGTTCAAGAGTGAAATGTGCTTTATTAACATTATACCATTTTTGTAGATCCAAGTCAGAATACGATGTCTGAATTTCAATAATAGAAGAAATATATTTAGGGATCAAACTCTATTTAACTACCTATCACTCGCAGCACAAGTGAACAAACTACGTTTGTCTTCAACACAACGTTATTTGAACAAATATTTTCGTTAAATAAATTCAGTAACAAAGTTTCTCTCATTAAACTGATCCTAACTTCACCAAGGAAATAATCAAAAATTATAATGACAATTGGTAAATCTTAATCTATTAGATATTTTAGGATTACGAGCATAATTCTTCAAGGTTCATAGTATTTGAGATAGACACAATTTCGGAGTAGTAGATAATGACTGAATCCATTTATTAAACACCATTTTCCATAGTGAGGCTAACGATGCTACGTATCATCTGTTTAGACTGTTTCGGCTTCACTATATATGAATGGCAACATCTATTAATTACATTTCAAGAAAACAACGATCTTTTTTGAAGAATTTCGGCTTCACCTCTACATTCAGTATACTTCACTTCACAGACACAAATCTGATATTTTATTTTTGATACTATATCCTTGATATTCACCAACCGAATGCTTAGTGTTTTGTTCGTTAGGATTCTTTTAGTCAATGCTGAAGTTTTCTCGATAGGGTATTACCACAGAGTCATTCCATTAATTTAGCTAAATAGTCGTTCTCCATTCTCCTTTTTAAATATCATTTTAACAGACCTTCCACTGTAAATGCTCATCCTTTTAGTCAGTAATTTCAACGTGCTATTATCAAAAGAACTACTTACTTCTTTGAAAGTTCATCTATTATGTCTAACTTCATATACAAATTAGTCTCATCAGAGTACCGGAACCATCACCACACAATTTATTTATCATTAGGAGTTTATTTTAGGTGTGAACAGAGTTGGATCAACACATAGTACCAAGAGAATTCAGGGGTAACATAGTTTTTAGTGCTTACCCGTCTGATGACACATATATACATTGCACAATGAATTATTAATACGAAAATCAGCGAATACGTAACTGACTTCAGAACTTCCAATCATTACATTCTACTCAAATGAGTAATCATTATTAGGATTTTCGCGTTAAAGCAAATTGTAAACTCTATGCCTTGCTTCTTTGTTAAAAAGCATGTGTATCTCAGCTAGATATATTGCCAGATTATATATCGGTGAGTTTACATATTTTGCTACAAGTTTTAGTAGAACGTTCACTTTTAAGATATGTGGTATCACTAGAACCTATGGAGAATGTACCTTTCAAATCAAATGAAAACAACAGTGATCGTTGTAGTTCCAACTTTATTTGCTTCAATCTTTTCCTTGTTTTAGCCTTCAGTTAGTTAAGGGTGGTCTGACTCTCAGTAATAATGATCTTTTCACGAGAGCATTAGGATGTTTTCCAATAGGTCTATCATACTTATCAGTGGTGTTCATTATAACGTAGCACTGTGTTTATCCTCTGGTATAATCAAAAATGCCCTGTCTTTACACAGATGTCCTGTTCAGTATTGCGTAATGAGTAGACATAGACATCAGCATAACTTCAAAGCGAAATTCCGTGGACCAGTTGTAATGAAATTCCGATCCTTCTCAAATGATGAAATTTCAAGTTTGTTCAAGATTCTATCTGAAACTTTCACAAATACCTCATTCAGATCTATGCCTTTTGAGACGTTGTTACTGTTGTTATTATAATGTTAAGATGAGTGTAAAATCACTTATTTAGACTTAACAATTTGGCATTAATTTGAAGACCGGCGATTGTGAGGAGCTCAATTTGGGAATTTTCACGTATCTCGTTTACTATAATCGTTTCCGTTATAAATCAACCACATGTTTTTCATACATTGAATGCCCAAATTTTGTGAATCAATTAACTAATATTTGAAGTAAACCCCCCTGTAGAATCATCTTTAATATCCAGAATTACTTCATTATTTCTTCTACAACATTGACCATATGACTAATGATTCATCATGACTTTTTTCTAAACTGATGAGTTAATCATTCAACCGCTAATCAGATGTGTCGATTTAAAATAGCCTTTTCTGTTTTCATCTATTTTGTGTCTGACAATAGAAACTATTCAAACTCTAAGAATCAATGTTGCCTTCAGCTAAATTCATCCACTTACTTTTGCATGAGTTTACTTTGTTTTCTTTTTAAACAACGCTTACATTTACCCCCGATGCACACTATTTGATGGTCGGTGACTCTTTATCGGTAATTCATAAATCACCTAAGTTGAAAGTGTTAAGAGTCTATAGTAAGATCATCTTCGTAAATCTTAATAATCAAAGAATTGAATGTAAAGAATGTGACACTGATTTCTCGAAGGTCAGTAGTTAATCATGTTGACTAGCCTTGAATGAGAGCAACGTAAATTTGATTTACTGTATATTTCGAAACTAAATTTGACTTCAAAACACACTTAATATAATCTTTTCATATCAGATAGACAATTTGTAATAAACTCTTAGTTTTAAAAACGCCATCATCTTCTGGAAGTTTTCACAATATTGCATAGTGATCTTTAGATGTGAAATGACCTCCTTGGATGTTGGTGTAAAGTCAAAATATGTTATGGCCGAGATATGGGCTACGGTAACTTTGTGTTGGAACAAATCAATTGAATTTGCTGCTATTGTCCATATAATCTGATTATGTAAACACTGATCGGTCGGATCCAAGCAATGTAAGTAGGCTTGCCGCCGAGGTAGGGAGTAGTGAGAGAATAAAGCATCGGAGAATAGGAGACAGTACCAAGTCTTTAACTAAGTATAGACAAAGACATTTATAGAACACATTTCGGACCAACCTGTAATAAGATGATCAAAATGCACTAGAAGTGGAACTAGGGAAGTTTCGTACAGAAAACGGGATAATACCTTCACAGTAATATTACAATAACCCCGAAAGGAATTTAGACATGACAATAGTCTGTATATGAAAAGCCTATAGCTTAAGCAATACAAATATCACAATTACTAAGTGATAAATAGATACAACTTAGCGACAAGTGTTTTGATGTCATGAAGAATAAACTTCATAAGTTGTAATTGTTGATTCTCTGTCCAGTTATAATTAACCTCTTGATAGCTAACATTATATTATGAACATTTTGTAATTTGATACAATATACCTGTGATAGATTCCACTTTAATTTCCAGACAACTAATAATCTGCTTCTCTGGCTTCATCAACTTCATGAACATACTAAGACGTAATTGATTTTAGTAGAACATAAGACAGAAAAAGGAATATAGTGATTCGAATTTGTTGATCTCACAGTAAACTGTTACTTATGTCATTTGTGCACGCTTATACATGAGTGTGCAAGCGTCAGCATTTCACTGACCTTTCAGTTCAGCTACATACTCATATCTATACATGAATAAGCATGTTTGAGAGCTTGTAAATGATACCAATAAATGTTACATGTGTAATTTAATCTTCACATTAAACTGAGTAAATCTTTATAAAGCAAACAGATGTGTGTGTTTGTTCTGTAACCTCAATAATTTTAATCTATTACTAGATTATTGAGCAGTAACTTCGCACATTAGTCAGGTCAAGTGAATAAGTAGACAGTTTCAATTCTATCAATTGATATTTCTATAATTTCAAAGTGTTTATATCGTCTTATCGATGTTACTATAGACTGAAATTGCTCACTAATGTTGAACTTTTGAGATAATTGACAGGTATCTCAGACCTGGGAGGAATCGATCTGTATTAATATAACAATCATGTAGCTAACCTGGTCAAGGGATTTAGAAATATCAAAGTAAAACACTAATATCAGGTGAGCAAGCTTGCTCCTAGTAAAGATAAATAAGTAAACAATTATAAATTATATGCACCGATGGAGACTGTATATGTATTCAGAAAGCACAAACTGTTACACGTGATCACTTCAATGTTCATTTATGAATTCACTTGTTCCTGTAGAACGAGATACACAGGTCGTTTGATAAGTATTCTCTTCGTAAGAGTTCAGAAGCGCTTTCCCACCTAGTTGAGAAAGGGCTAAACAAGTAAGAATTTATGAGGAATATTTAACAGCTAGTGATTGTGTGTAATGTATCCACTATTCAGTTCATCAGTGGTGATTTTGTTAATCTTAATAATGATGTATATATACGTCATTTTTGATTGTATTTTGTTTATTTCACATACATTACTCTTACTATAATTGTAAATATACTGCATGAATACTATTGCAGTCTTTTGATATTTTCTGAGAGGATGACGGAAATGTAGTTGTCCATTGTGTTACTTTCAGCAAAATTCAATAGAATGCTGAAGGTAACCTTTATGCTACCATAACGTAATTTGTGTTAAAAATGGATATAGTGGGTGAAATTGAGGGTAGAGAAATTGACTGTTTGTTAGTATATGTTCTAGTGTGTAATATACATTTAGATTAGTAAATGTATTACAAAACTAACATTCAACATTCTTCCTGATGAGAGATGTACACATTTGGTCTGCTCTTCAATCGTGATTTAATCGGTCGTGTTAACTCGTTGAATGCCTACGCTTATATCCAAACTGTATCTTGTCATAAGACGATTTGATGATGAAATGAGTTTCATGTAAATGTCAGGCTTTAGAATTAGGGATACATTGAAAATAGTCCATTAAATAAAATATTAATGATTTGACAAGCGTCGTTATTAAGCATTACGTATTGATGATTTTGTCTCACAGAGTTAGCCAGATTTTCAACTGAAAACAGATCAACGATGATAAAATGTGTGAAAAGAAGGAGTAGTTTCAGTTATCCTATGAAGTTTGTAGACAGGGCTTCTATTGAAATTCTACTCATCTCAAGTATAACCTTCACCTCTTATCAACCTGCAGTATAATGATAGATGAAATAACACAATATGTGATTAATTGAAATGACGTAATCCTCGATTTACTACATTAATAAATACAACTGGAATGAAGGTTTATTGAACGACATTGGTTCTAAGCATGAGATACCACAGTGTTACAAACGAGTTTTTCTTGATCACTCAACTAATTCTAATCAGCGATTTATACTGAAAATTGACTTTGTTATAACATTACGAATTGAACTGCATTAGATAAACAGTGAAAAGTAGGATGCACTTAACAATTGGATAATTATAATCAATTATTCTTGGAATTAGTATTACAAATGAACAGAGTGGTGACGCAACCAAACTTCATTGCAAAATGAAATTAAACTCCCTAGATTATAATATCAGCAAGATCACGACGCAATAAATTCGAAAATTGTTGAAAAAAAAAAACGCGTACTGTATCCAAAATTCATACTCTATTCCGCAACTAACCCATAGTAAGAACGGAAAATAGCAGATAAACTTGTTAAACTCACTTCACCCATGTGTACACATTAACTCAGATGAGCTTGTGCAACGATTTACATTGAGAGCACAATTCAACAAATTCGTCATACAAATTTCGAACACCATACAACACGGTTTAATAGAGGAGATCTATGATTAATAAAATGATCCTTTAGTTTGACATCACCAATGGGTCTTAATTAGATAATCAATGATCACTAGATAGTCTTTTCATTGTTGCAAGTAATTCTTTAGCAGTACACATGCACGATCTCACCAGGTATATAATCAATGATTTTATGACTCCACGGTGAACAATTTACCATTAAACGGCTCTAAACAGTTCAACTATGTCAGGTGTGAGACTTTTACTCACCAATCACAATAGATGAAGAGTCTCATACGTAGCCGAAAAAGTTGTTATCCAGTGTCTTCTATTTGCTCGTTAACATTTGATAATCTCCATAACAACCAATTACAAAATGACCTGTACTTGCACACTTAATTAATATGGAGCATCATGCTTACGTGTGCAGAATTGACTATGTGATATACACTAAAGTGACACTTTCCTATTCATTTTCATTAAATGACAAATTAAAATGGATACATTTGAGAAATCAATTCGACTAAAAATTAATTTCCAGAATAAATGTGTGCAAGCAACAGAAAATTATGTTTATTTTATAATTATTGTAATGAATGTTTGTCATTTCTTTCAGTGACATCTGGTTCTCATTATGGTAAACTATTGAAGAATTGAAAATTATGCCCAGCAACAAACTAAATTACTTGTTAAATCCATGTAAAATAAACAAATTAAACCATCGAGTAATATCATGCTACTTATTTGTATATAATTGATTAATTGATCAAGTCAAGTAACATCTCAGTTTTAATATGCTCACTTACAATTTGACTGTCATAAATTGCATGAAACATTCAGTGCTGTATGGTAGTGTTTTCGATGTTGGTGTGTTTGTTTGCTCTTTCAGATAATAGAAATTTGCATGTCAAAATACGCTTTCATACATTTTGAAATTCGTTTGAATAGGATGCTTTCGCGACTTTTAATTGTTGCTAGTCAATGCAAGTGCTGTCTTAGTGAGTGAGAGGTTAATGCAACAGACAAATTAATGTACAAATATTGATGAGGAACGAAGACACAAATAACAAAAATTCTAGATTAGATAGTATAAAATAGATTCTAAGGCTTAATTATTATTTATAACTCGCATTTTAACACACTATACCACGTCTATGTTGTAACTTGATATTCAAGACGATATGAAGTACAAGCAATGTGTGAATGATATACAATGACATACAAACTATTCATGTTTGAACCCTATTTCTAGGTTTGTTACTGACGAATTTTGATCATGCCTAAATATCTACGTTTGCAACATGCTAGTGTGAATCATAGGACAATTGTTGAATTCTATGAACCGCTAACGGCATTTTGTCACTTACGGTTGCTAATTGACTACAATAGTCACAGTTTGTGCATTACAAATGGGCTTCATCAAGTTCAGTATTTATTTTAACTTGAAGAACATTCCTTGTTATCTGTCAGAGTACATGGTTTCTGTGTTCTCTTGTTTTACAATAGATGAGTAATAAAATAAACCTTTTAAATGTTATAATAGTGTATTCTGAAATATTATGCAACAGATTCCTTTTACCAATTCGAAAGATCAAAGACGAACACTTGAACAGAATAAGATTAATAAACAGTTTATTTATTGGACAAGCTGGATGCAACTAGACAACTTGGACTTTGGAAACGACCTAGCTCATCTATACGACATTCAGTTATAAATGTAGATGAAGACAGACAGTATAGCGGCAGCGTCTGCAGCCAACAGTAGGCCTCAACATACACAAGGAAAAAAAATGATTTTTAGACCGAAAACAACGATCACCAACCCAAACACACATAATCTGATACAGAAACTCTAGAAGATGTGGAAAATTTCCCATTTCTGCGTAGCATCATCGATAAACAAGGAGGATCTGATGTAGATATGAAGGCAGAGATTGGCAAGGCAAGGCAATGTCAGCATTTCTACAATTGAAAAACATCTATATCTCAAACCACCCGTCTGTCAACTTTTAAAGTCACAATTTTCAATACTAAAGAACAGAGTTAACTGGAGTATGTTGGTCGGTGGCCTATGCTCTACATGAGGTAACAGGCATTGGTTGATCGACCATCACTTTAAGTTATATAAAGTTTACTCGAATCTTTCACTCCACCATGTCTCTACATTTTTTATGTTGAACCAGTAGCATTTGAAAGTATGCGGATATTTTATCTTCGAAATCTTCTTAAAAATGTTATGTATCTTATGCAGATGATGAGAATCTGATAAAATAAAATGAATACATCCTATTGTGCCCAATGTTTACTTGTTTGGAGCATATGATAGGAACACAGCAATCATTTTATAAGATTGATTGTAGAATGTCTCTGATTGATTTTAGTTGCATTACGATTGAAAATGTGTTTCATAACAATATCAAACTACTCAGAAGTATACAATGATGACCGCAGTTATGACCTAGTCCACGATGCACATTTCTAAGATTGATTATTCAACCATAACAATCACTTTGTTTTCGTTCAATAATGCAATTTCAACATCAATCAATTTGTAATGTAGCGTGAAATGCAATTAGATACAATTCGTGATAACCGTCTTCAACTTATCTAAACACTCGGATTCAGAATTTCTCATTACAACTTTAGGGAGATTATGAAACTAATAATTAGCATTTATATTTTGCTTGCAGTGATTTTATAAATATTGGTTTAAATAATTAAGTTGTATTCGTCACAGATTACAATATCATTAATGGATGAGAGAAAGTTAAAGGCGGTCAATCCAAAGCGTAGTATCAGTTCATGAAGTCACTGACTTTCGCTTTGAGTTGTATCAATGGATATTGACTACCTAGTTGAGGTCAGTGCAAATGCTGTAACCAGTAGTTGGAAACTCTAGGTGACATGACTAAACATCGGTCACAGTGGTGCATGTGTATCCACTCATTGTCTTCCCTAAATCATGAGTTTAAAATTATTTGATAACTTTCTTTGAACGCACCGATTCGTTCCCTATGAACCATATTCTATGTCTACTCTGTCTAATTTTGCTTGCGTCATTATTATCATTAAAGTAACTTCACTTAATTTGGTGTTAATCATACTGTACGTTTGAGACATAAACTCCGCCCGCAGCTCTTCTAGGGTTGTTGCCGGTCCCAAGCCCGGGTAAAGGAGGAGGGTTGGGCATAAGGCTAACACCCCTATCCTGTAAAACACAAGTTTGCTAAAAAAAACGCTAACCAGAATAAACAAACGTAACCATTTAAACTCTGCTCTGGAAGTGGAAGGAATCTATATGACGGCAAAGCAAGGGCAGCATTCCTACAGTTGAAAAATATATGGGACTCCAAACAACTGTCTACCAATCTCAAAGTTAGACTCTTCAACTCGAACGTCAAGACAGTTTTTCTGTATGCAGCTGAGACGTGGAGAACTACTGCAAACATCCTCAGGAGAGTACAGGTATTTATCAACAACTGTCTACGCAGAATATTGAATGTCTGTTGGCCGGAAACCATCAGTAACAGCCTACTGTGGGAGAGCACAAACCAACTTCCAGCTGAAGAGGAAATCAGGAAACGACGTTGGAAATGGACTGGATATACATTGCGCAAATCATCAGACTGCATCACGAGACAATCACTAACTTGGAATCATGTTGGAAAACGGAAACAAGAAAAGGCCAAAGAACACACTGCGTCGAGAACTGGAAGCAGACATAAAAAGGAAGAACAGTAACTGGAGACAGCTGGAAAGGATTGGTGAGGACAGAGTTGAATGGAGAATACTGGTGAGCGGCCTATGCTCCTCCGAGAGGGGTAACAGGCGTAAGTAAGTAAGTAAGTACGTTTGAGACATGGGAACTTCGACCGACGCACACATCTCTCAGACTTTGTAACTTTTCGACATTTGGTTGCACATCTTTATATTGCTATTAATACTCACACATGATTCATTGATTAGGAATATGGATGACACTTCATACATGTTTCTGATACCACTATCTCGTTGCGTAAGTCAAATTTAAGTAGTTTTCTGCGTAAATGTATTACAATTTTCTTTATTGAGATCAGCCGAAACAATTCAATTGATGTATTTTTATGAAACAGAACAATCGACAGAAGGTATAACGAAAATAAGGAAACTTGTTTTAAATTAAAGCTACATCAGAGTTGTAAAATAATCTTCAGTGGTAATGAAATCATAAATAAATCAGTTGACATTATATTCTTGCTATGTGCGTGATGCTTTCTTAGTCTCTCTAGTCTCTATAAATGACGCAAACTGGAAAATTTAACTGTTCCTAAGAAACAGGTTTACCTAAGGTGTTGATTTGTAGAAGACTGTTTCAGTGAATTGGAAAAGTATTGCAAACTACGCTATATAAAATTCATGATTACCATTGTTTGACTCTTAATTGGTCAAATCTAGTCACAGTTTAGACGATTTATATTATTCTCCCAGTATACAACACTAGTTCACCATTTAAACAGTGTCTATAATTATCAATAACGATAAGCAAGAAGTTGATCTTAAAACGTTGCATTTACATGTATTGCTGAAACTTGACTAATACAAGCGAAGAATGAAATACTTTTTTAGTAGAAATGTATTCAATGTTTGAAGTAAGTACATAACTGTGAATCAGCAGCATTTACTTGGCAATAGATGATAATAAATAAGATATACAGCATCGATTCCTACTGTTAGCCTTCCTGCATCATCTGTTATGAAGCATCCCACGTTTCTCTTGTTTGTAATCTCTCTGAAAAATTTCGGTCATCATTGCAGTCGCTTCTCTTCTGATACAGGCAAATGATATTGAAATGGCGATTAGATTGACAACCACAGAAACCAGTTAATATTGATGTATATTTTCATAGTTGGTTTTGTCTGTCCCATCTGATTCAGTAAATTCAAGGAAGTAGTCACTTGAAACCAATTGGTCAAAAGTCGCCAAAATATTCCAAGCTTCATTTTTTATTCACTTGTTATCTGCATGCTCTTCTAAGATAAGTGATAAATAACTTTGGCTTTTCAAAGTTACCTACTGTTGGGGATTCCTAATCCCCAAAGATACAATGATTGATTTAATTCAACGAAATATGTTGTATTGATTTTTTGTAAGCTTCATTTGTAAACTTTCATCACATTAATTTGATTTCAATGTGAGTCCTACTCCCGAGTACAGTTTCACAGTATTTCATTGTATTAATTAAATGTTGATGATTTCAACATTAAGATGAACCAAGTATTTACAAAGTAGGTTGGATCACAAGAATACTTTTTGACTCATGTTAAAGCTTCAGATGCTTACACAATATCCAATAAGCAGAATCTGCGACATTAAATACGGTAATACCTGAAAGTAGCAGAGGTTCAATTGTTGTGAACTATGTTTCCAATGACATTCTTGTCCACATATTGTTGGCGTACAATAGAAAATTGAATTTATGGTTATTGTGAACACGATCCTCTAATAACCGTTTACATTTTTAGTAAAGTTAAACGATAAGCATTCACACATTGATGATGCCCTACAAATAGTTTATTTAAAAGAGCAGGCAACTTTCTCTTTCAGGATGTCCACGATTTACATTCAAACTTTACCAGCCACTTCTTCACCAATGAAACTTGATATATGGCTTCTAATTTCATTGGAGGTAGAAATCACAAATCAGTATGTATAAAGATGTAGCTTTTTTAGTTTCTTCCACCGTATTCTTAAGTGCATTTAGTGATCAGAGAACAGCATAGTCAAGAACAAATTATTTTTGTTAGTTATAACACTTCACGTTGACGACAAGCCAACGTAATTATCAGTAGATTTGTCGTTAACATCGTTTTAGTCTATAATTCTGAAACAATGATCATTCAACTGACATATCTACATTTTATGGCATGTCAGTTACGAGTCAAACCAATAACACGAATTATCGACATATATTTTCTCATTGGACCTGTAACACAAATAATTACCTAATTAACTAGTTACATAGTTTCTCGTCTTTGATGCTGACCATATGTGTTTTAGTGAACACGACTAACTAAAGGCGGTCAGTCAATGATCACCACCAGATCACAAGAAACAACACCTCGTGGAAAGCAACCTGTCTTCTTGTCAGCCAATACTTGCTTTACTTGTGATCAAATAACCTTCTTCTCTATCCATCACTGCCTTCTTATTTGTTCTTATTCACATTTACTTGTTCAATCGTTAGAAGCTACTCTGGTTATACAGCAAACTTTCCTAAACTATAAAATTGACGCCACAGTGACAGTGAGTACATTCCATGAAGAGACATTGACATGATAATGATGATTAGCAGTAAGTAGGATTTGAGAACAGTGGATACGTATTTAAGAATGAGGCAGCTTAGAGATAAATAAAAGAAGGTTTATGTAATGTGAGTTTTCAACTGTCAGCTGATTTAGCAGTTGATATGGTCGTTGGTCATTGACATTTCTGCCTAACTTAAGTAGGTTTAGGCTAAAGCCGCATCATCAAATGACTCCGTCGACTGGTCCACCATAACCGTAGTTTCCAAGTTTTTGTATCTCTTCAAATCATTCTATATAAGAGACAAAATTATGAGATGGAGCATATTTGGGAAGATGCAGTAGGGGAATTACAGAATAAAGGTTATAGTCACGCAGCATCAGATGCTGTTTTTGCTTCGAATGTTGATTTTCCACTTGAGTGATATTTTCCTTCAAGAGACGGAATACTTCATTCAACATCCAGTGATAAAATCTTACAATTTAACTTCGTATGCGTTCAATGTGTTCACACTAACCCTACAAATTCCAACAATAAACTCTCCATTATGCACGCTACATATATCAAGTCATATATATAACAAGATTAGGAGAATATAAAGAGATTATAATTTTAAATACGTTGTATGTTATGATTAAATTGGATGAACACATTACTTTTAATTTGTTTAATCAGTATTACGATAAAAGTCGAAAAAGAAAGTGTCAGTGATATAAATAAAACTGTGGGTAAACAACATTATCATGTAACGTTTTCGTTGAATTGGTATTTCAATTATATTTAACCCAATGATTGACATTTTTTTTTCTGTAAAATAAAAATGAACAAAAATTAAGTTTCAGTTGATTGAATTCACCACAAATCGTTGTTGGTATGGTACGATTGTAAACAAGGAAACACCGAACGGTTGTTACGTCTCAGAGTCTAGACTGCTGAGGAGTCTCATACTAAGACAAAACAGCTTCCTAGTGCTCTCTGGTTTACAATGGTACTCTACCAACATCAGTCTGTGATGAATTTGATCTACTAAGACATAATACTTATCTCCACAAACCACCCCCATTCGAAAAAATTTATTCAATTTGCATACTATTTTTAAATAAACAAACAGCAAAGTAATGTGAACATTATTGAATTTATGTAATACAGTTTATATTTCATCTTCAATATTTAACACCACAAATGTGTCATCTACATATCGACAATACAGCTAGATGTAACTTGTTTATGGTACAATTTAAAGGGTTAAACCAGAGAACAACCCTTTAAAACAAAGTGACGAGTTAGCTATTGCCATATGTGAAATTTCTCACTAACTGTAAGATTGATTTTTATTGAAAACTAATAAACCAATATACTACAGGCCTCACAGTGGTTACTTAATTGATTGGCCACTGATCTGGAATTTATTGGTTCATGTTGTCATAATATTAGTTGTTTCGAAAATATGATAAGTATACATATAATTCAAATGTATTTGAATCTTCCCACTGATTTACCAACTCAAACAATACTTGTGAATTATCGTTATATCGAGGTAATCTGCTCAGCATGTACATATAACAAGAGACTGATCAGTTTCAGTGCGTGACAAATCACCGGGAAGGTTAAAATACATTCCAGTTATATATGTATACCCATGGTACAAGTGTAGCTGATTGAACTCAGTGACGTTTGGTACGAAAAGAACTGCATTTGAGTCCCAGTATGAACGTCAACACTGAAATGCAGGTACATTCATCCGTCAAGTCCCAAACAGGACAAAATGCGTGTATTGGATTTTACTTGCCAGTAACAATCCAGCACAAAGAATAACACATTGTTCATAGTTATTATCATAATGGAAGGATAGGGCATTTTAATTATGCAAAAATTTACTTTGTCTTGAATCGAGTAGGTGAGGTTAAATGCATCCAGTGATCATTCCATGAACCAGTATAAAATGCAGTCTACTTCTTGAAAATTTCTAATTTTTTTAATTGTCTAAGAATTCCTATGAAATTCTCAAAAAATCAATTTTTCTATTGCCTTACTTCTTCAAGCTCTTACAGTAAAAAATCCATGAAAATTTCGTTAAAATGACCAAAATAAGAGGTAGATGTATAGATATGTTGAACAAATTACATAAACAATGAAACAGTTAGAATGGTGAACTTCAGCAATGAAATACTGTTGAAATTTGTTGGTTATACATTTGAAAGGTCATTTAGAATAGGCAAAGTAGAAAAAGTAATTGTTACAAAGTGTTGATGCAGTAATACAGTAATCCAATGGACAAATCAAATCACACGTGAAACACAATCATGTAATAAGCGAAATAGTTGCTTATGATGGTAAGATTAATAAGATAATAAATGCATGTTAATGTAATGTGGAAATTATTTCCAGGGTAATTATGATGATAATGATGTGAAATTCATGTGAATCTGATAAAGACAGTTGAAAGTTTATAATAGTAATAAGTGATTGATAATAATTTAAAAATATGAATGTCTAGTTAAGAACATGATATAGTAGATATTTACAGAAAATGGTATGCAGATAAAAGAGACTACAACAGTCAGTTTATGTAAAGCGTTTGACAGCTGTCGAGCATAACAGACAAAGTGGTCTGATATATACATTTAAATGCATAGTATCAGCTACAGTGTAAATCGACAATATCAGAAAAAAATGTAAGAAAATTTAGCACATAAATATTTATTTAACATTCATGAAATACATTTTATTTATGCACGTTTTCAGCAGTAGTAAGAGACAACATCTCATTTATGACTGATCAGAAAAGAATCTAATGCTGATTCATGAACTAATGGATTGTATGCCAACAGCATAGTCAGTATTATTGACAAAGTAATATTTCTTAATTAAGCAGACACACAGATTTGAAATGCATTGATATTAATTTGATATTTGCATGTTTGAAATCATCCATACCTGGTTAATTTTAATTTGTTATTTAAAGACGGTTGTTTTCAAGTCAGTTATGCAATTGTTCTTGTCGACATTTTATACTTCGCTAGAACAAAAGTTCTCAGAAAATGACTTTGTTCTAAATATCCAACAGCTGAGATTTCCTTACTATTTGAATCAGAAAAACCTTGGGCACACCAATATAATGAGCATCAGAGGTTAGTTTGAGAACAGTTATTTCTTAAAGTTGTTGAATTACAACTATTCTGATCTATGGACAATATGTAAATACATATATATATATATATATATATATATATATATATATATATATATATATATAGTCTTCAAAGTTTTCCTACTTAAATGACTTCTGTGTCTAGACCCTTTTGAAGATTGGTCAAGGAAGTGAAAGTTAACTTCCTTATCTTCATTTGATAAAAAACTATAAAGTTCCCAATCAGTTCATTGATTTAAGTGCTCCAAATACCAAAACATCAACGTTGAATTTTCATACAACATGCTGAAAATCGTAGTGTTATACGTACATTCATTGCAATAACATAAATCTACTATCTTGGTGATTGGATTTGTTTTGAAATGAAATTTAACTAAATTAAACTAACCTCACAAATTTCTTTACATTTCGGACAAGTCATATTCGTGAAAACACTGGCGTTCTCCAATTCCACTGCAATTTCGATTACTCCACCTTTAATAGGACATTTATACCTTTCTTCATTAATTATTATCCAGAGAAAACCTTCCGAACAGTCAAACTAAAAACATTTGTTATTAATTTACACAAGTATCCAACATGTGCAATGAGTAAAAGTCTCATATTGTATTAAACTGTGTGTGAAATTTACATTTGTCGACCTTGAATTTTTGGAAGCACCGAAAGACGACTGTTTCATATTTGTATAGGACTCCATAGATGTATACACCTATGAGCTTATTTGAGTATTGACCTAAAGACTTTCAAGATTATTGTATTTCGAACAACTAACACTGCATATAATGGTTGATATTTCTAACTTTAATCTATTCACTACATATTGGATCACTTAATTTAATTCCAACAGTGGGTGACTGCCCTAAATTTAGAGTCATCACAGCAACAAACTTGACAAGTTTTATGAAAACCAACTCACAAATGTGTATGAAATTTCGCGAAATTACTTTACTATCTAACAAATCAATTTATTATAGGTAAAACTTTGAAAAATATTGAGAGGATATCTCAGTTCATTCTACTTCATTTGCTAATTTATCAAATCAGTGCGTTCATTTAAACTCACATATTTTCTTGGACGATTCACCAAATCACACTTGAATCGTCAAAGCTGACAAATAAACGGTTGAAAATGAAATTCAGTGGTATCGACGAAGTGGAAAGTTTGACAGATTTATATACACTTTTACTTTATATACACAAAGGAGACGTAGTTTCAGTTTGATAACACTATATGTCGTCAAACGGCTGGTCTAGGACAGAGCAGTTTGACTGATATAATTCTAGTCGATGCTTTTTATGGTGAAGCATGAGAACATTTAACATTTGAAACTAGGATTAATTAAATGGCATGTCGTTCTAGGTAAACTGACCGCACGTTTATCGTGTGTATTGATCAACATTATATATGCGACTTGTTGAAACTTGTCAACGTGTTGCATTTGAATTGCAAATATCCTATGGATTACGAAAAGGATGTTTCGCTTTTCTGTCTTGTAATATAGCCCAGAGAGAATAGATTGTCACAAAAACATACATGAAGTGAAGTCTATTGGAATTCTAATGGCATTTACCCTGTCATACATAACAAGACATGTTTCAAGACATAAATTCATAAAGTAGTAGAATACATGATCCCGACAATTTATAATAAAATCTATCCAAAGTCATTATTAAATATCACCATATATTTAGTGATAAATGGGATACAAAATGAAGAGAAGACATAAATAAAGAAATGTACATTCAACCAAATACAACCACCTGAATTATTAGATGTGCATGTATGCATCAAAGTAGTTACACAAGTAGAATAAAATAAAAGAAAAATATGTGATTTCAAATATTTATTCGAAAGAATCTCTGATTAAACGAGTCGACGACTTTCATATCTGATATATCGAGACATCATGACACAGACACAAGTGTAATACTCTGAACTCTTTCAAGGTGATTAACAAACAGTTTAGTTGTATGCTAAACATTTTCCTATGAAATAGCAACGAAAGGCTTAAAATCTGATGCATGTGTGGATAATATTTTTCTTCTGCAGTAATTACTTCATTATGCAACTTGTCTTTTCATCGTTCACAGTTGCCGAACTGAACCATCTTTAAATTCGTTCATTACAACTAGTGCTATTCTTTATCAACAATAACTTGTACATAGTTTTTACGTTATGCAATTAGTTCAAGCCTTTAACCCTGTAGCTTTTGACATCTTTGTTTATTGAATATTCCCATTCTAGTTTATATTTGATGACAACAGCTATTTTTCAACTCTGTTAACTTTACCAGAATGATTGATCTATGACGATGATGCTACACACAACTACGTTTATTGAACCTCTTTGTACATGAAGCCTGAATTTCTGGAGATAGCAGAAAACACGTTTACATAAAATGTGTTATTATGATTTATGATCACTATTTTCAATCAACAGCAAAATCTAATGGCCATATTAACAAACATAATACCATTTTAATCGGGTGCCATGGAAGCTGTTGAATGACGATTTGGTATAACGAACTGGTCTGGATTAGACAACAATTAATCACCACGAAGACACGACCAGTGGAGATCAATCGTGTCTGGTATGAGGTAGTTCCCACATTAATGGCAATCGAGTGAGTCGCTGTAACGTATCACAAATTTACTGAATTAGAAATAACAATCGTCGAAAATGGAATAAGTGGTCTAGTAGCAAGCGTATGCAGTGAAGCCATAGGATATTTAGTTCGATCCATAGTGCGTCGTGGATGCACAATGCTGCAGAATCCTCTACAATGATGAAACTACCTCCATTCTTTCCTGATGATTAATGGATGCTTAAAATAGACCTATTCGTGATATCGAATTGACAATCTCATTAGTTGGCTTATATGTAAACATACAGATATGTAGATATTAAGTATTGTGGATTTGTTTTAAAGAGACTCATTCATTGAATTGATTTTACTTGATGATTAGATAGGTATGTTTCAAAAGTAAAATTGATCTTTAGAAATGTACCATTTGATTGATGTTATCTTTCATTGGAATGGATTATTTTGCAAAGTCTATTCCCATGATGAAGTGTTGAAAAAAACAGGACCGTTATGAAATAACTTGAATTTACTACATCATCCTCTTACTTTATGGCAAGATGCCGTCCTAGAATCTGAGCGAGTCGGCGAATAATTAACGTACTTCATTCGGGTATGTTCAAAACAAGTGGAGTTTCTACCAAGATCTTCTAGAAACAAATTAGTTGTTAAATCTATAGAAAATGTAGAAAAAAATATATTTAGAGATTACAAAGTACACCTTGTCTTGACAATGAATAATTCTAACAAACAAGTTGAAAATCCAAACGGTTTGTTTACTGTTTAAAGTTTCGATTATTAAAATGATGATCATACTACCATCATGATAATTTCAGTCTTAACAAAAGTGTAATATCTTCAGATTTGTTTATGAAAAGACAAACAAATGCTTTACAGCAGTTCCACGAAAACCATGTGATGCACCAAGTGAACCACCTAAGCAAAATATTGAACTGTTTGTGCAATCATCAGTTTAATTTGTTCATGAAACTACCATTTACTTCAATACACCTGAACCTCTTTAATAATTTGAGTAGAGCGATAACAATGAATTGAACAGAATATGATGAATTCATTATATTTAATCAAGTTCTCATCATCTGTGTTTTACCTACACTATTTCAAATAAACTACTTTAGTCAAATGATTCACATACATTTTAAATGTTACTGGTTTGAGAATGGAAATATAAAGACATAAAAGAGTAAGTAACTTATAAGAGTGGATATGCTTCAAGGAAATAATTCACATAAACATAACGATCAAGTGAAAATTCTAGAAGATATCAGAGAAATAATTGGTAACCATCGACATTTATTAGCAAGTAAGTTAAAATTAAGAATTAAACGCAAAAAAACTACCGTAAATGGAATATCTTTCTTAATTTAACTACAAGCTAGATGGTGCTGATACATCAAGAATAATCAATAGAAAACTAACATCTTCATTAAACAGAGCATATCTTGTTTCCAAATTCTTCGTTTTGAGCAGAACGATATACTCATTAATGCAGTCAAGGATCGGTGGGAATCCTTTAAAAATCTGTAATCAAATTATTCAAGAAGCTTGAGTAGTGCGATTGTGAGAAAATCTGACTGATACATGACACACAACTGATATCTTCAGATCTTTCAGGATGATCAGTTTACTGCCAAACTCTAATTTTCTCTAATTCATCGAAGTAATAATCAGACGTTTTAAACGAAATCAATGCGTCCAAATAGCAAGAGTAATAAATCTCCCTGTTCTAAGATGATGCTTTAAATACTTCATCAATCCATTGTTTTCAATATTCCTACAACTTTAATTACTCTTTAGATTTTGTAGGACCTCATACTGTAGATGTGTACTCCTGATTACATGACTTGAATTCTCGCAATTTCATTGTTTTATTATTAACTGATCACAACTGATGTTTTGTCAGATGTTCGTAATTCATTTCACTCAGTGTTTTCTTACCACACCCGTTCAGTTATGTAGTTCCTTCATCAGTAACTAGATGTTTCTATAACTTTCAATTAGTCTTTATATAATTATGTGTATTATTTCCTTGAACCATATCAACTTTAATTAGATTTCTACTGTATCATGTCTTGGCATTTCTAGTCATAAATCAGTAGCATTTGAAGAGTATGTGAATCCATTATCTAGAGTAGTTTATTTGATATAGTATGGATTGTTCGCAGATTGTGAGAAGCTGACTAAATAAAATGAATTCATTCTACCCCGTTCAGTTCTTTGTTTTTTGCTCTACTATTTACTTTCTTCATAACAGACTAGTAAGTTATACATAAGGATCACTTAATGTTTGATTTTGGCTGTTTATTATCATTTGCTATTTGATTTATAAAATTGTGCAACTATATGCTGATTATTTTTCCAACATTATCTTTATTATCACATTAGATGTATGAATAGCTTTTCAGAGTTATCACTATAGTTATGTGTAGGTTGTATATCCATACTTCATTCACATAAGTCAGATACATTCTACTGTGAATGCAACTGACTTCTAATTAAGTATCATGCAATAAACATATAACATTTCATAAATACTCTCACTGATTACTGCACAGTAGATATCAAATGTTGATTACACATAAACACAATTGTCTAGATACTTTAATTAGATAATTTCACTTGACGAACCTCGTTTGAGTGAAATATTTGAGGTACAACTTGATGTTCGATTTTCTTCAAGCCGGTAAGTCTATATAGAAATACATTGAAATTGAAGAAAATTGTCTTCAATAAACAAGGTGAAATCAACCAAAATTTGACAATGTCATTAAATGTATTCAGAATTGATACACAGTTGAGAAAAAGTCATCGTGATTGATTTGCTGAAGATAAAGTTAAGTGATTAAACTAACTACTTTCAAACTATACATATCTCACGCTGAATTCACTAAATAGATTCGTTTGGTTGATGATTTACAGCGGTTTCTGTTGGTTAGGCACCAGGTATGATAGATGAGTACATGGAATCGAAAAGTTGTGTACTTGGACTAAACAGTTGTCCATTACTTAATAGCCATGATTGTTATTCATTTGAGACCAGTGTGATGAATACAAAACATTAAACTTGTTTTGTGTACTACAACTTCTTTTTCATTATATTTTATGTAGTGAATTAGAAGAATTACTAACAATATTTCCTTATCAGATATCTTTATCAATATCATGTGATATTCATTATAAACCAGAATACAATCCGCTTTAGTGAAAACGATTTTCTTTTATCAGAAAATATTAAGTAACGATGAATATCAAATAGACTTACTTCTATAATCGGACAGTAATCATATGCAGGCGGACCTCCAGTGTATTGTGTTTCATTAGAAGGAACGTTAAATAAACTATCCATATATTGATTTTCCAAAGGTAGTTCATTGTCAGTTTTATATATTAAACAACGTCCAAATGCACGTTCAGAATTCAAACATTTTATTTGATCGCGCTTATTGCAGAATGGTTTAATATCTTGTCCTCTAAAGTTAAAACGTGCAAATATTGCATAGTGTATACAAGCTAAACGTTTGTAATAAATGTGAAGGCAACATAAAATAATTAAATTTAATCGTAAAATGATAATCTCCACAATGTAATCTATCAATCATGTATCTTCTTCAATGTGAATTGTTGTTCAATAGATGTAATTTAGTGTTATTTACTCGTTGAAATATACGATATGATGCAGTTGACTACGGTTTAGACTAATATACATTTCCCATAGTATGGTTTCTAGTCAACTTTCTTAAAGCTCTACACTACTCAACAGTAGTTTCCAAGAAGTACAATGGAAGTAAGTACTATTATTTCTAATATTCTTTATGTATTATTCCAATTAGCTAATATGAGCAATGCCCAAACTAAGAACTAAGTAATCTGGATTGTTTCATCAGAGTTTTTACACGTAAGCCGTTTAGATAAGCGTTTTTATGCACTATTTGATAGTAAACTATAAGAAAACAAACTTATGTAAATACTATGCATTTCATTGTTAAGAGAATATTTTATAATCTGAAATGAATCGAGCATTGGTTTCGATATTTTATACAAAAATAATGTATTTGTACAGTACCATTGTGAAGGGACCTTAAAGTTAAGTGATGACCAAACAACTAAAATGAGTTATTAAGCTACATAATATAAGAGATTTCTTTAAAACGACAAATAGATTTTTCCACCGACACACAAGAATGCGCTTATAGACTAAGCTGTATCAATTCTGATGACTTTTCGGTTGGAGAAACTAATCTAGAAATTTCAGGTGTACTCAGAGAAAATCTAAGTTGCACAAAACACCGCATAGTAATCCTGATGATCTTTAGAAATGAAATCAACAATATTAGTACATATTATTTTCAAGAACAACCAAGTCGATAATGATAAAATCAAAATAATTCAAAAAGACTACTCCGACTACAAATAAAAGTGAGTAGCTTAAGTTGTTTACGTAAGTTGTCGAACTCAACTGTCTTAAATCAAAAAGATGGCCTTGTGATTCATCTAATTTGAACCATTTTTCCAAATAATCACACATTTAACCCATACCTTAAATCTCACATTAGAAATTCGCCTATAAATTAACTCTGCTACTATATATTACAAACACATCACATTCTTGCTTCACATAAATCTCAAACACCAACACCTCACCCTTGATGTACTTGATATTTACAGAATCATAAAGGTAGGCCATTGTGGTTAGCTTTGCATTAATTTATTTTATTTGTTCCTCTGTATTATTTAAATTCATGTTAGTTTGATTCAGTTATTTATTTACTGTAGAGGTGACTTACTTCGAAATTGCAAAACATCAGGAATTGAAAGCTTCTACACATTAGGACTGTTAAAATACCTTTTATACATAGAGTCTATTGTTAACTAACCTGGATTGTCTATTCCTAATGTATTCGTAACAGCTTTTCATTACAAAATCACAACCTAACCCTTTTCCATAAGTGAAACGATTGGCCATTGAATAGTTAACATCATACATTCTTAAACAAAAGAAAAGTAAAATTTGTCAGAAAATCAAAAAGTCCAAAATTGCAAACAACATTTTTGACTGATTATTTTCAATTGTTTTTTTATTACTTATAATAAATAATCTTAGTTAACTCATTCATTAAACTCTCAATGGGTGAAATAACCTTTATGGGTTAAACCTGTAAACAGTGACATGAATAAGAACTTGTGATGAGGAATCCTATGTTGGAAAGTAATAGCAATTCAGTCCGTTTTAGTTTTCACTGATATCCTATTCAGATCAATGTAGGATAAGTGAAAACAACTTATATTTTATTACTATTTAGTGATGAGATACCTTTTATCTATATCATTCTACTAAAAGAAATTATAATGAAGTAATTGGATACTAATAAAGCATCCGTCACTTAAAATAACTGAGACCACCTAGGCAACAAATTGAGAATGTATGAATATTTGTTCTATTATGAATAATTTCAGATTTATCTAAAATAGAGGGTTTGTTAACATATAATTTCAGTATATTACTGATCAGATCAATGAGACTGTTTCCTTATGTTTGTAATCACATAATGACTAAAGTACTACGACAATATTGTTAATACTTACACTGTTATGACTGACTGTGTCGTGAATTAACTAACATACATTTATGTATTTTGTTTTCAATGGAGCATGAAACTATATTTGTAATGACTATTAAGATCTTAGAATAAGACGAAATTATGTAAGAATGATTCAGGAAACTATATACATGAGTATAACATCACTTAATAAACGAACAATTGATATTTAGACATGATAATAAACAACGAATAGCAGACAACAATTATCTTTCAGTTTCTGAAAACTAGAGTAGGATAATATTAAACCATTTTCATGTGTCTTTGTATGGAATTTAGATATCAATAAGAGTTAGTAAGAAAGTTCATTAAATCGTTTCTTGCTTTAAATTTGATCATTGCCTATTTGACGAAAGATTTACTCAACGTAAATAATAGGCTTTCACTTAAATTAATCATTTTACATGTACATGTGATAGAGTCCAGATTAGAAAACCGGGGAGGACGTTATCTAGGAGAATCACAAAACCTATATTAAAGAATCTAATACTAAATTGTTCCAAATTACCTAATAGTTCCATACGTAGATACATCATAGATACATGCCATTCAGTGAGTTGCGATGTTTCTTTTTGAACGATAAGTAGACAGATCAACGCCAGGCTTTTACGTTATACAGAAGTAGCTGATATAATATTAACCTGAGTATGTACACAAATAAATTGGTAATCCACCTGCAACTATCATGATGGGTGATTTCTTGATATCGTCATGATTTAAATCCTTCGTTGTTTGTACACTACATATTTTCCACGTCAGTGCTTTCTCTTTCAACAGTATGTCAAAATCTTTACAATTTGTTCTGTTTGTTTTGCCTATCACATTTGTAAACCTTTTTTCATCTTTAATTACAATTCGCACTTATTCATGATAGTCATTTAACGCTTAGCTTAGCTTTATTTTTCTACACTATTCACTAAAACGTCTGACCATTTATCAGTTAAGCATTCCATGTAACTAAGTTTCCTCATACTAACTTAAACCCTCATTGGGTTTTCATAAAACAATGTCAAGATCAGTTCATAAGTCCTTCATTGCTTTGAAACGAAGAGAAGTTGGCATGCTATTCTGCTTTGATCCGAAACCATTACTAATACCATCATTATCGTGATTAGTGAGTAATATCAATTTGCTTTGTTTAGTGTTGGCACAATTAGTACATATCTCGCAACAATTGATCACGGTATGACCTCCATGTGACACTTATTCGTCTACAAGTTAAACTTCTTATCATGATTATTATCCATGAATGGAACCAAATAATCAATTTCCATGTTAAGTTAAAAATTACACTTGTGAAACAACAGTTTACCTATTTACACTAATTCATCTGTATTGAAGAATTAGAGCACATGAAGTAAGGAAACGAATTTATTATGCCCACACAATGTCCATTTGTGTTGCTTGAAAAAATTCATGAAAAGATGAAATATTTACGCTGCTAACGAAGTTTTAATTGTAAACAATATTGTTCATTTAGATGCTATTCTAATTAACAGAATGGGAATTTGCAATATTTTAAAACACAAAGTAAATCTACTCTATTTAAGGACAGGACAGATACAACGTAGGACCAGGCACATAAGTGCATCGGTCCAAGTTGCCACACCTCAACAGCATAGCAAGATGATCACCGAATTCATAGAATCAGTTACTTTAATGGTAGTAATATATAAAAGGAAGATTGCATATAAGGATATAATATGTAGGGAGAGAAAAAAAATTAGTTTGTGGAAAGAAAGGTAGAGTAATTTTAGTCTCAAGGTGTACGTGAAGACAAAGAATGTATACACCTACGCCATTGTGATTGATCCTGAGCCATGTCACCAAGAGTCTCCAACCACTGGGTACGGTAGTCACGCGGACCCCAACCAGGTAGTCGACATCTACCAATGTGGCTCAGACCAGAAGTTAGTGACTTCAACGACTGATGCCACGTTTTGGTTTGGCCGCCCCTAACCCTTTTCCAACCCACCCCAATACTAGTCATCATTGAGCGACGTGGTAACCGGTGTTCGGGCATACGTAACACATGCCCCAACCATCTCAGTCGATGAAGTTTCATAACCTCATCAACAGATTTGCCATTATTCCCTAATACCCTTCGTCTAACCTCATTATTTAAGACACACAATGAATTCGTGATATGCTTATTTTATGGGAGTAAAGTCACCTCTATAGAATTTGTCAATGATGGCATAAAATATAAATCATATCCAGAGATATATTGGCTACCTTCATATCGTAATAAAATCTATCCTAATTCTAAGACACTTGAACGACTTGTGTTTTATTGGATAAATACATTTAGAATGCATATCAAAGATTTAGAAAAAAAAATTTCACAAATACAATCTGCTATTGATAATTTTCTGCAAGAAATTTAATTACTTTTTATGTTTTATGTGTGCATGATAATGGATCTGAGGAGACAAGACAAAAACATGCGAAATCTTTAAAAAACTAAAAACTAGTAAGAGGACTGCGAAACGGCACAATTAAAATGACGTTCAGTTCTAAATCGGGTAGTATGCAATGAAAAACATTTTATCAAACCTATTCGACTAAAGAAACCAGAATAACCAACTAGGAGCTGACATAAAGTTCAACTGCTCTTATGGAGCTAGTTATATTGGGCATACGTTTCGGCAAGTACGTCATAGAATTTCAAAATACTACCCAGGCTGGATGAGCGAAGGTCAATACCGGCAAATAAACAGCTTTGTACTTGCACGTTTGGTTGATACGGAACATCAAGTAGACATCAAGAGAACTTTTTAAAGACATTTATCGAGCCCCACCCAATCTGCCGTATGGTTTACGCATACGTCTTCTACATATAGCGGAAACCATCGGTAACCACATTCTCAAACAGGACCTGTGTTTACATAAGAAATCTATACAGCCTATTTATTTGTCTTGGCCATCATTAGAGCCAATGGTCGGATGGTATAAAATATTTGCCACTTCTTAATTGTGACTTAATTCTTACGCAATTGTCTTGACCAGCAGATTTCATATAATTACTTCGTCGGTTCCTTCTCAATAGATATTATGTAATCAATAGTATGCCAACCCATTCACTTATCATTTGCACACTTTCAAAACGATAATTACTTTATTGACCTTCATGTCTTAATTGCTTTGTTAATGAGTTGTAATTAATTTACAAATACCTTTGAAATAAACAAGATTATTAATCAAATACATATATAGGCATCTCTGTGTATGGGTGATATAGGAGTTGGGGTGGTAGCAAAATACGATTAGATCAAGTGTTTGTAAACAAAGGCTGAATCATACTTAAAATGAAACCGAATGGGTAAGAGATTGTAAAATGGAGTGGACGATAATCATGAATTACGTTGCACAAGTTAGTAAATATTAAAGAAGATAAAAAGCGTATAAAATTACTCAGCAGTCTGGAAAACCAACTGGTCAAGAGCAAATTTCGATCGGAACCTGAAACGTATGTACATAATTTTTCTATAATTGAATTAAGTAAAGAACAACTTGAAGTGTTAGCTTGAGGTCTAAAATTCTGTAACACACGCAACCACGTAAATCACGTAGACACAGAAGTTCAATTTGAAAATCTGTATAGCTAGACAGTGGGTCTAGTTCGAACTACCGAAAAAGAATTGAAACACTTCAAGTCTAGCCTAGTGGACTGCTGCTATCAATACAATAATTCTAAATTCAACTATAGCAGCATTCTAATGAAGAAACATAGAAATGCCATTAGCGGACTTATTAATTACGTAAACTTGATTATTACCAAGCCTGACAAACGAAATGGAGTAGTCTTAATAAAAAAGATAATATTGAAAAAATAAATGATATTCTAAACGTTAATTTAAAATTCCAGAAACTAAAAAGATAACTAAAAAGATCTCACCAGCATAATAGAGAAGAACATCACAATATCTTTAAAAAGGCTAAAGGACTAACAATTAATCCCATCAAACTTATACGAAGCTAGTAAACCATTAGGACCACACACACACACACCAAGACTTTATGGTTTACCAGAGGTACATAAACCTGACGTTCCAGTCATACCAATCCTAGGTATGCGAAATTCGCCTTATCACAGAGTAGCGAAATGGCTGGTACACCTACTGAAACCTCTTTGCAAATAGATAGTTCAACACAGCGTCAAAGATGAACTTTAATTTTTAGATATCGTCATGGAACTGAGCACCAAAGAGCGATGTATACTATCTCTGGATGTCACATCCTTATTCACCAATGTTCCACTAACTGAGTCGGTTAACTATATATGCGACCAAGTCATAGAAACTGGAATAGATATCACCATCCCAATAGACACGCTTAAAGAATTGTTACTGTAGTGTACAATGAATGCACATTTCATGCTTAATAATGACATGTAGACAAGTTGATGGAGTAGCAATGGGCTCTCCACTGGGTCCCATGATGGCCGATATTTTCCTTGCGAATCTAGAAAACAGACCACTCGCACAACTCATTGGTAAATTTCCATTCTACCGCCGATAAGTGGATGATTGATACATTCGTCCTTTGCAAACAGGACATTATTCAGTCTGATATTCTCAGGCAATTTAATGAGGTTCACCCAGCTATGAAATTCACATGCGAAGAAGAAAGTGATGGTAAAATAGCATTTCTAGATGTTCTGCTCACAAAAAGAACAGATGACTAATTAACAAAAATCTTGAACAGGAAAACTGCATAGATAGGACAATATACAAACTTCCTTAGCTTTGTATCTATACAATATAAAAGAAATCTATTGAAAGCCTTTGATTATAGAAAAATAACGATATGGTCTCCTGATGCGGTTGACAAAGAGACGGAAGCATTGCATAAAATCCTCAGGGAGAATGACTCCCCTATAAAGTTTATAAATAAACATGCTATCTCGAAAGCAAATAGAAAGATGATTCAGACCGTAGAAAGAAAGCCGCTTTTCATGAGATTGCATTCAAAGGGAACGCGACCTGCGAAATGCCAACGTTGAGATGACACAGCTTTTAACGATGAAAAACTACAACTGGTGTTTTCTACCCGCCCCATGGTGATACCGAGAATGAAGGATAAATTACCTAAGCTTGTCACTCCAATTTGTATCTATCAGTTCAACTGTTCCTGTAGAGCAAGTTACAGTGGCAGATCCTCAAGGAATTTACTCCTCCGTACTCGAGAGCACCTTCCGGTCATGTTGACCAAAGGAGTTATCAGAAGTACCAACAGTTCAATACTAGCTCACCCAATTCAAACAGGTCATGAGGCGAGCATAAACCAGTCATTCACAATAATATTCTGTGTAAACAGTTATCTGCCAAGTTCAGTTAAACTCAAAGTCCTTAAAACGGCGAAAGCGATAGCTAAACGGGTCAAGAAGCCAGACCTGTGCATACAAAAGAAGTACGTTCAACCCTTTCTCCTGCCACGACCGATGCAAGATCCATTAAACCAATCTCCACCTTAATCATATGGCGATTTAATTTGATTAATGCATATGTGTTCTCCTTCTGAATGTGCATTTCCATATTATTATTGTTATTATTATTATTACTAATAAGGGTACACAGAATGAATTTGAATACCACTCAATCTTCTCTCCTAATTATATTGTGTTGGTAACATTTTAAGATTAAACAAATGAACTGATCATAATTATGTCTATTATTGTTATTGTTACTATTTGACGAATTTTGATTATTGTTCACTCCATTTTACAAACTCTTACCCAATCAGTTTCATTGTAAGTAGGATTTGACCTTTGTCTACAAACACATGATCTAATCGAATTTTGCTACCACTCCATCTCCTATGTCACCTATATACAGTGATACCCATGTACGCATTAGACTAATAATCTTGTTTATCTCAATTGTCGTTTTCCTTTCACAAGTTACATAATGATGGTTATTATTTCAACATTCACATTCGTATTTTATAAATAACTCGATGAGAAAAAACTTCCAATTAACCAATTATCTTTGATATCTAAATGTTTTACTCAGAATTGGCTATTCTTGTTACGAACAATTTTGAACTAATAAGTGTAGAACATGATGAGCATTTATCGAAAAGAATATTCTTCGTTCAAACGTTTTTGTTTTGGATAAACATGGGAAATTTTTCAAAAAATACTTTTGAACCTGGAATATTATTATGTAACACACTACCAAGTATTTAGTAATCATTCTGAACTTAAAGTAAACTTGTATATATATTACTGTAGATTTTTGATGAAAAACTAATTGACAAGGAATTTCTTCGCTCCTCTCGTTCTTTCTTAATGTTTAAATGGGAATTTTTTCATTATTAGATCTAAGTAAGATCGGATCTTGTGTCTAGTTAACAGAAATATCACATAGAATCTGCTAATATATATATATATATATATATATATATATATATATATTTATTTATTTATTTATTTATTTATTTATAACTCACCCGGTATCCTTGAAGTAAGCTAGGGTAATTCTTGAAACATGTTGTATCGCTGATTTCCAAGGCGTCATCAGCTCATTCTCGAAAATGAAGGGTTTATAAAGACATAATGAATATATTAAAAAGGCTAGATAAATCATAAATGATTCATCTACAAAATGCAAATATTGTGAAATCTTACTCCTACAGTCTGAGGAATTTTGAAGCTTTATGTATGATACAGATTGGTTTCATAGTGTTGTCAGAATCCATAACTAATACCCAGTAGACAAACAAGTAGCTCGATATCGTTTAATAAGGGACATTGTTGCACTAGTGAATCAATGGTTTTGCTATGTTATGCTTTGTAGAAGCTGTCTCGTTGACTTCAATATCCAAAATCATTTGCAACACTACAAACACACGTAATTAATACAAATACTCTAAGTCTGTGAAATAAAGTCATGGAGTCTAAATTAGTTTCGTTGAATCAACATATTTTGTTTGATTGTCATTCTAGAAATCATTAAATAAGTACCGTATAGCTAACCATCTTTTGGTGTCAATATGCCTTTGTTTGTCAGGCGACTATGTGAGTATTAATTTGCAAAGCCTTTTGTAAATTAGGCAACACCACGGGATAATGCCGTATCAGTATCAATAATTAACAACCAAAATAATTGTTAAATCAACTGCGAAAATAGTTTTGAAGAAATAACTTTAATGAACAAAACGAAATAATCAACACGCCTTCATTGTTGAATTGAAACTTTATTAATAAAGCACGTGTAAGTTATAAACTGATAGGGAACAGTAGACATATGATTCATAATAACTAACAATAACTTGAGCTTTTGAATATAAACGGTACACTTTAAAGACTTTACATTTTTAACTAGGTGTGACTTAGACGACATTAAATCTGTATAATGTCAGTCACTTTGCTAAAATTCCAGTAGATCATCAACCTCTGAATTTCGATCGACGAATGTGACATCTAATGAAGTGTTATCTTCTCATAAGTGAATAAAAATGGACAGGTCTATAGCCATGATGAATATTATTTGACGACGTCAATTCTTGCAATTGTTCTGTATAAAACTCGAGTTGACCAACATTTGTATTGGCTAACAGTCATATAAGAAATCTGTAATATTTGTATTTCTAATCCAAACCACGTTAATGATGAGCCATATCGTCAAAGGAAACTTATTTGCAATCGATAAGTAGTTATGCCGTTTAGAAGTTCAACAAATACTTAATGTTAATTTGTTATGAATACTTCTTGTTCGTTAATTAGAATTAACATGAAAATCACTATTAAATCGTCACATAACAAAAAGATAACGTCGTTAGTTTATAATAAAAGATTTCCTACCCCCATGATTCTATGACTGAAATGACTATCAATAAGTTCTATTCCTTGAAGTTCATTACATTTAAAATGATTTCTTGCTTCTTCCTTTAATGAGAAAACAGGAAATATTATCGATTAATTTTATGAGTAATAAGTGATTCGTTTGTATTCTAAGGTCTATATTATTCTGAATTTACAGGTTTAATAATGCGTAGTATTAAAAGATGTAACACATTCATAAAACTGAGTTAAATTGGCTGATAGATTATTCGTGGTTTGATACCACTGAAAACCGAAGAACATTGAACAACGATGTCTATTTTTTAAGACATTTACTATGATTTGTCAACTTCATTCGATTTTCTACTGCTGATAATAAAGCTTCATACTGGGATGAATCTGTTGTCCAGTGGTTCAAGGCATTTATTAGTATCCAACAAAACTCAATCTTTGACGAATACAAACAGTAAATTTATTTATTATTTTAGTCACAGAAATAGTATCTGAACAACTGCAAACTCCTAGAGTTGTCTAGATCGAAAAGTAATGCTTAGGTTTAATTGACGTTAGTTACTTGCACGTCATCAAATCACTCTGACTTATTATTGAACCTGAACATTACTGTGATTATTTTTATTGGATTAACAATAAGTTTATATGATGCTCACCGGCATCTGTATGCATTGCATTTATTCCTATTGATAAACTAACTAGGAATTACAGCCTTCTGTTTAAAAGATAGTCGAAGGTGTTATTTATTTTCTTGCATACGTTTCCGCCGCCTAATCAAGTTACATTGACAAATGACTGTTTCATAACAACAATTGCTTAAACAATTAGGGTATACAAACGTTAGAATTCATTTAGGCACATGTATAGTCAGTTTCTATTTAGTTGAAATAATGGAGATATACATGTAAATATTTTCAATAATTTATGATTTTTTGATCAAATAAAACAAAATCAACGATATTCATAGAATATTATGAGTTCATTAGAGAGTTTCATTGTCCTCCTCTTCCTCCTCATCATCATCACCATCATCATCGGCGACATCAGCGCGTTAGCAAGCAAGTTTATTTATTTCGAAGTATCTACATAGTTTTGAATTCGAATTAGTTGTTTTTAAGCTGCAGACATAATTAATCAAAGAATGAAAATAAACATAACACCAGAATACAAATTGGAATGAATTTATCACATCTACTGTGTATCGAATATCGACTAGATGGGACGCAATAGAACTATGTAGACACAGGCTACTGACAACATGCTCAAAATAGTATATATATAATAATTAACTTTCTGTACTTCTAATATGGTCACTTTTATATAAACATGTAGCTTGGAGATGAAAGGTGCAAGTGTGTATGTAATTTTGTTTAAGTCATTGAGCACTTTTTAGTGGATGACGGAAACGACTTTATTTATTAAAGCCATTTTACATCTCCATTTAACTGTAGTCGTGAATTTATTACCATGTATTGCCATTCAAGTAGAAATATCATCCATTATAAGTTTCTCAGTAAACGTCATACATTTGTTAACTGTACCTTCTACAGGCGATGATTACGCCCTGATCATATGCACTACTGCATTGTACATTCCTCTGTTAATATTTACATTCAAGGCATGTTTTGAATTATTTAGAAAGCACACTTCCTAAGTGGGTTGCTTGAATTTTGAAGGCATGTTGTATTAATTTTATCTCAAATATATTCGAATTTAATTAGTCAGTAAATCGACTTTCAGTTTGCGTACATCAGACCAACAGTTCATGTGTTGAAAGTTAAATTGTTATGTGAAAATATTTTTCTACATATGGCATATAATTAACTGAACCTACTGCATCTATCATCCAACATTGACAGTTCCTGTAAACGAACATCATACGTGGATTTGGTAAATACAGACTAATAACGAACGTCTCATTCACACAGACTCAATAGTTACCACTTCGAAATCATTTAATGCCAGATCATAATATCTGTTATCACTGTGACTTGGAATTTCATTTCAACTATTTCTACAATCACAACATTTTTAATTGCAAATACAAGATTTTGTAATACATGAATTATATAAACATTTAACTTACAAGCATATTTGGTAATCTGATTATTGTCTTTGAAATATTGAAAGTGCCTTTAGCGGACAACCAACGTAATGTTATATCTTGTACAGGTCTTGAACTTGAAAAAAAATAACAGAATAAAAATTGAAGTTATATTTCTAGTATGTCTTGTTGTGTTACATAATACAACATAAATAACACATTAGGATGATAGGTGATCTTGTTTAACAGATTCATTAGGCATTTAGTACAAGAAATTGATGCTAACTTCATAGTTATAAATAATGTATGTGGAGAATTGAACAACTTTCTCATTTTAGTAGGTGATTAATAAATCGTTCCTATTTACGACCCTACTAGCTGATAAACGTAGGTAGATAAGTCAATTTGAGGTTATCACATATTGTCATTAATGATAACGGCCTAGCACCAAATAAAACTCAACAAATTTCACAGCCCTTTATACTAAAAGTTCATTATATGCCACAGTAACTTGTTCAATTTCTCATAAGGAGAATTTATAGTATATAAAATCGCATTGGGATCCTATTGCATCTGAGGCTTTCAACGAGTACCTGGATTATGATGCTAGACTCAATGAAACAAATGCAACTCTAAAATTTATTCACAATTCTGTACAAACCAACCATATTGGAAATCTTTACGTCGAAATAAAATGCATTAAAATGTCAAAACTCTTGAACGATATTATCTAAATCAAATCGATTAATTTACTATGAACATTAGTGACGTCTGACAAAATGTTCACCAGCGAAACTTTACTACTAAAAATTTACCTTGGGAAATAAAGGCATTTATTATAGACTATGTGTGGATGTGATTGCAAAAGAAGTGTAGAGAATGCGAAGATAATATAATGTAACCACTGGAATATTGAAAACTGGAAAGAATATTTCCAAATGACCCAACCAAGCACATTCATGTTTTTTCCACTATTCTACCAGATAGACTTCAATTAAAAAAAGCCTCATATCTGAATAACAAATTCTCAGACTAAATGAACAAAATTAGTCAGTCAGTCAGTTACAACGTAGAACTTGGTACGTGTGTACATTAGTTCAAGTTTCCGTGCCCTAATTAGCAGATAGAAATGAAATTAAAGGACCAAATCCTAGAGTAGTATAGGTAATAACAAAGTTGGAGAATCAGAGATCAAAGATAAGAGTTTAAAAAATCATGATGAATTCAGAAGCCTAGAATTTGGAGGGGGACAAGGAATGGATGCAGCTGCGCTATGTCGCTTAAGCTCTCTAACCATTTGTTATGATCATCACGCACACCCCAACCAGGTAGTCTGCACTTGTTAACATAGAGTGGCCCAGTTGTCAATGACTTTGATAAACTGGTGCCATTTTTTTGGTTTCGAAGCCCCTAGATTTTTTCCAGCCTAGACCAGACAGCATTGTTCGTCGAGGTAGGCGGTGATTGAGCGTAAGCAACACATTTCCTGACCATTTTAACTGATAAAGATTAACTACTTCGTTAATCGATTTGCCATATTCACCTAGTGCTCTAACCCCACAAATTGTTTGCTCAGTGATCCTAGAAACCTTGAATAATACTTTGAAGATATCTACAGTCGAATACTAGTAACATACGAATATTCTCTTCCCTTAATGGCTATATTTCACACGAATTGGACTGCTACACAGTATACGCATCCTTAGGTCGGTAGGCAGATGTCTCACCGACGCCGCAAGTGACGGAAATTTGTTAAAAGCCAATCGAGCCTTCTGTATACTAGCCGAGATTTTGTTAGACACCAGACCATTAACATTGATAAAACTCCCAAGTTAAGTGTAGCGGTCAACATGATCAACTACTCCGTTTCCTATCACTAATTTTGGTACTAAAGCAAGCCAATCCTGAAGCAGCACTCCAAATTTGGATGAAGATAATCGTATCCTAAATATACTTATATTGATGCCTAAGGTAATCAAAAGATTCTGCATTTTGTCAGCAACTTCATCCAACAGAACCATATCATCTGCATATTCTTAGTTAACAAGTTTATTTCCTGGAAGAAGGTCACTCCCAGAAAATTCAGATGACGAAAATGGTAACTCTAAAAGCAGGTTAATGATGAAATTAAGCGAAATGGGAGAAGTGGATAACCTTGACGAATACCACTTGAGGTAATCAGTTCTAAAAATAGCTCGCTATAATCTCTGATTCAACACGTAGTGTTCAAGTAGAGAGCCTGTATGAGGTTAATGTACTTCATTGGCACACCTTTCAATGATACTCATTGACACAAGACCTCACGACCGAAAGAATTTAATACTGTCCTAAAGTTAATGAGTATAACTATTACTGAACGTCTAAGGGTGTGTCTATGTTCCAGAACCTGCTGGTATGATAATTTGGTCCATAGAACCGCGTTCAAGTCTAAAACCACCTTGATTTTCTCAAGTTTTCTCTTCACGAGCTTTATTTAGACGTCGAAGTATTATTGAAGCCGATATTTTTGACACTATATCCAATAAATGATTCCTCGGTAATTGTCACACAAGAAGTTCTGTTCTTTCTTATAGACTTGTAAGATTAGTGTTAGAGGCCAGTCAGATGTGATTATGTTCAGTTCCCAGATATTATCCAAGATCCCGGTTAATCTCGCTGTCAAAACTGGACCACCATGCTTAAATATCTCAGGAAAGAATTCATCAGGCCCTGATGCTCTTCCACAACTTAGATTCTCTATAGCCTTCTCAACTTTGCTAAAACTTGAAGGACTGGGATAAATATGCTATTCAAATTGCATTAGGGCTAGCCGGCAATCGAGATAAGGCCGAGGGTCAGTCAGCTTGCACCACGAAGTATTATGCCCATCGGTCTAATCTTGTGGATTGACATGAATAGTAGTCCTATCTTTTTCCCAAGACAGTTTCATTTACAGCCGGGTGTCTGATACCCGTTTTCTTGATAAGTCTAAACAGTTGTCTGCTGTCACTTATTGCTGCTGCCTTTTACATCTCTTTAGTTTTTGCCAACTACCACTGATCACAATCATTACGTAAGCTTGTGATTCAGTTCCCTTTGATCCTGAGTGTGTTTACAGGAAGACGGGATAAGCTGTTGTGCATCTATCAGTTCAGTAGATGCAACTGAAATCCACTGAGTTTTCTTAACTTTTTGGTTTCATTTACTAGTAGATATTACTACTGTTTCAACAGCTTTCTGTATTTAATATCAAACCGATTCTGGATGGATACAGTTTATGCAGTTGACTTATTGGTTTTCTAATTGTTCCTGAAATGCATTCTTGACTTTTTTATCATTAAGTTGAACTCTGAGTCGGATCCTTGCCGTGGATCTTTCACGTTCAGTGAGATGCAGACTAATGTGCACTTGTACCAAAGCGTGATCCGAGTCTAAACATGTACTCTAAAATGAGCGATAGTCTTTTATTGAGCCTCGCTAACGGTGGCTGATGGCAATGTGGTATATTTGAGTCCAGCGTTGGGTTGATTGTAGAGGTCGCCATGTCAACTGATGTCATTCCTTACGCTTAAATTTGTTGCTTGCGAAAAACAGGAATTCGCAACAGGTGGTAGACATTTTCTGTTTGTTGAACCTCAATACCGTAGGATCCACCTAGGTGCCTTTCGGTTTCGTCTAGTCTGCCTACTTGGGCATCAAAATCACCAGCCATTATCACTACATCAGTGTGCTTAGCTTTACAAAAGAGGTCTGAAGGCTTTCTGCGAAATTCATTGTTTACTTCATCTGAGCTGCTGTCACTGGGAGTGTAGGTAAAGAAAACAAAGAGACGATGGCATATATCCCTATCTTTCCGAGTTCTTACCGTTCCATTTAGACGGACATCGCACAAGCGACTGTCTATTGAAATCCGGTCAAGGAGAGCCTGTTTAATTTTGAAATTAGTGTTATACCTACACCAGCGAGGCCTCGAGTAGTTGCGGAGACGTCTCCGGAAAGGTGAACCAAATCGGTTCTTTTTTTTCACAAGGTGAGGTCAAGTGAGTGATTGCACTTAGATCCTGTATACGCGTTTCAGAGACACAGCAGACATCGATGCAGCGGGATTCTAGAGTCATAGCTAAAGAGGTTTATCGTCTTATTTGATAAAGGGTTCGAGCACTAAAAACTCAGCTACGTAGTTTAGCGCAAGGTTTGGGAAGATCAGTAATAACATTTCATGAACTCAAAGCATTAGCAGTAGAGGCATGAGGCGATAAATTTATGCAAGAAGGCTTATTCACAAGGACAAGAAAGTTATTAAGTGTTGAGGGTTAATTTTGACGTCGTGGAAGATTAACTTATGTCCTCTTAGAGATATGAGGGTGGTTTTTACTACCTGTTTACGCACACAATGGAAAGATTATACTTCTTGACGTACCTGAAAAGGAAACTGGGTTAGTGTTAGTGACCTGGAAGCGCGATCGCAGAGTCCAAGGGACAACTGTTTGAGGCCAATCACGCACGATCTTGTTATGGGAGATTTTAAAAGTGTTAACTTCTTTCTGTGGAAGGCTTTTCTGCCAGAGACGCAAATTCATCGAGTACGATGTGTGACATTTTTAGGGTCGACCTTTTCTAACCCCTTCCTTTCGTTGAGAAGGCAGTATCGCTGCAGATGATGGCGATTCGAGGGAAACACTTTACTGTTTTCAAACCCTGCTACAGTCAGTAGTGCGACTTTGATCTCAGTCCTTAGGTTTGAAGTGAACCCAGATATATGACCAAGTTGCGCTTGTCGTATAACCAAAGCCACTTCTATCGAATGGACCCCACTCTTACGAATGAGAAATCAGAAAGCAATGAAGGATGGAAGCGAAATTATATTTTATCGTAAACAGAGCTTTAATGGGAAAGCAACGTCTAGGCTGGCAAACTAGAAATGGATGCTACCCACGGTGGTTCGAGTCGTGATCTGGTGAAGATGCGTGACCGCACGCCTTCAACTGGTAGTGTCCGCTAAAACAAACATGGTCAGCATCAATGTCGAGAGCCTATGCAACTATTTGTTATGGGGATTATTTACCTCTACAGGTTGCTGCCTTTAGTCTTATCGCTCTCCGACAAACCTGCTTAGCATGATAGGACCCAGATGAACACGCGCTCCAGCCAATATAACTCGGTCGAGTTATCACGTTAAGTAAGCACGATTATTAAGTCATGGTAGCAGCTACGGTCGGGACAAAGTTAATCAATTAAAAACAAATATATGATTTGTAAACTTGTTCCGATAAACAACAGACTTTCTCTCAATATCGCTTAATTTACTAGTTAAGTTCAAAGGCACGTAAGTCAACAGTTTCTAGCAGCCTAGAAGTTAAAAACATATTTCAAAAAACATACTGACCAAACAATGTTGAAATTCCTTAATAACAACGATAATCTGATGGTAACCACGTCACATAAGGAAGTTAGTGCAGTTCTAAGAAAGTAACATGAATGATAAATGCTGATAAATTGAATTGTTAATCGAATGATCGCACCCAATTTAAGAACCTTAATGAAAATGAAGAAATAGATTTATTGGTAGAACAACAAAAGATTAAGTTCGAGTAGCCACTAAATATTTCAACCAGTATTAAGCTAAACATCTATATACATATGTATACAGAATTTTAACTTTTTGCATTATTGAATTATATTTTTATTAAAAATTATTTCTACGGTTACTTACTTGTTCTGGGATAACCGAAAACCGAGATCTAAATCTGGTAACGCATAATACACCGTAGAATGAAACCCCTAATTGAAAAAAAAAAACAAATTCCATGTTACGTTTATTTTAATACGTTTTCATTGACTTAATTATTTTTACTGTAAATTGACAAAATATTCTCTAGAATAATACAATTTCACGTCTACCATTTACAAACATTTCACCAGTTCTATTAGAATCATTCTATTAGCCATTAATGATTTCGCTTTTAGTTGAGAATCTTAGAGATGATGGATTTTGAATCTGATATTACGAATTGACTTGGATTAATAAATAAGAAGATAGATAACCACCGTTTCGTTTAACAGTGAAACTTATTACCAACACCCGACTACTACCCAAACAAAAGGTCTAGTTCAGAACAACTAGACGTCATGGTGAAAGTCTTATAACACATTAATAAAGCATCTCCATTTCGAGAGAGAAAGTGATTCATAATCCGATTACAGGCATATTCTTTTACAGTTCGAAGATATAAATTTGAATCACATGAAACGAGTTAAACTGAGAGAATAATATAACTAACCAAACACTTAGTTAAAAATGTGGTTTCCCGAAATATGACAAATTACAAATGGCATACCTTATAAACTAACTCAGAAATACATAGATACATACTAACTGATCGATGTCATAATGTTAGGTCGGATCACAAAGAAGCGTAACAAACTTTCAGTACTGTGTTTGAGAACACTATTTCATTTATTCGAAATGTCTGTAATGTAAACATTTTGTTTCTATTATTGTTACGCTCCGCTTGCCCTATCCTTCCGTTTAGCATAATTACTGTTACTATATTGTCTCTTGTTATGGACTACAGTCAATTAGTTGTGTACAAGTTGTTCCTATTCACTACCACTATTTCCCTCGTTCTGTATTCATGTTGATTTTCTAATTGGTTTGTTGTGTGGTCTGATTTTGTGTATATATAAAAGAATGCTTGAAATATAATAGATTCGATTCTGTCTGGCTGATCTATTGGCTCGCGTTCTTCTTATTTTGGCTTGGGACTAAGTGGGGACAGGGCAGGCGCACAATTACCAACTAGGCACTAGCGATTGGCACTCGGCCAACCCCAACCTTCTCTCGTCATAACACATAATGATATTCATTTGACCACACTTGTTCACCTTGTAATAAATATTTTATTTTTACTACTAAATTATTTAAATTTGTTGTTTGTACTCGTTATCGATTGATCTCTCTTGGATACGATTGAAAACCAAGGCAACGTCAAATACCTATTTCACATTAATATGGGATTCCGAAACAGTGAACATCCTAGTAAGAATAGGTATTGCTGTCTGATTTTCATCATTACCCAACAGAAATCAATCTCTGTCCAATACAAGCAACAAATTAAACATCACTCTTTAAGAATATGACCTTTATTCAACTGGTAACACTTATGTTATTTCTCTTCAGTAATTCGGTTGCTGAAGAAGTAGTTTACGCTGAATTATGGACTACCAGAAATCTAATTTATGATTCATATTATTATGTTAGGCATGCGTAACATGGGCAGAATGAACATACTAATTAGTGGAATTCATCATCATAATATTTGTACACAACATAAAATATAGTCATCGATGTTTCACTTTTGTGTCGGTTTCTGAAAAGGATTCAATCAAGACTTACCAATATATGACCGATTTCATGTTTTGTTATCTCCAATAGACCCTGATCATCAGCCTTAAGAAGTTCATCCCCGAATAAACAGTAATTTATTTCACCAATAAAAGGCCTATATTATTATATGTCAATATTGTAAATGAAAATCAATGTCATAAACGACAAACAGAAAAAACAATAATGTTTGATCAACATTAGTAATACTATTGAATAAATGTTATTAAGCTAATCAACAAATTTATCAGATGAGAAGAAATTATTAGACTAATTATTCAGTGTAGACTGAGATTACATACTTACACCGACCGATGCAATCCCCTGATTTATTACAGCTAAAATATCTGTGATATTTAGCTATCATTGATGGATTATTACTAAGTGGAAACTGAAATCAAGTGTGCCTAGCCCATCTAGCTAAAACATTATTGTTGCTAAAGCTGTAACTTTGCTAATAGTCTCATTGATTGTACAATACGTATACCGTTGTTTGACCAAAGGTAATTGGAGGTATGTGGAAGAAAATCCCGATTTATGCTTATTTAACACTCTACCACATGTTAACGAAATATATCTTATTTGATGATGAGTCACTGGAGTAGTAGCTAAATTTCATTTTGTTTAGGGGAAATCGATTAATGTCATCCATCATGAACAAATGTGTTTACATTATTATTCTTTACTCAACTGATACATAAATATTATTCGCAAAGAAATACTTAAGGAACAATACATATAATTTACTTCCCTTCCAGTATCTGGATCTCTTTCACAAAATGTAGCCCAAGCGACGGTTCTTTCACCACATTTTACATACTTGTTGCTCACAATTATCAGCAATTCATTCTGAGCTAATCCTACTCCTTCGGAATAAATTGGCGTATTAATTGCATATTTTCTCTGATAACATGCCTGAGAATATGTTAAGGAAACGTAGATGAACAAAATTACTATTGCATAAATGAGTACGTAATGTGAAATTATTTACTAATTCAAGCATCTTTAAAACGTGTTCAGTAGATATTATTTATAATGAAGTGATGCAAAAATTACTGAATTTCAGTTAGATTTTGCGAATTTTACAGTGTGAATGATTGACCATTATCAGAAAATCAGATTCAGGAGCAGCATGCTTTTCACCCAACACTTGGATTTTAATAACCGTCGTATATTTTTAACCGATGTCCATCAGGTGACATTTCTAAATGTCGTCGTTTTCCGATATGTATATGTGACATTATTTATTACCACTAGTGACTATATATCTCAAAGTCAACTTCGGTAAACTCCAGTTCACACACGGAGTCTAACATTTAGGAATTCATCACAACATTTGAATTCCATAGACTGAAGTCCCTGATAGGATATTGGACACTCACAAGTGAGAAGTCCCATCCCACCATGGAACGGTTTTCCCATCTTAACTAATTTACAGTGATTATCTAACTTAAATCACGTCGTAATATCTAATTTGATAGTTAATTATCTTGATAGGATAGATTACTGACATACTAAAAAAATTGAGATAGATTTATTTACGAATGAATAACCGGAAAAGAGCTATTCGGAACCAGGAAATATCAGATAGCTCTTTCATTTATTATGAAAATTAACACACTTAGCATACACTAAATTAAACTGTATACTCAGATGAAAATTATTCAACTCATGTTTCAACCTTGATGTTCAGCTCGAGTCCTATCGACATAACTATGGAGCCTTACAATTGTTTATCAAAAGGGTTTTAATTTCCTATAAACTAATGAGAATTGTGTGTATTTTGACAGTTTAATCAACGCTGAAAATGCTCATGAAACTTTAGGTATAATAAAATGAGGTGGCTGGGAATTAAGTTCGGAATGCGTATAACAGATAACTTATTCAACCAGTATGAAATGTACATATATTTAAGGATATGAGTCAAACTCTTATGGATAATGTAGTCTGAAGTTGGTCAGCTTCTATTGGTATATTCACATCTTAAACAGATTGTCTAGATTTTAACATTTAGTTAGACATTTATATAGAATTTAAATTGACAAATAAATGATGGAACTTTAGTTTTAGATACTACTTCCAGCTATATCCTAACTTTATTAAGAACTTTCAGTAAAACGTTAGTATCTAGACAACTCGCGAATGATATACATGTACCAAAAGATTATTGCCGATTGTATCCGATAATCACCATATTAGCGTGATTAACAGTCTCATGGAAACAAACAACAATGTCTAGAAAATGTTAAGTCTCAATTAGAAAATCTTAATCAAAATTATATCATGCATAACAACAAAACGTTTTACAATATACAATGACTTACCGACAAGTAATCATCAGGAATCGTTAAATTATAGCACGATTGTTCATTCGAACATTGATCTCTCCGACAGTACGGAATATTTTCGTATGGAGAAGTTTGCATGTCACCATGCTCACATTTCCTAACAACCAGTACGTCAAATAAAATTAAATCTAGCTATTTAGATTAAAAAGAATTTCCAAAATTAAGTAGTATCACTAAAATATGGTTGTGGTTGAGAAGTGGAATCTGAGATTAGCATTTCGTCTCATCCAGTAATCATCAATCAGATTCATCTCCATTCCGGAGTTGATGTTTATACCCGTTTATCATTAAGCTACTGTACATACACAATCACAATTTCGAAAAAGGTATGTACTCATAGTTTGGAAGTGGTTACATTTACATGTTGATGTTGTTATAGACACCGTGTGTATCCTAGATACACTGACAATTCATAAGTGTGATTAAAGCTGAACTGTGGTTAGCAAATAGATACATGAACAGGCATTTCGCCAAACTGATACACCACTAGTAGAATGCAGGTACATCCTTCATGCAACTTCCCAGGAACAGTATGTGTCTACACCAAAATTAATTGGGTGCTGAAAACAATCAAATCAATTCAATGTCATCGTTACGCACTGACGATTTCTACTAAAACGCCACCAAATCATAGTCTTATTTAATCACTGACTCACCGACTCTAGCTTACTATGTATTACGGTTCCATAAACTAAGTTGTTGACAAGCATTACACATTTTAACGGAGATTTTATAATGTGTGATATGACAGCCACTAACATCACTACAGTTATGAACACAAATAGACAATATCAACTAACTTTAGAAAAGCTCTTTAGAGGACTGCCGCTCATTGGGGCGTATACTTAGACTGTGACCAATCTCTAGTAAGAGTACATATTTTGATGTGTTTAAGTGGACCCATAAGGTCACAAATATTAAACGCCCGAGTTGACTTTTCATGAATGGATAAACCAAGAATGTATCCAAAGACGAATTAGCTCAACACCTATTCAATCACGATTAGCAGGTTCATCCCTATTAAGCCTGCAACGGTTTGAAAACAACCATAATTGCACCTACAACACCTACTTCCAACGTAAATACAGTGGTTACGAAAGCCCAATTGATTTCGGAAACATTTACTGAACTGACGGATACTCGACAGCTCATTACTGAAGGTTAGCAGAATAATGAAGAACGACGGCAACTTAAACTTAAACCCTCAAAATGTCTCCGCAAGAGTTGTGAACTGTATTGGGTGACAAAACCAAACACAAATTTAAACGGTTGAGGCAAAAGCCAATACCAGACAACTGTTTCATCTCTTTAAGGAAAAGATTATTAGTAAGACTATTTTGAAAAAATGTGGGTATATGATCCAGTCTTTTTCTAGAAGGTTAGACAGGTGGGCGGAACACTTGCAACAAACCACCGCTTGCTCTCCATTAACCGATTATCCTCAAATTACCTCTCTCAAAAATTGCTACGAATCCTCAACTCTTAGTAAAGTTGAAAAAGGTAAAAGTAACTTAAAGAGAGATACAAAAGTTGATCCCAGATATTTTTAAGAACAGCAGTTCAGTAAAAGCAGGTAGGTTGACTTATATTTTATGAGATATCCTGGACGTAAACGTGATCCCATTTGATTGATGTTGATAGCTGATCTTCCCAGTTCGTTCAAAACAACCGGAATGATTTTATATGACAAGCACAGAGGAATCACTTAGGCTATAACAATGTCTAGAATATTAGACTCTGTGATTAACTGACGATTATTTGATGTTAGTGGGTAGGGATGCATCAACCAGATATATAACCTCCGTCTGACCTTAAACTACAGATATATCTTCCATCACCTTACAATAATAGTATTTCTTAACTCTAAAGCAACTTTGACTCCGCAGATCGAAAGGTTTATGGCAATGTTTATCATTTAATAGCATACTCCTAAAGTCGATATACCTTCTAACTTATGAAAAACATGGGCTTTTCAAATAGAAGATAAGTGTAGTCACGAGGTCTTCTGTAAGAAACCTCTTTGACGCTTCTCCTGTATATTATGGAATAGCAGAATAGTTAATATTGGTGTTGAATACATAAAACTAGCGAAACATAGCAAGTTGGTCGAAGAGGTGGAAAATTTCCACCTACTGATGGCTTTTTTTTTCCTGTTAAATAAAGTTGTTGTGCTATTCATGTAAATATGATTAGTTTCGGCTGGTGTGTTTTGACAACTTAAACCTGTGCCATATTTGCCAGGCTCTAGATTGTTCATAAATGACTGACTAACTGGTTGGATATGCTCATGTTTCTTCATATACCCAATCACTAAAATGATCTAAGTTTCATCAAGATAATATTCGAAACTTGCATCTTTCACAGTTATGGTATAAGACTGATAACTGTGTAAACAGCTATATATGCCATCACAACACACACAAATGCAAACATAGTGATGCAATTTGGTATAGATAATCACTGACAATTTCTTTGAAGTTCCTCTTACCTTCCATGTGATCATACCACACTATCAGATTGATAGAAATGTATGTAAACGTAAATGTATGTCACAACAGATCCATAATAATACATCATGGTATACTTATTCACAATCAGCCAATAAATAAATATTTTAATGAAAATTGTAAAAATATACTACTTTTAAACAAATTGCGCAGATCAACAGTTTATAAAATTTACATTAAGTATTACATAGTTAGAACTAGTTATTAGGCAGCATTAGGGTACTAACACAGACTGTAAAATCACTTACTGCTATACAAATTCAGTCTCAAATTCAAACCGAAAATAAAAATCAATTGATTTTCAGTTAACCATTGAGTCAAGTTATTGAGACTAGTGAACATCAGCCACGATTCAACTGAGAAGTAAGATCACTATTTATTCATAAAGCAATTTCATCAATATCGAAAATGTATAGACCAAATAACGTACAACATTTCATATTTAATTATAAAACAAATTCATGTATCTATTGCAGAATAAATGACTAATTTGATAAAGTATGCTATGCAACCAACTAATTTGTAGCTCGGCAATGTTCATTTAAGAATACTTAGCTTGTCAATGTTGATGATTTGACGTTCACATATGATGATTGCTGAGCATACATATACAATTTAGACACATTAAATGTATAGAATACCTATATAATATCAGTTATAATATTATAGTTATTAGAAAACAACACTTAAACTGAATACTATGGTTAACAATTCTGTGAAGTGAATGATATTGCAAATATCAGAGGATGATAATTTAAAAACCAAGATGTTTGTTTTCAATCCATTAAAATACAACAGATTATTTACCTTTTAGCAAGTAAACTTTCTTGTCTTTTTACAACCACAAGTAACGCTTTCTCCCAATACTTGGAGGCTCTCGTAACTGCTTTCTGTTGGTAGGAATACAAAATATAAAATGTCATTTGATGAATAAAGAAACAACAATCATAAAAACTAGATAATTCATTAAAATGAAAAAAATTTACTTCAGAATAGGCTTGTATCTTCCTGTCGAATCCCAGTGTGAGCATCAACATTGGGATGCAGGTACATCCAGCCGATGAGTCCCAAATAGGACGAAACGCGCCTCCTGGATTCCATTTGCCAGTCACAATCCAACTTAAAGAAAAAATTTACATTTATCACTTGATGCTTAACTTTATTGACGAAGGGTATAACCAATGTTATCCCAATTTATATAGGTTTCATTAATCTGTATTGTCATAGATTTGTTTTAGAAAAGTAATTCACGATATTACTAGTACTTACTCAGCATTTATTTTACACATCGTACAAAATTATCGCGATATTAATTATCAAACAATTTAAGTACATTCACCAAAGTTATTAACACCATGTCGTCATTCATTGTCCTGTGAAACTGTTGAAGATGATCATATGGAAATGCAAGCACCTCAAGTATAACGAATAGGAAAATAGTTGTATAAACTGAACCAGATAAGTGAGGATAACTGCCATGTGTAATCAAGTAACAAATTTATTAATATTGATGGTTATACATGTCTATATATACACCACATATCATTAAGTCTTCTTAATACATTCACTAGTGTGAGGTTACTTGAGAAAAAGTTTATTCTAAAGTGAAGTCATCGCTGTCGTATCGACGGTTTTCAAAATCACACGTAATGTGTGTTTGATTTTGTTTACATATATATATATATATATATATATATATATATATATATATATATATATATACTGATAGATATTAGACATTTTGGTATGATTGTATCTTCATAACATCTAATGTAGTTTAGGTGATAACAAGTTCGTAATGCTACACCAAAGTGATCGTGCAATTTATCACATCATTATCAATTTAAAACCCAAAAACCTCAATACAACATATCTGAACTTCACATACACACATTCATAGTGATTCCCTAACAAGCATTAAATAACTTATAAATTCGTATATTTAGATAACTTATCGAATTAACAATGAACAAATGAATGGTGTCCAAACAAAACACAAATTGATGACATGAATCACATTTGCTTGACGGAATTATACACCTGAATATCTGTAAGAATGAAGTGGATGAAATTCATTTCATCGCTAGTCGAAATGCAAGTGATTATTCAAATCGTAAATCATCAACCTAATATTGGTATCGTCTATGTGAGTGTACTATGAAGAAACCATAATTGTCGACAATCCTAATTGTTAGAAAATTTATTAGAAAACACAGAAATTAGTGGCATCTTCTAAAATTTCTCTACCCTATGAAATGAAGAAGTGGATAGAAAAATAGTTGTAGCATTTGTAAAAGAGAAACTGAGGTTAACTGACATCAGTAATCAAGTGTTTACTTCAGGATCATTAGTTGTCATTTGTATATATATATATATATATATATATATATATATATATATATATATATATATATATTTCATGAACGAATAAACAATTCGCCTATGTAAACATACATAAGAAAAGTAATCATTGTAAAATTGGATTCAAAGTGAAGTCACTGTAGTTGCATCGAGTACTTTTAGAAATAGAAGTGATGTTTATTTCATATTGTACATATATGTAGAAAAAACCCCAACTGGTATTTGACATTTTTAATAAGATCGTGTATTCATTTCTCAATAGCATAAAAAAAAACTTAGTAGATATCAAGTCAGTAGTACTAGATGAAAGTGATAGTGAGATTTATTAGCTCTTTAGAAATTAAACAACCATAAACCTCAGCATAAAACCTCTCAATTTTACATACAAACATTGATAGTAATTGCCTTACAAACAACAATTAGCGTATAAGTTCGTCTATTTAAATAACTCATTAACTAAACGATGAATAAGTGCATAATATTTAATCTAAGTTCTAACAAAACATAAATTAGTTAGATGAACCGCATCCTCATAACTTAATTATACAAATGAGTATCTTTAGGAATTTAGAAGACAACATTGTTTTCAGTAGTATTTGAAATAAATATCATGTAACACCTTAAACCACTAAACTATTGGTGATTTCGTCGTTAAACAAACACAATAAATGGACTTTAATATGTCCTGTATACAGGTTTGGAGTAAACCTACTCGACAATATAATGAGACACCAATAATGACCCATATAATACCAAAAGTTCACTGTTACAAAAGTATAAGTCAACATTCAACCAAATCTTTTCATACGAGAATAATAATAATAATTACCTTGATTTTTGAAGCTATCGTACCAATGTGATTGTCGTACGATAAAATAATTTTCAAAGGTTGAAGACCCAAAGATCGTTTAACTGTTGTCTGAGAATAAATACCATCTCTCTGAAACAGATGAATATTCATCGTTTTTATTGGCAATGTACCGGTTCATTATCTGTAACAATCTTACAAGAATGTTCACATTCGACGAATTTCAGCAGCACAAAGCATAGAGAAATGAAGGAATGGATATACATCATGAATCTCCAAAAACCACTACATTTCATGTTTATATATTACTTAATCAGTGTGAAAATTTCACTAGTATTTTATTCAAGTACTTGTATTTTGAGAAATTTCACATAACCTTATTTAAATTTCTGTTGATGAGATCCACTGTTTTTGATCATGTTAACAGCCAATATTCTCATGAAGGACATCGGAACTCTTGATAAATTAATGAGGTCAAGAAAATAATTAAATAGTTATTATTTATTAATCTTGATTTTCAGTGCATTTAAAACCCCATAGATTATAGCTAGCCTACCAGGCTTATTTAAGCCTGGTATGAAAAATCCGTTATATCTCCTTCAAATGCTCATTGCTTTATGTGGTAATTAGATATTTAGTTAAACCCCTCGTATTTTTAAATTTAAAGTTGCCTAAACACGATTCGCCATTATTTTATGCTTTTTAACAAGCAATGCACGGAGGGTGCACATATGGATGGAAATTGTTAACAGTGACTGGCAACTGTATAATACTATTTTCCATTTTCCCCAAAAAATCAAGCTTTTACACTTTAACAATTGACCATTCGAAATACTTCATGTAATATGACTACTAACAAACATCATTGCATATCACAACAGTTGCTTACCTATACATACTAGTCATTTAACTAATCATTCTATGTGAATACACAACTATATAAACGTCAAGCAATGACTATTATTATTTTAATGTTTCCATGAATCTCATTTAGATACTAAAAGCTCAAACGTTGTAACGAATGAAAATGATAGTCACTGTAAGACTAAAACATAAAAATCTGATGTCAGGCATTTGGTAGCTTTGGATTCACTTAACTTGAGAACGATCGAAATCCCATACTTTTTCCATTGTATCACAAGTGGGAATTATTTTCTCTTTCATATCCAACAGTAGACTGAATATTTTAATGGACTAAGGTGAAAAGTTGTAGCGAGTCGATTGCATTTTAAATATTGCTACATTTGATAAATTTATTTCAAATATACCTCAAACAGCATATCATTTTACCAATCTCTCATTCAGGATTAATCTTATGAGGATTTGTTAGTAGAATGTCTATTGTGTGAGGAGTTAGACGATATTCTATTAAAACATCATCTATTTGGTGGTATAAAAAGTTGCTAAAATGACAGTTATTTAGATAATTTCGTTTGACGTTGCAACAAATGAAAGTGTTAGTTACTGTAGTGGTTACTGTAGAGATTCATGACACATATCTACTCCCACCATTTCCTTATGCCTTGTGTTACTAAAATCGCTTAACTGTGGACATTATTGTAAGTTTGTAGCAGATAACGAACAAGTACATTATCAATATAAACTATGGATAGTGATCTATTTCATTTAATTGGTAATAAAACTGAGATTTGAGTTCAACGCATTTCTAACATGACACCAATCCATGAAGTCGTCACTACTGCTTTTTGACTTTTTGGTTTATAAATACTGTCTGATTTGGATTCACATGGTAACTATGACTAGTGTCTTGAGTCTTTAGATGACAAAGCCAATTATCAGTCACTTTGGTGTGCATGTATCCACTCCTTATCTTTATGTTCTGAAGTTTCAGTTTCACTTTTTACATTCATTCGTTTAATTTGTTTCTGTTGAATTACACTGTGGTGGAAATCTTCTAAATTTGATCTTTTCGTTATATTCTGGTATGAAAACTAGGAACATGTTTTTATGAACCAAGTTCTATTTTGTTAATCATTGACAGACTTTATAATAATAGTAATGCGGTGTCACACACAGTTTTGTTTTGAGGATCTATTTGGACCCATAACCACAACTGGCTAATCTACTTTCGAATATCAAGCAGATTCCTTGATGACTTGCAACCTCATTAATACTGTAGTTAACTTTAACTTAATCGAAGCACTTACTTACGCCCGTAACCCCTCACAGAGGAGGATAGGCCCATCGCCAATATTCTCCCCTGAACCAAATCCTCAGCGATCCTTTCCCCCTGTTTCCAGTTGTTGTTCATCGTTTTAATGTCTGCTTCCAATTCTCAAAGCAGTGTGTTCTTTGGCCTTCCTCTTTTCCATTTTCCAACAGGATTCCAAGGTAGTGCTTGTCGTGTGATACAGTCTGATGATTTCCGTAATGTATATCCTATCAATTTATAACGTCGTTTCCTGATTTCCTCTTCCGCTGGAAGTTGGTTTGTTCTTTTCCATAGTATGCTGTTGCTGGTGGTTTTCAGGCAACGGACATTCAGTATCTTGCCTAGACAGATGTCTATAAATACCTGTACCCTCCTGAGGATGTTTGAAGTAGTTCTCCACATTTCAGTTCCATACAGAAAAACTGTCTTGACGTTTGAATTAAAGAGTACTGACTTTGAGGTTGGTAGACAGTTGTTCGGAGTCAGATATGTTCTTCAACTGTAGGAATGCTGCCCTTGCTATGCCAATCCTTGCTCTTACATCTGCATCGGATCTTCCTTGTTCATAGATGATGCTTCCCAGGTACATGAAAAGGTATCCACTTCTTCCAGAGTTTCTCTATCAAGTCCAATTGAATTGGTTATCCTTGAGTTTTATTTGAGGATCTTGTTCCTTCTCTTAGTTGTATGTTCAGAACTACTAATCCTGAGGTTAGTGCTACGTTGGTTGTCTTGACTTGCATCTGTTGGTATGTATGGGCTAGAAGAGTTAAATCATCTGCAAAGTACAAATCATCACGTAGCATCCTACTTGTCCATTAAATTTGGTGCTTTTCCTTAGATGTGGAGGTTTTCATGATCCAGTCATCCACTAGAAGGAAGAGGAAAGGCGAGAGTAGGCAGCCTTGTATGATACCAGTCCTCACTTGGAATGCATCTGTCAGCTGTCCTCCATGCACGATTTCGCACTGTAGTCCGTCGTATGAATTCCAGATGATGTTGACAAGTTTTTTTGGTACGCCATAGTGTCGAAGAAGTTTCCATAGTGTTCCCCTGTCGACACTATCAAACGCCTTCTCATAGTCAATGAAGTTGATGTACAGTGACGAATTGCATTCAATTGATTGTTCAACGATGATACGTAGTGTTGCGATTCGGTCCGTGCATGACTAATCCTTACGGAAACCAGCCTCTTGATCTCAAAGTTAAGCATTCACTGAATCTTTCATTTTGTTCAACAACACTCTGTTGAAGATTTTTTCTGGTACTGACAATAGTGTGATCTCTCTACAGTCCTCACATTTGCTCAAATCTCCTTTCCTTGTTATCTTGATAAGGTGTCTTTCATTCCAGTCTCCTGGCGCTTGTTCATCCCAACATATCCTCCTGAATAAAACGTGAAGCATCCCTGCCCTTATGTCTATGTCTGACTTGAGTAATTCAGCCGGTATACTGTCAAGCCCTCCTGCATTTCAACTTTTGACTTGTCCGATGGCCTTCTTGATTTCTTCCATCCTTGGTGGAGTGACATCTACCGGAAGATATGTATATCCTGCTTTGATGTCCTATGTGAGGCAGTTACTCATCTGTGGCAGTAGATAGGGTCGCGCAAACATATCATGGATTGACTGGATTAAAAGTATCAACCGTTGAGAGTTGGCTCGCTGATCTAAGATCGGTGCGTTCGCCACGAGGCTTGTGGTCCCGGGTTTAATTCCTAGAAGGTACGTAGATGCGCACTACTGAAGAGTCAATACTAGGAAAAAACCGCTGTCTAGTGTTTCCAGGTGATCATTGGTTGTCTAATTTAGACCAATTCATAATACTGAGCTGAAGTTCAACTATTGTTGATTAAGTGTAACTAGGGCCTTCTGACTCATTTGAAAAGCAAAAAACAACTTATACTCAGAAATAAAAGTGCGCGAGGTAAGAACAGTGGGAATGTTATATTACCTCATAAATGTGAGAAAAACTGAAACTTATTATTTTGAAATGAGTTGAGATCAGTAACCATTCAGGGTGAGAAAGTTGTTCAAAATTATGAATTTCTCTGTAAAGGTTTACTCAGGTAACCGGAAAGTGTAATTTTAAAAGCGAAGAAAATAATTGAGGTCATGTGAAATCTCTCAATACTTTATGCATGTTTACACACCAACCTCCATATATAAGTGATGATAGATCAGTTAAAAAGTAGTTAATTTCAATATTTACAAAAGGGCATCACTGTGCACGTTTCTTTGTGTATTGAGCTACTGAGTTTAATTCTCTCTGATTATGCTGATAGAATCATCCAAGAAGGAAAACCAGTAAGTAATGAGTGCGGATGTCGAACCATAACCCATTTCAAGGATATCGTATTTATCTTTAGACTGTCTATGAAAGACGGCTGGTTAGAACAAAGTGATATGACGAAAATGTTATAAAGTAGAAGATATTTGCAAAAAATTAAGGTTTGTTTGTTTGTGTTTTGATGCGTGAATGACTAATCAACTACGACATCCATTCTAATAGTTAATACTAACTAGATACTGTTAAGCACTAACACCTAATGGCTAGATGGTAGGTTAATTAAAAATAAACTTGATGAACCATACGTATTCGTACGACTGGTGCTTAGTTAATATGAATGGCATGATTTACGCTGGAATCTTATTATCATAAGTGAATACTAATTACCGAAGTAAACCCAATCAACCCAACATTTTTAAGTAAGGATGAACCTAATATAAGCAAAACAAAAATCTTTAACTCAAATTTTGTGTGGGTACAGACAAAAACGTAGAACCTGCGATATTTTCACATGTCTATGGTAAACAGTTAAACTGTTACCTTGATTTTCGTACTCGAAGAAATATGTCCCAAAATTGACACAGTGTGATGAAGCAGACACAATTGAGCATGATGAATCAGGGGTAAAATGTGTTCATTTATTGAAAACACTACAGATGTCACAAGATAACAGAAAGATTGGCTAACTAGTTGTCTCCATCTTCAATGAGAAGAATCCGTGCGTTATATCGATTTCTGTAAGTAAGTGAAAACAGGCTGTAAATTGGTGATTCGTTTAATTAAGCCTACATAATGTATATCATGATCTTCAAGCACGTATACGAGACAGTGAAATATTAAAAATACAGTCACTTATAATGAGGAGGACCATCTTAAAAAAGTCCCACTACTAGTTATCGATTATTCTGTGTGACTAAAACATTATGAAATACGTTTTATTTCAGATGCGATCCACATTTTAAAAAAATGTTAATAATGGACAACTATTATAAATTGCGTAGGTATTGTCAATGTTTGTGTAATTAATATTTTACATTAATTTGGTTTTTGTGATCTGTAGTAATGTCCAGACCTGCAAATATGTTTTGGTGCGAAATGTATTCAGCATTTACCACGTGTTTTGATGTCTTTATTAATGTGCTTTGGCATTAACAATTAACAGGATGAAATAAATCTATATCTACAACTACATTAATACTCATCGTTGATTTACGAAAAGAATATTTCGTTCGTTTAATGTGTTAATCACTTGTATTACAGCAACCTTTGTTAGTTATCCAATAATTGCACTAATTATGGTGAAAACGAAGTAACAGAATACATTTAGCTATATATTCACCTGACCTAGTCCATAGTTTGGCAAATACTGCATTTTATTTTTGATGCATTAGTTAGTTACTACACTAACAAGTATATAATTCTAAACCTGATTCAATTCAATTAAATATAATAACAAACGCGTTGAAACGTAGTCTGCATAACTGGTGGGTTTCGTTTAGATGACCATGCCGGAGCACAAAGTATACACATAATGAATACAGTTGACGTCGGGCGACAACATACATTTATAAAAATATTGGAATTTATTGGCTACTGACAAAATTGACTTATGACAACAAATATTCTTTCTGTTAAAAAGTCTACATTTGAGTACATTCGATTAGGTTAGTACCAGTGTCACCTTTATTTGCATAAAGTTGATCTGTTTGAGTTTGATTATTTGTGATCAAACATCAAAAACGATGCAACAATCCGGTTTAAGTACCATAAACATCAACTGGAAATCGACAAATGAAAATTCTAAACACATTTTGATAACCTGTAACGACTGCGCGATAAAACCGGCTTGCCTCGAACTAGCAATGCTCACCAATAAGGCCTGCAGTAAGATCTTTGACCCAGTAAAACATAACTAAAGACATGAATGTAGGTGACATGTGCCAACAAAAACATACATAAGAACCTAATTGCGAGCAAGAATTTAACAACCGTTATAATAAAAGAGCAAATGAATAAAAATTAGATTTGTTAGAGAGATAGAGAACAATGAATTAACACTAAATACAAACTAATGAGAATTACTTTGTGCAAAAAAGCGGAGAGATTTTCACACAAACAAAACGATTTCACAACTCTTCTTGAATCGCGTGATACGACAAGTACGTATAACAAATTATCATTTACTTATATATAAACATTAACTACTTGTTTAAGTTCTATGTAAATATGTATTCGGTATATGATCAAGTTACATCTATCGTATAACCAGAGTAACTTCTAACGATTGAATCCACATTCACGAATAAGAAGAAATTAGAAGGCAATGAAAGATGAAAGAGAAGTTATATTTGATTATAAGTAGAGCGTCAATCGAATAGCAACGTCTAGGCTGACTAACTAGATAGAGAAATGCTTCCCACGTTGTGTGGTGTCGTGATCTGGTAGTGATATGTGACCGAGTGCCTTCGACTAGTCGTTTCTGCTAAAACAAACATGGTAAGCATCAATGTCGAAAGCCTATGCACCTACTTTTTTAGGGGATTATTTACCGCTATAGCTCACTCCCCCCCTCCTAATGGGTTCATGGAAACCCTGCGACGTACGTGCCAAAGGATGAAACCCAGTGTGTTAGACATTGATAAAAATTTGTTTGATAGCTTGCGATGTTATGCAGCTACTGGACGTCAGTGTTCTCATAAGGGTGTTGTTGCATAAAAAATTTTTACGAAATACATTATTTTTCTTCACTCATTTACTGTTAGCTTCCGAACAATCTTTAAATTCAAGAAAAAAGAAAAAATTTAATTATGTGCATTTCTGAAAACTTTTAAAAAAATCAATATGTATAATATTCTTTCCACTGCTCTGGAAATTGTACATTTTTACCAAAACGTGTAGCTCTCGGCGTTATGGAGCTCTTCGAATTTTCCTCTTGCTTGTTGATGGGTTAGGGCGTGATGACTTCATTCATGTTAAGTTTCGAGGGTTTTGTGGCGAGTTCGCCAATAAAATGATTCGCTTTCTAGGTAGGTTGTTTTGAGGCGGTCAATGCATACGTTTTTGTCGTGGCTGTTTTTGTCAATAATATAGTACTTTGATTCTTGCTTCAAGACCTTGTATGGCCCTTCATAAGTTGCGTCGACAGGTCGGCATAAAGCATCACGACGTACAAATACGTGTGTACTATGTTTTAAGGCTGGTCGAATTAAAGCGTCTGTCGATTGTTGTCGGGTTCGGACTGGCCTAACTAAACGCATAGCATTTTAAGCCAGTCCACGTAAGCATTGAGATCTAGGTTTACCGAGGTGGGGTGGTTTCCATGAACTCACCTGATAGTCGATGTGTCATTCCATAGACTAATTCGACAACGTTGCACCCAACATATTCTTTCACAGTGCTGCGAATACCGAGTAAGACTAGTGGTGAGGCGTCGACTCACTGCGGATTGTTTGTAGATAAAAGTGATGCTTTCGTCTGTCGATGAAAGTTTTCGGCTAAACCGTTGGATTGTGGATGGTGAGCAGTTGTTTTTTGAAGCTCATAGTTCCAAGGAAATTGGTCAGAGATTGGAACAACCAGATTCAAACTGACATCCGCGGTCTATCGTTATTGTTGATAAACAACCAGTGTTTGCTATTCATCGTTCACTGGTGATGTTTATGTATGGAATCACTTCTGGCCAGCATGTGAATTGGTCCATGCATGTCAGAAGATAAGAGAATCTGTTTGATTATGGAATAGTCCTGTCAGATCGAAATGGAGGTCGTTGAATCGAGCGTTAGGGGTCGGGAAAGTGACAAAATGGCATTTTTCATGCTGAATCGCCTTATTTTTTGACAGACCACACAGCAGCGTGCCCATTTTTTGATGCCCTTAGTAGAACCTCTGAGTTATCAGATAAGTCGTAGCACGAACTTCAGGATGAGAAAGGTTGTGGAATGTGTCGAAAATGATTCTTCGATGACTCTTGGGGACAACTGGACAGGCTATGCCTGTAGAAGAATCACAGATTTAAGTGTTTTTAACTTATCCACTTATTTTTGTTTAAAGATTGAGCGTTGTTGTGGATAACTTGTGATACCGGTCATTGTTTTGATTTCGAAGTCAAACTAGTTTAACAAGGTCGATTCTTTGGATACTATTAAGAGGGAATGATTCGCGACATGGTGTAGGTAAATGCGTTGTCAACTCCAGAAATATGTTATATATCAGTAGAAATTTGGGAAATGTAGTCTAAATGACGCGACTCTCCTGGAGAATGCTTATCTGAAGATGACATCTTAGAAAACATCAATGGTTTATGATCAGTAAGTACTGTGAAATCCCGGCCGTCTAAGGGGTGTGAAAAATGTAGCACAGCACATGGCTAGCAATTCATGTTCAAAGAGCTGGATCCCGATTCAATATCGTTTAATCGTCTTGAGAAGAATGCCAAAGGTTGCCAAGATTGATCAATCCATCGTTGTAAAACTGCGTCAATCGCTGAGTCAGATGTGTCAACCGTGATGCTGACGGAAACTGCAGTATTGTGACGTGCCAGCATTATCGTATTGGTTATTTTTTAGCTTCAGTGAAGGCTTCCTTTGACTCTGCATCCATTTAGATTAGCTTTTTATTCCTACGAAGCTGATCCGTTAGTGGTTTTCTGAAAGATGCACAATGGGGTTTAAAATCGTCTGTAAAGCTTGCCAATCCATTGAAACCTGGTAACTATCTAATGATGGTTGGTTTCAGATAGTCCAGAATTGCCGCCACCCTGTGTTTTTGAGGTTGTATACCATTAGCAACAATAGTAGACCGCAGAAAGTCCAACAAGGTTGTTCTAATTTGACATTTCTGAATATTTACCGTAAGTCCATATTGTCGCAGTCTTCCAAAAGTTGTGTCCAGATGTCTCATGTGTGTTTCCTCATCTAGGCTTCCTATCACGCAGTTATTGACGTATGCATGGACATAGTCAAGCCCGCAGAACATGTCATCTATGGAACGCTGAAATATTGTGCTTCATTTCTCAAACCGAAGGGCATTCGGAGGAATTCCTCAAAGCCGCATTGGGTTACGATAATGGTTTTGGGTATGTTATTATCGATCATCGGAATTCCATTGTACGCCATTACTTGGTCGGTTTTTGAAAATACTATCATTTCCTTCAAGGTGGCCTTTAGGTCGTGAATGTGTGGTAAAGGGTAATTGTCAAGCGTAGTTTGAGAGTTAAGGTGTTGGTAATATCTGGTAGGACACCAATTATTGCTATCTTTTGTTGGGGCAATATGTAGTGGAGGTGATTATGGGCTACCGTATTGGCGGATTATTCCTAGGTCCACCATATGATCGAATTCACTTTTAGCAATCCTGAAGTTTTCTGGCGTTAGTCGGTGTGCTTTCGAGAACACCGGTTGACTTGTAGCCATGATGTGATGTGTAACACTGCTGGTTACATATGATAATCTCGACGTTGACTTATTCAGATCTGGATACCTGTCAAGCACTGGCTGGAAATAAAGGTTAATTAAATGTTTAAAACGAAGAGGACGAGGGCTGCAACATGGAGCAGTGGTTACACGAACGTACAGCTTCTTTTTGCAATCAACTAACTTCATTTTACTAAGGTACACAAGTAAGTAGTGGTGTTTCAGTAAATCTTTGCCTATGATAGCATTTTCACATCGGCATTAGCGAAAATTGAATGTATGGTTTTCGTTGACTCGCGTTTACGTAGACGTATCTTTTGCCATACGTGGCTATTTTTTGCCCGTTGGCTGCTTGTAGATCATATAAAGCTTCATGTTGGTGATCAAATGAAGTTCCAGGAAGGGCTCTGACTTCTGCGCTGATATCGACGCGATGACAAACCTCCCCTATCACATCAGTGATAAATAACAAGCGGCTATTACCACAGGCTACGGTTGCCCCTAACGCGTGTCAGCGGATAGTTTCCCGATGTATCAACGGTGGGTTTGTGGCTAGGGACATAGCACTGATCTCTACACTTCTTCTAAGCTTCGCTAAAAGTTTTGTGGTACTAACACCAATGTGAGTTTTACCTTCGTTGAAGTCAAAATAGGAATCTTCTCTGTAAGGAACTTCGTTGTCGAGAACCACTTGGTTTATGTCATTTCTGTTAATAAAGGAAACGAGGAAGAGTAACGGCTAATTTGTCTCTTTGTTTTCAGTTACAGGAGGTTTTTCTGTAACGGAATAAGCTTTACTGTGGCGAGTCAAGGTGATCTTCGAAATTCTATCAGCAGATGAATGCAGTTCATCTACCGGATGGGGATTATTTACGCTACACATCAATAAGTCACTGCTCAAAATCAACCTATATAGATTACACCACTACGAAAGAATACTCCCATATGTGTACTATGGTGGCGCCCTTATCTAAGTTCGAACTATTGTTGAAGGGGAGACGATCAATGACTCTATCAAAATCCTTGTATGCAGATAAACCTATATCATTCTGATCATGCATGTAAGCAATTATATTTGTAGCAACTTCATTTGATTAGTTAAGAGTTGACTTCATAACTTATGAATACGCTGAAACAATAAAGCTTAAGTATTTACTTGCTTCCTTATTCTTTATAGGGATTATATATTTCCTATTATCTTACATTGCATGTTGAGAGGCATTGTGTTTGAATGACTAACATCCTGCTTCACTGTCTCCTCCCCACGATACAAAATAAAGACCTATTACCAAAGATTATTGTTTCTTCTGTTAAATAGAATAGGACGTACCTAAACGCTAAATATTCACATGTACAAAATCCACTTAAGAATAAGTCTACTATTGTTGTTATTATTATACTTAACTACTATAGTCTTGAAATTTACACTGAACCGCTTACAAAATTTAGCAAGCGTTTGATACAGTCTTAAAACTTTATCTACTAAAATTTATTGGATGCCTTAAGTATCAAATAGGTCACGCTTATAAAATCATTGTGTACCTGTTTAAGGAATAAATCATAAACCTGTGTATCGACCGAAGACAACATAGCGGCTGGAGCACTGAAGTCAGATGTAGAAACAACTACAAAAATACACCACATTCTTTTCAGGAAAATTTGAGAGGATGAAAACGTGCCAACAGACTGGGAAGAAGGGTGCCTCATCAAGATATCAGTAAAAGAAAATCTTAGCAATTACGAGGACTACAGAGGAATTACTCTTTTTCAGTACCAGGACAGTTTTCAACAGAGTGTTATTAAACCGAATAAGAGATCCAGTCGACACCTAACTCCGAGATCAACAGGTTGGAATCATTAGGGATCGGTCGTGTACTGACCAAATCGCGACATCACTGTTCACTAATAAACAATAAGTTGTACAGCTTTCAACACGTTGCATCGATTTCCCAGACTTAGGAAAAGCATTCGATAGCGAGGACAGGAGGAAATTATGAGGTACCCAAGAGGATAGTGAGCATCATACGGAATTGTTATGACGAAGCACACTGTAAAATCATGCATGAAAATCAGCTCACAGATTCATTCGAAGTATAAACCGGTGTCTAACAAGGCTGCCTACTCACGACCTTCCTCCTTCTTCTGGTGGTTGACCGGATCATGAAAACTGCTAAATTTTAAGGCAATCTCAAAATACGGTGGATAACATGGATGCGACTAGACAACTTGAATTTTAAAGATGATATAACTAGCTCTTCTAACCCACTTACAGTAACAATTACAGTTAAGGACAAGAAGTGTAGCAGCGGCCTCTGTAGCAATAGCCCTCAACATGAACAAAAACAGAAGAATCACCCCAAGATACAAAACAACGAGCACCATCCCAATCACACTAGAGAGAGAAACTCTGGAAGGTGTAGAAACGATTACACATCTGGACAGTATCATCGATAAACAAGAAGGGTCTGATCTGATGTAGATGTGAAGGCAAGGACTGGCAAGGTAAGGGCAGTATTTCTACAACTGAAAAACATATGGAATTCAAACCACTTGTGAGATAACATTCAAATCAAAAATTTTAATACAAATGTGCAGACAGTTCTGATGTATTGAGCCGAAACTTATTCAGAAAACTACGAAAAACATCGTGCGAAAGATACAAGTATTTATAAACAGCTGTTTTTGCGAAATCCTTAAGAACCGTTGGCCAGATACCATCAACTTAGAATCTTGAAGTCTAATGGAAAAGAAAAAGATCAAACAATACATTGCGTTGGGCATTGAAAGCAGAAATGATGAGAATGAACAGCACTTAGAAATTAACTGGAAAGTTATGCTCAGTTTAGAGTCGGCAAGAGAATACTGGTCAGCGGCCTATGTTCTACAAGGGATGACAGATATTGATTGTGTATCGACTTAGTATAAATCATCTCACTTAGGATTAAAACAATTAAGTTTTTCACTCATGATCCGATCACAGAAAATTGTCACTGGTATCACGGCAACATTACTGTTATAACCAAGAACAAAGTAGCTTCAAACGCTTTTCTAATCAAGCACATGTTAGGTGTGTGCAAAACTCATAGAACAAACATTTGCAGTCAACACATTGCATGCTGCCATCAAGTTAGTATCGACGCCCCAGGCGTTTGAAATAATCTTTTCTGCGAAATTCATTCACCATTTCAGAGTTATTGGTGCGAAAACTTAGCGGGAGAAAATTCGACTAACGAAGAGACCACAAAATTGAATGACAAAGTAGAGTAATTAATTGATGCACAAACACTAGAAAAGGGATATAAAAAAATAACTCAAACATCAAAATGAAAAAACTCAGATATACTGCTGGTAATTTATGGAACCGTCTATGCTTACAGAAGCGCAAAATAAAAACGACGAAAAACAGAGCATTAAGAAAATGCGTACTAATGAAAGCCGTTTAAAATATACTATACTTAGTGCCTTGGCTGAAGTTAATTTAATTAAATCAAAAATTAGTTTAGACATATTTTGGTCAATCAAGATAAAATATATGCTCAACGACGAAAAAATACCACAGTACTTTTTAATTTGCGCAGTTTGAAATCTATGTATCAGTATGGATTGTAAGCACATTTTCTTCCCAGTGAGGATGGTCAAGTCCTGAAATTCCCTACTAGACAAAGTGATCCGACCCAGTCCTCTTAAAAGAAGCTTTATCCATTCTCCATAACTAAAAGCAAAATCACCTGAAACCAACCTTTACTTTTTTTTCGCCACATATTTTATTTACGTAGATTCATGCCGAACGAAATTAGATTTCCATTTTTAATAACAGTAGAGACCTGTTGAGCAAAACCACTTTTGTTACTGTCTACAACTATTCTAAATCATTTATGTTTAGACACACCAGACTAACTGGCCAAAGGTCGGCGGGTCATCCAAACAAAATGTCCCTAGTTGAAAAGTTCAACACTCTGAGACTTATAATACGTCAAAATGGTGGAATTAAAGGATCATTTTTAACTTTATTTAGGTAAAATTTAAATTTTCAACATTTATTTGTAGAACTGACGATCTGAAATGGGGTAATTTGGTTGGTACTGACAAATTTGGAAATAAATACTATGAAAATAACAAGTATTTCGTGGGTAAGCTTCACTCACAAGTTAATGTCAGGGAGAAACCGTTGGGTTGTGTATTCCAATAGATTTGGTTGGGACTACGAGGGATCTCAAGTTCCACCAGAATGGTTTGTTCTCGTTTTTTGATTTTATGGAAATACAGGCATCGTTGGTTGCACTATATAACCGATAAAACTCCTTTGTCTGATCCACCAACCGTTTACAAATGGTCCGCGGAACACTCGGAAAACTTGACTTTACAAGCGGACAAAAAGTATATACCTTACTCAACTACTCGTCCGAAAGTTGAAGCGTGGCAGCCACCGAAATGATCCAAATTTTTAATCAGACTTTTTAGTTTGCATGAGCACCAGATTGTAGTATGATTTTGAGGCTATCCAAACTATTGTAAATCCACTTGTTAACTGTAGTCATTTATCATCGTTATTAATAACCAATTGTTTTGAACTTCATTAGCTTTAATGAATGCCTCCTAGTATATCAGTCTTGTATATAAGTTAATTTTGCACTGTTTCACTGGACGATAAAAGTCCTCCTCTATCATTTCACTGGTTGCGGTGTGTTAGACTGTATGGGGACAGTCTGATGGACTTCATTTTACATCACCAAATAAGTTCTTTAATCTCATATAATCCTTTTAGTAACTCAGATTATTTCAGTTCAAGTCCATGGTAAAGTACACTTTTATATACTTGGCTCTGAAGGCGAGTAATGATAATTGGCTAACTGAATCGATATGAAAAAGTAGAGATTTACACGTTTAATTTTTAAAATACGAGTTATTTAGCCATTTAGTTTTGTACAACATACGAATAGGCGCATATGTACCACACCTCATTAGCACAGCAATATGGAAATCAAAGTATTGTAACCAAGAGTTATATCAGTTGTAATAAGAAATTGTGCACATGTAGAATGTTATACAGAGAATAAGAATTAGTATAGGCGTAAAGTAAATGCAAGCATGCAACTTAATTGAAGTTAAGAAAGATGAAGGCACTTGTACCACCGTTACTGATTTTGAGCCATATCACCCAGAGTCTGAACCTACCAACACGGCTCAGGTCAACAGTCGGTAGCTTCATGAACTGATACCACGTTTCAGTTTGTTAGCCCCTAGCTTTCTTCCGGTCTTCAACGTCAGTTAACGTAGCACATCGAGGTAGGCAATGTTTAGGCTTGCGTAATACATGACTCAGTCTATTGATCTACCACATTTACCTAATAGTGCGTCTAACTTCATTGTCACTTGGCTGATGACCTCAATAAACGCGTGCGGTGTTTCAAAGACGTCTTGTGAATAAGCGACGACCTATGACTATCATCTACCCCTCCCCTAATTTCAGGCACAACTAAAAAACCAATTAGTCAACTGCGTAAACTGTACTCATCCTGAGTTAGCTTGGAATGATATCCAAAGCTGTTGAAAGAGCAGTAATATATACTAATAAACTAAACCAAAAGGTTAAGAAAACTCTGGATTTTAGCTGCATCTACTGAACTGATAGATGCTCAGCAACACATCCCGTCTGGTTATGAACATGATAAGGAACGAAGACAACTTAAACACAAGCCGGTTAAAAGCTTACGCAATGATCGTGAGCAGTGGTGGGTGGCGAAAGCTAAAGAGGTGGAAAAGGCAGCGGCAATAGGTAACAGTAGACAACTGTTCAGACTTATCAAGGAAACGGGTATCAGAAACCCGACTGTAAGTTAAACTATTTCAGAAAAAGATGGTTCCACTATTCACTGTCAATCCAGAAGATTAGGCCGGTGGGCAGAACACTTTAGGGAACAGTTCAACTGGCCCACGGCGTTATCCCTGTTGCCCACCATCCCCAAACAATCTGAATGGCAAATTAATACTGGTCCCCCAAGTCTCAGGGAGGTTGAGAAGGCTACGGGAAACTTAAAGCAAGGGAGAGCAGCAGGACCTAATGAATTAACCCCTGAGATATTTAAGGACGTTTGTCCAGCTGTAGCAGCGAAGTTGACTGAGATCTTGGCTAGAATTCGGGAATTGGACGTAACCCCATCTAACTGGTCTCGAACACTAATCATTCCGGTCTATAAGAAAGAATAGAAATCCTCGTGTGACTGTTACCGTGGAATCAGTTTAACAAACATATTGTTCTAAAATAATAATAATACTTCAACGTGTAACTAAAGCTCGTGAAGAACAAACTCGAGAAAACCAAGGTTGTTTCAGACCCGGATGTGGTTGTATAGACCAAATATTCACACTTAAGCAGGTTCTGGAACATAGGCACACTTTCAAATGCCCAACAATAGCTGTATTTCTTGACTTTAAGGCGTCGTTTGATTCTATCGATCGTAAAGTTATGTGGCAATGCCTATCACTGAAAGGCGTACTAGAGTAGTACATTAACCTTATACAAGCTCTCTACTCGAACACCACATGTCGTGTTAGAGCTTATGGCAGATTGTCGTCGGAATTGATCACTTCTAGTGGTGTCCATCAAGGTTGTCCGCTTTCCCCATTATTATTTAATTTCATCATGGACATACTTTTAGAGTTAACATTATCATCGTCTGATTTCTCTGGGGTTGACCTCCTTCCAGGAGATTAGCTTACTGACTTGCAGATGATATAGTTCTATTAGGTGAAGATGCTGATAAAATGCAGAATCTTTTGACCACCTTAAACATGAATGTAAGCATGTTTGGGATGCGATTCTCCCCATCCAAATGCAAAATGCTGCTTCAGGACTGACTTAATTCGGCACCGAAGTTAGTGACAGGGAATAAAATAATTGAATGTGTTAACGTCCTCACTTATCTTGGGAGCCTCATTAGTCCTGACGGTCGAGTGTCTGATGAAATCTCGGCTCGTATACATAAGGCCCGACTAGCTTATGCCTATTCGCGTCACTTGTGGCGTAGGCGAGACATTTGTTTACTGACGAAAGGATGCGTTTACTGCGCAGCAGTTAGATCCGTTTCAATTCATGGATGTGAAACATGGCAATTAAGGATAGAGGATATTCGTAGGCTCCTAGTATTTGATCATAGATATCTCCGAAACATTGCTCGTGTTATCTGGGACCACCGAGTAAGCAATGCGTCGGTTAGGAATAGAGTACTAGGTAAATACGGTAAGTCTATTGATGAAGTAATGAGTCTTCACCAGCTGAGGTGGTTAGGACAAGTGTTACGTATGCCTGACCACCGTCTACCTCGACGAGCAATGTTGTCTGTTGTGGGAGTAGGCTGGAAGAAAGCTAGGGGTGGCCAAACGATAACATGGCACCAATCCATGGAGTCATTGACAATTGGGCTGAGCCATGTTAATAGATGCAGACTACCTGGTTGGGATCTACGTGATGATCGTATCAAATGGTTAGAGACTTTAGGTGATATGGCTCAAAATCATTGGCAATGGCGCAGGTGTATTCACTCCTTGTCTTCGTCTAAATTCTAGTTTTTGAGCATCTTATAATTTTCTCTTTACTGAATCACTTTTTTACTTCAAATCTCAACTCCAATCTCTATGCCTTTCCATTAGTACTTACTCTATTACTACCTCCCTTACTCTGGGATTTGGTCCGACAATTTAATTTCTATCTGCTGATTTAGGCATGGCAACTTGAACTGATGTACGCATGTACCAAGTTCTACGTTGTAACTGACTGACTGACTCCTATTGGCCATGTTTCGCTCACATACAGTAGTAGACATTACTCCCATTTATAGCTGTATATTCAAACACTATTGTTCGGTTTGACTAATTGTTTAATGTTTCTGTCGATCACTATATTCCATTTTGGTCGTTAAAGTAATTAGTTAAGACGTCTATTTCTCAATCCTATTTCTATCCTAATAATCTTATATGTTCTTTAGATATTACACAGCACATAACGTGTATTCAAAAAACATACTTGAGACTTATTGTGTATTTAAACACTTTGGGCGACAAAGTTACATCAAACTCTGTGGTTTTCGTCACAGATGATAATAGCTAGCTTGTTTTCTTTACTTTGACGACCCGATTCCGTTATAAAGAGTTTTCAAAGTTGTACGTTAGTTTCTGCTAAATTACAAAATACTTTGTCATTCCTTTTATTAATAATGTTTGTAGACTCCTTTTACGTGCTCCCAATAGCATGTTTCACTTGTAAATAAGAAGGAAAATAATTTCCTTTTAAATAACAATTGACAATGGTTTCTTCCACGTGCATCAGTTTTACGAACTTGATTATCATAAATTACACCAACTTATTGTGTTTGATTTTTGTTATCAGGATGCCGTCTTGATTAAAGCATGCTTGAAACAATGTACGATAATTAATCCATTTTCGACTAATCGGCGCTAACAAAAATCCTAGAAAGTGATGGAAGGTTTTCTTGTGAATTGTGTATAAACTCTAATGTGCTTGTTTGCTTTAAATCCTTCTGTTCTTATTTTGAGACATATTTTTTTACTTGACTGAGTCTTATTCTTACTGACAATCAAATCGTTAAATTATCGTGTCGTAGAATATTACACATGAGTAGAACGCAGTAACCACAGACACTTATTGATGAGTCTGTATAAGGTGTTCACTGCTAGCATAGATTAAATATTGGTTAGTACCGAAGGATATGTATCAGTGGATTATCAGTACGCTCTCATGTAAATATAATCTCTTCAGGTCAGTTAGGATATACTGAAGATCGTACTGTGGCTTTATTTGTCGTGTAATTCACTGAGTAAGATATGCTTTCTCTTAGTGTTTTTACACATTGTCGCACTTATCTGTATTAACGATTTCGTATAGTTTCTATCGGCCCAATTATTGATTCCATCGTTACGAATAAAGTAAATTCGTTTGAAATAACGGATATTTAAGATACTTATCACAATATTGGTTAGAATAATAACTAAGGAAATTGGTACCAACTATAATTGGAGTAGATAAGCACAACATTATTTACTACCCATTAATCAGTTATCATTTTACGATGTATAATGTGATTTTAACGTCATGTAAAGAATAGTCTATGTAGTATTCTGATTGTTTTTTTTATAGTCAATCGAATTAAATTAATTTATATTGAATAACTAATGGAACCCGTTTTCATATTTATAAGGTAGGTCAAGTGTAATTTAGGTATAAGTTCACTTCACTGCATTTAATTTAGGACAAACCTTCTTTCGCGTTCACGTTAGGTTTTCAGTTAGTTGTATAACTGTTTGTAAAACATTTTCGCTAAATATGTGACTGTATTATGGAAGAAAGTTTATTACAATTTTTTATAATGTTATATCTACTTGTAGTTATCTGTATATTACAATTCAGCGTAAATGGATTGTCTTTTGAATTCCTGCAAAGTGTAACATCCAAGTGTAGTATGCTATTTTTTCGACTGGGAATTTCAAATTATTAACTTCGACTACTTATAGATAATGAAAAGTAGTATATGTAGTTAGTAAAACTTACTAATTATGCTGTGATTGGTTGCTTTTCAAATTTTCTATAGGTATAAAAAGTATAACACTTGTTACTGTATTCTCGAATAATGTGTAAGCTTAATCTTCAGGAGATTGTGGATAAACTCAACGAGAGACGCTAAAAATATCAACCTAGTTAGTTTCAATGCATATGCTGTATATACTATGCCGTTTAGTAATCAATGTTTCACTGTAGAAAAACCAAAGTTGTCACATTTATAGGCTACGTTAATCCGTATTTTGTTAGTACTTTCTCATAAACAATTAAGAGTGTTTGAAATATCTTACCACATGGATGTGGGCAACCTAGCCAAAGTGCTTGGGAAGAAGATCACTAGCAGATGTCAAGGTCTTGCATAATATTATAGCCTCTTTCCTATTCAACTCAGCTGTTTTACAGATACGCATAATCTGATATATACACTTAGTGATAGCCATTATTTTTTTACCAATGACACTTTTGTATATCATGGTAACTGGCATTCCTTATTCATCACTAAATTAATCAGTCAACGTAGAACCCGGTACATGTGTACATCACTTCAAGTCACCATGCCTCAAGCAGTATAGGAAGATAAGACTGTCAGGTAGAATTTCAGAGTTGTGGGAGGATTCACAACATTAGTAAAAATGGTGAAAGAAAACTATGGTAAATTCAGTAACTTAGAATTTTAGGAGGGCGAAGAATGAATGCACTTGCGTCATTGCAAACGATTTTAGCCATATCATTCAAAGTTTCTAATCACTGGTTACAAATATCACGCAGATGCAAACCCGGTAACATCTACCTATCAAAATGGCTCAGTTCAATTATCAGTGACTTCACGATCTGGTTCTATGTTTTGGTTTGGGCACCTGTAGCTTTTTCCAGCTTACTCCTACACCGAACAGCATTGTTTATCGAGGTAGACGGTTGTTTGGCATATACATCACATGTCCTAACCACCTCAGCTGGTGAAGATTCACTACTTCATCAATCCGTTTGTCATCTTTATCTAGTATCATATTCCTAACCCATGTATTACTTACTCGATTGTCCCAGAAAACACGAACAATGCTTCGAAGACACCAATGGACGAATACTAGTAACCTGCGAATGTCCTTTATTCTTAGTGGCCGTGTTTTGCATCCCTAAAAGTATTACTAATTTAAATGCCGCGCTGTATACGCGTCCTTCGGTCGTTAGATGGATGTCTCGCCTGCGCCACAAATAATACAAATTGGAGAAATATCGAACGAACCTTTTGTATCCGTGCTGAGATTTTATCAGACACTGTCAGGGCTGACGAGACTCCGAAAATGAGAAAAGCGGTTGGCACGCTCAACTGCTTCGCTTTTTATCACTAATTTCTCCGCCGATGAAAGCCGACTCCGACGCAACATTTTGCACCTGAAGGCTGAGAATCGCATCCCAAATATACTTGGATTGATGCTTAGATGGTCAGGAGACTGCATTTTGTCAGCATTTTCATTAAATAGAACTATGTCATCTGAATATTTGAAGTCACTAAGTGTGTCTCCTGAAAGAAAGTTAACCGCCAAGAAGTCCGACAATGAAGACGATAACTCTTAAAGCATATCTGTTACATATATAAGTGGGGAAAGTAGGCATCTTTGATGAACACTATTTCAAGTAATTATTTCCCGTGACAGTTCACTATATACTCTGATTTGGCCAGCTGTATTTAAGTGGAGAGGCTATACTAGGTTAGCGTACTTTGATACATCTTTCAGTGACGAACAATGTCACGTAACCTCACGATCAGGTGAGTTAAACGCGGCCGACGAATGACCTATTATTATCATCGATTCATCGAACCGAAAACTTACGAGTAACTACGATTCTGGAAGTATAATATCACATGATTGATTGCGATTATACTAAAAATTGGGTGGCTACAGTAGACTAGTGAGTCAAGAGTTATTCATTTTGTCGGTTCGTGAGTCCTTATTGCTGTTTTAAGTGGAATTAGCTTAAAAGATAAAAACATTACCTAGATGTTTTATTATCATGATGGGTCTGTAAAATAATTTTTCATATAAAATAGGCCTACGAAGAATTCACTATATTTTACAATGCAACAGTCGTTATCTGTTTTAATTAACTCGTTAGTCTGTAACTAGTTTTTAAGCATTATCAAGTTACATTGCATCTCTTTAATGAATGAAGACTAGCCGTTAAGTGAGTTTTACGAATGTTAGTCGTCTTAACTGATTTTGATTTGTCTTGTTTGTTTAGCCGTATCCAGAAAGCTTCATTTAAACTAGGCTATCAATAAATGGTGTTTCATAGCGACGTCGTTTTGTTAAGTTGCTGTAGACATCATAAGCAAACGGTCGGAAATTTCAAATCACATTGTTACACTCAGTAAGTTTATTATGTTTAATTTAATCACTCATTTTCAGCCTTCAATTCGTGATTCTTATACAATATCAGTTATGTTCTGTCTTCTGACCCAATCGCCCTCCTAGTAATATAACAACCTCGCGAAATCTTTAACAAACCGGTTTCAGTAAGAATTGTAGAACATTTTCTCTTCCTAAACAGTTGACTATATATCGTGCTTGCATCCAATAGATTTTTAAGTAGGCTTATGATCATCGCTTTTTTGTTATGAAATTAACACTATATTATGATTGATAGTATTTACTATGCATAAACCTTTACAGACTACCTCATGATAAATAATGAATCAGAAGCATGAAATTACACAAGTAAACAATACATGTGGAAATATGTAACTTATTCCTTTTTTCCACTCACCCTTTCTCTTTCATTTGGAATGTATGCAGTATTATAGTTTGTTAATTAAGCATTCATCAATTCAGACATATGACTTAAGGTCATAAAGTTTCTTTGTTTTTCCCGTTATATGTCAGAATGTACATTTACACATATGAATCAGAATGTATTTAAACAATGTTACTAATTGTGATGTATGAGAGAGAGAGAGAGTAAGCTCGTAAAAAGCACTTCATGAAATGAAAACAGAAATTTCGAAAATGATAGGTGAAGTGAAATGAAGACAACAGAAAAGCCCAAAATGTTAACTGACCTATACATTAATTCCGCTGTGGGGTGCATAGGTAGACAAAATGACAAGTAGGTCAAAATTAAACTTAGATTCTTACCTACCTTCCTTAGTTATGGTTTAAGAAGAAATCAGATAATACTATCAACTTTTAATGTTAGAAAATAGAGGAAAGTTGGATTTTATGAAATCAAGTGTAATACTTAACAATAGTAACAGGAATTCGTAGCAATTACTGTTATATATATATATATATATTTATATATATATATATATATATATTCTATATATATATATATATATATATATATATATTCTATATATATATATATATATATTCTATATATATATATATATATATATATATATATATATATATATATATATAGAATAGAGAATCTTGTTTTTGGGGAAATGCCTATCATAGATTAAAACTCAGCTACTGTACAGCATAGGATCAATTAAAGTCGGTACTTAAATGACCGTGCAAAATTTCCCAAATAATTGGTGAGAGATGCTCTATTAGCGTCAGGTTTCCTGCGAATTTGAACTGAAAGTGCATACTATAAGTAAATATATCGTAGTTAAGATTGGTGTTTACTATGTAGATTAGGAATTTTAGTTAGAATTAAGCTTTCAAAGTTAGAAGCATGATTTTGTTAGGCTTCAGATTAAGAAATAAGTTTTATGGTAATAAGAGGATTTTGTGCGAAATCGTAGTCTTAAGTAGAACCTTTAAATCCTATTGCTAGTATTAATCCATGCATAAATGCAATTTCTAAACTCAAATTCCGTTAGTGCTACCGGGCTTTATTTCTGCAGTGCTGTGCAAAACATGTAATTCCGGAAATAGTCTATGAAGTCGAAAGATTAGAATTTAAAATTACAATTGGAGTTATAACCCGATCGACACAGAAAATAGTATTTACGAATAGTTTTACTGCTATTTGGTAGTCCGTTTTAACTTCGTCATTGGAATAAGGCTCATTATATTATCCCTTCTCCATAGAAACTTTGAGTGAAATGAAATTTACGATGTAAACAACACATATCTGGTTTATATTTGAAACCATTGTTGTGTAGATCCAACTGTGGATAAATCCTTACATACTATTAAAGATTTTCGTGAAGGAAGTTTGTTGTAATTGGTCTTTACTTCAAGTTCCTTGAAAAATGACCTGATAGTTTTTCGGTCACATAAATGAATTCCTTTATCTTCGTTCATTTAGTCTAACATCAGCAACGCTACTACTAAACTACGTTTCATCTATTTACCATGTAAAATATATGTATCCCCTGTAATAGAAATGAGTTTTCCCGATACGCTATTCATTCATAGATACTGTCTCATTAATTTTAAGTGGTTGGTGAATCAAAACAATAATTGATCCATTCTTTAACTAAGTGTGGGCATTTCAGATATCGCGTTCGCTCGTTCCTATACTGTACTCTAGCCGAAAATTCAACCTCTCCTGAAGTATATTAACATATTTGTTTATTTACTTAATCAGAATTTCTTAATTAACACTGAAACAATTTTAGAATGTATACCGTTGAAAAACTTAGGGAAAAGAAGAGACGTAATATTTTAGGTAGAATGTACAACTTTATATGTAGTAGTATGCAAGGAAACTATTACTGATAGAAAGACAAGACATATTGTATTTTTTCTTTCGTGCTTTAAAGAACAATGTTTCATGCGTACATTGAATAGCATCTAGTTAGAATGCCTTTATATTGGTTTTATACGGGTTATTTGACGAATTGACTGAAGCATGATTGGTAATCATATTACCAGTGACAAAACTGTGTTAATCTAAGTTGCTATAACGCATTAGAATGACAAAATAACATTAACGAAACTAGTAGAAAATTAATTGAAGTAATCATAAAGATAATGATTGTAACTAAACTTTGAGAATATAGTTCAAGAAGATGAAATGAAACGGGATGTTTAAGAAAATGCTGAAATCTAAATTTAATATAAGTAATTGCATCTGTTCTATGCTGATTGACTCACTCAACTCCTCCATTCACTGTTTTCTATAGAGGTTTAAGAACTGTATCCTTAAGTTCATGGAACAAGCTTGATTCTGTTGGAACTGAACTTACTCTTGATGAATGTAATGCAAAATATATCAAGTCAAGTGTTTAAAGTATCTGCGTCTATGGGCTGTTGACAATATCTATAATAATTTTCAAAATAAACTTGCTTAGTAGCATTTTAAACACGACTCTAGGAAGTACAGCAATCAGTTCACTAATGGCTAACTTCAGGATGTTTCAGAAGTTTTAGTGAGATATTGATGGAGTTTAGACTTGTCGGGAGTGTGACAGTTATCATTAGTGTGAATGAGTGGTCCTTGCGCTCTATCACGAATCGATAGAAGTGGAAAGTCTACCATTGAATAGCGTCCAGCCCAATGGTGCAAATGGCTAATCGTTCGTTGTGAAACTTGAAAGTCGTGTGTCCGATTCGTTGGAGCAATTAGAAGTACGCACTACTGAGGAGTTCCACACAAGGGCCGAACGGCTGTCTAGTACTACCTGGTTTCCAGTTGTAGCCATCCAATATCAGTCTGTGACGAACACAAATAAGCAAACTTTTAAATAGTGTCAATTGTGATTTGCTTTAGATGTAATTTACAAGCGGTGTTTAAGTATGATATTTCAATATTAAAATGGATTGCAAAAAACACGTATACTTCTTGCAGTTAACAAATTGATTGAAATCTATTATCTTTGTACTTATTAGGGCGAATAGACATTATAGCAAGTGGAGTTACCTTGATTTCCCGAAAAATAATAACTATCAATCAAATGTCTGAAATAATAAAAATATGGTAATTAGTACTTTATCAAATTAATTGTATGTTTTGTTTACACAACCAAGCCAAAACAGAAATAGTATGAATTAACTGAATAAGTTGAGCATATTAATTAATAAATACATACACTTCATGGTTCATTTTCTAGTGGTTACCTAAGTGCCAACAATGAGATTTCTTTGTGAAGTATGTGCAAATTATGTTGTGTAGGATAGCAATGATAGCTTCGTAATCAAACAGTTCAATTAATAGGGCACAACACCTTATAAATCCACCCTTGAGTTACAAATCTTTCATATTATCATATTTCATAGCAGAGAAGATCTGAAGTTTAGGAGGATGCTTTGGTATTATTGCGTTTTCTGAGCTGGTTGGCTTAACTAAAGAGTTTAAATTGTCATCCTGGACGACTGTATTGGGGTAAACGTGTAATAGGATTTAAAAAATTGACACTGATGTAATCGTCTAGAATGACAATTAATGTTCCGTCGTCAAAACCATGCAGCACGGAGAACGTGGTATAGCAAAAAACAATCACTAATAATTAAAATGCACTACGAAGTTGTTCTATCTTAATGATGTGTAGAGTAGACTTGTTTGATATTCTTTTTCAACGGTTAACCCAGCTATTGATGAATGCATTTCCTGTTTGTTTGTCTTTTGAATGAATGTTAATTGACTCCCTCCTTTGAAATGTGTACTATTTCGTTAATGTAATTGTAACTACTTATCAAATGAAAAGTGAATAAACAATTTCTAGTTTACAAAGTATTGTGACATTATCTTAAAGAAAGGGAAATTGGAGTGATACAATTCTTAGAGAATTGTCAATGAATTCAACACTATATTATGAGACTATTTATTTCAAACCTATCTGTTTAAAGATATTAACTATTATATTAAACCTAAAGGTGTTACTCTTTATAATATAAAGCCATAAGTACCTACTGATAAAACGTCTTAATCTAAAATGGATTAGCATATAGTCAATCTTTTTAGTTTCATAAGGTTCAATAGATGACGTCAATTTATGAATACGGAAAGTTTTCTTACATATTTCCACATATTAGGGTATGGCTAAGAACATAAATAAATGTAGGTGTCAACGTTTCAAAAGATTAAAATCCTAAAAGTAAAATATTGTTAAGTAAAAAATGAATAGATGATTTTTGGAATTATACATCAGTGAACAATTAATGTTCAGTGCTTGAATAGGAGAAACAAAGTTTAAGCTTACAAACATTCCACATATAATTTGAAAGTATTTTTAGGTTTCTATTGTGGTTATTCCGAATTGATACTGATTAATCTGTATTTTCAATGTGTATATTCGGGATGCGCTTGTTTCCTTGTAAATGCAAAATGTTATTCCAAGACTGGCCTTTTTCTTCACCTAGATTAGTTATTGGGAGTGAAGTGATTGAATGCGCTGACCACTTCATTTATCTCGGAAGTCTCATCACCCCTGGTGGATCGGTGTCTGACGAAATCTCAGCAAGGATTCAGAAAGCCAGATTGGTGTTTGCTAATTTATGCCACTTGTAGCGCAGGCGGGATATCCGTCTCTCAACGAAAGGCAGGATGCACTACGCTGCAGTTTGCGCCGTCCTAACATATGGCTGCGAAACTTAAGCCGTGAAAACCCGAGATATGTGTCGACTTAAGATATTTAACCATAGAAATCTTAGTAGCATCTCTCGTATATCATGGATCAGTAGAATAAGTAATATTGAGGTTAGACAAAAGGTTCTTGGGAAATATGGTAAATCAGTAGAAGAGGTCATTAACCCTAATAAACTGAGATGGCTGGGACATGGGTTGCGCAAGCCCTATTACCGCCTGCCTCGTCGCGTGATGTTAGCTAGGGTTGAAGTAGGATGAAAGATGGGTAAGGGCGGCCAAAACATAGTAACAGTCCATGAAGTCTTTGACTGTTGGTCTAAGCCATGTTAGTAGATTCAGACTACCTGGTTGAGGGCTGCATGATAGTTGCAATAAATGATTGGAGACACTTGACGACGGCTCAGAATCGGTCACAGTGGAGCAAGTGTATTCACTCCTTAACTTCATCTAAACTTTGAATCCTATTATTAGTTTCTGCACACCTTTACTCCACTCTCCCCTGTTGTATTCTGTTATTATGTTACTTCTGTTATCTCTTAGTGCTAATGTGGTATGGGAACTTGAACCTATAGGCGTATGTGCCAGGTTCTACGCGGTTGATTATGATGATGTATACTGATGAAACTGACTGAATACAGCCGTAGTTCACAAGTTAGATTGTAGTTATTAGGTATAATTCAAAACTCGCATCTCGTGTCATCTGGTTCTCGTCAACTGGATATACGTGTCATGTTCCAGTATGAACTATCACTGTACTGAACAAATTCAGGATGAACATATGGCAACGGAGACTGATCAGTCAGTCTGTAACATCATCCACAGGATGATACTTTCACATTACACATCTACACCCTTTGCACAAGTGTGCATGAGTTGATGTTTGTCAAGATTGGATTCAGTATAAGTCTCGATGGAAATCTCAACATAATCAACTGACTAGTCCGTATAATTTACTTATCAGATACAAATTCTAAACGCTAGATGTTGTAGAATAAGTCTAAACAATCGTCTAACATTTCTTTACTTTCCGCTTCTAGATGGCATAAACTAATAATAAATATGACCAAAAATAACTGAAACTGGATATAAGCATTATATATGCACATTACTTATAAACTTCTGTTAATCTAAATAACAGATATAGATCTACAGCAAACAATATTCTTACTTCAGTGTTGACAATTTCACCTGAAATTACGAAAACATATAAACTGTCTTTTAAAGTAAATAAAGAAGTGAAGACGTATTATTCAGAAGACAAGAAATTAAGAAGCAAACTAAAAGACATTTATGTTTTGGTTTAGTTCTAAAACTAACAAATCTAAATGTAAAAATTAAGATTTGGTTGCTTCACCACATTTACTTGATGGATTTAAGATAGAACAAACAAGTACTTTGTATTCGTTTGTTAGTCATAGTTTAAAAATTCATATTAAAGTTGTTGTGTTGTAGTCAATGCATTGGAAATCACAATATATTGAGTCTGCTCCTTTGGCTATAGAGACACCTATATGAAAACAATATCACGTTTAAAGTTCGTTAACTGTAATGGTTTTACTGCTTAAATTATGAACTTCTCACAGACTCATTAATTATTGTCTTGTGTTTCCCTTCCACATTTTTTGTTACCTTATCATGATCAGATTATCCTAAACACTGTTCACACTCCTCCCCCTCCCCCATTCGATTCAGCGTTTATTTTATTTCATTTTTCGTGTAAATAATCAGTCTGGTATATAGTACATAAAAGCGATTGTTTTCTTAAATAAATGATTTGGTTTTCAATTCACATTCGCCGGTGTTTGTTCTTCTTATTCATATCTCTTGTGAAAACTTTGGTTACTGAAGCATCATGGCAGCTAATCAAAGTTTGTTAAGTCTACTACGTCGTATTTATATTACAAGTCCTATTGACTAGTTTTTCCTCTGAAACTACAAGGTCATTTCAAAACTAATATATATTCTTAGTATATTTCTTCTTTTTTATAAGAAATTCTTGGTTTATGCAGATTTGCATTAAAGTATCATACATAACTCTACATGTTTCTTTCTTTTAAAATAAAGAATAGAATATTCATTTGTTGTATTAACAAAGTATTTAATATTGTTATCTTGTTATTCTAATTAATACGTAAAGTAATAAGTTTCATTCAAGTTATGATGTAATCACTTCATTCTGTAATTAGCTTATGTCAGTCAACATTTGGTTTGTTTTACTTTTTTTATTTAAAAAGAAACCAGTTTTAACTCATGTTAACATTTAAGTATAATGAAATTAGATGAAAAGAAAAGAAAGTAATCAACGAATTGATTATCAGACGAAATGAGATAGTGATAGACATGTATAGGATGTAATGTAAACTATGTTAAAATTTGTTGCATTAAAAAAGATAAAAATAAGTTTTAATGAACAAAAAATAAATTTAGAACTTTCTACTAAATCTACTATTTAAACATTGTTAGTAATATGTTTACTTATGATTTAGTTGTCATTCTATTTAAAAAAAAAATACAATTGTCAGATTCATATACATTTCAATTTTGTTATTGTCTTGTCATTTTGACATTTTGTATAGTTAAAGATGAATTGTACTAAATAGGGAATTCTAATTGTCAAAAGAATATAGATTTAAGTGTTGAGAAAAAAATTCTTGTAAACAGTTGATACATTTTCGTAATATCCTATCATATATGCTATTTTATATATTAACTTTAAGTGATTACATAACTTGATGATGATTTCCATTTCGATAAAATCAATCTACTTGCCTTTTCCTGAAAAATAAACATTTACTACTAATGAAAACTGTAAGTAGAGTATGTAGTGAAACATTCGATGTTATAAATGTGATTGTTATCAATAGATATTTGAAATCCTATAAGAATAGAATTTGTTATTGTCTTGTCTTGTCTTTTACTGTACCTTGTGGAATAGTGTTAAGATGTATGAAGATGGATTTTCCTTGTCATTATGTCAAATGTTTAAATGGTTAAGTTTGTTTAATATGGTTAGCGTTTTTTTTTTGGCAAGCTTGTGTTTTACGGGATAGGGGTGCTAACCCTATGCCCGACCCTCCTCCTTTACCCGAGATTGGGACCGGCAGCAACCCTAGAAGAGCTGCGGGCGGAGTCAAAATCATACGGAATTCTTACGACGGACTACAGTGCAAAATCGTGCATGGAGGACAGCTGACAGATACATTCCCAGTGAGAACTGGTGTCAGACAAGGCTGTTTGCTCTCGTCTCACCTCTTCCTTCTAGTGGTTGATTGGATCATGAAAACCTCTAAACCTGAAGGGAAGCACAAAATTTAATGGACAAGTAGGCTGCAACTCGACGATCTGGACTTCGCGAATGATCTAGCACTTCTATCCCATACACAACAGCAAATGCAAGTGAAGACAACCAAAGTAGCAGCAACCTCAGCATCAATAGGCCTGAACATACATAAGGGAAAGAGCAAGATCCTCAAATTCAACACTGAGAGAACCAAGCCAATTAAATTTGATGGTGAAACTCTGGAAGAAGTGGATACCTTTACATACCTGGAGAGCATCATCGATGAACAAGGAGGATCCAATGCAAATGTAAGGGCAAGGATCGGCAAAGAAAGGGCAGCATTCCTACAGTTGAAAAATATATTGGAGTCCAAACAACTGTCCACCAATCTCAAAGTTAGACTCTTCAACTCGAACGTCAAGACAGTTCTTCTGTATGGAGCTGAAACGTGGAGAACTACTGCAAACATCCTCAGGAGAGTATAGGTATTTATCAACAACTGTCTACGTAGAATATTGAATGTCTGTTGGCCGGAAACCATCAGTAACAGCCTACTATGGAAGAGAACAAACCAGCTTCTAGCTGAAGAGGAAATCAGGAAACAACGTTGGGAATGGATAAGATATACATCGCGGAAATCATCAGACTGTATCACGAGACAAGCACTAACTTGGAATCCTGTTGGTAAACGGAAAAGAGGAATGCCAGAGAACACACTGCGTCGAGAGCTGAAAGCAGACATTAAAGGATGAACATTAACTGCAAACAGCTAGAAAGGATTGTTGAGGACAGAGTTGAATGGAGAATACTGGTGAGCAGCCTATGCTCTTCTGAGAGGAGTAACAGACGTAAGTAAGTAAGTATGTCAAATGTTTATTCCTTTAAAATGAGCCTGATAAATTCCCACTCATTTAGTAGACCTTGACAATCTATTTTTATCGCCTAGCATCATTGCTGATTGGATAAAGAACAAAGATACTAATCTGGCTAAATTAAATGTTCTTTGAAGTCTATCACATGCAAATTATAATTTTATTAACAAAGCTTTCTTCTTTATTGTTGACAACTTCACATTATATTTTCTTTTAGATTTAGATTTCAGTAGGAGCTACAATGGATGTTCACATTGTATCGTTGTTTTCACAGTGATTCTTTAAAAGAGTTTAATCAAACATATTTTAAGAAATAATCACGTACATTACATTAGAATAGAACTAATTTTGACTGATTTAGATTCTAAGCTAAGAAATAAACACGTTCATAGAAACATTGAATAAAATGGAAAACATTCAATAAAAGAAGTTTATCATCATATTGTTATTTCATATTTTCTTTATTTGAGTTAAATCAACAAAGTTTTGTTTGTTGTTACTGCTTTCTTTTTCTGAACTGAGTTTTCCTTTCAATATTAACATGAAGCATTTTTAAAAGATCGAGTGTAAATGAAAAGCCCAGTATAGAGGTTATTGTAAAATGCTGGTTGATTGCTTATGATCCATGTGCAGTAACAGGCATTGATTGATTGAGTGAGGGTATTTGAATGGAAAAAGGTTGTTCTCAAGTTTATAAGTCACAATTTTTCTCATATTTATATCTATCATTAGAAACTTGCTTGATTAGAGGTGGTTATTTTACAGTGATTGATGCATGCTTTGTTGATTGTTATTGTCACAGATTGGTGTTAGTATGGTACTAGTGAATACTAGGGAGCGCTGAATATTTGTTTCGTTCCAATATGAATCCCATTAGCAGTGTACACCAATACCATCAGAGAATTTAACCGAAGTTCAACAAGTCTGGTAACGAAAGCTTAAACATCTGCATTACTGGTAGAACTGCCACATCCATTTATTTGTCGAGGTCGATGATTATCCATTGGCATTAATGATAACTGTCACACTTCAAGCAATTCTGGACTCTACCAGTACCGACTTTTCACTAAAGCCTCAGTAGCATCTTGAAGTTAGTTACTATTGAGCTGATTATTATAGATAATTTAATGGGATTTTTCGGGAGATTAGTGTTTAGTTTCGTTCCTTGTACTCGTCACATATTGTTGGTTTAATGTTCTCTGTGGGATACCTGAAGGTCCTGAGTTTGATTTGTTATCACTGAATCGATAGTTCCTTCCACTGATGAATCCATACTGGAATGAAACGGCTCTTCTTTGCTTTTTGGTTTTCATTATCACCTATTCGCAATCAATCTATGACGAATGCGAACACCGTAATAATATTTATTGTTTGAGACTTTGTTTTGATTAACTAATAGTATCTACTTACACGCTTTCTATTGCTGCGCCATCCGGTTGACGCTGAGTCCTGCCTAAGCCAAAATATTTATCGCTATTTGTGAATGAAACCAAATGTAAGTAAGAGATTAGGAAAACGTTTTTTTACGCAAGGCATGATCCCGATATCTTTAGTGTATGTATTTTAGTTCCTGGATTGAAGTAATATTTTAAATATCGTCTATTCGCGTAATACAACCACTAGCTTTGTTGTTACAAAACAAAGTTTGTACCAATCTTCTTCAACCTGGCTCAGCTAAGTACAGTTGAAAGTCTTATTTGTATAGGATGATTTCATTCTGAGGAAACGCCAGTATAACTAGCAATTAAATACACAATACTTAAGTACATATTCAGTGAAAATGTATTCACAACAAACGTTGCAATATTAGCGTATTGCAATAGAAACAAATTAATCGGAACTATAAGGTCTTTACATATGAGGAATATGAAAATAGTGGCAACATAGAGGATGCAGGTTGGTGCAAATATTAAAAATTCGAATCTTTACAAATAATTTGAATAATACAAGAACGACAACATTGGCAGAATACATTGAATTCGATGTATTTCGTTGCATTCTCATCAGCTACATACAGGCTACTGATTTAAGATAATTCAAATTAGTAATACACATGTTGATCTTGTCAACTGAATTCTTTATTAGATAACATTAGATTGTTTAAGTAGTGAAACTGTAAAGAGGATGGATTTCGAGTATTTATAAATAAATTAGATCAATATTCTAGAGTTTAATTACGTAATATGAAAAAAAGGTTCAAAATCAACCCAAAGGGTCATGAAGAATGAGGGTTCTAGTGAATAGTTAAAAAGAGTTCGATTATGTAGTTATGAACACTTTATTGATGTAATTGTGTGAAGAAACGGAAAAAGACAGAAAATTATGAGAATAACTCCGGACTTCCTGTTACCTATAGTTGGAAAGGGAAACTGGATCATTGATGTAATGCTACCAAAGCAACTGAAGATTAACTACTGATTCCTTTTGAATTTAAAGGTCAGGTTTTAATCTTCTAATTGCGATGGCCTCAGGAAATTTTAATAGAATCGATTAATGTTGTTTACTGATAATTTCAAAAGCAATTGTTACATTGACCTCATGTCCTGTTCCTGTCAAGTGACGCGTAATTGAGCTTCTAAAAGTGGCTGTCTCTTTTAAGCATAAGTTTTTTGGAATATGTTCAATAAATCGTGAAAGGCCCATCTTTCTGTCCTTCCAATATACCTACTTTTGCAAGAACATGTGAACTGGTAAATACAATTAGAGGTGACATGAGACGGATTTTTGTTAACTTTTGTTTGAGTTATTAAACATCGTGTATTGTAGAGCGTCCGTAATTTGGCATCAGGGAATGTTTGTTTGATGGTCGTTCTAAGTCTTCGATGGAATCATTTGGATACTTGATCTTCTTTAAATACTGACTGAATAAATACCCTTTTCCTTTCGGGTTTTTTAGTTTCGAATTTTTGATTACAACTGTTACTATACTTCTCAATAAATGTTTCAGGGTACCCATTTTGTAGAAGACATTCACTATTGTAATTTCATCGTCGAGTACACAGTCATCTAGCTCTATAGTAGAGTGATTTGACTAAAACACATATATAGCTGATTGGGCAAAAGCTATGAAAATGGAGGTATTGTCCATTCTATGTATCTTTCCGGACTATCAAAAAACGTAGTGGGGTTACCAATTAATCTTTGGGGACCTACCGTCCCCACTGTAAGTAATAACTACCACCTTACAACTGACCTCGTACAACCCCTCAAAAAGGTACATAAGAGTATAAAGTTTACTATTAGAGAAAAAAAACAAATACCGTATGTTTTGATTCCTTGGTGAGCAAAGGTTAGACTGTCAAATGTATACTTTATCTTCATGGCGAATGAAGTGAACTTTCTCTGAATCTCAGTAGCTAACGTTGATCAAATAGAGAAGAAAATTGGCTAAGACACTATTACACAGAACAGAAGAAACATGTACTGACAACAGACTTAATGATAAACTAAGGTAGGTTAAAAAGTGGCCTTGAAACAATGAGTATCCTCAGAATCACTCCGACAAATTTAGGGAAATTTCCGATAAAAAATTGTAACCAATTTGAAATCTTATTATCAGCAACTCCAACCCAAAGATGATGACAGAACAATCACGGTCATTAAAATTTATGCCTTCCAAATGAACCATCTAATATAGAATAACATGCATCCTAATATAATCACAGATCAATCAGTATCCAAGTGAGTGCAAACTGTTGCATCCATATTACAAACGGCTAACTAGGTAGAAGAGAAAGAACGGCTTGCGTTTGATACTCAGTGCATATTTCAACAGTCGTCACACAAATAGATTAAAATTCCTTAATAGCTCAATAACAAGACATCTGGATGGCATAGAACAATTAATTAGTACCTTTAAAACTTGTTTAACAGACAACTAAATTGTAATTTTATTAGATTTGCTAATGGAATCAGGATTAAACATTTCATCCATCTTATTACATAGTTTTTAATCTGTCTTATCTCCATGTTGTTACTTTTATTTTCTGAATCGCATAGTTTCGTTGGTAACTAACTGTTCTCAACTCATGTTATTATTAATTATTAAATGAAATTTTTTTAAATATTTATTTATATATTAGACTTAGATTTAACACATTTTCAATGTTACCATCGATACTTGAATCTTCATTTCACTGAAATTACTTATAAAAGTATCATATTAATTTAACTAAAGTGGTTTTGTGGATATAGGTATTAAAATAAGTTGATTACGATTGTCACAGAGTGATATTGGTTACGTAAATCTGAATATCAGAGAAGGTATCAAACAGCTGTTTCGTTCTAGTAGCACATACTCTTGATCCCAAACTCCTCTCTACGGAGTCAAACCCATAACCGTCAAATATCACGGGGAACCTTAAGCCATTCGCTCTAGTGAGCTGAACTCTATTCAATAATAGAATTTTCATTTTCATCAATCTACGGTGGAGCTCAACGATTATTCCTTGTCATTAATGATATGTCCTACTTCAAACGATTCTGAACTCCACAAGTCACAACATCTTACTAAAACTTCGACAACATCTTGAAGTGCTTAATCTTCTAAAATTTCAAAAAAAAAATAGCGAAAACATTACAGTTAAATTAAATTAATGAGTATATACTTTGTACTTCAACGAATCCGTCGATCTAATAAACTCATGAAGTCATTGATAAGTATAAATGTAAATTACGCAGAATAAGAAAAACTGTAATATAATTAATGATTCCCTGTAGTATTTAATAGGACATTAATTCATGTATCAGTTCATGCAATTAAAGGTAATAGTAGTAAAACATGCAAGGTGATAGTCAATAAACTATTCAAGTATGAAAACATGAAGCAAATTAAATTAGATAGATTGAACTTATGAGTAATATTAAACGAATAGAGGTATAATGAATTTTAGCTAGCTGAAGCATAAAACAGTAATAAAATAGTAAGAGAGCTTGAATTTACTTCTTTTATCTTCAGAGTTTTTGCTTTCTTTAAGTTCAAAGAACTGCTACTTTTGAAGTTTAAATACTTATTGTAATTAGATAGTCAATCAATCCGTTAGCGTCTGCTACCCCACGTAGAGTAGAAGCCGCCGACTAGCATTCTCCAATCAACTCTGTCCTTGGCTTTTATTTCCAGTTTTTTCCAAGTGTTGTTTGTTCTCTTAATGTCTACCTCCAATTCCCAACGAAATGTTTCATTTAGTCTTCCTCTTTTGGCTCTGACGATTTCAATTTAGTGCTTGTCTTGCAAAATAGTTTAGTAATCTCCTCATTATATTCCCTATCAACCTCCATTGTCTTTTCCTAATTTCTTTCTCACCTGCCACGAAAGGTTATTGCTGGTGCTATCTGGCCAACGAATCTTAAGGATTTCGCAAAAAGAGCTGTTTATAAATACTTCTATAGTTTGCACGATCCTTTTCGTAGTTTTTTGAGTGAGTTTCAGCTCAATACATCAGAACTGTCTTCACATTTGTATTAAAATTTTTGATTTGGATGTTGTCTCACAAGTGATTTGAATTCCATATGTTTTTCAGTTGTAGAAATGCTGCCCTTACTTTGCCAGTCCTTGCCTTCACATTTACATCAGATCAAACCCTTCTTGTTTATCAATGATACTGTCCATATGTGTAATCGTTTCTACACCTTCCAGAGTTTCTCTGTTTAGTATAATTGGGTTGGTACTCGTTGTTTTGTATCTTAGGGTGATTGTTTTCTGTTTGTTCATGTTAAGGGTTATTGATACAGAGGCTGCTGCTACACTCCTTGTCCTTTGCTGTATTTGTTATTGTATGTGGGATAGAAGAGCAAGTTGTCTATTCGCATCCATGTTATCCACTGTATTCCGAGATCGCCTTAAAATTTTGCAGTTTTCATTATCCAGTCAACCACCAGAAGAAGGAGGAAGGTCGAGAGTAAGCAACCTTGTTGGACACCAGTCTTTACTTCAAAATGAATTTGATTATAACTAGACAGTTAATTTTAGGTTAATTTTGAGAACAAATGGTTACTATATGAATAAATCTATCTGCATATGAGTACAGAAATGCATATTTCTAAAATGTGTTTTTCTGCGAATCAACCAAAAGCTCTAAATATTTAAAGACTGTAATAACTTGATTTCCAACTGTTGTCTTACTATTTAAAATATTTCCTGTAATCCTTAGAAAGTGATCAGAAACTACTTATGTACTGGACACTTTATACTTCTCAGGTGGTATACTTCGAACAAATCTTTCCATGAGGTATTGTCATAAATTTATGAATATCTAAGTGAAGCTGTTAAATTCAAGTCATGTCATAAGTCATTCGTTAATCATAGCATGTAATCTATAATTCAATTGTGATGGTTATTTTTGTGAAGATTGATATTTTAATTGATTTATTTTGTCATACACTGGTGTTGGAAGAGAATTATTGAAAACCAAGGAGCACTAGACAGCTGTTTCGTTCTAGTGTGTATCTCCTCAGCATTGCACACCTCAGCTTTCACCTCAAGAGCTTCAGGTTGGCTAACACCTAACCCCCTGCCTCACTGGGCCGGCACCCGATGGTAGAGTTCTTACTTTCATCTAGGGTGTACACTGCTTAGGAGTTTCACACCAGAACGAAACAGCTAAACGGATAATAGATACAAAAGAATAGTTTTGATTAAATTAGAGGTGAATTCTTGTATCTGGTATATTAAGAAAGATATTATATTACTTCTGTTTCATAATTCTTCAATCGATCTATGAATGAATTTACCATACCTTGATTACTTTTTTGGAGAAATGTTGTTTGATTTTGAAACCATCAACTTTTTCTCTCCGTTTTAAACAATACCTCAGTTATGAAATACACGTCTGCTTATATATTAGATCAGTGATAGAATAATAGAGGGTTTTTAAAATAATTGAATGTAAAACCTATGTGACCGCTTTATCTAGTAATGAATTATTAATAAAGTTTCATGAGGATTTTTTGAATGAAAATATGAATCTTGAATAAAACCAGAAAGACAACAGAAATAGAATAATATAACTTCCTTATTATTTCATTGGCTTTCATCAGCTGCATCATAATTGTAATATATTCTATTGTATCATAACATCATCATAATGAGTAATCATATGCATTGGTTATAGTAAAGAAAGAAATTGAAATAACATGGAATAAACGTCCAGTTTGTTACATAAAAAGCAATAGTAGGATGAATTTGTATATTCCCATTGATTTGTTATAGACTGGTGCTGGTCAGTCACTGTTGCCACTGTGAACATCAACATTGGGATGCCGGTACATCCAGCCGATGAGTCCAAAATAGGATGAAACGCGCGTCCTGGATACCACTTGCCAGTCACAATCCAAATTAAATAAAAAGAAATGTATGTCAATGCTAATATCACTAATTGATCTGATACAGACAACCATTAATCACCTGGAAGCACTGGACAGCTGTTTCGTCCTAGTATGGGACTCTTTAGCAGTGCGCATCCACGACCCGATCGGGAATCGAACCCAGGACCCTCTGGCTATGTGTTAAGTCATTTAAAAAATAGACATCGGAAAGATGATAAAAGTGTAATTAATTAGTGTTTGAAAATCTATGATATAAAGTGTATAATGACAACAGAAGATTTGGTGAAATTATTCCATAATCTTCAAGAAATCGGATGATCATAAGGTGGGTACAAAATAATAAGTGCAGACTGCTCAACCTAATACAAATACACATTGTTAAGATGAATAGTGATAATAATAATAATAAATAATCCATTTTACCATGGCCGTGATAAATTGGTAACTATCCGTTCTTGAATTCATCGAATCGACGTGAGCTTTTCATTTCTACTGCTACAGCAAGTCATAATGAATTTGCATTCATTTGTCTGTTCATTATTTTAAAAGATGAAAGATTATTAATATTACGACGGTTATCATTTAAATGTAGAGCTAATGCATTGTTTATGTCTGTAACGTCATAAAATATTTTGAAATTTCTACGTTTACTAATTTTCATTCATCTGATAATCATGCATGATATTCACTTACATAATTTCTTAGAATGTATTTAGTGATTTCGTCAAATCCATTTATGGTAGTTATAGCCTTCATCTTAAGGACTTTTGAACTTTAAACAATCCTACTGTCACTATATTTTCAATAGGTATCTTTTAATTAACGTCGTTTACATAATGAATATAAATTTTATGTTTCTTCAATTCTTTTTTGGTAGTATCAATGTTTATGACCCCTTATTATGACGATGTTATAATTCCATAACAAATTACAATTGTAATGCAGTTAATGTAAACCAATGAAATAGAAATGAACTCAGATTATTCTGTATCAGTTTTTGTTCGCTTTTTTACTTTGATTACCTTCACAGATTGGATTGTGACTGGCAAGTGGAATCCAGGATGCGCGTTTCGTTCTATTTAGGACTCATCGGCTGGATGTACCTACATCCCAATGTTGATGTTCACAGTAAGATTCGAACTAAATGTCTGTAATCATTACCATCTGTACAATGTGACTACCTAAACAACTTGATATCATACTTAAATGAAAATTAAGTAAATTATAGATAACTTATGCTTTCTCGTTACTTATCAAAATGATGATTAGTATAATAAACAATCTCTTCAGAATACAGTAATCATTGTATGTTATGTAACTTCATCAAGAATTATTCATTAAGTTTACTTAACTAATAATAAAATTGAAATTTTCATTAAAAAATCTATCAAACGCAACTCGTCATTATGATGATTAAAAGAAAAAGAAGAAAACAAAAAGTGTAAAGTTGGTAAATTAGATTCCATTGTCATTGATAAGATCAACATATTTTCTTGAGTGCAGAGGCGAACAAAAAAAAACTGCATAGAGAGTAAAACCCTATAAACAAGACTAATTTCATTTCATTTTGATATAACACTATCTTATCTCCTGTGGTTTCATTAGATTTTGTTTTGTTTTTCTTAGAGAGTGAGAGAGAGAGAGAGGAGAGGAGAAAAGTGTGCATGTATGTTTGTGTATGTGTGTGTGGAGTGGTAGAATATACAAACTAAGAACAATATACTAGAAGATAACTATCACAATTGAAAGTGAATATATACAACTGATTGGTTAGCTAATTTTCCTCTTCTTCTTCTTCTTCTTCTATTGTATCAACTACATTAGATTGATGCATAGATGATGTGGATACATATATTAAATGAAATAACAAGTTATTTCATATTACTATTTAAGCCTAAATATACAATAGACACATTGTTTCTTCTTCCACCTTTTTTTTTCTTCTTATAGTTCATATGGTTAGTTAATTAAATTGTTGTTTACTTAATGAAATAATTTATTGTAAATCATTTATGTATTTGTCTACTATGAAAATTAATTTACCATACATATTAACATAATCAATATACATATATAGACATTCAATTGAAAAGTATAAATTGCCCAACTAAACATTGTGTACACTTGACAACACTATTTCAACATCTTCTATTCATCTACATAAATTCATAATACACTATTATTATTATTCATTATTATTACTATTACTATTTTTAGTAACCAAGTAACAATATCCAGTCAATAGAATACAGAACAATTTTACATCTGGTTACAATGTTTAATTTGTATCTTTAAAGTAGATTAAACATTTTGCATGAAAATAGTAATAAAACTATAATATTTTGTCATTTAATAAAAGCATCTTGTTTATTTTGTATTATCAACAAGTAATTCAGTATTACATAATACACAATTTTCAATTTTTATATCATTTGTAGTTGAACTATATAAAACAATTTACAATTTTGTTTTTCTATACTACTAACATTAAAAATAAAAGTAAGTAAATATTGTTACAATAATAATTGTATCATCTATAGTTTACTTTCATAGTGATTTTTTTTTAAAAATTGTTTTAAACTAAATCTATCTACTTATTTAATATTCAGTAGATTTACATCTTGTCGGAATAAATTACATATGTTTGATGATGGTTCATTGTATTCTCATTTATGCATAAATTACATAACATATGGTTAATTACAATTGTATAAAAGACAATACATAATAAACATTTATAGAAATGCATATTATTCAATGTACGAAATGATAATCATCTACATAGATTATACAGTAAATTCTTAATACATTCAATATATATTGTTCATAATAATTGCAGCTAAGAATGAAGTACACATTTGTAACTATTTGTTTACACATAATGTTTATTTGTATTATACGTTCTTTTATATTCTATGTTGGATTTAATATGATTCTACCATGGAGAATAATGATTTCAGTTAATGGTATCAATTCAGGAAGTTGGTAAGTTGACATTTAATTAGTTGATTAAAGTGATTTCAAGTTATTTTTCTCTTAATTCTTTTGGCTTTTGTAAGATAATGAATTAGCATTATTTTGTGTAGATAGGCATATATATTGTTTGAATTCGTCAAAAATTAATGTTGACCTGGTATCACTGGAAATTAGAAAGCAATAGATAGCTGTTTTACTCTAGTATGAAACTTTACTGCAGTGTACACTCTTGATTTTCCCTCCTCTTCACGCACTTAAATTCAAGACTCTCAGGTCTTACGGCAAACGGATAATCATTTGCGTCACTGATCTAGGCGGTGCAAATTGATAGAACCTCACCTTCATCAATTTGTGATATGTAATAACGATCATCCATTGTTATTCGTGAAACTTGCTTCACAAATCTGAACTTCACCAGACTCGTATGGATTGGGACATTTACTACCATTGACATTGAATAGTTGTCGAACTATATCACAAATTAATTGAAGTGAGAAGTAGTATACAGCTAAAACTTTCCATTAGACTATCATATTCTTGTATATTCAAATGAAAAGTGAATACTCAGATCAAACTGAATCCCTTTTCTGGTGAAATATTTGCCCTGAATTTGACTTATCAGCCACAATCTAACGTTAATTACACTTTAAAACTATTTATGTATCGATACAATCCTTTCTAAAAAAATATATAGTAACAGACACTAATTTATTTTAGTCCACAAGCAGCATCAATAAGAAGATACAACTATAATCAAATTATATTTACATGTTTAGTTAGATCAGAACTGTGTTTCTGTTGCAAAAACAATAACAGGTTAACCGTTAGTTTATTTTAGGTAGGTCGAACTTATCCTACTGAACTCAACCGATTCCATTGTTGTACTTTGTTTTTTACTGATTGTTTCAATTGCATTCTATTTACAACATGTCATTAATCCAGACGATGGAATATATATGTTATTAGTCTAAGGAGTGGTTTCTTCAGGAGATTCTTAATGTCAGACACAGAAGTCTATCTCTTTTTTATCTTTCCAATATGTTTTCTTTTGAATGAGGCTGGAACAATAATGTTAGCAGAAGATATTGCTGCATATTCTTGCCACTTTTTCAGCTACGTACTACAGGCAATTAACTTCGGTCAGTGTCTTATGCCAATATAATTGCAAACTGAAATATATATTAGAATGTAGGTGAAATAAAAGAGTTTAACATGGTACTCATAGCTGAACTGATTGACAGTTCTGGAAACTAACTGAAATGTCCTGATTACATAATGCGATAAGAGATTTATTGAATTAAATGAATTAAGGGCTAGTCAGAAATAATAACTAAAATATCAATAATTTAGTTATGTAATGTACCTAAGACCTACTCAGATAGCTAGCTTAAAGATTCTGAAAGAAATGGCTAGTTTAAAGCACATTTAAAATGACTTAATGACATAATATTATAACAAAAACAAACTAAATTAAGTAACAAGATGCCATTTTAATCATTAACAACAACCTTCTATGGTAGAGAACAAATCAACCAGCCTCCAATTGAGGAAGAAATTAGGAAAAGACGCTGGAGGTGGATAGGACACACATTGAGGAAATCACTAAACTGTGCTACAAAACAAGCAATAACATGGAATCCTGAAGGCCAAATGAAAAAAGGAAGACCTAAGAACAGATTGCGTCAGGAAATGGAGACAGACATGAAAAGAATGAGGAGCACTTGGGAAGAGCTGGAAAGAAAAGCTCAGGATAAATTTGACTAGGGAATTGTGGTTGGCGGCCTATGCTCTACATGGGGTAATAGGCATTGATTGATTGATTGATTTTTGATCATAAATAAATGAATACACAGTAACATTAAAATTAATCACTCTTATTATCTGTTACCATGAAAATCGAAAGTAAATCGCTGATCCATTCATTACTGGATGCAATAATTCAGCTGTAGTAGAGAATCACAAAATAGTAGACATTTTTTGTGTATTGATTATTTCCAAGACATTTAACGTGTTCAGTACACATCTCGTATCTAGCAAATAATATGCAACTGAATTGTAGAAAATGTTTGATCCTCTATACGAGAGGTAGGCTACCTGGGATATCTCCATTAAAAGTATCTCTTTTTACATGTACATGTAAATTGATATGATGATATGCACTAGATATTTATAACTATTATTTGAATTGTTAAACACAGCGTTGTTTATACTAGAACTAGTATTGTAACATAAAGTGTCTATTTCATAGTTGCTTTAGTTAGATGAATAGTTACCATTGATCATTTCATATTTTTTAATTGTATTCATTGTTTGTGAGTCACTATCTTTTTATTATTAGTCATTAAAGCATAACTTCTGAGCTCTGTAATTAAGCAATTTTAAAGAATGCTAATCATAACTTATTGAACAATGTAAATAAAAGTGAAGGTATGATCCATGAGAGCTGAAGTAACAGATGATGTCAGACAATTTGTTTTATATTTAATACTGAATATTAAAATGAACTTTTCCGACGTTTCGACACTTCATGAAGAGCGTTTCTTCATAGAACAATATATATCTAAATCGGCTTACATTAGGTGGTGCAACCTCAGTAATTCTAATTTCTACTCATTCATTTATTATAAACATACTACTTAATTCTGTAAACTATTTATCCAAAACTCAATTTATTTAAAGTTATCAAGTAATAATGTATAATAAGAGTCATGTTCTGTTCAAGGTAATGATACTTAAGACTTTTATTTCCAGTATTTCTATGAATGAAATGATTACTGAGTAGTATAATGTAAATATAATTACTCGATTACTAATAGTCAAAAAATAATGGAATAAAACGAAAACTAGTTGTAATTGAGTGTTGTGGTGAATGTTGAATGTCAACTTGATATCACGAAATGGTCTAAATTAGACAGCTATTGATTACCGGGAAGTACAGAATATCCGTTTCGTCCTAATATTAAGCTCTTCAGCAATGTTTATCTATGACCCGACCAAAGACCGAAAATAGAACTTTCTGGCTCTACGGTAAATGCCTTGCCATTAAACCGCTGAGTTGGCTGTCAACAGTTGATATTTATAATCCATTTAATTCACGATACATTTAGACGAATTTCATTTATTGCCACCGGTGAGTAGCTGCTTCACATCCAACACGAACCCTGTTGGTCTTGTCTTCTAGATAGAATTTTAGGGATTACCCCGAGAAGTTATTCACTAATGAGCTGATATTGATTGTAATTGGGTGTTGTAAAGATTGTTCAGACTGATTGATTTTATTAATTTCCTTAATCAAATACAGGAGAGCATAACAATCTGTAATAATTGACGTTATCTTGTACATAAACAAGAACATTATTATCTTAATAACTTGGTGAAAACGTCACAACTTATGAGATTAGGTATGTTGTTTATAAGTTGTATTGATTTATTGAAATTTTCAATTGTCAATTTACAAATAAGAAAATTCAAATGGTTAGAATTCTACTTCCGGTAAACGTTTAGCGTTTAGGTACGTTCTGTTTTATTTAACAGAAGAAACAATCATCTTTGGTAATAGGTCTTTATTTTTTATCGTGGGCAGGAAACAGTTGGAGCGGGCTGCTAGTCATTCAAACACACAATGTCTCTCAACATTCAATATAAGATAATAGGAAACATAATCCCTATAAAGAAGAAGGAAGTGAACGAATACCTAAGATTTCTTATTGTCGTGTACACATAAGTTATGAAGTCAACTCTTAACTAGTCAACTGAAGTCGATACATAAGCTTCCTCCTAGAATTGACTTCCATAGGAATGTCAGTTCAATCAACTTAACTAATAAAATTATCGTAGTTCTGCCACTGTAGCTCAATAGATAATTACTAGCACGTCCAGCACTTGACATTAGGTCAATCGTAAACAGTCTGTTAGTATTCGACAATGCAACGTGAATTATATTTACTTTTAGTACTGGTGATCGAATCTGTAGCGTTAACATTCTCCCACAAATGCTAATTAGATACTTGGACTTAAGTTCCTATTGATGACCAGAGATTGGAAAATAATAGAGTAAGAAAATGAAGCAAGAATATCTGAGGAAGTACCGCGAATACTTAAGATTTCTTACTTTCGTGTATACACAAGTAATAAAGTCAACTCTTAACTAGTCAACATAAGTCGCTACAAACGTAAAGCGTCACATTCTTATGACTATTTCGCAAAATTCGAATTCTCATACGTTGAACATGTTAGCATCAAAGTTAATTAAAATTATCTACATTTTATAAAGTTATTTATATGTGAACTGGATAGTAACTAACGTTACGCTTATTTGATTCTTATTACAATTCAAATTTTGTCATTTAAGTTACCATTTAATCATTAACTTATATCACTCGACATTGAATACATTATAATTTGGTTTTAAATGTTTAAATACTTATTTTAAAAGAGTCGATAATGAAATATTTTCTTGAGTATCATCATTTGAGTTGGATTGTGATTAGCAGGTTGAATCCAGAACGCCAGTTTTGTTTTATTCGGGACTCGTCGACTGGATGTACTTGCATCCCAATGTTGATATTCACACTAGGATACTAAGTCAGTTCGTTTCATGTCTAATGCTACCGCGTTCACTACTAAGCTATTGAATCTGAACAGTCACGCTAGTGCAATGTATATGTAGTAAGATCCGAACACATTTGAATTAAGAGTTACTAGTTCGGCGTTAGATTGACCAAGCTATTTAATCAAATAGAATTTCATGTAAGCGATGTAGTCTAGCTGTCAAAATTAATAAACCGATATAAATTCGTATCGAATTTTATCAAACTAATTGATTATTTGGAAAAGAATTTTGTTAAATCGAATATGAGACCATAACACTGAAGTAATTGATCTTTTATTTAGTCGATTAAATCTGTTACATATTGGTGTTGGAAGGGTACCAATGAAAATCAAGAAGAACTGGACAGCTAATTTGCCCTAGTGTAAAACTCTTCATAAGTGCGCACCCCAGATTCTTCACCTGGGAAGTTTCAGATTGCCGAATACCTAACCTTTTTCACCAATGGGCAGGCACCCAATGGTGGAATTCCCACCTCTATCAATTTGTGATAAATTGCGCGACGATCATCCATTGTCATTTGTGATAACTGTCTCACTCCCGACACGTCTGAACTCTACTAGTCACGACTTCTCACTAGAGCTACGGAAACATCCTAAAGTTAGTCATTAATGAGCTTATTGTTGTATGTGAATTGAGATGGATACTTTTGTGAAGGTTGCTATTTTTATTTGTTTGAATACACCATAGATTGATGTTGGAGGGTACCGTTTTAAACCAGAGAGCACAAGACAAATGTTTCGTTCTATTGTAAGACTCCTAGGCAGTAAGCACCTTAGATTCCGACCCAGGGACTTCAGTATGGTCAACACCTAGCTCTCTGCATCATTGGGCTGCCTGGTGTCCAGTAATAGAATCTTCACTTTTATCAATTTTTGACATTTTATGATCATTGATTTATTAGAAATGTTCCACTTTCTTTAGCTTTCGAAGATTCTCGACATAATACTACATATATATATATATATATATATATATATATATATATATATATATATAGAATAAGCATAGGTTAACAGTTGTTAAGAGACTCCAAATTGTAGGATATTAGTGAATTGCATAATTTTAAGTAATAGCATAATTGTTGCATAATTATTACAATTAAAAATAATCTTATTAGTATATACTTTGCCCATAATAATTAGGGGGAAAAAAGTTAAGTTTTAGTTGAACTGCATTTTCTGAGCTTAGGGGTTTAATTAGAGAACTTTCGTAATCATTGTGGATAACTTCATCGAAGTAAACTTTTGAAGCTGAGGTGTACACAACTAGTGACTGAGATACATCATTACCAGCGATATTCGGGTATTCAATTTCATATGGAATATCGCATTCTTCATTTACAATGAGGCTAAGATACTATGTGTAGACAATGTAAGGCAAGGGTATTTATTGCGTGTTTTATAAGTAATCATTTACAAATCAAGAGAAAAGTGGCAACTGAGAACACAGATTAAGAACTTAAACATTCTACATGTAGTGAGTGGGCAGAGTTTGAATTTACTTGGAGATCACACTGACAAATTTACAGTATAAGCTTACATTATGATTAAAAGAGTCAAATATTATAACAAAACAGGATCTAATGAATGGAGTTAATGATAAAAACGCCTGCATAATTAGTGTCCCTATTGTTTCATTAATAGAGTAAAAGAGAATCGTCAATGCGAACATTTCTAGCGAAGTAATGAAAACGAGGAGATGATCAATACATCGTGCATATTGAAAAGCAACTCTGTTCCCTGAATAGATTGAAATCGATTGCTCCAGAATCTCATTAATATATCTTCATTATGTGATTTATGTTTAGAGTGGATTTAGAAGATGACATTGTTGCTTTAGAAGACAATATACACAAGATGTAGTAATGTGAAAGTAGAACTGCGTAAGACTTTATTAAAAGCGATTTATTTATCATCTTGTAAAAACAAATTGATTTGATCTGAGATTTTGCTTTAATAAGGAGTCTAGTCATTATTTAGTTTACTTAGTCTAATTTGCAATCATTTCCAAGAACAAAGCGTACAACGTCAGTTCAGAAATTCCAGTCTATGTTTATCATTAAATCTAACATTCCTGAGAATGTAACCGTGGTATATCAATTATAATTAAATCAATACGGTTAAACGTAGAATATTGAAATCAATATTGTGAAAGTTAGATATTGTGTAAATCAGAAGTTGATGTGATTTGGATACAATCCACGCAGATCGTAAGAATAATTGAGGTTTAAGTCAACTACGTGATGAAGCCTGAATAACTTAAAACTGTTTAAATGAGAGAACAAAAATGAGGTGCGCATATTTGTACCTAAAACATACTTATCCCCACCTAGAAGCATTAAGTTTTGATTTCTATTTATATCACCATAATGCAATCTTCTGTATGATGTAATGATGAGTTGTTTTGTGTATATGAATAAACTCATTAGAAGGAAGGGATCACACAACTTGAAGATTAATCGGTATACTATAAATGAAACATAAAATGTTCATTTTCACCGATATTTGTAGATTCAATAACAGTATTTCCTGAAGTTGTTTGAAATGATAAAGAAGATTTATAGCTTGATTAAGTATATTTCCTGAAGTTAGATTGTTTTAGTTTATGATTTGATTGATGAGTTTTCATCTGAAGTCTGGATATTATTACTAGTTTTCTCCCATCACCACTTCATGTAAAAAATGAGTTTTTCTGTCTACGAAATCAGCTATTCACTGAAACTATCATCAGACCAAACTGTTTTAATGTATATAATATAACAGAAATGATCACTTTGATACGAGGTAATTACAGTAAACATATTTAGTAATTAATGTCATCTCACAGTATCATCTTATAATAATGATCATTCTCACTGATGAAAGCATAATTCATTCAATTTTATTACAACATAACAACTGTGGATCATCTTGGAAGATCTAAAAAATAAAGCAGATAATAGAACATAATCCATGCAATGAACATAGTTACTACTGTTTTCTATACTTTACATTCTACTATATTGAGTATATCTATAGTGTACATGATATTGTACTAATTTGTTTTAAACTATAGTCTAAATTGTTCTTCTTGGTTACTTATACAATGTAAACTTCTTCAAGAAAAATACGGAGGGGGGGCGGTGAAGTAACTTGTCTATATATTCTTCTTTTAAAGTTTCTTTTCTTCTTTCATTTTTACTTTGACTTAATTTACTTTCATCTATTTGTTTAATTAATATAAGTTCAACATGAAAAATTACTTATTTACATTCAGCAGGAGATCATGATTATAACTAAACCGATTTATCCATTCATATGAATCTATTAGTCTTTGTAAAGATAAACACTTATTATCTACATTCTTCAAAGCATTTTTACAGACCACACAACAATTTAATTAAACTGTCATAATATTATGAACTCATTTGTTTAGTCGTCTTTCATCTTCTTGTGTTATGGTATTTGTTGATAAAGAATAAATACAAAAACAAACACCTAGTAATAAGAAGAAGATTGTTTTAATGGTGTTGGTATGGCATCTTTACAGTTAATTCGATTTGTCTTAGTATTTTTCATTAGACTTAATTGTTAACTTATGTATGGGACTATTTAATCTAATTTGTTTTGTTTACTACAAAAGATGTGATTAAATGATGATTTACTTTCTGGTTGAATGAATGTGTTTAATCAAGAAAGAATAAGTAGTATATGTATATGTATGAATAGAAAGTAAGAGAACTACATCAACAATACATAACAATCATAACAAGAATAAGGATGTAGAAATGAATTAAGATGAAGTTATTTGAATGAACATCAACATTGGGATGCAGGTACATCAAGCCGATGAGTCCCATATAAGATGAAACGCGCGTCCTGGATTTCACTTGCTAGTCGTAATCCAAATTAAATGATATTTGAATGAATGTTGATATTAGATTTATCGTACTTTTTTTTCTCTCTCCCTTTTATTGTTGTTCATATGTGAAAAAGTTAATCAGAGTTGGTTAGATAAAGTGAATTTATCTATGAATTGATGCTTGAGTGTACATTCTCTCAATTCAATGAAGTTGAATTTGACAAAGACAAGATGATCTAAATAAAAAAGTATTTTCATATTCATCATTTAGGCGTTAATTAAGAGTCTTGAAGTATTTCTAACAAGTACTGGTTACTTTCAATAAATGATTTAATAAATTACAAAGATAAATTTGCCTCCACTTGATCGACCTTGTACTTCAAGAACTCATTGAACTCATTTAAATCTACTGGATATTGGCACATTTTTAATCATTTAAATATTCATTACATTATAAATTGTGTAAGCAATTAGGGTAGATATGTATCTTTGGTAAATTCACATTAGGCTTAACGACTTTATAAGTAAAAATACTTAGTTGATTATATTTATTACAGTTTGATATTGATTGGGCACCATTGAAACTTAGGCAGCGTTGGACAACTGTCTTATCCTAGTGTTGGACTCTACCTCTCCTAAGGAATGAACTCTATACTATTCATGACTAACAACGACACTTTACCATTTGCAACATTGGGCTAGCCGGTATCCATTGGTAGAATTTTCGCTTCCATCAACTTATGACATGATGCAGTGATCAGTTAATATCAGTGGCGACGGCTGTCTTATTCCAAAGGTCAGTCTTTGACGAATATATTTAATTAAACGTAATACCTGTCTTTACGAAACCAACTCATTTCAAATAAGGCATTTATTCAAAACGGTTAAATCATGATGGATATGTACATGATTTATTGAATAAGACATTAACGATTAAACCATACCTTTTCTTTTCGAAGTCAGTTCCTTGTTAAAAGTATCTTTTTGATAGAAACTATGGACGATATTCGTGAATTCCTTAAACAGCATAAAGTATATTTGGATACATCAACAAAAATCATTGAAAAGCTTATAATACCAATGTATCATAAGTAAACAATTCCAGGTTAACAGCAAAGTGTATCATCAGATAGAGGGGATAACAATGAATTATTTCTTTGGAATTGTACCTGACAAATAAATTAATGACGATGATCAAAACTACCTTAGTAAATGTCATAATCAGTAAACTACTCTTATATTGAAGACATATGCATCTTGAATGGTAGAAATGTAAGCTTTGACCAATTTTTCATCAGTTTACTAATCACCATTCTAGAAATCTGATTCGCTTCGGGAACTAAAAGATAGGTTTGCCTTTAGTTTCTCAGAATGTCGCTGCTTACAGAGGCAGATAACATTATCCAGTTTTCAGTTTACAATAAGTCCTATTAGATCGTTAGATTATTCATCAAAACATTTTACCTCCTATCAGTCTAGTGTATTTTTGTCATCACCATTACGATAAATACCCATTAATAACGATTTTCACTGATTTGTCTACTGTTATAATGACAGTGCATGTCTCTCAACACCCGATTACATCACTATCTCTACAATTCACTTAATACACTTCCCTATAAATTGAATTTGTTATTATGATTCGTATTTACCACTGAAATCAAATGAATGCCAGATTTTTTTTTACAGCAAACGTTACACTTATAAAACAGCATTTTAGTTATTTACATGATTTTGTGCCTACATGGTAGGATTTCTCATTAAATTACGGTAACTACCAAAGACCTAAAAATCAAAATGAATAAGTTATGTTGGCTTATGTTAAATAGAATTCTTGAAAAAATCCTGCTTCTCTTGCACTATTTCATTTTTTTAGTCAAAGAATTCGTTAGTCAGAAACATAGCTATTAATTAGCTTACTTACTTACGCCTGTTACCCCTCTCGGAGGAGTATAGGCCGCTCAGCAGTAATCTCCATTTAACTCTGTCCTCAACAATCCTTTCCAGCTGTCTCCAGTTACTGTTCATCCTTTTAATGTCTGCTTCTAGCTCTCGACGAAGTATGTTCTTTGGCCTTCCTCCTTTCCGTTTTCCAACAGGGTTCCAAGTTAGTGCTTGTCTCGTGATGCACACAGATGATTTCCGCGATGTATGTCCTATCTGTTTCCAACGTTCTTTCCTGATTTCCTATTCAGTTGGAAGTTGATTTGTTCTCTTCCATAGTAGGCTGTTGCTGATGGTCTCCGTCCAACAGACATTCAATATTCTGCGTAGACATTTGTTTATAAATACCTGTACCCTCCTGAGGATGTTTGAAGTAGTTCTCCACGTTTCAGCTCCATACAGAAGAACTGTCTTGACGCCAACCAGATTAAACAAACTTAACCATTTATTTTGATTAGCTTACTGTATGTTTATTTTGGAAACGACTGTAACTTGACAAATACAAACATAAATACTCTATAAATGATAAGTTGCTAATTAAGCCTAAGTATATGATGCAATATTGTCATTATTAGATGCTTGGACATTCCTAGAAAAAGCATTACATTACGAAAAATTTATCCAGATGAACATTACACTGTCTGTAATAATAAATGCTAGACATATGTCTATTGAATTCACTTCATCTTCATGACGGTACGAAAATGACCGCCTAGACAAAACGATACTTAATTTGAAAATACGGAATATTATAGATAACACATAAATGGCCTTCAGTTATCTATTTGCACATCGTTTAAGATCATCGATACATTTTAGTTCTAGACTGGCTTGTATAGGATAACTTTTTATCTCCTACATATTCTGAGACACCTCGTCGGCTGTTTATTGTTGTAGCATTCATGCAGTATTTCGATACATGCTAATTATAGACGATCTTCTGAATAGCATCTAGCACAGTGGATACAGTGCATCTAGAAACTGCAGTCGAGAATTTCTACTAATCTATTGGACATCCAACTTATTACATAAGTTAATGATTGTTATCATGAACAACGAATACATGAAATGTTTCTATCCTACAGTAATACACTTCCAGTTATCGAACGAAAAATCTTCACTTCTACACATAAACCCACTAACTTTAGACTACAGAGTTTGGCTACATTAATTGACATATCCTACTTTAATCGATTATGTAACATCTCAGTTTCAACACTTATTCATAGTTAAATCATGATAGAGTATTGATAAAGTGTTTAAAATCTACCTAAATATAGCCTATACATACTTTCTAGTTCATAATAGTTATCTAATTTATAGTCTACTCTTCATGGAACATTCTTCTTAAACTATCACTGGTAGGGTATCAATTATTAATTACCTATAATCCGATTAGATTATATTCTTTTACTCCATATAAAATGTTTTATTACAATAATCTCAACATTCTATACATTTTTTAAAAATATATTCTTATATAGATCAAATACGTTAAACTGTTCTTACGTAATCACATTACAATTAATTAGATAGATACTACTTGTCTATTTGTATTTTACTTATCCAACTTTACAGAACTCCCTGCTGTGAATAATGAAACTTTATTTATTTTTCTAACTAAGTTGGAGGTAGACAAAAGAGGGGAAAGAATATTTATATTGTTTTGTTTTTCTTCTTTTTGACCTGTAGATAAATTTATTGACTGACACTTTTAATAAATTAGACTCTTTTCAAACTATCCACCTTCTTAGATGTTTTTTTTCTAGTCTTAGAAATACAATTCAATACAATCAAATGCATAGGATTACATATTTGATTAACCTACATTATAATCTGAATGTGTAAGTATTTAGATAATTCAAAGTGTAAGTAAAAGATAAGTTATAATGTTTAAGATGTTATTACTACTAATTTTCTTATTAGTAGTATTACTAATATTATTAAAAAAAATATTAGGTTTGATAGACAAGTGACAACAATACATTGTAATTTATCATTATTTCTTTTTTCATGAAATCAGTATACATAAGCATTCATAAGCATTATGAAGTGATTCTTACATGATTCTATAATCTACTTTTATTAGTAGTAGTAACATCATAATTGAAATATGTATAGGTAATTTATTACATTTCATGTATGATATCAATTTGTGCAACATTCATTGAATCACTACATTCATGATATTGGGATATATAATATGTGTTTGAGTATCTAGGGTAATGGTAACTGGGTGTTGTAAACAGTCATTGAAAACCTGGAGGTATTGGATGGCTGTTTTGTCCTAGTATGGATTAAATTCCCTGGTGGAGTCGTGGATGAGTGCTGTTTAGGAATCCCATACTAGAATGAAATAGATTTCCAAAGATTCCTAGTTTTTAGTAGTTGCCTAACTTGGGACAATTCTTAAAATTAAACTGAAATTTAGAGCAGTTGTTGATGCACATAAAATAGATATAAAATGGTGTAACTGGTTGTTTGAGTTTTATATCATGAATTTAATTGAGTTGGACAACTATTGAGAACTATTAAGCATTAGAAGCAAATATATTACGAACTGACTGGGTTTAGAAATATAAAGTGTCGGATACGTACACAATGGTTTAAAGGTTAGGTACATGCCGCGAAACTTAAAAGTCGTCGTCCTAATCTTCTCATGTAATCGTAGATGTCCATAGCAGGTTGGAACTGCTGTCTAGTACCTCGTGGTTCTCACTGGTTGTTTATCCAGATCAGGTAGTAATATCAAATGCATAAAAGGATGTAGTTAATATCTAAATACTTTATAAAAATGAAAATCAGATTTATAACTACAAATTACCGTATTAGTGGTCTTATGTAGAAAAACTTTTACACTGGCGATGAACAGCAGCCAGAATCAGTGTACTACATATACCGCCTATTCATAAATGTTACATGTAATGCGTGTAAATACATTAAAGTTCTACAAATAGTTCTACAGTTAGTAAGTGGTGGCTGTCTCTCTAAGACAGTAAGCACTCTTCTGTCTACACTCATATTTTGAATTGAGTTGTTTGACTTAGTTTAGAAATGTATTTTTTGTAAACTTTAAGGATACGGATAACCGGTTTACACAAGAGATGAGTTAAAAGAAAACAAAAAACGGTATGATGCCGTTGAATGTAGATTGTCTCAGTAAAAGTAGTTCTATTTCATATTGGTGAAACATGACATCACTAAGGTAGTTTAATGCTCTGTATATTTTCTTCAAATAGAATTTGTTGTAATCGTTGGAGGTTATACAACCACGTCTTGTTAATGTATTATGTTACTACAGAAAATTAAGATTTCAAACCCCAGTTTTGTATCCGTAACTTGGACTCAATGACTTGTTTAAGTGAAGTAATATCTGAAAGTTGTATTATGTAATAACTGGCCTGAATCCTCTGCATGAATAGGTACCAATAAATCTTTAGGTATTAGATTACTATATCTCATATGAGATGACAGACTATAGACCACAAAATCACTTAAAAATGTATGTAAAATTGGCAGTTACGATTGATCATTAGAATCCACCCTAAGGTATATGGCACTTTATATTGAAATTTTAGTGTATGTTTTATAGTGGCCTACAGTGATCTTCGTTAGTTGACTTAGATTCTCTTGTATTATATCTTATCAATCTACATCGTATCATTATCATTCTATGAACTGTAGTAAAACTTGCTCGTACAATTATTGTGTTCTTAACAGTCCATATGCCTGTGTATTTATCATCATCATCATCATCATCATCATCATCATCATCATCATCATCATCATCATCATCATCATTCACAGTCACAACTTTCTGTGATATTGCTGAAAATATATTATGAGGAAAATTGAACAAACCACTGTCTATCCATTACATTCGGTCGAATGAAGCACAAAATAACCATCATTTCTTTCATTTTTTCAGAAAATATTGTGTAAACTACCTACTTAGCAAAAATTCTGTATTCACACTGTAATATGTTATCTATGGTATATCAGTAGATTTTGTAGATTTCAATGTCAGTTTATGATTTCCGATATGCTTAAATGTCAAGTAATTGTATCAAAACGTCAAACTTAAACTTGGTAGCTGATGAGTTACTAATTTTAATATGTTACTGAAGTTTTAATGAGAAGTTGTGACTTGTGAAGGTTAGATTTATTATGAGTGGGATAGTTATCACCATTGACAATAAATAATCGTCGCATTATATCACAAATTGATTGAAGTGGGAATTCTACCATTGGTTACTGGTCTAATAGTACAGAGAGTTAAGTGTCCGTCAACCAGCAGCTCCTAAGATGGAATCCAAGGTGTACACTTGTGAGGAATCGCATATTTGGATAAAATATATATCCATTGCTTTCTGGTTTTTAATAGTATCCTACTAACATCAATCTGTAATGAATCCAATCAATAAAATATAAAATTTGTTGAAAGTTAATAGTATAAGTTTGAACATTGAATTTTCTATATTACTTAATAAAACATTTTAACTAGCTAGTTTTACTAATTTTATGCTTAACATCTTTATATTGAAAATAAACTACATTTCTGGAATGAAAGTTCATTGATATTCTGACACTAAATAAAGATTGTAATATCAACTAATTTAATCTAATATTTTATTATATAAGTTGGATTATGACTGAGAAGTTGAATTCAGAATGTGTGTTTCGTCATATTTGAGATTCGTCAGCTGGATGTACCTGCATTCCAGAGTTGATGATCACAGTGGGACATATCAATGGGAATATACAAATTCATCCTAATACTTTATATTAACCTATCAAATAACATTAGTAATGTATGATAAAACATATTTTAGAAGATAACTTAGATTTTTCTGAATGAGTTTTAACTGTTTAATATGTTTTGTGTTGAAGGGATTCATAGTTATCACTTTCGTTTTTATGAACTGGAACTACAGTCAAGCTGATCTTAGTCAAGTTAACTTTCTGTAACTCTAATGGTAATGTTAATATTACGTCATATATTTGATTAATAAGATTTTCGAATTCAATTTATGTGGATAATTGTTTATGGAGACTACAGACAATAAGTTGGTAGCTTTCATCACAACTCTTTAAACTAAATGTTTATTTTAGATGACAAAACCACTAAAGTTCTTATGTTTAAAGCACCATTTGATTGATTTTAAATATGAAGTAGTGAAGACAATTTGTAATATATATGAAGTTTACGAAGCTATGAGGTAAACTCCTTAGTTGAAGTAATGACCATTCATTACTATGTAAGTATAAGGTTTGATAGTGTAGAGATGCAATTAGAATACTATGTAATGTACAGTCGTATAGAGAATGATTTTTATTCTTCACATTAGTAGTATGAAATGTAGATTAATATGTGATATGACACAAATGTTATGGATCTTAATTTATGTTTCCGTGAATTGATATAATACATATTAAGATGGATTGTCCATATTTACAATGAAAAACTATTGTTGGTAAGAGTAAGATACTTATCATCAGGTATTATTAAATGATTGTAGACCCACATTACCAATAGACTAAATGAAACATCGATTAATGAACACCAACATAGTGATGTAAAATGTTTCTGTTTACAATGATAACTAACAGTCGAAATGTTAATCTTATAGTAGCTTATGTTTATGTGCTAGTAAAGGGATTACGTTAGCAATGTTAGTGATGGCTTAGTATGATAAACTCTAGCCAAATGCATGAAGAATTATCGTATATCATAAAAGGAACTTCTTTCATGCATTTTAAGAATACATGAACGATATGGTCTGTAGAATGAAATGAATTCATTACACATGATGGTTACTTATCAGCAGCAAACGGTCTGAATTCTGATTTATTATTATTATTATTATTATTATTATTATTATTATTATTATTATTATCAAAGCAAGCTTATTCAGCTAAGGGCTGTTTTCAACGAATTCATTATCAAGCCGTACAATCAAGTATATATATATATATATATATATATATATATATATATATATAAAGTAATATATTATAGGTCGATGAGTAGTTGTAAGAATTTTGATTAGTTGTCATGTGAAATTACGTTTCGTCTACCAAGTGTTTAAAATAGCCAATTAATAATTGAAGGGAGGAGGGTGAGTATATGAAACATGAAAATTGTGTAATCATTAGGGTGGGGATAAAGTAATTGTGATTATCATTAAATTAGAGTGATTTGTGGATTAAAATCGAGAAAATTGGGTTGGGGGACAATTTTGTGATAATAATAATAATAATAATAATAATAATAATAGTGATAATAATTATTGTAATAGTGGAGAACATGAATGCAGGTAGGAATGAGATAGGAAGATACAGGAAAGTATCAATGAATAAACAAGTACATTAATAAATCAAATAATATGAAGTTTTCAACTAAGACCCTGATAAAGAAAGTGATTTCAGAAAGTGCTTTCGTATCCACATCTCAGGCTTAAAATCATCGATCACTAGAGTTTTTTCAATGTAAAGAGGATTCAGACATAGGTCTTTTGATTTATTTGACTGGATTTTAGAGATTATGTCAAATGAGGAATCTGAGGCTGAATGCCTTGAATCTTCTGTATGCTGCAAGATAGATGAGGTTAATTATCTGCACTGTCCTTTGCTCAACCACACCATGAAGTAAGACAAACAACATAAAACTTACGTTGATCATTCAGTAACAGTGTTATGAAGCAGAACAAAAAGAATATAAAGATAGAAAGAGAATATCATTTGTTTAACAAAGTATATTTAACATTTAGTATGAATTGCCTTTGTATAACGGATTAAAAGTGTCTTCTGTTTATTCCATATCTTAATAGAATTGAAGTCATCGACTACGTCTCCAATTTAATAATTGACTATAACACACGTATAAATTTTTTTTTCTTTTTGACTTAGTTTCCATGAAATATGTTCAGAAAACCCTTCTTACGTTTACCGGGAATTCGAATCAAACAGCTGATTAGTAGCATTGAAAGCTGAATATTATTAAAATATTTTCATACGAAACGACTTCGTAATAAATAGTCTATTTATGTTACTGAGTACTTTATATGTGAATTACGGAAATTAAATAAGGTTTTAAGTTGGAATTGTCAGTGACAAGGAGAATCCAAGACACGCGTTCAATCCTATTCGGGATTCATATCATTGGGACGCAGATACGTCTAGCTGGATTTCCCTTGTCAGTTATAATTCAACTTAAGCATTACTTTTTATTTATAGCTGTATCGACGTAATCCTAGCAGGATGAACATATAACAACAGAGGCTGACCAATTTCAGACTATGACAAGTCAACAATAGTCAGATATTTATTGTGTCACTTAGATTGATGTACTAACATAACCCTTTTATTGTTTTTTTCAATCACTTTTAGGGTATTCGATTTATTAATGTTAAATCAATTGAAAAAATTGAATTCACCTTTAAAAATACATGAAAACTACTTTAATCAATTAAAAGATACACATGAAAACATGTATTCTACAAATTTTATAAATTTATCAAATCGTAAATTAATTAGCGCAAGTACTTCTGAGATTCCAACACATCACTTCCAAGAACTTCCAGTTAATTATCATCAATTGAATCAACAAAATACTGATCTAGATGATCTAATTCATTCATTTCTATCAATTGATAATGATTTAACTACACATGAAATAAGTATATGTCATACATTATCTGGTTTAACAAACAGTCAACGTTATATTTGTTTACAACATTCTGGTTTAATATGGGCAATGCTTGAAGGTACACATTTAAGTATGCATGAATGTGTACATCAATTTAAGCATGAACAATGGAATTGTTCAGCTGTTAATTTATTATATCGTACAAATATAAAATCATCATTTATACCATCAACACATGGTTTAGAAGGTATTCTACAACGAGGTAAGTAATTTATTAAAAGTCATCATTTAATACGTAGTAGAATGATGCATAAACTCGATTTCTCCACCCCCCCCCCCAGTTTCTCATCAGCTACATACAACCTGGATTTAATTGAGATCATTGAAAGTATAACACTTATAGATTTTCTTCATCGGATAAACTTGGCATGCAGATGTGAATCGTCTAAGAGAACACAATACTGTTGCATAATAATTAAAACGTTATTGACATAAGTAATTAAGTTAGATTGTGATTGGCAAGTAGAGTCTAGGACACACGTTTTGTCCTATTTGCAACTTATTGGCTGGATGAACCTGCATCCCAATGTTAATGTTTACACTGGGATTCGAACTCAGTCAAGCTTATTCTGGTTATTGACAGTTAGTTATTTATATATCAACTATATAAAAGTACTGTAGAATAAAGCTTAGGAGAATTTGGATGCATAGTTCAGAAGATAAGTAGTATAAGTTATGTAATCATAATTACGAATAAATACATTGATTAACTGAGTAAAGCTCAGATAATAATAACCAAATATCATCATCGAAAATGTTACATAACAGCTGAAACTTGGAAATTAATGTCACCAGAACAAAGTTTGCTTTACAAGACTTTCCTTTTGTGCATATATGTTTGCTTTAAATCATTTTATTGCAATCACTTCAACAAAGTGTAAGAAATTTAGATTTGCCTGTTTATTGATTATTCTGAAGGACATTTAAACGTCGATGGTATGTCCACTAATTATTAAGTGGTGAGCGAATTCCACTAAAAGAAATCCTTTATGTTTTCACACTCAGCTTATTAGGCATATGTGTGTATATGCGGACATTGTTCATCAATCCAATCCTTCTAATATATATCTCGGCACGTACGTGTCAGTCAGTTAGTCAGTAACGACGTAGAACTTGGTACGTGCGCACATCAGTTGAAGTTGTCATGCTCCAATTAGCAGATAAAAATTTAATTATCAATGGTGATATCACGAATTGATTTGAATCAGACAACCATTGATCACCTGGAAGCACTGGACAGCTACTTCGTCCTAGCATGGGACTCTTCAGCATTGGGCACCCAGGACCTCGTTAGGGATCGAACCCAGGATGCTCTGACTCCGCGACGAGCGCTTTACCATTAGACCACTGAATCGGCTCCTAACTGTTGATACTTCTAATTCAGTCAATTCGTGATACGTTTGCGCGACTTCATCCACTGTCATCTATTGTCATTGACAAATTAACTATCTCCACAATAACCCCCTTAATTGTAACTAAATATCAGCTCACTAGTGACTAGCTCTTTCAGGTAATTCCTGGAGTTCCTGGGTTCGATCCCTAACGAGGTCGTGGACGCGCACTGCTGAAGAGTCCTATACTAAGACGAAACAGTTTTCCAGTGCTTCCAGGTGATTAATGGTTGTCTGATTCAGGTCAATTCGTGATATTAGCATTGACAAATTAATTATTTCCACATTAACCCCCTTAATTGTAAAAATTAAATTGTCAGACCAAATCGCAGAGTAGTGGAGGTAGTAACATAGTCAGTATTAATGGTAGGGGTTGGAGATCGATGATATGATTTCACAGACTATAATTCAGTATGAAGAAAATTATGATGAATTCAGAAATTTTGACTTTGCAGTAAGACAAGGAATGGATGCACCTGGGCCATGGTGAGTGATTTTGGGCCATGTCATCCAAAGTTTCTAACCATTTGTTATGATCATCCGGAGGACTCCAATCAGGTAGTCTGCATCTATTTACAAGCCTCAGCTCAACTGCTATGGACTTCATGGAATGGTGCCATTTTTTGGACACGTACATGTGATCGCTATACACAATTGAATTTAACAAAAATCGTAAATTAATCCGCTTGTGTTTATAATATAGAACACCTAGTTGAAAAGAGAAATACTAATTTAGCATCTGTTATAATTTCTCTTAATATTGTTTTTCTTCTGAGATCAATGACTCCGCTTATTTTATCTCTCTCATTCCTCGAAGTAGAGTTTTAGAAAGGCAGGTTTTTTCTTAATGTTAATTTGACATTACGAATTAATCTGAGTTACACAATCACTGGTTACCAGGAAGCACAGGACATTTGTATCTTATTTTAATGGGCACTTCAGCAGTGTGCATCCATGACCCCTTCATAGATAGAACCCAAAACTCTCCAGCTCTACAGTGAACGCTTTACCATTAGACCGCACACTTGGCCTCCAACGGCTGATGTTTCTAATTCAGTCAATTTGCGACACGTCTACTTGACCTCATTCATTGCCAACGGTTGTTTAATTCAGGCCAATTCAACATTCAACAATTTTCACAACACACAACTACAATATTTTCTTAATCTTGTCGTACTTAACTCCTTTTACTATAGCCTTCACAAACTTAGTTACGAACTCTTATGGATAATGATTATTACGTAGACACTATTTCATGTGCTTTAAAAATAATGTACATAGAAGAAAAATAAATGTGTCAATCTCTAGGTGTTGAGTGTGTAAGTGTAAGCAACTGTTAATATACAGGTTGAATAGAATCAATCAATCAATCAATGTCTGTCATCCAACTTGGAGCATAGGCCGTAATCCAGCAAGGTTGAATAACATATGAACATTTATTTATTTATAATAGAATAACAAATAACTTATTCATAATAAGCTTGTATCTTCCCATTGATTTGTAATGGACTGAAACTGGTCAGCCTCTGTTGCCATATGTGCATCCTGAGCGGATTGCCTCGATATAGCGGTAGTACACAAGTTATATTTAAGTTGGATTGTGACTGACAAGTGCAATCCAGGACGCGCGTTTCGTCCTATTTGGGACTCATCGGCTGGATGTGCCTGCATCCCAATGTTGATGTTCACACTAGGATTCGAACCCAGTCCACTTCGTACACAAGTGTGACTGTCTGGACACAGTAGCCTAGTGGTGAACGTGGTGGCGTTTGACACCAAGCGGACTGAGTTCGTATCCCAGTGTGAACATCAACATTGGGATGCAGGTACATCCAGCCGATGAGTCCCAAATAGGACGAAACGCGCGTCCTGGATTCCACTTGCCAGTCACAATCCAACTTAAATATAACAAGTAACTTACTTTGAGAAAATTTGTTGCAACAGTCTAGAATCAGATCAAAACTGAAGGAGATAACAGGAACGTTGAAACTTACGTATTTTTAAATTCAACAGTGTACTGTATAATTGCTTATGTATTATGTAATATTACTTTTTTAATAATAGTAATAATAGCTTTATTTAATAGTATTTTTAGTAGAATATAAATTTTTAGCTTACAGTATCTCAACAAGTTACTCTTTTCACATGTATACGCACCAGTTTGTTTCCATGAATGTAGCAACACCACCATCATACTTGCTTATAATTACGCTTTGGTGAAAATTCTCATTCGATTATTTATTCAAAATTAAAAACTTTTAACTAACTTTGAAATACTAAAACATCTAAGTATCACGATGTTTCTTTTAATATGAGACCCTTCAATAGTGCACATATCAGTTACTGACTATTTATCATAATCGAAATCTTAAGGTATCACTGCTGAGGCTCCAACTTTAGGTCACATCAGAGAATCGTAGTTGATATATGTAACAGCACACTGATGAATGTGGGAATTGTACCCCTGAATACAGGCCAAGTAGTGCAGAGAGTTAGGTGTCCGCTAACCCAAGCCTCCTAGAGCGGAGTCTAGTGTACAGATTTCTCAGGAGTCCCATACTAGGATGAAAAAGTTATCCAGTGCTTCCTGGTTTTCACTAGTTCTCGTCCAGCATCAATCTATATCGAATTCAATCAACTAATGAATGAATTGTTTTGACACTATTTTTAAAGCTATCTAAACTAAAAATTTGTTATGAGAGTTTGATTAGCGAAATTGGTTAGACTGAATTATTACAATTATTCATGAACATATTCACTTAAGATGAATAACACCAGATTAGTGTATCGAAAAATTCCTCTGATTGTTAGTGTGCATACTTATCCGATTTCGAACCTGCATACTATAATAATAATTTCATACCATGTTCTACTACAAAAGCTTGAGAGATAATACTGCGACTACTCTACAAACACTGAATTAGACACTATACACAGTATATTGTCTGATATGAGTTACACACAGAGTTCACTAACGAAAAATATGCCTGTTCACAGTCAATATGTAGTTCAAAACATTGGCAGTCAGTAAAACACGTCTGTTTCTTAAACTGAATTTCAACATGGATGGGATCTAGCTAGTGATGTACTTCATGATAGACAAGCCAGTTATATCAAAATGGATATGTCATCCAACAAATCTCTGTTCATCATTCACTCATTTATTTTGTCGATCAGTCTAACATTTTTCTTATCTGTATGCAAATATTACTATACAACATGATGAATTCTGATGAGGTTCTGCCTGATGAAACATTACAGTTTGTTCTAATTCACATAATGTTAATTTACTGCTTGGTTATTCTTCAGTATTGAAAACAAGTGACTAATATGGATGTTTCTTTCAACATCAGACTTGAAAAAAAGATCCCTTTACTTATTTACACCATTTTGTGCTTAGGTGGAAGAATTAAAGAACAGATAGTGTTGAAATATTTACAATCTATCCCTCTTCCCCCCCCCCTCCCCGCCACTCTTCTCATCGAATGTTATCGGCGCTGCTTCGGAAAATAAGGTTAAAATGTCATTTAACAATTATACTACTTATGAGTAGGCAGTTTATAAGTAACAAAATCTCAGATAACTTGGTGAATATTTTATCCAACTAAAATATTCTATTCAATTGAAATAGTTATTTTTGTGAATGTTGGTAATTTAATTGAACATATGTATCACAAATTGATGTTGGCGGGGTACCACTAAAAATCAGGGAGAACCCAGCATCTATTTCCTTCTAGTTTAGAACTCCTCAGAAGTGCACACTCCAGATTCAGCACCAGGGGCATTAGGTTGATGGCTAGCGCTACACAGGGTCGGCCTCCAATAGTAGAATTCCCACTTCCATCTGCGGTACGCACTGTTGCGAAGTTACACAACAGAACGAAACGAGTGTTTAGTCCTCGCTGGTTTTCAATGGTACTCTGTCAACATCAATATGTATTATAATCGATCAACTAAAATATTCTATATTGATGTAGACATAAATGAAACCAGAAGTTTGTTTCAGTAGTAATGAGTTCATTCCATTTACACTATCTCTATAAGATCATTAGTTTCATCGGCATTAAAAAAATCAATATTCATAGTGAATTCATTTGCATGACATTTTTTTCGGTGAAACCGTTTCTTATCTACTATCATACTTATGATTCAGTTTGTTACTGGTTGGATACTACTGATAAGTATGATGCTCAGTCGAGGACTAATTATACAACCAAATTCCCTTTTCAGGTGTTTACAATGATTATTTTTATTTCTTATCAGAACCAATTATTGATAGAAAAAAAACAACTCATTGGTTTACAAATCTATCTGTTAGATAATCATAGCAACTAACATTTATTGTTAAGTTGTGACTTTTAATTTAAGTTACACATTTTTACTGGAGTAATATACACTTGAATATGTGGATCTATATCATGCTTATTGATGTATAAGTTGTATAGAAAGAGAAAATTTGATCCCGACATATTGATCCCAAGTGATTAAAATGTCAAGAACCATAAAGTGTTTGGTTTCTCAAGTTAGTTTAGAATACGTTTTCCGATGAGTAAATTGAATATTGTAATAGTATTCATTTAAACAGATATCCAGAGATAGTCTTCTCTTGAAGGCAGGCTTAATAAAATTTTGATATATTTCTGTTTGATTTTGCTGTTTATATCTAAACATTGAATATTTTCTATTGACTCTGATATCATTAAGCAGAAGTCTGGATTGTTTTTCTTGCATTTAGGATCTAGAGAAACAGCTTTTCTTTCATCTTCATGGTCAGCTGGTGTTGTACAAGCAATAACGCGAGCCTGCAGCCGAGGTCAGATGGGGACATGTGATTGTGATCCACATCGTCGTGAAGGTCAAGGTAGAGATGCTGAAGGTATATTTACTTGGGGTGGATGTAGTGATCCAATACGATTTGGTATGCGATTAGCACGTTTATTTCTGGATGCAAATGATGAAGAACATCGTAATGCTGCAGTACAAAGAGAACATGAACTTCATGAACAAAGAATTCAATTACTATCATCAATGAGAGTAAATAGTCAAGATAAACAAGATCTGAAAAAATTACAAAGAAATTACAGATTTCCTCGTTCATTAAATAAAACTATATCTCATGAAAAACTCAGTTCAAACGATAAAGAACATGATCGAAGGTCAACTAAACAATTGAATAAATCTAGTACTCTTCTCTCAGCTAAAGAGCTTCAAGCGGAAACGTTACAGATTATTCAAACTAAAGCCAGAGCACTAATGAATTTACATAATAGAAAAGCTGGAAGAAGAGTAAGTTTAATTGATGCCATAATTTTATCTTTCATTTTACTCTTTGAATTTCGGGTACTGCAGCTGAAATCGTTTGTGATAAATGTAATTTTTGTGAAATTATATAATTTCCTATCAATTCAGCTAAGTAATTAATGATACTGAAGAACGTTTTAGTTTGTGATTTATTCCTTCCCCCCCCCACTACAGGACCATAAAGAGTTTCTTGGATAAAGTCCGTCAGTCGTAAAACAATTTCAAAATGGGACTAGTCACCATACCCACCTGATCAGACTTTCAAAAGATTAAGTTCTGTCATTCAGCCAGTTTATAAGTGATTGTGCAATTAGTACTGACTTTAGTCAATCTATGTCACATTGATTAAACAGAGAGTGGTAACTAATAAAAAGTGTTTTGTCTCTTATAATAGAAATCGACGTTGGACAATCAAGCTGTTATGCTATTATTCGACACTGTTCACATTATTAAAGAAGATAGTGAAGTCATGTAGAATAATAGACACATTTTAACCTGATAGGCTGGATTCGATTAAAACTGATAAGGACTAAATGAACTTTACACAATTCAATAACCAACTAATGTCAATAACTCATTCTGATAGTCACAAATAGTCAGAAAACACTATTTCGTCCACGGTTTGAAAGTATACCCTGATAACGGCTGTCAGGTAGCACGGGGAATAGATACATTGTGTTAAGCTGATGACTATTAAACTACACTGTAACATTAAGGAGTTATTATGTAATAACACGAATGTACCTTTTTCTTTAACGACTGAATTAGAAATATCAACCGTTAGGAGCCAGCCTAGTGGTTCAATGGTAAAGCTGTCGTCGCGGAGCCAGAGAGTTCTGGGTTCGATCCCCAACGGGGTCGTGGATGCGCACTGCTAAAGAGTCCCATACTAGGACGAAACAACTGTCCAGTACTTACAGATGATCAATGGTTGTTTGATTCAGAACAATTCGTGATATCAGGATTAACAGCTAACTATCTCCACAACCCCCAATTGTGATTCTGAATTTTGTTAAATCTTCTGTTATAATTAAGTTACAGCTATTTCCTACGAGCTACTTATTTATGAGAATCTTTAAACTTCAAAGTATATATCCGTACCTAAAGTATATTTTATGGACAAGTAAACTTATTGCCGAACTCAAGCTGTATTATCTAACGACTTAACATATTGTGAATTCGAATACTACATCATTATAATTAAATTGTAGTCGTAGTGTAGAAATCGGTTATGTAATTATTGGTTGTATTCGTCACAGAATGATTTTATTTAAGCACTAGAGAACATCAAATTCAACTGATAAGAATTTTAATACTTGGACGCCATCAGTGTTCGATGGTATCCAATTGACATTAATCTCTGATGACTACATCTTTATCCTTAGTAAGTGAATTCATTGTCATAAAGACTAACATTATTTGTAAACCTTAACTCGTAGAGATTGATTATATTTTAGTTTATCTTCATTTTGTCACCGGAATTAATAACTACACATGAATAAAAAGAAAAGAGGTTAATAAATTAAGACAAATGAATCATGAAGCACCATTTACATTACTTAAGTCATTCTGTTACAATGAATTAGTGTTTTTTAAAGTAGGGGTATAAGAAATAACGCTACATTGTTTAATAATTAATATAGTTAATCTGAAAACTGAAGCATTTTATACTTCCATCAATGTTATACAATTGGTTTGAATGATAATCCCATAGGTATATACTTAACAAGCTGAGCCTATACACTTCTAAATCATGTTAAACAATCGGGTGTAGGTAAAAGCATGTGAAAGGATTCTGTGTTGGTAGATCTTTTTACAAAAGCCTATGGTAGGGAAACTAAGGTGCGCACTGCTGTAGACATCCATATTTAAAACAAACAGCTGTTCAGTGCTTTCTAGCTTTCAAAGGTACCCTGCCAACATCAGTCTGTGATATACTGAATTAATTTTATAATTATACGTAGATATACAGTTACATCACGAGTGAAGCGGTAGTAGTGGATCAAAGAGTTGCGTAGTAATATGTACTGATAAGTAGACAATAAATGAAATTATAGTTATCTGAATAGTGCATACTTTTAGGTTTCAACTATATAAAACTGGTAAGTGAATAGTGAATGACATAGGATTTTTCTGATGAAGAAAATCCAATCTGTTATGATTATCATCCATAAGTCTGTGTTAAATAAAAGAGGATATAGTCCATAAACTTCTTAAAGCTATTCAGTCAAAACACAAAGTGATATTCCTTTTATGCGCGTGTATACATTTGTGTTACACATTTAGATTTTATAAGCATACCGAAGTGACTTCAATTCAATTCAGTGAAAGCCCAGAGATAAGCATTATTATAGAATTTCAGAACGCGATAGAAATATCGATCAATTGTTTCCAAATTATAATGGTTATCCACTTAATGTCGAGCTATAATTTTAAATGGACAAGAAGGATGCAACTCATTGATTTGGACTTAACCGATGATCTAGCTCCTTTAGCAAATACACACCGACAAATTTTAGTGGAGACAACTAACGAAGCACAAACCTCAGCATCAGTAGGCCTTAACACATAGAAGAGGAAGAGAATGGTCCTCAAATTCAGCATAGGGAGCATGGACCCAATTGAACTTGATGGTGAAACTCTGAAAAAAGTCGATACCTTCAAGTACCTGGGAAGCATCACCGATGAACAAGGAGGAAACAATGAAGATGTAAAAGCAAGGATTGGCAAAGCAAGAGCACCATTCTAACAGTTAATTAACATATTTGACTCCAAACAACTGTCAATCAACCTCAAAGTCACACTCTTCAATTTGAACGTCAAGATAGTTCTGTTGTATGAAGCTAAAACGTGAAAAACTACTTCAAACATCTTCAGGGGGGTACAGGTATTTATAAACAACTGTCTTCGCAAGATACTGAATATCCGTTGGCCGGAAACCATGAGCAACAGCTTACTATGGGAGAGAACAAACAAACTTCTAACCGAATAGGAAATCAGGAAACGACGTTGGAAACAGATAGGACATAAATTGTAGAAATCATCAGACTGCATCATGAGACAAGCACTACCTTGGAATTCTGTTGGGAAACGGAAAAGTGGGAGGCCAAAGAACACACTGCGTTGAGAATCGGAAGCAGACATTAAGAGGATGAACAACAACTGGAAACAGGTGGCAAGGATTGCTGAGGACAGAGTTGAGTGGTGAATACTGGTGATCGGACTACTCACCTCTGTGAGGGGTAACAAGCGTAAGTAGGTAAGTAAATAAGTATAATTTGAAACTGTCAACTACATTGGTAGACTTAATAATTACATAACTAAATGTTTTGAAGCCATATCATTAGAAATTATATTAGGTTAGACATATTCATAAGTTTGTTTCGTAATAAACCTTTGTTTTAATTATTGACTATCAATTTTATTCATAATTATTTTAGTTGATCTGGAAAAATCGTGTAACCAAATGTAAATGCCATGGCGTTAGTGGAGCATGTTCAATGAGAACATGTTGGCAACGTGTTAATGAATTTCGTCTTGTTGGAATGATGCTAAAAGCAGCTTATGATTCCGCTATACGTGTTACTTATGAGCCAAGATTGGACATATTGAAACGAATTAGCACTAGAATAAATCCCAATGCTTATGAAAGATTGAACCAAAATAAGAAGCAGATGACTAGAAAAAATTCCCCGGTTTTATCAGCTATCCCAAATCATGATTCAAAGAATTGGTTAGTATTAATTAATAATAATAGCAATAGCAGTTTTAAACATGATCAGAGTGAATTTTCAAATAATAATGGACGACTTCAACGTAGATGGCCACGTATGGTGATGACTAAAACAAGAGAAATACCAAAGAATCATTTAGTTTATTTAGAAGAATCACCAAATTACTGCTATTTTGATGAAACTATAGGTAAGTGTGAATATGTAATATTTGATTATATTTTACTAAACGGTAGTAATCAATTATCTGCGTATTGTTATGAAGTATTGACATCTTTTCTGTTAAGGTTGTCATGGACTGACATTGATCAGTCTCTCCTGTTAATAGTACCTTTGAAACGGATTACGTTGATACAGTGGTAATTCACAAATATGACTAAAGTTGAGTTTCAGCGGCAAGTGAAACCCTTTTCCTTCTTATTTGGGGCTAATCTGAATGTGTAAGTATAAGACATTATATGCATTTTCATACTTGTATAACGTTTTACTGAATAAAATAGACATGATTGAAAGGAAACATATTTCACTGATGAATGATGGTAGCTACTGACCTGAATACTTGGATTTCTATTTTCCGAACTTACAACTACTCCCATAATTGATCCTGTTTTAATTAATTAATCATTTAAATAACTATATCCATTAGTTCTCTGTTGTCATGATCCTTCATAAAATGTTGTCAACTTATTGTCAATCTAACGACTTGGAAACTAAATAAGTACCACCACGTTGATATGCATAATCTTCCAACTTCTCTGTCGTCCTGATATATGTGGTATGGTTACAATGGAACCGATAAATTTAATCAATGAAGTAAATAAATACGATTGCATAGAGAGATAATTAGCAAATACAAGTAGATGTGAATGGTAAATAATACCCACAAAACGGTTTTAATATTCACGAGTAAGATGGATATAAAAGAAGTGAAAGCCAGGTATACCGTGCATACTTTATGACACAAAACTTCACCGTAAAGTGTATTCACGTCTGATCATCTCTCTAATGTTAGGGAGAATATGTCAAACTCACCAAGAAAAGACACAAATCCTTAACTAACATCAGTTGAATGTTTTCATTGATGTCGAATTTATGTACTATTTTATTTCAACTAACTGGATATAATTCATAATAGGCTTGCATCTTCCCGTTGATTCGTAATGGACTGAAACTGGTAAGCCTCTGTTGCTATATGTGCATCCTGAGCGGATTGCCTCGATATAGCGGTAGTTATATTTAAGTTGGATTGTGACTGGCAAGTGCAATCCAGGACGCGCTTTTCGTCCTATTTGGGACTCATCGGCTGGATGTACCTGCATCCCAATGTTGATGTTCACACTGGGATTCGAACTCAGTCTGCTTCTTGTCAAACGCCACCGCGTTCACCACTAGGCTACTGTGTCCAGACAGTCACACTTGTGCAACGGGTTCATATGTAATTTATAATAGGCTTGTATCTTCCTGTTGATTTGTAATGGATTCCACTTGACAGTCACAGTCCAACTTAACTATAACTGAATATAACTTTATATAATTTACTTATTAGAGCCTTCATACTCGTGTGAAGCTTTATTTCTATGCTTCACAGTTGACATTCAACACTTCACATTTCCAACCTCAACCAATTGACAATACTGCTTAACATTCATCTCGATTTCAACATCACTGAACTCTACTGATTAAATCTTCTGTCTTAAATCTCTGAAACACTTGATTATTTTGTGTTCAATATGGAAATAACTATAAGTGATTAGAAAAACCATTTCATCTGATTGTGCAAAAAACAAACTTTAATAAAGAATCGGTTATAGATTGTGAATTGATTAACTTTCAAACTACTGAATATCTCGTTATATCATAACTGTTTGGATCAAAAATAACTTTACTTGGGAACAACAAAATGAATTTCTATGTCGTCGTACAGCTTCTATTGATGATGAGATTAGTGAAGATTACTATAGACATAGAAAATGATGAAACATGAAGCTGGATTAATATTTATTTAATAGAATAATGATATTATAGTACACCGATGTTTTATAATTAACCTGATAAATAGCACGTTAATTTATCTTGATTGTTTCTATGATAGACCTCTCTTCACCCCCCTTACCCCGAAAAAAAGGTAACATGAAATATCTCAAATATTTCAGCTTTCATTATCTTTGTAACTAGATGATTTAAAATAGAGTATCTGGATAACATTCCATTGAAAAGAGTTGAAAGCTGAATATGAAATTCTTATATTATATGAAATATGTATAGGATAACTACAGATATAGTTCATTTTACTCCTTGTTACATCATTAATACTTTCCCGTCAGATATAATGACTATAGCATTTCTCCTTTGTCACCATATGACATATTCAGTATAGGTATCTCAGGTTCTTTTATTAGATTTAACTCTTTTAAAAGAATTTACAAGAATATAAAGTCTCTTCTTAAACTATTCAATAGAAATGAATGATCATTGTGAACTAAGTTAAATGTGGATGATTGGAAGAAATCCTATTCAATGAGGTAGTAAAATTATCTAAATGATGAGGAAATAGAAGAGTAGTAAAGAAACTTTGATATTTTAACAACGAAAAATAATTCCTATTTAGACATTTTCTGAAAACAAAAAAGGAAGGGAGGAGGGAGAAAATGCATGTTTCTTTTCAATTAGGATTTTCTTTTATCAAAGCTCTACACTAATAAACATCCAACTTACATTAGTTATAACATCAATACCAAACAAGTGATAGTATCATTAAGAAGGTTTTTTTATGGAGATAGTTAATTTGTCAATGCTAATATCACGAATTGATTTGAATCAGACAACTATTGATCACCTGGAAGCACTGGACAGCTGTTTCGTCCTAGTATGGGACTCTTCAGCAGTGCGCATTGGAGATAATAATGTTACTAGTTCAAAGGTGTTTCTAAAGTTAATTACGTATAATTAACAAGTCAGGAGAGTGAATGAGGTAACTATAGTTTACAGGAGTCTAAAAATAAAATAACAATTAATGTAGTTTAAATTGAGGTTGGTAATAAGTTTAGCTGATTGGATTTGTCACATATTGATGATAGTCGAATACTATTAAAAACTTGGGAGGATTGAACAGCTATTTTGCCCCAGTATAGGACCTCAGCATTGTGCATCCTATATTCCTTCAGGGAATTGTACTCGCTGGCTTCGGTTCTCACATCAAAAGCTTAACCTTCTGCCCCACTGGATCACCTAGTAAAATTCTCACTTCCATCAATTTTTGATACATCCTGACGAATAAGTAATTTTATCGATCATAAATGTCTTGGTCACTACAAGTTTAAACTCCAATAGTCAAGACTTCCCCTTCAATGGTTTACTGCCACATTTAAAGCTCTTAATTGCTACAGTTTAAGTAAATTTTAGAAATAGAAGTGGAATGTTCATTAGTCACCCTGAAGAATATCAAAGTATCATTCTTATGCCTCTGTCAGAGAGACACCGTGATATAACACTGCTCCGTTTACACGGAGTTTCTTTGATTTACGCCTGTGATACCAAATGTTCCATCAATATACCTGTTTTGGTAGATGTAGTAAATTTATAAATGCAGTTAGATGTGACGTGATTGAAGTACCTATCAGTCTTAGATTGCATTGAAGAACATGGTGTTTTGTACATAGTAACCAGCTTGACTACAGTATGTATTTTTGTTAGTGCGGTATAAAGTCATTGGTTGATTATACTAGCGGTGTCATCACCTTTTTCATTGAATGTTAGGTTAAAACACGTCTGTTGTTTATTGTAGGTTCCTTCCTCTATTTTTCTTCAGCTTATGTATATTTGATCATAAACTTCCGTGAATACCAGTTATCTTCCGTAACGTTTTTTGGTTTTTGCTCATCTACTTTATTCAGATTACATATATTTACTCTTTTTTAAATTAATGTTTCCACTATTACCTTATTATAGGAGAATAGATAAAATGATCCCAAAATTAGTATGAATTCCATTTTGTACATTTATACCCAATAAATTAAGCTTGGAACTGTTCCATCTACCCTCCACTATGAAGAAAGTAAAACCCAACATCTTTTTCATTATCCATTCAGTATTTAAGATTCTTATGAGGCACGGCAAAATACTTCAGCGAATTAGTTACATGTTGTAGATTGTCACATACGGTAGACTTGTATTATGTTCACCTAAAATAATATGCCATTTCATTAATCGCCCTACCACCATCTACATTCATCATTATGTATCTCTTAGAACGTTATGTAATGTAATGTCAAATCATCTACTACATTTTGATTCTTTATTGATTATGAATGTTCATATCAATCAATTAATCAATCAATCAATTAATCCCTGTTACCCTATACACAGCATAGGCCACTGATAAACAATGAATGTTCATAACCATTTCCAAATTAACCATTATTTCCTATAAATCAATTAAACGAAAAAAATTCTCAGACAGCATCATAGAATTCATGTTAAATGAGTCACTTAACCCCCACCCCCCACAAAAAAAACCTAATTTATTCAACTGAAATGTTGTTATTCTCAAGTAACAATTTAACTTAATACAAATGAAATCAACTTTTCATTATTTTTCTTTTTCTTTCAAAAAAAAAATTCAATTCATATTAATATCTATGGAACATTGAAAATGATAGAAGTTCTCATTAATCATGTCATTGAATATTCTAGTCTATAGTTAACTTTATTGAATTGTTAGTATGATTTCATTAATTCCTTAACTATAGAATACTTGAATAAACACATTCAACTTTATCTTGTCTCTTTAGTTAATCCTTGATACCCCTTATTATTATAACAACTAAATGAAGTGGAGATCTTATACAAGACAAACAGTAAATTATACTTACTTACTTACTTACTTACTTACGCCTGTTACCCGTCTCGCAGGAGCATAGGCCGCTCACCAGTCTTCTCCATTCAACTCTGTCCTGAGCAATCAGGACAATAGGACTGAAATGTTTTTTTGTTTTTTTTTGTCGTTTAGTGGTTACTTAAATAATGATACATTACTGATAAACATATAAAATGCATGTAAACTGTCAAATTATTATTCTATATTTGAGGTTGAGTACCCGTATTATTAGACGAATAGTTATTATTACTTTTAATTAAAATGTAAAGGTTAAAAAAAAGAGAAAAAACAAAAAAGAAACAAACGAACAATGAAATTCATTAGTCAGATAAAATGGAATGAACTAATATGTGGTTTATTGGTTAAAGCAATTGAATAGAGGCTATGAAATGATAGTTTAGATGTTGAATTCATCTATTTAAGGTGAAATAACTTACTAGTATAATTATCTTTTACATTTAGATTGTGGTTAAATCAGTACAGTTTTGAGTAGGATGTCATCAGTTTACATGATATTTTCTTTTTTACTTGATAAACAAAGTGGTACAGTTTGAAGTTGAACAATCGATTTTAGAAATACTTAGTTATGTAAACTTTTGTAACGTACTTGAGATTAATTCGTTCTATGTATTAACTTTTGTATAACTTGTATTCACGTAATTTCCACTCAAGATAAACTAACTAGTTTAGATCTGTTAGCGAAATTCCTGAAGTCACTTGATTTGGTATTCTAATTTGTGATTTATGCTGTCGCTAGTAATAAGATCTATGAAAATGATATCTTACTTACTTACGTCCGCTACCCCTCACAGGGGAGAATAGGCCGATCACCAGTATTCACCACTCAACTCTGTCCTCAGCAATCCTTGCCACCTGTTTCCAGTTGTTGTTCATCCTCTTAATGTCTGCTTCCAATTCTCAACGCTGTGTGTTCATTGACCTCCCACCTTTCCGTTGCCCAACAGGATTCCAAATTGATGTTTATCTCATGTTGCAATCTGATGACTTCCGCAATGTATGTCCTATCTGTTTCCAACGTTGTCTCCTGACTTCCTATTCGGTTGGAAGTTGGTTTATTCTCTCCCATAGTAGGTTGTTGTTCATGGTTTTCGGCGAATAGACATTCATTATCTCGCATAAACAGTTGTTTATCAATACCTGTACCCTCCTGAGGATGTTTGAAGTAGTTCTCCACGTTTCAGCTTCATACAAAAATACTGTCTTGACGTTCGAATTAAAGAGTACTGACTTTAAAGTTTATTGGCAGTTGTTTGGAGTCAAATATGTTTTTCAAGTGTAGAAATGCTGCGTTTACTTTACCGATCCTCGCCTTTACATCTGCATCGGATCCTCCTTGTTCATTGATGACGTTTCCCAGGCACATGAAGGTATCGACTTTTTTCAGAGTTTCACCAACAAGTTCATTTGTGTCCGTGCTCCCTGTGTTGAATTTAAGGATCTTGCTGTTGTCCTTCTGTATGTTAAGGCCTATTAATGTTGAGATTTGTGCTTCGTTGGTTGTCTTTACTTACATTTGTCGGTGTGTATGTGCTAAAGGAGCTAGGTCATCGGCGATGTCTAAATCATTGAGTTGCATCCTACGTGTCCATTTCAATTTTTTTAGAGCCATATGTTATTTGATCGTTTCCATGCAGATCAGATATACTCTATCACATGAAAAGATGTTGCAACGAGTTTCTTAAAGATGGAAGGCATTGTAGTTGACAAGATCTAATCCGTCGACATGATTTTGTGTAAAAACGAAACTAAATATTCCGAGGATTTTGTGATTTTTTTTTGACTGATTGACTTCAGGCTTTACGAGTGAGATAGTCATCATTAATAACAACAGACTATCGTCGCGCTATTAAAAAATGATGGAATTAGGGAATCTATCACTGGAAGTCGGCCAGAATGTTAGTCAAGAGACTTCTAACTTAGAAACCTCAGTTGGATGCTCTAATGCAATTAGCGGTATGCACTACTGAGGTGTCCAATACTAAAACGGTGCAGATGTTCAATACTTCCTGGTTTTCAATAAATATCTCTTTATTAGGATTAAAGTATTTCTAAGAGTGAGGGTTTTTCCCATAGTTTAGAAGCACCATAATTTTGTTGTTCTGCAATAATGATAAGGTAAAACTGCGGTGATGAACCCATAGTATTTCATCAACAAGCAGATTTATTCATTATATTACATAATTATGTTTCTTTCACTTATTTCTTTCAAAATCATAACTTTGGTGGTTCTTCGGGATAAATTTAGATGCTGAGAAATTTATACACTGAGTATTTTTGCAGAACTTATGTCAATATACTGTTCCGAATACATTAGTTTAAGAGGGATTGTAATGTTTAGAGCTTTGTATTTATGTATATTTAGACAAAATCTATCAGAAATTTACTTTAAATCCATTGGAATATTCAATCAAACGATAAATGCCTGCTACTTCTTGTGGAGTATTATTGGCAGACCAGGATTCTCCAACCAACTCTGTCTGAATTATCCTATCCACCTTACTTCAAGTCCTGTTCATTCTTTTTATGTCCAACTCTAAATCCCAGGTGTATATTGTTCTTTGTCCCTGTCCTTTTAGTTTAGACTAGTGAATTCCAAGTTGGATGATTTCCTCAATGTGTATTCTATCCACCTCCGGTCTTTTTTTCTAATTTCTTAATCATCTAGAAGTTAGTTTGTTTACTCTCTACCGAAATAGGTTGCTGCTAATAGTATCTGGCCAAAGGAACCAGAGTATCATGCACAGACAAGTGACCATCAGAATATCATAAATAAGTTTTTCTACAAGTCATCGTTTAAGCAAGATCACGTTTTGATTAATCATGTCATCACCAACCAAGATAAAGGACATTCCGAAAATTTTCTTCTTGATATTTTTATTTACCACAATTGTACAATAATATTTGCAGTTTCCATGCACGTCGTAGTGTATTGGTTTGCGCTGTCTAGAAGTCACTTTGTATTATGAAGAGTTCAGGGTCACGTGTCTATAAAAATCTAGATGAAAGAACAGTAAACTGATTAATCAGTACGAACATCATGTGCACCAACATTTAAAAACAAAGGCAATCAATCGAAATGGGAAATGATACAAGTGTGAAACAATGACAATCTGATAACCGAAATGTGAAGTAGAATGAGGGTTTCTAATCCTTCACTGTAGTCGCATTATCCAAAGTTAGTTGAAAATTTCAATTATGAAGTTTAGGTAGCAACAAGAATAAAAGTAACCTGTTTAACATAAATGTTAGAGGTTAATGTTTGTTTATTGAATTCAATGAGGACAAAGAAGAATATTACAAAATAAGTTATTAAGGTCTTTGCTAAGAAAGGGTTTCTTATCCATCTTTCTATCAGACTCAGTTCTTCTTTAATAAAGTTGTGGTAGTTTTGTTGTTATTAATATTTTTTATGTATTGATCTTAGAAGGAAAGGTAGCGCTACACAGCTATTTAATCATTCCATTAGAATAAAATCAAAATTCTACCATTGTGCAACAGGTGGGCTTATGAACACTCGTTCACAAGGTGACGAGAAGGTCATGTATATGATTTTTCAAGAAGTCTTATAATTGGGTGTAACAGATATCCAATGGCTCCTAATATTTAAAGATTGTAAATTTAAATTAACATTCTTCAGTTGGATTGTAACTGACAAGCAGAATCCAGGACTTGTGTTTCGTTCTGTTTGCGACTAATCGGCTGGATGTACATATAGCAACAGAGACTAATGAATTTCAGTTCATGATAAATCAACAGAAAGATCCAAATACATTCTAATTAGATTAATTTATGTTGAAAACAGGCCAAAAATAGTTTCAACTATTTGTAAAATAATAAAATATTATTACATGATTGAATATATTACAGACTGATGTTAGCAGGATACCATTGAAAAACAGTTTACTGGACAGCTATTTCGTCCTGGGACTTCTTAGCAGTGCTTAGGAGTTCCACATTAGAATGAAACAGCTATCCATTACTCTCTGATTTTCAATGATACTGAAGTATACTCGGGTATATGACTGAGTTACGCTTGTCGTACAACCAAAGCCACTTCTATCGAATGAACCCCACTCTTAAGAATGAGAAGAAATCAAAAGGCACTGAAGGATGGAAGAGAAATTATATTTGATCGTATACAGAGCTTTAATGGGATAGCCACGTCTAGGTTGGCAAACTAGAGAGAGATGCTACCTACGGTGATTCAAGTCATGATCTGGTGAAGATACGTGACCGCGCGCCTTCAACTAGTAGTGTCCGCTAAAACAAACATGATCAGCATCAATGTCGACAGCCTATGCAACTATTTATTTTAGGGATTATTTACTGCTACAATACCTTACCAACATCATTCTGTAACATATTCAATCAAGTAAAAATCTCAATTTCCACAAACACAATCATTCCAATTCAACAATAAAGTATTAATTTTACATGACTGTGTGTGATTCATTAGAAATTCTCTAAGAATTAAATTCTCTAAAGAATTTTCTTTCTATAAAATTTTTAGACATCATACATATACTTATTACTTTACTTCTCATTAAATACATTTACCAATAGATAACAAAATAGATGAATAAATGAATAATAAGCGAATTTAGAAGTAGACTATCTATTCCCATCTAGAACTAACACTGTTATACCTACTGGTATCAATTGATTCCTATGAGTAAATCATTGATATATATATGACTCACAATATTTATAAACTTTATATTATCTTCATTTAAAGATCGTAATAATGACGACAATAACAATGTTGATAATAATACTTATTATTAATATCTTTAAATTTACAAGTCATCATTATGATTACTCATTATAACCAATAAATATTACTACTAATATAGATACTACTTATATATTTGTTATTGTTTTATTCTAAAACTAATCATTAATTTAATTAAACACTAATGAGTATATGTTTATTTACTAAAATAAGTTAGAATTATACTATGCATATGTATACATGTATGTTTAACTTACAGATCAATAGTTTAATCTCAGTCTAATCTCAGACCAGGGTTCATTTGAGCATATGTTATGGCTTTATGTATTGTAGACTAGGCTAAATTAGTGTTATTCACATGTATTCAATCAGTAATTAAAGGAAACGATCCTGAGATCAGTGGCTAACAGTTAATATAGTAAAACAAAACTGGTGTTTGAGTGCGTCGTACAAGTCTTACAGTATATCATCAGTCTTATCATTTATCATTAAGAATAGAATGAATAAAGTTTTTAAGTGTGTTTATTGTTTTATGTATCAAATAAGAAAGATCATATATACTAATATAAAGTAGCGAATAAACAAATTATTTTAATTCAATTGAGGCAATTAATGGAGATTAGTAATATAATTAGTTGATTGAACTCATCACAGATTGATGTTGGTAAGGTACTATTGAAAATCAGGGAGCACTAGACAATTGTTTCGTCTTTGTATGGAACTTCTCAGCAGAGCACACTCTAGATTCTACCCTAAGGGTTTCAGGTTAGTAAACATGAAACCCTCTAAAACCATTGAGTTGACATTCAAACATAGAATTTCCACTATCATCAATTTATCATATAAACAAATAATTATCATGAACAATTAGACTAGGAGAATTTTCTATCAAACCATATGGTCATGTAATTAAACTAACTGTACATAGTTTTAATTTCATTACTAATTACTTAGTTATATGAGTTATTATACAGTATTGTAGGGGTATTATTGCTACTTAAACTCGTCTATTCATTGTTGTTGTTGTTGTTTTGTGAAATGTCGAAAAAAATAATACTTTCAGTCATTAGTTCTTGACCTAAACCTAATGAATGTATACATAATTACTAAATAGGTCATATAGACATTAAAGGATATGACCGGAAATATGAATTCTATTAAAAACTAATCGGATTATACATTTATCATAGACTAAATACTAGTGAAAATTAGTCAACATTGCATAGTAGTCATAATCGTTGAAGTTTTGACTTATCATTAGTGAGATAATTATCATTAATGATAATGGATGGTTTTTGCGGTATATGATAAATCATATACGTTTAATTCCCTTAATGAACTTGTAGATAAACAGAATAAACATTTCGACAAGTTCTCATCAACTGCGCACAACTTATAATCTTTTAATGTCAAAAGTATACTTAACATGCTGTATATGGGCATCAATTAGAGGTTATAATGTAGAATCATAGTAGAATAATGATCCAATTAGATCATTTGTAAATTATAAATGTTAATGTTGAAATAATAATCATCCTCATCATGTAGCTTGTTAAATCTAAATGATATTTAAATTGAATCAACTACATTTAGGTATCTCTCTATATGCGTAATATAAGAGAGTTGGGGTGATGACAAAAATACAATTAAATGAAGTGTTCGTAGTCAAAGACTAAATTCTATTTAAAATGAAATCGTCTAAGATAGAATTCCCACTTTCATCAATTTATGATATTGAGTAATGATCATCTAATGTCATTGAGGATAACTGCCTTACTTCTGACAAGTTTGAACGATTCAACTAGAGTTGACATGATTAAAATGTGATGTATATAAATATTATGTGTAAGTGAAAATTCTAAAACATCAAGTTAGTAGCGACACAATCATACATCCAATGTATTATTCTATTACATAATCAAATAGCTGATTGAAATGAATTATGAGTAATCAACAATTATTTAACACTAATAACAAAAACATTGGTTGTGATCAGTTAGTAGAAAATGGTAAAAATTGCTAAATTGTAAGAATTGAAATGATGTAAGTAAAACAGTAGAGAGTGATATGTTACCAAAACAAGAGGATGATTTAACAAGATGATGTAATGGCATGAGCTAAACATTAGGATGCTAAAGAGAGATTTGCAACTGTTTCTATTCAAACGCATAGATTTAGTTTGTAGTTAAACTATCTATTGATTACCTTTAAGGATTTAAAGGTATCAACCACATGTCATGCGTCAACTAGATGCAGTACTATGAAAACTGTTTAGGGTTTTGAATCCGTTTGAACAAGGTCTTTCGGAGATATTCTCTTGAAATTGGACGTAGACCCTTTGTTTCTTTCTGCTAATATAACTACTTTAGGAGATGTACGCAAAGTTGTAAATGCGGTTTGAACAAATTGATTGAATTCGGAATTCTACAGTTGGATGCAGGCTAGTATAATGATGATAATCGATAAGAGTTCGTTGTGAGAAATGAAGATTTTAAATTTGACTTTTCGGAGAAATCGAAGGTATGCTATAATGGGGAGTCGGATACTATGCATAACAGCTATCCAACTTTCTCTGGTTTTCAACTGTACCCAAGTGAGGTCAGTTCGTAGTGGATTCAAACAAAAATATTAAATACAAATCTCCACAAATCACATCAAATTAAATAAATTGATTTAGTTAATGATATACTTTATACCTCAAACTCTATCAGTTACTTTAATTACTTCTAGTAAATTACCAGGTTATACTATCATTAACTAATAAGAGTTGATAGTATACTACTGATAATATTTTCCTGAGTAGTGTTTAAGTTTTATTGAAATTTTGTAAGTTTCTAGAGGGAATCATGATAATTGGATATTAGTCTAACATACTTAACGTATGTTAGGCGTCACTACTATCATAAAATATTGGTTACACAATAACATTAATTGACTGTAATTAAAAATATGAACTGCTAATTGAAAAACTGGCATTTCAAAGGTTAAAAGAATATTCCAAAGTTTAAACTTCGCCACAGAGTTACATACTAAAGCAACAGCAACAACAGGTTTTTGGTAGATCTTGTTTTCTGTAGGTAGTAAATTTCTTGTTAAACTATGATGATATCATACAAGAAAATGATGTCATCTAATTGAAATTCATTTTGAATCCTAATATCGTGAATTGATCCGAATCAGACAACCATTGATCACTTGGAAGCACTGGACAGCTGTTTCATCCTAGTATGGAACTCTTAAGCGGTGCTCATCCAGACCACATCGGGGGTCAAACACAGGTCTCTTTTGCCCCGCGGAGAACGCTTTACCATTGGATCACTGAGTCAGCTCCCAACAATTGATATTTTAAAATCAGTCAATTAGTGATTTGTTTGTATGGGTAGTAACTAACGTTAAGCATAATTCATTATGTTTATCATATTATATTTAGGTCTCAACAATAAAAATCTTTATCATTTACTAAATGATTACAATAACCACTTTCAAATGAATACATTCTTGTAAAATTCTTATGATTGTTTAATATTAAAGTATTTGTTTATCAGTCATTAGTTATCAGTTATGCATTCTATCCTACTTACTTCAAGTATTTAAGTAGTTAAACTATTTTTTCACAAGTTCATTCATTTGTATTTATTATAATGAATGATTCATTTTAATGATGAATTGACGTAGCATTGTTTGTCGTTTGTAGTGGCATTTTAAATATAGAATTACTTTAGATTGATTGTATCGAGACAGAATGTAACGAAATGTATTTTTCTTAAATAGTAATTAATTAAACTACTGATTATTAGTAATAGATTTGAGACAAGTATGAAATGAGTAGTTCAATTGGAATGTTGTATAAAAAAAGGATGAAAAATGTATACTACTGAATAAAATATGAAGACCTCCAACAAAGTACTTAACATAGTCTTATGACGTTTTACTATAAAACGAACAATTAACTAACATTTTACTTTTAGTTTGTTTAGGATAGAAGGCTGGGTTGTCTGTGTTAGTCCTTGCGATGGGAATCTCGCAGTTGACTCGACTTCCTATTTGATCCATCGATCGATGAGAGTTACAACTGTTATGACGCAAAAAATATACTCGCCAGTTAAATATATGAGTATAATTAATAGATATGGACTTGTGCGCATGTGGTCACAATAACAACACCAATTAGTTCCCAGTTGGTCTCTGTATGTCTGCCCAATGTCCACTCAACTGCAGGTCAGAGTAGGAGGAACACAAGCTAATGAATCAACCAGAAAAATCATATTATATCTCAAGCATTCCTTTATATATACACAACATCTTACCACACAGTCGACCAATTAAGAATTCAACATTAATACGAAACAAAGGAGATAGGGGCAGTGAGTAGGGGCAACTTGCACACAACCAGTTAACTGTGGTTCATAATGGGAGATAATATACTAACAGTAAATATACTGAATGGGAGGGTAGGAGTAACTTAAAAATGAACGAGATGAAGTGTTTATATTTCCCACAACTGAAATAAATGGCATAGTCTTTCAAAACACAGTTCTGAAGTTCGTTACCCTTCGTTAGTCGTCCAATATAGCAACTGCGTACTGAAGTAAAGAGTTCCACTTGTTAAATATTCTGTAGAAGATTCGATAATCGTCTGTTAGATAATACGTTTAGCATTAAATGACTTTTTTGAAGTGTCCTGGTTAATTTTCTGTCGTAGAAGATAAGAAAAGGAGTGTGTTAAGGCCAATTTTGTGATTAAGTTTTTTTTGAAGAATGTTATTAAATTTCCTCTAGTTCTTTTGTATGACTGATAGAATAAGTCCAATTATTCCAGCCTTTTGTCTTACGGAAGAGTCGAAGCTTCAGGAGTTTTCCTACAACTCAGATTCTTTCTAAGACAGAGGCTCTCTGCTTGTATGCATAATTCAATGTTTTAGCGTACAAATATACGTATAAAGTCAGTAATGTCATAGCATCAGCTTATCTGAAGGCTTTATGGATTGACCAAAGAGTTCAAAAGCTTTTAGCAGTGATAGAGCAAAAGAATGCAGTGGTTTTCAAATCATCTCTGGTGGTGACTCTTAAATCATTATTTATCTGGACGACGGAAAGCAAAACTGTGTTCATCGTGTATGTATTTATACCCTACTGCCCAGTATATACCAAGGCGCACTTGTAGGGATTCACCTGCATCTGTCAATTTTAAACCATTCTCCTAATATCCCCGGATTTTTCTGAAGTCCTGGACAATTGTCTTTATCATGTATCACTCTACATATCTTAATGTCGTTAGTAAACAGCAAAACTGGCGGTGATAGAAGGCTGAGAATGTGCATTCAAAAGGAATGAAAATGAGCATAAGACTGTTCTTTGAAACCTTCCACCAAGCAATGTTTCCCAACCAGTTAGCTTAAAATTTACTGGAACCTTTAGTATTTATACAATATAAGAAGACAGGGATTTTGGATATCCAGTGTTTTCTAAAAGATATCTATCGTAGATTGTCCTAGACTTACTAAGTGCAAAAGTACAAGAATTTTTGACTTCCTAGCATTTAAACTTAGTTCTAGCTGTGGAACATAGCGTAAACTTATCCCTTACTTTTTTTCTTTCTATTCAGAATAAAATGTACCTATCAAATAAACCACTGTGGACAATTTCTTGATTTACATGTTGTCCATGGTATATACGTTGTAGTGGCGTCAATATGTACCTCATGGTAGCTTTCATTGTCGCTTCCACAGCAGACTGTTTTAAGCATAAAGCTTAAATGCCCAAACTTACTTCATTATCAAGAAAAAGTTGATATACCATCAATGTACCCTAAACATATATCTTTCTAGTTTATGACTCCGTTGGCATTGAAGTAGCATCAAACAATACTTAATAAATTCTTTTTCCAACAACATCCTTAATCTGTTGAATTAAAATTCTATGTCAATCCTGATATCACGAATTGTTCTGAACCAAACAACCATTGATCACCTGGAAGCACTGGATAGCTGTTTCGTCCTAGTATGGGACTCTTCAGCAGTGCGCATCCACGACCTCATTGAGGATCGAACCCAGGATCCTCTGACTGCGCGACGAGTTCTAGTGTGAAGACGTGACCGGTGAAGTTCAACCGTGTCAGGTGTGAGGCAGTTATCCACCGATGACAATGGATGAGGTCGCGCAAACGTATCACGAATTGACTGAATTAGAAATATCAACCGTTAGGAACCAGCTCAGTGGTCCAATGGTAAAGCGGTCGTCGTGGAGCCGGAGGGTCCTGGGTTCGATCCCCAACAGGGTCGTAGATGCGTACTTCTGAAGAGTCCTATACTAGGACGAAACAGCTGTCTAGTGTTTCCAGGTGATCAATAGTTGTCTGGTTCACAACAATTCGTGATATCAGGATTGACTACTAACTATCTCCACAACCCCCAACTGTAACTAAAATTCTATGGTTTATATTTTCAATTTTGCAGGAAAATGTGTTTCACAATCAGTGTCGTCTAAAGGTTATGGATTTTCTCAACATATTCTGCAGAGTATATAACGAATGTGTTTGATTAGTCTAGTAATGGATGGACTTGAAAGATGGTCATTGATATAAATAAGAATATAGTGCCGCTCAGTTACATATTAACTTACCCTTATTGTTTTAGTAATCTCAGAACTTTTCTGTGAATGACAATGTACCCTTCATTGTCTATAACATTTAACGGATTGTAAAACGACTCATTCTGATGGATAACAAAAAGAGTCAAGTATATAGCAGCATACAACTGTTCCATTATATAGGGAAATACATGTGTGAGTAAATTATTAAATAGGTTTAAATAAGCATTAATGAACTAGATAGAAACGTCACTGGTCACTGAACAATGACTAATCAATGCATTATATACAAGTTTTAATGAGTAGTATATTGAGATTTAAACAAAATAAAGACACACCCAGTATTAATTTATTATATTTTTTTTTATCAATTACTGTTATTTTCTTTTTTCATTCTATGAATAGGTCATTTGGGTATTGCTGGAAGACAATGTAATGCTACGTCAAATAATGCAGTCAATTCATGTACACGTTTATGCTGTGATCGAGGTTATGATACATTAGAATTTGAACGTGAACAAAAATGTGAATGTAAATTCTTTTGGTAAGATTCTAATTGAAGGGCTTTATTACTATTTCCAAGTTAATTTGTTTCATTTACGATTGCATCAACTCTTTAACATAAGATAGAAAGTAAAGCTAAACATGTTAACTGCATCATGTGTTTTAGAATTTTGATCAGCTATGATGAGCTGTTGTCTAACATAATGTTGACATGAGCTCTAAAAACTCGTTTAGCCTTTTTGTCTATCTGGCAATCAAAGAACGAGTACACAGAGCAGCAAATAGCTCTGTTCTACTCTATGAGTATGAAAATCGGTCATTATTAGTAGACAACATGAAAAGGTTACTAGAATTCTATCATACATGTATTCAAAACATAGATATTTTTGTTAGAACCACTAACTTAGTAATGATGCGGTCAGACTCAGGCTATATGGTAGCTGTAGTAAACCAGATGGTCAGGTTGTGAATCTTCGTTAACTAGAGTGTTTCGGAAACGTACCAAGTTACTTCAAACCACCATTTACTTCAAGGTGTATTAATGACTTGCGTAGAATTGAAGAAAGCTAGTGGCATGATTAAACCAATACATGTAATCAGTCCATGAAGCAATTAGTTGTTTGATCGAGTAGTGGTGGTAAATTTAAACCAGTTGCTTAGGTCCAGAGTTGTTGTCGCAAGTAAAGGCTGGAGATCCTGTATAACATGACTCATTCTGTCAGGAACTTACAGAGCTACTGGCAGTCATAAATGAAACTAACTCCAATGTCAACTGATCTTTATAGTTATTTACTCTGGCAATAGTAACCTCCTTGTTAGCGACTAGCTTAAGTTAAGTCTTAAAGTTTCAGCGAGGGGAAATGAACAGCTGAGTTCAACTAACGTGAGTACGAAGTACTTACTCACTGTCGATATTAACTCGCTGTCAAACCTTACTGAAAGCCATCTGAAGTTGAAGACATTGATTGTTGAATTCTATTTTTAAAAAGTCATGATCAAGTAAAGTTATGGGTTAAATCCAATACAGTAATCTATGTTAAGAAGAGACAGATAATAATAGACTTCTTATCGTTCAAATAAGTGAGGCATTGATGGTAACATTCTTCGTGTCTGATTAATCAGCATAAATAATTTTTTTACCGAATAATAAGAGTAGAAAACTGTTTAAGCCTCAAATAGTCAATCTAAAGAAATTTTATAATCGGCTTCAAATCAATATAAACAGTAGTAAATCTATAGTCTGAAATCATACACAAGATCATAAAACAACAGAAGTCCAATACAAAATTTTAAATTATCCCTAAAGATTTTTATTCAGCGATTAATCAGTATCTCTGTCGATTACAAAACTAGAAGTTTTATTTCTGGGAAGAAAATTCTTTTATATGAACTATAAAGTCAACAAGCCTCATATACACAGACAATTGGGAAATTTATTGAGACAGATAAATGATCTGGCTCCAAGTTCATGACAAAAATTCCAATGATTCAAATCAACCCTTCTTGATCAATAGAGCCAATGTATCGAAAACAACTCTCATCACCTAAAAATAATCATGGCCTATTGACAATACATTCTGACAACCGTGCAGGAATAGTTCTGATTGACTGAATTAGCTATATGATTAATCTTTTGTTAGATAGCAGTAAATTTACCAAACAAAGAAACGAGAGAAACAAAGCCAACATAACAGAAAAACAATTAACTAAAGTTCTTAAAAAGATGATAAAATAAAAAAAATAAATGAAGTTATTTAGGAAATCATTAAGTTAACAGCCTCTATAATACCTAGATTATACAGTTTACAGAAAATACATTAACCTGCTTTATCTGTCCGCCATATCTTAGATATGACTAGTTAGCGAATGACAAAAAGCTAGACCTCCTAGAATCTATTGGAGTATATGTCTTCATCTACTTTCTTCAAGACAACTTTGAATCTGCAGACACCATTAAAAGAAAATGAATGTTTAAGGCAGATATATGATTACATTTGATGTCGAACCATTCTGCACCAATATCCAACTAACCGAAACAATTTGCTTCATTTATGAACACGTAATTGATAACAGTGGATTACCGATACTCTATTTAGAGGAAATATTATTACGATGCACATGTAATGTACAATTTGCATTTAGCGGTATTATTTATGGACAAAATGATGGCATAGCATTTAGGTCACCTTCAGGTACATTGTTAACAAATTGCTTTGAGGCCAGTTTGAAGAACAGTCGATTAACTACAACTATCGAAAGCTTCCACTTCCACATTTAATTAGAGTTCTATCCAAAAAGGGTTTAGAAACAACATTGAGAATGGTTGGGAGGAGGCAGCAGAATATCACTAAAATGCTCCATAATTGGACATCTTATAAGTACATGCTACTTGAATAAAAGTGACTCTTTGTTTAACGAATCCGACCAAGGGCAGTGGTCAACCAACAGCTTACAAATACTGAAGCTTAGGGTATACATCTACTGAATCCATGATTATGTATAAAAACTAAACTCATTTAATCCTTGCTTACCTTGGTTATAAACTTCGAAAAGAAAATTCTTCTCCAACAACGATTACTCACTCGCTCATTGACATTAGCAAATGCAATCGATCATTGTCAAAACAGAAAATGTGTATATTCACGATCGAACATCCTTGAAAATAAATTCTTCATAGAGAAGACTCTTTACTGAAGCATATTCTTCTTCCATTATTCAAAAACTATCAGTAACAATGGTATCAAAAAGTAAGGATATTAAGTAAAATTATTATTTAATTAGTATGAAATCAATAAATGAAGACTAATGTAAGCATTAATAAACGAGTCCCAAATAGGACGAAACACCCATCCTGGATTTTGTTTGTCAGTTACAATCCAATTCAAACTATATTTGTGTACTACTGCTATATCGAGGCAATCCGCTTAGGACTGACTTGAACTTTATCTACTATCTTTAATCTCATTACGTGTTCAATTGTCAATATCTTATAAATAATGTGAAATTGATAAAACACGAACTTTATCGGAAAGCTTTAGATTCCATGATAGACACATAGTGGATTGCCTCGAAATAACGGTAGTACACAAATATGGTTTCAGCTGAATTGTGACTGGCAAGCGGAATCCAGTATGTGCGTTTTGTCCTATTTGTGACTCATCGGCTGGATGTGCCTTGAGATTGATTCGTATAACGTTTTAAAATAATAGTGCATTCAAGTATTTTAGTAGACAATTCGATGTTTAGTTATTTTTTTCGATGAAATCGTTTACTATAACTGTACGTTCGTATTTATAGTAAATTTAGTATCCAACTAAGTGGTGGGGGTTCATAACTGCTTTCTTCAAGTAGTCATCTAAAGAGGTATTGCGTCGGATAACGAAGTTGTCAAAATGAAGTGAACTGCTCAAGTATCTGATGTAACAAGTCGAAATAACAGTCTGTAATATGTAATAGAAGAAATGTAACAGATAATTATTAACTTTGAGGATATTAAGAATAAATTATGGTGATAACAACCTATAAAACAAATAGAAGATTGCAAAGAAGTGAGTGGAAGTAAAAATGCTAAAATCTCGAGATGGAATTACACCTTTTGAATACAAAGATTAGGCTAAAATTGTTGAAGTGCCAACACGTCGGCTGCATACAGGCTCCTGATATTAAGCCCCTTTGGACCAGTTCTTCGAACTACATAAATTATTTTAAAGACACACTTCAGCGGTGACACGACGTGAATAGTTTAAATGCTTAAGGATTGAGCTGTTGACTGGTCGTCAATATAATTCAAACAATCCAGTAGGATAGTTTATGGATATCCATTTGGAAAATGCACGCTTCCTGCAGTCGATGTAGCCAGCTTACACGTTAAATCAAAACGGTAAACACACGTCAAGTTGATTTATAAAGGCATTCTATCATTCACACCCCCGTATATGTGGTTCTCGCTGGAAAAGATAATCCATACTTTTGCAGAGTAAAACGTTATTTTTAGATATCTCGGTCTACATTTTAAACTTTTCTAAAACACATTTCTTAGTATTCATAATAATTACTTTAGTTATTTATTGTTGTTTAACATTTTATTGGATTAACATTCAGGAATTCAATGGTATCGTATTTGGTTCTAAATAGACTAACTATAATTTAAATTGGCTTGTGACTGACAAGTGAAATCCAGGACTAGCATCTCACTTATTTGGGACACGTTGGCTAGGTGTACCTGCATCTCAATGTTGATGTTGACAGTGGAATTCGAACTCAGTTAACTTCGTGCTAAACGCCACCGCGTTCACCACTAGACTACTGAGTCCAGATAGTAACACTTTTGCAGCGGACAGTTAGTCGTTAAGACGAACTTGTATACAAGTTCATCCTAAATTAGAAATCGTTTAAAGAAGTAGTTTCTGGCTAACAAAATAACTAATACTAACAGAAAATGTTTGTTTAGTGATGCTTACCTTTTATCAGTTTTTTTCAGTTGATATTGATTATTCACATAAATTATCATTGCAGTGGGTAACTTTTAATGTTTGATAATGAATGGAGTAGAAACAATAAACAAAGTGTTCCCATGGATACTGTCACCATTTTTAGAATCAAGCATTTTATTGAACGTACTTAGTAATTCCAACGAATATATTCATTTTTCTATGTTCATTTAATTTACTTACATTGGAAAGAATACAAATTCGCAGGTGTTGTTGTATGTCATAAAAATAGGATTGTAAGCAATAGATAAGAATCAGTGAAATATAATGAAATGATGCTAATTTTCATTATGGTAATATATTGAAGATATTTAAAAGATAAAATGAGTTAGTACAATATCTTTACAGAGTATTTCTGGCAATTAAATTGTCAGACGATAAGCATTTAGATGGTAACAGAGGATGATAAGATAAGATAAGAGATACTTAATTGTAAATGGACTTACAATGTCTATATTGATTTTTGTTGGGGTGTGATACTTTCCTCATGATTTTATGGTGATGAGACACCAAGCATCCTCCCCACTTTCCCGTTAAAAGTAACATCTACATCAATTATGTTAAGTGAGCAACTTTACAATATTGCTATTATATGTGTAGGATTGCGGGTAACAAGCGGCATCTAGGAAGTGTGTTACATCCTGTTTGGCATTTGTCGGCTAAATGTACCTGCATTTCAATATTTATGTTCACGACGGGGCTTGAATTCAGTATGTTTTGTTACAAACTCCAACAAGTTCACTACTAGGCTATTGAGTCCAGAAAGGATGCACATATAAAAGCATAGACTGATCAATTTCAATTTATGACAAATTAAAATGAAGATCCAAATACCTTTTAATTGTTACTAATATGTTGACCTCACACAAAATACCAGATAACAGCTTTATAACATCATCATATTTTAATATCCCGCTGCATATCGGTGCTGCATTTTTTAATTCTAGTAGATTTGTTTTGTCTTCACAGATATACCTTGTAGACAATTGATAACTAAGACAGAATAAAAGTTTAAGCAACCAATCGAATATTGTTAATAATAACTTGTCAATTTCATCATTAATTTCCATTTTATTCTTTATATTTATATTTTATATTTATTATTCTTGTGTTCACTTTTTAGGTGTTGTGAAGTCCGATGTAACATATGCAGAGAGAGAATTGTATTACATCATTGTAAACACTGACAATTATCAAACTTATAAATGAATCAAATCAATTCATATATGAATTGTTAATGAACTTATCTTTACATTGGTCTTTAAAACAAACTATTCTAATTTTTGATATACAATATATACATTATGTAAGTGTTAATTTACTGGTTAGTGATGGTCAACAGCTGATCGGCGGGCCTATACTTCATATAAGAGTAACAGGCATTGATATTACTTCATTCATCAAAAAACAAACAAACAACAACTCAACATTCATACTTCCTTGTTTGTTTATATGTTTTGTTTTTTATTCAATATTCAATATCGTCGGAATAAAAAAAACTACAATTCATTAATATACTACTTATAAATATGCATTTAATTTATTATTATTATCTTATCTATTGTATCATGAAATTGTTTTCTTTTGCTGTTTTTGTTTTTGCTTTTAATAATTCATTGTAAACATAATGATTATCTAATCTGATAAATTACTATCCATATTCTCTATTACAAATTACATTTACCTTGTTGTTGTCGTCATCTTAAACGTATATTGAAAATGTGAATAGTATTTAAAGGTGGTTCATTTTTTTCTTCTTTTTTAATTGGTTACTTAGTATTTTTAGTAGTATTTAAACTAATTAATTAACTATTGAATGCATTTACTCATTTAATGTATAGATGATATTTCTAGTGTTCTATTGTTATCATTCATTAAAGCATGTTATGTAATTCATGTTATGTTTAAATAAACTAGTTTATTTACATGTGAGTTTGGTGTGAGTCAGGTGTAAGACAGTTACTCACCGATGACAATGGATGAGGTCGCGCAAACGTATCACGAATTGACTGAATTAGAAATATTAACCGTTAGGAGCCGGCTCAGTGGTCCAATGGTAAAGCGCTCGTTGAGGAGCCAGAGGGTTCTGAGTTTGACCCTCAACAGGGGCGTGGATGCGCACTGCTGAGAAGTCCCATACCAGGACGAAGCAGCTGTCCAGTGCTTCCAAGTGATCAATAGCTGTCTGGTTCAAATCAATTTGTGATATTAGCATTGATAAATTAACTAACTCCACAACATCCCCATTATTTGTACTTCTAATAAGTTGATTTATTCTTGAATTAATATGAACATGAATAGTTGATTGTATTATACAGTTTAGATGACAATGTTACTCTTATAGGCGTAATTGATGTGAATGAAGTAAGTTAAGTATCTCTGGTGATTGTTTATTGCAATCACTGAGTAAATGAATATTATACGCTACACTACAGTGTAGTTTTCATTAGAGATTTTGCTTTAATCTTTCAGTTTTTATGATGTTTATTGTTTTTCGTTTTGTATATCTAAAACAGATAGATCTGACAGTTTTGCGAAGAAATCTTCAATGAAGCTTACACTTGAACATACAATACTCATGCAATACATACACGAAAAAAGTATGAAAGAAATTGGTGTACATGAATTAAAACGTTGCGGATAACATTGATCAACAAGATCAGATTGTTCTTGTAAACGTTGTGTCAAATTACACCACGAATATATTGCTTACGTTATAATAATACTATTCGTATAGTTTGGGGAATTTTTTCAAATTAAGGAGAAAATAACTTGTCACTATTCTGAAGTAACTAAAAATTAATGTAGGTAGTTCTATTAGAAATTCGGCTTCTGATATCATTTACTAATCAGTCCTTCTCTACTGCTTTAAATGAAATAGATTGGTTGTAGGTTACATTGACAACAATGGTACACTAGACAGCTCTATGGAACACCTTAAACTTAAGCAGCTCCCCAACCGGATTTTTTCAGGAAATGTAATTCAGGGCATTCAGGGTGGCCAACTCTGAATCAACTGTACCATGAACTGACTGAATTTTAATGGTGGAATTCTCACTTCTATTAATTTGAGATATAGCGAGAGGATCATTCACTGTCACTGGTGATAACTCTCTAGCCTCAGGCAATTCTACACTTCACAAGTCACGACTTTACACTGCAGCTTCAGGAACATCCTGAAATTAGTCGCTAGTGAGCTGATTATTGTGATATATGTGGTTTTGAGGAGATAGATACAAAGTCTAGTTCACTGGATTAATCACAGATTAATGTTGGTGAGATACTGTTAAAAACTTAGGTTCGGTTTTTCTAGTGAAAGTGAGGGCGCCCACTACGGAAGAGTTACAAAGTGAAGCGATACAACTTTCCTGTGCTCCCTGGGTTTTAATGGCAACTTACCAACATTACGACAAATCCAATTAACTAAGCTTCGTATCTATTTTCACAAGGCTATATCGACCCAAATAGATAATCATCAATATTTTCCACCGTCGAAACAATTTTTCGTGATGACAGTATTGTGTAACTTCTGTCCCAGTCATATTTAGAAATCTGATCCTATTCATTATTGAAGATATCAGTTAATAGTATTCGTTGATTGTTAAGATCTTTTCCGTTGAATATGTGATTTAATTCAAAATGAACTCAATAAAGTTAAACTGATCTATATGAACAATGGTTGATTTGTAGACGATAACTGAATATTATCAAGCTAGCAAATCAAAATGGAAAAATATGTATGTAATGTAACTAGAATTAGATTTCAGTTAGTTTTCTGAATGCAACCAAAGTGTCGCTAAAATTCAATACGATTTTAATCATTATGCGGGAACTCCACAGATTGTCACAGCATTATAGTTTAAACATTTTTAGCAAACGTCTTAGTTATTGATATGTTAATCAGAATAATAAAAGTCTAAAATAAGTAGTATATCATTAGTGAATTGAACTTTGAAACACTATCGATATTGGAAGATGATTGGGACAGAATTGTACTTTAGATGGTAGTGAATACCTATAACTTAGAAGAATGGTCTTAGTAAATATCACGTTTTTATTAATCTGGATGTTTTAATTACTGAACATTCATAATCATTCTGGACATATATTTCTAACGACTGCTACAAAATAGATGCAATTCAAAAATCATTTAGGAAACTAATGATCAACTTCATTTCTATAAATGAAATTATGATGGAAGGCAATGAAAATAAATGTACAAAAGTGTTATGTTGGGAGATTAAAGAAGAGTAACAAACTCACAGATCTGTGTTTTAGAACACTATTTCAATTATCCTAATTGTGGGTAATCTAAACATTGCGTTTCTATGATTGTTACATTCCTCTTACCCTATCCTCACGATTAGTATATGTACTCATAGTATATTGTTTCTTACTATGAACTACAGTTAATTGGTTGTGCACAAGTTGTCCCTGTTCACTACTACTATTTCCTTAGTTCTGTGTTAATGTTAATTTCCTAATTGGTTCGCTGTGTGGTTTGATTTTGTGTACATATAAAGGAATGTATGAAATATATTTCGATTCTGTCTGATTGGTCTATCGGCTTGTGTTCTTTTTATTTCGGCTGGGGACTAAATGGACATAGGGCAGATGCGCAATTATCGACTAGGCTCACCTAATTGGCATTCGGTCAATCAACCAACATTTTTTCGCCTTATACTAAAAAGTTGACAGAAAAAGTATCGAAAGCAGCTATTCAAATTCACAGTCATCAGAATAGACCACAAGTCATTTCTAGCAGAAATCCCATAGCTCAGTCCTACACATTGAGGTCGTGCAGTTTGACACTAAAAGTGAAACAATCACATCATTCAACTTAAAGAACGTAATATAAACAAAACGTACAGACATTGTTTTGAATATCAATAGCTGAATGCAACGAATCTTGTAATTTCATTTTTGCATTAAATAGCTGAAATTGTACGATTAATTTATTACTATCTTAACTGAACAAATACATTTAATCCATTAAAACTGAACATGAAATACACTTTACAGTACTCAGTATTCATTGTTTAATCATGTTACTTATTCTACATTGTTCTCTTTTTTTTTCTTTCATAAAGTACAAAAGAGAGAATTATTTGTAAATTCATAACTTTACAACGTAAAATAGAAAGAAGAAAATAAAAATCAATCTTTAAGTTGGATTGTGACTGGCAAGTGGACACCAGGACATGCGTTTCATCTTATTTGGAACTCATCGGCTGGATGTACCTACATCCCAATGAATCCATTACATATCAACGGGATGATACAAGCCTATTCTAAATCGAAAATCAATCTTGTCGATTTTTGATTGTGCCCCCCCTTCCCAACTCTCACCTTCTATACTACATTTCTTTTTTTTTCGTTTTTTTTATTTTTGAAAGCAACATATTTCCCTTCTCCCCCACCACCCTTTTATTCTTTTCCTTTGTTCTTTCATTGAATTGTGTTATTCGATTGTCAAGAAGAAAACTAATAAAATAATAATTTTTTTTTTGTTTTATTAAAATATAACCGTATACCTTCATATAATAAATTGAAACTTTAAAAACTATAAAATCAACATAGAAAAAGTAAAACTAAAGACAGTTGTAGAGAAAACAATGATAACTAAAAGAACAAAAAAAAACATTGTTCGTTTTAAACAGTAACAATGAATATAATGGTTAATGATAATCTACTTATTAGTACATCAATTCTTGTTGTCATCTTTCTTTTTTTTTCTCATCAGCAACAACAACAAAAAAAAGAAGAAAAACAAATTATGATTCATTCACACTTCCGGAAGTTAAATGTTATTTTAATGTCTGTATATGAATAAGTATAAACATGATATCATGTTCTCATATATTGGGATAAATAGCCAGTTTCATTTAAATAAAGTACATTGATAAACAAAGTATAAAAGTGAAATGAAAACAAAAAACGAATGAGACAATCGATAACATGGATACTAATGTGTCGTGAAGCCGACAAAAATAAGTTTTTTTTTCGTTTTTATCATTTTGTCACTTTTAGTTTCATGCTACTTAAGGAGAATTAATTGATTATCAGGTTTCTATTGTTGTTAGTTAAGTGTAGTTGTCTTCCTGGACCTAAAGGCGGCATTCGACTCTGCTGATCGTGAGGCTCTGTGGCAGTGTCTGTCATTGAAAGGTGTACCAAAGAAGTACATTAACCTTATACAAGCTCTCTACTCTAAAACTACAGGTCGAGTGAGAGCTTATGGCGAACTGTCATCGGAATTCCTCATTTCAAGTGGTGTCCGTCAGGGATGTCCACTTTCCCCATTCTTGTTTAATTTTGTCATAGACATGCTCCTAGATATAACCATGTCTTCGTCTGACTTTTCAGGAGTTGACTTTCTACCAGGAGCCTCGCTTACTGATCTAGAGTATGCTGATGACATAGTCCTATTTGGTGAAGACGCTGACAAAATGCAGAGTCTTCTGAGTACCCTGAACAATAATGCAAGCATGTTCGGGATGCGGTTTTCCCCCTCGAAATGCAAAATGTTGCTTCAGGATTGGGTTGCATCGGCACCTGAACTAGTGATAGGGAGTGAAGTAGTATAGCGTGTAGACCACGTCACGTAGCTGAGGAGTCTCATCAGTGCTGATGGCCTGGTGACGGACGAAATCTCAGCACGGATACAGAAAGCTCGATTGGCTTTTGTCAAGTTGCGTCACTTATGGCGCAGGCTAGATATCCGCTTGCTAACCAAAGGACGAGTGTACCGTGCAGCAGTTCGCTCTGTCCTACTATACGGGAGCGAATCATGGCCGTTAAGAGTAGAGGACATTCGTAGGTTACTGGTCTTCGATCATAGGTGTCTCCGAAGCATTGCTCGAGTATCGTGGGACAACCGAGTGAGCAATGCTGTCGTTAGGAAACGGGTTCTAGGAAAGGAGGGCAAATCAATAGATGAAGTATTGAAACTTCATCAGTTGAGGTGGCTGGGACATGTGTTACGCATGTCTAACTACCGACTGCCTCGACGAGCTATGTTTTGCGGCGTAGGAAAAGGTTGAAAGAAAGCTAGAGGCGGCCAAACAAAAACATGGCAGAAATCGATGAAGTCACTGACAAGTGGACTGAGTCATGTTCGTAGATGTAGGCTGCGTGGTTGGGGTCTGCGAGACGAAAGTCACCAATTGTTAGAGACCTTGAACGACATGGCTCAGAATCGTTTGCAATGGCGCAAGTGCATCCACTCTTTGTGTTCTCTCAAAACCTAACCTTCTGAATTGTCTCTCTTTCTCCTTTCAAATTTATCTTACTGAATTATACTTCTCGAATCATATCTTCGCTCCCTAATTTTCTGCATTACTGCTAATACTTCTACTATCGCTATCACTCTTGGATTTGAACTGACAGTTGCGTATCTGTGCTGATGTGGTATGGCAACCTTAACTGATGTACGTACGCACGAAGTTTTGCGTTGTATCTGTCTGTCTGTCTAGTTAAGTGTAAAGTGATGTTTATTCAACCAGTTGTGGTATAGTTGTAAGTAATCTGATCAGTTAATGATTCTAATTAACTTTATAAGTGAATATTAAAACTCTGAAATACTATACTATTACACATCTGATCTTTTCTATTGCTTACTTTGTTTTCAATTTGATATCACGAGTTGGTGTGAATTAGATAACCACTGATCACAGGGAAGCACTGGACAACTATTTAGTCGGTGCACATCTAGGACCACATCAGGGATCGAACCCAAGACCCTATAGCTCTAAACCGAATGCTTTACTATTAAACTACTAAGCAGATTTCCAACGGTTGATATTCCCAAATTCACTCAATTCGCCATACATCTGCATGATCTCAACCATTACCATCGGTTTGTAACTGTCCTAATTACTGCATTATTCTTTTGCAAAGACTATGCAACACTATATAATCCCATACAACAAATAGTTTTGTGATTAATTCTGACTATGTTGGGCTTGGCGGACACTGACAGTCGAAGTTTCGTTGAGCTTTACTATTTGATTACGGGTCAAAATAGGGTGAAAATCCTCTTGTTTTCTAGATAATTAAAAAAAAGTGGATTCATCTATATTCCATTTACGATAAATCGAATTTCCTGTATCATTCACCGCAGAATTTTACTTTCTTAATGTTTAGTTATTTAATTGTTTGAAAGACAATCCATAAAACTGCATCATATCCAGTGTTTTTACCTGAACGGTTTTAGAAAACAGTACACCAAGGTGTATTTTAAAACAAAAACAGAATTCATTTCATTTAGTGTTTTGTAAATCTTAATCTGTAGTTATTATAGCCAATCTTGTAATATCAACTTATATTCCATAAAACGACTGTCTTCTTCCAACTTTCACCCTTTGCAATTTAGTCTTCTACATTAAAGCTATTAGAAATATTATTAGTTTATCTATAGCAATCACAATAACTGATATACATGAATGGTAACTATAATCATTCTTTGATAATAAATTAAATCAATTAAGAAATGTTACGACACTATACAAAAACAGAACTAATATTAAATATAATTGATGGAATCTGTCACAGAATAATGTCCGAAGGATACCATTGAAAACCAAGGAGCTCTAGATGGCTCTTTTATCATAGTATGGGACTTCTTAGCTGTGTACACACTAGATTCCGCCCCAGTGGCTTCAGGTTGATAGACACTTAACCCTCTACACCCCTGCTCTGGCACTCAACAGTGTAAATCCTACTTCGATCAGTTTATGATATAGCGAGATGGTCACCTAATGTCATTGGTGATAGCTATCTTACTCCCGAAAAGTCTGAACTCTGCCAGTCTTGATTTCTCGCTAGAGCGTTTGCTAACTTAAAGCCTCTGTAGCAGAATGTTGGGTGCACAATCCTGACGAGTCCCATACTAGGGTGGAACTGACGTTCAAAGCTCACTGGTTTTCATTTGCACGAACGGTGACAAATTCAATCAACTAAACTTAATATCAATCTACACAAACACTTCAATACACTTATATTATTAAATCTAGTTAAATGTAATAGATTGGTACCGTTGCTCTACCCTATCACGATGACATTACAGAACTGTATAGAATTTAAAAATAACACGAAATTTAATCTTTCTAAAAAACTATCAACAAGCTTCGAAGTGTTTTGATTGGAACAAGATGAAACACCCGATTTATCTCTATACGAAACTGTATTAACTATTTAGGTTATGTAGGGCATTCTACATTGATGAGTCAGAAATTATGATTGGTGACAAAGAACTTAAATACAAATGACAACTTTAAAATATTCGAGCTCTACTAAAACAACTTAAGTCAAATATAATAAGCATCTCAGTGGTGTTTAACCTCATGATGTTCCTGCAGTTCTAGCAACAATTCGAGACTGTCAAGGCTAAAACATGATTAGAGAGGTCCGATAGTTATTGTCATTGGCATCAAGTGGTCATCTCAATACACTATTAATTGAATGAAGTAGAAGTTCTGTCATTAAACGCGTCTCAATTTACTGGTGCTTTTGGTTAAGTATTCGTCACGAGGCCTGAAGGTCTTGACTTTGACTTTCCTTTACCTAAAAAAATCACCTGTCTTTCAATTTTTCCTAGTTTTCAGTACTACCAAATAGACATAAATTTATGAGGAATACCAACAGTAAATATATATATATATGCAGTTAAATGTGGAACTGTTCTCCACTAACATGTAAGACGTTCAACAGCTTAATAGATAATCATAGTAAATATTAGTTCAGCAATATCACCCAGAATACTTCAATCAATCCATACCTGCTATCCCATGTAGAGCATAGGCCGCCAACCAGCATTCTCCAACCAACTCTATTCTGGTCTTTCATTTTGAATGGTTTCTAAATACTGTTCCTTTTTATCTTATCTGCTACCGAAAAAATAATCATCCAAACATTCATTAATTCTCCCTACTTTCATAGTGTTACTCATGAAATATTTTGATTTCAAAAAAATTTTCATCATTGAAACATTGAAAATTAAGGTCAATTGATTTATTGCATATAAACAACTTAGTGATTAGTATTGATTTAAACCAATAATTTAATTTAATTTCATTCAATTCCCTAAAGGAATTAAATAATCAATTCAAAATATCAGACAATTAAATGATTTATGATGTTTTTTTTTCTTTATACCTTTTTCTTGATATTCATTTGTCACTTGTAATTTTTCTCATCTTTACACAATGGTGATCTTAATCTAAATCTTCCTTCTTTTGTTCTCTCACTCACTCACTCACTCACTCACTCACTCACTCACCCACTCATCCACTCTATTTCCCTTTTGTTTATCTACATCCTTAAAGATATTTGAGTTAATACAATTCTATAAAGTAATTACAAATGACATAGTTACCTTAGTGTATCTTATTTTTGATAAAATTCAATCATATTACTGTTATTAGATAAATAATTTAAATGGTTAAATGAATTTATATTTATATTCTACTTATTTATTCTATGATCAATTTAATCAACTATAACTTAATACCAATCTCTATAGACTACTTTAATCCAGGGATAATAATCAGGTCACTGGTGACTAACTTGGAATTAAAATGGTCACGTAGGATGCAATTCGATGCTTTGGACTTCGCGGATGATCTAGCTATTTTAGCTGATACACACCAACAAATGCAGGTGAAGACATCCAACGAAGCAGCAATCTCAGCAGCAATAGGCCTTAACATACATAAGGTAAAGAGCAAGATCCTCAAATTCAACACACGGAGCACCAACCCAATTGAATTTGATGGGGAAACTCTGAAAGAAGTCGATACCTTTACGTACATGGGGAGCACCGTCAATCAATAAGGAGGATCTGATGTAGATGTAAGGGCAAGTATTAGCAAAACAAGAGGAGCATTCCTACAGCTTAAAAATATATGGGACTCCAAACAACTGTCTATCAATCTCAAAGTCACACTCTTCAATTCGAACATCAAGACAGTTCTGTTGTATGGAGCTGAAACGTGGAGAACTACTTCAAACATCATCAGGAGTGTACAGGTATTTATAAACAACTGTCTACGCGAGATAATGAATGTATGTTGGCCGGAAACCATGAGCAATAGCTTACTATAGGAGAGAACAAACCAACTTCCAGTCGAAGAGAAAATCAGGAAACGATGTTGAAAATGGATAGGACATAAATTGTGGAAATCATCAGACTGCATAACGAGACAAGCACTAATTTGGAATCCTGTAGGTAAACGGAAAAGAGGAATGCCAGTGAACACACTGCGTCGAGGATCGGAAGCAGACATTAAAAGGATGAATTACAACTGGAAACAGGTGGAAAGGATTGGTCTGGACAGAGTTGAATAGAGATTACTGGTAAGCGGCCTATGCTCATCCGAGAGAGGTAACAGGAGTAAGTAAGTAAGTGACTAACTTCATGAAGTTTCTATGGCTGTAATGAGAAATTGTGAGTGGTGAGGTTCAGAGTTATCGCGGGTGAGATAGTTATCACCAGTGACAATCGATGAACAACACATTATATCACAAATTGATAGAAGTAAGAAGTAAACTACTGAATTCAGACCCAGCGGTGCAGATAGTTAATCATTCACTAACCTGAAGCCGCCAGGGGTGACATCCAGGATGAATAATGCTAAGAAATCCCATACCATGATGAGACAGCTATTTAGGGCTCTGTGCCTTTTAATAGTACTCTGAGAACATCAATTTGTGACGAACAAAAATCTAAGTATAGTCTTTAGTAAGATGTAAAAAGTGTATGTACTCATTTTATCAATCATCATGTAGGCAAAAATGCTAAGTACTGCATTATAAGACAAACTGACATTAAAAACGAAAGTATATCTAGTGAAGAGAAGATTATTCGTGTTTTACGTAATTTCAAGGACCGATTGAGAGATTTCAGCATCATCAGGATAATTTAATACTTCTCACTCAAATGACGTGAAATTTAGATGGGTAGTATACAGTAGTATATATTGTCATAGACTGTTTAAAAATGATAAAACTAAATTGCTATGATAAGTAGTAACATCAAAAGTTACATATTGAAAGTTGACTGAAGGTGGTTTTGTGAAGATTATTAATTTCAGTTGTTTGCGTTAACCATAGATTGATGTTGTTAAGGCACCATTGAATACTAGCTAACACAAAGCAGCTGTTTCGTCCTAGTGATAAATACAGACAAATAAGTTTAATACCGATTTTCACAATATCACCTTCATTCAACTGTAGTAATCAGGTTACTAGTGACTAACTTCAGGATACTCTTTAAGTTCAAACCAGAAGTCATGATTGGAAAATGATTCCGGCTTGTCGTAGTGGGTGATAATTATCACCAGCGACAATCGATGATAGTCGCATTATGTCACAAATTAATGAAATTAATAATTCTGTCATTAGATACCAGTTGACCCAGTGGTGTAAATGATCAAACTTTCGACGTGAAACATGAAGCTCATAAATTAATCAAGGATTTACACTGTTGAGTTGTCCCAGACTAGAACGAAATAGCTGTCCATTAAACCTTGGTTTTAATGGTACCTAATCAATGTCAGTCTGTGACGAAAACATGCAAATGAAGGTAATATTGAAAAATGTTATCATTCCAAGTCTTTAATAATTGTTTTCGATAAAGTATAGTTTTAGTTTGTCATATTTCAGTAGTTATCTCCACTTAGAGAATTTTCAAGAACTGTTGATTCTATTTATAAAAAACCCACTAAAAATCAGAAATATCTGTTCTTCTGTTGTTTTTTTTTTATTAGATAGCTTTGTAGAAATAGAAGTTTATGTTCTTGATTTGAAGGGGTCTGTAAACTTTTAATGGATTTTGTGTATAACTTTACAAACTAAGTACATACAATCTAATTCTCGAGAGTGATTAACTGATTTCTGATGAAACTCACTTAGTCAGTAGAGTTTTACATCTACTTATCAATCTTGTGGCATTGATAACGTGATAAAAACAAGTGATCAAAACCACCGAATGTTATTTGAAGTTAAGCATTAACGCTGAATTCTGAATGTTTTTTTATCGATTCTTGATAAAGTACTGAATAATGACTGGTTTAAAGTAATGTACTTAGAAGAAATAGCATTTATCTACTAGGTAATTGAAAGTGTTTTAAATTGTTTCAGTCTCATCATGTTATTATGAGAACCGGAGAAATGTATGTAACCATCTAAGTTTCTTCTTTATTCATATTATCTATCATAAAAGATTATCAATAAGAGAATATCAAATGATACATTGGAATTCATTAAAGTTGATTTCGCCTCCTTATAAATAAGCTGATGATTTATGTGCATAGATTCAATGTAAATTGTTTATGTAATTGACTCATAGATTCATACATAGAGAAAAAAAGGAGTTATTTACTTCATATTGTAAGTTAAGTTTTGCCTATTTCATGGTAATATCTATCCATGACTCCACTGAAAACTTTAATTTATTTCATGATGAACACATAAATATCAATACCAGTTAGTAAACTCCCATCGGTAAGATATCTACTTTAATCAATCTGTGGCATATTTGAAAAAAAACATCCAACGTTATTTAGAATAGGCTTGTACCCGTTGCACAAGTGTGACTGTTAGGACACAGTAGCCTAATGGTGAACGCGGTGGCGTTTAGCAAGAAGCGGACTGAGTTCGAATCCCAGTGTGAACATCAACATTTGGATGCAGGTACATCCACCCCATAAGTCCCAAATAAAACAAAACGTGCGTCCTGGATTCTACTTGCCAGTCACAATTCAACTTAAATATATCCAACGTTATTGAAAATAAATATTTTACTGTAAGTCAAGATTATTGTTGTACTATATCACTGACTGACTGAAGTATCTCACCATTTGATATCTATAACTATAAGACCGTCATGAGACCTGAAAGTTCTTGAATGATAAATTCTACTTTGAATGCCATTGGTCAAAACTTATTGCTTTTACTGTATGATCTCTCTTTTAAGATTTAAAAGGTTTGCACCGTTATTTCTTTATCTTAATTTTATGATTTTAGGTTCGTACAGGAAGACATTCCTTCAAGGCGACTAAATATTTATATTCAGAAGGAAATAGGATATAGCTGAAAGATTGTACACCATTCCTTTAATGTTTTTCGACTTGTTTTTCTATTCATTAGCTTATGAATAATACTAGAGTTATGTACATGTTTAACGTTTGATGAGATACTCTACATTATCAAATTATTATTGTCTCCAGTTAGCAAAATGACTTGAATATGCCACAAACTTTCATCGAAATCTGTTTTAGTAAGTTCAAGGTAAATTCCTCACAATGAAAACTGTAAAAAAATGTATGCAATTCGAAAATATAGCTAGATTTATAACGTTTGTTTACTAAATATTAACAATCATCATAAAAATTTCAAGTTCTTGGGTACTCTCGGCAGTTCTACCACATAGTAACTATGCTGATTGATCTGTCCTGTGTATTCGATAGACGATACAGATTTAATTTCATCAATGAATATTGATTTACTTACATTTTTACAGTTATTCCTTTTGATAACATCAAACAATACAACATGAAGTAATTATTGTAGGTGATGATCACTTATTTAACAGATTGTATTTGCCCATAATAAGAATATAATCACTTTACGTTAGATTCAACAATTCACTATGAAATCATATAGTTGCCTGATATATCTTTGTGAATTACAGATGAAAGATTCTGCATAAATTACTGGATATTGGTCATTTAATATCATTAATCGATTGAAGCGAGATACGTTAACCATTGAATGCCAGTAAGTGGCCTGAAAGTTAAGATTCCTTCATTAGGTGTTAAGGTACTGATATAGTTGTTAATGAGAAATGTATCTGTTCAATTCTATCTCGTCTCTTTTGCTTAGTTAACTGAAATCATACTATGATACCAAGTTTGACAGTTATTGCTGTATTTATTTCAATCACATTGATTATTTATTTCGTGAAACACCATCAGATATGATTGAACTGTTTAAGTTTCGTCTTTGCCGTTTACGCTTACATCAATGCTCAATTAACTACACTAAGTCGGGTGTAGTTCATAATATCTCAATCTGTTTTGCATATAAAGAAAACAACTACTTACTAGTAGTATGTTAAGTAAAGCAAGACGGTAATCGATTTAATACCATAATTGACTTAAACATAATAATAAAAATACTTTCTTGACGTTTTCATTAATATCACTGTCATCAACACTCAATCACAATACTATCGTTACCAATAGATACAGCAGTGATATTTTGTATAGGAGTACTCATCTCGGATCTGAATGGAAATTTAGAGAAAGTTTGAGACTGTGTAGATATTGCATGTAGCGGGTGGGGGTGTTCAAATGTACATTTGTGATTAACTTTAACTTGAAATATCTAGTTAGATATATTTAAAGAAATCAATACAGATAATAAGCTTATCAGTATACACTACTCAAAAGTTTCAATGTAGAACGGAACTTATATTTCTCAATGATCCTTTAGCAGATGTAAGTTTTCATTAACATTATCATTTAGTAAAAGGACAAAACAAACAGGGGAATATTCATTTTTGTTTAGTTTTTCATCAAATCTTCAATATGAGCTAATAACATTCTTAATGTAATTATTACAGTGGTACTGCGAACTGAGTGGGGATTTCTTGTATAACAATGTATGAAGCATGAAAATTAATTAATAAATAAACTATCACGTGGTATCATTATAACAAATAGACCAAGATATGACAAGATCTCCTATAATCATGACCGTTACGCAAGAATTAATAGAATGTCATCGTTGTGTAAATATAAAATCATAAACCATCCAGGTATTAGCTGCGATGAAGCCTTAGGTAGTAGAAAAGGCTGCGCAAACTTCTTATGGATACAGAGATCTGATTTAAAAGTATAGACGCCAATAACTTGTACTACATTCAAATAACCTATGCTTGAACCATGTTGACAATTGTTTGGGATTCGGTGAATAATTCGAAAGGCTAGTCCACATATACATGGTATCCTGTACTGTTTAATTGTGAAAGTTATAAGGTTCTTATTAGTGATAATTGACTCTTACTCAACCAAATAGTATTCTAATGTTCTGTGACAAACTTATCATGTCGTTATCTTATTTTAACTGGTTCCACAAACTCAGTTGAATTACCAGAAACACATGGATGAGGCGAATCCAATAGGTCTCTTTATTTCCTGCTGAAATAATTATTTGTACGGCATAGTATGTGACTTGGTTTCACTAAATGTCCTTTGAAGTACAGTTTTTACTCACAACATCATAAGTGAGATGGTTTTATCATCTGAAATTGTAATTTCAGGAAAAATCGTTTCCTTTGACTTTACATTTGTTTGTATTATACCATTATTTATGAACTTTTGTGTAGTTAATCATAAAGCTGTTTTAAAACAGGATCGAAATTTCCATGTGCCGCGAATTCCGAGAACTAGATTTTATACTATTTAGCACTGATCAATAAGTCGTACCTGTAATATCGATGGGACCCATGTTCTGTATCCCACAGTCAAGGACCCTAATATTGGTGGTTTATAAAGCTCAGTAGTAACGATTACAGACTGTAGAACTAAGTGAATTGACGTAGAAAACCACATGAGACATCAGTTCCGTTAAGATTTCTGACATACTAACGTGATACATGCCAAATAACAGGAAATTTAGACCCACAGTTTAGAGTCCGAATAACTCTAAACTATCTTTCGTTGCTACACAATCCATAGAATGTCTAATGAGCACCATGTTAATTTTAAAGTAATAACCACTTGAAGTTTAAATATAAAGAAAGGTATGAGTAAAAGTTATTGATATTCAAGATGACAATGTTAACACAAAGCAGTGATTTAACCATTTCAGAAGAATGATACTACGAACGAGTAGTACTGTTAAATATTTAAAAATTTGACATACATCAACCTTATTAAATAAAAATAAAAGTATTATCAATATTTATGTACTCTGCAAACAACTAATCTATGGTACCTTTGTCATACTCAAATGACAACTCACATAGTACTATTCTGTTGACAAGACGAAATCGCATACGTTTATCATTTAAAATAGTTTACATAAACAATCCACGCTTTCTGAAAGTTGTTCCAATTACATTTGCATTAGTAGAATGATGCTTTTTAATGTGAGTAATTTAATATTGAGACTTTTGTTTCATTTCTAAGCATCATTATAGACATTAAGTTCACGTAGTAACAAACAGGTGAATTTCTGCCTATACTGTTTATTGTGAATTTGGTTACATTTTGTTGGGAATGTTAGATCCCTAGAATTCTCTTGACAAACCTGTTATTTTTGTGATTCAGTTGTGTAAATTTAAATTTCTTGTTTCCGCACCAAAAAGTTCCTTCCTCACCTTCAGTTCGTGTTTCCCACTTGGTAAGACGCTAAATCTTATTGCTTTATTGTTTATTTTGTACGCTATTTATGACATTCTATTTGTATATATACCCATGAGTTGTGTGTGTTGATATAGTCCGCCAGGCTGCCTGTAGAATTAAACGCTTCTAGCTGACTTTGGACTTCTTACTGTAGTTATCTGGGCTAGGGAACTGCGGATTAGTTTAGCTTCCCGTTATTGTGTCGCTGGTTTTATGTTCGTTATCAGGTATCGAGGTGTCACCTTAATTAGCGAATCCTTAGCTCATTTTGACACCGTTCATTGTATTTTGAGTTTCTTCACTTTTACTATTGGTGACTTAGTCATTAACATAGTTCTTGACTTTAAAGTAACTTACTACTTTTTACGTTTTTTTAATTAAACAGATTATCTTCGTCGTGTTAATTTATCATTGATCGATGTCAGATCCCCAAGACTTTAAAAATCATTTTGTGTTCTTTGTCTAATCCAACCATTTATGATTTCGATGTTTAGCAGGCAAACATGTATTTACACTTATCTGAGGTCAGTAGTGAAATAGTCGTATAAAATGACAACGAAAGACTATCAATAAAATCATACTCCGGATTTAAAAATTACCTCGACCGTCTCGATAGTTGTATGAACTCAAGAGGTAACTAATTAGTCTAATTATATAATTTAATAATAATCAAATGGGATCCTAATTTGAGAATTAACGAAGGCGACTTCTATCTGTTGAACTGTTAGTTTTCGATGATTATTCAAATCTCTATGATTATGAAATAAAGCTACTTGTAATTTCTCAAAATTTCATGAATTAATTTTGTTCGATGACTAGTAAAGTCTTGAATAAATAATCATAGATTAGTCACATAGAAGTATAACATTACTAATATCTAATATATTCAAGACTATTAAGTCTGTCAACTATCTACAAATTGGATTAACCATACAAGCTGTCATGTTAACAAATACAAAAGACTATCTGAAGAACAACCTCATGAATTTATTTGTCCAGATATATGTCATCCACCATTTACTTGTAGAAAGAGTAATCCAATCATTTATAACATGACATAAGTGAAAATACTGATCTTCAGCAGTTCAGTTAGGCAACTTCTTTATGTAATAATCACGTTGTTTAATTGTAAACGTCACTACCTATTGGAATTTTAACTCTGAATCAATATTCAATAGTAATTGTTGTCATGGTAAACTATTATTATGATTATTATAAAATTTGTATCTTCAGCCGAATGGATACAATGATTGTTTCATGGAAAGTGATAAATGCCATTTATACATAGTAATTAGAGCTGATGGGAAAAATGGATACCATTCAAATTGATTCAACCTGACCAACAATATGTTTTAATATTAAGTAGCTGGAATTAGTTGATATGAAACACACTAAAACAAAACCGACCAGTGTAAAATGTAACTCATACTGTTGCTAACGACTATATCCAGTCATCTAACATGAAAAGATTGATGCTTACACTAGTAGTCATACTGCAGCTTGAACAATAGAATTTGAATAGTAGTAATGACTAGACAAATATGAAACTGGTTACTACTCAGCAAATATTTAATAGTAATAGTCTAATGTTCAGCGGGCATCATTTAAATATTTTACAATGCTGTTAATGATATTGTTATGTTATCGGATTGAAGACTCTAAATGTAACTTGATAGTCATTATTATTATACAGTGCATATATCAATTCACTATGTATCACTTATATATGTATACTAAGGGGCTAAGGATAACTGTTGTTAATCTTTACTTCATCTGAGGTTTATGATTTGTTGACTTCCGTAAGTGTACTTTGAGTTTTGGAGATATTGACTGTCCTATGAGAATTCGAAATAGTGTCACCAAGTTTTGTAGTTTAAGATGTCACTATTGAGTTAACTCCAGGATTTGCTTTCAACCTCTTGCAACAACCCTACACTATCTGATAATTGAAGTAATATTAAATCATACTTCTACTATCAAATGGCTCAATAAGAATAATTGAGTGTTATGCAGAGTTTTTAATCTTCATTGGATATCACGAATAGACCTGAATTAGACAACCACTGGTTGCCAGGTGTCAATTGACAGTTATTTCGTCACATCATGGGATTCATTAGCAATGCGCATCTACTAACTCGACAGAGATCATTAGACTAACTCTTTGAGGTGGTTTCTGGAGTTCTAGTAAGAAGACATAACCAATAGAGTTTAACCATTTCAGGTATGTAGCAACTACCCACCAATAGCAATACACAAGGTTGGGTAAACTTTTAACGAATCGATTAAATTAGAACTACTAACCATCTGAAGTCGACTCGTGGTCTTACGGTAAACTGTTCTCAGCGAAGCAAGAAAGTCCTGAGTTCAATCCCTGGTAGTTTCATGGATGTGTACTGTTAAAGAGTCCCATGCTATGACAAAATAGCTATTCAGTATTTCCTAGTGATTAAAGTTTGTTTAATTCAAACCAGTTCATGATATCAATAAGAATAGTTTACTATCAATCTGAATACATCTAATGTATTAATTTAACCATGAATGGTTCTAAATAAAAATACATTGTAGCTTATTCATTATTATTATTATTATTGTTAGTGATGTCCTTTTTTCTTTGCTTATTCATGCTTAATGAAATGAAAAATAATAAAAAATAACGTGAAACACATAGAGACCACTTAAAAAATAATAAATCTCTATCAATCTAATACTGATGAAGTTCACTCGACTTCACTCTACTATCATTTTTCAATTATGTAACTTAATGAATATTCATTATGTCTATTCATGCATGGTTCATTGATAATGAATAGTTCTATGTAATTTGATAATAAATAAATGAAGTTGATCAAGAGTTACTTATTGAAAATACTGATTATTGAATAAATACAATAACTTGATTAAATATTACGTAATCAAAGAAACTCTTAAATTAAATCAATCAGTTCTGGTTACATTTTATACTTAATAAAATACATTTTTAATACTCATGAATAAATTAGAAATTTTTAAGCATGTAAATATCACATTCATAATAAGTTTTAATGTTTTATGTATAAAGTAGAGATTGTACATAGAGAGAATGTCAAGAGAAGAGACCTACTGAAATTCTTTCTTGAATAATTAATAAACACGGTCATAGTAACTATGTACATTACATTTTGATAGACTTAGAGTTATTTCAATGATAAGAGTTGATACATAAAAGCGGTATATTTGAAGTTATATAAGAGTGAATTTAACTTTTGAATTTATACAGTGATTATGTATATAGTACTTATAGGTAATGCAATTAGAATGTATTTAAATGTTTCATTTAGTTGGGTTTACTAAATGGAAGGGATATCTTCCTATCTATACTTTATGTAAAGTAATTCATTCACTAAATATATACGTACATTTTCAAAACAAATGTGAAGATAATTCACTTGTATGAAGCTGAAACTTGTTGTGAGAACTACGAAAAGCATTATTCAAGAGATACAAGTATATATAAACAACTGTCTACGTAAGATACTTCAGATCCGTTGGCCGAATACCATCAACAACAACAACCTTCTGTGGCAGAGAACAAATCAACCAGCCTTTAGCACACAAAAAATTAGGAAAATGACGCTAGAGGTGTGTTGGATACACATTGAGGAAATTACCAGCTGGTGTCACAAGACAAGCATTAACTTGAAATTTTGAAGGCCTAAGGAAAAGAGAAAGACAGAAGAACACATTACGTCGGGGATTGGAAATAGACATGAAGAACATAGGGAGCTCTTGGGAAGAGCTGGAAAGGATCGCTCAGAACAGAGTTGATTGGAGAATGATGATCGGTGGCCTATGCTCCACATGGGGTAACGGGAATTAATATATATATATATAGGTTAAGAGAAAACTTTCTTTTAACCATTGTAGACATGACAGTTTTATTAGTTTGTCTAAAACATAAATATTTCTATCTCTATCTTGCACGCCAAATATTAAGTTGAATATTATCACTTGATCTTTAAATTTGTTATCTATGCATTCTCATTTCCAAGTCGTTAAACAGCTAACAAGCGCATTTCATTCAACAAATTGACTTGATGTTCTCAATGCCTAAAATATTAAGCATTGTCATATATCTACTCAAGAATAAGAAAGGACGCACAGATTCCTAATTAGGTAGTGACCATTTTTATCAGCTAGTTACACATTTTATATTCAACTGGAATATAGCTACTAGTCGATGAAACTCAATGATTCTTCTTCTATGTTTAGGTGTTAGGTTGTTGGAAGTAATTGATAGTCTTTGCTCACATAGCTTAATGATAGCATCTTGGAGTGTGAAGCGGAATGATGATTCATCAAGGATACAATCATATCATGTTGAAAAGTACCAAATCAAAATAAAACATTGGGTCAGCTTTTCATGTCTATAATCTCCTTTGAATAAGCTGTTAAAGCTTGAAATCCGAAAGTAATTTTTCTGTTTTGTAGCAATTATTTATCAACTTCAAGATAAATGGCATCTTAAGCTAAAACTAATTAGACATTCATATGAAACTAAAGAAGATGCAACCTCCGTTTTGTCTTATTATATGACTAGTCCATAGTGTTTATCTATAATCAGTCAGGATATTCAGTTTTCTCAGAAATGCACTAGGTTGATGAATTTCTTCAGGTATTTGTAGCCACAATCAACTATTATCCTTTATAGGCTTGAAGTCCGAAAATCAGAGAAAATCCAGTGTTGTTAAATGCTAAGCAGTTCTAATTACAAGTGAACTATATCGAAAAAAGATTTTTCGTTTTGGTTAATGAAGAAGTTTCAAGTAAGTATGACCAAAGTTGAATTACAGCTGGAATGTGAATTCCAGGACGTGAGTTTTAAATTAATTAGGATTAATTAAAGGTATATTGCCATTTCAGCTTTGATGTTCACACTTGGATTAAAACTCAATCCGTTCATGTTAAACAACACCACTTTCATCACTTGGCTATCGAATCCGAACATTTATTAAAAGGGTATGTATACATTATTTCGAAGTGTTTTAATTATCTCCTTGTTGTTATTGTTATGCACAGATATTGATCATTCTTTACAGTCATCTGTGGATCATAAGTGATTCACCTAGATACAATATGATTCAAGTTTGAATGTAGTTGGTGAACGAGGTGTCATTTGTTAAAAAGAAATGAATTCAAGTCAGCAAGTGAACATTAACATTGTGATGTAACAGAAACATCAAACTGATAGGTTATAAATAGAACGAAATGCGCTTTCTGGATTGTATTTACCATTTATACTCATACATATGAATTAACATTCTATCAAGCTGATGAACTCAAGATACATATATGACAACAGAGTTTGATCGATGACATTCATCATAAAACCATCAAGGTGATATAAATACATTCAAATTATGTAATCACTAAGTAAAGTCAATGCATGATGTAAACTAGCTTAAAATTTCAGATTTAGTACTTTAGTCAAATAATGTTTTGACAACCTACTTCATTGGTTATAGAAATAAGTGTAGAATTCAACAAATTTTGATATCCTTCTATGTTAGATTTTTATTTCTTCCAAGTAACTCTTAAATGATTAAAAGATCATAAAGTGTATCCACAACTTCTGATTAGTACTAACTAAGCAAAATCAGAATGACCAATTAGTTAGATTTATCAATGACTTTATAGTTTTCAGATGAATGCTTTTTTGCAAACTTTAAGTGTACTTAACTCTTACTTGACTACACTTCAAGTGTACGATCTAACAAACATCCTTAAACTCAGCCTTATTTTGTTAATTCATTGTGCATAAAGTTTTGCGCTGAAAGGAAGCCTTTACAACCACTTAGTTAAAGATGAGGAAAATGTAAATTAAAAGATTCATTTTAGTCTGTTGGTGTACTTAATCACATCAACATTTCAAGTAAGTCAACAGTCTTATTTAGCGTAAATTCTGCGTTCATTAAATTGTTAAAATCAAAAACATAATTTAGCAGCATTCTGATCTTTTACTTTTATCAGCGGTAGACTTATATGCATTTTTGAGTTTAAAATGATCCTACACTGTTAAATAGATAGTGAATGAATAGGCAGTCCAGGATGAGTCCTACATGATATCTTTATGTAAAACTTTGGAAACACAGAACTGAAAGGAATCGAAGAAATGATGATTTATTCGAGATACGCTGACGATACTTGAAGTGTATGTATCATTCAACGACATGCAATAGACTTGTTGAAGATTTTCAATATAGTCAATAAAAAATTTTCTTTTTGTTAATTGAAACTAAAACAGATGATTTCTAATTCATGATGCTCTGATTCAATATAGCTTGCAGTGGATAATTAAACTCTCAGTTTATTGAAAAGATGGACAGGTTTTACCTGAATTTTCATTACTTACTTACGCCTGATTCCCGTCACAGTGGAGCATAGGCCGCTCAAAAGTATTCTTCATTCAACTCTGTCCTCAGTAAGCCTTTCCACCTGTTTCCAGTTGTCGTTCATCCTTTTAGTGTCCGCTTCATATTCTTAACAAAGTGTGTTGATTGGTCTTTCACTTTTACGTGTCCCAACAGAATCACAAGGTAGTGCTTGTCTCATGATGCAGTCTGATGATTTCCACAATGTATTTCCTATCCATTTCCAACGTCGTTTCCTGATTTTCTCTTTGACTGGAAATTGATTTGTTCTCTTCCATAGTAGGCTGTTGCTGATGGTTTTCGACCAAGAGACATTCAATATCTTGCGTAAACAGTTGTCAATAAATACCTGTAGTCTCCTGAGGATGTTTGCAGTAGTTCTCCACGTTTCAGCTCCATAGAGAAGAACTGTCTTGATGTTCGAATTGAAGAGTGTGACTTTGAGTTTGGTAGACATTTGTTTGGAGTCAAATATGTTCTTAAACTGTAGGAATGCTGCTCTTGCTTTACCAATACTTACCTTTACATCTGCATCGAGTTTTCCTTGTTCACCGATGATGCTTCTCAGTTACTTGAAGGTATCAACTTCTTGCAGGGTTTCTCCAACCAGTCCATTTGCGTCAGTGCTCCGTGTGTTGAATTTGTGGATCTTGCTCTTTCCCTTGTGTATGTTCAAGCCTATTGATGCTGAGGTTGCTGCTACATTGGTTGCCTTTACTTGCATTTGTTGGTGCGTATTGGCTAAAAGAGCTAGATAATCCGCGAAGTCCAAATCTTCTAGTCGCATTCTACATCTCCATTGAATTCAGTCCTACCCCTTTTGATGTGGCGGCTTTTATGATCCAATAAACTACTAGAAGGAAGAGGTAACACGAGAGTAGTCAGCTTTGTTTGACTCCAGTTTTTACTGGGAATGCGTATGTCAGCAGTCCTTTAGGAACGATTTCGCACTTTAGTTTATCGTAAGAATTCCGGATAATTTTGACGAATTTTTATGATCCACCGAAGAGCCGAAGAAGTTTCCATAGTGTTATCTTGTCAGCATTGTCTAACATCTTCTCACAGTCAATGAAGTTGATGTACAGTGACAAATTCCATTTAACTGATTGCTCAGCGATGATCCATAGTGTTACGATTTGGTCTGTGAACGACCGATACTTACGAAAACAAACCTTTTGATCTCGAAGTTGAGCATCCACAGGATCTTTTATTCTGTTCAACAACACTTTGTTGAAGACACCCTGGTAAATCAACCAGATTAAATAAACAGCTTTTTTTAAATCAGTTTCAAAAAGGCATTAATCAAAACACTAATTCACATGATGGCAAGTGTATATAGTAATAATGAACTATACGAAGGTCTAGTAACAGTCACGAAATGTTCTAAAGATAGTCACTATGCATAAAAATTCATTGATAAACATGACAAAATTAAGAAGAGGAAAAAACATATGAATCTACAACTAACGTAGAACCTAATTTTTCCAACTGTGATCTAGAGGTAATGTCACTTCTTAGACAGTCAACCAAACACTGAAAATCCGATTATGCATTAAGTATACTGTAGCCAAGTTAGTTGTCGTCAACAAAGACAATGTGTTCATTATCAAAGTCACAGAATGATTCAATGATCCAGAATAATTTGACTTCACATATACGCTAAGTTTTAGTTTACTCATTTCAATTTTGAAGTTGTAAGCAGTTGATGAAAATCAGATGAATTGATATGAATGTACATCATTCTACTGAAATGTTTTGTTTTTTTTTCATTCCATCTTCAAGTTTATCAATATATGGGACTTTAGATGTTCAATCAAAGCGGTCATATAAAAATGTCAATAAGATAACTAGTTTCTGAGTGTTGAAAAAATTTTTTTTTAGTATCCAATGTAGCATATACATACACTTTTATACAATTTTTCCAATCTATGAATTTGATTATAGTAAGAATAACAAAAATTGTAGAATAAGATGGAATCATTTATTTCATAGTTTCTTTAGTTTACAACCTAAAAATAATATTTATAAACAACTGTCTATCCAAGATACTGAGTAGACGTTGGCCGGAAACCATCAACAATAGCCTATTATGGGAGAGAACAAATCAACTTCCAGTCGAATAGGAAATCAGGAAACGATGTTGGAAATGGATAGAACATACATTGCGGAAATCATCAGACTGCATCACAAGACAAGCATTAACTTGTGATCCTGTTGAGAAACGAAAAAGTGAAAGACCAATTAACACACTTTGTTGAGAATATGAAGCGGACACTAAAAGGATGAACAACAACTGGAAACAGGTGGAAAGGCCTACTGAGGACAGAGTTGAATGAAGAATACTGTTCAGCGGCCTATGCTCCTCCGTGAAGGTAACGGGCGTGAGTAAGTAATTGTACATACTTCATACAGTGTATGGATGAATAATTAGAACGAAGGTAATAGTTATAAGTGAATTATAAAATGTATCTATTGTATGGTTGTTGTTACTCATAATGTCGTCCATAAGATGTAGATAGCGGTATATCACGTGAAAGTGAAGACAGTATATAACATGATAGGTAAGTTGCAAGGTGATACAGAGTAAAGCCTAATCACAATGTATAGGAGAAATGAAAACAACCAAGGGAAGCAAGTCTATAATTAAATTGGATCACGGAATGCACAGGACGTGAAATTAGATAACTAAAAGCAATGTATATACTAAATATGACATTCTCTATTTTCACCAGATAGATCATTGTCCTGATGAAGAAGTCGTTCTCACAATAGTAATTGCATATTTATACGTCAGCAACTTTTGAAGTCATACCGAGATAAATTTCTGGATAATGAAGATTGAGATCAAAAGTTATGTAATCATAATTGTGAAGTGAGAAGATAGATGGGATAACAATGAGTACCGTTCACAAAATTGGTGGAGGAGTAAAGAAGACTAATGAATGATCATCTTCCAGAATGATTTGATAAAGGCCAGGTAACGGTGTTTGCAGCTTCATTCTAGTTCACTTCATAGATAGTAGGTACATTATTGAAAGGACAAAGGCATTTAAAATAATATACTGTACACCACCACAACTTCTCAATGGGCTCTGAATTCTCCTATTACATATATTAGAAGCCTTAGAGATTCAAAGCAACAACTCCAGTTTGTGCATCAAAAAAGAATATATGTAACACCCCTATTTCTTCTCTTGCCAAAATAAATGAACAGTGAATATTATTTGTTTTACTTTATTTTATCTTCCCTTCGACCCACTTTTGTTTATCGTTCCAACCATCTATTTTATTAGAACTGTCTATTCACATATTATTACGTATTTATCTTGATGATAATTAACATAATGTCTAATCAGCTCAAGTTGTAATCTACTTCCTGTATTGAAATATCTCTTCAAGTTGTTTTGTTTGTTTTTATCACTACGAATATATCTGCCCTTTAGCTGTTGATTTGGACTTTTTAGTTATTATGATAATCTGTCTATTTCATTACCACAATTGACTCATAAATTGCCTGTAATGTGCTTAACAGTTTTCATATTTGCGTATTCTGCATGTATTATATGTGTATACTAGAGTGAAACTTGAAGTAGATCTGGTTGACGAAATAATACTGTTCGCATATGTGTATTGCTTTAGTTTGCATTACTAAAATACTTAGAGGGTTTGTGGAGACTGGTATTTAGTTTAATTTATTGAATTCGTCACAGATTGATGTTGGTACCACTGAAAACCAGGAAACACAACACAGCTATGTCGTCCTAGTATGGGACTCCGCACCTTAGATTCTGCCCAAAGGGCTTCAGCTTAACAAATGCTAAGTAAGAAATCGTGATTCGTAAATTTCAGACTTATCGGAAGTTAAATAGTTATCACTACTGACAATGGATGATCGTCGTGCTATATCATAAACTGATGGAAGTGGGAGGATTGAGGGTTATTTGTTCGCCATCCTCAAGACCTAGTTGGAAATATAAGGTATGCAGTGCTGAGTAGTTTCGCACCAGGACGAAAGAGTTATTTACTGTTCAGTCGTTTTCATTGGTACCCTACCAACATCAATCTGTGACGAATTCATCAATTAAATTTAGAAGATTATTTGTAAAAAGGATAGATTAATAAAATAATCCTCTATAACACTCAGAAAATGCCAATAGATAACTAAAAGAATGAGTTAATTAATTGATTTCACTGACTATTTTAGAACTTTCTAGGATTTTACTAGAATTTTTTGGTTTTGTAATAAGTGACGTTATCGTAGAAAATAATGATTGAATTGTGATGATTTGTGGAGATTAGTATAAAGTTTAGTTGACTGAATTCATCACAGATTGATGTTGGCAGTGTACTATTAAAAAACTAGGGAACACTAGACAGCTGTTTCGTTTTTTATATAAAACTCCTCAGCTGTGCACACACTAGATTCCGCCTCAGAAGCTTCAGGTTAGTGAAGGCCTAACCCTCTGCATTATTGAACTGATTCATAGTAAAAAGCTATGTTATCTGTTTTAAGAATTATTCCACCCAGTAAGATTCTCCAATTTAGTCAATTAATCATGAACAACAGAATCTAACGCATTTTTATATAAGTTCAAGTTGATATACTATATTATCAAAGCAAAGTCAAATTTGCAAGCTTTTCTTTTTGTTCTAGCAATGTGACGACTTTTGCAAATACATGTAAATTTATTCAAACATTTGGCGGTATTATGTGAAGGATACCTGTCAGTTTCTCAATGTCCCAGAGAGCATGTTGTTTTATACAGTTTGACTAGTTTTGTTGTAGAATATGTTCATTTAACTTTTGTTGTAAATCTTTTTCTGAATGTTGCTACAGTATCACCTTTAAAGTTGACGTGAATAAAAACTAGCTACGTTCAGAATGTAATTTCATTAGATTTATGAGTTACATATGTACTGTATCAACGAATTTCTCTGGACTGTCATTTTTCTTTAGTCATCAATGCATACTGTTTGGCGATTAAGGAAGAACAACTAACTTTAAAAAGACTATTTCATTTATTTCAGTTGTGGGTAATGTAAACATTTCCTAATTGGTTGACTGTATAGTCAGGTTTTGTGTATTTATAAAGGAATACTTGAAATATAATTTGATTTGTCTAGTTGATTTATTGGCTCGAATTCTTCCTATTCTGATCTGTGGTTGTGTTAGCATCAAGCAGACATACAGGGACAAACTAGGCACTCTCAGTGATGTTTGTCACTGTAACCTTGCGCGTACAAAGTTATATTCATTAATTGGTTGCATACATCAAATATAGCCGTTTTAGACTTCATAACACATAAGTTTTTCATTCAATTTATCAAGAGTACATACATTTTCTTCTCTATAGAATAAGGTTATTACTAATGAATTTTTGTATTAGTTTGGATAAATAGCTATTAAAGTTCAAGAACAATCCATACTCTTTTTTGTAAATCGACTGTTGTATTGACCTAATTTTTGTCCTCTGAATGATACACCATGGTAAAGTGAATACTTTTATAAAATTTATTGAACACTTTCAGCATGTGGTTTATATAACGTTCATTATCATAGATGATAAATGTATCATCAGCATACATTGAATTCTATCTCCTTGCATCAATCACCTATTCATTTGAATTATTCATCAATATATGAAGTTTACTTGTTTATCAATTACAGTCTATATGAATTACACCGAAGTGCATAATTCACTGAAATGATCCATTTTCATTATTAAACTGTTCTCGTTGAAGAACATTAAACACTTTGTGAATATTCTGAAAGCTTTCATTTTTCACTACAACCATCATTCTAAGAAGTTAAGTGGATGTTTTCATCAGAGCAATCCTGTCTTTGTAATTGCAGATACATTTAACTAATTCTAATCTATCAAAGTTAAATTATACTATTAATTTTAAAAGACATAACTGTTGATCAAACACTTAATTGAAACTTAACTCACTTTACTTCAAGTAAAGATACTCGTATCCATAGGTCTACCTTCATTGTACAATAAACGTAACCGAAGTAACAACTTATTCGTAAAGTAAATTTAAGTGACATCTAGTGAATTTAATAGATCACTTAAATCCTTTCTAAATGTCCTCAATACTAAACTTGAGAACAACTGACAAATACTAATTGACTCCAAAAAATCAATAAATCGTCACGTTATTTCAATGCTGTGGGATCTACAAGAGATAATCTAATTGTTAAGCTATTTTTGTTAGTCTAGATAAGATGTGTAGCGCCAACTTTATGTAAATGTGAATATTTCATTTGTTACATAAATATTTCAGTATAGAATCTTCATAGTCTTCAAGTCTCCTTATCCTACAAAACCACAAATCAACGTAATTACTGTATTTTATTTTAGACTTATTACAGAAACACCGAAAGAAGATAAATGAAATGTCATATACAAAATAATTTCCGAGAAATACTACAGACGGTAATTGCTATACACATGGTGAAGATGATATTGATGCTGTCCATAAAGATAATAAAAGGTTCACAATTAAATCATCTTGGTCGGATAACATAGTACTATCAAAAGGATCAACATGAGTTTTAGTTCTTAACTATTATTTCTTTAAAAATTTTGTGGAATTCCTAAAGTTCTAGTAAGCGGTATACACAAGCATCTCAAGTAGTTTTCCAGTACTCGTTCCAACCCCTCGAACAACTAACAGTCGATAATAAGAGATATCTATATCAGTGAGCACTTAATGAAGTTTATTTGTGAGGACAAGTAACGTAGAATGTGTATTAATCTTTAGATAAAGTAAAAAACATATGTACCATTCAATTATGAATTATTTTAGCCTTACATAGGATGCTTACTGTAGTTCACAGAAACTAAAGCTTGAATAAGGAGTTTCAGTCGGTTGTATCAGTTGTGTAATACTTTGAAACCAATTGAAAATTACAATATTCACATAATAAAGGATTATCTGTTGTTGAAGTTGGACTGTTTCTGGCAAGTGGAATTTAGAACATGAGTTTTGTCCAATTTTTGAATACTGTTGTAAACATCAGTAATTGGATGCAGGAACATCCAGTGAGGAAAATTTGTTTTTTGGACTCTGAATGTCAGCCACAAATTAGCTATCACCTGAACTAAATAGATAGGCTGTTGTAATTATCACCATCAGTTTTAATATTAACATATGAGAATTGTCTATGCAGTTAAGACAAGTTATACACCTTGATGTAAAAGTTCAGTACATGGTGATGAAAATATCATTCAGTTGAAACGTATGCATCTGTTAATCTATACACTACTTCCATAATGATTGCATAAGATTGTGACTAGCAAGCAAAATCCAGAAATCGCGTTTCACCCTATTTGGGACTCGTAAGCTTGATGTACCTGCGTCCCAATGTTGATGTTTACTCCGAGATTCAAACTCAGTTCGTTTCGTGCCAAATGCCATCACATTCACTACTACACTACTGAATTCAGACAGTCACATTTATGCAACGAGTATCTATATAAAATTTGAATGTGTTTGCATCTTCACGTCGATTAGTTATGGACAGAAACTAGTTAGTCTCTGTTGCCATATGTGTATCCTGAGTGGATTACCACAATATAACAGTAGTACACAAATACATTCAAATGTTAATTCTTTCATAATATTTAGTCATAAGTCTACAATTACATTATTTAAGTTATGCATAGAATACTTTGATATAATGTGAATATGAATTAAAAGGTAAACAAATTAGACAGTGTCTAATGATACATAAAAAAAGAAAAAATAAATAACAAAATCTTCAGACAAAGCATTCTGATGAATAAATCTATCCAGTAATACTAAGCATACACCTGGACCATTTTTGTTACTTCTACATAACGCTTGTTTAAATGAATTGAAATAAAGTAGAAATGATAATACTAGTAAACAATCATAAAATATTAAGATAGTTTGTCTTAGAGACAAGTTTAGTTGGTCATATTTGTTACAGAATGATATCATTTGGCAAACCATTAAAAAAACTAATGAATATTAGAAAATTGTTTTATCATAGAATAAGATTCATCAACAGAGTACAGTTTTGATTTTGTTAGGAGATTAAACCCAGGGTCTTCGGTGGATTTCTAATGACAATAAACCGGCATCAATCTGTGATAAATGTAAACAACTCAACTTAATACTAATCTATACAAACCACATCAAATCATTTACAATAATCAGTTAACTAATGACTAACTTCCTAAAGTTCTAGTGAAAAGTTGTGAATGATTGCTAAGGATTCACGAGTTTAAGTGACACTTCGATACCTGCTTACGAACGTAAGACCAGCGACACAATAACAGGAAGCTAAGCTAAGCCGCAGCGCCCCAGTCCAGCTAACTAGAGTAAGAAGTCCAAAGATAGCAAGAAGCGTTTAATTCCACAGGCAGCCTGCCAGACGACATCAACACACACAACTCATGGGTATATATACAAAATCAGACAGCGGCTCCGCAATGTCATAAGTATCATACTAAAATAAACAATGAACCAATAAGATTTAGCGTTTTATCAAGTGGATTACATGAACTGAAGGTGAGAAAGGAACTTTTTGGCGCGAAAACAGGAAATTTAAATTTACACAATAAAACCACAAAAATAGCAGGTTAGCCAAATGAGTTTTAGGGATCTATCATCCCCAACAATGATGCAGTTCAAACTGCTCAAGAACAAAGTAGTTTTCACCAATATCACTGACTGGTCGTCGTTCTATATTACAAAATGATAAAGTGAAAATTTGAATACAGGACGCTGGCCAATTGAGTGAAACAAATTGTTAAGCGATCGCCGTTAAACCTGAAGCCTACAGATTCCATTTTATGGAGGGATCAAGGCTGCATATAACTATGAAACTAATAACATAGAACTTATTAACTTACAAAAAAGTTAAAATGATAATGCACATTGATTTTTGATTAACCGGCTTGTTGTTATTCAGATTTATGGTAACATTAGGGTTTAACTTTGATTTTGAGTAAATTCTAAACATATTTCTCTTACATGTTCGTATATTAAATATGTGAAGATTGTACTATGTACCTAAGCAATATGAATACACTGATTCAGTCACAAAATTATCTTATAACTGCTACTACTTTACTATTAAAGTATAACAAAAGCCACAAACATATTCACTAATAAACTGTATCTTTGTATAACAAAAAGCACATATAACTGACCTCATTCATGGAACAAATTAGGATGTATCTGACGCCATGTATTACAAATATACATTGCAATATAATGCAATATCATTAAAATTAAAACTTTGTATATCTGTATACTGTGAAATACATTTGAAGTTAATATTTAAGCTTTGATTACCTAAAAAAATGTTGTTGAGTCATTTGAATACATTAGAGTCAAGTATATCTGAATTTTAGTTTATGTAAATTCTAATTCTAATTTTGCAGAACTTGTCACTATGTTGAATAACCAAAGTTATAAAATTTACTATTATTCTATTGTATAAAGTAAAAGAATGAATACATAAACTAATAAGTTGATGTATGAATGAATGAAATTCTATGAGATTGTTTGTAGTTGACATGAGGATATTTTAATTTAGATGGTTATTTTTGTGGTGATTGATATTTTTAGTCAATCGACTATGTTATAGATTGATGTTGGTAGGGTACCATTGAAAACCAGGGAGCATTGGATAGCTGTTTCATTCTAGTGTGGAACGCCTCAGTAGTATGGACCTCAGATTTTGCACCATGGGCTTCAGGAAGTAGGGAAATACCTAACCATTTGCATCATTGAGTCAACAACCAATGGTAGAGTTCCTACTTCCATCAATTTGTGAAATATATTACGAAGATCATCCATTGTCATTGGTGATATCTGTCTCACTTCCGACAAGTCTGAACTCCACCAGTCACGTAGTCACACTAGGACTCCAGGAATTACCTCCTAGAGCTAGTCACTAGTGAGCTAATATTAGTTACGAAAGGGGGGGATGTTGTGGTGATTGTTAACTTTTGATCCTGATATCACGAATTAATCTGAATCAGACAACAATTTAAATTTGCTAAAGTAATCCAATTGCAATCTGTTGTATGAATCTAGTTTTATGTAGATACTTAAATAACCGATTATTTATCATGTATCGACTACATATGTAATTACACAGAGCCATAACCAACGACTAAAAACTCTGGGTAATATGGTTCGAAATCAGTCAAAGTGTCCAAGGTGTATTCACTGTATTTCTCTCAAGTTGTTAGCTAAACATTGTTTCATATCTTTCCGCTAACTAAATCTTACTGTCTGACTCATGTTCTAAGAGATCAGACATTTTTCTTACTATCGTTTAAATAATTACTACTTCAGCTTAAATGGTGCTTATCTTGTTGACTTGAATTGAAGTAGAATGGAAAAAAGGTAAGGTAGCTAAATTAAAACAAAGAATTAATTCACGAAGTTAATGACTGCTGGTTTGTGCCATGTTGGTAGATACAGACTACCTGGTCGGAGTTAGCGTAAATGAATAAGCAAAAGTCACAATACTACAAATGTGTTCACTTTTGGTTTTCCCTTAAATTGTGTACTCAAAATTATTTCATATCTTTCATCACATAAACTAATTCTTTCTTCGTAAATCATATTCTGTATGTACATAGTTATTTTTTTCTACTATTGAAACTGCTACTATTTCTACTTAACTGACGTTCAGCTTGTTATACTTGTTTAATCTGGTTAGCGTTTTTTTAGCAAGCTCTCGTAGGAGCATAGGCCGCTTACCAGTATTCTCAATTCTGGTAAGCAGCCTATGCTCCTCCGAGAGGGGTAACAGGCGTAAGTAAGTAAGTTGTTATGCTACTGAGGTATGACAATATGGAGCGATACAAATATATGCAAATTGTACACATATGCAAACAATACAGTTTTCAACGTAAACTACTGTTTATTGATTATCTTTATGTATTATTCTTATCAATATCAGGGATATGGTTATGCATGATATTTGATATCTTAGTTATATTGACACCAGAAAGTTATGTATTATGATTCGTGTATTGATAAGAATGTTAGCTTACTTAAACTATCAATTTTGAATGGTTTCAGATTACAGATATTGTGATTTCATTAAAACTGTGTATCACAATGTAAGCTAGTCAATTAAAGGTTTAGTTATTTTATTTGGTATTCTATACATAACCATTCTAATCAAAATCTAACAGATTAAATGTTGGCGTCTAACGTTTTATTTGACTACATTTACACTTCTAATACATTTTTTTTCTGTCGACTATCTTTTTCACCACAAATGTACATTGCACAGCCGCAATAGAGTTATATATATCAGTCTATTTCTCTTTATTTTATTCTTACTATGAAGCCGAGCCTAGGCCTTTCATTTTTCTTTCTAGACACTCAACAGTTAGACCACTATGCCGACATCAATCGGCTGGTATTTCTAATTTTGATTAATTCGTGATATATTGCTTGACCTAACTCATTGACATCGGTGAGTAACTGATAAACAGCCGATAGAAATAAACTCTCCTGACACATATGCTATTAAAAGTTCCGGTAGTACCTTCCGAATGGGTTTTGATAACATTGATGAATTTGATACCACGAATTAACCTAAGTTGCTGACAAAAACCACCAATGACAGGTTATATTCTCTGTTCTAGTCTGTAGTTACTCAACAGTGATGATACCTTTCTGAAGGTACAGCCAATAAGCTTCAGATTCACGGAAATCGACTGAAAGTTAAACAAATAAGCAGGTATCGAACAACCGATATCTATAACTTTAGCCTTTTTGCCATATATTCTGTGAGCTCATCCATCTAAATTGATGAGTAACTACTGATGTGTGGCACAAATGTCCAGTACTTCCTGGTTTCTGCATATTTTCAAACCCAATTTTTTCTGCAGTATCAAATTTAGGCTCGAAATCTTCAACGTCAAAATATAGGTACTCAAAGATATCTCTAACATTTGTCACCGCATTCTTCCCGCTTTTGTCTAAGTCTCCTCCACACTAATGACTTTATTAGGTGCCAGCAGTGATAATCTTAGTTGTCAGTCTGGTGAACTACGTAGATGCAAAAATTTTGTCTCTGATCAACTATATCACACACTTACAGGTTTAAATGAATGCAAACGCTCTATGAATTCTTGCATAAAGTAAGTCACAGCCAATAAGAACTGATATTTGAACGAAACTGGAGATTGGCCAATGACAACGAACAATAAAAAGAAACTATTATATGGGTAAACTGGTACCAGTGTCATGTAACTTGTATTCGCCTCATCAAGTATTCTTGATTCAGACGTCAAAACACTCGTTTAAATAATAAGAATCAATCATCTACATTGATGTCCACACCAGACACTGAGAAAGCAAAACTACTCAACGATTCTGAATTTGATATCACGAATTAATCAAATTTCAACAACTTGTAGTATGCATCAGAGACCTCACTGAGGTTTGTTGAGGAGTACTATGTCAGAATGAACCAGTTTTCTAGGGTCTATAATTGGCTGTTGTAAAGATAGTTGACCGTCAATTTGATATAACGAATTGATCTGAATTAGACAACCACTGATAACCTGGAGGCACTGAATATCTGTTTTATCCTAGTACGGAACTCTCCAAAAGTGCATATCTACGACATCACGGATCTAACCTAGAACTCTCGGGCCCCGCGGCGTAGATTCGCACTTTTGGGGAGTCCCGTACTACAACGAAACGGCTGTCCAGTGTTTCCAGGTGATCAATGGTTGTCTAATTCAGATCAATTTGTCATGTCAAGATTTCCAGTGTTTATTGACAATCTTGTATCATTTTATTTCATGCTTTCTGTTGAACGTAAGATGAAACAGAAACGATTTGGCATTTCTGTTTTGGATTCGTTGTATGTAAAGGAAGAGCAAATTAATCTTCAGCATAAAATGAATTCATTCTATTGTGAGATTTTTCAGTATTCACATACATATTACATTTACAAATAGTAATATATTTAGAAGCAGTGGTATTCGATATGTCAAATTAGTTTTAGTTTCCCAAACTTTGACCACTGAAACCAAGGAAGTCCCAAGTACAACGAAAGAAAAAGTAAACAAAGACTATGCTTAATGTAAGTAAGAAACATGTACGGTGATATGAAGTTGTGCAATTAGTCAGTTGAAAAATCCCAAGTCTTCTGAAAATTCTATTAAATGGAGGCTGAAAGGAATGTTGTAAGCCCTATTAAGTCTTCTAAATATTTCTTCCAGATATATGCTAGATTCTTTAACATTTTCTCTCTTTTGAGTCTCCACATGAGATTGTCAGTTTGGATTCGCCTACAGCTTCGCTGCCGGATTTTATTAGTCCAACATCAATGATGATTGAAAGGTTTTAGAAATATACGTTTTATAACAGCTATTTCACTTTTACTACTTTCATTCACAGTGTTTATTAAACTGATTTCTAGGAGTATGTCAATAGAAAGTTCTAAGGATAAAATAGACTTTAACTAGTAAAGTCATTATGAGTGTTTACAAAGGAAAAAATATTCAACATGGTGTAAATTGGTGTGTATTCGTATGCTTATAAGAAACATTAAGACAAATTTCATAAAAAGTAAGGGGTTGCTTTCAAAAATTATCATAAAATGCAAGGTAACATGTTAAGTAAGCTTAAAGAATTTAGTAAGTTACCGCATAGTCAATTAATACAATTACAGTCAAGCTTAAATTAGAGTTTAAAACTCTGTTGTGCAGGTAGTAAGCCCTTGTTAAGTAAACGACTCTGAACTTCTAGCAGAAATATGAAGAACAACTACCCGCTTCATAGTAGAGTTCCATGGCTTACAGTACGATAAATGTCATGGGAAGTTAAACCACTGCATTGTCTCTTATCAGAAATTAATAGGGGTTTTGATTATGATGTACAAAATACTAGGAAATAAATTTGATCACGAATTATCCTTTTCTTTACTTTCCACTAGGCCGAAACATCTCAGAAGACATAGCACGCGAGTTCAAAATCCAAGAACAAATGAAGTTCTTTTGAAGTACAGGTTTTTCCATCTAGTTATCCACACACGGAACCTACTTTCAAAAGAAGTAGTACCTGCGTTATAAATTAACGTCTTTGAAAGACAATCAGACACTCACAGAAACTTACATAAAAGAGACTAGATTCAGGCGCTGGCCTTTTGTGTCCTAATACACGAATCTAAATAAAACAGAAAACATTCTTAGAATATAACTCTGTTAATCAAGATAGGCATTGGTTTTTTCCCACATTGTCTAGTTATGAAACCTTATTATCCTATGAAAACTTAGGTTGATTATTAATCGTTTTGAATAATTTTTAGTCATTCGCATTGACTCCACTGTTGATAATCTTCTCGGTATTCGTATTTGTGTAAATTTTACTGTCAATCAGACATAGGTTCTATAAAGCGGATCATTTACTCCGTAGCTTGTATTTATTCAATGGAATCATCGAAACACTGCATAAATTAGTCACTGGGAAGTTTTCATGAATTGACAAATTTATTCAGAAAATACAATTGGCTATAAGCAAGCAAATTAGGAACTATACAAAATGAACAAAAATGCATTGGGTAACCTTATCTCTATATTCATTTCATGTAAATGAACTTGGTTATACACAGAAAGAAAGCACTATTGGCTGAAGAATATCTAAATCATACTATGCTATAAATTATTAATATGTTGTAGCAGTTACTTGTAGTTACATTTATTTGATATTGTATTTACATTAATTGGTGCTTAGAGTTTCATGAGTATCTAAAGAATCTTCAATAATCTAACAAAATATCTAATGGTTAATAGCCATAGGGTAAATATATCAATGATATGGATCATGTATGTGATCCATATCATCGTAATTTAGACAATAAACAAAATGAAGTGATTCGAATTTCTTTTCACAAGTATAATTCAATTGATCAGTTAAATCTAATGTTGATGCAAACAACAGACTGCTAATAAAGCCATTAATTAGTTTTTTAAGCCAAAGACGACATATAAAAGTAAAGGTCAATAAAAATGGAAATGGTCTACATCGTTAGAAATTTGGCATGTGTTGTTAAGATTGCTGGAATTTGATTCGATAACATGAGATGATTTGAGTTAGACAATCGTTGAAAACTAGAAAGCATTGAAAGACAACTGTTACGTCACCCTAGTTTGGAATTCTTCGAGTGGTCACATTCATGATCCAACATTAGGAATTGAGACATGGATCTTAAGGCTTCACAGACTACGCTTACTCAGTGGATCACTGAACTGATTGACAATCGATGTTTGATATTTCTAACCCAATCATTTCACGATATATTTGGGCTATCTCACCTATTGAAATAGGTGAATAACTACCTCACATTCGACATGATTAATCTCCACTGGTCACGCTTTCAGCTGAAATGGATGTTGTTTTTCATGTGTGTGTGAAAATACTGTCACATTAAAATATGTTCCCAATCATTTCATCAAGTGATTAGCATTTTATACCGTTCAATAAAACATGAAAGCATGTGATTAGAAACATTAAGCCAACCATTTACCCTATAGATTTACTGATACATATTAATCGAAAAAAAGTTTTAAAAAAACCAAAAACCAGACATTCATGATATTCGCTTCACTTTTTTACGTTTTTAACATTTGTCGTCTTTTAGTTTACATTATCCATCATGTCGGTAAATTATTCAGTTGCATTAAATCGAAAACGTTCGAATCCTAGGTCGGTTGTATGTTAGTTATATCATATTGTTTGACTTGTTAGATAACTGAACAGCCTATTTTCTTTAGAAAAGATGTAAAGAATCAAACACTAAGCTACAGTGATCAACCAATATGTGCATCCTTGTCCTACAGGGAGTTATTCGTGGCCCGATTAGCTCAGTGGTAACGATAGCAGGCTGTAAAACTAAGTGACCCTAGATCAAACTGTAGGCGACCATAATCCCCCCACCACCAAATATTACAAATACACCTAACCGACAAGTGCCAAATAACACAAAACCTAGATCCAGGGTTTCCTGCCGAATATTATCAATCCACCTTTCGTTATTCCCGGTCAATTGCAGATGACGAGAAACGACAGTAATATAATGAAATCCTATTATTTTGTACAAATATTTATTATTGTTCCTTTTAAATGAATAGAAGGAATACTCTGTATTGAATAACATGAATAGTTAATAATTTGAAATGTACTTAGAAGATCATCATTTCATTGTGTCAATTTTCATCGAGCTAATCAAGACTTCCTAATATAATCTGAAAAAATGACTCCTTCACTTATCTTTGAAATCTGATTAGCCCCGATATGTAGGTCTCTGACGGAATTTCGGCACAAATTCCGAAAGCTTGTTTAGCTTTTTTCAACATACATCACCCATGGCGTAGACGAGATATTCGTCACTTAAAGAAAGGAAGAGTGTACCGCGCACCAGTTAGTCCCATCTTATTGTATGGATGTGAGACGTGACCATTAAGAGTAGAAGACATTCGTAGGTCATTGTTATTTGCTAATCTGTCTTCTAAATATCGCTGGCGCTGGCTGAGACCACCAAATAAGTAATAACAAGGTTAGACGACGGGTATTAGACAATGGTGGTAAATCGATCGATGAGGTTGTGAATCGCTATCGACCAAGGTGGTTGGGACATGTGTTATGTATGCCTAACCATCGTCTACCTCGACGCACGATGATGACCGATATAGGAATAGGATGATAAAGTAATAAGGACTGTTAAACTAAAATGTGGCGTCAGCCTATAAAGTCAATAACTGCTGGTTCGAATCGTGTTAATATATGCAGACTACCTGAGTGGGATCTGCACAAATATCGTAACCAGTGGTTGGAAACTGGGTGATACGGCTTACAATCGGTCACAGTGGCGCAGGTGTATCTATTCATTGTCCTCCCTTAAATCGTAAGCTTGCAATTATTTTATAGCTTTCTTTCCAAGAAGCAATTCTTTCTCCCTGAACCACATCCCATATTTGTTCACTCTTCTTTGTTTTTATTACTATTATAAATGATGTAATTTCTACTTCCACCAATATGATGTTCACCTTGCTGTGCTTTAGAAGTATGGTAACTTGTACCATTGCACACATGCCACGTTTTATGTTGATCACACATACATCCAATCTAATAAAATGTCAGTTGTGTCACTTGTTTATAATGCTGACATGTTCTATAGTAAAAGAAGTAGGAACATCGATTTCCATTGCTTTTTCCTGCTTTTCCAATGAAATCAAATTTCGACGAAACGTTTTAACACTTTTAGAACGTATTTCTTAAAGAATCATCATCGGCAAAAAAATTAATCTAAAAAACTTTGTGGATCACTTGCCTAAAATCTGATTGATTTAAACAACATATCTAAATAATCTTTCTATGTCAGTGTAACAAAATTATTTATCGCATTATCTGACAATGAAATACACTCTCCCTGTGGATTCCATTCACTAGAATTCTCTAATATCAAGTAACAATAATGTAAAGAAAATATAATGTACAGAATTTGCAGTGTCTTGTAAGTATTAAGTTAGTTATGTCCATTGCATACCGATGTCAGTCAGATGTCAATAAAAGTTAGGTAGTATTAGAAAGCTGTTTAATCCTGCTTTGGGACTCTTCAATAGTGAACAGCATTGATTCATGGACTCATAGTTATCAGATATTAAGTTAAACTCTCGACAATCATTATTACTAGCCCAACTGGTGAATAGCGTTATAATTTCCACTTCTATCAATTTGTTGGATAGCGCGACGATTTTTTATTGTCATTGGTGATAAATATCTCACTCATGACAAGCCTGAACCCTATTAGTCATGACTTCTTGCTGTAGCATAAAGAACATCCCGGAGTTAGTAATTCATATATTGTAGTTGAATTGAGATGGTTTTCTGGATATTAGTACTAAGTTACAGATTAATGTCGACTGGGATCCACTGAACATCGGAGAAAACTGGCCAGTTACTTCGTTAAATTGTGGAAGTTCTCAGTAGTACTCACCTTGATTCTCTCTACTAATGACTAACTTCAGGATGTTTTTGAGATTCTAGTGATAATTTATGACTGATGGATCTCATACATGTCGCGAGTATGGCTGTTATCATCAATAATAATCAATTATCGTTGTCTTATACTAAAAAACTTATGATAGTGGAAATTCTAACGTTGGAAACCAATTAAGTAATACAAAAGTTTAAGAGTTTACCTTGAGATCTGAAAACACTAAGTTCGATTTACTGACGGAATCAAAGATGCACCATGTTGAGGAGTTTTGTACTAAGACAAGACAACTTTCTAGTACTCCTTACTTTTCATTTCTATCCAACAAACACCAATCTGTGACTAATGTAAATAACTAAACTTAATGTATATCTCTACAATTCAATTATAATAAGTGTGAACTTAACTTTTGATGTTTCTACTGTCTAAATATGCATAAAATACATTGTGAAAATGTACACAAAATACTCATAAATTTGTTTATGTCCAAATATATGTGAACTTACTTTATATCTATGTGTGCATAAATAAATTGTAACTTATGTTCAATGTCCAAAGTAATTGGTTTCATAACAATATTTAGAGTTACATAGTCAATTATCACTGTTTATTTTTCATACATAATACAATTAATAATCATTTATCCATAATTGATATACTCAGTGATCTAATGGTAAGGCGTTTGTTGAGAAGCTAGAAGGTCCTGGGTTCTATACTTGATGGAGTCGTGTATGTTCATTGCTGAAGAGTTTCATACTATGACAAGGCAGCTGTCTAGTACTATCTGGTGACCAATTGTTGTCTAATTGAAACCGATTCATGTTAACGAATTGACATACTTTTAGTTGATTTAATTAGTACGACTGAATTGAATACAAAATGTCTACAAATAAATCACAGTTGATACTATAAATATAGTGTATATACAATGATTTCTATTTGTTACATATAACTGGCAAGAATTTCAGAAAATGTTTATAATCTATAGCTGTAATAGAAGAATCAATAATAAATTTATTGAATTGAGATAGGTATCTTTGTGGAAATTAGTATTTTTAATTGATGTAGTATGTCAGAGAATGATAGTGGTAGGGTACCACTAGAAAACAGGAAGCAGTAGATACCTGTTTCATTTTAGTGCGGAACTCCTCAGCAATGTTCACTCCAGATTCCACTTCAGGAACTTTAGGCTAGAGAGCACTTAATCCTTTACCAACGAAAAGGCCCCGTGGTTGAATCTGGTGTGGTGATTACTGAGGAGTTTCACACTAAAACGAAACAGGCATCTACTGCTTTCTGGTTTTTATTGGTACCCTGCCACTATCATTCTGTGACATTTCATCAATAAATGTATTAGTCTTGATGTATTATCTCTGCCCAAAATTAAAATATTACAGAGAATGTGGTTTGATTAGTTCAGTGACAAAATGACTGTCTTATCGTGGACTAAAATTGATCAGTCTTTGTTGTCCCACATGTATCCTGAGCGGAATGTCTCGATATAACGAAACTTGACAAGTATTATTTAAGTTGGATTGTGACTGGCAAGCAGAATCCAAGACATACGAATCGTTTAATTTCAGTCTATGATAAATTGACAGGAAGATACAAGCTTATTCTAATTATATATATACTCTTTGCACAAGTGTGATTGTCTGAACTCAGTTGCCTAGTAGTGAACGCGGTAGCTTTTGGCACGAAACGAACTGAGTTCGAATCCCGGTAAGAATATTAACGCTGGGACGCAAGTACACTCCAACTAACGAACCCCTAATAGAACGAAACACGCGTCCTGGATTCCGCTTGCCAGTCACAATTTAACTCAGACAATAATTGTGCCAGTGATTTGTAAATAAGTGATCAACAATGATCACTAATGGATAAAATTTCATTAAATTCGTTTGAGTAATGATCGATCAGTGATTGACAGATACAACGATTTACAACTGTCGCATGTTACTATATGAGCTTAACGGTTGGGCGTTGACGCCTATGAGGAGTTTAAGTATAAACTTATGCGAGATATAGAAGCACAGACCATAGAGACTTTATAAATCCCGAAAAAACATAGGTGAAATATTCAAAGTTATATTTTTATAACGACTTATCCGACCAGTATTCTAAGATGTAGCTGGATCCTGTTCTGTCAGAAGTTATATAAGGAGAGATATGTAAATGACATGGATAATCGTTTATGTCATATGTAATAAAACGTTTCCTAGTTTGCTTACAGGGTATCAAATATCTATCCTCAACAGTATTCAATAATAACGTTGAATATTTTACTAACTACTCTACTAGCAGCCTTTAATACCCAATAAAAAACATATCTTGGCCTTTTCTAAAAAATCTGAATAGAACAGCAATGAACATCTAGTATTATCAAAGCTGAATTATCTCTATGCATGTGACTTCAAATAAAAAGCTTTCTTTGATGTTAACAAAAATGTGAGAATTAAAGAATATTAGAAGTAACTGTGATATTGTCAAATATCATAAGATTCCACAAAGGCGTTCAGGCTCTCTTTCGTTCTTATGCTAAGATCAAGATTCACATTTAGAAGGAATAAGTGTTACATCATCTTTTTAATATTCCTTTAATAAACTATTTATTTCATAACACTTTGAACATGAAACAAGTACTCAACTAGTAAAGTATCTTTTTATAGAAAATAACAGCCGACGTAAGAAATGAAAAACATAAAAATATGAAAGAACCTTTCTTTGATGTAAACTAGCTTCTATTAATAGTTATGTCGAACACTCTCTCTTATACACAGTATACTGTTCTCTTTGTAAGAAATAGAGATAAAACTAATTGATAATTCAATTTCTATCTTGAAACATTGTAAATTATCTTGAAACAGAATCAAAGATGAAATCGATGTCGTAAAACATGACTTGAATATACTTCTAACAGTTTCTAAAATGAATACTTACATTATACAAGAATATCTATAGCATCTAGAGTGTTTGCGTTTTATTCGTAAGCAAACTGATATGAATCACCATAGTCCTTCAGTGTAGCTCAAAGTTCAAATAGTAATAACTGTTTTACAAATAGGTGAATTCAATACAGATAACGTAAACTTAACACATATGCCCTTAGATACTCATTTTGGTACCTTATTGGTATAATATCGATAGAACTCGTTAAACATACTAGTTGGTGTCTAGCACAAAGTTTCAAAATATTTATTAAAAAGCAGTTCATGATGTAATCAGGCAGTATATATAGTGATAAATTAGGTGCCTTTTAATGTTCTATAAATTTTAAAGAATATCAAACCAGATTCATGGCATAGACACTCAAGTAAATGTCATCATTAATTCATTCTTTGCCAGTTTGTTTTGTGAATGGATCTTAAAAGAAACATGTCTAATCATTCGATTTTTTCTCTCTAATTTCAGAAGAATTCTTCTCATTTATGAATCTTACTTTTACTCTTCACAATCTTTTAGGACAATGGGACATACTTCGATTGAACTATACAATAATTGTTTCAATGGGACAACAGAAGACAAAACAGAATCTGAGATAGCAATTGATGTCATCCGCTGTAATTTCTGGTGAATAATTTGCGAAAGATTTCTAGTCTGTGAGCTGAAGCATTATTTTGCGAATTTCGGATATTTTTCCCTAGTTATTACTCAATTTAAATGGTTGAAATTGAGAGAATAAGCTCATTTGTAAGTTTTGGTGACCAAGGGACGCAATATAGTTTTAGTCACACAAACTGTAGTTAATGAACATGATATAAAAAGATCTGTTGATGAATTCATCAAAAGACAGCAACAATCTAGATGATATGTAGCCTACAGTTTTGGACCATAGTCCAATGTACGGCAGTCAATATTATTGTTTAAAAATTTAAAAGACAGATATAGTTAAATTGACATCAGTTGCAGCAAACAAAAGAAGCTACTTCACACAGTAACTTTTCCTTCCACTTAGACAACACTACCATTAAATCTTCCTACAAACTATAGAGCCTAGATTTTTGTGTTATGATTCGACTAAAACTAAGTTACTTTTCTAAGCTTAAGAGAAATAGAAAACAGTCCACCTTACCTTAAAGACATTGTCAGTTAGAGTTAAGTACTTCAGGAATAGACAACAAATGTATTTTTACCACTTTTACGTTTGAATTTTACAATATCTTGCATTAAAATAACATGTATTTTAGACAGGAACATGAGTTAATTTTATTCTTTCAAATTATTCAGTTAATTAAAAAATGTGAAGACGGTAACATTAAAAATTTTGACGTCATGGTAAACTAGGCAACTCAGATTTTAAAGTAGATCGTTACAGGTAATAAAATCACTGGAAGTGAAACTACATGTCATAAGTTGTTTGAATTTACAATGAGTGAACCTTGATTACAGTAGGTGACTATCAAAAGACCTTAGTCATTCAGTTCCTACAGACTATCACTGATTGTTTAGTACTGTGAACATCATTACATCATTTCATTCGTCCTACTGATGGTGATTATTGATTGTTCTTCGTGAAATATCTTTAAAAGCTTAATATGTATGCACATTAATTTAGTTATGTACATTTAATTTGAACACATTAGTGGTCAAATAATAGCCTTCACTTATTTATTTATATAAGCACAGGATAACTAATCAACAAACTTTCCACAGAGCTACAAGACTTTTTAAGTAGATCACCTAGATTTCCACAATAAATTCCATGTCCTATTAAAACAGTTGTAATGTTTTATCTTAAATTATCTCAAATGATCCTAATTTCGATTTTGGGGAATAGTAGGAGGAAACGACTATTTACACCAAGAGGCATCTGGAAACAAATGTTTCAATTTACTACTGATTAGAAGAAATTCATAGTCGTTTATCAAACATATTGGTAGGTAGTAAAGTTCTTACAAACTGTTATGCCTTCTTGGAATTACTAACAGTTATGCCGGACCACAAAGAAGTTTAACAAACTTTCAGAATTGTGTTTTGAGAACACTATTTCAATTATTCTAACTCTGTGTAATGTAAACATTTTGTCTCTATTATTGTTACGTTCCTCTTACCCAATCCTCCCATTTAGCATAATTACTGTTGTTATATTGACTCTTATTATGGACTATAGTTAATCAGTTGTGTACAAGTTGTTCCTATTCACTATCACTATTTCCTTTGTTCTGTATTCATGTTAATTTTCTAGTTTGGTTTTCTGTGCGGTCTTCTTTTATATATATATATATATATATATATATATATATATATATAAAGGGATGCTTGAAATATAACAGGATTCTGTCTGGTTGGTCTATTGGCTCGTATTCTTCTTGTTTCGGCTTGGGACTAAGTGGGCTTAGGGTAGACGCACAATTACCGACTAGGCACACCTAATTTGACATTCGGTCACCTACCCCCAAACTTCTGACATCATAACACCAACATTCGACTGTCACGAAAAAAATTAATATTATAAACACTAAACATTGAAAATTTTTTTTCTGTTAAATTATTCAACTGTCAACCATATCTATTAGACATTAACCTTCAAAGTCATTTCGATTTCATCGTTTATCTCAATTCGGTTAACCACTAGAGAGATAAATTAGGTCCAACTTCGGATTAGATAGTATATTTTTTGCCACTGATAAGCGACAAAATCAGTTGCTAACTTGTTAATCTATTAATCATAATGTCTACGTTAACAGAATCTAAACGTCAAATCAAAAAGTTCTCGATGTAGGTTTCCTACTGGTAAGCACTCATCGAATCATCATTTGATTTAAACTCGATTGATTCAATGTCATTGCCAGAAACAACAATGCAAAACACACAATAATTTAGTTGTCATAATATTATTAGAATTAAATATCCAAGGACATAATATTGGTTATTATCAACTGAATATCTCAGTTGTAATGGAATAAACCATAGTCCAAATATTTTACCGTTTTGCTTCTGCAGATGATACTGGTGTAAATTCCAGGAAAGTAACAATTCCCAAAGCATTATTGATATAATTTGCAAATGAGTGTCGTTTAACAAGAAACTGTGATGCAAATCTTCCCGTTAATTGAATTCAGTCTATTTATAGTATCAACATCATGTGATAAAATCATAATAGAATATGAAATCATGAACAAATGTTGGTTGGATAACTACTTAAAACCTGAAAATAACATTGAAACACAGCTTTTTCGTCCTACTTTAGAACTTCCTCAGCAATACGAGTTCAAGAATTCAATTGAGATCGAAACAAATACCCTCAGGTTTAGCTCCAAATATTTGTCTTTTGGACAACTAGATCAGCCAGCATTCAATAATTTATATTTCTGATTATGTTCAGTTTCAAGAGGCTATACGATACCTCATATTCGCCATAGTTTAACCCCATCGGCTACAACTTCTAATTAACATTGCACTAACCAATCTCAACTACACTGAATAGACTTGTAAAAATGGTACATTTCCCAATAATCCAAAGTGTAGTATTAATTATAACGACAATGTCTGAAACCATTACTTTTCTCCTTTATTCTTCAATCATTAAACAAGAAACTAGATAGTAAAAGTACCATTGAATATAACCGTAAAATGTGAACCATTTTCAGTTGTACTGGGAACTGAAAATCCCCGGAAATACAATTGTTCATAAAATCAAGTGTAAGGCGTAGTATTTGATTTTTTGTACACTTTCATCACATTAATGTAAGTTCTACTGACACAGCATATTTGATAATATTTCATTTGTAATTATAAAATGTTTATCATATCAATTTCATGTAGAGTTACTATAAATACATACGAATATCTTGTATATAATTGACTCTTTCACTCTCCATCTTACTGAAACAAAGTTCCTGTCTATTCGTCTTCTGCTTCTAAGTTCGAAACTAGGAAGGTTTAAAGTATTCGAGTGTTAAGGTAGTCTGCGGCTAGTCAAGTTATCAAGTACAAATTGTAACACAAAACTAATTTAGACGATTATACTTTTTGACCTTTGTGACAGAGTTTACGAAGACAATATCCATTTCAAAGTTAACATCAATAATTGTTTATTATAAATATACCATATTTATTATCTATTGCTAAGCAATACATTTATCCTACGATTCTATATGTTCTCCTAATTCTACTTCACTCCACTCTACTCTACTTCTTCACTTCATTCCTTAAACATAAGTAATAAATAAATAAATAAAAAAGAATTTTCATTATTTTACTCTTTTTTTCTTTACAAGTTAATCGATATTTCTTAGAATAAATTTTTTGTATTTTATCAGAAAAAAGATAAATAAATAAACATTTTACTAAAAGAATTAATTCACTCGTCTTGTTCTATCAAGAATAAATGATAACAAACTATCAATTTTCTATGTATATTGTGGTATGTATGCATGTTTATGCATAGTATTATACTACTTAATTAACATAGTCATCGATACTTTAACTGAATAGAGCTAAGGAAATGAATAGACCGAAAAAGAAAATGAAATGTTCCTATTGTAATAGTGGATAAATATAATCCTCTTTAAATGTGTCTATTATTTGTCAGAGATTTCAATGATAGTCAACTTTGTCGCTCACCATCCCCATGTAGTTTGAATGATAAATTGATAATGTTCCCCCCAAGTTTTAGTCAAGTTGAGAAGGCTATAGAGAACTTAAAGCGAGAGAGAGTAGCAGGAACTGATGGATTAACCCCTGAGATATTCAAGGACTGTGGTTTAGTTTTAGTAGCAAGATTAACTGAGATTTTGGCTAGAATTTGGAAACTAGACGAAATCCCATCTAACTGGTCTCAAAAACTAATCATCTTAATCTATATTAAGAAACATGTGACGATTACCGATAAATCAGTTTAACGAATGTGGTGATAAAAATATTGGCTTCAATAATACTTCGACGTCTAACTAAAGCTCATGAAGTGCAAACTCGCAAAAACTAAGGTGGTTTTAGACGTGGACGTAGTTGTATAGGCCGAATATTCACACTTAGGCAGGTTCTAGAACAACTGCACACTTTCAGACACCCACCAATAGTGTATTCTTTGACCTTAAGGTGGCGTTTGACTCTATCGGTCGTGAGGTTATGTGGCAATGTCTATCAGTGTAGGCGTACCAGAGAAGTAGATTAACCTCATACAGGCTCTCTACTCGAACACCACTTGTCAAGTCAAAGCTTATGGCGGATTGTCGTCGAAATCGATCACCTCTAGTGGTGTTCGTTAAGGTTGTCCACTTACCCCGCTTTTAATTAATTTCATGAATGACATACTTTTAAAGATAACATTATCATCATCTGATTTTTCTGGGGTTGACCTCCTTCTAGAAGATAAATTTACTGACTTAGAATATGCAGATGATAAAGTTCTGTTTGGAGAAGACGCTAATTAAATGCAAAATCTTTTGACTATCTGAAACATAAATGTTAACATGTTTAAGATGCAATTCTGTCCATCCAAATGCAAAATGCTGCTTCATGACTGGCTTAATTCGGCACCGAAGTTAGTGGTAGGGAGCCAAGCGGTTGAATGTGTCAACCGCTCCACTTATCTTGAGAGCCTCATCATTCCTGATAAACTGGTGTCTGCTAGAATCTCGACTAGTATACATAAGACCCAATCGGCTTTCGCAAGTTTGCGTCACTTGTGTCGTAGGTAAGACGTTCGTTTACTGACGAAACGACGCGTTTACTGCGCAATAGTTCGATCCGTTTTACTTCATGGATGTAAAATATGGCCATTAAGGATAGAAGATATTCGTAGGCTCCTAGTATACAATCACAGATATCTCCGAAACATTGCTCATGTTTCTGGGCCACCGACTAACCAATGCGTCCGTTAGGAATAGAGTACTAGGTAAATACGGTAAGTCTATTGATGAAGTAGTGAATCTTTACCAGCTGAGGTGGTTAGGACAAGTGTTACGTATGTCTGACAACCGTCTACCTCGACGAGCAATGTTGTCTGTTGTGAAGGTAGGCTGGAAGAAAGCTAGGGGTGGCCAAACAAGAATATGGCACCAATCCATGAAGTCATTGACAATCGGGCTGAGCCATGTTAACAGATGCAGACTACCTGGTTGGGGTCTACGTGATGATCATAACAAATGGTTATAGACTTTGGGTGATATGGTTCAAAATCGTTGGCAATGGTGCAAGTGCATCTACTTCTTGTCTTTCTCCAAATTCTAAGTTTTTGAGCCTATCATAATTTTGTTCTTAAAAAATTATATTTTCCCAAATCTTATCTCTGATCTTTATACATTTCCGATAGTACTTACCCTGTTACCACCTCCCTTACTGTGGGATTTGGTCCGACAATTTAATTTCTATCTGCTGATTGTGGTATGGCGACTTGAACTGATGTACACATGTACCAAGTTCTACGTTATAACTGACTGACTGACTATCAATAAATTGAAGTTAACTGAAAAAACAAAAAGCATTAGTCAACAATGAACTTTTCTTATTATTTATGTCATGTTAATAACAAAAGTTGGTTATAAATTACAATCAATCAATCAATCAATGCCTGTTACCCTATGTGAAGCATAGGCCGCCAACTAGTATTCTTTAACTCCGTCTGGAGCCTATGTAAAATATTTAAGATCTTTCGTAAAGAAAACATTATGATGACTGGCAATACGAGTTAAAAAAAGATCAATACTCATCAGATATCTATTCCTGAAATTCTTAGCATTAACTATAGATCTCTTATTGGAAAACTGGTCAACCCGAAATTTCTCCTTGTCTAAACATATTTTGTAACTGTGGTTAAATCACAGTTCAAGATTCTTGGCTACATGACCTATATGATAACAGTTTGGTATACCTGAAAGGTTTTCAAACGTTTTGTCAGGATCGTTCTGTCATCAAGAAAAAGTATGCTGACGCTGCTACTTTTGTAAACATGAACTGGCATGTGCACATGGAAAAAGAGTAATTAGTTGAGACAATGTATACTGAAAATTCATATTGTACTAAACACACAATTGATTAAGACTATTATTATTATTATATTCTTCTGGAGTTCTTCAAACTACATTGTTAAAATGAACTAAGGTGACAATCTTAAAGCCTTAAATGATTTAGCGATTCATTTAAAATATCCATCATAAAATACTCGCAGTTCGGATACTGTTAAAAATCAAATTGCCATGAAGAACTGTTTCACTGTAGAATACAACCCTGTTAGGAATCGAACCAAGAACGTCAAAACCAAAGTATAATCATTTCTAATGATATCAATTTGCTCACTAGTAAAAAACTTCATGAATTTATGAGACACTAATAAGATATAGCAAATGGAGTTCAATTATGTCGGTTGTGAGGCAGTTACCTAACAAGTAACTCAATATATAACTTTTAGGAACGTCAAATTCTTAAAAATAAAATTATTCACAAAACATCAGGTAAAATATTTGGTAAAATATCAACTTTTGATAGCTCACTTAGTAGTTTAACAGTATAACATTTGCAGTGGAGCCAGAGGGTTTCGGGTTTCATAAATAGTGGGGTCGTGGATGCGCTCTGCTGAAGAGCCTCGTACTAAGAAAAAACAGCTATTTAGTGCTTACTGGTGATCAGTGGTTACCTCATTTAAACCAATTCATGATATCAAATTAACATTCAACAAACACCACAACACTCAAATACATAACACAGTTAATCAGCGTTTTATATAATCTATGATAATTCAATGGTCAGTAAAATAAAAACCTTATTGATCTCAGTTTTTGTTCACCTTAAGATATACAATGCCTAATATTACATAATCATTTACCTGAAACTGTATATACATGAATATATAAAACATACATAGAAACAAATAAGACAGTTGAAATACATTTAGTTATTATATACATAAATAGATCAATACAAAATAGGAAGCGCCAAATTTCAAAAAAAAAGGTGATCAGTTCCATAAAACTTATGTCTATCAAATAACAAAATAGTCGTGAAAATATTTATCATGCTGTGTTGTTGCGGACTATTAACTACAATGTATTATTCTTGTTTCCTGAATTGAGCACTGCAAATTAGCCAGTCAATAAGTATAAATTACTTACTTACTTACGCCTGTTACTCCTCTCGGAGGAGCATAGGCAGCTCACCAGTATTCTACATTCAACTCTGTCCTGAGCAATCCTTTTCCAGCTGTCTCCAGTTACTGTTCATTCTTTTAATGTCTGCTTCCAGCTCTCAACGCAGTGTGTTCTTTGGCCTTCCTCTTTTTCGTTGTCCAACAGGATCTCAAGTTAATGATTGTCTCGTGATGCAGCCTGATGATTTGCGCAATGTATGACCTATCCATTTCCAACGTCGTTTCCTGATTTCCTCTTCAGCTGGAAGTTGGTTTGTTCTCTTCCAAAGTAGGCTGTTGCTGATGGTTTCCGGCCAACAGACATTCAAAATTCTGCGTAGACAGTTGTTGATAAATACACAAGCTTGCTAAAAAAACGCTAACCGGATAAATAAGTATAAATATCATGTGTGAAATAGAAGACTGTGTTCTTTAACATTATAGTGATTTATACTACATTAGACTGAGTGGTTTATTTATCTGTATCACAGATTCCATGATGTGCTAAGCAAATAATTATTTGTTTCTGTGTTCTCGAAGCTGCATTGGATCATCTTAACCGATCATGTAAAATTTATCACTTTAAAGTAAGTAGTGTATTTGTATTCCAGAGTTAAATTGAATCTAAATGCATAACTTTAAAGTTGTTAGCACCGAATAAAAACAAGTAAAACAGAGAAGTATCTATTATAGATTAATAACTCAAATAATTATTTGTTTCTGTGTTCTCGAAGCTGCATTGGATCATCTTAACCGATCATGTAAAATTTATCACTTTAAAGTAAGTAGTGTATTGTATTCCAGAGTTAAATTGAATCTAAATGCATAACTTTAAAGTTGTTAGCACCGAATAAAAACAAGTAAAACAGAGAAGTATCTATTATAGATTAATAACTCAACGTGATTGCGAATATCACTTCAAATAGTTAGGTAAATATGAGTAATGTCAGTATTGTAGTGTGAATTCATGTATATCGCATGCATAGCCTGGGTTTGAATCCCCACTGATAATCTGGGCTGTTCAACTTATATTCTTGTCGTTTTCGAATTTACTAGCAATTACCGATACTTACACTCTTTTGGAACACGATATGTTTAAAATCAAAATATAAGTCCTTCTAAAGGCTGAATGTTACAGGCATTACATTTTCCGACTAACTGACAGTTTTGTGGAAACGAGTAGGTACAGTGTTCCCTGATTTTCGGTGGTACCCAACCTACAACAATCTGCGATAAAAATAAATGACTAATCTTCAGATTGGATTGTCTTGTGATTTTTTAAGCGGCTTATCGTTCAAAATTTAGTTATTGCAGAGCTTATATAAATTCATAATACAAATTTTTGAAAACTTCTAATTCTCAATTAAACTCGCCAAACAAAGTGACCTTCCTACCTCATCTAACAAGGATCTCAAACAGTTTGAAGTAGCTATTATGTCTTAATCAGTATACAAACACATGATTACCTTTTAGACATCGATCTTCAAGAGAGCGTAAATTCCAAATATTTGAACTCCTGAGAAATTAAACAGTAATAATCTTTTCAGATCAATATGCTGAGAATGTTCACATGAATCACCAGAAATATATTAACAGATTATTCTCTATATTATCAGATGTTAGCAAATTTTATATGACACTTCCCCTGCCTACCCCTATATTGAATAACTCCCCATAAGATACGACAAGCTGGCAGAAATGCTCAGTAGAAATTCTACAGTCTTTCAGAATTTACATTAACAGATACAGAAAATGTGATTCTTTCAGTTTCATTAATTTTACTAAGTCGTAATTATGATCAGAATGAAGATGATTTCACTATTTGTCAAGTTGATTCTTACTAAAGATCTTCTTGTGGTGACCGTAGGCTATTTGCGAATATATCAAGAATAAAAACCTTGATATCGGCATTCTGAATTACTTCTACGGTGTTTACGCAACTTACGATTCAGATTCAATACTGAATTTTACAGGTAAACTGATGGAGTTGCAATAGAGTCACTATTAAATCCTGTCCTAGCTGCTTGTTTTATGACAATAATACTCTAATTTAACCCATGATTAAGAACTTACGTATGTCAACGAGACGTATGAACGATACATCCACCATTTGTGATGAAAGCATGAATATGAACACCGTTTTGCAGGAATTTATCAGTTACCAACGTAAAATCGGCTTTACACCTGGATAAGAAGCAAACTTAGAATTATCATTTCTTGACGTATTACTAAAAGAACATAGCAGATGGCTCAATGCATAAATTGATTTGCAGTAAGCTAATTTCAGATCGGTAATATACAGATCATTACTGTTTGGTCCCACAAAGCAGGAAGAGAAATCTAATCCATCCACTTTCCTCAAGGATCAGAAAAACCTGACGTAATGTCACTGTTGGTAAGAAACTAACTAAATTTCGACAAATAATTACCATAAACTGTTACCCAACAAGGTTTATTTATTTGAATCGATTTGTGACTGGTAAGGGAAATTCAGGTGGCTCGTTTCGCCCCAATAGGGACTCGTCATCTGAATGCACCTTCATTCCAGTGTTGATGCTTACAGGAGACCATGAGGAATTAACGGGAAGATACAAATACATCCTATGGTTCATTTGTATAAACAATAAATCAAACCGTACCCTGAAAAGTCTGCGATAGTTATAAAGAAGACTCTCCTTATGTTTATTGAATTTACTGTAAATAAATAGGTGGAAATTTCGAAAAGTTGCTTAAATGGTATTTTAGGAAAATTGCATTGTGTTCTCTTGCCGACCCCATGATTAGAGGATTTATTAAGAATTAGCTTTAGCTGTGGGCAATATACGTGTATTTCATCTTGATCCTGTTGGGCTTATTATATTGGCTGAATGAAGTAAACATTTTTCAAGACACATTTCAAAACATTGTTTGATCTGGCTCCTTAAAGGTGAATGCAAATCGATAACCAGCTCAATACAGAGAAAAAATTGTATGAATTCGGGCTACGCTGCTCTCATTCCCCCCCCCAACCTGAATCGACCCCTAACATCAGCTATATTGTTAAATTGTAAAGCTGAAAGAGTAGAAGAGGGCACGAATGAATGTTCTATTTACTTATGAACTCCTAGCAGTTCATAACTTCAGATTCAATCCTTGTGAGCAGAAGCAGCATATGGCATTCCTGAATCTACTGTGCCTCTAATACTTCATTATATATCTTTTATCGTTTTTGATTAGCTTTACTATTTTAGTCTATTTTCCACACTTTATAATCAATATGATAAAATTTTTCTATCTCTTCATACATAGTACTATCTTTAGTATATGTCACTTCTCCATATCGGTCAAGTCGGCAATCATCGCTCTTTCTTCCAATTTTCGAAATAATTTCATTTTAGAACAATCCTCCTCTATTCGAAAAGTTACATAATAGTTGTGATTCTGTTGATGCTTGAAATTTCTAAATAACACATTGTACAACTCTAGTAATTGATGTCGTCGTTGAAGTAGGAGACTTAAAACAACCTAATTTCTGAACTTGAATACGTAACACCTTTTAAATAGTAAATCGAGAAACAAAACGGGAGAAGGAATAAACATTACAGTATGTTTCAAATAAATACAGCAAATCACACGTATAAATAATTCTGTGTAACTCAGTAATCATCATAGGAGACAGTCAGGAGATCGACAAATTTCAAGTATTCCATGTCAGTACTTCACGAAATACTATTAAGTGATGATTGAATAGAATGTCTAGAGATCTTTAGAGCTTTCTATAGGTAGTCACAGGGCATGATCTGACTGTTTAACTAGGTTTTTTCTATTATTTAAGTTAGTGTGTGACTGGCAAATGGAACCTAAGTTGCATGTTTTGTCCTATTTGAGACTCATCGACTAAATGTACCTGAACATTTATTTAAACATCAATATTGGGATCCAGGTCCATCCAGCCGACGAATCTCGAATAGGACGAAACGCTCGTCCTTGATCCCACTTGCTGGTCACAATCCAACTAAAATAATACCTGTGAATAATCGCTATTTCAAGGAAATTTGCTCAGGATGAACATATAACAACAGTGACTGACCAGCTTCAGCCTATAACAAATCAGTGAGAATATGCAAATTCATTCTAATAGTTTTCCTGCATTATTTTTACTTTTTATCGTGTAACTTGTCAATTATATAACAAGATGTATCCCTCTTTTATCAAACGATGACACGTAAATAATCGTTTCGACTTATTCATCCTTATAACTGACTAACTTCTGCAGTCATTTATCATTAATTTCAGATAAAAATTCATTTAAACAATCAACTACAACTAGATTGACATTAAGTATGGAATTTTACAAGTGTATGAAATCCAGGACTCATATTTTATCCCATTTAAGACTCATCAGCTTCATCCCAGTGTCAATGATTAAATATGCATTAGAATATAATAAGAATTCTTCTCAATGTAATTGAAAAAGACAACTTTTCATTTAATTAACTCTTACTTCCTGTATAGGCTGTTGCAAGACAAAAGTCTTTTCACTTCATTGAACAATTGATAGTTTCGTCTATCAGTTTTAATGTATACTTTAATATTCTGTTATTCATTATTTCATTTCATTCTACATTTTCTTCATGTTGTTTGATTGAAGTAACTAATGTACAAATTTATTATTTTGAGGAACTATCAAAGAAATGTAATTGAATTTAGCAACAAAGGTAACTTACTGTTAGATTATAAGTCATGAGATGAAAATGAATTTATCAAGTTATAAGTCAATCACCTTACCTACCATATTCAAAACATTAGGAATTCACCTGAGTTAGGAAACTACTGAAAGTGACAAATCCTATATGGGACTTCGTTACATTATTCACGCACGATTACAATGACGTAACAAGCCTAAAACACTAATTTTTAGTTGTGAACACTTACAGCGTAACCACTGAGTTGGAATTCATTGGTTAATATTTCTAACTTGCTAAGGATTCGCAAATTAAGGTGACACCTCGATACCTGCTAACCAATGTAAGACCAGCGACAGAACAACAGGAAGCCAAACTATTCCGCAGCGCCCTAGCCCAGCTAACTAGAGGATGAAGTCCGACGTCATCAAGAAGCATTTAGTCCCACAGGCAGCCTGGCAGGCGGTCACAATACATACATGTCATGTGTATATATAAAAAAAGAGAGCGTCCTTGGAATGTCATAAATAGCGTACAAAAATAAATAACAAGCCGATACGATTTAGTGTCTTGCTAAGTGGGAAACACGAACTGGAGGTGAGAAAAAGAACTTTTTGGCGCAAAACAGGAAATTTAAATGTGCACAATTAAATCATAAAAATAACAGGTTTGTCAAGAGAATTCTAGGGATCTAACATCTCCAACATAGCTTCAATTGATTTGTGATATATTGCCCAAAATTGTTTATTCCCATTAGTGGGAAGTCGCCACTCACTTGACAAGACTTAATCCCACTAACCACGTCCTGTTACAGAAACCCCAGGGATTATCGCTTGGAGTTATTCATTAGTGGGTTTATGCTGATTGCATTAGGGTGCTGTGGAGATCGCTTATTTCGGATTTGATATCATAGTGTGTTCTGGTTCACAATAGTCATCTAACATACGTCAATTCTTATTACCGAATTTAAATTTAACAATCTTCACTCATAAAGATAAACCATTAAAATAACTCATTCGGATCACTGACTGAAGCGTTTTAATTTTACACGACTACACTTATAACAACAGCATTTACGTGCTAATATTTGAACTCTGAGGAGTCCCATGCTAGGACGAAACAGCTGTCCAGTGTTTCCAGGTGATCAATGATTATCTGGTTCAGATCAATTCGTGATATCAGCATCGACAAATTAATTATCTCCACAACAACCCCCTTAATTGAACTCTAATTATTAAATATGAAAAAAAGTTGAGCGTAGTTTTTAATGTTTTTTGATTCGAAGTTTTGATCATTAGATTGGCCTTGTTTCGTGTTTGTCTCATTCCTCATTTTGTTCATTATTAAATGTCAATACATCTAATGTGCTAACTGAGTCATTAACCCAACGTTACTCGTATTCTTTTCTATGAACACTCCTTTGCTATACAAAGTACATTTTTGTTAAATGTAACCTCTATACTAGTAAGTTCACTATACCTATGTTGTTGTATTGCTTAGTGAAATCAAGTGTATTTGTTAACTTTACTGGTTTAGATATTTCAATGTTTGAATTAGTGCAAAAAGTGGTTAGTAGCAACTTGTGTAGTATTAATATTGTATCAATCATAATTACAATCAATACTACTGTAATAAATGAAATATGTAGATGTTGATGTTCACATGTGTAACTAACATACTTCTATTGGCATCTATACATATTAAACGGACTGCCTCAATATTATCAATTAACCACATGTTTTGGTATATTTGAATTATGATTGGCGGTAAAATAAAGTAAGCGTATTTTGTCTCGTTTAAAACTCATCAGCTAGCTGTAACTATCTCCTTAATTAGAAACTCATATGAATAATAAATTAGTGAGTTTCAAGATGAAATATTTCAATGTACAATGTGTTAGCGTATTATCCGATAAGTACTCAACTCGAATCTCATTAAGAATATGAATAATAGAAATTAGGCATATTTTCTTGAAGGTTGAGATACAGTTCTTCGATTCTGTTCCTAGTCAAAAACTAATTCTATTAAAACATTTTTCTTATCGGTCATTCAATGAGTAATTTCTATACACCTGGATACATTATTATTCTAAGTAAAAACATCAGAAAATCAATGGTTACTTTGATACTTTACAGATATTGATTCACAAAGAAAATGATGCATTGAAGACTCATTTCTCTTATGTTTATCCATTAGTTCTAAGTGTTTTCTTTTTTTTTTTTAAATGAGTACTTAGGATTCTTTCATTTCCATTTGTAGTGAGAATGATTCATCAACTCGTTGAAATAAAGGTTACATAACTCAACTTTAGCTATATTTTGTATATTTATTTGCTTGGATTAACCCTATTAATCACTTTGTTATAACTAAATAGTAGCTTATTGTTCACATATACCTATTCATCATTCTTATATCAGTTCTATACAACTTGAAGTCTAGTTATGTTGTACTCAAAATTAGTGAAGAATAAATTAAAGTAAGACAACGCCTAATTTGTGGAAGAAGTGTATATGCATCTAAGTATATTCTACTTTCAGAAGAACTGCATACATTTTTTTACGAGATTGAGTTCACTGCACTGAATGGTTTTATTACAAAGCTCTTATCATCGTTTAGAAAGTCTTTACCTTAGTCAGTAAGCCAAATCTATGTAATTGTTTAATGCTTGTTGACTGACTTGGGTTCGAAACTTCCAAAATCTTCTTGATCTACTTTTGTATTGACTCTGTCTAAAATTATAATGTTTACCTGGTCAAACATGTGTTCATGCTTGTCTGTATGTATTGATATAAGAGAAAATTTATTGTGATATTTGTTGGTTAGTTGATATCTTTGTGAACATAAATGAATAGGTTGGTCGATTTGTCCAATGTAGTGTTTATCAGAGTTATAGTGAGTGGTTTTTATATATTTGTCTATTTGACTTCATTTTGTTATCTTATCTTTCCTTTTGCATCGAATTGGTTGAAGTGAATTATTGACTTGACTATAAAGTTAGTAATCCAGTAAAAAGGGTGTTCACGCAAAAATGCGCTATAAACTACAGTACAAATGTCATCAACAACCAAATAAATTTAGCTGTCACAAATTGACATTGGTACGGTGTCACTGGAAATCAGAGAGACGTGGATAGCTATTTTATTCTACTATGAGACTTTTCAGTAGTGGACACTCTAACTCTATCAGGGAATTGAACATCTAACTATCTGAACCATTATGTATCACGGCGTCCAAGACTAGAATTTACAACTTCATCAATATGTCACTGGTTGAGTTAAAACATGTCGGTAGTAAAACAGTTATAAGCATGACACTAACTGATAACCGAGCTATATCATGAACTGATGGATGTTACTTACTTACGCCTGTTACCCCTCTCGGAGGAGCATAGGCCGCTCACCAGTATTCTCCATTCAACTCTGTCCTGAGCAATCCTTTCCAGCTGTCTCCAGTTACTGTTCATCCTTTTTATGTCTGCTTCCTGTTCTCGACGCAGGGTGTTCTTTGGCCTTCCTCTTTTCCGTTTTCCAACAGGATTCCAAGTTAGTGCTTGTCTGGTGATACAGTCTGATGATTTCCGCAGTTTGCTAAAAAAACGCTAACCAGAATAAACTGATGGATGTAGGATTCATAAAATTAGACACAATCGTAGTAGTGAAAATTGTTAAGCTTTCTTTGCGATGCAAGTAGGCCTTGCAGGGTAATCAAGAGTGAACACATCTGAATAGTTTCGTACTGCAATGAAATGGATATGCTACATAGTATCTAGTGGTACTCAGTGGAGATCAGACTGTGACTAATACAATCAACTAAACTTAATATCTATCTTCATGAAGCCATGCTATTTCAATAAAGCGAATTCAAGGTCTACAGAACAAGGTACTTGTCACTTGTATGGATTCCTTTTCAGTTTATTCCAGTCATAAGTTAGTGGCATTAAAGGTTCCTAGAATGATGTCGTTAGGTCAACGAAGTTTAACCATCCAACTCAGAGAAGGAAATACGATTTCTATCAACCATCTTACTAAATATCTTTTTCAACATGAGCTTTTATATTATTAAGTAATTCCTGAATATTTGGCATATCATAACTTATCTGGAATCCTTATTATATATACCACAGAATAAATAAGGTTTATAATTTATAAACATTGTGCTTGTAACTTATTGGTATAGTGATTGTGTTATGTCGGATGACTAAAGAAGAGTGAAACAAACTTCCAGAACTGTGTTTTTGAGAACTAATTCATATATTCTGGTCGTCAGTAGTGTAAACATTACATTTCTATCGTTGTTACGTTCCTCTCACTCTATCCTCCCTCCCGTTCAACAGTTTTAATGTTATTATACTGTCTCTTATTATGGACTACAGTTAATTAGTTGTGTACAAGTTGTCCCTATTCACTACCACTATTTCCTGTATTAATGTTAGTTTTCTAACTGGTTGACTGTGTGGTCTGATTTTGTGTATATATAAAGGGATGATTTAAATATAATTCGATCCGATTTGATCCGATTCTGTCTGTTGGGCTCATTAATCTTTGTATTTTTTCGATTCCGGCTTGGGAGACTGGTAGTTGCGGGCAGAAGTGTCTGTACAGTGAATAGTACTCATCAAGGGCATTGTGTATTTTCACATTACATAACAATTGACAACGGGGCTTAAAGTGAATCCAACTTACGCAGTCATTGGTCATAATCGCGGAATAATTTTTTTTAGTTTTAATAGCAACATAAATATAGACCTCAGTTGACCATTCTAATGAAAATATGACTTCCCCTGTACAATGAAAAATACTTCATAACTAAGTAATGTACCTCATTAAGGTTAAAAATTTCAAAGAAGTTTCGGAGATAGAATTCACTGAACTTGAACTGTTCGACATAAACTTTAAATAGTATTTCAAGTATTTAACAGGTTCCAGATGAAAATTTGAGAATATCTGTTGAATTTAGTAGCATCTATTGATTGATAATATAGACTTATCAGCACAATGACGAATCAAAGTAATTGATCAATTGTTGAAGAGTACCAGTTGTTAATGAAACGAAATATAATTTTATATATCATTGAGAATATATAACATTCTACGGATTTCCGAGCATACCAGAGAAAATGAAGTTCAGAAATTGACAGTAAGTGAAATTAATTTACTGTAAAACTTCGAACTAACTAAATGAGTATGTGAACTGAATACTTAATTCATAAATAATAGTGACGACATTTTGGAAAGAGGTATTTAGATTAGTTAATAGTATTCATCACAGATCAATATCAGTCGTTACTACTGTGAACCAGGGAACACTAAACAGCAAAAAATCAATGGTTATTATTTCTGTGGAGTTTTATACTAAGACAAAACTTCTATTTAGTTCTACTTAGTTTTCAATGGTATCTAACTACCATCAATCTTTAATGAATACAATCAAATATACTTCATAGATTATCTTTTATATTCAACATATCTTGGAATTTTCCATGTGTCTTATTCACAATATACATAAGTACATGTAAACTAATAATCACTACGACAGTTCAATGTCAAAAATATGGAACACATATAAAATGATTTACAAAATGTTACAATTCAAGTTGATTTACTATTAAAGTTATTTATATGATAAAGGTCATTTTGTCAGAACTGATTAGTCACACGTGTCTTTTATACACTTAAAAGGTCACATGAGTTATTTGAAATGAATTTAACCTTAAGCCAATAGGGATAAAACACGTGTCCTCATTTTTGATTGGTACATTATGCATAATTCTTCTTTTGTCAAAATTAAATAGGTTGATATTAGTTACTTATAAAGGTTAACATAATGACAACTATGAATTGTCTTTTATTTCCATATACCAAATAGCATAATTTTATCTACAGATAGTTGTACTGTTTGTAAATGAACAATACTAATGAATGAAATGAATTCGACTCTTGAATTATCTTTATAATTCCCTTGATTTTTAACTTTCAAAGTATATCACGGTCAATATAGTTGAAGTATTTGCTAGGAAATAATGTATTTTCTATCATAGTACTCATCAGTTTCCTACATAGAACCATAAATAGTTTGGGTGAATGCTGCTACTTGAAGCTTGTGCAAATGATGATGTTAAAGCAGTTATCGAGAATGTCATGGTTAAACATCTACAACGGAAGAATATGAGACCTCATAGTTAATTTAATATAAGAGAGTGTGAAGAATGTCTAACTTTGTAGTATTTGAGACAACCTCTGAAAGCCAGGAAGCACTAGACAGTTATTTTGGTTTAAAGTTTGAACACTCAAACGAGAACCTAACGGCTCTGGATTCACTTCAAGGCAGAACCATCGATCGAGTGTTGAAGAGTCACATATTTAGACAAAACGCTCATTCGTTGCTCCCATGTTGTCAACAGCTGCTTAACTGATGTTAATTTATAATACTGGACCATAAATAATCACCAAGTAAACTAGTTTGGTTTTGCAAAGTTTGTTTATTATTAGTCATTTTCTAATACTGTGGATATAGACAGTATCCATTTAGAATCCTAGGGTCAATATACTATTTTACTTGACCTAATTTTATTATAATGTCTCATTAGAGAGGCTTATTATTATTGAAAAGATTCCTATGACCTAGATCCATTAATGTAAGTATTTGTTCAAGTGATAACGAATGGCTGAGTGAAGAAAAAGCAATTTGTTGATTTTAGTCATACAAAATTTCAGGTCATTGAAAAATTGGTTCACTGAATCCATCACCTTGGTCTAGTACTGCTCAAAAACAGGGATCACTGGATAGCTGTTTTCTTTTAGCATGGGACTTATCAGTAGTGTTCATTATCTATTCCTTCGAAGAATCAAACCTAGGGCCTTCAGGTTTTACTGTGAACGTTTAAACATCCACACTACTGAGCACGCCGGTATCCACTAGAACTAGTCTTACTTCCACCACTTTATGACTGGTGAAATTCAGATTTATCAGAAGTGTGACAGTTATCACGAATTTCATTGACTGATTATTACGCCACACCACAAACTGATAGAAGTAGGACTTCTACCATTTGATGCCCACCAAATGGTGCGAATAGTTAAGCGTTCACCCTTAAATATTGAGGGCCTGGGTTAAATAACCTGATGAAATTGAGGGTACTCACTGTCCCATACTATGATGAAACGGTTATCTAGTGCTCTTTGGTTTTTAATGATATTTAACCGATGCTTGATGTGATGAATGCAAATAACTATGCTGAATGCCAAACTGTCTTTAAAAGAACTACCTTGATTCATTTAAAAATTATTGAAATCACATCTTATCTAAGTTATTGATATACTTTCATACTCTGTTTTATACCAATCTTTTTATAATACTAAGGAAAAACTAAACAATAAACTGAATAGAATGACTTGAATTTGTAATTTTCATAGAGTGATGTAGGCTTAGTACTACTGGAAATAAGGGAGCTTTGAAAACCTATTTAAGAAGTACAAACTAATTAATCTACGAGGCAATTTGATTCAGGATATTCATGTCTCGTTGCGTACGCTTATTAGTCAGTACTAGTGAATTATTCGGCTTACATAGTAGGATTCCTACTTCAGTCCGTTTACAACATAGCCTGATGACATCCAATGTTACTGGTGAATATTTTGAAACTTAAATTATAAAACAGAAGTTTAACCAATTCAAGTAATGAAGTTATTCGGTAGTTCTTAGGTGTGTACTATCATCATGTTGGATCAAAAACTTAAGTCAATAGTAACTGTTGAAATAAAATATAATTAGTATGCAGAAAATTCTGAACAACAATTCGGGATAGACAATCGATTGATTTCCCACTGATGGTTGTTGACATATAGAGGAAAACAAAAAAAGTAGAATAAAATTGGAAGACTAAACATCTGACAACAAACTTACATTTAATTAACTTTAATTTAAAGACAATAAAGTTTTAGCATTACACATTGACCACAATGTATCGTTCAACCAAGGTGTTTGTCGTAGACAAAGTAACAAGCTCTTTAATCCAATCAAAAATTAGTAATAATCCCTTTCCTGACAACCCCATCAGTATTTATATATACTTTTATTTGCCTACCAATGTAACTAAATTAGTTTAATAAAGAGATGTAAACATTTGATATTATGAACATAATACAGTTAGCATTGTGTGGAATATATGAAACTATCACTGATCTTATACTCTGAAATCTTTAAAGTTAACAGTAATCAATCCAGTTCTACCCTGTTCCTGTTTCATTAAGCAGATTAAATACTATAACCAGATCTCTATTCAATAGGAACACTTAGTACATCTTTTCCTTCTATGATAACATTAAACTTGAGATGGTAAAGAGAATTTTTGACTTAAGAGGATGATTTTGAATGTATTTCGTTCTTTGAGATGGATGGTTTAATTAAGGAACTTTCAATGCCATTCTGGATGACTTAATCGACACTAACTTCAGACAGAAATGATCTATTAAACACTTCCTTCTCTTACAATTAACTAGAAACTTGCTCTGTTTACCTGGAACTTGAGTGATTGTTGTTGACACATGTTTGATCATTTTTTGAACATATATGCTGATTTCCTTCTCTCTTGACCTGATTTTTAGCATTGTATTTCCTCGTATCCCATCGGCCTAAAGCCATATAATTTTTGAAGTAATTTTCAAATCACTTACTACTTATTAACTATGTGTAGTCGCAACAGTTGTTTTTCATCTTTTCGTAGCTTAATTTGGATCTTCTATCCTTAATGATGTTACACGTCTATTCACTGCTAATTAACTTCATCACATTAGTAATGTTAGATTCTATTTTGTCATTTTGATTATAAAATACTACGAGTTATAAGCAGTGGCTGATGAAAACTAAACAAAATAAAATGAAAACGATGTGTCATTTAATTTAAATGATTGTTTTTCTTTACCTCAAACCAAATATACTTAACTCTGTAATAGTAATAATAGTAATAAGAATAACGACACAAGAAACCACTTTATCTGCCACTGTTGAAGTCAATTATCTATTGATTCTAGGGTTTTAGTATTCGGTGCCATACGTAAACAAACGTTGAAATTGAGTTATTCGAATCATTCAGATTAATTCATTCTATTACCATCAACCAACTTATTGTGCATGTATCGATTCTAATGTTTGATTCTGTTGATTACATAGATCATGATCCATTAAGTGAACTACTGATCATTTGTCGAAGAATTCACTGTCTCTAGATACTCTTCATTTCTGTACAATGAAGGAAAACCTTATACTAAAGACATATATTGAAAGAAATCACATATTCTTTGATAATTATACTGTTCTTTCTTGTATCATAAAAGTTTTATTAAATCTATTTATACTTTGATCCAGTTGTCTCCATCGAAATATATCATGCTATTCGTTGACTTGTCTGACCATTTTGTTAACAGTAATGTAATAACAGCTTATCTTGTAATTTTTATATTGAACTCAGTTTATAACAATGATATTAGACACCGATTACTGAAGTATAGAAGTCATTTCATTATCACATGATGTAGTTTTCTTAGTTTCGATAAGCCTTGTGGACAGAAGAAGTGTAATTCATCAAAAACTAACAACTAAAACATTCAGTTGAATGGTTTTTCAGTGATAAGTAATCAAGTTGTGCTTTTTACATTTATCACAGTTTAATGTCGATTGGGTACCACTGAAGTGCCTTATACTAGTGTTAGGCAGGACCACAAAGAAGTGTAACAAACTTTCAGAACTGTGTTTTGAGAACACTATTTCAATTATTCTGTCTGTAATGTTAACATTTTGTCTCTATTATTGTTACGTTCCTCTTACCCGATCCTCCCGTTTAGTATAATTACTGTTGTTAAACTGTCTCTTATTATGGACTATAGTTAATTAGTTGTGTACAACTTGTTTCTATTCACTACCACTATTTCCCTCATTCTGTATATATGTTAATTTCCTAATTAGTTTGCTGTGCGGTCTGATTTTCTGTATATATAAAGAAATGCTTGAAAATATAATAGGATTCTGTTTGGTTGATCTATTGGCTCGTATTCATCCTAGTCTGGCTTGGACTAAGTGGACATAGGGCAGATGCACTGTTACCGACTAGGCACACCTAATTTGGCACTCGGCAAACCAAACCCCAATTTTCCTGCATCATAACAACTAGAATGAAACAACTGTTTAATACTCCTCGGTTCTCAATCGTGCTCAACCAACATCTAACTGTGACACATCCAAACAAAACAACTATAACATTCATTTACAATCCCATTGTTTTGTTTACACCTATTAAGTAGTTAAGCTGTTTTTATCTACTTCTATCATACATACATTAAAAAAGAAACTGATGAGTATCCATACAACATAAATCATTTTAGGTTAATCTCAGTGATTGAAAACCATTGAGATAGAATAATTACAAGCATCACTGTTGATGTTTGTGATTAGCACACATCAAAAAGGTGATTGAATATGAATTAGTTAACCATTGTTTGATAATCTATAGGAAAACAATATCAGTATTACATGTTAACATAGTAACAAAATTGAATGATTGTTTCTATTGTCATATTAGGCAAACATACAGAATGCATACAAACAATTAAACTCATTTAGTTATAGATTCATATAATGAAGATAACATTCGAATGATTGTTTTGTTACATCAATTTAAGTAATTTAAACACTTCCTTTGAAGTTAATAGAAGGGCTTGGAGGGAAATGAAAGCGGTAATATCTAAATGTGTTGTTTAAACATTTAATTGTAGTATGATAAGTGTTAATGATAAATTTGATGACATTTGGAAGATGAAGAAGGTGGGTGGAGGGCCGTAACAAATCAGTTGTCAAGACTCAATAACAGATAAAGATGAGAAATTGTTTTTAATATGTTGATATATCTTTTTTGAAAACCTAAATTAGATGATTTAGAACAAATATGTCGTGAATTGAGTGAGTTAGAATTATCAACTGTAGAAAGCCTACACAGTGGTCTGATGGTTAAGCGTCCGCTAGAAAATCTAGAAGTCTAAAGCCCGATTCGTCTATTGGATCATAATGATATATCTTTAATATGATATATCTTTAATACTACAATTAAATGTTTAAACAACACATTTAGATATTACCGCTTTCATTTCCCTCCAAGCCCTTCTATTAACTTCAAAGGAAGTAATTTAAACACTTCCCTTGAAGTTAATAGAAGGGCTTGGAGGAAAATGAAAGCGGTAATATCTAAATGTGTTGTTTAAACATTTAATTGTAGTATGATAAGTGTTAATGATAAATTTGATGACATTTGGAAGATGAAGAAGGTGGGTGGAGGGCCGTAACAAATCAGTTGTCAAGACTCAATAACAGATAAAGATGAGAAATTGTTTTTAATATGTTGATATATCTTTTTTGAAAACCTATTGAAAAGAAAATAGAATAAAAAGCCTGTTTTCTAGTCATCAGTCATTAATTTGTTACCAAGGGGGAATGAAGTATGATCTTAATAAGTGTTAAAATGAATACAGAATCATATGAAAACAGATATAGCTATTATAGGTAGATTTCACAATAAACCATTATAGTAAAGAATAGTTGATATTTTGTTAAGTAATTAAACCTATATAGTTTATACAACTTAAAGTGACACTGATTAATCGATATCCATTGTAGTTGAGTGTTGCGGAGAAGTTTGATTTGACATTATGAATTGGTCTTGATTAGACAACATGGAGTGTTCATTATGATCCAATAGACGAATCGGGCTTTAGATTTCTAGATTTTGTAGCGGACGCTTAACCATCAGACCACTGTGTAGGCTTTCTACAGTTGATAATTCTAACTCAATTCACGACATATTTGTTCTAAATCATCTATCGTTATCAGTGGGTGACTACTTGACATGGTTGAAATTCACTGGTCACGTAGTCGCACTAGAACTCCAGGAGTTAGTCACTAATAAGATGATATTGCTCGTAATTTGATGTCGTAAGGATTATCATTAAGCCCTAACCGTGAAGCTTGAAGGTTTTGGGCTAGATTCCCTGTTGGTGTCGTGGATTCGAAATAATAAGGTGAAACAGTTGTTCCTGACTTTTAATGGATGTCTAGCTCAAATCGATTCGTAATTTTAAGTTCATGGTCAATCACTACCTTTATACTTCGAACATTTCCAGAAGTTTAATCAGAGAAGCAAATATGAATCATTTAAATCTAATTTATTTGCCTACTTTGTTGTTTTCACTTCCCTAGGAGTGCATTCACAGAGATTTCTAATCTAAGGTTGCATGTGTTTCTTGTATTCAGCACTTTTCAATCTACTAAAACTGATGACACACTGATACTCAATAAATTTACCTTGATAAGTAGATTATTATATCAACAATTTCATTTGATCTAATATTGAAACAACTGTATGCACAATACAAGTTTCAAATTGTGAATCGCTATGGCTTCTGCAACGTAAAGTTGATTAATACATACGCCTCATGATTTATTTGAATGAATTTTATTGATTACGTCAAATGATAAATCCGACGCTGAATTCCTTGAATCTACTATATGTTTTAGGATAAAAAGGGTGGTTGTTCCGCACTGCCACCTGCTCAGCCATACCGGAAGAAGTATCTGATGTAAAGTCTTTAAAGATTATTAGCTAGAAACTCCTATTCATTGAGACCTACATCTATCAGTAAAACGTAACTGCAGTTTTCAGGAAAATGGTTTTCCCTGTGAGATGTGAAATTTGAGTTTTCAATTACAAAGTTTTAGGTGTCACAACTAGGCTGTTAAAAAAGTTTCTGTAGTACAACGGATATTTCCATTTATTTCTGGTCTGAACAAATTATTAAATAATTATCTCATATAGCAAAAATATACTTCAGAAAAACGGATTCATAATGTAGATCCTTCAGTTTGACTTAAATGTGCATAAATCATAATGGTAGAATTGAGGTGGTTTGGTGTCAATAGGTATTAAGTTTGGTTATTTGTAGTAGTTGGAGAATCATTCTTGTTGAATACCACTGAAAATCAGAAAGTACTGGGCGGCTGTTTCGCCTTAGTATGAAATTCCTCAGCAGTATATACATTCGATTCCATCATGAAATTGAACCCATATCCTTCTGGTTAGCAACCCATAGCCTTCCTGAAGTTCTAATGAGAAGTCGTGACTGATGAACTTCAAACTTGTTAAAAGTAAGACAGTTATCATCATTTACGATGGATGACCTCTTCAATATATCACAAATAATGATAAGAGTTTACAACTTAGTTAAGGGATCAAATTAGATGTTACCCGGAAGAATTTGATCAAATTAATGATAATGATAACAAAGATATTTGCATCTATCCAAATAAAATTTCTAAATTAAGATTCATTTGATGGTTTATCTAAGCGGAGATGAAGCGATAGATACAATTCACTTCTTTCCATAATAACCTGGAGATCTACTTATTATGTCAAGAACAATTTGAAACTTTATACCAATATCTTTTGTGTATTTGATACAACTATAACTATAGAACTGTACAATCATATTACGTCGTAAAACTGATTGATTTTTATTTTTCAGTAATCAATAACCCGTTTCCCACATTCTATTTAGTTGTTTGATTATTGTCAAATGAAATAATTAAAGTGATGTGTAAGTGAAATAGTTTTATGTAAATTATAACAAAGAGAAAGAATGCATTTATCCTAGACATTTGTTAAATGTCAATCAATCAATGCCTGTTACCCCATGCAGAGCATAGGCGGCCGATCACCATTTTCCAACCAACTCTGTCCTGAGCAACCCTTCCCAGCTGTTCCAAAGTGTTGTTAATTTTCTTCATGTCTGTCTACAATTCCCAATAAAATATGTTCTTGGGTCTTCCTCTTTTCTTTCGCCTTGAGGAAGACCCATGAACTGCGCCTGGAGTCCCTATAGGGTTTCTGCCTGTTACAAGCCCAGATGAAGGAGGTGGGTTAGGCATGGAGTTAGCAACCCCATCTCGTAAAACAATAACCTTGTTAAAAAAAACGCTAACCAGTAAAAACGTTTATAACCATTTGTTAAATATAAGCTTCATAGAAAAACTACATTATAAATAAACCATGTAAATGATTTAACAAGATAAGGATAAAGACTTCTAGCAGCTGTTATGTGATTTACCATAACCAACGGGTTACTTCAGCTTCAATGACTAGATTAGTGATTTTCGACTAAAGTGCCAAAAGAAAACTGAAGAACCATGAAATTCATAGTTTCACAATATCAATTATGTATCTCTTAGACAAAATGTCATTTTTGGGTTGATGTATCGTATTTGCAATTAAATTCAATAGTTAACGTTTCGTATAGTAAACTCGTTGAACTGATATACATCACGCTATTACTACATTCAATGTTCTGCATAGAAACATTTTACTTACTTAGATGAGAAATCTATTTTTCTACATAGTAATCAACATTTTGATCTGTATTCAATCAAGAGGTCTTAAGCTGCTAATTTCATTACACATGGATTTATCAATCAGTTAAATTGAACAAATGAACTAATCAGTTGATTACTTTTGCATTCTTATTTTATCAGTCTATAACTTCCATCAAATTATCACTTTATATTTTATATCACCTTTTAACTAGAGGACAGAATAGAAATGGGTAAACTCGATATTTGAAATACGCGAGCTCAGTTTACGAAAGAGACAATCATCATTTCGATCTACTGATTGAACAGGATATCAGTCAAGACAAGTGATCACATTACAGAAGGATATAAATGTTATACATGATAAATAGATAAATTTTAGTTTTATAGTGTCATGGTTGCTGTTAAGCCACAGAAATGACGAGAAACTGTAATGTTATTTCTCGGAAAATTTGAAGTGTATACTAATTACAGTGTGACTCCCATACGAAAATCTTTACCAAAAAACGAAGGTTTATTCACAGATAGATGGAAACCACAATGACCTCAGCCACCAATGATATCCATTATATATATATATATATATATATATATATATATATATATATATATATATCGTTATCACTATTAATCTGTTTTTACTCAAGGTTTTGGTAGGGAAGGGAAAAATATAATCAGCCGTACTTTAATAATGATACCATTGTCACTACTCATAGATGCTATCTACTGGATCAACCGGATTATGACCATAATCGTAGCTAACAAATTCTTAAACAATAATAGAAATTCCAAGCTGCTTCTTGAAGCTAAATCCCAGTTTTATGTAGAATTTCTAAATCCTGTTGTTAACATTAATTCACACAATAAGTTCTCTTTCGAACCTTAATTCACAATCAAGTTCTTGAATTTAATTACAGTAATGCCGTAAGACTAGTCAAAACGTAATGTGAAGTAGCCTAAAACATATGGAAACCTTGGACAAAACGCTTTAAGACGAAAATCATTAGGTAAAAGCGCTGCACAGCTCAGCATTCTTCCAGTATGTAATTTTTGCATAATAGTCCTTCATGTGAATTTCATGACATTTATTTAGCTGATGATTTTCTTAATAATTACTGTAATTTTGTCAACTTACATACTCATCAGCTGTGTATTTGTTCCATTCGTCTTCCAAGCTACTTACTGCTCATACTAAAGTTCACGTTAGTTAGCTCTGTTGAAGATCAGAGGATGGCTTGTCTTTGTTCTGTTATTTTGTTGTTAGCCATTGTATCTTCGATTTGCTTGTATCAAGGTAGTGCGTGATTCAGGAAACATTGCAGTGGTAAAAAGAATGACATTCGAACAAACAAGGTTAGGTAAAACCCCGAATCATTAGTATCAACCTTTTGACTCACTGGATTAATAGCAATTCTTAACATGAAAGCTGACCCAAAATTATATTCCTTACAGTGAAAGCCTTATTTTGACGAAAATAACAAATCTTTAATTCAGAATAGGCTTGTATCTTCCCGTTGATTTGTAATGGACTGAAACTGGTCAGCCCCTGTTGCCATATGTGCATCCTGAGCGGATTGCCTCTATATAGCGGTAGTACACAAATTCGAATCCCAGGGTGAACATCAACATTGGAATGCAGGTACATCCAGCCGAGGAATCCCAAATAGGACGAGACGCGCTTCCTGGATTCCACTTGCAAGTCACAATCCAACTTAAAGATAACAAATCTTTAGCCTAAATATTAATTCTAGCTATGGCATAATGTCTATGATAGGCATTTTTAACCGTAACCTTGGAAGAGATAGAGTCTCTCTCACTAACTACCTTAGTAAGTTTGCTTGGCTATTTGAATACTTCTTTAGTTAGTTACTATACCATACTCTAGTCCACCCTGTTCACTTAACAGATAAAGATCTCTAACACTAATCTTAGCTTAAAAATGATATGAAAATTAGAAAAATCTAAGTTTATGAATAGACAACTGAAAAGTTTCAATGTGGACAGAGTTTTTTTTTCTTGGTTTCTAAGCAAAAAACAAAAAAACAAGTGAATGCTATTTATACTTTATGATATGACCAATGGATATTTCTAATCTCATTATTATGTAATATTAACTGTGTCTAGACTATTTCAATGTTATTTAACATCTTTGAATAGACACATATAAGCAAGCGGTTAATTCTTTAAAAGAAAATAATACTTTCCCTTAAAAAAAATCCTTTGAGAATAATTTCTTGTCATGAAAAGTATATTTTATGGCTAACAAGTGTATGATGTAATTGTAGTTACTTTATTTAGAAAACATGTTCAATAGTGTTTAAGTGAATTGCATTGACTATAGCATAATTCTACTACTAATCAACATTTATAGTAATAAATTGAAACTACAATTGTCTAAGTGAAAGATTGACTGTAAGATAATCTAAAGAAATTTCCTTATGGAAATTGTGATTCAGTTAAGATGAAATGGTTGTAGAGATTGGTTTTAAACTTATCAGCTTTGTATCTATGGTAAACTTAGAATGGATGAATATCATTGAAAATTAGACAATATTGAAAGATAACTGTATTCCTGCATTGTATTTGAATTGTTTGTGGTAAACCGCTCAGGATTTACATATAACAACAGAGATTGATGAATTTCAGTTTATGATAAATCAACGGAAAGATCAAAATACATTCTGATTATAGTATTTGGTTCGTTAAAAATGTTTATTAATGAATCTGTTTAGGTAAACAAACCTACTAACTTTAGGTGGTGATAAGGAAGTTTGATCATCAGTACCAGATATTTAGTAGATGACTAGATGATCAGATTGGCTTTTCAATGGATTTATCATACAGCGACGTTCTTCTTAATATCATGTCACAAGTTACTGTGTCAATATATTCAATATGTTATTGAATATCAAATGGAAAGCCGTAACTGATAGAGTTTAGACATGACTAAAGTGAAAAAGTCATCACCAAAGGCATTAAATAATCATCTTACTTTATCTTAAAACTGATTGAAGTGACAGGCCTTCCACTAGACTCTAGCAGGTCTAATGTAACTTATAGTTATGCGTTTACTTAGACCATTTTAAGTTTGTTTTCTTCCTACAGTCATGTGAAAGTACTGCCGGAATCTCTTAATAGGACGAAGTAACTGTCTGGTTTTCTCTACTTTTCAATGATACCTAAGAATGATTAATCTTTGAACAAAACAAACATTAAAATTTCAATTATATGTTACGTCATAAGAAATTGGGGGATTGGATGGCCGAGTGCCAATCGCTAGTGCCTAGTTGGTCATTGCGCGTCAGCCCTGTGCTCACTTAGTCGCAAGCCGAAATAAGAAGAATGCGAGCCAATCTATCTAATTATGGTGTTTTATGCTTTTTATTAAATCCTTGTTGATAAGGTTGATTGTATTGTATTAAAATGGAGGTTTTACAGTTAGCGACCTTTTAGTAAGGTTGTTATTTTACGGAATAGGGTTGCTAACCCCATGCCTGGCAGCAACCCTAGAAGGGCCCCAGGTGAAGTTAGTTTTAACAGTTAATCATTAAAATTGGCTTCTTTTCTGATAACATTTCACTCATCTTGAGGTTTTAATCGTATGTTCAAAATAAAATCAAATAAATAGAGGGTAAAATAAACAACACTAAGCAAGAGAGAAAAAGTAATTTACGAATGTACAATTATGTAATCGAGTTGAGTCATTGGTATAAGTCTGAAACTTATGTCATGAATGGTGTTTAAGAGAATGAAATAAATAATTTCTGTACATTTACAATGACAATGACCGATTTGCCAAACTTTCTTTTTGGATACAAAGAACAGGTTGATATTGTTTAGCGGCAACATTTTATTCAAGTCTGCATATGAGTAATATTTTGTCTTTGTTAATTAATTACGTAACATCCAGTAAATATTCATTGTTAATGTTGTCTATGGCTATTGCGTTTGTAAGCAGTTTTAAAAATACCAGCCGAATCTCCTTACTCAATGCTTCCAATATACCAACTGTCACAAGTACTTGTAAATTGATAGACACTTCTGAAAATAGCCTGATTTACTTTTGTTTGGCTTAAACGACATTTCCCATTACACAATGCAAACAATGTAGAAGATTTCGCAGTGTTTTCTAAGGTATCCATTGTTTTATCCATTGAACGTAGTCTACTAAACAATCAATAGAATTTTGACTTAAAACCACTAATAACGAATAGGACAGAATCTACTCATATTTTAATATTGTCCAGTCCTTGTTTATTTTCTGAATACATTTCGCCTAAAATATTAAGCCTTACACATGATTATAAGGTACACTGTAACAAACATAAATGTGTTCACATCTACTGTTAGTAGACTCCGCAGAAAACAACCTCAATGTCCATTAAAAATTTGCGAAGGTTGATATCAAAACTGAAAATTAATGATTCCTTGTCGCTAAATGTATGTCTTGTAAGAATTATTCTGACACAGAATTATTTTATATGTAACATTTTACTTTGGTGACTATCAGTGGAATCTAGGCCGTACATTTCATCCTATTTTAGATACATCAGCTGAATGCACCTATATCTTATTGTTGATGTTCCCTTTGATACTCAACACAGTGAAATGTTTCGTCTTTTCATGTTTCATAATCAACGGGATCCTACATTAAGTTTCGTTTAATTGTCCCAACTGACAGGTTGTATATCATTTATTACTATACAGAATAAATGCTAACAAATACATTGCTAGGCACTGTCACTTGAAATGAAGCTTCACAATACAATTTTTTAAGCAATTTATAATGGATTTATATAGTTTATGACTCTATTCGTCGACAAATCAGTCCCGACTACTGACGACATATAATAAGGTGAATTAATCAATGACCTGTACTTTATTAAAGGAAGATTTATGAACATTTCTAAATTAAACAATCTAAAATAATTTTGTCTTATTCTGCAGAAACAGATTTATTGAAATTTAGTTTTAACAAGTATTATTTAAGTTGGATTTTGACTTGCAATCTAAATTCAGCACGCTCGTTTCGTCCTATTTGAGACTTATTGGCTGGATATACCTGTATCCCAATTTTGATGTTCATACTGGAATTCAAATCCTGCTCGTTTCGAGCTAAACGCCGCCACGTTCACTACTAGACTACTGAATCCTGACAAGTACGTCCAGTCAACGAGCCACAAATAGGACGAAACGCGCCTACTGAATTTTCTTGCCAGTCACAATCCAACTTAAATAATGCTTGTGATTAATATCTATATCGTGGTACTTAGCCAAGGATGTACATGTATTAACAGAAACTGACCACTTTCAGTCCCTGTTATGACGCGATATAAGGCCTACTGCTATACGCGAACTAACCGCAACTCTAATCTGTAAATTTGTCTGCTCCAACTGATAATTGCAACCGTGACCAACAACTCGATAATTGATTACTCACCCCAAGCCGAAATCAAGAAGACACGAACGCAGCACTAGAAAGATTCGATTCGATTATATCCCAACTCTGTATATATAGTTACAAAAGCGACCTTGTAGAAATTAGAGTAATTAGCACACTAAAAAGACACTACAACCAATCACAATTAACAAGGTCCTAGCGAAAGAAATGAAAAGCAGTACCGGTTACCGCTTACTTTACAATTAAATTAAAAAAATAATAGCAAAAACTGAGAATAATTACATGAAAAATAACTAGTTTCTTCTCTTCTTAACAGTCCCCAACGAATCTTCGATAAGATACAGGTTCAACAGTTTACAAGATTCTAAGTAAAGTACTAAATAAATTTATTATGTCAATTGGATAGTAACAATTTGTCTATTTTATTGTAAATAGAAAATGCATATTTTGTAAATAAACTATATTTCTTCTCTATTAGACAATTAACTACCTTCATGACTTGTCTCAAATGAATTGTATGTGATACTATAAATCATTTTTAATAAAGATATAAGTTATCATATTGGCTAAGAGATTCAGTTCAATGATATAGAATATACTTCGTTTAATCTAAGTATGATGATTTACTATAGAATACACAGCATGTAGTCTTCACATATAAATGTTTCTTTTAAATATTGTCAATCCTTATGAATACTAGATATAGTAATTGTTAGTTATTAAGGTTCTTTGTATTCAAATGGAATGTTTTCATTTCTATTTTTAAATTGATTTGATATCATTGATTTATGTGAATTAAGCTGTTTCATTCTAGTATGAAACTTTTCAGAAATGTGTATTCACGACTGAACCAGGAAAGAGAGTTCAAGACCTTACGATTTCATAAAAATCGTTTAATTTTTGGATTATTAAAGCCAGTATCCAAAGATTGATATTGAAGACTTAGGTAATTCGAGATGTAGATACTTTGGGAAGTTTGATTTTTAAAATACTAAGTTGTCAGTAGTTTATCATTTAAATCAACATTCTTTGTAACTATTAAATATTCTCCTGTTAGTAAAGTATATTCATCATTAATTGAATATAATATGAATGTCTTATTGTACAGAACTGATTACTAATAGTTTACGTTAGACAGGCAATAATATTAAGAGGTATCTACGATCTTGATGAAAGAATTCGTAGTACCTACCATTACGAGCCAATCGATTTTTTAATTGCCATATCTGATCAAAGCCATGATGTACATAAAGATACAGTTTACTGGCGATTTCATAATGCACAAAACATAGACCCGGTGATTTTTTTGACATTTTTAAAAATACATTTTCACCAGACCTTTGAAATTTACCGCCCTTATGTGGTCGCAATTGCAAATAAGACAATAAGACACTTTCTCTGGATGTCGTGGAGGTTTTTGAATGTTAGTTTGATATCACGAGTTGGTCTGATTTAGACAACCATTGAAAACCAGTAAGCACTGAAAAACAACTGTTACACTGTAGTGTGGGACTCATCGGCAGTATGAAACTACGACCCCGCCAGGAATTGAACTCAGAATTTTCTAGCTCCACAGCCCATACCTTATCATTAAACCACTGAGCTAGCACCCAAAAGTCGATATTTCCAGTTTAGTCAGTATGCGATTTATTTACTAGACTTATTCATTGTCATCGGTGGATAACTGCCTCACACTCGAAACGGTCGAACTCAGTTGGTCAAACATTCTTATTAGAACTCCAGGAATCACCTCGAGATGTTTGTTACTAGTGAGCTGATATTGATTGCAGTTGGGTGTTACTACCCACTAAAAATTTATTTCAAATACTTATTTATTTAGATGTTCGTTGTTATATATCTTATGCTTTCACAGATGAATTATAATATTATTGTAATGTAATATTCCTGAAATTCAGTAACGGTCCCACTATGGATCCTGCTTTTGGAACCAGTTGTATTATTATTATTATTATTATTATTATTATTATTAGGACTAAGTATTCGAAGTTACAGCTAAGAAGTAACGCAATTACTATTCAGAAGTAGTATTAGTAGTATTTTTATCCTTAGTATTAGACGTACAAACAAACCAATAAACAATTTGACCAAGAATCTGCATCATATCATAACATCTAATTGTGCATAGTAATACAAGTGTCTCAATTATAGATGGTGGTTGATGATGAAAACAGAAAAAACCAATGACATTTAAGGAATATGATGGTCAAATTAGCAAACGACCTCAGAGGAATGGAATAAAGGGAATGAGTAGTCAGTCACATAAACACACATTGAAAGGAATACGTTAATTATGGTACATATGGTAGCCTTATTATAAAAAAAAAACACATTAAAGAATAAAGTACGCCTAAGTTAAATGATTATCTGTGTTTATCACTTTGAAGATCATCAGACAATTTTAAACAACATCCCTTTGACATTATCTATTCATTCATTGTTGTTTATACCTACTTAGTATCATAATACTTGCGCTAATTTTTTACGAATGGATTAAATTTCATGAAATTTTATGTTATGTCGTTGAAATGCTAACTGGAAGATATATACATATATAAATCATAAATTCATGGTAGTGAGAAAGCTACGATTGGATATAACCCAGTAGTGTAGAGAGTTAGGCATACACCAACATGAAGTTCCTGGGATGAAATATGTGGTGTGCACTACTGACAAGTTCCATACTAAGACAAAATAGATTGTCTATGCTACCTGGTTTTCACTGACACTCTACTGACATCAATTTAAACAAATCTCAATTGACAAAAAAATAATCATTATATTGCAATAGTCATGATTAGCTTATAGATGACATACTTACTTACTTAGTTACTTACTTACTTACTTACTTATGCCTGTTACCCCTCTCAGAGGAGCATAGGCCGCTCACCAGTATTCTCCATTCAACTCTGTCCTCACCAATCCTTTCCAGCTGTCTCCAGTTACTGTTCATCCTTTTAATGTCTACTTTTAGTTCTCGACGCAGTGTGTTCTTTGGCCTTTTCTTGTTTCCGTTTTCCAACATGATTCCAAGTTAGTGATTGTCTCGTGATGCAGTCTGATGATTTGCGCAATGTATATCCAGTCCATTTCCAACGTCGTTTCCTGATCTCCTCTTCAGCTGGTAGTTGGTTTGTTCTCTTCCATAGTAGGCTGTTGCTGATGGTTTCCGGCTAACAGACATTCAATATTCTAAGTAGACAATTATTAAAAAATACCTGTAGTCTCCTGAGGATGTTTGCAGTAGTTCTCCACGTTTCAGCTCTATATAGAAGAACTGTCTTGACGTTCGAATTAAAGAGTCTAACTTTGAGGTTGGTAGACAGTTGTTTGGAGTCCCATATATTTTTCAACTGTAGGAATGTTGCCATTGCTTTGCCGATCCTCCGCCTGCAGCTCTTCTACAGTTGCTGCCGGTCCCAAGCCCGGTTAAAGGAGGAGTGTTGGGATTAGGGCTAGCATCACTATCCCGTAAAACACAAGCTTGCTAAAAAAACTCTAACCAGATTCAACAAACTTATAGATGACATACATTAGCTAAATAAGAAATAAATGATGCTTTCAAAAAAATAGTTCTAAGCTCCAAATGATATTAACTTTAAACATTTACAACAGACTAGTAAATTAGGTTAAAACTCTAAAATGCAAATAAAAAAAAACAGTAATAAAATCATTAAACACTTAACAACTGATCAACTGAAATGATGTAATAATTAATAAATCAAACGATTACATGCAATTATTAATATTATGTAATACACTTATTTTATGACTTTTACCAAGTTTGTATCATGTCCTATCATTTAGTACAAACTAATAAAGTAATACAGTTTTCTTTTTCTTATGTAAAATATTCATTTCAGATTTAAGTAGTATTTATAGCTTAGATCAGATTAATTCCATCCCTTAAAGTTATAGACAAAAACTAGATATGTTAACTAAGGCATTTTAAATCTCGTATTAATAATGCATTATTGACGAAGAGGCTGTGGAAGGTTTAACGGCTTTTGTATACTTTAGTGGCAGTTTCGATAATCAAGGAGCATCTGATGTAGATGTGAAATCACGGATTGGTAAGATACGTGCAGTATTTTTATAACTTAAAAACATTTGAAACTCACAATTCTTAATAAAAGCGTGAAGACAGTTCTACTTAATGGAGCTGAAATTTGGAGTACTACGGAAACTGTCATTCAGAAGATATAGGTATCTATGAACAGCTGTCTACACTGAATCCATCGGCTAGACATAATCAGTGACAACTTACTGCTGAAAAGAACAAACAAACCAGCCTCCGGGATGAGGATGAAATTAGGGTAAAACACTGAAGGTGGATAGGACACACATTAAGGAAATCATAAAACTGCATTACAAGACAAGCAGTAACATGAAATTCTTAAAGCCAAAGGAAAAGAGACAGATCAAAGAATATATTCCTCCGGCAACCGAAAATAGAAATGAAAACAATAAATAACAACTGGAAAGTAGTAGAAAGGAGAACCCAAAACAGATTTGTTTAAGGAATGCTGGTCGGTGGCTTGCGTTTCACGAAGAGTAACAGGTATTAAGTGATCGATCTAACTCATTAATTTACAAGTTCGGGAAATAAAAGGATCCATTTTTATTTGTATCCATCTATTAAAATGCAATTATAATAAGATTAAAGTGCTTTCTTCAGCTCTATATAGATCAAGTCTCTAATTGTAATTGATACTGTTTACAATTTGACATTTGTCTTTCGTAATCTAACTAAATTCTTCTTATATAAAGCATAACATTTTAAAGGATTCAATCATACATAAGTGTGAAAGTTCCCATTCAAACATTTAATAGAAGTAAGAGAGCGAAGAAATATTCCTTAAATTAGTTTTACATTAGGCCTATATATATATATATATATATATATATATATATATATATATATATAATTAGAATAAGCTTGTATCTTTCGACTGATTTGTAATGGACTGACATTGGTCAGACTCTGTTGCCATATATGCACCGTGAGCAGATAGCCTCGATATGGCGATAGTACACAAGTAATATTTAAGTTGGATTATGACTGGCAAGCGGAATCCACGACGTGCATTTCATCCTATTTTGGACTCATTGGTTAGATGTACCTGTCAGTCACAATTCAACTTAAATATTACATGTGTACTATCACCATATCGAAATAATCCTTTAGGATGCACATACAGCAACAAAAGCTGGTCAATTTCAGTTCATTACAAATTAATGAGAAGATATAAGTTTATTCTAATTACGTATGTACTCGTTGTACAAGTGTGACTGTTTGGACTCAGTAGCCTAGTAGTGAACACGGTAGCGTTTGGCACGAAGCGAACTGAATTTGAATCCCAATATGAACATTAACATTGGGACGTAGATACATCTACCAGATAAGTCTCAAATAGGACGAAACGCGCTTCCTAGAATCCGCTTACCAATCACAATTCAATATATATATATATATATATATGTATATGTATATATATATATATATAGTTCTCCACGTTTCAGCTCCATAGAGAAGAACTGTCTTGACATTCGAATTAAAGAGTCTAACTGTGAGGTTGGTAGACAGTTGGTAAACAGACATAGTTTTAGAATACACTATCATTATTATTATATTTAAGGTAGGTAATACAAAAACCCCGTAGTATGCATATCATCTTTCAAGTAAATAGAAAAGATGATATAGAATTAACATTATACCGCTTGACACATTTTTTTCTATCAGTAAAGTAGTAAAAAAAAACAAAAAAAGAACAATTAAATTTATGTGACATACTCAACTTCGTGTTACAATCTGTCTAACTAGAAATGTGTGTTCCTATTTCGTTTATTCGTACATTATACTACTTAAATTCAACTGGATTTCTGCTTGCCCAACTTTATTCCCTTCAAAAGAGAAGAAAAAAACTTAGATGAGTAAAGCGAAAAAAAGGACACATGAGAAAACGTCTAGTGACTAACAGTTTCATATGTATGAAGTTGACATTGGTTTTATCTATCAAACTCTTATGATATTTAATCATTTCATGCTATTGAGTCTATGATTAATTGAAGTTAGATAAATAGGTTTGTTCTCTTTGTTATGAATGTATTGTATCTAATATATACAAAAGAATCTTGGATTAAATTTATTTCTTCATGTAAACATATTACTATCATGCATGACTGAATGATTCATATTACATCTATTCGTTAAGAAAATAACTATATACTGTCATACATCATAGTTCTATACATTCCAGTAAAAAAGAGATATAGTGTATTTAGTAATTGAATGTAACTTTAAGAGAATTTTCATTGAATCAAGCAGATCAGAGATTACAATCGAATCAAAACTATGCTCTTAAGTTACAGATCTTTTTGTTATAACGTGAAAATAAAAGAAAATTACTATGGTTGAGCATATGAGACTAATTAATGAATATAGCTGTAGTGTGCACGTGATCACAATAACAACGCCAATTAGTATCTAGCTAGTTCCTGTACATTTGTTCAATGCCTGCACGATCCCAGGTCGGCATATAAAGAACACATGCCAAGAACACAAACCAACTAAACAGAATTGGATTATATTTCAAGCATTTCTTTATATATACATAAAGTCAGACTACACAGCGAACCAATTAAGAATTTAATATTAATATAAAACAAAGGTGATAGTAGCAATAACTAGGGGTAACTTACACACAATTAATTAACTGTAGTTCATAAAAAAAGACAATATACTAACAGTAAATATACTAAACGGTAGGATAGAATAAAAGAGACTTAACAATGACAGAAATTAAATGTTCATATTACCCACAACTAAAGCAAATAAAGTAGTCTTCTAAAATACAGTTGATTCCACTTCTTTAGTCGTCCAACATAGCATTTTTCTATCATCTCTAAGAGAGCTAAATACTAAGAGCTCTAAGTACTAGTATTTCTCTAGTGAAAAACTTTTTTGTACACAAAAATAAAAATATATGCATGATTAGTGCTATTTCTTTCTCAAAGCATTAAAAAGTAGGCAATCTCTAAGTATACAAGGCTGCTTACTGTCGCACTTCCTCTTCCTGCTGGTGGTTGACTGGATCATGAAGACCGAAACATCTCAAAGCAATCTCGGAATACAGGGGAAACTATCGATGCAACTAGATGACTTAGATTTTGCAGATGACTGAACTAGCTCTTCTATCCCACACACGGTGAGAGATGCAAATGAAGACAGACAAGGTAGCAGCAGTCTCCGCAGCTGTAAACCTTATCATACCCAAAGAAAAAAGCAAGATCGTTCTATACAAAACAACCAACACTAACCCAATTTCATTTGACAGAGAATTTCTGGAAGATGTAGAAACCTCTACATTCTCGGGCAACAACGTCGATAAACAAGGAGGGTCTGATGAAGATGAGAGGAGGCGGATTAGAAAAGCGAGAGGAGCATTTTCACAACTGAAAAACACTTGGAACTCAAAACAACTATCAGTCAACATTAAAGTCGAAATATGCAATACAAATGTGAAGACAGTTAGTTCTGTTGTATGGAGCTGAAACTTGTACTAAGACCTACAAAAAGTATCATTTACAAGATACAAGTATTTATAAACAACTGTCTGCTTAGGATACTTTGGATTCGTTAGCCGGATAGCAAATCAACCAGCGTCCAGGTGAAGAAGAAATTAAGAAACGACGCTGGAGGTGTATAGGACACACATTGAGGAAATCAGCAAACTGTGTCACAAGACAAGCATTAAAAAGTAACCCTGAAGGTCAAAGGAAAAGAGGGAGACCCAATAACACGTTGGGTGAGGAATTGGAGACAGACATGAAGAGAATGAAGAGCACTTAGGAAGAGCTGGAATGGGTCACTCAGGACAGAGTTGGTTGGAGAATGGCGGTCGGCGGTTTATGCTCCACATGGGGTAACGGGCATTGATATATATGTATTGATCTATAATTTCTAACTAAACGACGGCTATAAATCATGGAATTTAGTCTTCATAAAGTAGTATGAAAGAATTTTCAAAGTTTCACATTGTTGAAATTAAATGAAAATAAATCATAATAAAGTTTTAATATTGTTTTATTTCGTTGAAATATAAAATGATGATTTATGGTTGCTTCTTTAAATTCCGTCAGCTTACATTTACTTCATTTACAAAAACTCATCTGGTATTTGATTTATCTACGCAAAGTTAATCATTAGAATTTCGTATTCTCAGTAGAATATGATACTGTAACTGTTGAAGTTCTAAATATTATCATAATGATACAGTATGGAACGTCTTGAATGTTGTGTTGTAATATTGATACCTGAAGAAATGATTCTTGATGATAAAGATTCCTATCATTTTTTTATGTTGTTGTCATGCCAGTGGCTTATGGGATGTAAGTATGAAATAAACAATAACTTATTTCTATCTTTATATCTTCTCACACTTTTAATTAATTAAATTATTCCACATATCGGTTATATTTAGCGAGTAATTGGTGCCTATCTTGAACAACTTATGAGAAGAAACCTTCCTAAAACTATGTATAATCAATCAATCAATCAATCAATGCCTATTGCCTCTCATAGAGCATAGGCCACCGACTAGCATTCTTCAACAAAATCTGTCTTGCGTTTTCGTTTCTACAACTTCCTAAATACTGCCCATTCTTTCCATGTCAGCCTCCAATTTCAAGCGTTATGTGTTCTTAGGCCTTTCTCTTTACCTTTGTCCTTGAGGATTCCATATTATTGCTTGTCTCGTGATACAGTTTGATGACGTCATTGTGCATTCTGTTCACCTCCAGAGTGTTTTCCTAATTTATTCCACGACCTAAAGCTATGAATGATACCTAATGTGAGTTATTCATAGAAGTTCAATTGTTATGGTTTATTTGAGGTATACATATTTATCAAAATGCATAACAAACTTTATAATGTAACTTGGGGAATTGGTACGATTTGTTGAATGGCATATAGATGCTAGTTTAGTAGAACTTTTTTTCAGACTTTATTTTCCTAATATTTTAAAGTGATTCAAATTCTTCTATTTTTTCTACCCGGTAATTTGCAATCAGCAATAACACTACCTAAACACTAACGATTAACTTCCGAAGGTAATTCCTGAAAATCCTAAGAGTAAACGTGACCATCGGAGTTCAACTGCGTAGAGTGTGAGGCGGTTACTAGATTATAATGAATGACAAAATGTTAAAAACAATTTTCAGAAGATCATTTATTATACTTGTCAGTAGATGTATTCAATGTTTATCCCATATTCTATTTTGTTCTAATCTTCCATTAAACCTGTTACTTTTTGTTATATCATTTTCCACTCATGAATAAGGACTAATTAAACATATATTTGTTACCATGGTTTTCTGTCAGTGACGTCTTTCATTTTTAGTGATAGTGTTATTCTAATTGTCCTACTGTAATACTTGAGCTTGGGCCATTATACACCAATGATTGTGCAAAGTATTTAATACTTCTTATCACTGGAGTGTTTGGCTCATTCAAGTGTTCATTTTTCTGTAGCAGACTTTAAGAATACCTGGTTGTTACTAAAAGTTGTAAATTATTCAATCACCCTCTAAAGTCCCTTGTCCTTGAGTCAGTCAGCATCTAGCAATTGGAATTCGTCACCTAGATGACAACAGCTGTTTACTAATGGCTGGGGTTCTGCACATAAATCAGATAGTACTAGACAGCTCGTTCGTCCTGGTGTAGGATTACTCAGCAGAACATATCCTTGATTCATATTCAGGTCTCCAGGATGGTGAACATCTAACTCTCTACACCACTGAGCCACTGAGAATTCAATGGTAGAATTCCCACTTCCATCAATTTGGGATATATATATATATATAAAGAGAGAGAGCGACATCGATGGAAGTGGGGATTCTACTACTAGATACCGACCCAGTGGTGGAGAGGGTTAGGCGCTTGCCGTCAGCCTGAAGCCTTGGTAGGTAATCTAAGGTGCGTACCGCTGAGGAGTTTCATACTAGAATGAAACACCTGTCTATCGCTCCACAGTTCTCAATGGTACCCTGCCAACATCAATCTATGACATATTCATTCAACTAAAAATACCACTATCCACAAACATAACCATCTCAACTGAACTATAATATTTATTACTTAATGTAATAAAATGATCTAATATTCTGCACTATTTGCATATTACAAAGTTAAAGTGGTCATAGTTCGCTGCTACCAATGATTTACCTCTGATTAATATACTTAAATTACATGAGCTAAAGAAAACGTATTTCTTTATATCTGAGACTTTTCATTAGGAAGCACTCGATTACCATCATGATAAATATTGGTTTTATACATAGTGTGAATACTAAGATTTGTATGTGTAAAATATATACTTGCCAGACACAATAGAAACAAAATTAAATGTAAACCTCGGAGACTACATTAATGAACTACGTTCAAGATACATATATATCAACAAGGGAAGAACAACTTTCGTTCCGAATATCATCAACAGTAAACCACAAATTCTTACTAATAATTAAATAGTTCATCTACTACTCAGAGTTAAATGAATTGTAAAAACCACGTTGTAGTATCTTCATTGGTTTAAATGACTTAATATTGTATACATTTTCTAGATAAAAGCTAGTAATTCCAAACTTTAAGCAGAAGCCTTCACACTAAAGTTCGATGTTCGTTGGGACTTTTTCACAATCTTAAGGTAACTGATACTCCCAGTAAACTTCAAGTCCCGAGAGTTTACCACCGGTTCCTATATACATCGAAGAAGCATTCGTAATGCTTTCTTATTATATGCTGTTAATATTATAATGTAAGTAGCTGTAAGCTTGCTCCTTATACTAAATCTCTGATAAAATAGCTCCATTTAGTACGTTTATATATATATTTATGAAGCACAGCTTTGTACATTCTACCAGACGGTATCATTTCTAGTTCCTAAATTGATTATGCTAAACGTAAAGAACTATGAACATTACGTTGATTATTATTACCAACTTACCTAAAACGTACCATTATTGACGTTTAAATAAGTATATTTAGCTGACATGTCCCAACTTTAAAATTTTATTTATTATTCCAATAAGCATGTATTCCAACTGTATTTGTACTAATTAAATAATCTAGTGTATAACGGTGTATAACCTATGAGATCATCAAACAATACAACAATAATGTTATTTAGTGAAAATGTATTTGGTTCCTCCCGTTCATTTATCATGGATCAGAATTTATCAGCCTCTGTTGCAGTGTGTGCATCCTGAGCGGATTGCCTCGATATGGTAATAGTTCACAAGTATTGTTTGAATTAAATTAAGATTGGCAAACGGAATCCAGGTCGCGCGTTTGGTATTATTTGAGACTCGTCTTCTTGATGTACCTGCATTTATCTGGACTCTCTAGCCCTGTGATGAACAAGATGGATTTCGAGTTTGAGCACCAACATGGGGAAACAGGTACATCCAACTAACGAGTTCCAGACAGGACGAAACTCCCATTTCGGGATTCTGCTTCTCAGTTACAATCCAACTTAAACAATAATGTTATTTGAATGAAATAATATGAAATGTAATTTTAAAGTCATGCTTTTTACTGTAGAATGTAAAATGTTGAAGTACTTTAGAAGTCAATGCATTTTGTGCATTAGAAGAATCATATAGATAACATAAAATCATAATTAAATAATTTAGTCCATCGTAGTAGTTGAGTGGTTATCTTCGATATAGAATCATTATATTGGATCAATAGGAAACTTTAAATCAATGTTGTCTGCTTACAGTATTAGTCACACGAATGTATATTTACAGTAAAATAAAGGCTTGGTTCTATTGACGACTCTCTCCAACAATCGAATCTTAAAAAACACTAGTTACTCATTATTTGCTAAGTGATAGCATTTTTTGTTGTTGAGTGTTTCTAAGTATTAAGCAGAAACTTAGAGTGGAATATTAGTTGGAAGCAAGAAGAAGTAGTAAAGAATAATTTACGAAACAATCCATAAAATTTGATTATTCTAGACTAAACAAACACAGCATGTATTTATTGTCATATAAATGAAGATTGTACAACGTATATTTAATCGTTATATCCTAAGGCTATTGAAAATCTGTAAATCAGTGATTATGACAAGTTAGTTAATATAACGTTAGTACTAATAACACTCTAGAATTACCAATGATCGTTGTTTTCTTTAATGTAACATAAATCATGTCTCCTATTAAAATATCTTTTGTTAATAAGTTTTATTCATTAATGACTGATAACAATAGATTTATGTTAATTGTCTAAATCTATATCATATCATATTCGTAAAGTGTGAAAATAAATGCCGTAGGCATTTCATATTTGATACAAATAAAACCTTCTATCCTGATATCACGAATTGTTCTGAACCATACAACTATTGATCACCTGGAAGCACTAGATAGCTGTTTCGTCCTAGTATGGGACTCTTTAGCAGTGCGCATCTACGATCCCGTTGGGGATCGGACGCAGGACCCTCTGGCTCCGCGACGAGCGCTTTACTATGTTGAACAGTACATTTGCTTATTTACAGTATAATATCTTCAACATTGTGTCTACATATTTGTTATCTCTATATTATAATGATACACATCAAAATGAATAGATAATTTACAATACGTGACTGTTATATGCTCGTCGAAGAAAACTTTTTTCTCAAATTTAGGATAATGAATCTAAGACTACATCAAAATTATTATTTTAATAAGTTTATCGTAATATGATTACACTGTCAAGTATTAATCTACTTCTTGTAATGAAACATTCATTCGATTTTTTCTTTATTATTCCTATCATTATTATCAATACTCTTGTCCTTCTACTTTCATTTTGAACTTTCCACTGATTATGATCAGTAGTTATGTAATCCATCTACCTAATTGTCACAATTGATTTGTGTAATTTTAAAGAGGTAGGCCAAAGTATCTGTTTAGTACTACTTATTTTCTAATGACATTCTATCAACATCAATCTTTGAAGAGTCCAATTAACTAAAATTTCTCTAATAAGTTTAATTTTTATTGAATATACGTTATAGTAACTTATTTTAATTTATATTTCAGTTGTTAACGAAAAAAGAAACTCAAATGTTAATGGAAATAACATGTTTTATTTATGCTTCACTTAACATTTAAAGAATCTGTAACCATTTAAATTTGTTTAAAATGTTATCATTGTTCATAAATATACAAAACAACCTGATTGGTTAATGAAACTTATTAGCATTCAATGAAACATGCATCCAATTGGTTCATTTTGTTTAAACCAAGTTAACCGCCTAACTAGTTGACAAATTCTAATTGGTTAATTAAATGATTATACAAATGAATTAGTTACTTAGTTTATTTAATAAATAAATACCAATAGAACGAATAGTCAACCAACGGTGACATTAAAACAAAACTATTTTGTAATTATTTTTATCATCATATTTCTCAGTATTTAACTATTTGAATGAAATAATTTGGAAATATTTATGCAGTGAAAAACTGAATATACTCAGCATGTTATTAATGTCATTCATTGTAATGTACCTATGAATATGTGGTTATACATGATAGTCATATGAAACACTTTTAATTTGAAGTGTAAGTTACAGTTTATAGTGTATTTTATTTTATTGAAATGATATTATGCAATATTATGTAAAGAAGTTTTTAATTTCAGGTTAGGTATATGAAAGAATACTGATATGTTTTTATTGCAAACTTATGATGCGTAACATAAATACTTGCTGTGGTTTACAAAGAAGTTTAAATCAATAATTAACTCTAAGTTGAATTGTGACTGACAAGCTGGATCCATGACGTGGGACTCATCGGTTGGATATACCTTTAATCAAATGTTGATGTTTACACTGGAATTCGAAATCAGTCCAGTTCCTGCCAAACGCAACCTCATTCACAACTAGGCTAGTAAGTTAACGGAAAGATACAAACTCATCTTAATTACATAAATACCTGTTGCACTCGTGTGACTGTTTGGACTCATTAGACTGGTGGTAAACACAGTGCCGTTTGTCATGAAGTGGACTGATTTCGAATACCATTGTAAACATCAATATTGGGATGCAGATATATTCAGCCATTGATTCTCATAAACGACGAAACACACATCCTGAATTTTACTTACCAGTCACAATTCAACTTAAACATTTTATATGATTAATAGCTATATCGAGGCAATCCGCTAAGGATGCACATATAGCAATAGAAACTGACTAGTTTAAATTCATTACAAATCAACGGAAATATACAGTCCTATTTTAATTACAATAACTAACTCTGCTTAGATTATAAAATGATTAGTTTTCTTACTCATTATATAAGAGACTATATTTACATTCGAATGAATGGTGAATGGTTGATGTTTTCTTATGAATTTTACTTAATTAGTGTATAGTGCACTGAATTAAGGTGGCTTTGTAGAAATAGTGAACTACATTTAATTTGTTAATATTCTTCACAAAATTGATGTCGGCTAGACTCCATTGAAAACCAGAGATCACTGGACAACCTTATCATCATAGTATATGACTCGTTAGCTGTACACACAATTGATATATGAGGAACCTTGAACATTCAGGCTGGTTGATGACTAATCTTCTTTGTTCCCTTGATAAATAAAAGGTACATACCATTGAGTAGTTTCATGTTAGAATGAATAAGTTGTCCAGTGCTTCCTAGATTTCAGTGGTACCCAACTGATATCAGTCTGCGACAATTACAATAGACTGATAAAAAGGTATATAACGAAATAATAAAATCATTACATTTTAACATCGAAGTAACATATACCCAGTACTAATGCGAATGCCTGTATTGGTAGACAGTAAATTGAATTAGCATAACGTATATTAAGTACTACAATAGTAAAAAAAGGATAATTTGAATCGCCTCATATACAAATGATGAATAAATATTTAGCATACCATTTAATGATCAGTCTCCAACATTCAGTAAAATATAAGGTCACCGTTGCAGATTTACAGCAGTTGGGAAAAAAGAATGTTGATCCACAAAACAGTGATCATTTCTTTCACTTTTTATGCTGGTAATATGGACGAGAAACAGTGGAACTGGCTCATGTGTATCAACTCACAGTTGCACTTTAAATAACATTTTTTACGTAAACTATTTTCAATTTCTTAATTCACATCCACTTTATCTAGTTCTGTCCACTGTAAATACTACTACTACTACTACTTCATATACTGCATTCATCCTGATAAGTTTCACTTGGTTCCGTTACCATAAAAATGAAAATCTGACTATCATATTCTTTAATACTAAGTGTTAAGAGAACCCTAAAAAAGTTGTGTTACAAATACATTGACTACATTAACTAAGTGTTTACATTTAATTATTGTCAACTAACTATTAAATTTATTTGTCATTTTTAGTTTATGATAAATAAATTTAATAGTCACAAGACAAGCATTAACATAGAACCCTGAGGATCAAAGGAAATGGGGGGGGGAGACTCAAGAATACACTGCTTTGGGAACTGGAGTCAGATATGAAGAGACTGAAGTGCACTTGCAAAGGACTGGATAGGAAAGCCCACAATAAAGTTGATTAGAGAATACTGGTCGGTGACCTATGCTTCACATGGGATAACAGGCATTGACTGATTGATTGACTATATGAATTGTTTTCATATTGAAAGAAATACATTCAATTATTGAAATAAGTTATAGATATAAGTTTGTTACCATACAAATTGACATGATTAAACAAAATCATCATCAGGGTTACTTACATCAATGAAAGTAAACCATATTAACTTTTACTGTATTACTCAGATACATACATCATTAGACAATAAATGTTTCTAATAAACTCTTGTTCTTTTAATAACAATAATAAGAATAAGAATAAGAAGGATAGTTTGTATCCAATTCAGTGTATACTGTATCAAATAGGGGAAAACTTTTAATTTATGCATAACAATCTAATCAAGTTACAAGAATATAATGGAAAAATGGTGTATTTCATGCATATTTCAATAAATCAGTACATTTCAACTAAGCTTATACAAATGTATGTTTAAAGTCAGTTGTTTCATTGTGTTTTACTTCATGACTCACATACATTTTGATCACCACCATCATCATCATCATAATCATCATCTACATCTTCATCATATACATTCATGTCTATATAAACTGTACAATTCTTTTCTTATTTTTATAACTAATGAATTGGGAATTGACGATGAAAGACTATAATTGAAAATGTAGAAAATATGTTCATTTATTTTGTTTTGTAGTAAAACTGACGCCTTTACAGACATTGTGTATAGTTACAATGAGAATAGAAATTGGCATAAATGTAAATTGGTAGAAAATAATAATTTTTTTCACTTAGAAAGTAGAAATTAGTGTATGTCTTCTTTTTTTCTCTCTCTAAATTTTGCATCGACTATAAATTTGATAAAAAATGTTTTAGACATTGATGAAGAGTTTCACACTGGAATGAAACAACTGTCCAGTTCTTACTGGTTTACAATCGTACCCTCCCAACATTAATCTATGACATATTCAATCTACTGAAACAAATAAGAGTTGAATAAAACTTGTTGTTACACAAATAATTGACGAGTGAAATTTGATTGTGTATTGTGTCGTGAAGTCACTTATTGTATCGATTGAAAGAGTCATTTACTTATTGTAACCGCATGTGAATTGATCTGAGTTAGATAATGAATGTTAAGTAAGAACTGTCAATTGACGGCTATATCGTTCTAACCTGAAACTACTTAGCATTGAAAGGCATACAGACCATTGAAAAATTCCATTCACTACTTAAATATTTTGCTCTGAACACTTAACTGGTAGAATTTTGAGCCAGCAATCATTTTGCGGTTGATATTTATGACTTTAGTAAATTCGCATTACATTCAACTGACTTCACCCATTGTCATCAGTGGGTAAGTGTCCCCTATTTAGTATGCTTAAATTCGCTTGTTAACGTTACCTCACTCGAACTTCAACAATTACCTCTTGAAATTAGTCACTAGTAAGCTGACATTAATTGATGTTTAGAGTAACATAAATTGCTGTTGAATATGAATTTCATATTCTTAATTAACCTAAGTTATGAAACAAATGATTTGTGCCATTTCCTTAAAATTAATCAGTTATTTAATGTATGAACTTAACTATGAAGCTATAACTATCAGTATGAGATAGTTATCAGTTATGATATTTGATAGATAAATAGAGACCACTTGTTTACGAAAAGTAACTGATGATAAAGACTTAGAAATTATTTACAATCATCTAATTCTTTAAGCCCAATTAGTACTACTAACACTTGAAAACATAAAGTTATTAACTTAATATCTAAATGGTTATTGAAATGATACAGTAAATTTATTCATATGTAGTTGCTATTCACGAAAATATCAATGATTCAACATTATAAGTTGCATACTGATCAAAGAAACTCCTCCCATAATGTTTATATGAGATTTTATTTTGTCAGAGTTAAATCATTACAGAAGTCTTCTTCTGTCATAGGAGACAATATTCAAACCAGTTAGTGTTATGTATACCTGAAATATTTGTATGAATATATTCCAAGAAAGTCTACAAATCAAGCAAATTAAACTAACTGAAAATCATAGTTGTCTTAATATAATCAACAAACTATTCAGTAGAATTGTTTCTCTACTGACGTAATATAAACTACTGAATAAATCTAAAGGAGGATGAAATAAATTAACAATATTCACATAACATAGTGAATTCATTGAAGTTTGTTGCTACCCTTTCATCAGCTCTTAGATTATTCTAACGATTCTATAAGTGAATATTCAATTAGAACATACAATCAATGATTGGTTACATTTTCGTAGATTGAATAGTCTCTAGAAGAAATGATAAGATTATTTATTCATAGGTAGATACATTGAAATGAACAATATGTAAACTTGTGTAGAGCTTCAACATAGAGGTGTAAATGTATTCATAACTTACTTAATATTGGAAGATAATTCATTTCTTTCAATTACAAATGATATTGACAATTGAAATTTATTAAACTGATTATCTTCTATCTCACTGAAGAACAATGAAGTAACAAGTTGTAACATACTGATTACATTCTGAGAATTTTGTCGTTTCAGTTTTGTTTAAACTTCATTAAACGTTCACTTCTATTTGATACAAATACTGACATTGTCTGAAATTATTCGAAGAACTTAATGAATAACATAATATGAGGAAATGTGTTTACAAAAAGTATAGGTTGAAAGTAGTATCAGTAACCCATAATGTAACACAGTTTGATAAGACATTCAAGTAGATCAAAGTTTAAGGAATTCCAATTTGTCTTAGATTATACATTCAGTAAGTATGTATTCAATAGAAATTAGGTAGATTGGTTATTCCTAAAAAACCTAAATGAAAAAAAACTTCTAATTTAGAAGTGTAGTATTCAGTTGCTTTAGCTTAAGTTAAATATTTTCATCACAATAACATGCTTATTAAAAACTAAGATTCAAAGTATCATTTAATTTGTATTGTGACTGGCAAGTGGAATCCAGGACGCGCGTTTCGTCCTATTTAGGACTCATCGGCTGGATGTACCTGCATCCCACTGTTGATGTTTACAGTGGGATTCGAACTCAGTCCGGTTCATGTCATACGCGTCCTAGATTCCACTTGCCAGTCACAATACAAATTAAATGATACTTCTGAATAATCGCTATATCGAGGCAATCCGCTCAGGATGCACATATAGCAACAGTGACTGACCAGCTTCAGTCTATAACAAATCAATGGGAATATACAAATTCATCCTACTAAGATTTAAAGGTTGCCAGTTATCTACAAATCCAGAAGTAGGTGATCATGCAGAAAAAAACATTCAAATTACTAAATTAAAAACTAAATATGATATCATAAATTGATCTAAGTGAAGTGATTATCAAAAACCATGAATTGCTGTAAGACAGCTATTTCGTTCTAGCATGAGACTTATTAGCAGTATGCATACATGACCCTATTAAAGAATGTAGCTGAAGACCTTCAGGCTTTGCGATGAACTGTTAACCATGAAAACACTGAGTTGACTTTCAATGGTTAATATTTATAGTCAATTCGCTATATATTTGCACGACACCATCCATTGCCATCAATGGATAACTACCTGAAACTGCATTCTTTCATTACTGAATCGTTCATCTATTAGTTAGCCTGTGATATTTGTGCATATTTTTTAGTTGCTACGCTAGCGAGATGAAACCACATTTACAAGAATGATACCAAAAAATTATTCGGTAGGAAAGAAAGAAACATTTGAGTTTAAAAAATAATAATGAAACTTAAAATCTAGAGGAACAGTGCGATTAATTCTAAGCCATTTCACTGAATCTTTAGCCACTGATCACAGTTACAGCGAGAACCCAAACCATTTAGTCTGCACTTACTAATGTGGCTTTGGATTATAGTGAACGATTTCATGAACTGATACTACGATTCCTATGCCGGCCAATAGTGAGCGATGACGCAAGCAGTGGTTGGGCATAAACAACACATACCCCAACCATCTTAATCGACGAAGGTTTACTACCTTTTCGATTGATTTTTCATGTTTTCCTAGTACTCTGTGTTTACCATCGATGTTAATTATTTGCTCCTTTCATGGTTTATGGGCGATACTTCAAAGGTTTCTATAAACAATGACTTAAGTCAATACATATTTTATGTTAACGTGGTTAATATTTCATATTCACAGATTAAAATAAAGTGAACTGCTTTACAGTCTCATTGATCAACTGATATTTTCTTTATGCCTACAAATAACGTAAGTTAGCAAAAGCTAAGCGGGTTTTTTGAATTTAGTCTAAGATTTTGCCAGTCCCTAACCAATAATGACTAATAAGACCTCCAAGATAAGGAAAGTAGTTAACCTATTCAACTACTTTACTTCTTATGATCAATCTAACAGTTCTAAGTTAACATTTTTGCATTAAGTAACAGAAACATATCACAAAGTGCTAAGGAGTTGATGTATAATATTGGCATCTACTGAATACTCTATAATCACAACTATTTAGCAAACAAACACCAGAATAACCTTTAATCCCGAATTTTTTTTTATTCTGTTGATTATCTCAAAAAGTTTCACTAATCATAAATTCTTCCCTAACTACATTCATTCATCTTAGTTAATCATTAAGATTTACTGTAAAACGTGTCATTTAAACTACATAATCCAGTATTCATGAATTATATTCAAAAAAAAAAGTTTTTCTTTTTTGTTGCTAAGAGATAAGAAAATAGTTGTTGTTTGTTTTTTTATTTTGTTTCAAAAAAAAGAAAAATTATTTTATTGTTTTACAGAAAAGTTAAACTCTGTAAATTATGATGAAGTTTTTTTATTGATAATGAAAGAAGATAGAAATTATACAACAGTAGAAATCTCTATGCAATTTCGTAATATCAAATTAGAATTTAACAATCTCCAAACATTCAATTATAATATTTTCTCTAAGATTATTAATTAACCTATTGAGTTTAAATCATCATTCTGGATAACTTCATTGATATAACCGCTTCTGCGGAGCCAGTTAAATAAGTCTTACTCAGAGGTCTTTATCCACAACGAATTGCATGAATTTTTCTCGTTTGGTTATCTAAGGGTCTAACGAAATCCTCTACATGTACAATTCGTAGCTACCTAACGGACTATGGTCACAGTATTAAAATTGATGAAGCTTTCTCGATTGTATACAAAGTGCAGATTAGTTTGCCCACGGGTGTTAGAATAAACTTTCTCTGCATAGTGGAAGCATTAGGCATCAACTTAAAATAAGCAAACTTGTGTTATATATAAGAAATATATTCAACCCTTCTGTTTACTATGGCGCACAACAAAACCGTAAAACTTTTTCGGTTAATTTTTTTTACCTTTTCTTTCTTTTTCCTCTTCTTTACAAGACATTCGTACTATTTTCATCACTAAGTTAGTCCACTTTTATTTTACTTTGCTGTTAATCATTACACGAAAACGTATCGAATTTATTTAGAATAGGTTTTTTATCATCCCGTTGATTCGTAATGGACTGACACTAGTCAGCCCCTGTTGCCATATGTACATCCTAAGCGGATCGCCTCTATATAACGGTAGTACACAAGTTATATTTAAGTTGGATTGTGACTGGCGAATGGAATCCAGGATGCGCGTTTCGTCCTATTTGGGACTCATCGGTCGGATGTACCTGCATCCCACTGTTGATGTTCACACTGGGATTCGAATGCAGTCTGCTTCGTGCCAAACGCCACCGCGTTCACCGCTCTGCTACTGTGTCCAGACGTGTGTCATGGATTCCACTTGCCCGTCACAATACATCTTAAATATATCTTTGGCATATCTTTGATTATGCTGTCTTTGCTACTAATACCATTATTCAACACTTATCACTTTGACCTTATTGATTAAATATCATCATTGTCACCTTTTAACATGATATACTCAATTAATCTTACTATATTAAGTGGTCTTTCAATGCATTGTTACATAGCCTTACTTATATATCTTAGGCGATTTTTAAGTATTTAACGAATAGATCAAAATGTAATTTACTAATTTCAATCGACGATTTTAATATATTCAATCATAATGTTTTCCCTGTGATATTATCTAATTATAAAAAGATAATCTTCATGGACTTTAAATTGTAGAGTCTGAAGAAGGATCTATTGAAAACAATTGATCTTTCTAATATTCTTGACATTTGATTATTATACAAGAATTTCTTTACAAGTAACTAGTAAAGGAACTTATTTCGGGTCAAAACTTTCAGGTGAATCTGGATTGATTTCAAATCCTTATGTAAACATCAACATTGAGATGCAGGTACATCCAGCCGATGAGTCCCAGATAAAATGAAACGCGCATCCTGGTTTCCACTTGCCAGTCACAATCCAACTTAAATATAACTAATAAACTATCCAGTTTAGAGAAAGTAATTTGACTGGAAAAAGTATCTTAAATTGTCAGATGATGATGATTGATGAACTTTCAATTTTTATCTTTGAGTGTAAATCTTTCAAAGTGTACAGAAGTCAGGCTGCATTTATAAGAAGCACACAAGTACCTTGAATTGCTGTTACACTTTTAAGAATATTTAGTTTAATTTATAGTTATTATTCATTGATGTTCGATATTATTTTAATGACAAAAATGATAGACAACAGTTTCATCCTAGAATTAAACTTCTTAACAGAATATACTTATTAATCCAGAAAAAATTCAGGCAATGCCTGTTACCTGTAGGAAAGTATAAGGCCACTGACGATCATACACTTAATAACTCACTCCTGAGTTCTTCTTACCAGTTCTTGCCAAGTGCTGCTCATTATTTCCATGTATGACACTGATTTCTAAATCAGTGTTTCTTGGTCTTCATCTTCTTCTCTGGCCTTGATGATCCTAAATTGGTGCTTGTTATGTGACGCAGTTTGGTGATTTCCTCAATGTGTATCCCATTCGCCTACAGCGTCTTTTCCTAATTTCTTCCTCAGCTGAATTCCGATTGATTTATTCTTTGTCACAAAAGGTTGTTGTTGATAGTGTCTGGCCAATGGATCCAAAGTATCTTACGTAGACAACTGTTTATAAATGATTGTATCTTTCATAAGATGCTTTCGTAGTTCCTCATGCAACTTTAAGCCACAAACAATAGAAGCGTATTGACTTTTGTATTTAAAATTGTGACTTTGAAGTTGGCTGACAGGTGGTTTGAGTTCCAGATGTTTTTCTGGTGTAGGAATACTGCTCTTGTTTTGTCAACCCACTCCTTTACATTTGCATCAGATAAGATCTTCTTTGTTTGTCGATGAAGTTGTTCAAATATGTGAAAGTTTCCATATCTTCCAAAGATTCTCTGTCAAATGTAATTGGGTTGGTGCTGATTGTTTTGTAGTTGAGGATCTTGCTTTTTTCTTTGTGTATGTTAAGGCCTACTGTTGGCTGCAGAGGATTCTGACACAACGTCCGTCTTCCCCTGCATTTGTTGGTCTGTGGGATAGAGGAGTTAGGTCATCTGCAAAGTCCAACTCATCTATTTGCATCCATGTTATCCACTGTATCCCGAGCTTGCTTTGAGGTGTTGCAGTTTTTTAATGCAGTCAATTACCAGCAAAAAAAAATGGGAAGAGTAAGCGACTCTGTGATACACTATTCTCAACTTCGAATGAATCTGTGAGCTGCCCTTCATGCAAGATTCAAATTAATAAAGCCTAAGACTAGTATCTATTAATGTGTGTGTATAGTATTTAAATCATTGTGTTTACAATTCAATCAATTCATGAAATCAATTTTCTTGGAAAGTGGTCTTCGGTTACCTTTACATTCATTTCCAAAAGATACTTTATGGTATTCACAGTTTAGTTTAGAAATCATTCACGTTTTTCAGTAACAAACTGGCATTAGCTTCTTTCTAAAATGGAGAAAGGGTAACCTAGCTGAGTTTAAAAGAATACAGTGGTGAGTTAATCTCTTAGTCAGAGTAGTTTATCTTTTCATTCTACTACTAAGATACAAATTGTACACTTAAACACTTTAAATAGAGTTTTTACTCTATAAGATCCATTGATTTGCATTACCAACATAAAAATCAAAGTTTGCTTCAATAGCTAGTTGCACTTAGAAATGAACTATTTATTCGAACAAAGTTCGAGATCACTCACAATTGATCTATCCTAACCATATTTTTAATGAAATACAGTTATCTAAATAATAATGATTTTCCTAAATAGATTAATTTTAATGAGGATTGTTCGTAATAGATTACTTTCAGTTACAATATTAGTAGACATACTGGCATATGGCGATTCTTACAGCATGTTTACAAACAATGATTCAGTTTCTCCCTGAAAGTGTTTTCCAATTGTACTGATACTACTTAATGGCCTCAAATCTAATCAGTTATTGAAGGAATAAAACACAGAACTAGGCAATACCATGGCCACCATTCGAAATATGGGATGATAATATGAGTTCACCTCCCGTACTACTGTAAGTCAAGGCAAATTAATCTAAACGTTTCTGTCATTGCTCATTTGGAGGGGCGTGGTGTTGGATAGTCCCGTAAATAATTCGGTACTCGCTTGTTGGACACATTCATAAATATCTGCATCTTTGATAAAACATGAAAAAGCCACTTGAACATCATATTCCAGATGTGATCTTATGTAAGTAGGATAAATAATACCGTTTGAAGGCTCAACAAAGTGGCCATAAATAAATCATATACGAAAAAAAGCATTCTAACATTAATAACGATAAGTAAAGATCTCGTTTTACATAAACTTATTTAATGCTAAAATGATACAGGTACTCATTTATAGTATTAAGTATTAATTGAAAAAAAGCTTTAAAATTCTTATCTTAGTTATCCAGGTACTTACTTATTTACTTATGCCTGTTACGTCTCTCGGAGGAGCATAGGCCGCTCACCAGTATTCTCCACTCAACTCTGTCCTGACCAATACTTTTCAGCTGTCTCCAGTTACTGTTCATCCTTATAATGTCTGCTTCCAGCTCTCAACGCATTGTGTTCTTTGGCCTTCCTCTTTTCCGTTTTCCAACAGGGTTCCAAGTTAGTGATTGTCTCGTGATGCAGTCTGGTGATTTCCGCAATCGATGTCCTATCCATTTCCAACGTCGTTTCCTGATTTCCTCTTCCATCCGCTGCTCTTGTAGGGTTGCTGCCGGTCCCAAGACCGGATAAAGGAGGAGGGTTGGGCATAGGGCTAGCACCGCTTCCCCGTAAAACACAAACTTGCTAAAAAAACGCTAACCAGAATTAATAAACTTAACCATTAGTTATTCAGGTAGTAAAATAAAAATAATCGCAAACTATCGTTTCCTAGGTAACGTTTTGTTAAAAATGTAATTCTATACTTCATTAATGTATTATCATAATGTTTACACTTACTTTCCAAAATTTAGAACTACGCCATTAATAGATCAAGATACGGAATAGTTTAGTCATTTACTTACTCAGTGGAAAAATAAAACAAAAGATCTTTAACAAGAATTTCATGAAAGATGAATTCTATTGAATAATGATCTTTTGTTAAGTTTTCTATGATTTCAAAATGTATGTTTAAACTTGTTGTTATAAAGTGATAAATTTAGTTCAACTTTAAAATTGGCCAAACATTAGTGCTTACTTGTAATTATGATTATGTAATCTGAGTTTAATGATTGAATTATGTAGATTAAATAATTGAAGGTAGAAAAGATTACGTTGCCTAAGTTTTATGCTTAACGATCTGGAAAAAAAAGCACTTCATTTTATGTTGTTACTCATGTCACCAAGTTTTACATTTCACAAGTAGTACTTCATTAATGTACTGAATAACCGTTAAAAGGAACAATTATATAACTCTGATAAAACCAACCCATCATTAATCAGCCTATTATTCTGTAAAGCAGTCATGACTATTTAATTAATCACTACATTTAATTGAAATCAACTACAGAAAATCGCATTTGTTTATCAGTTACATTTGTATTGACTACTGATATACTTCATTTGCTACTTATGTTTCTACTCATCTGTTGCCATTGTGGGGTTGTGGAGATATTTAATTATCAATCCTGGTATCAAGAATTGATCTAAATTAAACAATCATTGATCACCTTGAGGCACTAGACAGCTGTTTCATATTAGTATGAGACTCTTCAGTAGTGCGTATCCACGAACCTATCGGGGATCGAACCCAGGACCCTCTGCCTCCGCGGCAAACGCTTTACCACTGGACCAGTGAGTCGGCTCCTAATGGTTGACATTTGTAATTCAGTCAATTCGTGATACGTTTGCGCAACTTCATCCATTGTCATCGGTGGGTAACTGCCTCACACCAGACACGGTTGAACTCCACCGGTCACGTCTTCACACTAGCACTCTAGGAATTACCTCATGGAGCTAGTCACTAATGAGCTGATATTAGTTACATACGGAAGGTTGTGGAGATAGTTAACTGTCATTTCTTATATCACGAATTAATCTGAATCAGACAACAATCGATCACCTAAAAGCACTGGACAGCTGTTTCGTCACAGTATGGGACTCTTCAGCAGTATGCTCCGGTTTCTATAAGGAAAAATTACGCTACGACTTATTGATATACATCTGTTAATGTGTAAGGCTTCATAGAAATAAAAACTTCAAGTGTACACAATAATTTATTCTTTGTTTACACTTTTAACATAAACATATACATAATAAAGAATTATTTAATGAAATGACAAATTTTTTTATGACAGATTTAGCATACTACTGTTACTACTTAAAATGAGTTAAATCAAGTAGTCTATTGTATACATTGATTGGATACCGATTAAATTATTTTCACTTTGTTTATAGTTTCTCACTTTTGTATCCATCATTGTTGTTTTTTCCTCTTTCTTTTCATTTACTTCAGAATCTAAGATTAATTGTAAAATATTAAGGAATTAATGCCTAAAGACATATTCTAAGCAAATTACTTTGTTACATTGATGTATAGCTTTCGATGTGAGGGAATAAACAAACAAGCAACCATAGTTTGTTCCTATGTATTATTTACATTATAGTTAATTTGATTTGGTTATTCATTCTCGGAAAGAGCTTATAACATTAGTGTTGTAAAATGTCAAGAATTTCAATTGATTGAAATAATAGAAAAATGTACTACTTAATTCTATAAAACAATCCATCAATGCATTCAGTATATCATCGAGTAAACAATCACAAGGTTAGACGACGGGTATTACGGAAATGTAGTAAATTATACAGTTATGAATCTAAATTAACGATGATGACCGATGTAGGAATAGGATGGAAGAGATATAACGACTATCAAACTAAAATGTGACATTAGCCTATAAAGTCACTGATTACCTGTTTGAATCGTGCCAATAAATGCAGACTTCCCAATTGTGGTCTGCATCAATGCCGTAACCAGTAGTTGAAAACGCTTCATGACATGGCTCAGGACCGATCACATTGGCGCAGATGTATCCACTCATTGTCTTCCCTTAAATCAAAAGCTTGCAATTATTTTATAGCTTTCTTTCCACGAACCGACTCTTTTCCCTGAACAATGTTCCATATCTGTTCACTCATCTTTGTTTTTATTATTATTATTATTATCGTTGATGTTATTTCTACTTCCACTAATATGGTGTTCGTTTTGTTATAGCTTTGAGGTATGGTATCTAGTACCAATGCACACTTGCTAGCTTGTATGTTAATCATACATACATTCTATAAAACAATACTGTTTTCACTGTTTGATATATGTGGTTTATTTCGCTGATTTTGATTACTTTTCCATTTATTTACTGAATACTAGAGTGTAATTTTTACGAATATATTCATTTCAAGTGTTAAAAGATGCTGACCTTATTAAATGAATCAGTGTTGTTTTATTAACTGAATCTATTAGCTTAGTTTGTTGATCGTAATAGTCACAGATAAATGTTACTCGAGTACCAATGAAAACCAGGAAACACAGGATAGCTGTTACATCTTTAAACAGGGTTTAATATTGGCAGCATGTAACACCGGCAGTTATTATCACTGTCGACAGATAGTCGTCGTGCCACACCGCAAGTTGATGGAAGTGAGAATTCTATTACTTCACGCTGGACCAGTTCTGCAGATGGTTAAGTGTTCACTGACTTAAAGGCTCTGAGTTCGTTTTCGTGACGAAATCGATTATGAGTACTGGTGAGAAGTTCTGTATTAAGACGAAACAACTGTTGAATGCTTCCTGGTTTTTGGTGTATCTAACCAACATCAATCTGTGACGAATACAAATAACTAAATTCCATTGAAACCATTTTTACTGTGTAATCATATACGTTATGAAGTTAACTTTACTGTAATCCCCTCCAAGAGTCATATTACTGAATCATCACTTCCTTAATTGTTAATTTGATTAGAAAAATAACCCCGTTAAAGCCATAAATAAAATAAACAATGAATTACTGATTAGTTAATTTACTCATGTTGGTTACACATACTTCAGTTACTTAACTTTTACACTTCCATATACACAGAATCATTTACACTATAAGATAGGAAATATAGAGGTATGCAGTTATTATCCTTTTCAAAGTTTTATTTTACCACTAATGAATGTTTTATTGCATATCTTTTATGACTATTACAATCTACTTAAACCGGTGTTAACAGAACACTTCACATTAAATTGAAGTTATGCAGACACTCTAGGTCCTTTTTTTTTCTTTTCAATTTATTATACTGCTAAGGTTTATAGTATGCTTCGTTCTAGAGTATTGATTAATTTCCCTAGTATTACCGATAAATATCTCCATATAATACTTCATTCAGTATTTCAAAGCATCAGAATATGCATAATCTAACTGTATACTTCAATTGGTATAAGAAAAAAACTGAAGTACAGAATGTCATTTGTTGAAAGTTGACATTGTCAGGTACTTACTGAATAATCTTTTGCAATATTACGATAATATAATTGTAGCTTCATCAATAGCTTGTCATATAAACATGCAAATATTTTTCTGTGATCTGTAATGTATTATGATTTGATGTAATACTAACTCAATGATTCAATTAGTTCATGGTCTGTATTTTGGATGATAATAAATGACTGATTGATTGAACAATATTTCTAACTAATGTAGGTTAGAATTGTAAGTCAACAGATTGGCATAGTAGTGATTCCAATATTTGCAAAGATAAGACAGTAGTTTGAGTTTTATCTATGATTGTCTCATGAACACTCTTTTTATAACCAATTAAACAAGATGATTGCTCTCGTGTTTGTAAATATAAAGTACGCAGTTTATTTACCTAACTCTAACTTCCATGCCTTCTTGTGAAGAAATTATCAGGTAGCATTACTTACTTACTTACTTACTTACGCCTGTTACCCCTCTCGGAGGAGCATAGGCCGCTCACCAGTATTCTCCATTTAACTCTGTCCTGAGCAATCCTTTCCAGCTGTCTCCAGTTACTGTTCATCCTTTTAATGTTTACTTCCAGATCTCGACGCAGTGTGTTCTTCTACCTTCTTCTTTTCCGTTTTCCAACAGGGTTTCAAGTTAGTGATGAAAGCCGAGAGGTAGCATTATTGGTAGTGAAATTAAAGTGACCGTTGTCGGAACGCTTTATTTTTGACATGATTTTCGTCGAAATACCAAGTTTAACGATTGATGTAGGGAAGCACTTCATAAATATAAATTGCATTACTTCCTTCTTATGTTTTTTACCAAACAAATGATAACTTAATATATGAAACTCTCATTATGGCTTTACTAAAATACTTTAGAAGGCATTGTTCAACAAATAAACACGTTATAATATAAAATTAAAGTCACTCCCTAATTCTTACTTAGGTAGAAATATATCAAATGATGCAATGATTGAACTAAGTAGATAGCTTGGACTCCAACTAAATAGTTTCATACTAGCAGTCAGTGAATTCATGGACTGATACCAAGATTTAGTTTGGTCGTCACCTACCTTTCTTCCATCCTACTCGAATATCAGTCACTAAGATATGTCGGTCAAGGTAAACAATGATTGTGCATACACAATACATTTCCCAACCATCTCAGTCGATTAAAATTTTCAGTAGCATTAACTGACTTACTATCCTTTCGCAATACCTTGCTTCTAACGTCATTATTACTTACCTGATGTTCCTAGCAAAAGCCAGGTCATGAAAATAATCTTAATGATTACATTTCACATCCTTACATTAAAATACCGCAGAAAGCTGTTCACTATACTCATTTTCTGATCAGTAGATGGTTATCATTCCTATGTCGTTAGGGACTTGGGTTAAGGAAAGTCAAACGAATGTTTTCAACCTATAATGGGATTTCGGCAATCATTATTATAAGTTTCACCTAATCAAATTCTTCATTTATGACTTTAACAAAGAAAAAACATCTTCATATAGGCATTAAGAAAGGATGAGTGGAGTGAAGAAATAGCTATTTTCAATAAAACTGAGATGGTTATTTTTGTGCATATTGGTGATTTAGTTGAGCTCACTAGTCACTGACTTCAGGATGTTTCTAAAGCTCTAACGAGAAGTAGTGACTGGTTGAGTTCAGACTTATCAAAAGTGAGACAGTTATCACCAATGATAATGGATGATCGTCACGCTATATATATATATATATATATATATATATATATATATATATCACAGATTTATGGAAGTGAGAATCCTACCATTAGATGCCGATCCAGCGGTGCAGAGGGTTAGGGGTTCGCCATCAATCTGCAGCCCCTGGTGCGGAATCTGGGGTGCTCACTACTGAGGAGTTCTACATTAGAACGTAACAACTGTTGAGTGATCCATGGTTTTCAATCGTACTCTGTCAATATCAATCCGTGATATCTTTTGAGTTAACTTTTTATCAAAGCCCTACACTAATACATCTACATATAATTTACAAGTCCAAAGGTGTTTATAAAATAGACACAACAATTTAACAAGACAATTAAGATATTTAAGTGAATAATTTTTGAAACTATGCAAATGATAAGTGGATACATTTGCATATTGTTGATTACATAATATCTATTCAAAAAAAATCGATAAAGTAATTCCAAGTAATTTGGTGTTAAAGACTATTTCGTTAAAATTAAGTATCGATTAAGAGGTAAAAACAATTTTTATGAAGTCACAAAAAAGAATTCTATATCATGATAATAATAATGTTAATAATAACAGGAAGAATGAGAGAATTACATGTAGTAAATCATTTGTAAACCATTTAAGCATTTGCTGTTATGATGGCCAAGACAGGGGAAAAGGCTGTATAAAGTTCTTACGTATAAGCAGATCTAGTTTGAGAAGGTGGATATCGATGGAGTTAACTGTATGTAGAAGACGTATATGTAGACCATACAGCAGATTGGGTAGGACTTGATAGATGTATATTAATGTAGGGTCTCAAAGTAAAACTGATTAAAAAGGAGTTTCTTTGCTCTTCTCATCATTTATGATTGTAAACTTATTTGAATGATGGTCAATTTAGATTGATTCGAAAAATAATCATAATTAATAATTTTCACTTAAAATCTTCCAACATGAATTTTATCACATAGCAACTATAATTGATCATTTCTTCTTTTCATTTTATGTTTTCGTTTGTTTTTTTTTAAATTTTTCTTTAAAAAAATTGATTTTTCTTTTGATTATTTAGTTTTAATTAACTTTACCACACATTTTGTAGACATTTTTTTTAAAGAAAGATTTATTTGTCAATCCTGATATCACAAATTGATCTGAATCAAACAACCATCCTGAAAGCACTGGAGAGCTGCTTCGTCCTAGTATGGGACTCTTCAGTAGAGAGCATCCACGAACCCAACAGGGATCGAATCAAGGACCCTTTGGCTCCACGGCAAACGCTTTACCATTTGACCACTAAGTCAGCTTCTAACGGTTGATATTTGTAATTCAGTCGATTCGTGATACGTTTTCTTGACCTCATCTATGTCCTCGGTGAGTAACTGTCTTACACCCGACACGAATGAACTCTACCGGCTACGTCTCATTTGAATAATGTTTTGGATAATAATTCAAATTATGATTGGAGTAAAGGAGGGTGAAATATAAAATGAAGTTGACACTTCATGTGTTTATTTTAAATTGATGAAAACGCGAATTATAATTTTAAGTTATGATGGCGTGAAAAAATCATGATCATTAATTAATTTAAATTAAATACTAGACTAATTTAAGATGAGTTATAATCTTCCCGTTGATTTGTAATGAATCGAAAGTGATCAGTTTCTGTTGCTATATGAATATCCTGAGGGGATTGGCTCGATATAGCTATTATTCATAATTAATATTTAAGTTTGATTGTGACTGGTAAGTGGAATTCAGAATGAACGTTTCGTCCTGAATGTACCTGCAAACTAATGTTGGTGATTACAATGGGATTCGAAATCAGTTCGCTTTATGCCAAACTCTACTGTGTTGACTACTAGGCTACTGAGTCCAAACAGTTACACTTGTGCAATGGCTATATATGTAACTAAGATGAGTGTGTATCTTCCCGTTGATTAGTAGTAGGCTGAAACTTTTTAGCCTCTGTGTGAACATCACCATTTGAATAAAGGTATATTCAGCTGATGAGTTCTAAATAGGACGAAAACGTGTGATGTGAATTCCACTTGCCAGTCATAATCCAACTTATATAAATACTTAACTGCTTCTAACAACGATCCTAGATCAGTGGTATCAACAAAACCCCTACCAACATAGTCCTTTTTAATCTTACTTTTTTGAAATAGAACATCAGTAAAGATAATACGTTAGTTCTGATAAAGATTATCCGAACATCGGATCGAAATAAAATACAGTGCTAAATATAAATGATGCGCATTCATTCAATACAATATGCAATTAATCTAAATGACATTACGGTAAGTAGGAGGAAGAAGTGACCAAACCGATTTGTCACTTTAGCATCAGTTGGAATGGATCAATTATATAGATTGATCCTTTAATTGAGATGAATCTATCTCTTCAGTATATTCCACTAGATCATAAGCCTTAGGAATGCTCTATTCTTTTAATTCAATAATCTATGTCTTCTAATCGAATCAAGTTTAATATTTACAAACTTCTCTTGTAATATCAGTGATATTATAACCTTTAAGACTTTGGCATATTTAAAACAGTGCTAGTACGGTGATGAAAGTCTTAATAGTTAAATAAGTAGGAATTTTTTCACTTAGCTGTCAATAATGTCAGTTAACCATTATTAGTGTAGAGCCTGAGTCCCTATGCGACGTCAATGTAAGGTGGGATTATCAAAATGAACGGTGTCAGTGATTGACAATGACATTATGGTTCGAGACCTGTAAAGAAATACTAAGAACTAAAGTCTAGGGAATATATGAAGTGAATCCATCTGTACTACTATAATTAGCACTGAACTATGTCACCCAACAACACTGATTGTAAAACTCTGACTTATTGATACCCACCAAGATATTTCACCCCAGCTGATGATAGATTACGCTTCAGCCGCTTCAACCTTCTTTATAATGACTTAAACCAGACAAATAGACACATTAAAGGAAGAAGCGTATACACAACCCATATTCCAGGAAGTCAATGAATATTCTCGGTTATTATCCACTATCTTGCCATCGATTTTACATATTGCCTTATGTTTAACGTTAGTGTCTCTTATACGGTCGTGTAGCCATTCTGAAACAATCCTTTGAAAATGCCCATAACCCCGTGGTGTCTTCCACATTCATATCCAATGTCTCATTAGAATAATCAATTTTTATAAATGATTTAACTTGCCAAAAAATATCTACAAATTATTAACTGTTATTAATTAGATAGATTATTATTCAGTTCATTTAATATTTCCTAATATTTAAAAAAAATATAACTTTTCATATTATACTACTGAAAGGTTACTGATAAAGGTCATAACATTACAGGTGAATACATTAAGGTGTGGTTCATTAATAATCAATATATCATTATCAAGTCCAACTGAAAAAAAATATTATGTACATATATACAAGAATATACATACAAGCTCATGTTATGTAGACATGAAAACTGATCAAATCTAATTAGGGAATATAGACCGACTCTCCTTTATCTATATTGAGTTGCCTGTTAATGACCATTTTTTCTTCAGTGAATAATTAATATTGTCGATTTGGTAAAGTTAACAGTCAGTTCATGAGATTACTGAACCTATCATATATATATATATATATATATATATATATATATATATACACGTATTTTGTTTCCAGCTAGTCATTCACTCATTCTTTATCACATGCATTTTAGCTTGAAATCATATGAAACACAATAATGATATCGGTATAAAATAACCTGATAATATAAAAATAATCTGAATGTTACATAATTTTCCATTCATTTCAAAAGAGTGCATAATCTTGAATATAATTTGTGTTTTAATTGAAGCAAGGTAGTTTAGTAGTGATAGAAATTACGTGTAGTTGTTTGAATCCATCACTGATTAACTCTAGTTAAGTAATACTACCTACCCCAATATCAGTCAGCTTTGCAAGAGGTAGGTAGTAAGAAGGAAATTGTAATACACGTCTCAAACACATCTGTCGATAATGATTCCCTACCTCATCATCTGATTTGTCATCTTTCCCTTGTATCACGAATACAGCCTTATTATTACTTCCCGAGTAATCTCATCAAGAGCAATCAATGTTTCGAAGACAATTACAAATAACTTACGAATATCATCAACTCATTGTTCACGCGCTAATTCCATACAGTACGAAATAAGGGACTACTGTGCAATATACCCATAATTCTGTTTGGAAAAGGATATCTCGTTTACGATTAAGGTGATGCTAATTAGCTAAAATCAAACAAACATTCTGAATTCGTAACTAGATTTCGTCGAACACTAACTCATCAGAACTAATCAGATTCCAAGATAACTTATGTGATAATCACGCTCAACTACTTCACTCCCTATCTTAATTTTAGATACTAAATCATGCAAGTCATTTCTGAAGCAGCGATTTTCACTTAAATCGTGAGAAACTCTTTTTGAACACATTTGCAGCGTTGTCAGTGCTGCTGAATGAGCTTAGATGTTATCAGCGTCTTCATGAAACAGGATAGTGTCGTCTTAGTATTTTATGTCAGTCAGTGAACATGTTGGTAGGTAATCACGTCTTCAACATTCAAAAGAAAACAGTTATTCACAGTAGTAAGTGTATTATGAAATTTAAAAAGTCGTATAAGTGGGCAGCCTTGATGGACATACCTAGACGACACAAGTTCAGATGACAGATTTTCTAACGTTTTGACTCAAATGATAATATTTAGTTAGAGTCCTTACAGAGTTTATATTCTCTTGAAGTATGCCTTTCACTTGCAGACCCTGCGCTTCAACCTCTAAGTCTTCAGATTTAAAAGTCTTTAGAGTCTAAAGATTTAGCAAATTACATTTTTATGTAAGAACCTTGTTATTCGAACTGTAATTCTATTAAGCAAGTGTAGTCCTAAGTAGATTAAGACTTCAGTTTCCTTGATATAAATTATTAAGAATAAGTACAATTGTATTCATCTTGTGTCTCCGAATCTATCCAGATCTATCTTTCCATTGTATAACATTACACTTTAACTATACCTTGTCTATAGATATTCTGATTTACAATCATTTTATTCTTCTTACTTTGCATGAATTTTTTTTATCATAATTAAATTAACTACTTGAGAAAAAACATAGAAAATAGTTAGTAGTTCGATTGGCGTCAGACCAAACTAATTAAATATGCAAATTATATGCCGTGTAAATATGGATATATTTACATGTTATTATTCCTTTCATTAACAACAAAGTATACTACAGGAAAATATGATTTATTTTCTATCAAATTTATCAGACATAGAAAGGATGAACATCATTTGGAAAGAACTGCAAAGGAAAACCCAGGACAGAGTTGGTCTGAGAATGCTTGTCGGTGGCTTATTCTCCACGCGGAATAACAGCTATTGATTGATTGACTGAATGGTCAGATTTATAAAGCCAAAGCTGTTTTGCAGTTATTACAGTGAACAGAATATAATACAGTAATGTTGCCCTTTGTAGCTATTTTTCGTTCTCTAAGCTGGATGGTTTAATTGAAGTACTCTCATCGTCATTCTAAACGACTTCGTTGGTTACAACTTCTAAACTATGCCACACATCTTAATCATTACAGCTAAGGTTACGAATATTATTTTAAATAATAACTAAGTCTGTTGTATTCAGCATATCCAGTTACTCAGAGGATAAAAGTGGGAGGGAGGTAGGGAGGGTTGATTTCATTATAAAGCGTAACATTTCAATTGTTTGAAGTAATTTACAGTTTTTCGTTTATGAGTATTTCAATATGCCATCATTTGGTTCACAGATGAATACGTACAATTAGTAGTAGTAACTAGGGGGGAGGGGTAGTCTATGTAAACCTGAATATCGATCGTTTATAAAACTTTATCTAAAAAATTTCTATATTAGCTTTTGGTGGAGAAATTGATCTTTTATGTTTTTTTTTAATATCTACATGACATAGATCGCTTACTCTTCGTTGGCGATATTTATGTTGGTTCTAATTTTAAATAATAATATAAATAAGTAGTAGTTTGATAAGTGTTGTGGAACTATTTTTCGAATGACATTTGTATGTGTAATACCTTCCAAATGGAACATTGAATATCATCTGTACTGATTCATAATTATACATTGAGCGACCATACTTCTATAATGACATTAATGATGTGCTTTCTTCCAAAGGCTTGATCATACCGACATAATTCGGAGAATTCATACTCATTTTATCAATTATCAATATACACTGCAATGTGAGGGTAATTTCAATCAGCTTGCTTTTTCAAGAGATCACTTGATTAACACCACATTACCCAGGCTTTTGATAACTCGAACACTAGTAATACAATACAGTCTCTTTTTGTGGCACGACCGCATAGGTCCCAAGATCCCTGGTGGTGAACCCTAATTGATGATGAAACTCATTTTAGAACGATAGTAATTTGATAAGCTTCAGTTAGATAATTTCTATCTTTTCTGACACAAGTACTACTTGACTACCTTGTTATAAAATTTGGATAATGAAGAAATTCTTTTAATAACTCTAGACGGTAAACGCCTAACACTCTGCACCACTGGATGGATATATCAGTCAGTCAGTTACAACGTAGAACTTGGTACATACGTACATTAGTTCAACTTTCCATGCCTCAATTAGCTGATAGAGATTAAATTGTCGGACCGAATCCCAGAGTAGGGGAGGTTGTAACAGAGTAAGTACTAATGGAAAAATATAGAGATCAGAGACAAGATTTGAAGCGAAAAATGCGATTTAGTTAAGAGAAAATTATAAAAAGCTCAAAAACTAGCATTTGGAAGAAGACAAGGAGTGGATGCACCTGCGCCGTTGCTCACCATTTTGATCCATATCACCTAAAGTCTCTAATCATTTGTTTTTATCATCACGTGGACCCCAATCATGCAGTCTGCATCTATAAACAGAGCTCAACCCATTTGTCAATGAATTCATGGATTGGTGTCATGTTTTTGTTTGGCCACCCCTAGCTTTCTTCCAGCCTACTACAGCAATAGACAGTATTGCTCGTAAAGGTAGATTGCGGTCAGGCATACGCAACACATGTCCTAACCACCTCAGTTGATAAGGATTTACTACTTCATCAATAGACTTACCGTATTTACCTAGTACTCTATTCCTAACCCACGCATTGCGTACTCAGTGGTCCCAGAAAACACTATCAATGTTTCGGAGATATCTATAATCAAATACTAGGAGCCTACGAATATTCTCTATCCTTAATTGCCATGTTTTACATCAATCAAGTAAAACGAATCTAACTGCTGCGCAGTAAACGCGTCCTTTCCTCAGTAGACGAATGTCTCGCTTACACCACAAGTGACGCAAATTAGCAAAAGCCAGTCGGACCTTATTTATACAAGCCAAGATTTCATCAGACACCAGGCCATCAGGACTAATGAGGCTTTCAAAATAAGTAAAGCGGTTAACACATTCAATTGCTTCTCTCTCTATCACTAACTTCGGTGCCAAATTAAGCAAGTCCTGAAGCAGCATTTTGCATTTGGATGGAGAGAATCACATCCCAAACATGTTTACATTCATGTTTAAGGTTGTTAAAACATTCTGTATTTTATCAGTATCTTCACTCAATAGAACTGTATCATCTGCATATTGTAAGTTGGCATATAATGGTAGGATTCCCACTTCTATTAATTTGTGATATATATATATATATATATATATATATATATATATATAGGGCAACACTCGTCGATTGCGATTGGTGATAAGTGTCTCACTCCTGATTAGTTTGAACTCAACCAGTCACGACTTCTCACTCGAGCTTTCGAAACATCCTGAAGTTAGTCATTTGTGAGCTCATTAATTTAACTCAATTTAAACAACTATTTTTTTCTTTAAGTTACTAAGGTATCACATTTCAATATCATTTCATTTATGTATATTAAATAGTTAAAAAGAAAATCTACAAAAAGAAAAAAACAGTTCAATTGTTTTATAAAGATTTTATGCATAATTAATGAGTATGTAGATTATATATATTGACTATTGTATAGTTTTATTGTACTCATCAAATAGAACAATCTAGAATTAAATGATATAAATGAATTACATTTCCATCTGTTCACATATGTTTATTTAAACAATATGAATAAAGCTTAAAGTAACCATCTATTATAGGTGATATAGAAGGACAAGTATCAAACTCATTGTCTATTTCATGTATATATAGTTCATGTATAATGATATATCTATATATCCATATATACGTATATATACAGTTTAGAATTAGAGTTTCGTTTCATTAATATGCAGTTTTTTGTAGGTTAGTGTCTGACCTTAACTATTTAAGGTGATATTGTTTAATTGTAATTGCATTTTTATTATTCATTTACATTTTTAAACATAAATGATTATGTAATAAATTATCCTCAATAAAAGAATGTTAATAATTTTATGTTTAGGATAAATGATGCATATCTGTTACATCATTAGAAAATTGATCTTAGATACATATCACTAGGATACTAAGAAGTACTACAAGACAATTGATATGATTTCTTCAGTAATATTAACTATCCAATTGATTAAAGATGGATTGAATCTATACATTTTATATCTTACAGAGAACACTTAACTATCGGTATGATTAAACTAATTGATGTTTAATGAAAGGATTTTCAATAGTACTCTTAAATTCATTGGTGTGGGTGAATAGTCTCATGCTAAGACGAAATGACAACCCCCCCTCGCTTATACAGACATACTCACCATCACCACCACGTATTCCGTAGTTTTCATTTATATATGCCTGTTACTAATCTATGACGAATATATACATAACAAATTACAAGACGAACTTTATAAAACTACAACAATCTAACATATTTATTTCCTTCAAAGCAATTACAAATAAATGAAAATCTAATCTGAATAATTAATAGAGTTCAAGAATTGTGTATAGTATCTAGTTATTTGTTACTTTTTCAATATGGAACAATACTATTGTGCTGTTTATTGAAAATATGCATTAATATACACTAACAGTCTTACATATAACTTCAGATGTTATACTTTTAGTTTCTAAGTAAGAATCTAATGATTTACATTCATAACTTTAACGAATTCACAATATTAAGAAAACATAGTAATATAATACAATATCAAAATGTGTTACTATGAAATCTATGTGATATAAAAATAACATTTATACTACTAATAAATAAATGTAAACTGATTCTACAATGTTTTCTTTGCTTCTATGGTTACATAATATTGATTTAATTTAAAGTAATAAATGATTATTCACACTTTCTATAAAACAGTAAAATATTTCACCGGATATAGGCAAAGAAGAATATTAAACTATTTAATATTCAACTTTAAACAATCTAATAAAGAATGAATGTAAAAGTCAATGAATGCCATTATTAGATTAAGATAACTTATTTTAAGTTTTAAGTGCTTAGTGATGAGATTAGTCATCTTTAAAGCAGAATAACATCAACTGAATATACACGTGAATACGACTTTTCAATGATTAATAAGTCCAAGTTAGTTAACTTTTAGAAAACAGTCTTCACTTAACTTCAACATAGTAATTATCATTGGTGATAAGATTATCAAAGTTTAGTATTTGATTGAATACATCAATGAGAAACCTTAGATCTAGATGTAGTGCTAATTAACACTTATCATCATGGTGAACATGAAATCTTTGGTCGTTTTGTTTCTTAATCGGAGATTTCTATCACTCAGCAAGTTAGGCAACGAGTACGTCTACCCCCCCTCCTTTACGTATACTAAACTGATATGTTGATACTTATCACTAAGAAAAAACCAATCCGCACTATGAAGAATAACGTAAAAGTCAAACCAGTCACTGTACAATGATCAATTAATTCCAACGAACTTGTGGTCATGTACGAGGTGATTATTGGGTTTGTATTTATCACTTCTATGTTTGTTTTCTTTATTCAATTTATCATAGCAAATAATTACTACTAATTTTACGATATGACACTTATAGTAATAATCAAATGACTTAAAAAAAAAAGATAACTGGAATCTCAGGAACATATCTACTTAACAAACTAATTCATTTTCATTATTCTACACCCTCCAACTCGGCAACAAAAATAACCTCATTTCTTGAGAAACCGCTGTAAACTCATTGACCACCACCACCACCACTCCCCGCCTTGTCGCCGACTAGAAACTATGAGAATCATACTTATCTATATACACATTAATTACTATACATTTCATGTGAACTACATAAAAAATTAAACAATTAACTTACTATGTCAATATGTGTATGTTGTATTATTGTTTTATTGAAACCCTATTAAAATACCTCAATCATAGTGACTACAATTATTCAAATCACTAATTCAGTCATTCCAGTTAACTGACATGTTAAAACATGCAAAAAAGTAAATAATCCGTTCTTTTTTTTTTTTTGTTTTAATTTCATTTCAACTATGCAGAAATGTATTTCACATGTAAATTTTCACAGATTCATAGATCATAATCTAACGTTTTTCTTTTTTATTTTGTATTTGTGTTTGTTTTTGTTTTTGTATATTCTTGTATTTAAACAAATAGAATGGCGCCAATAAAAATAATTTTTTCGTTCTTTTATTTTTAAAATAAAATAATGTCAATCATAATAAAATAAGTAGACAATAATGATCTATTGAAATTGACTTCAATGAATTCATTCAATGAAATTAAAGAGAATTTGAACTTACTACTTATTAAAGTTATCATAATAAGTAATGTAAATCATTATTGAAATGTATTAAAAGTTATTGGTATGTTAATTGTCAATTTGTCAAAATGATAAAATAGTTAAAGTAATACAACTATATGATAACTGTCAATTTTGATATCATGAATTGATCTAGATCAGACAATCAATGTTCTTCACAACCCCCCTCCTCCACTTGGAAGCATTGAATTGATCTGATGAAGAAGTACAATTATACATTATGCTGAAGATATTTAACTGATAAATAATTTATTATGTTGACAGTTTACTACTAACAAATGATGAATATTTATATTTATTTGACATTTAAATGAATTAACTTTTATTATTATGAAGATGGTAATGAAAGATAGTTCCATGGAAAATCGGTTTATATTCAATGAAGGAACTATTTGATATAACTGTACAATTGTATATACAGTTATTCACATAGAATATTTATCTATTGAAATGAGTTATTTAGAAGTAGGATGAATTTGTATATTCCGATTGATTTGTTATAGATTGAGTTCGAATCCCACTGTGAACATCAATAGTGGGATGCAGGTACATGTAGCCGATGAGTCCCAAATAGAACAAAATGCGCGTCCTGGATTCCACTTGCCAGTCATAATCCAAATTAAATAAGAGTTATTCAGAAGTTTCAAGTACCCAGAAGATTTACACGAATGTTGTGTAATCATCTAAATGATGAAAAAATGTTTTAAAATGAAATTAATGTACAAATTGGGAGATGAAGTGATGATTATCAACTTGATCTATATGACTAACTATGGAAAGATGAAGTTCGTCAAACTGAATACATAAATAACTAAACCAATCAAAAATAATCAAAGATAGATGAAGTGGTGTTAGGATCAGTGTGAAATCAGGGACATCACAAGTTATTTCTGTTCACAGAGATAGAATTTAGACTGACGAATTGCTAAAATGTCGACATTTGATACGATATTCATTCGTCCCTTAGTATATTGTTAAACGACCTACATCCCACGAGGACACAAATGATCATCGTATGCACTGTTGAAGCCTTACCAGTTCACAACTAATCTTTGGATACAAAAGCATCATGTAGAATCATTGTAGAATCACATGTCTCTTCTTCACATCGATCAAGTGGAAAATTGTCGCTCATTTCTTTGATTTGTAAATGAATTTCATTTTAGAATACTTCCTCATCACTTAGATCATTGCGCAACATTCTTATGAATCTTTCGGGTACTTGAAGTTTCTTCCTGAGAGACATAATGAACTTTCTTCGTTGCTTTCATTGCATTTTTCGAAGCATTATTCAGTTTTCTTTTAAGATGCAGTTGGAATTCACAGAAACACTGTTATAGCTATTTTAATCATACAGAAGTCTTTGATTATAGTAATTGATCATGGACATCCCATGTATTATGTTTTGATATAAGACTGTTAGAAGCCGTTGAAAGAAAGCAACCCAACTAAGTTTCTTGTTACTTAGCACATTTTATTACTATTCACTAACTAATTCATGTATTTACATAACTATTTTACTAGTCTCCTAAATTTCATTATCATATCTGACTGAGAAATAATCGATATTATGGTGTACCTGAAAAGATAATCAACACCATACGAAATTCTTACATCGGACTACATTGTAAAATCTTGCATGGAGATTAGCTCATAGGTTTGATCAAAGTGATAACAAGTGTTAGAGATAGTTGCTTAATCATGCCCTTCCTCTTCCTGCTGGTGGTTGACTGGATCATGAAAAACTGAAGCATCTCAGAGCGATCTCAGAATGCAGTGAACAACATGGTTGCAACTAGATGACTTGAACTTTGAAGATGATCTAGCTAACTCTTTTGTCTCACACAGCAATAAATGCAAATTTAAACGGACAAGGTAGCAGCAGCCTTGGCAGTAGTAGGCCTCAACATGAACAACAGGAAAATCAAGATCCCTCGATACAAAACAACCAACATTAACCCAATTGTACTTGACAGAAAAATTGTGAAAGATGTTGAATTCTTCACACACTTGGGCACCATCATCGATAAACAAGGAGGGTGTCATCTGTGACAGATGTGAAGGCGTCGATTGGAAAGGCAAGAGCATCATTTTTTCAACTGAAAAACATCTAGAACTCATACAAACTGTCAGTCAAAATTAAAATTAGAATTTTCAATAAAATTGTGAAGACATTTCTGTTGTATGGAGCTAAAACTTTGAAGGAGAACTACGGGAAACATTATTCAAAAGAAACAAGTATTTATAATCAACTGTCTGTGCAAAATACTTCGGTTCCTGTGGCTAGATACTATCAACAACAACCTTCTATGGCATAAAACAAATCAACCACAATACAGCCGAAGAATAATTTAGCAAAAGACGCTGGAGGTTGGTAGGATACACAATGAGGAAATTATCAAACTGTGTCACACGACAAGTATCAACATGGATTTCTGAAGACCAAAGGAAAAAAGGAAGACCTAAGAACATACTGCTATGGGAATCGGAGGCAGACATGAAGAAAATCATGACATTTGAGAAGAGGTGGAAAGGGTCATTCAGGACAGAGTTAGTTGGAGAATGGTGGTCAGCGGCTTATGCTCCACATGGAGTAACAAGCATTGATTGACTGATTGATTGATGAATAATACTAACCATCAATCAGAGTTAACTTCACTAAACATTACACATTCTTTGCATTTAGTTAACATTTGAAAATATTTAATTAAACAGTGCCAAAGGAAGTAAACTATACAATTCGAATCCTATACATTTTATTTTACTGAACAATATGTTTCTTTCGTAACCATCTTGTCTAAACCAATGACGTAATCAATATCTAGTTCAAGTACATAATTCTATTCGATCTATTAAAATACTATGAATACAAATGTATAGTTACAATATATAATGTTGTCAATAAGAAAATTCTCCCTAATGAAATGTTATTATACTTCATTTGACTGGATAAGTATAAGTTGATTATTCACTGAGATATTTGTAGGTTTTTGTTAAATTTTGGCAAACATTTCCATCATGTGACAATTTAGTCAATTAATTGTAATTCCATATACTAGAACTTCGGAGATATTCAGTGTTCTGAGCTCTGTAATATCTAAAGTTCTTCACTGATGGTAATGTAGACAAAGTATTCTATTAATATTGGCATGTTTGAATAAACTATGGTTGAATTACTTTATTAAAACTAGAAATTAACATCCTCTACATTGAATTAGACTATGCAACACAGTAGTTGACACACTGGCGTGTGAAGTAAATAGTACAAGTCACTGTATGAATATAGACAATGTAATTCATGTCTGATGAGTTCTAAATGAAGATAAAATACCAATTTTATATGTATTTGCCAACTACAATCCATCTAATCTACAGATTATTGAATTGTACCAATTAAGCATATAATCTCTTAACTTACTTTTATAAGTAGTCTAAATCTGTTTTCATGAATTTTTTTTGTAAACTAAGTTATGTTGTCAATTATAATCATTACTAAGCATATAATCACTGTAGTTATTTATAAGTAACCATTATATTTCTATGAATTATGTTTATTAGTAAACTTTTTTTAGTAATCTTATGATACTTTATCTTATCTTTACACTCCTTCTTTAATCCTTCACAGTAAGTTACATTTTACTTTGGTCATGTTTTCTTCGGTGTTATTTTCTTATTTCATAAGTAAATTAATCTGTGTAATCACGAATGTAGTACGTTTTGTTTCGTTTACAAAAGTAATAAAGATTAAAGAGAAGGAAATATTCTTTATTTACATTGTATAAGGTAACACATAGGGATTAATTTAAGGTTATGTTTTGGTAGGAACAAATTGCAACTTTAAGGTGATAATCAATAAATTATTTAGAAAATTGTTTGTTTCTGATCAGTTTGTGTTCATCATAGATTGATTTTGATTACATAACACAGTGATGATAGTCATCATTGAAACATTGAATGACTATAGCACAACATCACAAACTGTAGGAATTCATTGGATGTCATGTTATTGGTGTCTATAGCTAAGAGTTCTCCGTGGAATTGTAGGATTTCAATCTGTCGTTGTTATTCTACACTACAGGAGAGTCTTTATTGACATTCAGTATTCATTAATTTCCTATCGTGCCCTTTTAAAACTAATCTATCATGAATAGAAGCGACAAACCTGGAGTGATTTCCACAGAATTACACTAGTTTGACCAGCTTATTGTAGTACCATATTACGATTAACTGATTAGCATATGGTTGTCATTCATATTTGTTAGTGTATAAGGTAATCTGTAACAGAAAACATACTGATTCAACATGAATTTATTTTAAAATGTTACCATCATAATTCGTCACCCGTTTGGGATACAGATTTTATCAAGCAGCACAAAATATGTCTGAGTATGTCCCTGGCTTTACTTGTCTACAGCTCTAATTTATGCATGTCTTTAGCTATCATTTTAGTTCATATTTCGTTCAGATTAGATGTCGAGTAAGCTGGTTCACCTTAGTTATTGTATTAACTCTCCATGTTGATTCAATATGCAGCGTAATTTTAGAAAAAAAGCACTACTTATTATTACGTCAAACATTGAATTACTGTTTGGCGATTAAGATCCGTTTATTTCTGATTTGATTAATAACTCTACTATGCAAAAAAGCTAAGCTTTCACTTTATCTTAAGTGATTCTTTTTTGAAATGACGTTGAAGGTTACTACTGCGAATGTAAGATAAGTGTAACACTGATGTTGAGTTAGATTGGATCAGTGGAATCTACTATGGTTTGCTAGACCTGATCGCTTAAACGCCGATTGGTCGGATCGTAGATAAGGCTGTCCATAGGTTGAGAAGGAGAATAAAACACGAGCAAATAGAAGACAGTACCGATTCGTTTATTGAGTATGAATAAAGGTTACTAAATAAGACATTGTGAACCAACCAGTAATAAGACTGATTGGAGAGGAGTTTCCTACAGAACATGGGATAATAGGTTCAGAGTAAAATTTCGGTAAATCGTAAAGGAATGTAGGTTTAACAACCAATAGTGAGTCTATGAAAAGCCCATTAAGTAAGCAATAAGTTTTTTCCATAGTTACTAAATGATTAATTGAGACGGCTTAGCGACAAGAGTCCCGATTATATGGTGAATGAACTTTAGAGGTTGTGATTTCCCTACGTTTTATCCTGTTATAACACATTTCTATATAATAAAACAAAGGTTTATCTATCATCTACTAGTTACAATACTATGACTAAAGAAACAAGTGTATTACAATATGCTACCACTATCTGAATATACAACCATGATGCACATTTATTTTAAGATTCTACTCAAAAATGTATCTTTATCAAATATAACTAATTAGATTCTTTGACAATCATGTTGCTTAACTGTAAAACTGTTGACCACTGGTTACCTAATTGATGTATACTGTTTTATTTCACAACCGAATAATACAACTTCTTTACTTATTGTATTTATTAAGTGTCTATTCAATACTTGAAGACAGTTTCTATAATGACAATGATTTAGAGAGGTAAGTTAAACCAACCTTATGAAGAAGTACTATATACCTGTATATACTCTAAATAAAAATTTACCTTTAAGTTTTGTAATGGCTACTAACAGAATTGTAATGTTAATGTCAAATTTACGCGTAAAAATTACAGATATTTTGTCTGCAAATGAACATTGTTCCAGTACTTTTAGTGTTTAGGTTTATGTTGTCAGACCTAAAGATTCTAGGTTCAATCTTTAGTATGACTGTGGAAACACTCCACTGAAGTGTCCTACATTCGAACAACTTACACAGCAAATTTGCTTATCATTTAAAACTAAGATTAATCTGTTGTAGGATTCATGTAATAACCAAAATATATTCGGAATATTAAGAATGTTTAAGACAAACGAAGATCAAATAGTCATTTTAATTGTTTCAAGATAGAACAATCATTACAAATAAACAATACTTTAATCTGTATATGAATACAAAGACATTTTTCTAGCATTTTCCATTGAAAGTAACATCAATCAATCCATAAAATTTAAAGTAATAATTAAACAAAAGTGGAAATAAATACCTAGTTAACCTTTTTCTTTTGTACCAAACTCAAGTAAATGAGGGTAAAAGGAGTAGTTGGCAATTTCCTGCATTCAAATCTACATCATAGACAAGTATGTACAGTGTGGCATTCATTCATTTATGTGCCTTTTTCATGGTATAATCTAACGAACAAATTATCTAAATACTTTCTTTCTAATAAACAATAGTAATATGTTTACTTCCTATTTAAGTAGTCTATAAACTATACAATGTTGTATACCGACGAATTAGTACTCATTAACTGTTATTTATATTTCATAACATGTAATCATTAGAGACAGCTTAAAAAAAATACGTATACTTATCATCATTCATTCAGTTTTTTTAATTTCCTTTTGAGTTTTAAATGCTCCTTATTCTTCAGTTCAGTTCCACACTAGGAGTAGTAGGTGTAGTAGAAGTTGTAGTAGTAGTAGTAGTTGTTGTTGTTATTGTTCAATCTATCAATGCTTCTTCATACATTGTCTCATTAACATGATACATTTGTAAAAATCTCTTTGTCTGGTTCATCTCAATCAATAATAACTAACAAATAACTTGACTTCATTACTACTCTCTTCCTCCAAACATACTTTGAGTGTTTTCCTTATCTTCTTGCATAGAAAGAAAAAAAAACCTGTTTTTCTCTCTTGTTTTATATGTTTATTCACCGTGTTTTTCTTTTTTTTTGTTTTACAATGGTGTATAATTATTCAATGTTGATTTTTTGACTGTTAGAATATTTGGAAAGATGAAAAGTGTACTACTGAATGTTTTTTTTTTGTTGTTGTTGTTGAAATTTTCCCCCTTTTTCTCTCCCTCACCCTAATTATCTTACTATATTCTTCTCTCATTACTTAGTTTTCTTTTATCTAATAACAATTTTGTTTACTGATGTCTTAAACATGCATGTGTAGGTATGTTGAAGTATTATTATTGTTTTGTATACATTAGGACAATAATCATTATTAATATTATCAATTCTATTGTTATTATCACCATTATCATTATCAATATTGTCATCATTATTATCGTTAACATCGTCACCAATTGTGGTTCCCAATCTCATCCCTCACCCTCCACCATTTCTCTACACTATTCACTATCTTATATGTTCTCATTTATAACACATTGATTTAGATATCAAGACGTACATCATGTGTACATGTTGAAATGAAGGAGAGTAAAATTAGAACAACTGTGTATCTATACCTTTAGACATACAACTACACACGTATACGTATTTCATGCATGTAGATACATAAAATGACTCATAATGATGGTAATTATAGGGGAAGATAAAAGAATAAGTTGTAACTGATGAAGAATATAAACTGTCTTCTAAATTTAGAGAAGTATTGGAACTATTTTATTCTTTAAATAAGTATATACAATTACATATTGAGATATATTGACCACTAAATATACACATGAACTGGTTGTTGATAGTCCTATTATCATTTCTTACGAAATAATCATCGACATGTGCAAAAGCTTTAATTCATTAACTCTTTAAATATCCCTAGATAAGTATGAATTTGATCATTTCTTTCTGAAGAATCTCGAAGCAGTTTTTCTGGCGAAATATTAGCATCTACTTAATTTTCAATAGTTAAGATGTCGACTATACACCTGGCACATAATTTAAGTAAAACTATCTGTTGAGATTTGGACGATTGTCTATATATTTCAATACTCCATTCTTTGAGTTTAATACACATTAAGGAAATGAATCATTTATTTTATGTACTGTATTGAGTATACTGTTGAAGTCTGGTGAAACATTCAAAGTTATTGACAACATGATCACCAGATGTTTGATAACTTGCTAATAACTGACAAACGATTATTATTCAATCATCATATATAAACCACCTGTATTGTTTACATTTTCCTTGATGTATGACTTCTTACAGAAAGAAATACAGTTACCGTAGAATGGTTGTATTCAAAGTTATAGTATGTATAACTATACGATAAAACAATTGTAAGAGATAGTTTGATCAGGAAGCTGTACACGTGAAAATGTAGATTATCGTATATTTAATCAACGAGATAATAGTTGGAAACATTCACATAGATCTAATCGGAGTGTGAGTATATTTGCATTTGACTGGAGTTCTAGTGTGAAGACGTGACCGGTGGAGTTCAACCGTGTCGGGTGTGAGACAGTTACACACCGATGACAATAGATTAGGTCGCGCAAACGTGCCACGGATTGACTGAATTTGAAATATCAAGCATTAGGAGCCGGCTCAGTGGTTCAATGGTAAAGCGCTTGTCGCGGAACCAGAGGGTCGTGGATGCGCACTGCTGAGGAGTCCCACACTAGGACGAAACAGCTGTTCAGTGCTTCCAGGTGATCAATGGTTGTCTGATTTAGATCAATTCGTGATATCGGCTTTGACTGAATTGTTTAAAATATGTTAAAGAAATCTGTAGAATGACAAGAAGGTCTTGTAACTCAGAAAGATGTTTTTAAGTTAAATCACATTTTCTGTGCTAGTTAGTTGAATACATCTCAAATACTGGATTTCAACGTTAACGATTTCACAACTCATGGAACTAACTGCTTAAAAACTTTATTCTAAAGAGGAAAATACACCGCAGCATATGTACCATACAAAGAAATAAAGGGATCTACCAAAAAAATTGTTTAACAAAAGAACGTCTATCCATACAGCTTCATGAAAATAATGTCTTCCAAAGTTATTAATAAGTGTATAGCCAAAGACAAAAATCAACAGATAAATTGTTTTACTATATAAGAAAAACCTACCAAAAGTAACGACCTGACTGTCGATGACAAAAGCCAAAGTATAACTCACATGAATTCTAAATAGACTGAAAGGCAAAATAACAAAAGGATACAAGTTAAAAATTACTCTAACCCATAATAACATCAAACACAAAGACCATCCTCTCCAACTCTCCCTTCAATTACATTATTTTTCTATCGAACACCCAATATGACAAACCATCAGTGTATACGGAGAAAGTCCCATAAACTAATTTTACAGGAGATTTGAAGATGAACTTTTTGAAGCTAAACAGAATCCAAGAAGCGCTGTATATCATGTTTGGGATTCATCAACCAAGTGCACTTTTATCACATTTAAGTTATCCAGCTCCATTCAGCATAAAGATAAAAATAATTCAGCTCAATGAATGTAGATCAACTTAAATGACATTGTGTATTTGTCGAGATAGAATCAAATTTTATCTTGCTTACGAAGAACGAAATTTTAGAATACATTTTTGTGATTTGTGAAATGGGAAAAAATGTTTTTAAAGCAACTATACTAAGGCCTGCACGGATTTGGTACAATAATACATAAACAATCAGCCGCCGACCACCATTATCCAATCAACTCTATCCTCAAATCTCCTTCCCAGTACTTCTCAAGTGTTGCTGATTCTTTACATGTCTGCCACTAATTCGAAAAAAAGCAATATGCTCTTTAATCAACCTCTTCTTCATTGGCATTGTTTATTCCAAGTTAGTACTTGTCTTGTAACACAGTCTAGGGATTATCCTAATGTATCTTCTATTCAACATCCCCCTAGCTTCTTTTTCTAATTTCCTCTTCACATGAAAATTGATTTGTTGCCTGTCGCAGTAGGCTTTTAGTAACGGTGTCTAGTCAATGGATCTGAAGTATCTTATGCAGATAACTGTTTATAAATACTTATTTCTTTTCGATGATACTTTTCATAGTTCTTCATACAACTTTCAGCTCTATACATTAAAACTGTCTTGATGTTTATATTGAAAACAGCGGAATCCAAATCAAAAAAATATTCAACTATGACAAATTAATGCTTCTCCATTATAAGACATTAATAAATTTCCATTTCAAATACTAGCCATTATTATATATTACTGCTGTCTAAAACTGACCACAATTCTACCACCAACCCACCCACCCAACCCCCCTATTTTCAATCTCCTTCCCTTGCCTCTACCCCCCCCCCTAGTTTTTTGTTTTGTAAAAATGTTTTATGAGTTTTCATTTCCGTAAAACCAATTTTTTTTTTGAGAAATGAATATTTTCTGATATCAAAAATGAAAAAAAATTGATAGTAGTCATATGAAATATTTTACATTGAACTCTATTCAATGGTTGTAAAAGGAAACATTTAACTAATTAAAAAAAACAAGGATAAATATTTTATTGAGTTAATGGTTACTGATAAGAACAAAATTATTCTTAATAGAAATAAATTTTTCATTATTATCTTTAATGAGTAGACAACAAACTGGTAGGTACATTTATGTACGTCAATAAGCTACAATAACAAAGGAAATAGACCATTTTAGTTACATTGTGACTGACAAGTGGAATTCAGAATGTATGATTCGTCCTATTAAAGATTCGTCAGTTGAATGTATCTGTATCTTAATGTTGATGTTTACAGTGGGATTCGAACTGAATACGTTTCATGTTAAGCGCCATCGTGTTCATCATTAGACTGCTGAGTCGAAACAGTCACACTTGTAAAACGACAGCATAGGTAAATAGGATGATATAAATCATTTTTGAAAAAAGCAAACACATTTTCTTTTATTAAAAGAAACATTGTAAATTGGTCTTTTTAATCAATAAACAGTAATGTAATATGATGGTAACAGTAATAAATAAATCATAGAATGAATATTAATAAATTTAACAAAGTAATTACAATAAGCTTGTATCCCAGTGTGAAGATTAACATTAAGATGTAGGTACATCCAGCTGATGAGTCCCAAATAAGATGAAATGTACTTCGTGGATTCTACTTGTTAGTCATAATCCAACTTAAATTTAACAAAGTGTTTATGACTAGAAAACATAAAATAGATAAAAATTTCCTCAACGGAACTCTTTCATAATCCAACTAGGAATGAAACTTCAACTTCAAAGCAAATACTTAAATTAACTGTTTATCTTCAGTCAGTCTATAATGTATGTAACCTCTTTAAAATTAGTTAACATATGACTAAAATTATTGAAATTTATTGAGTAAGAGCCTAAAATACGTAAAACAGAACGTATATATATGCAATGATAAGCAATTTTATTCTTATGTACATAGCGACCATAGTGACATACTTATTAGATCTTATCCAATCAACTGTATACTTCATGGTTTTACTTGCTACATACAATAAAATTTAACAGAAATATATTGATTAATCGGTATAAACAATCATGTAACATGCGTACATGTCTAAAGAAATAATGGCAATAGAATGATCGGTGATTTAGTGAGTAGTGTCAAGTTTGTCTCATCATTTAGTGCTGATCTGAATAAAGTGTAATCACTGGGCAACTAAATGAAATGTGTAAATCTTATTGTGAAATCAAGTACACAAATGTAAATCCACTAGTTAGGAACATTTTCCTCATTATTACAGATACACTTCTCTTACGAGTACCAACTAGTAAAAAAACTTAATTCAAGCGGTATTTCCTGATGATTAATCATAATTCCTTTGAGTCACAGTAAATAGTCAATCTTGAAATCTACTTAAAGAATCGTTGCCATCGGAATAATGTAATTCATTTATTCTGTTAAATGAACCAACAATAAGTTTATTAATCATATTACACAAACTTATTAAGTTACGTTTTGGTTAGCTTAGTGAAATGTTAAACTTTAACATTCATTTAATTTGTATTGTGACTGGTAAGTAGAATCCAGGACGCGCGTTTCGTCCTATTTGGGACTCATCGGCATTAATTATTGAATGTCAAATAATTGGTAGGCAACGGTACCAGTTTTGTTTCTCAGAAAAAACAATTTACAATTTTGTATAGAATTTAACTTAGCGTCATTAACTTTTCTTAAGAAGATGATTTACTCAAAATAATCTTGACAGGATCAAATGGTTCCTGTCTTCAACTTAATTCGATTGATAATTATCTATTAGGATCAATCTGTTACCACTAATGATCACTATATCATATTGGTTAGAAAGGTTTTTTCCCTGGTTAGCGTTCTGTTGTATGCAACTGAAACTTAGAGATCTATAAAAAGTATCCTCCAAAAGATACATGTACTGATGAACAGCTGTTTGTACAAGATACTTCGGATCTTGTTAGCCAGATACTATCAACAACAACCCTCAGTGGCATAGAACATACTAAAAAATATCCAGTTGAGTAAGTAATCAAGAAAAGATTTGGGAGGTGGATAGGACACACATTGAGGAAATCATCAAACTATGTCACAAAACAAGCAGTAACTTGGAATCCTAAAGGCCATAGAAAAAAAAACTAAATAACACATTGCTTTGAGAATCGGAGACAAATATGAAGAAAATCAACAACACTTGGGAAAAGCTGCAAAGGAAAGCTTAGGAGAGAGTTGATTGGATAATGGTGGTCAGCTGCCTATACTCAACATGCGGTAACAGGCATTGATTGAATGATATCAAGATGGTTCGATTTATAAATATCGAATTCTCAATAATATTTTGGGTAATTCATCTTGAAAACATCCCTAAAGGTTATGAAAACGGATGACTTACCCTACACATTCATCTAACATAAATAGTAATTTTGTTGCCATTCGTCACAGATTATTCACCATTGAAATATAGTTATTTTATCCTATTACAGAACATTTCATCAGTGTACACCCTTGATTTCATCTGAGAATCGACCACAGGACCTGTACGTCTCTCCAATGTTTCTCGTCTGTTACGTGTACTCAAATCAAGTTTAATCAATGACAATTACAAGACAATTTTAAATAAGCTAAGAAGGTTTGTGGAGATTGACACTAAGTGTTAGTTGATTGATGCTAACATGGTACCACTGAAAACAGCAGTGCATACCTAGATTTCACCGTAGAGGCTTCAAATTGTCAAACACCTAACCCTCTGCACTACACAGTCGTCATCTGATGGTAGAATTTCCACTTCTATTTATTATTTATTTGTTTGTTTTTTTTTTAACTGAAAACAACACATCTTACTGAATATACTAATAAAGAAGATGTAGACAATTGTTCAACAATAATCTTGATTCTTACAGGTTTCATAAATGAGTAAAGTATCATTAAAAAACACTGATGACAATAAAATGAGTAAACAAAACAAAAATAAACATTAAAAATAAAAACAAGCTCCACCCCCCCTTCTATGCTTCTTTTTTCTCTGTTTTTTTCTTTTTTTTTCGTCTTATTTATAAACATGTAGGTAGAAGGTAACTCCTTTAAAATTCTATAAATATTGATAGTATCATTTAATAATATGCATACTATACACCTTTATAGTTTCTTAGGTAATTCCTTTTATATTATTTATAATAATTATATATAGTAAGGTAAACAAGCATTATTCGTATTTAGCTTGAAAAAGAAAATATTGTGAATATAACTTGTCATTTCATGTTAGTAATATGTAGAAATTAAGTAGTATCTAATAATTGTATGTAGAATCAGATAATGGAAAAAAAAAGTTTCATTTTACTATGAATTCATTGTCATTACATGTTTTATCATTAGGTGTGGATCAATATTAAGTAGTTGAAAATTGAAGTTTCATATTTTAACTCATTGTAAAGGCGTTTCTATTAGGTGAATTGTATACAATTGTAGTTAGATACTACTAACATTCATAATTAATACAAAATATATATCAAACAATACATAATGAATTTATTAAGTAGTATTTACTATATTAACTTAACTGTTTCACTATCGAATCTACAAAGAGGTAGAGGTAATTTCTCTTTTTCTGAATATAATGAATGACTCAGTTGTTTCATCAGATTTCAAGTTTATTTCATTAGTTCACTAAAATGTAAAAGAATTAAGAATAGAAAATGTTCATTACACAGGATGAACTTGATGCTAACACAAACAGTTCTGAATACTATTTATTCAAAACTATCTCAATTCAATAATTAGATTATTAGTGACAAACTTCAGGATATCTCTGAAGTTTTAGTAAAACGTCGTGAATGGTTAAGTTCAAACTTGTCAAGAGCAACGCGGTCATTCCAATATTATATAATTGTGTTCGACGGTTAGTAACTGGAATTTCTTATTTCGCTTAGACAAAATATTCAATGACATTAAGCATTAAGTAGATCATTGATCCATTTAGTTTATCAGTAGTTACAGTTCACATTAAAACGAACCTATTTATGTTCCTATTAGAATACTTGACTATTCATATTGTCTGGTGCAATAAAGATATACTTTAAAGTTATGTAATTCTTGAATCAATCATCTGAATTCATAGAAATTATAGTCATTTGTCATATGATTCAGTCTATTTGAACAAGATGTCGTTAATAAATTTACTAAGATCAATCTAACTTGATTTTACTATCAAGTGATTGGGGGGGGGGAAGAACCATTAAAGAAGACAATATTTGATATGCATCTAATCGTAGTGTGGAATTCTTGAACAGTTTACAGCCATACCCCAGCCATATGTTGAATAGAGAACAGTCACATTTCAATGATACACAAATTCTTATGCATAAAAATTTAATGAATACATACATCTTTGTAACAGTAGTTTATATTTCATTTATAACAGAGTAACTTACACTTACCTAAACGATTAGTTCTATTTAAGTTGGATTGTGACTGGCAAGTGGAATCCAGCAGAACGCGCGTTTCGTCCTATTTAGGGCTCATCGGCTGAATGTACCTGCATTCCAATGTTGATGTTCACACTGGGATTCGAACTCAGTCCGCTTCGTGTCAGGATGCACATATGGCAATAGAGGCTGACCAGTTTCAGTCCATTACAAATCAACGGGAAGATACAAGCTTATTCTGGTTTAGTTCTATGTTTTTATTGTACTTTAGACTAATAACAGAACCATTCATCTATTTTAACTTTTATACTACTAATACTCTTTCTATATTAAAGTTTTACACAACAAAATGTCAAACATTGAAGTTTACATGTTTCTGTATGATGACAGTATTTGTATGCCGAAATCCGGATCATTGATAATCGGTTGATTATAAATGTGTATGTAAACAAATATATCATATAGATGTAAACGTAAAACAATAAATAAACTACCTAGTTCAAAAATCTTTAGTAGTATGTCAAAATTTACAGAAAAATAACCAGTAAAACATATACACTGAAATCATATTTTATCTTTCCTACTGTTTTGTAATTAGTATCAATATCAAGATCATAGTTGCAGGAAAAAAAAAGATAACGACATATGCATATAAAAATGTTTTCAAGTAAGAATATTGAAGTCTGTTTTCGCTTGACTATGATCTACTTATGATCTACTTTTGGCTGACCCAATGTCCAAATATTCTTGTCTAGATTCCTTCCTATTCATTGTTTTCTTTTCATACTTATACAAGACTACAGGACATACATTTATAGAGCATTTTCAATAGTATAGTGAGATTAAAATATGTAGCTAACTGATTAAATAACTTACAAAAGGGTTAAAATTGATTCATTTAGGCAGCTTTGAACCACATTTGTTATGAACAGGTTAATGATATTACCGGTTTAATTCAGACAGAAGTAACGAGAGTTGATTTTGGACTAGTTGGAGGCTAAATGTTTCGCCTACTTAACTACTGCTCAACTGACTAAATTAAATCTGAGAATAATTATATAGTTTAGGGAAGGGAAAGGGGCTGAATAAGTGCTAACCATATTGTTTAAAGATGTTTGAATAGCAAATGACAATACTCCTTCTGATGAACAACAGTCAGATCTGATTCCGAATGTGTTAGAATCACGAGTGAAACAAAAATGTAAAGTGTTCCATGAAAAGGAAAAATCCCTAACTAAATTAATTTAATGTATGGTAAGTACACATGAAGTTGCTGTTTTTCATGATGTTGATACAGATTACTAAAGTCTCAGGATCATTAATCTGATTTCCCTAAATTTGTAGGTTAAACGAATCCATCAATTGTCAACATTTGGTTCGAAAGTTTACAACAACTCACTAAAATAAACTTATAAACCAAGAAATCCTGGTTATTTGCAATCAGTAAAACGATATAATGTAACTGGGTGTTGTGAACATTGTTGCATGTTAATTTGACATCACTAACTGATCTGAATTAGACAATCACTGATCACCAGAAAGTACTCGACAATTGTTTCGTCGTAGTATGAAACTGTTTAGCAATGTCCATTCATGATCTCACCACGGATCAAACCCAGGACTCTATGGTTCCATGGCGAACGTTTAACCATTAGACCACTGAGTCAATTTCAAATGGTTAACATTACTAACCTAGTCAATTTGTGAATTGCTAAAGAATCCTATACTAGGACGAATCAGCTGTCCAGTGCTTCTTGTTGATCAATAGTTGTCCAACTCAGACCAATCTGTGATATCACATTAATGATATAATATAATTTATACATTCCGAAATAAGAAACTGTTGAAAATAATCCCGGTTCGGCTTCCTGAATGGTTTCATATCATAAAGTTGTCTTATTATTGAATACATGGAAATACACTTGATAAAATGAATTATCCCATAAAGTGTAATCATTTACCGTCATAATAATCAATCACTAACTTTCTTGGTTTCAATGATGTTTAAGAAATATTAAATTTTCTAAGTAATCATTCAACATGGGTTTAATTACGTTATGCTGTCGACCACCTAATACCCATTTAGTGCTCATGTAGTGAGTAATTATGCGAGTATATTCAGGATGCGCTTCTCCCCTTCTGAATGGAAAATGTTAATCCAAGACTGGCCTGCTTCTTCACCTAGATTTATGATAGAGGGTGAAATAATTAAATACGTTGACCACTTCACTTATCTCAAAAGTCTCATCACCCCTGGTGGGTCGGTGTCTGACGAAATCTCAGCGCGGATTCAGAAAGCCCGATAGGCATTCACCAATTTACGCCACTTGTGGTGCAGGCAAGATATCCGTCTCTCAACCAAAGGCCGGTTGTACTACGTGGCAGTCAGTGCCGTTTTAACATATGGCTGCGTAACGTGGGCCTTGAAAACACAAGAAATGCGTTGACCTGAGGTGTTTGACCATAGAAATATTCGTAGCATCTCTCGAATATAATGAAACAGTAGAATAAGTAATATGAAGGTTAGATGAAAGATTCTTGGGAAATATGGTAAATCAGTCGAAGAGGTCATTAACCTTCATCGACTGAGATGGTTGGGACATGTACTGCGCATGCCCGACCATCGCCTACCTCGTCGCGCGATGTTGGCTAGGTTTGTAATAGGATAAAAGTAGGGTAGGGGCGGCCAAACCATAACAAGGCATCAGTCTATGAAGTCTTTGATTGTTGGTCTAAGCCACGTTGGCAAATGCAGATTACCTGGTTGGGGTCCGCGTGTTAATTGCAATGAATGGCTAGGGACATTGAGTGACATAGCTCAGAACCGATCACAGTGGCGCAAGCGTATTCACTCTTTAACTTTATCTAAATCGTGAATCCTATTATTAGTTTCTGCACACCTTTACTTTACTCTCCTCTCTTCAATTCTGTTATGTTACCTCTGTAATCTCATAGTGCTAATGTGTTGTGGTAACTTGAACCTATGAGCGTATTTGCCTAGTTCTACGTTGATAATGATAATGACCCATGTAGTGCTCTTTATTATGACTACTTCAGATAGACATTTTATTTTAAACTTTCGTTTAATAATTACATTTTCATCCACATGTCATCATTATTATATCCTAACATAAGTCTATGCATATACCGTCATAGTGATTAAATGAAAGTGATGAGTAGTAGTATTATTAATAGTAGTAGTAGTAGTAGCAGTAGTAGTAGCAGTAGTAGTAGTAGTAGTAGTAGTAGTAGTAGTAGTAGTAGTAGTAGTAGTAGTAGTAGTAGTAGTAGTAGTAGTAGTAGTAGTAGTAGTAGTAGTAGTAGTAGTAGTAGTAGTAGTAGTAAATAATTTACGTCAGTGAAATGTGTTTACAATTCCTCGAGATACATTCATACTGAATTCTTTTTTATATTTAAGTTGGATTGTGACTGGCGAGTGGAATCCAGGATGCGCGTTTCGTCCTATTTGGGACTCATTTGTTGGATGTATCTGCATCCCAATGTTGATGTTCACACTGGGATTCGAACTCAGTCCGCTTCGTGTCGAACGCCACGGCATTCACCACTAGGCTACTGTGTCCAGACAGTCACACTTGTGCAACGGGTACATAAGCAATTTATAATAGGCTTGTATTATATTTAGATAATATCACAGGGAAAGCATTATGATTGAATATATCGAAATAGTGGATTGAAATTAGTAAATTACATTTTGATCTAACCGTCAAATACTAAAATATCGCCTTAGATATATAAGTAAGGCTATGTAACAATGCATTGAAAGGCCACTTAATATAGCAAGATTAAATGAGTATGTCATGTCAAAAGGTGACAATGATGATATTTAATCAATAAGGTCAAAGTGATAAGTGTTGAATAATGGTATTAGTAGCAAAGACAGTATAATCAAAGATATGTCAAAGATATATTTAAGTTGGGTTGTGACTGGCAAGTGGAATCCATGACGCGTGTCTGGACACAGTAGCCTAGTGGTGAATGCGGTGGCGTTTGACACGAAGCGGACTGAGTTCGAATCCCAGTGTGAACGTCAACATTGGGATGCAGATACATCCAACCAATGAGTCCCAAATAGGACGGAACGCGCATCCTGGATTCCACTTGCCAGTCACAATCCAACTTAAATATAACTTATGTACCACCGCTATATAGTGGTAATCCGCTCAGGATGCACATATAGCAACAGGGGCTGACCAGTTTCAATCCATTACAAATTAACGGGAAGATACAAGCCTATTCTAAATACTGAATTCTTATTCATAACAATTTGTTATATTTCAGCTGAATATATATAAATGATATTCTTATGAATTAGTGATTTACTTGTCATCACAAAGTAACAATAACAAGTAGGAATTGAGTAACGAAATAAAGGAAATTTATCATTAAGTAAGATATTTTATAGGATGAAATAGAATTTGTAGGATATAAATGTCACTCCTTGATAATAATAGTAATAATAAATCATCATTGTGAACAATGACGAATTCAAGGTAAAGCTGTAAGTTTCATCAAGAAGACAAATAGTTTTAGGCAAGAAGTTGATTAGTTTAATATACTTGTGAAGTGAAACATAAATTTATAATGAAGTTGAGATTGTTATTTGATGACTAGATTGTAATTTATTGTTTATATTCAGTAGAAACTAATTTCAGAATACTGGATAACTGTATCATCCAAAAAAGTGAAGCTATTTCGGAGTACATACTTTCTACGTCACAACTATTCACAAAACTCATAAACTTTAGATCTGTGAGTAAACACTTAATCATAAGTACTACCTTAATGATTGTCGCTTTATAACACAAATTGACTGAAGTATAAATCTTACTATTAGACCCGATAGTTAAGTGGTTACCAATACATCTGACGGTCTGTTTTGATTTTCCATTTTTAATAATAATCATCAGAGATGTATTTCTGAAGAATGAAAACTTGAAGTCCAGTAACTTACTTACTTACGCCTGTTACCCCTCTCGGAGGAGCATAGGCGCTCACCAGTATTCTCCATTCAACTCTGTCCTCAACAATCCTTTCCAGCTGACTCAAGTTACTGTTCATTCTTTTTATGTCAACTTCCAATTTTTGACTCAATGTGTTCTTTGGCCTTCCTCGTTTCTGTTTCTTAACACGATTTCAAGTTAGTGTTTCTCTCGTGATGCAGTCTGATGATTTCCGCAATATATGTCCTATCCATTCCCAACAACGTTTCCTGACTTCCTCTTTGACTGGAAGTTGGTTTGTCCTCTCCCATAGTAGGCTGTTGCTGATGGTTTTCGGCCAACAGATATTTAATATTCTGCGTAGACAGTTTGCTAATAAGACGCTAACCAGAAGTCCAGTTAGATCTTTTGCAAAAGTTAACTCAGATAATGTACACAATATGAACTACGTTAATAACAGCTAGTTGACGTTAATAACTTAATTTAATCCAACTTGTTTCTGTAAATAATTTAGTGTGTACTGACGGTCACATTTATACCAGTACTTCCACTTGAGGGATTGATTTTAATTTATTATTTCTTACTTTACTTATTTAACATAAAGATAACATTTCGAACGATGAGTTACTAAAATGATGTAAAATCTCAGTTTTAACAAACACCTCAATAAAACGCTTTTTAACTCTACAAAGGAACGGAAAGAAAACCCACAAAACTTAACTTCATTCTATAGTACAGTATTTACATAGAGATAATTGTCTCACCTTTGACATGGTAACGATTGATACTGTAACTGAAGTTAATCTAATACAAAGTCTCTGACAACTGAATAGTCTGTAAACTCATTTCTTAGAGCACCTAAATTGTGTTTATTGGGAAGGAAACTGAGATGAATTTTACCGAACTGATTATTTGAGTAATAATATATATTGATTGTGTTTTGTGACTAATAAGTTATGATTTGTTATGGATTGAATTTGAACAATCGATATTTTCATATGCTCAACTTAAGCAAGTTGCGTGGAAGCAGTCATTGATTACAAATAGAAATTAAGTTGGATTTTCGGTTTTCAAGCAGAATCTAGTGGGGTGTATCCTGTCGCGATTGAGACTCTTCTGCTAAAAGTAACTTCATTTTACTGTTAGGGGGTAGGTCACAACCCAACCTAGTTCATACTTGTAAACTAACACTGTATCTAGTCAATGTGTAGATATGGCAATAGAGACTAATCAACAAATCAACGTGATAATACAAATACCTCCAAATCATGTATATATATATATATATATATATATATATATATATATGTATATATATATATATATATGTACCCGTTGTACAAATATAACTGTCTCAATTTAATACCTTTGTGATGAAAGCGGTAAAGTTTTGCACAAAGTGAACTGACTTTGAGTCATAGTATGATCATCAACGCTGGAACCAACAATGACAAAACTCTTGTTTCACACTCCACTTTCAGATGCAATCCAACGTAATTGATAAGTTAATCGTTAGAATTATAGAATCAGTCGAATGATTGTAAACTTATATTCTTATTTCACAGTTATCATTATTGGCTTAATCATCAACTTTATCAACAATAACTAAAAATTTATCATCTATAGATAGACAGATGTTCAATTAAAGTAAAGATTATCTCATAAGTGTGATACAAACATATTATCTACAAGATAGATGGATAAATAGACAAATACATAGATAGTGAGATAAAGAGATATGTACATAATCTACCGTAGCTGCTACCTTGAAGTGATGGTCGAGTTTGCCCATCATAATGACTCAACTGAGCTATATTGGCCGGAACGCATGTTTCTCTAAGTCCTATCATACCAGGTAGGTCTGTTAGAGAGCGATAAAACTAAAGGCGACAACCTAAGATCTGAGGGTGAAGTCGTATTGCTGACTGCAGCGTGGTGTGATTGCAGTAGGTGTTTCTCTCAGATAACCAGCATCTGCAGCGATGCCGCCTTCTTAACTGAAAGAAGGGCTTAGAAAACGTCGACCCTAAAAATATCACACCTTACCTTACTCCACGAATTTCCGCCTTCGGCAGTAAAGCCTTCTATAGAATGGAGCTAACACTTAAAAGATTTCCAATACCAAGGTTGTGCGTGATCGGCCTCAGGTAGTTGTCCGTAGGGCTCTATGATTCCCCTCCAAGGTCACTATGACCAATACCAACTCAATTTCCTTTACTGGTACCTCAAAAAGTATGACTAACATGACTTAAAATATTTAATTCCAGTCACTTATCCATTCATCCCTTTTATACTTTTCTCTCTTTATTCTATCCTCTTTAACTGATAAGTACGAAACAATTAATGTCTAATTAATTCATAAGGATTAACTGTATAACTAGAACTAAATGAATTCACATTCATCTACATAGAATATAAAACTAAAGTGAATTGAAGGGAAAAATAAAGAAGAAAACAACCTAAAATAGAAGCATGTTATTGTCTCTATAACTGAAATAAATAGCTACTTGTTATTCACACCCATTTTATTTTGAGAAAAGAAAACGAAAAAGAAAATTTTCTTTTTTTTTATTTGTTTATAAGTTAGTTTTCTGTTTGATCTATTATCATCATAATATATAAGTAGTAATATGAGTAGTATTATGTTGACATATTGTTATCTCTTATATTCATTTAATTAATAGATATCTTATTTAACTAAATAGGTATCTATTTATGTCTACATGGGATTACATGAACTTTTTTTTATGTAATTATTGTTGTTAATTGGATAAAGAATAAGTGGTTAAACAGAGAAATGAATTGGAAATTAGAGCGAAATACTGAATGAATTTGAGGAGTGGGGAGGGGGGAAGATGACGATTTGACGGAGGGAGGGGGAAGGTTGAAGTAATTTTGATGCATATAGTCAAATAAGTTGGTGAACATAAGGGTTATGAAAGTGAGAAAGAATACAGATATTTAACAGATTATCATCATGACAAACCTACCTTGAAGTTATAATCAATAATCTCTCACAAACTAACTGCAGTGACTAACTAATAACATTTTCCTACAAAGTAGTTTACTAGTAAAGTAACCTACCAGGCCTATAAGTGATTAAGTGTTATATTCAACATAGAGCCTAATACAAATGATTGGCATATTAAAGTGATAAACTGCATTAGAATGGAGAGATATAGTTAACCAGAAGAACACCGAAATAGCCACATTGATAATAATAGCATTGATGGCGAAATAAGACTGGAAATTAAAAATATGGTTTGAGAACAAGAAACGAATGATGAGGCTCATAATTTTCAGAGAGACAAAGAATGAATGCTTCCATACCACTTTAGATGAATGCATTTACCTCACTTACCTTAACTAAGTAATCTAAATCTATAAATAAATTCATGATCTAATGCTAAATCTTAGTTACACTGCCTTAATCTTTCCTTCCAACTGAATCTTTCCCCAGACAACACCGCATGTTGAGGCGGCTGATAGCTCGCTTTGATAGTAATTATCCAAGCCACAGAAGCATTATCCTCATATTTTTGATTATACTAATTCCACCTACGAGGCATAAAATATACACATTATCATAGAGAGCTATTAGGTTCATTAGTTTGTGTTCTCTAAGAAATATTGTTTAGTGGGTATCAGTGATAACCAAAAACTATTGATCAGCTCTTTGGTCCACTTATCAGACTGCCTATCAGTGACTACCCTCGGTTCCTATAGGTAATCAAACCCAGGGTCTTCAGATCTGTCCCACGCCCAGTGTTAGACTTCTCACTTCCATCAATTTGTAATATCACGCGACAACCACTCCTTTTTAAAGGTGATAAATGTCTCACTCTTGACAAGCCTGAACTCCATTATTCACGGCTCCTCACTAGAGCTTCAGGGACATCATGAAATTAATCACTAGTGAGCTGATTATTGAATTGAGGTGGCTTTTCTGAGATAAGTACTAAGTTTATTTGTTAAATATTAATAAAAATCTGACGTCAGTTGGGAATTATACCACTGAACACCGGTTGACACAATAGTTAAGCGTCCATCGTGACACCTAATGATCCAAGTTTTGATCACCTGGCGCTATTTAGGGTGTACACTATTGAGGAGTTCCATATTAGGGAGAAACAAATGAGGTTAAAGCAATCTCTATCACAATAAAATATTGATATTACCATCAATCAGATTGTTTACATAGATTGCGTATATAAGATTAAGAAAACTCTTACTGAACTCTTGTCTGTAGTAACATAATTGTATCGATTTATTTTAGAATTTAACAACTGTTTCATAAATATCAAACATTCCCATAAAGATAAGTTGGCTGTAGCTCTACCTAATACATGAACAAATAACACTTATAGTAATGATTAGTTAAGTGAAGAAGCTTGTAATTCTGTTCTATGTCAATTATCATGTTCCCTTTCAAAATTGCAAATGTAACAGTACACTGTTACATAAGGTCGGTGGAAAGAATATCAATCGATAGTTAGTCAAAAGTCGATATGAATATTAAGTTAACTAATCCTATAAACATACTTTTTATAAAGGGACATTCTGTGAATTGGATAGTTTGAATGATTCTGTTTGAATGGCATCGTCACAGTAAACTTCGTGTTTGCTTTAAAACAATGATTAATAAGTGACGACCACAACCAATCATATCTAAAGACAATAGATAAAAAAAATACTCATGGATCCCTTCTGTCAAAAGTTTGTGTTGATGACATCACTCATGATGACACCATCCATCTGTCATAATTAAATCACTCAGTTCTAAGAAAGCAGTTATACTAGAATCACTAATCTTGAACTATAAATCATTTTTACAATATCAAGAAAGTTCCCTTCTTCATCATAACTTCCTGGAAATGATAATACATAGTCATAATGTAAAATGACCTCATTTCCTTGTCGTCATGAAATATGAGCAGTAATTAACGTTATTCCCTGTAAAATTCTGTGACTCAACACTTTAAAAGACAGAACCTAAAGTTGGTTTCTTCATACTTTCCACACTCAGAACGATAATGTAAAATGATTAACTTAGATTGAATTAAGTGGTTTAAATAAGTTCACTTCCCAGCTTGTCTGTTTATGCATCTTGATCCCAGTGTTAATATCCACACTAAAATAAAAACTCATAATATTCATTTAGAATTTTACATAACACATTGATTTCAATTAACCAATCTTTATAAACTAAAAAGTAGTGGACGATGAGCAAAGTACATCTTAGAGGTGGACATTCATATCATAATTAAAACTTGTAACTAAAACCATAAAACTACTGAATCGGAAAACAATCGCTTTCATTTCCAACTTTTGTCAATTCTCAATCATTTGTATTATATCCTGGGTAAATGAATAATTATTATTTAAGGTATGTGTTTAGTTAATTGAATACGTCACAGGTTGATATTGGCAGAATACAGTTGAAAATCAGGGAGCACTAAATTGTAGTTTCATTCTAATATGGGGCTACTCAGTGGTGCACACCATAGACTCCATCCTAGGAGCTTCAGATTGGCGAACGCCTAACCCTCTACACCACTGAATCGGTATCTGATGTTACAGTTTCATTTCCATCAATTTGTTACATATAGCCAGACAGTCATACATTGTCATTGCTGATAACTGTCTTACTCTCGACAAGTCTAAGCTCCACCATTCATGACTTTTCACTAAAGCTACAGGAACATCTTGAAGTTAGTCACTAATGAGCTGATTATTATAATCTCAATTCACTATACATACATATTTCTTCTGTCTTCTTATGCTTTCTTCTACCTGATAATTTTTTTCAGAATATTGATATCTTTCTTGCTTTATCTATTACTATCATATTTTATATTCCAATGAGATTTGTTTAGTATTCATTAAATCATAAAAAGTAGACACATACATCATACATTAGATATTATCCAAAATATAATGATTCATTGAACATTTAAATAGTTGACTAAATTGAATATTGTACAGTTTAAAAATATACACTTAATTGAACATATTCAATGATTTATTGATTAAATATGCCTCATGATAGAATATTGATAATTCTAAAGAAATACCATGAATATTGTATTTCAAGAAGATATTAGTGATGAATTTCTGAAGAAGAGATTTTAAAAAGCCGTCTAAAAAGTGTTCTTTGTCTGCTCAGTAGGACTTTGGTTGGCGATTGTGTTGAAGAAAAATTACCACTTTTAAAACATTAATGTTCTTATATAAGTTTACTTGCTGTTAGGGAGCAAGTTACAATCGGCGCATAATGCAAACATTGTTGAAATAGATTTCTGTACACTACGCTGCATAGTTGTTTAAAGCAATATATAGATTAGTCAATGGCTTTATGTTCGAGCACTTGGTTTTCTTTGATCATGTTGCCTCACCTGAATAATCCTTTCAAAGTATTCACAGTGTCAAACAAATTCGGTTCGAAAATGAAAGAACTCAGAAAATTATGTTTAACAGAGGCCTTAACTATCCACCAATTCAAACCAGCGTTTTGTTTCCAGAAGAAACACTGTTAAACGCTTATTTTATCTTGGCTCTAATTTTTACTTGATTTCCTCTATTAAGCTTTAATTCTCTAGTAAATGCTAATTATCTGTCCTTTCATCATTCAATTATTCTTGTTTTCATATTCCTCAAGTGGGTATTGATTGGAATTCCGTTTTTCAAGGAGATTATCAACAGTTAATAGGACAATTATGTAACCAATTTCTACCGTCTAATCTTTGTGACTATTACATAACTCTTAATTGATACTTGAAACCATTTTAATTCCTTCATAAGTAACTTTGACTACTTGGTTTCTTGTTTTGTAATACCTCTATTTTAATATAAACTACCATTAGGTGTGTAATTTCTCTCTATGTATACCATTATGTAACTAATGTAGATGACATCATTGAAACGAAAATTTTCTTCTCTGACTATTGTATTCTTAATTGTGATACAATGAATCTCATTGATTCAATATGCTTTAAGCTAATTTCATTTGTTCATTTTAAAGTTATGATAGAAATGCTAAATTCATTGTCGAAGATACATGGACATTACTTCAGTAATCGACAATATCATTAATTACCCTGTTAATTTGATTAACCACTAGGCAGTTTAGAAGATAATCAACAATTTAATATGGATTATGACTGGCAAATGGAATCCAGGATGCGCGTTCCGTCCTATTTGGGACTCATCGGCTGGATGTACCTGCATTCCAATGTTGATGTCCACGGTGGGTTTCGAACTCAGTCCATTTCGTATCAAACGCCACCGCGTACACCACTAGACTACTGAGTCCAGACAGTCACGTTTGTGCAACGGGCGAATTGATAGTAGGATGAATTTGTAGGACGAAACACGTGTCCTGGATTCCACTTGTCAGTCACAATCCAAATTAAATGATACTTGTGAATATTTGCTATATCGAGGCAATCTGCTCAAGATGCACATGTAGCAACAGTGGCTGACCAGCTTCAGTCTATAACAAATCAATGGGAATATACAAATTCATCCTACTAATAATCAACAATATTTACAACACTAAATTACAATCGATATCAGCTTAACTAGTAATTAATTTTAAGAGGTAATTTCTATATTTCTAGTATGAAAATAAGTGACCAATGGATTTCGACTATATTGAGTGTAAAACAGTTATTTGCTTCCCTACCCTACGCCTTATAACAATAAATAAAGTCGATCAAATATATCGTGAATTAATTAAACTACAAATATCACCCATTTTATGCTAAACTATTCAATAATCTCTAAGAAACTAAAAGTTTTTTGACAGTATTTATCGATGAAACTGTGGATATAATTAACATTTATAAGTTTCATACTTAGATGATATTGCCATCAACTAGTACCTCATCTAGCACTTCTATCCCATACACACCGACAAACGCAAGTGAAGACAACCAAAGTATCAGCAACCTCAGCATCAATAGGCCTGAACATACATAAGGGAAAGAGCAAGATCCTCAAATTCAACACTGAGAGAACCAAGCCAATTAAATTTGATGGTGAAACTCTGGAAGAAGTGGATACCTTTACATACCTGTGGAGCATCATCGATGAACAAGGAGAATCCGATGCAGATGTAAGGGCAAGGATCGGCAAAGCAAGGGCAGCATTCCTACAGTTGAAAAATATATGGGACCCCAAACAACTGTCTACCAAACTCAAAGTCACACTCATCAATTCGAACGTCAAGACAGTTCTTCTGTATGGAGCTTGAACGTGGAAAAATACTGCGAACATCCTCAGGAGGGTAGAGGTATTTATCAGCAACCATCTACGTAGAATATTGAATGTCTGTTGGCCGGAAACCATCAGCAACAGCCTACTATGGAAGAGAACAAACCAACTTCCAGTCAAAGAGGAAATCAGGAAACGACGTTGGAAATGGATAGGACATGCATTGCGGAAATCATCAGATTGTATCACGAAACAAGCACTAACTTGGAATCATGTTGGAAAACGGAAACGAGGAAGGCCAAAGAACACACTGCATCGAGAGCTGGAAGCAGACATTGAAAGGATGAACAGTAACTGGAGACAGCTGGAAAGGATTGCTGAGGACAGAGTTGAATGGAGAATACTGGTGAGCGGCCTATGCTCCTCCGAGAGGGGTAACAGGCGTAAGTAAGTAAGCAAGTAAGTAAGTAAGTAAGTACCATCCTTCTTCTCAATAGTTTATCGAAATCCTAACTATTTTCTAATATGAAATTCATTATAGTTCTGTTTAATTTTTTTATTTTCATTACATAACTTTATTTTGTTAAATAATATTGAAAAGAAATAAAAATAAAAAAAAAGATAAGAATAGATAGATAATCAATAATTCAAGTTAGCAACTGTTTAACAATTTTCTGTTAAATGTATAACCAATTTTGTTTTTGTTTTTTCTTAATTTTTAACCAACTTCAATGATAAATTAGTTACTGTATGTGGTAAGAAGACATAAACACACACACACACACAAAAAGTACAATGACAACAGTTGAAGTAACTGTGACTATAACTTTCTCATTTGTTTGGTTATGTGCTAATACAAACATCGTTTTTTTTTGTAATGTTTCCCATAAAACTTAAACATTTTCTTTAATAGAATATTTTATATAAATTAGTTAAATATGAAATTTACTTGACTGAATTGATCATAGATTGATGTTGACAGGATACCATTGAAAATTAGGAAGCACTGGATAACCGTTTTGTTCCTACATGGGACTTCTCACCGGTATGTAACTTAAATTCTATTTCAAGGATACCAGATTGGCGAACAGTTAAACCTCTACATTAATGGGTTGGTATCCAATGGTAGAATTTGCACTTCAATCAATTTTGAACAAATAGCACAATGATTATCCGTTATTACTGATGATAATTGACTTACTCCTGTTAGGTCTAAACTTTACCATTCATGACTTCTTAGTAGAGCTTAAGGAACCTTCTGATATTAGTCACTAGTGGACTGATTATTATTGATGAATCGGGGTGGTTTGTGGAGATAGGTATTGAGTTTAGGATAAAACGACAGCTCGGTACTCCCTGGCTTTTAATGGTAGTCTGCCAATTGCATTCTATGACAATTCCAACCAACTAAACTTAATTCCGATCTCCATGAATCAACTTATTTCAAATATGAAATTACTAAATAAAGAAACTACTATTAGTCTGTTATTATCGTTTGACTGCAAAATATGACGCTTTTTCTGTGGTAATCATTGAATTATTATGAATGTTAAAGTTAAGAAAAGAGTTTAACATTTCAATTTTTATTTAGAATTTTAGCTGTTTTAAATGAATTAAGTCAATAGACCTTCAAAAATGATAGTTGCTACTTTATCAATTAGGTTACTTTATCTAAATTCTGGGAACCGGATATAATCCAATTTGACTGATTTCAATCGTTGATCGATCCAGTACAAAAGAAAAGGAATGAAGTTAGCTTGTGATAAACATGGAGAAATTGTTCTAACTAACATACTTTCTAAAATACTGACTTCAATAATGATGAAACTCTTAACTATGACTCATGAACTGCAAGTGCTATAAAAAAAGAACTGATTTCAAACCATGTCGTACTTGTATTGACTAGATTTTCAACATTCACTTAGTTTTAGAATTCAGGTATACCTAAGGGAAGTCGACAAAGGTGACTTTTTTAGAATTGAGAGCATAGATTGATTCTATTGACTGAGGGGTTTTACGTCAGTTTTATATCAGAAATACTTAAACCTCGTGAAAACAGTTTACTCGAACATTACTACTGAGGTTAGGGAGTATGGAGAACCGAACTCTGAAGTTTCAACCTCAAATAATGTTCATCATGGATATCACTGTCTAAATTTTCAGATTTTTTACCTGAAAGTCCATTAAATGAATTTAAATATTTAGACAACACAATCCTGTTTCATGGAGACGCTGATAGAATATAGAATCGTTTGACAGCACTGACAACGCCACAAGTGTGCTCAGAAGGAGTTTCTAACGACCTAAGTGAAAATTTTTGCTTTAGAAATGACTTGTATGATTTAGTATCTGAATTTAAGATAGGGAGTGAAGTAGTTGAGCGTGATCATCACATAAGTTATCTTGGAATCTGATTAGTCCAGATGAGTTGGTGCTCAATGAACTCTCGTTACAAATTCAGAATGTTTGTTTGATTTTAGCTAATTAGCATCACCAAAATCGTAAACGAGATATCCATTTCCCAACAGAATTATGAGTTTATTTCACAGTGGTCCCTTATTTCTTACTGTATGGGATTAAAGCATGAACATTGAGTTGATGGTATTCGTAAGTTGTTTGTAATCGTCTTCGAATCATTGATTGCTCTTGATGTGATTACTCGGGAAGTAATGAAGAGGCTGTACTTGTGATACCAGGGATGGATAACAAATCAGTTGATGAAGAAGTAAATGATTATCGACAGATGTGTTTGAGACGTGTATTACACTTGCCTAACTACTGCCTACCTTATGGTGCTAAGCTAACTGACATTGGGGTAGGATGAGAGAAAGCTAGAGTCAGTCAAACTAAAATATAGTTACAGTCCATAAAGTTACTGACTGTTGGTTTGAGCCTTGAGGTAAATTTATTTTATACCGTTTATTCCATGAACTAACCCTTTCCTTACAAATCATATTCCGTATGCCTACACTTCCTTCTTTCTACTAATGAAGTAAATACCACTTTATCTTAATTTGGTGTTCATCTTGATATAGTGCTGATGTGTGGTAACTTGAATCGATGCATACAAATATCATCTTCTTTGTTATACATACATATATACTTTCCGAATTCGGAATGATTTTATGATATTCAAAACAACTGATTAGTCAGATCTCTATGGTTTTATTCTTCACTAAAGGCTATTCAACAGACTAATAACAAAAAGTATCACTGCAATTATCTAATTATTGGCAGCTATATATACAACTGATAAATTCGATAGACATTCAATTTCTGGTGATTCAATTTCTGGATTCATATTTTTCTATTGATTTATTATAAACTGAAGTAACCTAGTGATAAGCCCAGTGATATTTGACAGAAAATGTATCAAGTTTGATACCCTGTTTCCCTATTAACACTCATACAAGTACTCCCAGATGAGGAGTACTAAATATTACAGAATGAGTGCCACTAATTTCACTTCTCCGTCACAATCCAACTTAATTTTTATTAAAGTATGTTCAACACTAAAGACTGGAAAAGAAAACCACTTTGGTTACCACACAATAATCAGTTAACTTCACCCAGATACACTTAGAAATTACAGTGTTATAAATATGAAGACAGTTGCTAATCTAAAGAGATTTTCAATTTAGAGGTTTGTTTACTGATCATTACACAACAACTTCGATTTATTACTTTCACAAAACAGTGGGTAAGTAGAGTTCGATTGACTTTAAATGTCAATCCATACTGTTATTTTTTTAAATAGATCATTTCAGTTAGGTGAAGCTAAGATAATTAGAAGTATCTACTTGAAGTACAATTATTCTTCTCTACTATAGAATCCTTTTTTCTTTAATTTACACTATTTAGTTATTCATTCTATATACTCTTTTTTTGTTCTTTTTATTCCTTCTGTTACAGATATTGGAGCTGGATTGTTTTAAAGAAACACTTAATACATACTACTTTATTACATACTACTTTAATAGAAGTTATTGAAACAATATTAGTTGTAATACAAATGGAGATAATGAGAACTTTCATAATTCAATGCCTACTATTAATAATTCATTTTAGTACAGGATTAACAGTATATAGAAATGATGTTAATCAGAAAATAAATTTTACTAAACCCATTATAACACATTCACCATCAGATGTATTTTCAACAGATGGTGTAATTGAATTTACATGTCAAGCTAGTGGATATCCAAAACCTACAGTTATATGGTATGATGCATTAACTGGTCAACGAGTTATTGATGATTTACCAAGTAGTGGTACAACGTCTGGTATACATGTAAATCAGCATTATGGTAAACTTTTAATTTCAAGTCCTGAAAGAGGAAAATTATACTCATTTTATTGTAATGCATCAAATTCTGCAGGATGGACAATAAGTCAACCACCAGTTCGTGGTGGTTCAGTTTATATAAGTTCACAATTTCAACAAATACCAGTGGATAAAACTGTACATGAAGGCGATAAAGTTGTAATGGAGTGTACTCCACCAATAGGAATACCAGAAGTTAAAGTATACTGGCTAAAAAATAATAATTTGCTTGCTGCCCAAAACGGAGTAAAACTTAGGAACAACTTATCCGTGATGAATGAATTGAACCCTAGTATTGAAATATCAATTGACGGAAGTTTGCATATATATCCTGTTTCTATCAAAGATGCTGGAATATATACCTGTGTAGCATCTAATGTTGCCGGTGAACAAGTTTCCCCTTCAGCAAACTTAGTAGTTAAGTCCCGCACTCGGTTTCTTGAAACTCCTGTAGATGTTAAAGTCAAAAAAGGTCGTGATGTTAAATTGAAGTGCAAAGTAGAAGGCAATTATGTTGTTAAGTGGAAACGAGGCCCTGGAGAAGAACCAATCGATCCAAATAGGGCTGAACTAACTGAAAGTTACTTACTAATTAGAAACGTTCAGATTACAGACGCTGGTACGTACATATGTACTGCTCCTGGGGGTATTGAAGCTGATGCAACAGTAACAGTTGATACGCCACCAGCGTTTTCCGTTACACCAGACGATCTAACAATTAATGAAGGAGAAACAGCAATTTTTCATTGTATAGCAGCTGGACACCCGATGCCGGCTATTTACTGGGAGCTTCCAGATAAAACTCCCATTTTTCCTGGCGATCAAACAATCAATGGGTTCCATGATGGTAAACATTACTTAACTCCCGAAGGAAGTTTAGAAGTTAGAGATGTCAGACAAAGGGACTCGGGAAAATATCAATGTACAGCTCACTCATCTATCGATACAATCCATACAAGTGCTACATTACATGTCAACAAGAAGAAGATAGATTCACCGAAAGATACGTATTCACTCTCTGCAAACGAAGCTAACCATTTATCCCTATCTAATTATTACTGGCTGGCACCTATCATAGGACTTCCACCTGCAAACCAAACACGGACGATAGGAGAGTTGGTAACCTTAGATTGTGAACTGGGATTAACCAGAGACATCTCTGGATCTCTGTCATCAATTTCTTACTCAGATTTATCTGATTGGTCTATTGGATGGCATAAATCCACAAAAGATGGTGTAAAGAGAAATATAGATGCATCTAGCTTTCCTTATGATGGACGTTACACTTTGCTTCCACGAGGTAGTCTCCAGATAACAAATGCACAGGTAGAAGATTCAGGAAATTATACATGCTTTGCAACAGCTATTATTAGACCCTACTTAGAAGGCAGTTTGGTATCATTTACTTTACAGTCTAACTGGACATCTTACTTAGACATAGTACCACAGGGTTCACATTTAACTAAGTTCATAGACAAAGAAAATCCTCTTCCTCCTCCAGAAAACCTGAAGGCTACCAACGTAACGTCTTCAACCGTTATACTGGTTTGGGACCCATCACTTCCATCAGTTTATCCGCTAGAACTTGTTCACGAAAATCTAAAGAGTCCACAACAAATTAGCTACTGGGTGGAACTCTACAGACCCGATAGACCAACTGATGGATGGATAGTGGTTGAAAAAAATTGGCATGCAAATACTGTACAGTTAGGAGGGTTACAGCCAGACACTGCTTATTACTTTCTAATTCGACCTCGTTGGAATCAAGGAAGAGTTGGGTGGGCTAGTGCTCCTCTAGGCCCAATTTTAACTTTAAGAGAAGAATATTCAAGCCTTCAGGAGGGCCAAGTGTCAGACAAAGAAACTTTACAGTCTTTTAAAGAAATTGACTTGGTATTGTTACATTTATATCCACTTTCACCCAAAAGAGTGCGTGTTAGCTGGTCCGTAACAGAAGTTCCCCTTATACTTTCATTGGTTGCAAGTTACACTATTTACCATAGAGAAGTACCTATAATGCAGTGTATTTTAAACAAATTAGATGGTGTTCACTCAGATTCAGGTAAATCAACTTCTAACAATGGAGAGAGAATGTACTGTAGTATCAAATCTACCACTGATGTAGATTCACATGCTCTGTTTCGCCTAGAAACAATGCAAGCCTTACAAGAAAATCTTAAAAGTAAACAAGAATTTAATAATGTGACATCAAATTCATGGACAATCACTAATATCAAATCTCAATATACTAAAGATGGAAAATATAATGAAATTCATCATTCACTAACATACCAAGAATCAGGTATATTACGTGATCTTGAAGCATTTCGATGCTACGAAGTCAAAGTTAAAGCCCATTCATCTACTTCGACGACTAAAAGTGTTGAAAGCCGAGAAAGTAATTCAATGAAAGTTTTAACCTATGAAAGTTTTCCCAGTTCACCACCAGAAAGAATATTTGCTGTATGGATATCGAATACAACTATAGAACTTTCATGGGATCCTCCACCAGTTGTTAATTGGAATGGACTACTTATTGGTTATATAATCTATGTATATGATGAAGATGCAAGTAATCATCAAAATTTCAATTTATCTTATACTGAACAAAAGACATTAATTAAGGGATTAACTAGAAAAACAACATATTTTGTTCAAATGGCTGGAGTTACTTGTAAAGGAATTGGAGTACGAAGTACACCTATTCAACTTAAACCTGATTTACGCAAAAAAGGATTAGGTGTTGGTTGGGGTTTTGATTTACAAACTGGTAAACTAATACAATTAATGAATTCTGAAAGGAAAGATAATACTAACGTAGAAGATTTAATAAATCAACCATGGTTAATTGTAACAATTATATGTAGTTTACTTGTATGGTGTGCCACTGTTACATTGATAACATTTTGTTGTAGACATCAACGTCATAGATTTAAAAAATCAGCTGGTACTGTACTTATAGCTAATAATTCACAATGTGGTTCAGTAGCTGATGGATCTAATAATATTTGCACCAGTATCAATAATTCTATGAATGAAAATAAAAGCTCTAAGAATTTACATCTTTCACAAAAAGATCATGTTCAAATGGAACCGTTATTAAGATCAGAAACTCCAAATATGGAAAATGATAATTGTTTGGAAACTGTAGAAAAAGGAAAATATTCAGGTTGGTGTCAATATCCCACAACTAATCAAAATCATAGTTTATATAATGCAACTTGTAATCCACATGATGATTTCACTAACAAAGATACTTATGATCCTCAATTCAATTCATTTAATCCATCAATGTTACCATTGTCGCTTTCTCAACGCTTGCCAAATGAATCGAATAATGTTGGGTTGTATGCCACGGCTGAAAGCATAACAAACACACTTGTTAATAATAATCATATAAATATTCAGTCTAATCATACACAACCAAGTCATCTTGTTTTCCAATTACCAACTTCACTAGTTCGTATTCCAAATGGATGCACATCACGTTCATCTTACTTAAATTATCAATCTCATGCAATTCCACAGTCTCTAATGAATACCAATTTACCTAATGGATATAATAATACAGATCTGTCTTTTTCTCCTGTAACAAGAATTGGTTTAACCGGTTTACCTTTAGTAGCACCAGTAGCTCCAATTGAAAGTATACAACATGTGAATGATTCAATATTATCATCACATTCACTACATGGTTGTAATGGACCAGTTCAACCTATGACTGTAGCACCATATGCAACTGCATCTCTTATTCATAATACAGCTAATACAAATAATTCACATACAAAAAATTGTATTTCACAAACATTCTATGCATTAAACAATGGAATTTATGATGGAAATTGTGATACACCTAGTGAATTAACTTATGAATTCGATGATCATTTAACTCCTCCTCATCCCATATCACCATGTAATAAAACTAATATCAACAGTGAATATCCCAATTGTAATTTTTCACAAATTCATTCACAAACTAGTCAATCTTCATTTACAAATTATATAAATGGTATCTATCGAACAAGTAAAATGAGTAATGGAGAAAATGAAATGAAATCACAATTTCCTTCGTTAGGACAACATGATGTAACTGAAATTTTACAAAGACAAGATATTAGAAATAAATCGAATTCTGCTACATCCAGTAGTCTAACAAATGATGATGAAAGATCTTATAAATGGATGAAAAATACAACAGATATACTGCCAAATGAATCTAGTGTAAATTTTTCTACATCCACTTCAGGAAATCTACCAATTACTAGTCATTTCAAACAAAATAATTCCAAGATAACAGCAACAACACCACCGTCATCACAGCATCAAAATACTTTCACACCGAAATCTGAAAAAAGTGAAATGAACTTATTTACTTATGACAATAAACAATTAATACCACCACCACCGAAATCACCTCCACCACCAGCACCAAAATATAATTTTAATATTCATGACAATGATAACATAATGAATTATCAATGTTCACCGAAAAAAAATGATGAACATCATGAAATACCAGTGGAATATTCATCATCATCATCATTATCTTCACAATCACATCATCTACATTCAACAGCTTCCATTGTTAATGATAAGATTCAAACTCCACAATCATATCCAATTTTAGTGACAAATATGCATGATGATAAAGAGTATATATTTAATACAAATTATCACAATAATAGTAATAATGTACAATGTTCACAATTGAATAATACTAAATCATCAATAAATAAGCAAGATATATACTACTCAAATTTTTGTAGTAGTGATGATGAAAGGGAAAATGATGAAATTATTGATAGAAAACAAGAACATGAAAATGTTAACAATACAACAAAGAATATAAATGATAATTTTCGACAAACAATTAATCATCAACAACAGTATCATCATCAAAATCATTCAGTGAATTCATCATTCTGTGTAGATAAACAAGGATATATACAAAGACCAGTGATGGTATTGAATGAACATGAAATAACAAATTCACCACAAACATCATTTTGTATTACTTTAAGTCCAGAAGAACATTCAAGTTCAACTTATGCTCAAGTATATTAATCATATTCATGTATATATGATGCTAATTGATACATAATACATGATAAACATCTTATATTTAAGTATATAGTGGAATAGAAAATATCAACTTCTTCAAATATACTCACAGAAAGGAATACAAAAGAAGATCATGGGATTCAAAGAAATAGTGATGTAATCACCATTCCGGTTGTATTATTATTATTATTAGTAGTAGTAGTATTACTATTATTGTAATTAGTATTAATATTCTAACTTATAACATAATATCTCTCTTTTTATGTTACCTATTCCTTTTCACCTATGGATCGTATATATGCTGGTACTTGATAATGAAATAGTAAAACGAAGTCAACCTTTCGAAAGGTTTTATGTTTTGTTATAGGTACTTTCTTTTTCTACTTAGGAATATGCACTATTCTTCATTAAAAGTACTTCAATCTTTTCATCCTTGTAAAGTTGTTGTATTTCCTTCTCAACTCTCCCACTCCCCCACCAACTTGTTTAAGTTTATGTGTAAATATGAATTAATCTAGTGTTACATGAATGACATGAATGTTGAACTATTATGTAACAGTTAAACTGAGATACTTTTATTTCAAACTGTTCATATTTGTCATTCTAAGTTAAAAAATCACGTTTTATCTTCTTTAACACAAATAAACGATATCGCTTTAAATCGAAATAAGTTTATTATTTTCTCTTTGTTTTTTTCATTCTTATTAGTATGACTTTACTTTTGATGGAGAGTAGCGATTATTTCACTAATGACATAATTTCTAAGCATAATCTGATCCTGGATACAATGACTTAACTAATATTACAAATATGACAACAGGAACAACTAGTACTACTACTACTACACACATACATACATACGTATACACAATTACATATAGACATCCGCTTAATTTGCTTATGTGAAATAATGTTACAGTGATATTTTCCGTTTTCACTTTTTCTATAGTTCTAGTCTAACATAAGTAGGCATTTTTCATATCTTTACAAAGCTTAGGTTTCTTTTCGTTTCTTTATTCTTTCTTTTTTCGATATGTACATATTAGTCAAGATGGTTGTATCTAGTTAGAAAGAACAGTTGTTTAGGTAAATCTACTGTGTTCATTTGTTAAACGTTATACAAATAACATAATCTAACTTCTTGTATGTTTTGTTTCCTTTCACATTATCGGTAGTTTTCTTCTTTTTAGAGTTTTTTTCTGGTTTCTTGTTCCTTTTTTTTTGGTTTTTCTTTAGATTTTTCTTCATTTATTTATATTTCAGTTATTTTCATTCATTATGCTTATTATCATTATTGTTGCGTTAGTAATAATAATAATAATAATGACCGTCGACGTAGTATCTTCGGTAATCTGTCTTAGTTGTAATTGTTTACCCTGTTGTATTTATCTAACAAGTTTATACATGAATCATATAGACATTCACATTATACAATTACTCAGTATGTAGAAATTATTCTTCTTTTAAGTTATTTCTTCTTTGTTTGTTTTCTTCATTTTTTTCTTCTTTTATTGAAAATTTATTTATTTATTTGTTTGTTTATTTTAATTCATTAAAAAAAAAACTTAACAAACTACTTAATTTATACATTCATGTACAGAAGATTTTATTGTAATATAATGAAATGTAATTGAAGTTATATTCATTATTATTTTCAATGAATAAATGGGAATAGGATGAAAGAAGATTAGATAGTTGAAGTATTTCAATGAACATCATAGTTTATTAATTAGTGATAAGTTAAATAGAAAACAAATTCATTACATTCTATTTAGATTTCAATGTTAATGCTTAGTTGGATGCATGAATTCAGTATCTTGTACATTCTCCACTGAACTATTGATTTCAAATAGTCATAAATAAGTGTAGTCTAGTGGTGAATGTGGTAACGTTTGACATGAAATGAACTAAGTTTGAATCTCACTGTGAACATGTTATGATGCGCGAAAATTGGTGTTGGATGAAGCGAATGCCGAATAAGGTGAGCCTAGTCGATAAATGCGCGTCTGCACTATGCCCACTTACTCCCAAGTCGAAATGAGAAGGAACACAAGCCAACCAGACAACACTAGTGAACTGCGAATTTATTTACACAAATACATCGAATTTTATACCAGTTAACTAACAGTGATTATTCATCAAGTGAAATCATCAACATCTAATTAATACAATCAGATGCTGTCAAACTGTACTCAGGAGGAGGACTCACAATGAAATCAAATTAATGTGATGAAAATGTACAGATGAAGCTTACAACTTCTTTCGTTTAATTAAATCAATCATTTTAACTTTAGGGATTAGGTATCCCTGTTAGGGAACAGAACATCAACATTAAGATGCAGGTTCATCCAGCCGATGAGTCCCAAATAGAACAAAACACGCGTCCTGGATTTCCCTTATAGCTAATAGTTTTATCGGTGTTTTTTCAAATACATAAATGAATTACTTCAGTGTTAGTTCATCGAATGATTGTAGAATAACCTGAATTCTCCAATAATCTTGATTAACTTAGCGTAATCGATTTGATGGTATCATTTTCAAAAAGACAAATAATGAAAGTGTTCCCGTTAAAAGGCATATCTTAAAGTACGTTCTGTAATCAAAGGCTTATATTAGAGCTACAAATCCCATACATTTTAAAGTCTTTATTGATCTATCAAATTTTACTTCAGGACTAAGTAACCAGTTGGTATCTAAATTCCTTAATTTCTAGCTAATAAGACGTTCTCAATGATCTCAGCCACTGTTTATTCACAAAAATCTATTACAAACAACTAAAATTAATACTGCTAAATCATGAAATAGTATTGAAAAGAACTAGCTTTACTTGACATTCAAAAACCAGCCTAAACTGAGCAGTAATTCAGTACTAGTATATCTATCCACTATCTAATCAGATTTCGAACCTTAAGTAACACCTACTCTAAGATTTTACCTATATAAATATTGTAATGAAGTGTTGTGGTGACGATTTGAATTATACTACTGACATTGTTAACATTCGAAAAACGAAGTGATTATTTTTGAACAGGAACCACAATGAAATTACATGGTTTATTGTTATGGTTCTACCTCATTGTCATGGAATAACAATCAAACTATGAAGAATTCCAAAACCACACTAAATAAATCCATTTTATAAAACATTAAACATTCCTCGGAATGATATAATTAGAATGAAAAAGATATTCCTATTATCTCTACTAAAACTTTGTGCCTAGATACTAGGTTGCATAGACTTGTGTACCTTGTGGCGAAATTTTGTTTAAACGACAACGAACATCTAAGCTACACAAATGGAAACTATCTTGGGATACTGTGTCACCTAAAATTAATCAAAAAACCCTAGTAATAGCAATATATTCCATTGTGAATAAATACCAAAACACTGAATAGCTGTTTTATCATAGTGTGGAAATCCTCAGCTGAGCATAAATATATTCCCATCAGGAAATCAATTCTAGGGTCACCAGGTTTCACGATACACGCCAAAAGATCAGCACCATTATAATAGCTAGCGTTTATTTGTGGGAATCCCACTCCAATTCACTTGTGAATAGCTTGACGATCGCTTAATATCACTGATGACAAATGTTACACTCCTGACATTTCTAAACGCCAACAATTACGACTTTTTAACTAGAACCTTCACTGAGTTATGGTACTTATGATTAGAAAGCTATTAATCATAGTCGGGTTGTAGTGACATTGTAAGGACTGATTTTCACTTTGCTGCTTTAATTCTACTGTTACTTCACTCTAAATGGTCTCTGTTGTATGATAATGAAAAGCACATAGAGGTGCACATTTGTTTAGTTCGTATATAACACCCTCAACAGTCAGCAGTATGATCACAGAAAGAGAGAGAACTCTGAATTTTTTACCACTTTTCCATAAGTATAGTGTGATTATTTTTCAGTTTATTTCTTACTTTATTTCAGTATACACGAGTGTAATTATCAATTAGCACTTCATTCTAATCTATAACTTTCAATACTTTCGAATTGCATAGTATCCGGTATGTTTATTGTATTAAGCTTTCATGATTGTAGGAATCAGCTATAAAAGAACTCCGAAAACGTAAATTGAAATATCGATTATACAACATACTGTACTCGTCTACTTAATGAACAATTGATGACCATAACCACTAGACAGAAAAACACAGTTAATTAACATTAAAAACACTCCAAATAATCCGAGTTAAGCAATTCATGTTATTACAGAACAAACTTTATGGTATACGATAAATAGTTGAGATAAATGTAATTGCATTATTACTCAATACTTTTTTTCCTTTGAAGAACAAATGGGAGTTTTTCACTTCTTCAATTCCACCTTTCCTTCCCCCCCCCGCCGCAGAACACTCCTTCCATTGTTAAAAATATCTGATAAAATTGATTTTCATTTTTATAATAAAACTCGAATAATGCCCAAAGGCAATATCTCACTCTCACTCTCGCTCTCCCTCCCTTCCTCCCTCCCCTACTAACACTCTCCTACTATCTTAAACTAAACCTAAAGTAATACATTATGTAGTCATTTAATTACACTAAACTATACTTTATGCATACTTTACATATTCTGTTATCTACTCAATTCAATTCAAGAAATAAACATCTAATATTTCTTATATCTAATTATTCTAATGTTCATGTTTACTAAGCACTAGTTAGTGTCGGGTTTATTTTTTTTTCTTTTCTTTCTCACCTTTCTTTTTTTGTCTTTACTTTTCTTAAATTTGTCACGATTTATTATTCACATGTGAATTAAACAAACCATGTAGAACAATACAAGATGATAATAATGTTAATACAAGAAATTTTGAAGAAGTAAATGGTTTATAGTTAACCCAAATAAAAAAAAAAAAACTTGTTGAGTTATTGACTACCTATTGAGAATGATTGATGAATAAAACAAAATAGGCAAAGGAATTAGATTAATGAATATGGTGTAGATATTGGTGAATGTTACGTTGATATGATGAATAGGACTCAATGAAATAGCTAATGAAAACTAAAAAGTAGAATTGAACAGAAACACTTTAGAAGTATATACATTCATCATTTAATTATGGAATCGAGCTAAAGAGCTTTAGTAGGATGAATTCGCTTATTGCACAAACGTGACTGTCTGGACTCAGTAGTCTAGTAGTGTACGCGGTGGCGTTTGACACGAAACGGACTGAGTTCGAATCTCACTGTGAACATCAACATTGGGATCTAGGTACATTCAACCGATGAGTCCCAAATAGGATGAAACGCGCGTCCTGGATTCCACTTGCCAGTCACAATCCAAATTAAATAAAGAGCTTTAGGTTTTGCGATGAATATTTAATCATTAGACTGATGAAGTGAAATCCATTAGTTGATAACTTTAACTCTGTAAATGTTGACGCTACTTTATACACTGATATCAATGAGTAACTGCTTCACACCTGACATAACCGATATCATATTAAAATTCAATAATGTTCATAACATCCAATGAAAATCAGTATCGCCTCATTAGTGATTAATTTCTAATGAGAATCGTTTTAGTTCTACTGAGAATATATGACTAGTGGAGTTTAAATATGTTGCTTTTAAAGGAGTCATTCATCATCAAAAATGGATGAGATAGTGGAAATTATTTGTAAATTGACTGAGCTAAGAATATCAACCATTAGATATCGTCTCAATGGTCTAATGGTTAAGCATTAGCCATATAAACTAAATATTTTGGGCTCAATTCCATGTTAAAGTGGTGAATGTTCACTGCTGAAGTTTTTTTCTACTAGGATGAAACAGCTGTCCATGTCTAGTTCCTAATTGTCAGTGTCTATCCAGCTAAGATTAATTTGTGGCATCAAATCAGAATGAACTAAGTTGGGGTGTTTTATGAAGATTAGATGAAGAAAGAATAACAAATATAACTAATGGTTATCCGTTTACAGTGAGATTAAGATTTTATACGTTTAGTTTTTTAATGGAATCAAGGGTGAGTTTATTATCACCATCTAAAGACACTCTAATAATGTGAACAGAAACCCAGAGGAGAACATAAGCTAGGACGTTCGGGTCTTGTGGACAATACTTAAAAATGATAAACTCCAATCTAATATTCAGTCTGCATGAAATAAACTCAGCTTAACAAAAGCAATTGGTTTGTTTATACTGAATTTAAGTTTTTCCTGAAATTCTAGTAAAAAGTCATGTGTGGAGGCGTTTAAACAAGTCTACAGTGAAACAGTTATCACCAAAAGCATTTAATGCTCGTCGCTTAACATTGATTGAAGCAAAAGTCTACCAACCAATGTCAGCCGGTCTTACGATGAATATAAATATGTATCTACTTAAGTGTTTCTTAGTTTCCTTGTGGAGTTTTGTAGATCCACTGCCAGCTGATTAGTGTACTTTGATCTTAAATGGTACCCAGTCAAGATCAGATCTTGACGAAGGTATACATCAAAACTACAATTTTTAACGGTTTCATCTATAGTGCTTTTCAGATATATCAAATGAAAGCTTTACAGTAAAGTTTTTAACCATATGATTTTAACAGAATTTCAATTCCAAAATACTAGTTTCTCTCAACTGAACTTAGGAAGAACAGCAAGATTTATAGACTACAATGAATTTATCATATTTCAATGCTTATCATCAACTGAAAATAACCAAAAGTTGTAATTAGTAATATGATTGTCATGGACAGTGTTTTACATACCTTAATTGAAGGTACTCACTTCAAAATTAGACAGGAAACCATAAAGTCAGTATGATGACACTATGCACATCGAGCATGGTAATTAAGATTGAAGAGTAGTGTTATGTTCAAAATGAGATGTAATAGTAGTACAGTCAATACTAAACAAAAGACAAATGTAGTGAACAAATGTATGGTTGTGTAATCAAGTCAAATAGTATATAAGCTAAAACTGATGTCATGAATAAATGCCAGTAGATTAAGGCGAAACAAATTATGTTATAAACATGTTCTAAAATCTTAATAATCATATTTATAATAGGCTTGTATCTTCCCGTTGATTTGTAATGGACTGAAACTGGTCAGTCTCTGTTGCCATATATGCATCCTAAACGGAATGCCTCTATATAGCGGTAGTGCACAAATTATATTTAAGTTGGATTGTGACTGGTAAGTGGAATCCAAGACGCACAGGTACATCCAGCCGATGAATCCCAAATAGGACGAAACGCTCGTCCTGTATTCCACTTGCCTGTCACAATCCAACTTAAACTTAATAATCATAATCATGAAAATGGCTTATCAGAAGCAAAACAAAAGTGTTCTTCCTTTTCATAGTTACTTCAAACTCAGTTGTCTAGTCGTTAAGCTAATGAACAGTTTTCATCCTTTCAAGTATAGAATTTGAGAAATAAATTTGGAAAACCAAGTAGAAGCGCTTATCTTAATCCTTACTATGTACCTCTCACCAGAAATACATCTGGACGTACTTTTATTTGATTTCATGAATATTTCTTATTATGCGTGGAAAACAACTGAGCTGAGGGTGGATAACAACATATTTTCTCTATACAACGGAAATTTAGAAATTGTTTTAGAGTTGTTCTGTATACTTTTGTTTTAAGAGATTACTTCATATTGTGTGTTGAATCTTTCTGTATGTGGTCAGTTGTATAAAACTTAATAGCTCTGTAAAATAGAGTTTTAACTAAACGTCACTTGTATGCAAAAACATAGCAACTATTGTTCGACCCAGTTGTTAATAATAATGTTACTAAGCTTAACTTAAGGTGGTTTTTATCTAATAAGAATCCACGAAGTGAAGGGATTTAATTTTATTGCTCAAATCATGATCTTCTTGCATTGTCAAACTTTATAAGGTGATCATTCTGTATACAGTATACTCATGTAGGTGAATCAACCTATAATCGTAAAAATATACAGTTTTACCATATAGTGGGGGAAGAGGGAGAAAGTGCTATATCCTGATTGAGTGACGTTAGGTTGAGAACTATGGATGCATTAAAATGCGTTCCAAAGTTTCATTATAACATGGTTTCTTCATCAAGCAAAACAGAACCATCTAGCCAAGATCAAGCTGCAATCGTAAACAGCACTGTGATAGTATACTTACTTACTTACGCCAATTATTTCACACAGTGGAACATTGGCCGCTCAACAGTATTCTCCAGTGAACTCTGCCCTGAGCAATCCTTTCCAGTTATTCCCAGTTTCTGTTTATCCTTTTAGTGTCTGCTTCCAATTCTGGACGCCCTATGTACTTTGACCATTCTCCTTTCCGTTTCCTAACACGATTCCAAGTTAATGCATGTCTTGTGATGCAGTCCAATGATTTCCGCAATGTATGTTCTATCCATTTCCAACACCTATTCCTAATTGCCTCTGCGGCTAAAAGTTGGTTTGTTCTCTTCCATAGTGAGCTGTTTCTGAAGGTTGCTGTCCGAAGGACATTCAATATTCTGCGTAGACAATGTTTATAATTACCTGTACCCTCCTGAGGATGTTTGCAGTAGTTCTTCACGTTTCAGCTTCATACAGTAGAACTGTCTTGACCTTCGAATTGAAGAGTCTAACTTTGAGGTTGGTAGACAGTTGTTTGGAGTACCATATATTTTTCAACTGTAGGAATGCTGCCCTTGCCTTGCCAACACTTGTCTTTATATCTGCAACGGATCCTCCTTGTTCATTGATGATGCTTCCCAGGTAAGGGAAAGTATTCACTTCTTCCAGAGTTTCACCATCGAATTCCATTGGGTTGATGCTCCCTGTGTTGTATTTGAGGATTTTGCTCATTCTTTAATGTATGTTGAGACCTACTGACGCTGAGGTTGTTGCTACGTTGGTTGTCTTCTCTTGTGTTTGTCGCTGTGTATGGGCTTGAAGAGCTAGATCATCCGCGAAGTCCGATTCATCGAGTTGCATCTTACTTGTCCATTGAATTCTGTGCTTCTCCTCAGATGTGGAGGTTTCTATGATTCAGTTTACCATTGGAAGGAAGAGGAAAGGCGAGAGGGGGTAGCCTTGTTTGACACCTGTTCTTATATCTAGCATAAACTGAACATAATTTAAATGCATGTCATTTTCAGTATTTCACTATATTAGGAGAGTTCTGCAATTGTTCAGTATGGTTTTAGCTAAGAAATGAATTCAGTAATCAATACTGAAAACTTGTGGAAGACAAATTCATTATGTAATTTTTCAATAGTACCAATTGCCCATACTCACTAAAGTGTAGGATAGAGAGGCCATACACTGATGGCTTTCAGGACTATAGACTGAGAAACGTTACAACATCACTTCCTCACACCACTAATTTGCTCAATTTCAGGCTAAATGAACTAGTGACTTACTAAAATTGGCGGGGTATACAACATTGATGTTACTGTTCATTATTTAATTGTTTAGACATTTGGTGATTGTACACATCTCTTTAGTAGGGTTGACAAAAATATCCTTTATTGCAAATAATTAGAACTTGATAGCTATTTGTTGTAGCATGGAATGCATCAAAAGTGTATATCCACGATCCCACCAGGGGATCGAGTCTAATGCCTTCAGGTTACACAAAGGACAGTTTTGGCAATTTTCTAATCAGTACTATGCTATTACCAAAATATACAGTACATAAATTAATATTTTTATGAAAAAAAATCAATGAATAAATTAAGAAGAAGACAAAATCTCAAAGAAAATGATTATTCATTTTTAGTGACTATTAGAAAACTTGAATAACTAATCAAAAATAGCATAGCAACAAAATAACCATCCTGAAAATAAGTTGCACAATATGATAATTTAAATTTCACAATGAAATGTAGTTAGATAAAGCATAGTAACAAAAATATAAATCTTTGAAGTAAAAAATTGAGGTATTGATTTATGAAAATAGTGCTTTTATTCATAAATAGTTTTACTGAAGGATGTGTTTTACTTTTATCGATGTGTTTAGTTGGCGTCTGATTGTCGGTGACATGTCATCACCTTTAAGATAAAAATATATAAGATTTGGCGTTTTGTGAACTGGAACTTCCTGAGACTTTTCTGGTTAGTGTTTTTAGTAAGGTTGTGTTCTATGGGATGGTATTGCTAACCCTAGTCCCAACCCACTTCTTTTAACCGAACTTGCAACCAGCAGTGATTCCAAGAGGACTCTAGACGAAGTTAGTGATTACCTTGTACTTATCGGTGTATGGTCAACGGATTCGAACTATCTTACGAAGACAGCGGTTTATAAATACTTTTATCTTCTGGACGATGCTTTCTTCAGTTATCCATAGAATTTTTAGCTACATGCAATGAAACTGTCTCCACGTGTGTATTGAAAGTATAACTTAAATGTTGGCTGACAGTTGGTTTGAGTTCCAGATGTTTTTCAGTTGTAAGAGCGCTGCAGTTGCTTTGTCAGTCTGTTTCTTCACATCTGAATCATGTAAGATCTTCCTTGTTTTTCGATGAAGCTGTTCAGGTATGTAGAAGTTTCCACATCTTCCACAGTTTCTTGGTCAAATGTAATTGGGTTAGTAGTTGTTGTTTGGTTTTGAGAATCGTTCTTTTTCTTTTGTGTATGTTGGGGCCTACTATTAGTTGCACAGGCTGCCGCTTTACTGTCTGCTTTTACCTGCATTTGTTTCTTTGCAGGCGATAGAGGAGCTAGGTCATCCTCAAAGCCCAAGTCGTCTAATTTCATCTATGTTGTCCACTGCATTCCGTGCTTACCTTGAGATTTTTTAGTTCTTGTAATCCAGTCATTTATCAGCAAAAACAAAACTGGGAGTAAAAGCAGCCCTGTCTGATACTGGTCTTCACTTTGAATGAATCTGTGAGCTACACTCCATAAACGATTTTGTAGCGTAGTCCATCTCATGATTTCCATTTGATATTGATTATCTTCTCAGGTACGCTATAATGTCAAAGAAGTGTACATACTGTTCTCCTATCCACACTGTAAAGTGCTTTCTCATAGTCAAGGAAGTTGATGTAGAGCGATGAGTTCTATTTAATTGACTGTTTAATAATAATCCATAGTGTTGCAGTTTGGTCAGTACACGATCGTTTGTTACGGAATCTGGATTGTTGATAACCAAAGAAAAAAAAACATTCAAATCATTCTGAAAGCTCGAATCATATAAATTCATCTCTAAATAAACTTTTACTGAAGCATAAATAATAAAAAAATAAAAGAAGTTAGGTATCTAACTACTAGAACATTCTTTATTAATGCTGATATCACCAATTGATCTGAACCAGACAACCATTGATCACCTGGAAGCACTAGACACCTGTTTCGTCCTAGTATGGGACTCCTCAGCAGTGCGCATCCACAACCCTGTTGGGGATCGAACCCAGGACTCTCTGACTCCACGACGAGCGCTTTACCATTGGACCACTGAGCCGGCTCCTAATGGTTGATATTTCTAACTCAATCAATTCGTGTTACGTTTGTGCATTCTCATCCATTGTCATCGGTGAGTTACTGTCTCACACCCGACACGATTGAACTCCACCGGTCACGTCTTCACACTAGAACTCCAGGAATTACCTAAAACAGCTAGTCACTAGTGAACTGATAATTATTTACATTTAAGAGGTTGTTGTGGAGATAGTTAACTTAATGAACTTTAATGAACTCAAGGGATAAAGGGAAAAAAAAGAAATAAAATCAAGATAAAGATTCGTAAATACTTTGGAACAAAGCCAAATATCTGTCTATATAGTCAAATAAACATGTACATTTGCACATTAAAGTTTTATTAATTCATTTACTTTAACTAGTTTAGTAGATGATAATCATTTTATACTTTACAGTATACAATTACAAATGTAGTAGTAGTTATAAATGGTATTAATGGATAAAATTATACCTAACAATGTTAAATTCTAATTTATAGACAATTTTACAGTTACATTTAAGTACTATTTTATGACTGACCTAATATTTGCATTAATACCATATAAATGTATCTAATGTAGATATTGATAGAGTTACTAGTACTAAACAGATAAGCCTTCTAATGTTATGAATGTAAACCTATATATTCATTATTGTTTACTTATAATGAAGTATGAACTAATTAAGCGGAGAATTTCAAGAATTAAGTGTATGTATTTCTTATCTACAGTCGATAGATTTGTATCATCGTAACTGTTGAATTCCACAAGCTGATTTGCAATTACTGAGCGATTATTGGAGTTCAGAATACCATTGTGATTCTCTTAATGACCAAGTGCCTTTACTTAATTAAGTATCAATTTTGATTATTATCCTCACAAACTAAATGTAATAACATCAAGTAGTTGAAGGACGATTAATTACTTTAACTTGTCGTTGTATGAATACATAAATATACTAGAATAATAGAATAAATATACTTTTGTATAATATTGGCTCCAACAGTAATATCAACGTTCACTCAATCGTCGCATAATCAATGGCTGTTAACAATGGAACTTGATTGAACTAAATTACATTCATCGGTATCACTTTTCAACTCATTTGACAACAACAGTATCAGTAAGAATGCTAATTTTATGAGACTATGTAAAGAAAACAATCTGACTGTTTAGATTCGTTATTGAATATGTACTGAATACTAAACTAGGTTACTTCACATAAGTAAGAAAAATATCTTCAAATCACTGTTAGATAAGTCAACTATCATTCTTTGACAATACGTGCGATAGACACTGTGTGTACTTTGGAGCTATCTTTTGCATAAATAACTTATCAGTTTTATCAAAGTTAACCTACTCCATACTGTTTCTCAAATCCAATCACTCATTGAGTATAAGTAACTGATGTAGAGTTTTACAGAACTCCATCATTATAATCTTTAAGGCTTCTCTTAATTCTCACTATGTTGTGTAATTTTTTTATTGTATGAACTATCAAAAGGTAATGGATAAGTAGGTTTTTGAAATTTTATAAAAGAATCAAGAGTGAATGTTCATTCTGATACAACTGACCAATATGAGACGAATAAATACAGTTTCAGCTAGTGATTTAAATGGCTTTAAAACAGATACAAGTCCAGGTCAATTAACTAACTTTCATAAAGAATTAGATATTAACGAAAGTCAAGTAAAATAAGTGAACCAGTTCCAATATGAACGTCAATAGTTGAATTCAGGCACATCCAACTGACGACTCCCAAATAGAACAAAGTGTACATTCTAGATTTCACTTATTAACAACAATTCAACTTTAAAGCCAACAAACAGTTTGCTTCATATAATCAAAAGCGAATATGAGCACTTTCTATCATAAGAATATTTATTCAGCTATTCAAGTTCATTCAGAATTGAAAGTAGAGATTTGAAGTTATATTTTATTAAAGTGAAATAGTCTTCATTTCTGAAGTCATTACAGTCTTTAAAGTTACTATATCCATGAATGTTCATTAGCTAATACAGTTAAAACTTACTTAGCTACTCCCGTTACCACTCTTAGAAAAGCATAGGCCGCTTACCAGAATTCTCCATTCAACTCTGTTCTGAGTAATCTTTTCCAGTTGTTTCCAGTTGCTGATCATCCTCTTAATGTCTGCTTCCGATTCTCAGAGCAGTGTGTTCATTAACTTTCCTCCTTTCCGTTTCCCAACACGATTCCAAATCATTGTTTATCTCATGATGTAATCTGATGATTTCCGCAATGTATGTTCTATCCATTTCCAACATGTATTCATAATTGCCACTTCGGGTGGACGTTGATTAGTTCTCTCCCATAATAGGCTGTTGCTGATGGTTGCCGTCCAATAGACATTCAGTATCTCTCGCAGACAGATGTTTATAAATACTTTTATCCTTCTCATTATATTTGAAGTAGTTGTTCACGTTTCAGCTCCATAGTGAAGAACTGTCTTGACGTTCGAATTAAAGTGTGTGACTCTGAGGTTGGTTGACAGTTGTTACGAATCCCAAGTTTGCTAAAGAAATGCTAACTAAATTAAACAAATACAGTTAATACAAGGTATGGTAAATACGGGCAAGATAAATGATCAACACACAGGTTATTTTTACTTTTAAAATTTTCTTCGTATGGTTCCAATGTAAACACCTCGTTTCTATGTGATCTACGGTCTATTAAAAGGTAATTCGAGGTAGTATTTTATATAAATTGACTAACGTTAAAGAACAGCACTCTGATGTACACTGCTATTAACGAACATCAGTATTAATTGTTTAAAAATTCCCATGTTTATCAAAACAAAGACATTTGAACAAAGAATATTTATTTCGATGAATTCTCATTTTGGGTTCAACAATTATGAGTTCAAAATTGATTGTTTAAAAAATGGCCAGTTCTTAGACTGATACAACATGATTTAGATATCAAGGATAATTACACCTAAATTTTCAGAATTGTTTATAAAATACGAATGTTCACATTGAAATAATCATCATCATGCAGTTTGTTGAACTTAAACAACAAATGCAGTTAATCTATACAGATATCTTTGTATATGGATAACGTAAGAGATGGGATGATGACAAAAATACAAATAGATTAAGTGTTTCTAGTCAAAGCCTTAATTCTCCTTATAATAAAACCTCAGTAGTTTAGTGGTGAAAGCAGTGGCGTTTAACACGAAACAGACTGAGTTTGAATCCCACTGTGAACATCAGTATTGGGATGCACGTACATTCAGCTGATGAGTCCCAAATAGGACAAAACGTATGTCGTGGATTCCACTTGCTAGTCACAATCCAACTTAAATAATACATGTGAATAATCGCTATACCGAGGCAATCCGCTAAGAAGGCATATATAGCAACAGAGACTGACCAGCTTTAGTCTATAAAAAATCAATAGGAATATGCAAATTCATCCTAATACTAGTAAGCAAGAGTCTGTAAAAATGGTGTGAGTGATAATCGAAATTCGTCACATAGTAACAATGACAATAATTAGAAACATTATATTCAGTTCATTTGTTTGGTTTAAAAAGGTTCACAAAGTAAATGGAAATTAGAAGAGAAGATTGCGTGATGCTCAAATTCGCCATGTGTATACTTGATTAATAATAATAATAATAATAATAATAATAATAATAATAATAATAATAATAATAATAATAATAATAATAATAATATGGAGATTTGTGAATAAAAAGAGTAGTATTTGGATGAGATGCATTTATGTTATAGAAATGTGCGTAAAGAGAGAAAGCTACATTTGCATCACTACAAATGGATTATTGTATGATTAAGGTAGAGAGAAGAGGTTAAACCTACTTCCTTTGAAAGCACAATTCTGACCTCTTGACTCGTATGGCTATCGCCTCTGCCGTTCTGAAGACCTTGAGTTATAACTGGTCTTGACGGATATCTGTTTACACCATATTTTATTGTGAATGACTGATGTTCGCTACATGAGCAGTTTGAATTAGGTGAGCTAGTATTCAACTGTTGATGCTGCTAACAATATGTTTAGTCAACTATACGGGAAGGTGCTCACGAGAACGATGTGGAGTAAATTCCGTATCTTCCTATGTTGCTTGCTCCACAAGACCAGCTGAACTGATAGATTCAAAATGAAGTGATAAGCTTAGATAATTTATCTTTCATTTTCGGTGTCACCACATAGCTGGTAGAAAACACTGGTTGTCGTTTTTCTGGGCTAAATGTTCTCTTTACATAACCTCAGCATTAACATTTCGCTGAGTGCATCGTCACCGAATGCTAGTCACATGAAAAGCGGCTTTTTACCTACAGTCTGAATCGACTTTCTTCTCGTTTTTATGATAGCCTACCTATTTATAAACTTTATAGGGTAGCCATTCTTTCTGGGAGTTTTATGTAATGCTTTCGTTTCTTCGCCGACCACATTAAGAAAGAATATGGTTAGTATCGAATCATTTCTTATTCCTAAGAAAAGTCATTACTTTTGACATTGAGTTTCATGTTTATTTCATATTACGCAGTTTGCCTATATTGTAATATGTAGTTGTAATTTACGCTAAACTTTCTCATATTCACTTAAAATTACACTTCATTAGTGTCGTCACTAATGCCACTAATAGGCAGCATTGTACATTTGGTCTTCATATCCGAAGATTTTATGTTCATATAGAATCTTCATGTGCACTGACATTCAGGTATTAATTTTTATACACGCTTTGTTAAATCTTATTTGCAAAGTATACTTCATCGTTCATTTCATCCCTAATCTGGTTTTTTTCTGTATTCCTCTGATGCTCATTACGTTTCCGTATTAAAATTGAGATGGTTATTTTTGTGGATATAGGTAATTTAGTTGATTGAATATGTAACAAATTGATGTTGGCAGAGTACCACTGAAAATCAAGGATCACTGGGCAACTGTTTTGTTCTAGTTTGGAACTCTTCAGCAGTGTGCACCCCAGATTCCGCAGCAGCGGCTTTAAGTTGACGAACGCTTAACTCTTTTTACCACTAGGCCAGTTGGTATCCAATAATAGAATAATTTCTACTTCCATCAATTTGTGATATATCGAAGCGATCATCTATTGTCATTGTCTCAATCCCGACAAGTCTGAACTCCACCAGTCACGACTTCTCACTGGAGCTTCAAATTATTCATTTTCTTATTTCTCTTTTAAGTTTTCATCAACACATATCAACTCCACAAACATTAATATACATACCCAAATGGTCGAACTTATTATTTTCATTATCTGCCGTGATAATGTTCTTGTAGAAATTAATTAATGATGCTTTCTGTATTTATATGCCCTTATCTTTCCCGAATCGCTAATTTTGATGTATTGAAAATACCATTTAATCATGTAATTTAATCTAATACCCATTCGTTTTTATTCGGTAATTTTCTCATTTTATAAACATTTTCATATAACATCATGCTATTCTTATTGTCTGGTATTGATCATGCTTATGAAACAAGCAGGTACATATATTTTCAGAAGAGAAAACATTAATATTGTCGATTCTAGAGAACAAATAGGAAATGGGAACTTACCATATCAGCGGTGATGAAAGAGTGTAATAAAGATTTAGAATTATTACACTAGCTTAACTCCACAATAAACAATTAGCTAATATTCATATCCATTCAAATATGTTTATAAGTAGTCTTTATTTGAAGCAAAATGAATCTAGTTTACTGACTTTTATTTAACTTCATCCAGTTTTTATTTAAAGATTAGAAGTTTTGTATATATATATATATATATATATATATATATATATATATATATGGATACCTCTACGTACATGGGCAGCATCATCGATGAACAAGGAGGATCCGATGTAGATGTAAGAGCAAGGATTGGTAAAGCAAAGGCAGCATTTCTACAGTTGAAAAATATATGGGAGTCCAAAAAACTGTCTACAAAACTCAAAGTTAGACTCTTCAATTCGAACGTCAAGACAGTTCTTCTCTATGCAGCTGAAAGATGTGAAGAACTACTGCAAACATCCTCAGAAGGGTACAGGTATTTATGAAAAACTGTCTACGCAGAATATTATATGTCTGTTGGCCGGAAACCATCAACAACAGCCTACTATGGAAAAGAACAAACCAACTTCCAGCTGAATAGAAAATCAGGAAACGACGTTGGAAATGGATAGGACATACATTGAGAAAATCACCAGATTGCGTCACGAGACAAGCATTAATTTGGAATCCTGTTGGGAACAGGAAAGGAGGAAGGTTAAAGAACATACTGCGTCGACAGCTGAAAACATACATTAAAAGGATGAACAGCTACTAGAAACAGGTGGAAAGGATTACTTAGAACAGAGTTGAACGGAGAATTCTGGTGAGCGGCCTATGCTCCTCCGAGCGAGATAACAGGTGTAAGTATATATATATATATATATATATATATATATATATATATATAAATTTACAATAGATTTAGAATCCTTACCAAATAATTGATGATGTGTGTTACATAATAATTTTACAGGTTCAAAGGTGTTTGTAAAATAATTACAACCAATTAACAAAGCAATTAAGACATGAAGGTGCATACGAAAATTATTGTTTTGTAAGTGTACAAATGATTAGTGAAAAGGTTGAGATACTGTTATTTACATACCCGCCAAAATTCATTAATAAACACATGACGACTTCAAAAACGAAATCCGTAAACGTAACTGTTCGTATGATGCCTATTTTTTTCAACTTACAATTCTCAGATGACAGCATTGGTGAAATCACAACGCAACGAATAAGAAAATTGTTGTAAAAGACGTTTACCGCAGTAAAACTGCATACTACATTTTATAACCACCCTATCATAAAAGCAGGAACTTAAGACAGACTCGCTAAATGCGCCTCATCTATGTTTATATACCAATTCAACAGTTCCTGTGGAGCCAGTTACATAAGGTGCATGATTCGTCAAGTACGTTATAGAATTTCAGAACATCATTCAGCCTAGCTGAGCCTAGGTCAATTACAGTAAGTAAACAGCTCTGTACTTGCACGTTTGGTTGATACGGAACATCAAGTAGACATCAAGAGAGCTATCAAAATCATCTAACGAGTCCCACCCAATCTGCCGCGTGGTCTACGCATACGTCTTCTACATATGGCGGAAGCCACCGGTATCCACACTCTCAAACTGGACCTGTGTTTTCATAAAAAATGTGTACAGCCAGTTTCCTTGTCTTAGCCATCATAATAGCCAATGCTTGGATGGTTTACAAATAACCTATTACACTCAATTCTCTCATTATTATTATTACTACGTTATACAAATCATTTTATAATTTAAAAAACTTTGTCATCTCTTAATTGTAACTTAACTCTTACGTAACTGTCTTGACCAACAAATTTCTTATAATTACTTTATCAGTTTTTTCTAAATAGATATTATGTAATCAACAGTATCTCAACCCATTAACTAATCATTTGTACACTTACAAAACAATAATTTCCGTATGCACCTTCATGTCTTAATTGCTTTGTTAATTGGTTGTAATTATTTTACAAACACCTTCGAACCTGTAAAATTATTATGTAACACACACCATCAATTATTTGGTAAGGATTCTAAATCTATTGTAAATTTATATATGTATATATTAATGTTGATATCACGAATTGATCTGAACCAGACAACCATTGATCACCTGGAAGCACTTGACAGCTGTTTCGTCCTAGTATGGGACTCCTCAGCAGTGCTCATCCACGACCCTGGTGGGGATCGAACCAGGACCCTCTGGCTCCGTGACGAGCGCTTTACCAGTGGACCACTGAGCCGGCTTCTAATGGTTGATATTTCAAATTCAGTCAATTCGTGTTACGTTTGCGCGACCTCATTCATTGTCCTGGAGTTCTAGTGTAAAGACGTGACCGGTGGAGCTCTATCGAGTCGGGTGTGAGACAGTAACTCACCGATGACAAAAAATGAGGTCGCGCAAAAGTAACACGAATTGACTGAATTTGAAATATCAACCATTAGGAGCCGGCTCAGTGGTCCAATGGTAAATCGCTGGTCACGGAGCCAGAGGGTCCTGGGTTTGATCCCCAACAGGGTCGTAGATGCGCACTGCTGAGGAGTCCCATACTAGGACGAAACAGCTGTCAAGTGCTTCCAGGTGATCAATGGTTGTCTGGTTGAGATCAATTCGTGATATCAACATTATTAAATAATTCAACTATCTCCACAACAACCCCTTATATGTATGTATGTATATATATATATATATATATATATATATATTAGTTAGGCGCTTTGATGAAAAACTAATTGAAAGGAAATTTCTCCGCTTCTGTCGTTTTTTCTTAATGCTTAAGTGGGAATTTTCCATCATTTCTAGATACTTCGAAAAATATCAAAACATTCTATTAAGTCACCACTTAGCAGATTCGATCAGTAGCACATATATTCTTTCTTCAGGAATAAATTTACTAGGATATCATTTTTTTATTTTGCTTCAATCTATGGGTTCGCTGCATGAAAGATTTCGGGGTTTGAAATTCAGAAACTAGTGCACATAATTTCTTAAGTTTCACTTATAAAACTTTCTGTGATGAATATAAACAACAAATTGACTACTTATTTCTACAAAATCGCTTCAACTTATCTATAATAATCAGTTCATTATCAGCCCAAATGAAAATTTTGTCACAATTTTAGAAGTCGTAATTGGTAACGTTTAGTCAAGTTTGGAATGAGACAGTTATTATTAGTGCTATTGGATGGTAGCTGCGTTAGATGACAAATTGACTGATATAGGAATTCTAACACAGAATGCTTACCAGCCCTGTAGTGCTATTGGCTGAGCGTTAGCAGCTAGACCTTTAAGCATTATCTGATTACTGTTGAGGACAAAAAAGCTGTTTAGTGTTCTTATGTTGTCATTAGTGCACATAGAAGATCAGTTTATGATGTATATAGACAATAGATTAATACTATTGTTACCTGATGATACCTGATTTTAAAACTATTCTAGTTTTACAGATAACCATTTCACTGACGATGATATAAAACAATGTTGCATAATGATTCTTAATAGCCGTTCATTAACTCTTAGAACTCTCCTCCGCCATTAGTGAAAATACATATTTCTGTTTATCACCCATTAGTGATGCTAATAAAATTACTTTGTCTAGTCACTAGTAACAACTTATTTTTAGTATTTTTTTTTTTTTTGAAAAATAACCAGCTGCTTCAATCCATTTTTATCTTTAATCTTTCATACCGACAAAACGCATTAAAACAGTATAATACCCTAATATTCGATTAATTATCATTTCAATGTGATCAATGAATTGATAGAGAACATTAATTTGTTCAAATACGATTCACAAAACTTTGGCGTCTAATGTAAGATATGTGAATTGAATATACGTTGGTAAACAATCTCAGCTAGTAAAATTAGAGTAAATTCCAATGTTTCACTTGATAAGCTGGCTTGAGTTTCTTCAGGGAAACAACTAGAAATCAAAAATTATCGTATATAAATGTAAACAAGAAGTTAAATTTAATTACGAATGTGGATTAGTATGTACAGTATGAACCTACTTTTACACAAGTCATTATAAGTGGACTAAAGTTGAAATGTTATGAATGAAGGATGATGTGCATTTCATGTGCAGTTAGATGTTGCAATTATTTGTGCACATTTACTATTTCGAAATATCTTCATTGAAATGGCCAAACAATTTAAAGATTGTCAATGCTGAAATCACGAATTGATCTGAATCAGACAATCATTGATCACCTGAAAGCACTGGACAGGTGTTTCATCCTAGTATAGGACTCCTCAGCAGTGCGCATTCACGACCACATTGGGGATAGTAAATAGGACCTTCTGGCTCCACGACGAACTCTTTGCCATTGAACCAGTGAGCTGGCTTCTAACAGTTAATATTTCAAATTCAGTCAATTGGTGATACGTTTGCACGACCTAATCCAATGTCATCTGTGGGAAACTGCCTCACACCAGACACCGTTTGATTCCACCGGTCCCATCTTCACACTAGAACTCCGGGAATCACCTCAAGGAGCTAGTCACCAGTGAGCCGATATTACTTACAATTAAGGGGTTTTGGAGATAGTTAATTGCCGATCCTAATATCACAAATTTGAAGATTGTTTAAGTTAGATTACAACAACCGGAAGATACAAGCTTATTCCAATTTGAAGATCGGTTTATCAAATCAAGTAAATTTCATTAGGAGTGAATCGATATGATGATAATTATGAACCATATGATGGATGTATATTTGCAACTGATGGTAACACGTTGAACTGTGTAACTGGACTAAATAATTCTAAGCAGAATCAATCAATCAATAAATAATTGGAATGTGTTGGAAGTTCAAGTAGTAAATAATTTTGGAATCCATTTTGTAATTATTAGCTTCCATGGTGCAGCTAACAGTACCCCATCTAGTTAGTCTATATTGTTAGGATTTGCCAATTTATATAAATTCATACTCTGCATATGATTGGGAATTCATAATGAAATGTGACCTCTTATTTACATTTAGATTCAATAATTTTTCATTTCTGGTGATTTTCCTGATGGTTGAATCGGCTTGCCGAGTGTAATGTTGAAATTTTCTTTAATTTCATTCGCTGTGATTACAAATATATTCTACTTATATATTAATATCATTTTCATTTAGATCACTTAATAGGCGATACAATATATGTATATACATCATTCTTTAAACCTGTTTGAAACTACTCTGTCACATAGAAAAATACATAATACGATTTAAAAGTAGTAACTAACCATGAACATGGCATATTCCAATAGATATAAATACACAACCTTTGGTTGAACATCAGTTGTTATTAGCCAGCTTGTTGGCAAGTTTAGTTATTCGTTTGAATTTCCTGAAAGTAAGACATTTAGTCGTAAAGGAACGCTTACCTTGTGAACATAAACTATTTTACACTAAAAACCTATTCAAGTATTTTCTTACTATGTATTTGACAATATTATGGAGAGAGACTATATCTGATTAGTGTAATTTTTTTAGCAAGGTTATTACTGAGGCTTACTAACCCTATTCCTAACTCTATACCATTATCCTGGCTTGCGAGGATTCAAGATGGAGTTAGGTAAAACTATTTTTACGTACAATATGCAATAATAGAACCGAATTATCAGCAACTAAACGTCGTGTTACTGTAAAATATCTCAATTCATTGACAATATTTTGTTGGTTTATATTGGTGCAATAATCTGGAATGACAGTAAGAGCTGTACAATGGAATTGTCCATGTCAAAGGAATCATTTAAGGGAAAGAGCAAGATCCTTAAATTCAACACAGAGAGCACCGACCCAATTGAACTTGGTGGTGCAACTCTGGAACAAGTGGATACCTATACATACCTGGGGAGCATCATCGATGAACAAGGAGGATCCGATGCAGATGTAAGGGCAAGGATCAGCAAAGCAAGGGCAGCATTCCTACAGCTGAAAAATATATAGGACTCCAAACAACTGTCTAACAACCTCAAAGTCACACTCTTCAATTCGAAGGTCAAGTCAGTTCTGTTGTATGAATCTGAAACGTGCAAAACTACTTCAAACATCCTCAGAAGGGTAAAAGTATTTATAAACAACAGTTTACGCAAGAAACTGAATGTCTGTTGGCCAGAAACCATCAGCAGCAGCCTACTATGGGAGAAAACAAACCCACTTCCAGCTGAATAAGCAATCAGGAAACGACGTTGGAAATAGATATGACATACATTGTGGAAATCACCAGACTGCATCACGAGACAAGCACTAACTTGGAACCTTGTTGGAAAACGAAAAAGAGGAACGCTAAAGAACATACTGCTTTGAGAATCAGAAGCAGACATTAGTAGGATGAACAACAACTGGAAACAAGTGGAAAGGATTGTTGAGTACAGAGATGAATGGAGAATACTGGCGAGCAGCCTAAGCTCCTGCGAGATGGGTAACAGGCATAAGTAAATATGTAAGTTGTAAATTTTCGTTACCATTCATTAATAATTACCTGTCTACATTATACAATTACATGTATTTGTTAGGTTTAACTACTTATAAGACAAGTGTATCACTATTTAAATTGAAAATGATCACGTAATACTATGACATAAAAAAATAACTATGAAGTTAGAATTAGACGAAATTATATTTGACTTATATAAATAAATCGATAAGATTTTCAGTGAACAATAAAATATTTTAAGTTATAGGGATTGTAATTCTGTTGAGTACAGATATATCAATACTTATGGTACCTTAACTAACATTATTGTTAATGTTACAGTAACAATAATAATAGTAATAATAATAGTAATGATATTGACATATCGAGCAATGATCTAAGTCATGTTGGTAGATGTAGATTACCTGGTTGAGGTCAGCTTGATAGTCACAATAAATGGCTGGGGATACTTGAAGACATGGTTCAGAATTGGTCACAGTGGCGCAAGTGTATTCTCTCTTTAACTTCATCTAAATCTTGATTCATATTATTAGTTTCTACACAACTTGACTTCACTCTCCTTTCTTGTATTCTGTTCTTATGTTAGCATTGTTATCTCGTAGTGTTAATGTGATATGGCAACTTCAACCTACGGGTGTATTTGCCCGGTTCTACGTTGATGATGACTGCCTGACTGACTATGAGATTATAACCACATTCTGTTACAGTTTTCTTAAGGATATTTTTTAACTTCTATCTACTCGTCTTCAATATAATCACTTTTTAAAGAAATAAATGAGTTGTAACAAATGAAATTGAATTTCCCGGCAATTCAATTGTTGTTGTTACTGACAAGTATTTTATAGTTGACAGTAGATGGTGTTTTAATCATATGATATGTGTATTCTTGAAATTAGGAGATAATTTTGTTTCTAAAGTTTGATTTACTAGATTTAGTTGTTTAGATTGTGACAGTTTCAGTACAGTATAGGAACAAGAGTATGCAGTTTCCCAGTTAACTAATGAAAGACACGATAGTGACATCAAGATTAGCGTAAATCAAAACTAAAAATTCATACCATAGACAAAATATCATTGCAAGTATTAGAGTTTAAGTTACAGACTGATAGTTTGAGTTGAAATTAGGTTTAAATTACTAAAAATTTGATTTTATGTAAGATTTGTGAAACAAGAAATAGGTTTCGCAGTAAGCATAGTCAGTGAGTGGCACACATTTTAACTCAGTACATTGCTGCTGCTTCATCTATTTACTAATTCGAGAAGAAATTGAATCAAATGAGAGACACCTAGCTCCATGACTAACATAAATAAACTGGCCTTTAACTTCAATTACACTAAAAATGTTACTAATCCAGTGAGTTAAAATGTTGGTGCCAAATCATCTGAGATTTGGGAAAACGTAATATGAAACATTAGGAACAATGTATGAAAAACTCCGAGCTTTACATAGCTTTCTTCAACCCTTTACTTGTTAAAGAGTTTTACCCTACCTTAAATTACGTTTCATCTAACGCTACCTAACATTTTTCCTAATTTTACAGCATTGTTGAACTTGTGTTCTGCACTACGATATGAAATTAAGGTTCGAAATACAATTTATTTCATTTGCCTACTTCAAACATCCTCAGGAGGGTACAGGTATTTATAAACAACTGTTTACACAAGATACTGAATGTCCTTTGGACAGCAACCATCAACAACAGCCTACTATGGGAGACAACAAACCAACTTTCAGCTGCAGAGGCAATTAGGAATAGATGTTGCAAATATATAGGACATTCATTGTGGAAATTATCGGATTGCATCACGAGAAAAGCATTAACTTGGAATCCTGTTTGGAAATGAAAAAGAGGAAGATCAATGAACACACTGCTTTGAGAATCGGAAGCAGACATTGATAGGATGAACAACAACTGGAAACAAGTGGAAATTATTGTTGAGGACAGAGTTCACTAGAGAATACTGGTGAGCGGCCTATACTTCTCTGTGAGGAATAACGGGCGTAAGTAAGTAAGTAATGACTTAACCGCGACAACACCACTACAAAACTATACTTCATTTATTTACCAATTATAATATTTATATCACTCGTAATGTGTTTTCTTTCCTTGATTGATAAACAATTCAGATATAAATGTTGTTTAACTTAAAGTAGTCAGTTAATAGAAATAACGATTGGCTCATTCGTTAACTGCGCTCGGTTATTTGAAATATCATGTCTGCTTGTTCCTTTACAGTACTCTAGTCATTCGGACTAGCAGTAGAATTGAATTTAATGTCTCATTATATTTTGATATTCGTGAGTTTAGCTTAACAACCTATTATTGGGGGAGGGGGGAAGAACTCGAATAAAGAATTGTGCAGTTGTACTTATTTCGAAGACTTGTAAATCATGACTAGACGTCATTTGGTTAGCAGTAAGACTGTCTAAGTAAATTTATGAGGACTGGATATTGACTGTCTATAAAACAACTTGACAATTTTTTAAAGTATCAAACATATGTCCTATGTTCTCTAGATATTTTGTTGAGGCATTTGTAAAACTCTTAATAAAGGACATGTGAATATGCTTTTGAAATCGAATACAAGCTATTCTTTCAATTCCATCAGTGTAACTGCTTTGTCAGATATATTTAAGTTAACACATGCAGCCGCGGCAGTAACATGAGTATAATACTTTCCAACTCCTGATTAGATCAATGAGTATGTCATTTTATTTATGTCTACACGTTTGAGGTAGGATACGTTATAGTCATTTAGAACATCAGTCTACTATTGACAGTCTCTACCTTTAAGTTAGAGATGAATGAAGATGTATCTGTGGATACCAATTGTTCCCTGGACGGTATTTTTAAACATTCATGAGTTCTCCTTCATGATTATTATCAACAGTACAGTGCTTTAATCAATGTGTTTATGGACTGATCCGACGGTAACTAATAAGATCCCATGTATCTTTAGGAGAAAATGAATGTTGAATCGTTTAATCGAGATTTCGTTGCATATCAACGTCGTTTTTATTTCATAGTGAAATTCATATTTTTATTCACTATGTTAATTACTACATACGACAAACGTGTTGTCAACACACCTTGAATAATACACCTTTCAACTTTATTTTCTTTAAGTTTGAGTCTTTGAATCTTTGCCGAAAAAACATTGGTTAACATAAGGGTTAGTGATTTATTATTCCTGCACCAACAGTTTGACAATACGTGATACTGTCAATATGATTCTGGACACCTCAAATGTGGTAACGGTCGTGCAAAACTGGGGGATAGGGAGGCTCTCAAGTAATGATACCACAGGTTTACCACGCAATCTGATCTGTATCAATGTGTCTATTGTTTTTTTATACTGATTTAAGATCCTTCCTTTTCCGGAATTCTTTGATATTCCTTAAAATTTCTGTGTTTCATATATTTTTCACTTGAATAGTAATAGCTGTGTAGTTCTACTTTCAAATATGGTATACAATGGAGTCATTTAAAGTTACTATGTTTGTTCATGTTTTAGTTAACAGTTTTGTACATCATAACAAAAAGATATTTATGCATGTTAGTGTGAAAGTCATAGTGACATTAGATTTTGCAACTAACTGTAGTAATAATTCAAGTTTTTTTTAACATTCTACATTACATTTTGTAATATTGAAAGTATTTTGTTGTTGTAGTGAAATGTGATGAAGTTTACATGTTTGTTCAAGCAACCAAAAAAGTTTAGTGATGATGTATTAGTTACTGTGTGGTCAGCAGGAAACCAGTTGACATACATTTTATATCAGTTGAAACTTTCCAGAAATATATACCAATAATATTGAATGCACTAAAGTTTTCTTTACAATTTGAACCTATAAAAAAAGAAATCAAACCGTTCACCTAGTCTGTGATGTTGGCATTCAATTTTTTTCAGAATGCTGCTAACATCCTGTAAGACTAAGTTATTTGATAAATCACTGAAAAATCGCTACTGTGATATTTGTTTAATATCTTCACAAAGATTATAGATAGAAATAGTTCATGAGCTATTGTGGTCACTAATCCACGGAACATAATTTTCCTCATTGTTACTGACAGGTATTAATGACATGCAGAAAGTAGCATGGAACCAAGTTGATCGATTGCATTCGATCTGTGGTGTGGATTATACAAACATGACACTGGTCATTACTCAGCAATCCCTCCCTATAAAACTAATTGTTCATATTATAATGCTGCGAGTTATCAGAAAAGCACATAATGAGTAACAATGCATCTTACTACTATCATATTCTGCTTTCATATACGTTATCCTACGTTAAATGCGTTTATTATTACATTTCAGGTAATGACTATCAGCGTGTAAATACATATACAACCTCCATGATGTAGCATTAAATATTCACAGAAATTATTCTGTTTAGCCTTCTTTTTAGTAAGTTTGTGTTTTACAAGATAGGGGTGGTCGCCCTATGCCCAATCCTCCTCCTTCACCTGGGCTTGGGACCGGCAGCAACTCTAGAAGAGATGTGGGCGGAGTTTCACAGAAATTATAATGATTGATTAATTATTTATCAATGTAGGAACTATGTGTAGCTTCATTTCTTTTCAATCGATTATCAATTTCCAGGAACAAGTATGCAGCATTTCTAAGTATTTACATACAATCAATAAAGAGTAAATAAACATGTAAACATATACATTGATGATGATTGTACCGTTTACACTTTCAAATCTAAGTTACTTGTCAAAAATGTATTATAACCGTTTATATTATTCCCATATCTGTTAGACTAACAAATATAATAATATATATATTAATGCTAAATTTAAGTTGGATTGTGACTGGTAAGTGGAATTTAGGACGCGTGTTTCGTCTTATTTAGGACTCATCAGCTGGATGTACCTGTAGCCCAATGTTAATGTTGACACTAGGATTCGAACTCAGTCCGCTTCGTGTCAGACTTGTGTACTACTGCCATATAGAGGTAATCCACTCAGGATGCACATTTGGTAACAGAGGCTGACCAGTTTCAGTTCATTATAAATCAACGGGATGATACAAGCCTATTCTTAATTATATTAAGGCAATGTTATTACAATGAAGAAGTTAAGTAAATTCATATCAATTTGTTTATTAATTCATGAAACTGATCAATTATAATGAAATTGTCAAATGTATAAAATATGCATTAACTTTATTCTACTTATTTGTATACAAAATAAACTGTCAACTGTCACTTATAATATGCATAAGAAACTTTTAGAATGATTGGCATTAATGAAAATTTAATAAGATTTTCTTTTCTATTGAGAAGTTGTTATTCTTAGTCACACACTTCACCCCTTCCTCCATACACACATCCCACTCTCTTGAAAAATTTTCCATGAAATTTAATCGATGATTGAAACTTTAAAGTAGTCGTCGTAATATACTAAGTTTCAAGTTTATAGTCTCTAGTAGGATATGATCTAAACATTATGCTTTCATTGACTTCTGATCACAGTGTCATCGATGATTGATGACAATATGATAATTGAAAGTTTATGTTTTATACATGATGATGATGAAATAGACTGTTTATTTAATGTCATTCATTATCCTTCATCATCAATAATTTGTTATCTATAAATAAAATATTATTAATCATGATGATGAATATGACACGTGAATTAATCAGTTGATTAATTCCTTATTGAAGAATTAATTGATAAACTGATGATTATGTTAATAATGTGCACTTTTTGAAGTTCCTTAAGTATTCAACCAGTACTTTATCAATTAAAATGGATTTTGTATAACATAGAATTATATCAATACTTTTCAATCGAATGACTCTGAGACTATCTAACTTACTTACGCCTGTTACACCTCTCAGAGGACCATAGGTCGCTCACCAAAATTCCCCATTCAACTCTGTTCTAAGTAATCCTTTCCAGCTGTCTCCAGTTACTCTTCATCCTTTTAATGTCTGCTTCCAGCTCTCGACGCAGGGTGTTCTTTGGCCTTCCTCCTTTCCGTTTTCCAACAGAATTCCAAGTTAGTGCTTGTCTCATGAAGCAGTCTGATGATTTCCGCAATGTATGTTCTATCCATTTTCAACGTCGTTTCCTGATTTTCTCTTCAGCTGGAAGTTGGTTTGTTCTCTTCCAAAGTAGGCTGTTGCTGATGGTTTCCGGCCAACAGATATTCAATATTCTGCGTAGACAGTTGTTGATAAATACCTGTACCCTCCGGAGGATGTTTGCAGTAGTTCTCCACGTTTCAGCTCTATATAGAAGAACTGTCTTGACATTCGAATTGAAGAGTGTGACTTTGGAGTTCCATATGTTTTTCAACTGTAGGAATGCTGCCCTCTGAGAATATCACTTCCTATCTAATTTTAACCACAAAATATAATTAAAATGTGCCTTTAGTTAGAACAATTAACAAAATAATATTTAGGTACATACATAAGTTTTAGATAAGAATAAATATGCATACTAAAAAACACTTTCACTAAAACATCTTATCAATGATATTGTCTAGACAGACTGACTACATAGTATGTATACTGTTAGAAGGTAGTAAAATACCGGGATTAGGAACATTCTCTAAATAATGCAGGGTTCTTGAATACTGTTGGAGATGTGTAGGTAGTTACCATTTGTCAGTTGTCCACACCATGAAAGAGTTCTTGTTTAGTTGATTTACAAAGCAACTGTGTTAAGATTAGTTTAGATGATCTGGGAGCTTGGTATCAGTAAATAAAAACAACTGCTTGAGACCATGCACACGTAACATCCTGTTGATTGCTTTCTTGTGTTGATTCCAATCTGAGTTGGACGATAACATGGCTGAAATTATGGCTGAGATGGAAATACACACCTATCGTCACATCACTATATAGTCGACGTCACTACTTAGTTCTTAGAGATTAGTTTCGCTACTACAAATTTAATCGCTCTTCATCTGACTTACCTGGAATGGCATGGTCTCAAGAAACAGTTATTCCAGTCAGTATAGCCCCCTTAGCAAATCACAAATGGACAAGTCCAACTACCAAGTTAAAGTAGCTGCAACGGTAAATACCACTAAATAAATTCAGCTTTACATGGACTGAACAAGTTTGATTTCTTATAGACTAAATATCTAACAGAATAATGAGTCGAAATTTTAATTGAAAGATATTGAGTTCAAGAACATCGGCTTGATGAGCCATAGACAAGATGAAATGCGGATACAGTTTTATTGGATAAAATAACCAAATGATTTCGCAATCCAAAATAATAGTTTTTAAGTAAAATCACTTAAACTGACTTCAAAGTTCGGAAGTTTCATAACAATTAAAGCTGACAAATAATCCTTAGTGATTCCAACGACAGGATATAAACACTTACATGTCATTCATGTACAAAGGTTACATAAGTGTAGCAATATTCGCTTCGCATCCCGATGGATAATTCTAAGGAGTTGGACGAGAATAGAATGATCTTGATTCATTATATGCCGTACTACACCGGTATGTGGAAACTTCCAGCTAATGTATTTTCAATCCAGTGGATTCCGCCTACGAAACACAATATAAGTTTAACTATACTTAGAAATTAATTTCATTAGGATATACATTTGACAACAGTTACTAATCAGTTATTATCCTTAAGCTTATCAATGAAACAGACATAAATGATGTATCAAATCCTATAAGATGAAAAGTATTAGCATCAAGATTTTAACTAGATGGAAAAGTTTTGTAATAAGACATAATCTGAGAATGAAGGAATATAAGTCAAACATTGAGTAACTCCATATGGAGTCATTTAAACTAAATACTGTGTTACCAAAAATCTAACTAGATTCAAATACCCCAAGTTTCAATTCTTATTTAGATCAGCATAAGGTGACTTTGCCAAGTTAATACATTGATCCTTCTCTTGTGATTAATTATTCGTGATTCTTGTTAATCATATAATAACGAAGTTTCAATCATAAACAATGAAACCTCTTAGAAAAATGCCCTCAAAATATGTATATAATACGTTCAGCATTATGTAAATAAAACAATGAAAAATGTTAGTTTCTATTAGTTTTCTTTTCATTTCCAAGTACATACTTGATACTGACCTAATTTGTAAGTACACTAATAGCTTTTAAAGCTTTCCATATAAATCAGTAGTTATTAGAAACTAATGAAAACACAATGTTAACCTGGATGAAGTGGTTTTCTGGTGATTAACAATGAGTCTGTAGGTGTAGATAATACCGCCTACCGCAAGCATGCTAAAAATTAATGTAGATTGTACAACTATTATTTTACGGTGTGGATGTTCTAGCATGACTGAACATTGAAAGGAGATAAATTTACTTACCACTTGTTTTGATTTCGTGCTTATCATTGTTATGTTCATTTCAAATATATCATTCATCTGTATTCATTATTACTGACCCTCAATATATACATTCATCATATGAATTGTAGACGTGTATGAGTCAATATAATTTACGGTGATTTGTAGACAGTTTGAAATTACATTATTGTAGAAAAGAGTTCGATCGCAATCCAGTAGAAACTAGCAATGGCTATTCGTATTCCGGACGGCGATTTGAAAACGCGGTCCAAAATAAGTCATATGTTTCTTATCAGTAATCTTAACATTAGGTATAGTTGATCGACTTCACTAAAAGTCCCATATAAGAGAAGAACAACTCTTCAGTGCCTTCTAATTTTCATTCGTGCCCAGCCAACAATAATCTGTGATGAGTAGAAATATAGAAATGATTGTATGTTCCTAAGGTTATGTTTATTGTTCTATGCACCACGGTTTTGTTTTGTATCCGTACAATGCGATGTGTTATTTAATAGAATGTAACGTTAGTCAAATAGTTCATTTCCAAGTGTCAGTTTTGCAAAACTGTCTATCTATTGTAGTTCACGCTGAAGTTAAGAAAACTGAACATAAATATAGTGACAGTTATGGTATGGAATGAGATCTTTAGTAAATAACACACTCTAATATGTAACACTTGCCTATTAAATGAATTGAAAAATGACCGGAAGTCCTGTATACGGTACAATGAACACTTAAAAGTTGTAGATTATTTCAACTTACTTTTTGGAAGTATAAAATCAACAATAAAATTACAACTACTTTTATAACCAACTATGATCAATCTTGATGACTGTTAAATTTGTTGATCATAATGTTTGTTGACACTTTCAACTTCCGTTGCTGACAAGATAGTAAGGTGTATTTCTAAAAATAACCGATGTTTTGCTGAACAGTTTCACAAACTGTAAGTAGAAGCTCTAACTTATATAATTCCGGTAGAGTGGATTCGTGTATGCTACGGCCAGAAGATATAGTCGTATCAACTTTCTCTGGAGCGTCAGCTCCATCAATTACAAGGAACTAGTAATAGTGGATCCTTCTCAAGCTAGTAGATCACATAAAGCCGAGCAAACCATGTCACTTAAATAGTCAACAGTCCCGAATCTCACGTAACAGTAACGATGTTCTTAATAGGTGGCTTGATATTTATAATAATCATGATATCATTTTTGAGTGTGATATAGCTTCTTGGAAAGAATTAGATGACCCGTACGATTTCGGTTTAATCAATTTTAATTACCACAAATTCATGACAAACAAACTTACCATATTTTTTTCATCTACGTAGGTGTCAAAGAGGATTTAAGCAAAGAAATGATCAAAAGTTACGATGGTAGTCTTAGGCGAGAAAGGTTAATATGAAGATAGTCCTTGTGTAAGTCATAATTAAGGTGATAGTATCGTTATTGATTGATGAGTTTTAAAGAACTTATAATTAAAATAACTTCTGAAGCAGAAAATTCTTACATGATCCTGTTGTATACCAACTAGATCAAACACCAAGACATAAAGTCTTTAAACTATATATATATATATATATATATATATATATATATATAAACACAGTGTATTGATGTTGCTAGAATACCACTGAAAACCAAGGAGTAGTGTACAGCTATTCCGTTCTAGTATAAGACTCCTTCGCAGTGCTCACCCCAGATTGCACTTCAGGGACGAAATACAGAGTCGAACATTTATCAATGATCACAGTGGATAATAATCGCACAATATATCATAGATTGATTGAAATTGGAATTCTACAAATTGGATATCTACCTATTGATGCAGATGGTTAGGTGTTCGCCAACCTGATGTCCTATATACGGATTCTGAGGCGTGCACTGCCAAAGAGTTCCACATTAAAATCAAACAACTGTCAATTGCTTCCTAGTTTTCAATGTTACCCTTCCAACATCAATCTGTGACAATATTCAATCATTTATTTAAATAACTTTGCTAGAACATCTTTATTTCATAAATTCTAGATGATGACCTGATGCTTAACAACTACTTAGTTAAAATGATACCAAATATTGAACTATAATCATTTTAGATAATTATAACTTATGCTTAATAGTTAACTTACAATTTACAATAATAAGAACCTTTCATGCTGGTTACAATGTTGTCATTTTGTAGGCGGAGCATGATTGTTTACTGTTTTTTTTATTATCTAAATTATCTTTTCCAACGTAAATATCAAACAACAATAGGTCTGTTAATATGATTATGATCAAATTATATTCATAAAAAAATTGATACAAAGGAATTATTTGTATTTCTCTTTTACTATATAACAATTAAATGATGAAATAGTCGCCTTGAACTGTTAAGAATCATGCTAAAGCTAGATGGAACTAACCACTTGAATAAATGATGTAACAAAGTAATCAATATGTTAATGTGTTGGGGATGTTAGATCCGCAAAACTCACATGGCAAACCTGTGATTTTTGTGATTTTATTGTGTAAATTTGAATTTTCTGTTTTCGAGCCAAAAAGTTCCTTCTCACCTTCAGTTCGTGTTTCCCAATTGGTAAGACACTAAATCTTATTGGTTCATTGTTTATTATAGTACGCTATTTATGATATTCCATGGACGCTCTCTGTTTTTGTATATATACGCATGAGGTGTGTGTGTTCGTGTCGTCTGACAGGCTGGCTGTGGAATAAACGCTTCTTGCTGTCTTTGGACTTCCTACTCTAGTTAGCTGGGCTGGGACGCTGCAGAATAGCTTAGCTTCCTGTTACTGTGTCTCTGGTCTTACGTTTGTTGCGGTTATCTAGGTGTCACCATAAACTCGCGAAACCTTAGCAGTGGCGACGTGGCTGGTGCTAACATAGATCCGTCGAAAATAGAATTATTAGTGAAGCAGCAGTTTAAATTGATTCAAATGCTTTCGGAAAAAAAAATTGCATCTACCTGCTCGCCTGGCACATCCACCACTACTACTGCACCATCTATTGACGGCGTTGAAAATAGTATTGCTGAGTTTCACTACGATCCTGATTCTAATATCATTTTTGATATGTGGTTCCGGCGTTACGAAGATCTATTTAAGTTTGATTTCACTTACAAATTTAATTTCTATTATGAGATTTGCACTCCTTTTATTGTGTTGTGTTATGTAATAATAATTCAGTGATTTCAAATGATCAATATTCAGCTGTGAAATCATAGGTTTGTAATCTAATTTATTTACTTTAGTTTACGTAAATATCAAGGTCACTAGGTTTCATATTTGGATTATGGTTTGAAACTAAGTAAATGAATTGTTTCGGGATAATCGCGAAGAATTCTGTTACGACGTTAACAAAAGGCTGTTATGATTGATGCGTATGACCAAGCAGTTGATGTGACCTTTTTGCATACAAATCAGAATAACAATCATCAATGAGAGTTGCTTATCGTTGTATAAATCTCTGACCTGTTTTAAATATAAATTGAATCGTGTCAAATTGTAGTTCCTTACTTTATTGTTCTTAGAAACTTTAGTTTATCTGTTTCCTCAAAGATGTCTTGAAGTTGAATCTACTTGACATTTATGAATACCTAATAACATCAGTGTTTTCAATGAATACTATTTGGTATTTTTAAGTGCTTCCATCCTCGGATTGTTAGTATTATGGACATTATTTGACCACTCTCCGTTACTAGGCTTACAAAGTATAAATGATTATAAGGTACACATACTAGCCTAGATATGCTTATCTGAACTTTGTAACTTGATTAATTAAACTTTGAAGTTTGCTTGGAATGGAGTCAGTTGGAGTTTTTGTATGATTATCAGCACTGAGATCCAAAAGCATTTAATTCGTAAGTTCTAGGAAGTAAGATACTGAGTTTTGATTCCAATTGTGATTGTACATGTAAATTTTAACCGTCTATGTTGTAGGAAGTATTTTGTGTAAAGGGATGCAATCATTTATTTTCATTGACAACTTTCTATATCTTCAATTCTGCAACACTTGTAGTCAAGCGTTTATTAATTGCCTACAACCAAATAAGTCGATAAATTGCTCAGTCAACATAATCTTTTCAACTTTCTCTAGATCTAATCAAGAAACCGTTGCTTCAGCAATCATGTTGCATACAATGGTATGATTACATCACAAAGTTGATCAGATTATAATCAATAAAGAGAAGTTTGTACAAAACGCTAAATTGTATTCACTGTATGGATAGCTTCGTATTGAATACCTTAAATTTTGCAATATAATTAATATTAGCTTCTTCTTATCAAATATCAAAACTGGTACAGTATTCAAACAAGATTCTTACTGATTCTTAAGTGCATTCTGACAAGAATATTATGTAATAAGAATTTGATTTCGCAATCTATTGTTCAAGAAGGATGCAATTAAATCCACCTATTACTAAGAAACAGAATAGTATTCATTTTTATTTCTTTTCGGAGTGCTTAAAAGTCATGAGTACTACTGGCATCATCTTCAGATCGTTAACTCACAATATCACTCATCCCTATTCCGAACTAGCCCGTACAAAAATGGGCTAATGGTTTAGACAAATGTGTTAACCCAAGATAAAAAGACAGAATATTAACCTTTCGCGAACTGACGATTTACTAAAGAACGCAGCATACATTCAACTTCATTACTTCTATGCAAACGAAATTCTTTGATTTAACTATTTATGTACTCTGAACTCACATATCAAGTACAAATACATACAATCAGGCTTTAGCTACACTTTTGTGTTAAGGCCAATAATACTTTCCAACTATTAAACCTAAATTCTGTAAGGTATATTCTCAAGTGTACAGGTTAGTGGTTAAAAATTAAATGCATTAACCACTGTTCAGTAACTTTACTTGTGTATATACTGGCTAACAAGAAATCCTACAAGTTTGCCGTAACACTCCAGTATTCAGTTTATCTACAAACTTAAAGCTTTACATAAAGCTTACCAGAGTAAACTAATTGAGAAGATATGAAAATTTACTTCATCATATGCACAGGTCAATTATTCGTGAATTGAAATTAAAGCTGGATTATTAAATGGTAGAGCATTCATTAACACTCTGAACAATTCCATTCAAAATGATAATGAAAGCTTCACAATTAAACATTACACCTGACAGAATACAAGGTATACTAACTATCCTTCTGACCTATAAGTTTTCTTTACCATCTAAGTATCTATTTACCAGAACTCATTTTATAAGTAAATAAGTAGTAAGTTCAAAACAAAGAAAAGTAATTAATTGTAGGAGAATAAGTACGGTGTCCATTAATAATTGCAAAAAGGAATGAATCAGTATTACTGCCATATAAAAAAATACACATAATGCCATCATCCATACAAAATCAAATATTGAAAGGCTTAAATTATATAAACCAGACATTGTGAACAGGAAATTATCATGTAGTCCAGTAGTTACTATATGGAACACAACGTATTCTAAAAGTTTAATTATGCATATAAATTAATTTCTTCTTTACATTATTAATAATAAACAATTCAAGGAAATGTAGAAGTCAAAGTACATTAATGGAATATCCTTTGAATTCTTTCTTCTTACATTATTTTATACATGAAAATTCCATTCTTAAAATTTCCTGTCAAAGTTAACTGACGCCAGTGAAGATAAAAAATGTTACGATGAAAACTCTCAAGCAGTTAGTCAAGTGGTGAACGCGTTGGTGTTTAGCACGAAACAAACTGAGTCCGATTTTTGGTGTAAGGATCAACATTGGGATGTAGGTACTTCCAGCCGATGAGTCTCAAATAAGACGAAACGCTCTTCCTGGATTATGCTTGCCAGTAACAAGACAAACTTAAATAATACTTCTCATTAACAACTATATCGAGGCAATCCCCTCAGAATGTACTTATGGTAAGTTTAAAGTATCAATTTTAGTCCATGACAAATCAACGGGTAGATGAAAGTTTATCCTAATTACAGTTAGTTTTGTTCTATTAATGTTTATCATTTAGTGAATAATTCATTTACTTATCTACAGTACAAAACTCAACTGAATAATTTATATTGTCGTGTATATTCACATGAATATATTTGCTTTTGTTTATCCATGACATATTGTTAGGCTACAAAAGTAGAATGGCATTGTACACAACAGTTAGGCATATGAATATCTACATGAGAACTCACTAATAGAATGTTCATTTCTTTTCATAAAGCCGTCAGAAGTTATCAATTGTATCGTCTAACAAACTGATACACCACCTACTAATAAACGGTAACTTATTGGATCAGTAAATGAAAAACAATTAGTCTATATGGATTAGTCGGATGTTCATTTAGCTTCACTATTCATTGGTCTTGTAACTATGCAAATAATAACTTAGTACTCATTAATTTAAACATGAATAAATAAGCTATTCACTCCATTTTCAACCATCTTTATTGTTATTGATGTTGCATTAATCATGGTAAATGTTCTGAAACATTGCCTGACTTGGATTTGTACTATCTGGCACCTTCTATCTAAATGATCGTCGTAGATTAAAAGGGAAACCAGCAATTAGTCCGGTAGTGTTGGATTCTATCTATAATTTATGAAATAAAACAAAACATGATAAATATTACGAGTAAAACTAAGTTTACATTGATCAATTACTAGTAAGTAACAATAGGCTCAATCACGGTTCCAAATAAGGCGTACAGCATCATTCACAATATTACTGACAGACTCAGTGACACAACGTTGTTTAGTATAAGTTAATGATCTAAGGTTATTGTATACCACGTGATGATTAAGCTATATTATTAATCTATGTATACCACAGAGATTAAGGAACCGCTCCAGTTTACAAGTGATGTATTCATTCCAACTTTATGTATACAAGAAAGAAGTTATCATGCTACTTGTTTATTCAATAAATTCATGACGTATATTTGAGGACAGTTAAACATTACTACGTAGCATGTATTTATCTGGAAAATAAACTGAATTTAATTTGTAAGGTGCTTAAGTGTTATGTCATTTCATAGGAAATGAATATGAGTTCATGGTAGTTTAGTTTCATGATATAATGTCACAGAAAAGAATATACTTTAGTTCGACAATTTCTGGTTGAAAAACATTAGCTAATTCATGAACAACAGACCATATTAGGTGATTGAGTAATACATAATTTTAACATAGACAAATTGTTCCTTGCTAATTTTTGGTCTACTCCAAAGAACTTAGTCCAGAGGCTGAGAAAGAAGAACATTTGGTTGAAGCAAACAGTCCAGTTATAACGATGCTGGAATATTCTTTCATCTGATACAATCGTTTACATCTAAACATTTGGCCTTCACAGCAAAAGAGACCAGTTAGAATAACAATATCTATACGCGATGAAGACATTAACCATAGAAACCCAAGATAGCACAAATAAAATTAATTTGTCCTACTTCATAGTAGCAGCAACCTCAGCATCAAAAGGCCTGAACATACATAAGGGTAAGAGCAAGATCCTCAAATTCAACACAGAGAGCACCGACCAAACTGAACTTGATGGTGAAACTCTGGAAGAAGTAGATACCTACACATACCTGAGGAGCATCATCGATGAACATGGAGGATCCGATGCAGATGTAAGAGCTAGGATTGGCAAAGCAAAGGCAGCATTCCTACAGCTGAAAAATATATAGGACTCCAAACAACTGTCTACAAAACTCAAAGTTAGACTCTTCAACTCGAATGTCAAGACAGATCTTCTGTATGGAGCTGGAACGTGGAGAATTACTTCAAACATCCTCAGAAGGGTACAGGTATTGATAAACAACTGTCTACGCAGAATATTGAATGTCTATTGGCCGGAAACCATCAACAACAGCTCACTATGGAAGAGAACAAACCAACTTTCAGCTGAAGAGGAAATCAGGAAACGACGTTGGAAATAGATAGGACATACATTGCGGAAATCACCAGACTGCATCACGAGACAAGCACTAACTTGGAATTCTATTGGAAAACTGAAAAGAGGAGGGCCAAAGAACACACTGCGTCGATAGCTGGATGCAGACATAAAAAGGATGAACAGTAACTGGAGACAGCTGGAAAGGATTGTTGAGGACAGAGTTAAATGGAGAATACTGGTGAGCGGCCTATGCTCCTCCGAGACGGGTAACAGGTGTAAGTAAGTAAGTTCATGGTAAACAATATAATAACAGTTAATACATTCAAAGAGGGATTAGGATAAGAGATATGTGAAAATAGGCAGTACTGAATGTTCAATACATATACAAACAAAATCTGTCAAATAATCTTCTGAAAAGTAGTCTTTTCACGTTTAATTATTCATCAGAACTCGTCCATACTCACATTTCACACTACTGAAAATAATATTGACAATGAGATGCATACTACTCAATACGTAATCAACGTGAATTTGAGTATGATCATGTACAAGAATAAAGTTATTCAAGAAAAATTAAAAGAGAATGATAGAATACCATATGACAACAAATCAATCAAATCACATAATGCCTTTTACCCCATGTGCAGCATAGGCCGCCTACCAACATACTCCAACCAACTCTGTCCTAAGCTTTCCTTTCCAGCCCTTTCCATAAGCTCTTCATTCTCTTCTTATCTGTCTCTAATTCCCATAGCAATGTGTTCTTGGGTCTTCCTCTTTTCCTTTGGCCTTTAGGATTCCATGTTAATGCTTGTCTTGTGACACAGTTTGATGATTTCCTTAATGTGTGTTCTATCCACCTCAAGCGTCTTTTTCTAATTTCTTCCACTACTAGAAGTTTATTTGTCCTCTGCCATAGGAGATTGTTGTTGTTGATGGTATCCGGCAAACCGATCTGAATTATCCTACACAGACAATTGTTTATAAATACTTGTATTTTCTGAAGGATGCTTTTCGTGGTTATCCAAGTTTCAGCTTCATACAACAGAACTGTCTTCATAATTTTATCAAAAATTTTAACTTTAATATTGGCTAATAGTTGGTTTGAGTTCCAGATGTCCTTCAGTTGTAGATATCATGTTCTTGCCTTTCCAATCGGCGCCTCCACATCTGCATCAGACCCTCCTTGTTTATCGATGATACTGGCCAATTATGTAAAGCTTTCAACATCTTCCAGAATTTCTCCGTCAAGTGTAATTAGGTTAGCTTTGGTTGTTTTGTATCGAAAGATCTTGCTCTTTTCTTTGTGTATTTTGTGGCCTACTGCGGCCGAGGCTGCTGCTACCTTGTCTATCTTCATCTGCATTTTTTAAAGTCTACTATCAATTTCCACCTTCAAAGAAAATTGTAGAATTCATTCTTAATAAGATGAATGATACATCATTGAAATGAACATTTACTTCTTTTAACACCATATTGATGAAACTTGATTGGTTTCTGAACTCCTGAATAATAGTAATGTTACTTATTTTTATCTATTCTGAATTGTTTACTGCACATTTCAACTTGGTGACTTCATCATTCTGTTATGAATATTCATACAATCAACGAATGCACTAAAAAATTGAAACATTGAAGAATAAATCTTTACTAAAATTAAGGATATTGATTCAATCAATTAAATTTCAATTTAGGAGGTAATTTAGAACTCAAATGTCATCAGTAATAATCGCCTTCTGACTATTATTCAACAGGACTACATTATAAATAAATGAGTTTTGCAATGATCACCTTAATTGGTATGTTCCAGTTTAGGTCTCTTTGAAGAACAAAAAAGAATACTGGACATATTTTTGTTCTAAGAGATGAAAAATTTTACAAGTAACCACTACAGGCTCTATCAGGGATCAAACATAATTCATTAGTGAGTAACTTCAGAAAATTCTAGCTAGATATGAACACTCGAGTTCAACCGTAGCAAATGTCACGCATTTACAAATCGATTCCAATACACACAAATGTATCACAAATTGACTAAATCAGAAATATCAACTGTGGCGATATATCTCCCTGGTCTAATGATAAAGCGTTTTGTGCAGAAACAGATAGTCCTGGATTCGATTCGTGATGTGATTGTGGATGTGCACTGTTGAAGCCTCCTATACTAGAACAATATATATGCCTAGTACTTCTTGGTTATCAATGGTTGTGTAGTTTAGACCAGCTTGTGATCGCAAATTAACATTCAATTATCTTCAAAGCACTCAATTAGTATTGGAATTAATTTTTCATGTCTATTATGGTCTAAATGACTAGTCAATAAAGCATCGATATGTAAAATGTTTAGTACTATGTTTAAGTTCTGCTATCCAACTTGAAAAACCTAGAATACTGAACAGTCATTCAGATCAGTATCTACATTTGGTCTGAATTCCTAAAATCTGTTTAGTGCTGATGGTTAAATAAGTTCAAGAATAGTTAGTTAATATCGTCAATACAAACATCTCAGTGATATATCGGTTCATACTTCAACAAAATGATTAAATGCCGGTTTGAATTGTGTCGGTAGATGCAGACTACCCAGTTGATGTTCACACGAATTCCAAGACCAGTTATTTTTAAACTTGGGTTAATATGGTTCAGAAGTGGTTACAGTAGCACAGATGTATCCTTTTTTTATCCCCCTCACCCTTTGATCGTAAGCTCAAAATTATTTCGTAGCTATCTTTCCACGCGTTAATTCTTTCACTCTGGGTCATATGCCCTATATCAACTGTTTCCTTTCGCTTTCATTATTATTATCATTGATACAGCTACTACTTTGACTAATTTTGTGTTACTCATGTTATACTTCTGTGATGTAACAACTTGAATTGATGCACACATGTGCCTAATTCTAAGCTGTATATACATGCATACGTACATACATATATATACACTAATGTGATATTTACATTCCAATTCTACTATAAACAATAATCTCTCATAGATCATGAATACATGTTAATCATATCAACTAATTAAAAAGAAATCTTACTTTCAGCTGATAAGTCCCAAATAGGACGAAATGTTCGTCCTGGATTTTATTTTGTCAGTCACAATTCAACTTTAATAAATCTTACTTCTTAGTTTTCTATCCATTGCCTTCAATCATTTAACATAAACATACATTTATCAAATACTGAATAAACATAGAACAGGAGAGGAAGAAGAAGAAGAAGAAGATACAGAATATGTAAATACATCCAACTTTCATATTCATTTTTTGCATAATCATTAATTCAATGATAATAATAATAAGAAATAAAAAAAATAAAAAAATAAAAATGCAAATTAATAAAAAAATTAAAAAAAGAAACAAAACAAAAAGGAAATCCTGATATTGCGCATTGTTTTGAATCAGACAACCATTGAACACCTGGAAGCACTGGAGAGCCGTTTCGTCCTAGTATGGGACAATTCAGAAGTGCGCATCCACGACCCCGTCGGGAATCGAACCCAGGACCCTGTGGTTCCGCGACGAGCGCTTTGCAATTGGACCACTGAGCCGGCTCCTAATGGTTGATATTTCTAATTTAGACAATTGGTGATACGTTCGCACGACCTCATCCATTGTCATCAGTGGGTAACTGCCTCACACCCTACACGATTGAACTCCACTAGTCACGTCTTCACACTAGAACTCCAGGAATTACCTCAAGGAGCTAGTCACTAGTCAGCTGATATTTAGTTACAATTGGGGGTTGTGGAGATAATTAGTTGTTAATCCTGATATCACGAATCGTTCTGAATCAGACAACCATTGATCACCTGAAGCACTGGACAGTTGTTTCGTCCTAGTGTGGGACTCTTCAGCATTGACATTTTTCTTTCTTTTGATGAAAATTATTTTTTGTTGTTGTTATTGTTATTATTCTTGTTATTCTTATTGAAAATAATGAATTTAAGAAAGAAAAATTTATATACAAAACTGTTAATTGATTTTACAAAAAAAGAAAAAAAACAGAAAATTAGACAGAATTCAATGAGATGAATTAAAAAGAAGAAACAAAAAAAAGAACGAAACGAAAACAAATTGACCATTGAATTTACTATCGTGTATAAGAATGGAATAATCAAAATAAATTTAAGTGTTTTGTTTTAATGATTAAATGTTGTAGAGATTTTTTATGTTTCAAATTTGAATTAGTATGAATTAGATTAATTGTTGTATGCCAGAAAGCGGTGAATGATAGTTGTTCCTTTGTAGTATAAGATCATCTTAATGTTAGAGTTGATTCATGATGACATCAAAGAAAATTCATGTTATACGGTAAATGCTTAATCATCAGACTGTTGAGTAAATCAGGATTCAATGATCAGGATTTTTAATTTTAGTAAATTCTCAGTTATGTTTACATGATGAATTACTGTTTCACATCTGATCTTGATGAACTTTAATAATCATATGTCACCAGAATTGTAGGTTTTCAATTAGGTATTTGTTATCAACATAGTCAGAAACGTTTGAAACAAGGTCATAAACGCATATTGGTAAATAAATATAAGTATATCATCATGTCATTTGTTTGTGAAACGAGAGGACTATATTTCAAGATCATTTACCATTAAACGCCAATATAGTGGTTCTCGTAATTAAATGTCTGTCACTAGAACTGATGTCTTCGTATTTGTAATTGGGTGTTGTGGAAACAGTTAAGTACTGATTTGATATTACAAATTAATCTAAACTACACAACTATTGATAACCAAGAAGTACTAGACAGATATTTTGTTCTAGTATAGAAGGCTTCAACAGTGTACATCGACAATCACATCATGGATCGAATTCAGGACCGTCTGTTTCTGCACGAAACTCTTTATCATCAGACCAGGGAGATATATCGCAGCGGTTGATATTTCTGACTTGGTCAATTTGTGATACATTTGTATGTATTGGGATTGACTTGGAAATGCTTTACATCCGTTACAGTTGAACTCCACTGGTCACGTCTTCTCACTAAAACTTTAGAAATTACCATGAGAATTAAAGTTTTGCGAGTCGACTCAATGGTCTAATGGTAAAACCTTCTCTATGAAATCAGATGATACTGGGTTCGATCTCTGATGATGTTATGAATGCTGGTGTAAGATAACTGTCTGTTTCTTACTACTAAATTAAGGATTTATTCGGCTCACAATCTTTAAATAGAGTGAATCATGAAACCTGGATTCTGGTGTTTATTATTATTTCAAATGCAGTCACAGATGAATAATCTTTTTAATTCCGTAATATTTCAGTAATTGTGTCTAATATGGTGCTAATTCAACTGATTATTAGTGAAAGTCATACATATCTTAGCAACATGTATATATGTACTTAATCTTACATAAACATGATACTCTATATTTGCAAACTAATTCCACCTTTTTCGTTAATCAGCTTTCAATCAGTCTAATTATATACCCACTTTGAATATGATAAATAATATGCCAACCATATTTAATGTTACTCTGAATAGAAATGATAACCATTCCCCCTTTATCAATTAATCAATCAATTAATCAATGCCTGTTACCCCATGTGGAGCATAGGCCACCAACCAGTATTCTTCAATCAACTCTGTCCTACCTTCATAGAAAGCTGAAAATAAGATTGAATGAATACAATGTATATTGAAAATATATCTTTAAACTCTCTGAAGTGATCTGGATGATGCATAAACTTTGATGAAAAAGACAAAGTAAATTGAAACTTAGTTAACTTTGTAGTTTATCTATTATCATTTACATTCATCATAGATCACATTATAAATGAATTTTTCTCAACCATTTCCGATCATTGTAATGTTAACAGTATTATGTAACTCAGACAACCCTTTATGTGTCTTATAATTCTACATGTTAACTGAATTGTTTATAATAACATCATAAAAAATCATAGCCCCCTTTTTCATCATATCTCCCGATTTAATCAGCATAGGTATTATTCCAATGCATAGAATCAACATCATATAGTCCTTGGTGTTGTGTTGAAGCTTCACTTATTAGTAGTAGTTTTAATTTTGAAGTTAAAGACGATAAATGCACATAATAAATTATGGTTAAATTGCTTTTCTTGAACTGGATTGTTTTATTATTGGGCTTTCAACATTATTTGACGGCTTCATCAATCTAAACTTCTGGTGGAAGTGAGTCATGTGACTTTCTATGCAAGTGATTACAAACTTATTCTAATTTTAATTTCATTGGCTAATGTTTTTACTTCTCCTGCCATTTATAACATAGTTCTTTTGATTCCATTCCTACTCGACCTACTTCGTAGAATTGTAGGTATTATCCAACTGGCAGATAAGTTGCTTCTACTTTAATATTTTTACTGACTGTTGGCAGAAGTGAATCGCAAGCTTCTTAAAGTTCTCTGGCTTTCTGTCAAATGTTCAAAATCTACACGTTTTCCTACATGCTTCCATATTAATCGATGTGCATTGATATACAAGAAGATACCTCGTGACATTTGATAGGTAACTGAAATTTGTTTAGACGGAAGTGAAAAGGTCGACCACTTTGTCCGACGTAGTATTTATCATAGATGGAGCAATTTATATTGTAGATTACATTCTGTTAACCTAATTTATTCTACATTGTCTATCGGTTTGTATACAAGTGAATGAAGTAGATTCGTTGACTTTTCAAATGAACAAGAACAACTATCTATGCAGAATAAGATGACGAGTCATTTCGTTCCGTTGATTTCACATCAGCTACTGCATACAACCTAGAATATTTGACAAAATTAATATTTGCAAGAAAGTTTAACATCCTAATGAAAATGTTTGGACTTGGCTGAAATCGAAATCATGTAAACATGTTAGATATATGCCCATAACTTGTATGTTGGATAAAATGCTACAAATATATATCCGATGCAAAAGAAAGTACCAGCAAACAATGCAGTGATTACACAATAAGCAAACTAAGCAAAGATTGGAAACACTTGAGAATGATGTAAATTAAGCTCAGTTATGAAACTTAAAATGTGATATGATGACTGAATTAGAAATATCAACTGTTGGGAGACAATGTGGTCTAATGTTAATGCGTTTACCGAATTGCCAGACATTTATCTGTTTGATCCCTGATATGGTCCTGGATGTACATAGCTGAAGAGTCCAAAACTAGGACGAAACAGTGGCCCAGTGCTTCTAGGTGATCAATGGCTATTTAATTTAGACCAATTTATGATATCAATTTAAGATTCAACAACACGCAGTTGTAATTAATTAAGTTAGACTAAACATTCCAAAGAACGGTGATGTAACGATAAACTTAAATCTGATCTAAACAGAAACGACATTGATGCATTAGGTAGAATTTTAAGAAAGAATAATATGAATGATGTAATGGCATACAGTTAAGATTCCAAGGTTTAAGAAAAGCTTATTACTATTTCTTTTCGAACTTATAAGTTTAGTTTTAGACGTTTAACAGCAATTGTTTCAGCATATTTTAGAAGTTTTGAAGACTTCTGTCTGTTGAACACTTTAAAGGATTCTGTTATATTAATCTGATGTCCTGTGTCTATCAAATGTTTAGCGATTGCGATATTAAATATTTTTAATCCTCTGAATCATAGATTTTTCGGAAGATATTTATTAAGACATAGATAAGTTGACTTTTACTCGACACTCACTCTTAACAGGCCTCAATAGTCTAGGTTTTCATATACAGTAAAATGATCTATTTATTCAACCAATCAATCAATGCCTGTTACTCCATGTGGAGTATAGGCAACAGACCAGACTTCTTCAACCAACTCTGTCCTAAGCTTTCCTTTTCAGCTCTTCCCAAGAGCTCTTCATTCGCCAGCTGACGACACAATGTGTTCTTGGGTTTTCCTATTTTCTTTTGGCTTTGTCTTGTAACACGGTTTGATAGTTTTCTCACCAAACGCTAACCAAATCTATTTATTAGTCTCCACATATAACTTCCTTATTGTTAATGATCTTAACCGCAACAAAAAGAAACTCTTAGTGAAATCATTCTCTATCATTCCACAATTCACTTTCTATTTACACTAAACACTTTCTACAAATAAATAAAAACTGGTTAATCATCTTATGAAATAAGTCATATAGTGTACATTCTATTTTGATCATCTAATGAAATGGGCAAATACATTCATTTTATCTAATAATGAATTTGGCTCAGTCGTCCAATGGTAAGTCACTCGTCGCGGAACCAGAGTGTCCTGAATGTGATCCCAACAGGGTCGTGGATGCGCACTGCTGAGGAGTCCCATACTACGACGAAACAGCTGTCCAGTGCTTCTAGGTGATCAATGGTTGTCTGATTCAAATCAATTCATGATATCAGCATTAACAAATTAACTATCTCCACAACAACCCCCCCCCTTAATTGTAACTATTAATGAATTGTTACTTCTCATGTAAACCATAGAACACATCTGTTTAGCCTAGTTCATTGTAATACACACCTGTATAAGTAAGTCTAATAAACATATAAATAGATAATACTAAATTGACATTTTATTCAATAGTATATTACTTTCCTATCTATACAACATAAGTATCTAATATAATTGAATTCTGTATTATCATTTAATATTTCATTAATTCATTTAGAATAGTTTCTATGTGAAACGATTAATGATTAATCTCTTAACATGATTGCATGGATACATTAAAATGAATAAAACAATACAATGTAATTCATTAAGTAGATATTGCTTACATTGATAGTGTAGAATACCTTTTAGCATGAAACAGTATCATTAAGACATTTGCTTACAAAGATACGATAGTTTGATCTTAATTTGTTTGTTTATGTTTTCTTTTTTCTTTCTTTTTTTCTTTTTTGGTTTTATCATTTTTACTTTTGTCATTCTAATTGTTTTTGTTAGTCGGTTAATAGTTTATTGTCTCGTTTTCTTCTGTTGAAAAAATCTGTGTATATGTATCGTATAAAAGGTGACAGTTAAACAAATGACAAATTAACTATCTCCACAACAACCCTCTTAATTGTAACTAATTATCAGCTCACTAGTGACTAGCTCCTTAAGGTAATTCCTGGGGTTCTAGTGTGAAGACGTGACTGGTGGAGTTCAATCGTGTCGGGTGTGAGGCAGTTACCCACCGACGACAATTGATGAGGTCGGGCAAATGTAACACGAATTGACTGAATTACAAATATCAACCATTAGGAGCCGGCTCAGTGGTCCAATGGTAAAGCGCTCGTCGCGAAGCCAGAAGGTCCTGGGTTCGATCCCTAACAGTGTCGTGGATGCGCACTGCTGAGGAGTCCCACACTAGGACGAAACAGCTGTCCAGTGCTTTCAGGTGATCAATGGTTGTTTGGTTCAGATCAATTCGTGATATTAGCATTGACAAATTAACTATCTCCACAACAAACCCCTTAAATGAATTTAACACATTATTTTGAAGAGAATGAATTTAGAACAAAACATGACAATTATAAGCTAAATGCCATTTATAAAGAATAAGAAGATATGGATTTCATTCATACCTAATTACTATTATTCGTCAATGTCGTCGTCATAATAGTAATAACAGTAATAGTAGTAGTATAATATTAGACTTTGAAGTAAACTGAAATATTACGTTATGACCACAGTTGCATACTTAACCTCTTATATACTTAAGTATTGTTTACAAATATGTACTAAGTCAATAAGCAGCTATACAAACAAACTGACAAATCGACGACAGGATCACTGCTTGAATTCATCCATGCTGACATCTCTATGGCTAACTTGAAAGAAACATAAGTGAAACCTTAAATTGAGATTAGAAAATATATTCTAGGTATGTCGATTATACCTTCATTATACGCGACGATATAATTTTAAGCTTCTTGCATACTTTATCATTTTAATAGTGCACACATGAACATACAGCTTACAATGAAGTATGTACAAGATGGTCAACTTGACTTCTTAGAACTAAATGTTAAACTGAGGATGAATTAAGCAATTGAGGAGAATGTATATAAAAGCAAGATATAGACTAAACAGTACGTAAGTCATTTCAGCTATTTTTTTCTGCCAGACTCAAAAGCGGTCTAGTAGGAAGCTGTTTCATAGAACCAAAATACTATACTCAATTGATAAAATTGGCAAACAATTGACAATAATTGAAAGATAAGGAGATAAGATCTTTAAAAGTATTAGTATATGAATCAAGACATCACTGTCTAGAATCTATCCTGTGGCTTAAGTGGATTCGTTGTACAACACTAGATACTCATTAAGCCACTCAAAGGTGGATCACTACCCTTAAGATGTCACTTCTAACTAGATCTACGAATTTATAGTTGAAAATATATAAGAAGCACTTAACGAAAGGATTCTGAGCACATCACTAGAAACCTGCCTAAAAAACAGTAAAGTTGTTACAAGTTTAATCTCTAGACATATTTTTACCAGTATATATAATATAAATATTGCTGAAGCATTCGAAACTGTCAGGACACAAGCATTACTATCATTACTAAGTCTTGCAGAGGCAATCACCATCAAATGTTTTCACCCTGACCCATGTATACGAAAAGGATAGCGCGGTAAACCCGTTACTACTGTGTTGAATATATTAACTATCTTATCATAAACAGTCTTTCAGATGTTCGCAAATCAAGATAACTTTCACATAAAATTCATCAGATAATTCTGTAATCATCAATTTGATTTTATTGTAATTATGTAATACCGTATTCTTTAACTTAATAAAAGTTACGTACACTCCTTCCCCACAGTTTATTACCTGCACTAACAAGTATCTACACTTACTTTGTAATATATTAATATATATCAAACCTAACTACATTTATGAGCATATCATGTATTTCCATTCAGTCTTAGTAAAATTGGTTATCTAGATTGATTAATCTAGTAGATAACGTGATGTTTAAGGTGACAAGTACTAGATTTGAGTCCCAATGTGAACATCAACACTGGATACTGTTAGGGAATTCAGTTCCGAAAGAAAAGGAAAGTGTAGTCATTTAGAAACTTGAAGTGCGTTCCGGTATATGACCAAGTTACGTTTGTCGTACAACCAGAGCAACTTCTAGCGATTGAACTCACCCTTACGAATGAGAAGTAATGAGAAAGTAGTTAAGGATGGAAGAGAAGTTATTTCTGATTGTGAACAGAGCCTCAGTGGGATAGCAACGTCAATGATGGCTAACTAGAGAGAGGTGTTTCCCACGGTATTAAGTGTCGTGATTTGGTGGTGACGCAAGACCACGCGCCTTTAACTAGCTATGTCTGCTAGAACAAGCATGGTTAGTATCAGTGTCGACAGCCTATGCAACCACTTATTTTGGGGATTGTTTACCTCTACAAACTTATTATGTATGTTTGATTATAGCCAACTGCCATTACATTCAAATATTTAAGTGCTAGTTATCTTTATCTAAATCTATAAATTACTTCAGTATAAATTCTATAACGTTTAACTAGTAATAAATAATACACAAAGCGTCTATATGCCCGGATGTTTAAATGGTCTCTTCATTGAGTGTATGCATAGCTACTGGCTGACTAAAGCGCCTATTTTGTCCTCAATACAGGTTTTGATGTATGCCGATCACAATGTGACTTATTCTTTACTACAGTAGCGATTCAGATATATTTTCAAGTCAGTATAGTGTCAAAGAGTCTTTTCTACGATTAAGCTTTAGACATTGTTAACGATGTTGGATTCCCAGATTTCTCTTGGCAAGCCTAATATAATTGTGATTCATTTGTGTTTTCGTGCCAGAATGCGCCTTTTTTACCCCGAGTTTGTTTCCAACTTCGTGAAAAGTCAAGTCTTATTGGTTCATTGTTTATTTTAGTATGCTATTTGTGATACTTTCAAGGACGCTCTTATTGTATATATACGCATGAGTTGAGTGTTTGTTATCCGTCTAACATGCTGCCTGTAGAATTAAACGCTTCTTGCTGACGTTGAATTTCTTACTGTAGTTAACTGGGCTGGGACACCAACGAATAGCTTAGCTCACCTGTTGTTGTGTTGCTGGTCATACGTTTGTTAGCAGGTGTTGAAGTGTCATCTTAATTCGCAAACCCTAGCTGACATATAGTTTGAAAGTTGGATAATCATTAATTACACTTCTGTAATGTTATCTTTTGGAATACGTAACATATTAATGAATTGAATGATCCGTTTTGAAGCAAACATACGTTCGGATCCACAGAAAGTATGAGTTTAAGTGTTTTGCATCATTTTGGTACTATGAATCGTGAATCAAAAATATATCATCATCTCTTTAAATCATTGTGGTACCAACATCGACCCTACTTAGCATATTTTCAGTGTTCTAAGATAAAAATACGAATTGGCTGGTGCTTGATTGGGAACTTTCTCAAAGGAAATTCGAAAATTCTAGTAGGTATTCAGTGAAAATTAAAATGCCTAATCACTGAAAACTGTGCACATAGGCTGATAGTTGTAATCCAAATAGGATTCGATAGAAGTATTTCATAATACTATGCTCCTTTCAAACAGTTACATTTTCTTAGTAGTATAAGTAATATTTGATATAATCTCAACAAATGAAATTGAAAGATTCCATTGTCTCATCCGACAATCTGATTCGAGATTCTTCAGGGTTAAATTATTTTAGAAATAAAATTATTCATGTTATATATACAGCTAATCAATCATTCCATATTGTCCAGTTGTATAATGTAAAAAAATATAAGACAGATTTAGTGTAATGTAATGTTTGAAAATGCCTTTCAAGAAAGCGAACCAGTTGTTTAGTGATTCCATTCCGTAAAGAAACATCAGAGGAAATCAAGAGGGTAATTAACAAATACAGTATAAAAGTTTATTTTTGTGTGAGACTATGAGATAAGTACTGATCATAGTTAGAAATAGGATATGTAGGGTAAAACAACAAAATTGTGTCTAAGAAATCAAGTTCAGTAAATGTACTACCACTTATATGGGAAAAAAATCTAAACGGCTGAATCATAGATTGAAGGAAGATTAACTATGTTTAAATCAGTTTGTGATAGGCAAACGAAGTCCACTACGCGCATCTTGTTCTACTTGGGACTCGTCGGCTAGATGTACCTGCATCCCAATGTTGATGTTCACTCTGAGATTCAAGCTCAGTTCGTTTCGTGCCAAACGCCGATGTCTTCACCACTAGGCTACTATATCCAGACAATTTCACTTGTCTATCGGGTGTATATGTTATTAGAATAAGCTTCTATCTTCCTGTTGATTTGTAATGGACTAAAACTGGTCGATCGATTAGTCCTAAGTAAGATAAAATCTGTGTCCTGGATTCCACTTACCAGTCACAACCCAAATTAAACATTACTTGTGTAGTTTCTCTATATCGAGGCGATTCACTCAGGATGCACATATATCAACAGAGGCTGACCAGTTTCAGTCTATTACAAATCAACTGGCAGATACAAGCTTATTCTACGAACACAAGCTATGTTTGAAACATGTTCTTAAATCTTCGAAAGATTTTAGGAAGATTTAAAGTAAATCAGCGATTGAACCATACTAGGGACATCATACTGACTTCGACGGTGGCAAAGTATTTCAAATCGACCTCGTTGTATTCAAAGAATGATTGAAAGCTAAATTATTGTAAATATGGACGAACTTAAACACAGTTGGCTACTTTTTGTCAACTGTTGATTGACAAAAAATCCAGATTGTCAACATTTATATCGTCTATATTGCCAGTTACTCTAGTAACAATGAGAACAACAATATTTAATTAGTTAATTACTGTATTTAATTTATCGCCAATTATCTTCTTTACAAATGTTACTCATTGCTTAAGTAATGTCAATCATCATAATAGACGGTATAATTACGCTACACATAGGTTCTGGTTATTCACTGAATTGTTTAATTGTCCCTACCCATAGCCTTAAGACTAATATGTCATCGTATCACATGATAAACAAAAGTAGATAAGCACAACAATATACATGTGCTGATCACTAGTGGCTGACACTCTTTCACATTGAATCAGTCTCATATTTTCATATTACACAACTGGATAATGTAAATTGATTGATTGACCTCACATATAACTATACAAATTTCGATGTTGATTAATTTAACCCTGAAGAAACTCAAACCAGATTGTCAGATGAAACGTTAGAATTAGATGATTAGAATGATGGATGTTTTTCATATTTCATGTTCTCTTAGTTCTTCAGGCATTCATTATTGTTCTATGCAGCATTATTGGCATCTAGTTTGTGTAGATATAAACTTGTTCAGTTCATTTTAGTAACCTGTTGTCTAGAACAATAAATAAATTATTTAGTTGACTGAATTCGTCACAGATTGATGTTGGGAAGGTACCATTGAAAACCAGGGAGCACTAAGTGACTGTTTCCTCCTGATATGGGACTTCTGAACAATGCGCATCACAGATTCCACCCCAGGAACTTCAGGGTACGAACTCCTAGCCCACAACGTCACTTGATGGTATCTAGCGGTATAATTTTTACTTCTATCAATTTGTGATATAGCTCTACGATCATCCACTGTCACTGTTTATAACTGCTTAACTCCACTAGACACGACTTCTCACTATACTGCCAAAGAGTATTATACTAAGATAAAACAGCTGTACAGTGCTTCATAGTTTTCAGGGATACCCATTCAGCATCAATCTGTGTCGAATTCAATCAATTCAACTTAATACCAATCTCCACAAACCAAATCAATTCAAACTACTTAGTTCTCATATTTTAAAATATTTTATTTTTCAATGCAGGTTGTAATTTCGAAGTCATATATTACTGTTTATTTTTATGAGTAACCAGTTAATAGCATCCCTCATTTAAATATAGGTAGGATAGGAGGGACAGTTAAATTGTAGTATCTACATAAAATCGTAATCGTATTAAAGAAAGGAAAGACAGCTCGTATTCTTCAAGATGTGATTCAATATGTTGACATAAATGGGACACAAAGTAAATAGAAAACATTCGAGGCATAAATGATATTTGGAAAAAACTACATTTAAAATACAAAGATTTCTGGTTTTCAGTGGTACTTTACCAACATCAATCTGTAACGAATTCAATCAACTCAATGATTTTTTGGTTGTTCTAGACAACAGGTAATTAAAATAAACTGAACAAGTTTATATCTACACAAACTAGATGCCAATAATGCTGCACTGAACTATAATGAATGTTTGAAGAACAAAAAGAACATAACATCACTGACTGTATCCACATGAAATATGAGAAACATCCATCATTCCAGAATAGATATATTTAATTCTGACGATCATTCTACAGCATTACTTCAGTAGTATATACATATGTATAGTTATAATATCATTACCTTTTCACTACATAGTTTATTCAGTACTAGATCATTTATCTTCAATCAGTAAAAGAAACATTTTTTTTATTTTGAAAATAACAACAATAATATTCATGACAAATATGTTCAATGAAGTAAAAATATCTTGTAGACATTATACATCTACCTAATTTACTTATTCAATGTAGCTGAAGATGTACATCGAAAGAGAAATGAAAACTTTTTCTAACTATAATGTTTTTTTTGTGAATTTTTGAAAATGTTTTGTTTTTATCTTCTTTCTATTCTGAAATGTCATAGATACTCTTGTTGTTTTGTTTTTGTGTGTGTAACATTAGAACAGAAGGTAAGTTTGTTATAACTAGTAATGATAATAATCATAATAATAATAGTGATGATAAGAATCCTGTTTCACATTCTGTCAAACTTTCAGTAATATTCGAATGTTAAGATCTTCGAATTTCACATTAAGATTATCTTCAATAGACTTATCATCATGTAGTTCAACATTCATGAATATGTTCACATAGAAACTTTCACATACATACACATAAGGAATATTTTACTAAGAATATGTATTCAGTGTTTTGTATAAAGAAGGGAATTGAATATTTTGACGGTGATAAACAGCAACCACAAAATGTATTGAATTGAAATAGGTATAACTATAACGTGTAGATTAAAATTAATTGTAATAATTGTAAAATAATAATAATAATAATAATAATAATAATAATAATAATTACAATGTCATGTTTTTATTAATAATCATGTAACATAAGAAAAAAACGTAGGGAAGATTCTTTTATATCCCAAATAGAAAACATCTATATAGATATATCCCCTCCCCTTCAGCTTCCTTACCTGCACACACACACACAGACCCTCTTTTACACACAAATGGTGTGGTTTTATCACAAACTTCTTATCTAGACAGTTTAGTTTCATTGTTTTTTTTTTCTTTGCCATGTTTTCTGTTGAACAAGCACAATAATAATGATACATGATGATCAAGAGAAAGAAATAGGCAAGACAATTGAATATAATAATACAAAATAAAATTGTAAAACTAAAAGAAACAAAAAAGAAATACTAAAAAAAAAAATTTTGTACCTTTGATGACAATCGGTTAGAACTCTGAAGTAAATGTCAAGGGAACATGTTAATACATCAAACAAAGTAAAATGATTGTGTATTTAATGATGTGGAAATGATGTACATGGTAAACTGATGAAATGTTACCATTTAACATAATAATTATGCTAACATTACAGTACGTCATTCATTATAACTGAAAGAAAATATAAATCTTTGCATATTATAGATGCTACAACAATCACCAACATGCATACCGATACATACACACATACGAATATGATACATAAAGAAAGATTCAGAGTGAAACAAAAAACACCACCGAAAGTGACTACTTACATGTTACTATGATGAAATGAAAAAGTGAAAAAAAAGTTAGTTCTTCTTTTAGAATATTAAGCATAATGTCAAGAATATGACTTTTGTTCATAATTGTTTCTTTTATACAACTAAGAAGTGAATCATGTAATTGTGAAATAAGAAGAAATAACTCTGTTCATCTACAGTTTAATTCAACATTAAGATGATCTTTATGTAAAAGGAACATAATGTAAGTGAAGAACAATAGTATTCAAAGTTGGATTGTGGCTAATAAGTAGAATCTAAAATACGCTTTTCGTCATATTTACCACTTGTCAGTTGCATGTACCTGTATTCTAGTGTTGACACTCATACTAGGACTGGAGCTCAACTCATTTCGGTTTAGACGTTACTACATTTATCACTAGCTTACTTAGTCCAAAAGTCTATATTTCCCTAATAGTATATACTGTTTAGAAGTATATAAACAAGAAGATACAAACACCCACGAACCACATAAACATACAAATTTAGCTATCTGAACTCAACAACCTAGTGGTGACGTTTGACACGAAGCAATTATTCCAAGTTTCAAGACTGGAATTAAGGTATATCCACCTGACGAGTCCAAAGTAGAACGAAATGGTCGTTCTGGATTTCATTTGCTAGCTATAATTTGATCTAATTCATACTTGCATTGAGGAAATTTACTTAGGATGTACTTATGATAACGGAGATTAATCAAATTCACTCCACGACAAATCAACATATAACTACAATTATTTGTAAAGAATAATGTTGATGATCAATTATTCACTAAAAAGTTCTATTCAAATATTTATTAAAAGCAAGTTAGAAATTTTTCTTTCCAATTAGTTCCACATCAGAATCTTGGACTAATTTATGTTTTACACTGATAAAGTAATATCAAACATGTGGCAGTGTTTCTTAATAACATTAGAAGAATTTCAATTCTATGAACAAAACTCACAGAAAATGGCCAAAGTAAGGAGAGCAGTTGTACGATTTTTCTTTGTACACAAAGATCCAACCAGTGGCTATGAATACAGAATGCAGAAGATTGATTTATAAACGATATACATTATTATAATCGAAAATATGAATAATTTTATGGGTCATACTTAATTTCCTACAGAGTTTAGTGTTCATCAAACGCTTATGAATCTTGCTATCAAATATTCGTAGTTTTTACTTTGTCAACCAAGCCGGATAACACTCACCAATACAAAGAAGAATTTATCGAATTGTGCATCCAATGTAATTATCTCTACAAGAACAGTTAAATTTATGAATGCAGAGATGAAGAGAATTCAGGCGGCCTGTTCTCGTTATTTATAGAAGAACACTTTGAAATCAGCTTCATTAGATGTCTTAAACAATGTCGTTTTTAGCCGTTTTATAAAAACCTGACGAGTAACATGAGTTTCGAGAATAGGGATTTTTTCAGCATATTTGTTAAGATTGATTTTGTATTAGTTAGACTTATATGTTCATTTATAGATTTTATTCGGCAGGAATTATTTCTTAGAAGATTGTAAATACTATTCAACTCTTCATCAATAATACCGTGAGAGCGTATTGCTCTAGATCAAATGGTTAAAACTTTCCTTTATAACTCTCAATGGTACCGAGGTATAGGAAATCTGTGTACTATCCAACTGAAAAATGTTTGCATATTCTTATTTTCAACGTTCTATCATTCGATTTCCCTGTTATTAAGCATTTCCAATATGTTAACCTGCTCAATGCTAACGTTTTCTTTCTAACAGAATACTTGATTCTATGGTTTTATCTCTTCTTTCTACATTTTACTTTAACTCATACATAGAACATCATTTTACAATTCATAAATTGTTCTTAAAGAAATAAAATATAATTGAGTAAATTCATCATAGACTTATGTTGGAAGGGTACCATTGAAAACCAGATACCACTAGATAGCTGCTTAATCCTAATATGGGACTCCTCAACAGTATGCATTTTGGATCCAGCGCAACAGAGGCCACTGGGCTACCATTCGATGTTAGAATTCACACTTTCATCAATCTGTGATATATAGTCTGATGATCATCTATTATCATCCGTGATAACTGTCTCACTTCCGATAAATCTGAACTCTACCAGTCACAACTTCTCACTTAAGCTACAGGAACATCCTAAATTTAGTTATTAATAATCTGATGATAATCGTGCTATATATCACAAAATGATTTAAGTGGGGATTTGGTGATTGGATACCAGTTGACTCAACGGTTGTAGATAGTTAAGTTTTCGTCAACCTGAAGCCCCTGGTGCAGAAACTAGAGTGAACACCGCTAAGAAGTTCCACACTATAACAAAACAATTGTCTAATCCTCCTTAGTTCTCTGTGAAACCCTGCTAACATCATTCTCTAACGAATTCAATCAACTAAACTTATTACCAATCGATATTAACCCCCTCAATATTCAAATAGAATTAATAATTGCAAGTTTAACATAAAAAAAAAAATTCTTAACAAAATTAAAACAACAACAAAGTTTTATTTAATTAAAAATTTTTCTTAATTTTCATAAAATCACAAAAAAAAATTTTGTTTTTGTTTTGTTAAAAAAGAAAAAAAAGAAAATTATAGAAAAAATCTACTTGATTAAAGAAGAATGTCAAGAAAGTAAACGACAAGAAAATTGAAGTGAGAAAAAGGAAAGTAAATAGAAAAAATGAAAGGAAAAATTATTGAGAACAAAAAATTTTTTTCTGTTGTTTTTTTATTGTAGATAAAAGCCAAGAAAAAAAATTGAGCGTTTTTTTATGTCTCGTACTTGATGCTCGACTAGTCGCGGACTAACTTAGTACCCCGAACGCTTGAACCCTCCTGGTTGTAAATCAGAAGACAGAAGACAGGTAGACAGGAACTTTATTCCATTGAGATGGAGAATAAGTTAGGTACAAAATATTCGTGTATTTATAGTTTTCTGAACAACAAAAATCAGTGTTATAATCCATCTAATGCAAATTAAGAAGTCTTAACTGTTACCCACTCAGAACCTGCCACGTCAAGGTTCTGAAAGGTTCTATCGATCAATGATTGGATAGAACGTCTTTGGCTCCTTCAAGGGATCTGGAGGCTTCCTTGAGTTTTCTAGGAGCCATCCCAGCAGTTTATTATTTTTGACTACAATAATTCTGTTAATTTTAAAGTCAGTTTCATTCGATAAGTAAGTTAATAAATATATTTTGTAGTTCCACTTACTTAATTACTTGCTTACATTCGTTACTCCTTCCGGAGGATCATAGGCCGCTCACCAGTACTATCGATTGAATTCTGTCCTCAGTAATCCTTACCACCTGTTTCCAGTTGTTGTTCATCCTTTAATTGTCTGCTTCTAATTCTCGAAGCAGTGTATTCTTTGACCTTCCACTTTTCCGTTTCTTAACAGTATTCCAAGTTAGTGCTTGTCTCGTGATACAGTCTAACGATTTCCACAATGTATGTCCTATCCATTTCCAACATCGTTTCCTGATTTCGTCTTCAAATGGAAGTTGGTTTGTCCTGTCCCATAGTAGGCTGTTGTTGATGGTTTCCGGCCATTTTGTAGTGTTAATTAACATAAATTAAGGTAAACGACAAAGTTATCGATTTCAGTCATATCTTTGTGTATTTATGAATTCAGTTCCTGCTGTGGAGAAATTTACATTGAATGTACGACCAGAGAGATGTGTGTGTATCTGTCATTTTGGCTTGGAAATGAGCTACTGAAATACATTCGTAGTTCTATTCTATCACACTTGATAGACAGTGATTATGCGACAAATAGAACAAAAGCTTTCAGAGTAGTATACCGCATGCCATCAAAGTTTCGAGACTGAATTCTACCTCATCTCCATCACTTTGCCGAGGTCATAGAGATACGAGTTTCCAAAATAATTTTTTAACAACCTTATTCTTTTCATGGCTAAATAAGATCTGATAAACAATTCATCCATTCTTTTACACTTTTTGCTGTTTCTTTATTTAATCCATCCCTTTCTTGTTATTATTTAATCAATTACATTATTTTCACAACTAGCTTTAAATAATTACTATTAAGATGCATTTAGATCTTCCAGTCGACTTGTTATGGACTGAAATAGATAAATCTCTGTTGTTATATAGGCATCCTGGGTGGATTATCTCGGCATAACGATAGTTCACAAGTATTATTTGAGTTACATTGTGACTCGAAAGTGGAATCCAGGACACGCTTTTCGTCCTATCCGAGACTCTTGAGTGTGTGACAGATCAGTATGAAGACTCAAATACATTCTGATTATGTATACATATCCTTTACACAAGTGTAGCTGTCTCGTTTCAACAGCCTGCAAGTGAATACAGTTGCGTTTGACACAAAACGTATTGAGGTTGAGTCCTGGTGCAAACATCAACACTAGGATGCAGATACATCCGGTTGGCGAAGCCTAAATAGAACGAAAAGTGCGTTTTGGATTCCGCTTGCCAGTCACAATCCAATCCAAACAATTACTTTTAAAGGTTGCGTTGTTTTAACAGGCAACCTGTTTAAAATCTTGGGCAACCACCTTTTACCAATGTCACAATAAGTTACCTTTTTTCTTTCTGTTTTGTTTTATTGCCTAATCATGTCCCGAAACCGCATCGTGTGCTCATGCGCCTACATAAACTGTTTACGATGTATCATGAGTATGTCAGTTAGATCTAAACACAAACATCATGGTGGGTAGCAACAAGCGTTAAAGAGGATTAATATTCATCAAACGTATATTCTTGAAATTCTTATTCTTAACTGCAGATCCTTTATGTAAAAAGTGGACTACCTACAATTTCTAATTAGTCTTAACATATACCGTACCTGTACTTTTATCACAATTCAATAATCTTGGCTACGTGACCCGCATGATGACAATTTGGTATCGATAAATGGTTATCAGAATTTCAGTCAGGAACCTTCTGTCATCATGAGAAAGTGTAATGGTGTTGGTGCTGTGACTTTCGTGAACACAAACTGATGTAAATCCATTCGTATGTACATATGGTAAAAGAGTAACTTGTTGAGACACTGTATGCTGAAAATTCATATTGAACTAAACATACTATTGAATAAAGCTATTATTGTTATTACTAAAGCAAGTTTAATTTCATACATCTAATGCTACATCCCACGTATAATTACTCACATTCATCTTAAATTCCAGCATAGATATTCATGTTACTGTTATTAATCTGCTTATCATTACCACAAGTACATATGCCATCGTACTACCAATTTGCATTTTTCACTTGTGATTTGTTAATTAATCTACCTGTTTCATTTTTATCATTGACTTATAAATTGCCTTCACTAGTTTAATACGCCTCATATTCATTTTTATATATTGCTACATATTTTGAATAAAGTCTGATGATGATAAAATTGGCAAAACAATATTGTGTGCTTATATGTGTTGTCCTTTGGTAACATCAACGAGAAGCGACAGATACTTTAAAATCATATATAAATACCCGCCAACTACGTGTGCAGTTATTTGAACTCAGTAGCTGAATGGTGGGGAATATGGTGGCATCGAACTTGAGTCCCCATGAGCATGTCAACTTCGGGATGTAAAGGTTGTATCCAGCTGACTAGTCTTAAACAGGAAGAAACCAATAGTGTGAATCCCAGTTGCTAGTCAGAACTCAATTTTAATCGTACTTGGGAACTACAGTTTTATGTAAATCCTCTCAGCATTCAGATATCTGCAACAGACACTGATTGATATCAGTTCATGGCAATATCACCTAGAGGATTAAATATATTTAAAATATGATCAGTGCTGAATTCATTAAGATGTGACTAAAATGTTATACTAAAGTAGATGTCTTTGTCTAACAATCGACTAACAGCATGTATGTCCATTTCCAGCTAATAATTCGTTTTGAAGTGTAGTTTGAGACGTATTCTTATCACGATTTGATGTAAATTGATTGGTTCCCGCACTTTACATAAGCAACTGACGAGTACCTATCAATGACTGCTTAACTTAGAGATCAAATTTCACCATTTCATTAAGAAGTTGTAACTGTAAGATATCGAACATATCATCAATTCACCAGTTAGTATTCATCCCATGTTACTTATTGATAATTAAACACTAAGCTACATGCAATGCAATGGCACACTCTGATTACGTTATATACAATCTGGGCTTAGTAACATAACAGATAAAGGATCTCAGTACAAATATCAACAGTGGTATGCAGTTACATACAGCTGAAAAATGCCAAATAACTCAAACCAGTTTTGCAAAATAAAAAGTACAGTAGGAACAACAGAATGGTAGACGATCGCAAAGATTTTTGATAACTTTAAATAATAGTCAGATGCTAACATCTTTTCGAAACCCAGCATAAATCAAGTATTTCTAGGATAGTAGTTCATCATAATTTTAGAAACCCCAATAACTTAGACATTATGTACCATGTAAATATAACTTCACTACACTCAAATTTTCACGAACTAAATGAATATACACTTAATGATCTATGAGTAGCGACCAGTGTGATGCTTGTCTAGTCACTTATTGTAGTATGGACCAAATATTATAGATCATGCTTTAATTCATCCACTAGCTTAAATGACTTGAAATCATAAGTATTATATTCTGACGGATGTTAAAAACCACAAAGTCTGGTTGATAGCTCTCTTATTGACTACATACAAACTACTCTTCATCGAACAAAATGAATGTAATTCTAAGTTACCTAAATTAAAGGTCACATGATAACATGGTCAATAGGATCTGTTTAGAACTATACAAAGATGTAGACAAACATCTAATTCTAATAAGAGATCAGTAGTGACCTCGAAATCTCAGTAGAAACTGTGTTAGACCTTTAAACTTGGTGACCCAGGACCATGTCTCAGAAGTACTGCCTATCAACACTAACTGAGTCTATTACTCTTACTGTGTTTCTGTAAAATTAGATGAACGGCGAAAACATGAACGTATAACATTAAAATTTCATTATTAAAATATTATTAACGCAGACCAACTTGTCATATCAAATTAACATTCAGTAATATCCACAACACTCCGTTACAATTACTGTCAGCTCCCTAGTAACCAACTTCTCAAAGTAATTCCTGGAGTCCCAATAAAAAGGCAAGACTATTGGAATTCAACCATTTTGGGCATGTGACAGTTATCCACCGGTACCACCGGATGAGGTCGCTCACGTATCAATTGCGAACTGACTGAATTAAAAATATCGATTATTAAATGCCTGCCACCTCAGTGGTCTAACAGTTAACTATTCACCGAGAAGCCTGCTGACATTAGGTTCAATTCTCTAGCGGTCAAGTTAATGTTCACAACTGATGAATCTCATAATAAGCCGAAACAACAATCTTTCAGTACTTCATGCTACTTATCTAACTCAGATTAATTCATGATATTCAAAAAATTAAAATTTACAAATCGGCACAAAAATTTAACTTTTTGCATCCAACACAAATAATACATGATTGAATGGATTAATTAACCAGCCTAATTTGTACAGGCAATTATTCTACATTTGAATCAATCTATCACATTATATCATCTCTTTCTATATTGTGCTACAATATACATATTGTCATTTATGTAAACATCACATTGGAAATACTAATTACTAACTTCTATGTATATATATATTCCTTATGTTACTTATGACCTTTATGTCTGAATTCAATGAATTGTAAGTTAAACAAAATGACATCAACTACAATGGAACATAACATGATTGATAGTTGTTGATTACAAAATTACATTTTGTAAATGTCAATCAATAAATTACATAATTCACTATTACTATTGTTGTGTAATACAAATTACAATTTCATATTAACAAAAGCATGTAACTTTAACATTTTACAGTAGTCTAGATTGGATTGTTTAAGTTTTATATCGAACTCTGAATTCGAATCTATTCCTTTCTTATTTATGTGTATTCCCCTAGTGGAATGTTTTAAATTTCATGGTTGTAAACTAACAAACAACAGTTACTTACAATTATATTATATTGTTACTTTGAAGAATATTTCTACAATACAGTTGTAAAACACCAATTACATTACAAATATAACGGTACTGCTTCGAATAATACATAATTTGATATTATGAATTGGTCTGAGTTTGATAAACAACGAAAATCAAGAAGCCTTGTAAGACAGCTTTAAGTATGAGACTATACGGAAGTATGCAGTCATGACTTGATTAGAAGTTAAATCCTTAAGGACCTTAAAGCTTCTCGGTGAATGCTTAACTAGTTCAATAAATTACTTTGACTAACTATTTTTATAAAAGTCATCACCGATGTAAGAATTATTTAGTTGTCTAGGTATAAGTAAAAGGTGACATTATTTCAGTATCATACAATAATAGGCATTGGTTTGTTGAGACAGTAGGTTGGAAAGCTTCTCATAATCTCGGTGGTGACAAAATCACAGCTAACTTATTCACAAAAGAAGTTATGCTTATATCATGAAACAGAGTCTTATTCATTGAATGCAACAATCAAATGATAGTAATTAATTGTTAAGATGTCATTCATTAATATTCAAAGAAGAAAACACTTTTTGATCAACATTTATGCAGTTTCACAGAAATGTGTCGATGTGATACATAAAATAAATACATAGTATCGTATTTTAATCATGTTAATTCTCTCTGTATGTTAAGAGAGAAAGAAATGCATATGACTCTAAGTAAAAACCAATAGCGATATAGATACACTCAGATGGTGAGTTCTTAAGAGGACGAAATGCATATAATTAATTCCATCACAATACACCTGTTCTTAATAACAGTTTAGGCATACATTAAGGGGTGGGTGAAGATAGTTAACTGTCAATCCTGAAATCATGAATTGATCTGAATCAGACAACCAATGAACACCCGGAAGTACTGGACAGCTGTTTCGTTCTAGTATGAAACTTCTCAGCAGTGCGATCCACTACTTCTAGATGATCAATGGTTGTCTGATTTAGATCAATTTATGATATCAGGATTGACATTTAGACATTTGTTAGATTTCGAAATAGATGAACTACAACACTATGATTTCTTACTAATTGTATGTTCATAAGAATATCTTAGTAAATAATGCTTGAAAGCATATTAGATAGATTTTAATTAGGTAACGTCTTCAAATCTTCTTTTTAAAAGAATTTGGTATGCTGTCAAATGATTCGAGCATAACAACGTTGATCTATTCATTCAGCTCTTATGTTTGTCAAAAGTATATTTGTTGGATAACTAATAAAATGTAATCAACTATAAACGGCTTAGTCAACTGGAATGATGAAAGAAAGGTCAATCACACTTTTGTCTAGACACATGTAAAACATTTATAATAATTAAGGAATTTCATGTCGTCAAATGTATAAACTGGGAGTTCATTTACTTTTGCGAAAAATTTAGCAGACATTACAATGCTAGTTAGTTCTAGTGAGAGGTTATGACTATAGGACTTCAAACATATCAGAAATGACATATCTATCACTCAACCGTCTATGACAGAGAACATACCAACTTCTAGCCGAGGAAGAAATCATGAAAAGATGCTGTATGTGGATCGGACACACACTGAGGAAATCACCAAACTGTCACAAGACAGGTAGTAACATGGAGTTCTGAAATCCAACAGAAAAGACAAAGACCCAAGAACACATTGCGTCAGGAATTGGAGACACACATAAGGAGAATAAATACCACTCAGGAAGAGCTGGAGAGGGTCGCTCAGGACAGAGTTGGTTAGAGAATACTGGTCGGCGGCCTATGCTTCACATGGGGTAACAGGCATTGATTGATATTTATCACTAACAGCACCAAGAAGTCATTGTGCCATATCATTGATTGATCAAAATGGAACTATACCACGACGCCTGTTAGTCAAGTGGTGCAGATGTTACGGCATTTGCAGTGAAACTTAAAGGTCTTTGATTTTATATCTTTGCGATGTCGAGAGTACACACTTCCAATATGAATTTTCATGCTAGAACTAAACAACAGTCCAGTGTCCCTAGTTTTCAGTAGTACCCAGCTGACATCAGTCTGTAGTGGATATATCAGGCAGACATTTGATGTTATTTTACAATGTTTAGTAATCACTGTCTCTTAGTAAACACTAATCTTTATTTATCTTTTATATTATTATGTTAAATACTTCGTGTCGTAACAACTACGTTTCCGGATTCCAAATAAGAACAACGTTTTTGTTTCCCGCTTTTCCACCACGGTGATTAATTTATTTTTATTGATGTAAATTATTGATTAATATTATGAATTGAGATGTAAGTACCACGGCTTTGCATCTGTGGGAAAATGAATTCATCAATAAAGAAATTCTTAGATGACACTATTGGTATTTTAGTGGATAAATCCTGCCTTGAGGCTTTGGGTGAATTTTGAAATGACCTTAAGTCAACCGTAGCCAATGGAATGTGTTAACCACAATCATGTTTTATTAAGAAGTCTTAAAAGCATGACAATTTACAGACGTAACAATTTACAATAATAATAAGCTTTTCAAAGTTATTTAGTGATTCAGTCTTTTTAGAAATGAATAAATAACGATAAAGAAACATGTCTATGTGGCTATATACCTTATGGAAACAACGTAGAGCTTGCTGAGGAGATTCGTAAGGCCGCAATATGGATCACAAGGGAACGTATTTTACAGTCATATGGATGAGTTTCTGTATTGTTATTTATTCACGTTTAAAAACGTCGTACTCGTAAACACCTCTGAATGGTCTACTAATCATGCAGATTTAATCCATCCACTACAAACTGTCATGTTTTCATATCTTCTTAAGAATATTAGATTATGGTAAACATACAGTTGAGTGTCAATTCAAACCTACTGAAAAAAAATTTCTACCTGTTCAGTAGCATTCAGAACGTCAAAAAATATGCTTACTAATCATGTCTTTGTATTTAATTTTATTCATTTCTTGCTAACAATTGCTAAACATAATCCTCTGTAACACTTCTCATATTGTATGTAGGCTATTAAGACAGGTTCCTCTCAGCAGCAGAACACACTTGATAGTACCAGGATCATGCTTTCAAGTATGCACCGCAGCCTTGAAAGATAGTCCCGAAATCACATTGGTCTGTTGCCATAGTATAGTTCTACCAGATTCTATTATGGTTAAAAAATGGTATATCGTTCAGGAGAGGGAAAATTTATGAATATACGTTTTCAAATTGTCGGCTGCATTGTAGAAACTGGCATAAAATTAAATCGAAAGACGATGAGAATTGATTTTTTTAAGATTGTTCACTTGATTTAATTTCAGTCTTCGATGACTGAGATAAATCTTCCAAACTTTTAAGTAATATATTTAACTATTTTTCCGAAGGTTTTTCGACACATTGCCGATCTTACATGTGTTGCGACAGCTCCCGAAAACCTCAACGAACTTTCCAGAACCTCTGAATGGTCGGAGACTTTCAATACAGTCGCTGATCGACAAAACCTTTCAAATTCTCGATGTGGCGCGTTTTGATTGGGTAATAATTGAAAGTTCTTAGTTTGGATTGGAGGGATTATATTAATGGTTTTATTGTATCAAAAAACTATGAAAATACGACTATTTCGCATAAATCTCATTCTCTATCTTACTGGAATAAAGTTTCCTGTCTACTTGTCTTCTGACTTCTGAATTTGCTACTAGGACGGTTAAAGGCGTTCGAGCGCTAAAGTTGTCTGCTGCTAGTCAGGCTATCTAGTACGAGTTATAACAACAGGAATTGCTTACAAAGAGTGTTTTATCGAATACTTTTGTTTCTAATACACATAGGAATCTTCGAAAGTACTTATCCATGATCATAACATGAAACCTTACGATGAATAGTTAATAAGATAACCACCAAGTTCGTAATCAACAGTTTGTATTTCTATAGTCATTCATTTAACAATATTAATAGAACCTCATCTATTACAATGTCTAATAACATTTCTGAAGGTTAAACATTTTCCCTGATACTTGAAAACCCTTGATTCATTATGTGATGACGATATGTCTATGTACTACTGAAGAGTAGCATAAAACAACAAAATAGTTGTTTAACACCCCTAGTTTAGAATTATTGTCTAACTAATACAGTTTATTGACATGAAACTGTCGATTTACAACCATTGCATTTGATAATAGAATGAAAGCCAAACTATTTTAGACAATGCTTATCATTTTCTTTTATATCTGACAGTACAATGAATGAAACATCAGCCTACATTCCTGAATAAATTCTATACTTTTGAATTTTTTTTTCATTTTCAGAACAAAAATTCAATTCTCCTACATTTGGAGCCTTTTGTAGAATCTTTTGTTATCCATTTTCTACTTTAACCGACACTTTTTAACTGGACATTAAAAATATGCATCTGACAAGTAAGGCTAATAAAATGTTTAGAGTTCTCTTTTATAAATTCATGTCATAAATGGTGCCAAAGTATACGAAAGTAGACTACATCAAGCATTCAATTGCATGTAACAATAGGACTAGAGAAAACAGATGATACATAATTTATTAGTAAAGTTTTGTTATAGTCTAGAACAATGACACGTATAAATAACTGTTAATAACCAACTAGTATATTGATAATGTCAGTTTCAGTTGACTTGAAGTTTTAATTTGATGTCATGAATTGGTTTGAATTAGACAATAATTGAAAACTAGGAAATACTGACTAGTTGTTTTGTCCTAGTATGAGACATCTTTACAGTGTATATATAGAGCCCTACCAAGTAATAGATGTTTAACTTAGGCCAGTTCGTTATACCGAATTAACATGTAACAGTCTTGACAAAATTATTTAAGTTGGATTGTGACTAACAAGTGGAATCCACGACTTGCGTTTCATCCTATTTCAGATTCAACTGATGGATGTACCTGCATCTCAATGTTGATGTTTACACTAAGATTCGAAATCAGTCCGTTTCGTGGCCCTGCGTTGCACAAATGTGACTCTCTGGACTCAGTAGTCTAGTGGTAAACGCTGTGGTGTTTTGTACAAACTGAGTCCTATTCTCAGTGGGAATAACAATATTGGGATACAGGTACACTCAGCTGATGAGTACCAAATAGGACGAAACGTGTGTTCTGAATTCCACTTGCCAGTCACAATCTAAACCAAATATTACTTGCGTACTATAGCTTGATCGAGGCAATCTGCTCAGGATGTACAAATGGCAACAGAGGCTGATCAGTTTCAGTTCATAACAATTCAATTAGAAGATACAAGCTTATCCTAAAATCTTAACAGCACTTAATGATATGAAGTTGTTCGTGATATATAACTATTAGATTTCATACATAAAAATCATTTTGTTGATTTAAAATTGAGAAAATGACTGGCTCAATGTATTATTAATGCGACTACATCACACTAGTAGATAGAGAAACAGTCATCACGTTAAAAGGATGGTGTTGATGGTTAGTAAGGTGTCTCCACAAAAGAATAGTGACCTAAATTCCATAATCTGGAAAAAATGCATTCATAATTACCATTTACATTTAAAAAAAACTATACCGGAATTCTTTACCATGTATTGGATTAACATATAAAGACCATCTGCATTCTCTACGAATCGGCATCTATATGAAGAAGTGGGTATCATTATAAAAATGTAGTTTATTGATCTGCAAAAGAAGTTGATATTTTACTTATCTGATTCGATTTATAACTTGTGAATCTCTTAATAAAAGTTCAGTATAATTACTATTATTTTACAAGTTTCTGTTCAAGAGGAAAACAATTGAGATGATTTTCTTCGAAGTTATTACTTGAAGTTACTAAATTCTTGTAATGTTACTACTAAATAACGAAATATTTGCAGCAAGACTGACGTTAGATAATAATAATTATAATATAAATATAATTACTACTATTATTAATCCGTATCTTGAAATAGGATTACAGAGTCCAGACAAATTAACAGGCAGGTTTAAGTTGATGACATTATGATCACAATGATATTAAACGAATCAATTTTAAAGAAGAAAAGCCATTTTCTAAGAATTGGAAGATGATTATTATCCGAAAGTATGACAAACATTACATCAACGTAATTCATACTTAGTTACTACTTAAATGGTATCATCTGTTACTAGAAAGTAAAAAAGAAAGAAAACAGAATTTGACAGCAATGAAGTGGGAAATGGATGCTATAATTTCTGGTCGAATGGTTGTTTCTTTCTTAGCTTACGGAATGTACACACGTATATTTAGATAATTATCTTACAATTTTGGCAAGCATAAACTAATTATTGTTTTATTATATAAATACTCTTGATTGCTTTGTTCGCATGTAGTGCTAAATTTATATGGAAGTGTCATATATTAAGTGAACCAAGTAAATCATCTGTTGTGCTAAAGTTCGAATAGATCGATATTTTATTTTATACTACGTAGTTACTAAAGTGTTAGATTATCTAGTATAAAAGGGTAACTGCCTCCTAGAGTTCTGCTAGAAGTCTTTTATAACCGACAGAATACATATACAATGAGAAATTTGTGTCTGTGTATCATAGTATTAAAACTAATATTGCTTGGTTTCTCCGGTTGCAATTAAATAAACTTGGAAAATTCACTAATGGATGTTATAGTAAATCAAAATAAAATACATGATTGATGCTGGTCTATCTTTATGAAAGTAGTTTTAAGCACATTAGGCCACAAACTAATGATAATGTTTTGTGGTAACCACCAAAGTACTCCTTTGATTTTCAACTTATTGCTCCTACATATACTGTTGAAATAAATGGATAACATTCAACCACTGAATATCAATCAATCAATCAGTCAATACCTGTTACCTCATGTGGAGCATAGACCGCCGACCATCATTCTCCAATCAACTCTGTCCTGACCTACCCTTTCCAGCTCTTCCTGAGTGGTATTCATTCTTTTCATGTGTCTCCAATTCCCGAAGTAGTGTATTCATGGGTCTTCCCCTTTTCCTTTGACCTTCAGAGCTTCATGTTACTGCTTGTCTTGTGACAGAATTTGGTGGTTTTCTCAGTGTGTATCCTATCCACTTCCAGCGTCATTTTCCTAATTTATTCCTCGGCTGGAGGCTTGTTGATTTGTTCTCTGCCATAGAAGGTCGTTGGTAGTGGTATGCGGCCAACGGATTCAAAGTATCCTACGCAGACAATTGTTTATAAACACTTGTATCTTCTGAAGGATGCTTAACTTAGTTCTCAATACAAGTTTCAGCTCCATACAATAGAACTAACTGTCGTCACATTTGTATTGAAAATTTTGACTTTAATGTTGACTGACAGTTGGTTCGAGTTCTAGATGTCCTTCAGTTGTAGAAATGCTACTCTTGCCTGTCTTTCCGATCCGCGCCTTCACATCTACCATAGACCAAACCCTCCTTGTTTATCAATGATTCTACCCAAGTATGTAAGGGTTTCCACATCTTCCTGAACCATTGAATAGATGATGATTTTATGCGGTATTATTTAAAAAAATAATCTAAAACTTTATTATTTTGTTTGTTTTAAATAACATTAAACTTTTTAATATCTATTCAATTGAATGTAGACTAATTCACCTTTATCAATGTATCATAAGAAGCTGATAATGATTTTAGATAGAATACATCAATCATTCTACATTTGATAACTGAAAATGATTGAAATAAAATATTCTCTAAACATTAATTTATACAAAATGATAAAATTATCAATTGATCTTTGATGATTTCATGAATTTCAAACATTTTGGGATAAACAAATAGAAAGTATTTTGATCTTCTCTTTGTTGATTTGACATAAACTGGAAATTAATCAATATTTGTTGCTGTATGCATATTCTAAGCGGATTACCTCTATATATAGTGATAGTTTCAAATATACTTGTAAACTATCGCTATAATGACATAATCCACTGAGGTGGTACATATAACAATAGAGAATGATCAGTTTCAATTCATAACAAACCAACGGGAAGATTCAAATATATTCGAATTATATACATTATATACCCGTTGCACAAGTGTCAATGTATTGGCTCAGTAGCTTAGTATGGAACGTGTTGACATTTGACACGAAACAAACATAGTTCAAGTGTCAGTGTGAACATCAATATTGGGATGTAGGTACATCTGGTTGACTGGTCCCAAATAGGATGAAAAGCACGTCATGGACTCGGCTTGCTTAGCACCATTCAACTTAGGCAGCATTCTGACAAATATTAATTATATTTAGTAGTGATGAGTCCTAAATATGTTGACAATTAAGTCATGCATTGGTGTTCAAAGAACATTCAATTTTGTAAAATTGAAGCTGATGTTTTCTACACACCCGATAGTTACTTTGAGATTAATAGATAAATTATTTAAGCTTACCAGATGTTTTTGTATCTGTCGATTCGATTGATGTGAAACAGGTTACATTATTAGATGCTCTAGAAATTTGTTGATTCGTGATCGTGAGCATTTTTTAGTATGGTTAAGTAAGAACGTTGTCAATAACGTCAAGAGTTCGATATCAGCAGATTGAGTTCAAACGTATAATGAAGCTAGAACGAATCAAACAAGCCTGGAGATCTTGAGTTCTATCCACTGGTGGGTTGATGATCTGGTCCCATAGTAGACCAGAACAGTGCTGCATAATTTTCAATGATTGTCTAATTCAAACTAATTCGTGATGTTTAATTAAAATTTAATTTGTTATTTGTATTCGCCAAACATTCTTACTGTCAGAGTACCAATGAAAACCAGGAAGCGAACCACAGTTATATGATCTTTGATCTAATCATAATTTTTTAATTCTTACGTCTCCTCTATGTATCTAGGCATCTTGATTAATAATCTTATTTATTTCAGTTATTGTACGAACTTATACAAGTTAATCAAGTTCTATGAAAATGTCATTTTGCCATTGATAGTCGCCATGTATTACAAGCTTTTTAATTCATATTTAATAATCCTTCATATTGAAACGATGCATTTACTTCAAAATTGTCTACTATTTTGTTTATATGCACTAATTTTGGACTCATAAATACAGAACCTAGTGATAATTTGATAATTTCACAATTATATATTTAATAAACTTGTTACCATGAACGTGTAATTGTCAGCTTGTGCCAATAAAGCCCATTCGATAAACGTCTCTTGTTGAATAGAAATCATAGAGATTCTAATTAAATGAATTTCAACGCTACTCTGCCAAACTTAAATCTGTAACGAATTCACTCAGATAAACTTATTACTAATCTCTACTAACGATTCCAATTCAATTACAATAATCAGCTGACTTCTGACTAACTTCAGGATGTTCTTGAGTCTTAAGTGAAAATTCGTGACTGGTGGAGTTTAGACTTGTTGGAAGTAAGACACTTATCACGGACGATAGAAGGTGATGGTCAAGCTATATATCATAGATTAATAAGGGCGTAAATTCTACAATTAGGTGGTGGCCCACTGGTGCAAAGAGTGGGGAGTTCACAAATCTGAGGCCTCTGGAGGGTGTGGTTTAGAATGCGTACTACTGTGGAGTCCCATACAAGGACTAAACAGTTATACAGTAGTATCTGGTTTTCAGTGGTACCCTTCCAACATCAATCTGTGACAAATTCAATGAAATAAACTTAATACTAATCTCAATAAACCATCTCAATTCAATCATCATCATCAAGCATCATCGATGAACAAGGAGGATCTGATGCAGATGTGAGGGCAAGGATCGGCATAGCAAAGGCAGCATTCCTATAGCTGAAAAATATATTATACTTCAAACAACTGTCTACCAACCTCAAAGTTAGACTATTCAATTCGAATGTCAAGACAGTTCTTCTATATGGAGCTGAAACGTAGAGAACTACTGCAAACATCCTCACGAGAGTACAGGTATTTATCAACAACTGTCTACGTAGAATATTGAATGTCTGTTGGCCGGAAACCATCAGCAACAGCCTACTATGGAAGAGAACAAACCAACTTCCAGCTGAAGAAGAAATCAGGATACGATGTTGGAAATGGATAGGACATACATTACGAAAATGATCAGACTGTATCACGCGACAAGCACTAACTTGGAATCCTGTTGGGAAACGGAAAAGAGGAAGGCCAAGGAGCACACTGTGTCGAGAGCTGGACGCAGACATTAAAATGATAAACAGCAACTGGAAACAGGTGGTATGGCCTGCTGAGTACAGTGTTGAATGGAGAATACTGGTGAGTAGCCTATGCTCCTTCGAGAAGGGTAACAGGCGTAAGTTTAACCACCACAATAAACACTAAAATGAGATAATTACATTGATCGTAATCAGATTGTGTCAGAATATCCTAAACTTAGTAAAATATGGAAGAATATCTATAATACCTTTGTATAAAGACAAAGGGGTTAAGGTCTTTGTTATGGATGTGATAAACTGTCCGATCTGAAGAAGTAAAATGGTGAACAAAGAATTGTATTTCATCAAAGAGACGTTTTTAAATTTTTGATGAATTCATTCCCTCAAATCTACACAATCGTGTGAGTATACCCCTCATTGCATAAAATGAATTAATAAGATTTGGTGATAACAACAAACAAATTAACATAGTAGCAACTGAATTATAGTATTATTATTATGAATTCAAAAGTCTGGTTGTTAAGTCATTGAGTATTTATCACTATGTCATAAAGTGATTTTAGTCTCATTTTATGGAAGTAAAAGCCTTTAGTCATCTGATTCAAAACAAAATAGTACACTTTCATCAATTAGATCGTCATGAGGCTTTACTGTAATATGCAACAGTGTAATGCATTTCAAATCTCTTTTAATTTTTGTTTCCATTATCAAATTGACACTGTTTCACGCATGTATCATTCTATATTTTCATCGATTGCTTCCATTATTAAATACTAGATCACCTTTTTGCATAGCTAATCATCGTCTCACTCATTTATATTATGCCTCAACCTTCCAGATTTTTCGACCTGCATGATTCTATACTGTCTCTCCCACAGAATGCAAAGTACCTTCTGGCTAAATTTGTACTGTTATAGTACTAATGATATGTAAATATGAAAAACATTTAGTTAATTAAGAATAAATGTGAGTATTAATGATAATGAAATTGATAGATTGTATAACTCATCATAATAAATGATTAGTGGTAGTTGAAAGTAAGTGGCTTAAAGTACTAGTGGTGATGAGAATAATTAAAAACTGCTTGAATCAACACTTTAACGCAGTGAATAAGTTGGCACTTGAGAAAATAAGCAGTATAATTTTATTAAGGTGGAGATCATGGAGACTGGTGCTTAGTTTTAATTGATTGAATTCGTCAGAGATTGATATTGGTAGGGTAGCATTAAAAACGAGGGAGGATTGGACAGCTGTTAGCCTAGTATGGGATCCCTTGGCAGTACTTACCCTATATTCATGAATAATTACGTAATAAGATGTATAAGAATAAACAGTTCGGTTTATATTAGTAATGAAGAGAAAGTTTGAAAGAGGGTAATGAAAAATGAACATAAAAACAAAAATTATTGAGAATTCATAAAGTCCAAGAAAGCAACAGGAATGTCACAATTTTCTTCTGAAAGTATAAACCAGGGTTATTGGTAAATATTCCCATAGATTCCGCTAAATGTAATAGACGAATCTGCACCCCTTTATGAAACTATGGTGGTATACAGTACATCCTTTTAAATGATTTGATTTTCCATACTACATGAACGCTCTCTCTTAAGTGGGATGATACCATGTGTGACCTATACCATTACTTAACCAATTTGAAAAATGATCTATCATTTGTTAGCTATGTTGGCTGGTCATATCCCTTCATATGTAAAGTTCTACGAAGATATTACTTCACAAAAGCTAAGCACATATAACATGCTTATAACAAACAATAACATAACGAATTACATTGAAAAGTAAATTGATGAAATCTTGTTCCTTCCATTCATCATCTATAGAGAATAAAATTAAGTTAATATTATCTTGGGAAAGTAAGTGACCTGATTATCAATAATGAAATTTTATTAAAAATAGTTTTGACCCTATTTCATGAATATGAAAGCTTTCGGTAATAAGAATGTTATGATATTGGTAGAAGAAAATTCTTTTTCTGATCTGGCAATAATTAACTAAGAAAAAAATCTGCTATTCCCTTTCGTCATAGCCTGAGAACTAGGAAGTATCAGATATCTGTCTTGTTCCAGTATGGAAATCCTCAGAAGTTCGCACAAAACCACTCTAAGACAGATACAGACGGTAAAATCAATACCAATTTTCACTAAACCATTTGAATTCAGTTACAACAATCAACTAACTAGTAAATAATTTAAACAATATTCCTAAAGTTCTAGTGAAAACTTATGGCTTGTAGAGTTTAAATTTATAAAGAGTGAGACAGTTATCACTAGTGACAATGTATGATCATCGTTTTGTATCATAAGTTGATAAAGGTGAGAATTCTACCATTGAGTGCCGCCTAGCCCAATATCAATGATAGTTAAGTGATCACCACAAAACCTAAAGATCATAGATTCGATTCCCTAGAAGAAAAGGGGTATGTTCACTGCTAAGGAGTCTCATACTAAAACAAAACAGCTGTGCGTTACTCCATGATTTTCAGTGGTACGTAAACAAGATTAATTTTTATTAAATACAAACGATAAGCGAAATACTAATCTCAACAAAGATAACTTTGAGCCAGCTCAAATAAGTAGTAGTTTAGTTCTATCGACAACTTTCTTTTAACATTTATTAATGAATATAAAATTTATGCTAATCACAGATTAGTGCCAACAATCTAAATATTCATTATTGTCGAATTTTTATTCAGAGCTAATATTGAGTAGATGATTTTCATATATTACAATAATCCCTTAATGGTAGATTACTTAAAACAAAAGTAGACGATGGTATACAATTTTACCTCGTTTGCTTGTATACTTAGTGAATTATTTCCGAAAAAATTAAAAAAAAAAGAAGAGAAAAACAAAGTAATTGATCTATCCAATGATAAATAAAAGCATATCATGAATAGACAGAAACATTGCTAACCGATTACGTAATAGATGTAATGCATAGTATCAAATGTATAGTTATGATCATTTGAATTAGCTAGTTCATAGAATAGATAATCTCTATGTAAGGGAAAATGATTCCATTTTTTTATAATATAATCATTTAGACTCTGATTCATATCCTCAATGTTATGGTGATCTTTGGAATACATGAACAAATTCATTTAGTTCTATGTTGTCGGAATTCCTCACTTCAAGTGGTGTCCGTCAGGGATGTCAACTTTCCTCATTCTTGTTTAATTTTGTCATAGATATGCTCCTCGATATAACCATGTCTTCGTCTGACTTTTCAGGAGTTGACTTACTACCAGGAGCCTCGCTTACTGACTTAGAGTATGCTGATGACATAGTCCTATTTGGTGAAGACGCTGACAAAATGCAGAGTCTTCTGACTATCCTGAGCAACAATGCAAGCATGTTCGGGATGCGGTTTTCCCCCTCAAAATGCAAAATGTTGCTTCAGGATTGGGTTGCATCGGCACCTGAACTAGTGATAGGGAGTGAAGCGATCGAGCGTGTAGACCGCTTCACGTATCTGGGGAGTCTCATCAGTGCAGATGGCCTGGTGACTGACGAAATCTCAGCACGGATACAGAAAGCTCGATTGGCTTTTGCCAAGTTGCGTCACTTATGGCGCAGGCGAGATATCCGCTTGCTAACCAAAGGACGAGTGTACCGTGCAGCAGTTCGCTCTGTCCTACTGTACGGGAGCGAAACATGGCCGTTAAGAGTAGAGGACATTCGTAGGTTACTGGTCTTCGATCATAGGTGTCTCCGAAGCATTGCTCGAGTATCGTGGTACAACCGAGTGAGCAATGCTGTCGATAGGAAACGGGTTCTAGGAAAGGAGGGCAAGTCAATAGATGAAGTATTGAAACTTCATCAGTTGAGGTGGCTGGGACATGTGTTACGCATGTCTAACTACCGTTTGCCTCGACGAGCTATGTTTTGCGGCGTAGGAATAGGTTGAAAGAAAGCTAGAGGCGGCCAAACCAAAACATGGCAGAAATCGATGAAGTCACTGACAAGTGGACTAAGTCATGTTGGTAGATGTAGGCTGCGTGGTTGGGGTCCGCGAGACGAAAGTCACCAATGGTTAGAGACCTTGAACGACATGGCTCAGAATCGTTTGCAATGGCGCAGGTGCATCCACTCGTTGTGTTCTCTCAAAATCTAACCTTCCGAATTCTCTTTCTCGTTTCAAATTTATCTCACTGAATTATACTTTTCGAATCATATCTTCGCTCCCTAATTTTCTGCATTACTGCTAATACTTCTACTATCGCTATCACTCTTGGATTTGAACTGACAGTTGCGTCTCTGTGCTGATGTGGTATGGCAACCTGAACTGATGTACGTACGTACGAAGTTCTGCGTTGTATCTGTCTATGTAGTAAGTGAACACTTATAAAGACTTTAACACTTTTAGGCATTCTATAATCGTTTTCCTAAGTAATTCATGAATATTACTTTTATATCATTGTATTAAATGTATTCACTTATGTATAGAGTTTGTTGCTATGTAAGACAACAAGACGAATGTACATGAAAACTGTATCAGTTTGTAAACTAATGATTATCCTAAATTGGAAACATTATTTTCAAATTATCATTAGTTTATTGTTTTAATAAAGTTTTGTAATCACAAGCCTACAAGAATTTCTATCTGTTAATAACAATACAAAAGAATGATTCTAGTCATAATGTACATGACATAAATATACACCTGTTTACATTAGATTACATGAAATGTTTAGGATCCACTTTGAAGTAGTTTAATCAACAGCTGTTCAATTTACACTTTGGGAAAAATGAATTTCTGACGTTTCATGACTAGCAGTAAGTACTTTTTTTTTGTAATTTGGGAGGTTGAAGAGATTGTTGAATAAAAATTTCTATACTATGAATTAACTTACATTAGACAATCATTGGAAATTAGGAAGTACTGGGTGGGTGTTTCATTCGAATATTGGACTCTCTATTAGTCCATATCAACGACCTTACAAGAGAATCGAGATCAAGAAATACATACCACTCGGCGAATGCTTAACTTTAAAGATATTCACAAGTGTGAATTGTAGAAGTAATCAGTAGTCTTATCATTCTGCTTTCATGTCATTCTGGTTAAAGATGAATATATGAAAAACATACCAATGGTCTATTTGTGTACAACTGAATAAGCATGAATAGAAAGATTATTTGTAATAGGATCAATAAAACACATTATTACAGGTACGATCTTGAATATGTTCAACAGGATTCATTAAGCAAACTGTTCACGTTCATTTTTCTATACTGAAATCTTCTCTTCTACAGAGTTCAGAAAGCTTTAGCAATATGCAAATTAACTACTCACAGTTAAGTCGTCTACTTCACCCCATCATCATATCGACATATATTTTTTTGAGACCACCGAGTAAGCAATGTGTGTGTTAGAAATATAGTTTTAGGTAACTAAGGTAAATCTCTTGATGAACTAGTATATACTTATCAGCTGAATTGTTTGGAAATGTATTACGTATGCTCAACCACTGTCTACCTCAACGAGCAACGCCGTCTGATATAGAAGTAGGCTGATAAAAATGTTAAAAAGGGCTTAGCCAAATCAAGGCAACAATCCATAAAGTAATTAACAAGTGGACTGAGCCATGTTAATAGTTGCGGTTTACCTAGTTGAGTTTCGCGTGATGATCGCAACCATGTGTGACATGTTGGATTGTGACTAACAAGTGGAATCCCAGTGGGAACATCAATATTGCAATACACGTACATCCAGTCGATGAGTAAAAAATAGGACAAAACACGTGTCCTGAATTCCACTTGGCAGTCACAATCCAATTTAAATATTACTTGTGTGCTATAGCTATATCGAGGCAATCTGCTCAGGATGTACATATGGCCACAGAGGTTGATTAGTTTCCTACATTACCAATCAACTGGAAGATACATGCTTAGTCTAATTATGTGTGACATGACTCAAAATAGTTCACAATTACGCAAGTACATCCATTCTTTATCTTCTAAATTCTTAACTTTTGAATTTGCATTTTTTTGCAAATTAATACTTTCATCAATTTTCTCTTTAATCTCTAGTCCTCTCCACTAATACTAATAATCTCGTTACCGTCACAACTCTGAAATTTGGTCTGACAATTTCATCTCTACCTGCTAATTGGGACTTTGCCAACTGAATTGATGTAGGCATGCACCAAGTTCCACGTTGCAATTGAGTGACATACATATATATATATAATATTGCTCTATATGAGGCGACAAACAGATTGTTACTTTAACCGGTATTTTACGACCACTTAAGAGTGATTAGTTTCAGTTATTTCATAATTATGAAGTCAGTTTATCTTGATATATTTGCCTGTAATCTATTGTGCTCTCAGTTTTCATTGTATATATTTATCATCAAATTCTCTCTCTTCGCTCGCATAGGAAATCCTCTACTTAACTTTGAATTAGCCCTATTACTGGACCTATTACTTACCAGTTCATATGTACTTTCAAAAGTAGGTACATTAGGAAGACAGAAGAAAGGTTCATTTTACGATTTATTAAACATATTCTGAAGAAATTATTCTTGGAAGAAGCAACTACTTTTCGAAGTTCAGTTACGCTTTATTTGGCAGACACAGGAAATGAGGTCAACATAACAAATGCTTTTGAAATTATCAATAAACAATATAAATCAATTCTATTAAAATTTGCTGAGGCCATAGTATTTGAAAGATTAATACCTAATCATTATATTGAAAAGAAATCAGTAGTTAATCTTCGATTACCCTGGTAGCATTAGATTGATAACTCAGTTTTATCTTTCACTTTTAGATAACAGGAAGTCAGTGAATTATACTTCTACTTTCCTATCTTATTCCTTTTCTTCACATACTCATAACATTAGCATATCCATAATTACATAATCGAACCCCTTTCAAATATTCATTAGAGCTCTAATTCTTACGTCACCTATTGAAATATTTCTTGACTATTTTTCATAATTCGTAATTATTGTCTAAATTATTCATTCAATTTATTTAGAAATATTCTTATCTCAATCTCTTCACAGTTTCATTACCTAGACAATGTAACGTTATCTATCAAACATTTCAGTTAATTTCATCAAGATGTGCATTTATTATTTAAGTTATCTAACATCAATAGCTTATATGTGGCTGATGAGACCGGATGCTACGAAATGCATTGAATTCAGGGTACTCTGCAAATGTTGCCATTCTTACATTATGGAAATATTATCACAAAACTCAAGATATAAACATATCTAATTATATTCAGGAGAGGGGAGAGTTTTAATAACCTATATGGTGTTAATTATGGATTTCACTTTGTATTGTTTATCTTCTTTTGATGTAATAAATTCAACAACAATGAAAAGTTTTCATGAGAGCAAGAACAAATATTTGAGCAGAATAAGATGACAATTCATTTTATTTCGTTGGTTTCTCATCAGCCACCGCATACAACCTAGAATAATATTTTACAAAATTAATATTTGAAACAAGTTTTTAGATACTCATGAGAATGGATGGAGTTAGCTGAAATCAAGATCACATAAACATGTGAACATGGCTTAAAACGTTGGAGAAAATGCTATGAATATATAGACGATCCAAGACAAGGTACCAGGAGGCAAAATAGAGATCAGAGGTCAAATGATTACACAATAAGAGGTGGTTGGAAGCATTTGAAAATAAAGTGAATAAAACTCGGTTATTAAACTTTAAATGACCTAATTAAACACGAAAGTTGAACTTAACCATCTAAAAAACGATGATGTAACCAAAAAAGGAAAAGAATCATCATAACAACATTATTGAACTAGTTAACTTATTCACAAGTGAATAAAACTTCTTCATTATACAAACTATAGAACATCTATGCAAACAGATAGAAGATATCAACATTCAATAATAATGGCAAAGATTTTTCCTCATCTAATTGACATTGATCATTGAACTGTAAAGCTGTTTAATTAAAAAAGAAAAGACAATTGAGAATAAACAACAATAATACAATTAGTACAGAACATCTTGTCATCAGTATTGTTTATTTTGTATTTATTAAAACAAAAGAATATGACAGATGTGTTTATTCCCCTTGAATTGTTAGTTTATCATTGTTTTAATACTAAATTCTGATAAGTAATTATGCATAGATATTTTGTCGGTTAGATTGAATTAATATACACTACTACTGATTAATCTAAGAAGCATAGATAAATAAAAGTAGTATTGTAAATAGATGATAACAAAAAAAAAACAAAAACATTGAATCCAAGTTCAATTAGAGTTGAATTGTAGGCTGATAAGTGGAATTTAAGACAGATTTTATTTCTTATTTAGGTGGTGTATTCATTTGAATTAGAACTGTTGTATATCATTGTTGTTATTCATATTGAAACTAGAACTCAGTCTATTCATGTCAAACATTGTTACAGTCATTAATGGACTGTTAATTTTAAGCATACTTACTCATTAACAAGTATGTCTTACATAATCTGTCAGTGAAAGATAAAAGTTTTCGTCAACAAATCATATGTGCAATCTAATTTGGTTCACTATGGTATAATGTTAGTTTACTAGGATATGCAATTGAAAAGATGTCTCAAACAAGATAAAATGTGTACCTCAATCTTTACTTCACAGTTACAGTATAACTTTCATTATTATTAAATATATAAATCATTTAATTACATTTTTGAAAAGGTGTTTTCGTTAAATGGATACGTCACAGATTAATTTCGGTTACGTACCACTGAAAACCAGGAAGCATGTGACAGTTGTTTTTCTCGGTATGGGACTCCTCAGCAGTGTGCAGCCTTGATCCAGTCCCAGGAACTTCAGATTACTAAACGCTTAACCATCTACACCAAAAGGATTAGCATCCAATTGTAGAATTCTCATTTCAATTAATTCGTGATATAAGACGACTATTATCCATTCTAATCAATGCGAACTGTCTCACTTCCTACATATCTGAACTACACCAGTCACGACTTCTCATTACAACATTAAGATCATCCTAAAGTTCGTCTTAATGAGCTAAACATTGCAATGATCTTAAGTGATTGATATTAAATTTTTGTTGATTAAATTCGTCACAGAATAAACACCAGGGTGTAATCATTGCTAATCCTCACAAACCAACTCAATTCAAAGATACTTTTGTTTACAAATTTCATTGCCTTTTTTCTTTCTCAATTTTTTTAAAATAAAAGTTTCATGTTTATATTAGTTCCTATGTATGAATTAATTAACCTGGTTAGCATTTTTTTTTAATAAGCTTGTGTTTCAGGGAATAGGGATGCTAGCCCTATGCCCAGCCCTCCTTCTTTACCCGGGCCTAGGACCGGCAGTTACCCTAGGAAAGTAACAGGCGTTAAGACAGTTCTTCTGTATGAAGCTGAAACGTGGAGAACTACTTAAACATCTTCTAGAGAGTAAAGATAATTATAAACAACTGTTTTCGCGAGATACTGTATGTCCATTGGCCGGAAATAATCTGCAACAGCCTACTATGGAAGAAAACAAATCAACTTCCAGCTGAAGAGGAAATCAGGAAACGATGTTGGAAAGGGATAGGACATACAATTCGGAAATCGCCAGACTGCATCACGAGACAAGCAATTACTTGGAATCCTGTTGAGAAACGGAAAGGACGAAGGCCAAGGAGCATACTGCGTTGAGAATTAGAAGCAGACATTAAAAGGATGAACAGCAACTGGAAACAGATAGTAAGGATTGCTGAGGACAGAGTTGAATGGAGAATACTGATCAGCGGCCTATATTCCTCTGTGAGTGGTAACGGGCGTAAGTAAGTTAAGTAATGAATTAATTAAGTTCCATTTTTTCTGTTGAAAGAAAAACATAAAATACAGGGTTGGGGAGGAAGGGGGAAATTCCAATAATGAGTACACTGTAAAATTGTAACCAATTACTACTTTTAATATAATCACCTTTGTTACTATTTATTGTTTAATTTTTTTCTTTTTTATTGTATCTATGTATTGCGTCAACTTCTAAATAAAGCTCAACTACTAGCAATAGAATAAGAAAAAAAAAAGGAAAACTTAAAGTAAAAACAACAGTTTATAACTGTCATTTTAATCTTCATAGAAAACAATACGTATTTTATGTTAAGATATCATTTACTACTTAAATACTTATATACATTCAACTTAATCACATTTATTGGCATTAGATTGTAAAAGATTATTTTGATAGAAAACAACAAAGAAAAGAAAACAAGAAGCAACTAATTATTATTTACGTATTGGTTTCTTTTTTAGTTTTATCTTTTTTGTTTTCATTGAAATTCCCATGGTGATGTAACAAAAACAATAATAAAATAAAAAGATAAAACAGTAGTATCAATAGAATAAAACAATAACAATGGTAACTTATTGAAAGATGTTCAATAGTCAATAGATGCTCATGTTCAAGATTGCTATGACAACAAAACTATCTATAAGAGATTATTAGATTTGATTTAATATTAATTTTGTTTTGTTGTTTAAATTATAAGAAAATGATCTATTTTTTTGACAATATATTAACAACATTGTAATGCAGGTACATCTAACCGACGAGTCCCAAATAGGACGAAATGCGTCCTAGATTCTACCTGTCAGTCAAAATCTGACTTAAACATTATCTGTGAATAATAGTTATATCGAGATAATCCACTCAGGAAGCATATATAGCAACAGAGGCTAACCAGCTTTAGTTCATAATAACTCAACGAGAAAATACAAACTCACTCTAATTACATATATACCCATTGCACAAGTGTGATTGTTTAGATTTAGAAGTCTTCTGGTGAACAATGTGCCATATGACACGAAACGGACTGAGTTTGAATCACAGTGTAAACATCAACATGGGATGCAGGTACATCTAGCCGACGAGTCCCACATAGAACGAAACGTATGTCTTGGATTCCTCTTGCCAGTTACAATCCAACTTAATAGAGGATAAATGTTGATAAATATTTCTATTGAAATTCAATTAAATTGAATCTAAGTTAGGACAAGTTGTCAACAGTCAGAAAAGAAATAGCTCTCTTGTGCCTAGTTTCTAATTCTGAGAAAATTTTACTAAAGAATGTTCTGAATGATGATGACTGTGATAATGTAATGAATTTACTGTGATTTGTATTTAATTTCTGGCTTACATTTGTCATAGTTTGATCTCGATTAAGTGTTAGTGGACAACTCAATAATTAGCACCACCGACCCCACTAAAGACTTGAATCTAGGATCCAGTCACGACTTCTTACTAGAACGTTAGGAGCATTATTAAAGTTAATCGCTAGGGAATTGAATATTTTAGTCTAGTTTAGGAGGAGGATTTGTAAATAATGAATGTAAGTGATGTAGTTCAGATATATCAAAAGTGAGACAGTTGTTACTGATGCAATATTGAATGATCTTCGCATCACAAACTGATTGAAATAAGAATATAACCGTTACAAGCCAGCCAACCTAATAATGATATTGATTTAATGTTCATCATAAGAACTGAAGGCTTCACGTTGGATTACTTGGTGAGATCAATAGTGCTAAAATTCACTAAGAAGTTCTATTCTAGAATAAAGTATCTATCTAGTGTTCTCAGGTTTTTTATTGATGCCCAAAAAGAATCAGTTTGTGACGAATACAAACAATAATGGGAATCCTGTGATCGATTAGAATTTCTAAGAATTCCAATAATGTTTCAAACAATATTCATCATTATTATTCTTTGTAACTCTATTAAACAGTAAATTCTTATTTCACTACTACTCTCTATTTTAACTATACAGTTTATAAGGAGATATAATCAATAATATGCAATGCAGCTGTCGAAGACAAATAATAACATGAATAACAGAAGAACAACAAGAATATCAGGAAGAATGACTGTGTCCCATTTTAGGAGACTATTCATTAGCTACAAGCAATGTTGGTTGATAACCATAAAATAGATACATTATTCACTAATTAGTGACTAATGTTGTGGTTGTACAAATGTATATCAGTGTTGTGCATTAATCTATGTGTCGATATCGATATAAAAATAATGTTTTCATGGTAAGTAGCTTAGAAATAATCAATTTGAAACTATAAAACTAGGTTTGTCGTTAGCTTATACTCTTTGGTATAGATAGAATCCGATCATTAATATGGAATTGGACTGAAATAATTTTGGACAATAATAGGTAAACTATCAATTTTCTATAAATTATTGATCGTTAATCGATTAGCTTGGTATCAATAAATTTGGAGCTATGAAATTGAGTCCCACTGTTTCAGATTAGCAAAATGTTATTACCTTCATCGAAATTGATGGGGTCTGGTTAACAGCGCCGACAAACATGATGTCTGGATCAAATATATTTTCTTAATGGAACAATTAATCAATCAGCTACTATTGCCTCATGTGGAGCATAAACCGCCTACCAGCATTTGTCGACAAACTCTATCCTAGGCTTACATTTACAGTTCTTTCCTAGTGCTATTCATTCTATTCATGTCCGCCTCCTTTTCCCAGTGTAACTTATGTTTTAGTCTTCCTGTTTTTTTTGCCTTGACAATTCCAAGTTATGGATTGTTTTGTGGGGCAGTTTGGTGATTCTCTCAGTTTCTGTCCTATTTGCCGCCAGTGTCTTTTCTTGATTTCTTCCTAGGCTGGATTTTGGTTAATTTGTTCCCTGCTGCAAGAGATCATGGCCGATGGTGTCTGGCCAACGGATCTGAAGTATCTCGCAGTAACAGCTATTTATAAACAACAGCATCTTTTGGACGACACATTTCGTAGTACTCCTAACAAATCTCAGCTCCATACAACAGAGCTGTCTTTATAATAAAAAAAATCCTAACTATGATATTGGCTGATAGTTGGTTTAAGTTCCAAATGTTTCCCAGTTGTAGAAATGCTTTCCTTGCCTTGCCACTCCGCGCCTTCACATCTCCATCAGATTTACCTTGTTTATCGATGATCCTGCCTAGGTATGTAACATTTTCTACATCTGCCAGAGCTACTCTATGAACAGTAATTGGATTGGTGTTCATTGTCTTATATCTAAGATTCGTGCTTTTCCCCTTGATGGAACAAGAATAGTAAACTTATTTAACCATTTCATATATTAACACTAAAAATTTATAATTTTAGTAATAAGAAATTTCTTCATCTGATCTGATTCATGTCTCCTTAATTTCAACAGAGTGAATACTTAATAAACTATCACTTTCATGTAGTTAGTATAGAGAAGGAGCAATCTGAGAATCATACCATTCAATGATTCATTTTATCAGCACATTATACTACTTCATTTTGTATGTATTCTAAAACAATAACCGATGACGCCATTAGTTCAAATGATTCATCATGTGGTTGAATATAGTCATAATCTTTTCTAACGACAATTACTAACTAGACAATTACATAGGAAATAAGGAAGTTAGCTATAAGATCTATTTTCAACGAATTAGTTACCATGCATTTCATAATGAATATCAAACACATGAGTCGTTCATTCACGAATCTTGTATCAATAATTATACGTAATTACTTGTAGAATAATAATAAGAAATTAATGTATACAATTCTATAAAAGCAAAGAAGGGTAATTTTCTAGTTGATTAACCTTAGTTAATGCTCAGATCTTATGGTTAGCATGTTTGTTAATATTTAGTTCAATCAAGTCCATATTAATGAACTACTGATCTCTCTGTAGAATTAAGTAGTATATTTGCAATAATTCAATGAGTAGAAATTAAGTTTTCTAATATTTTATGACTAAATGTAAACCGACTCATCACAGGATAATAGATAACCGGATTACATTAAACATTAATATCTGAGCAACCTGTTGAAAGTCTATACAACGCGGTGAAAGATACATACGACTTCAAATTGTAAATTTCAGATTTATCAATCAAAGATAACAAGACGATGGTAAGCTATGATGTTAAATCTACATATACCAGTATTCTATTTGATACATATCTAGACAATATTAATAATTTACTGAAGAATGAGGATACATTGTTTTGTCTAGATTATTATGTAAGTATTAGTCTAATTATGAAATCCTTAAAGCTATGGTTACACTCAATTCAATTTTCCTTCACAAGAATTCTATACAAACAAACTAACGAATTAGCAATGGGATATTCCATGTCTCTAATTATGACGAATCTGTTTATGCTGTATATAGAATTCTTCATTTTCATGAAGACCATCATATCAAGGATTTGGTTCACATATGTCGATGATACTTTCGTCATTATTAAAAGACGTTTCTAAGGATCTTTACAAAATTGATTAACACATTGTCACCGCAAATAAAATTCACTCTCTAAACTGACAACGAACACAATGAATTACCTTCTATAGACTTACATGTTGATAGAAATTAAAACAGAACTCTTAGACTAACCATCCACTGAAAACCGACACATTCTAATTGTTAGTTTTATTGACTTCAATTCAGTACATCCATTCAGTGCATAGATTTCACTAAGTCTAAATCTTTTCATAAGAGCTGATAAAATAATTGCGTCACATGAAGATAGACAGTAAGAAATTAGAAACATTATCAACATCTTACAGTTTAATAATTTTCCTATGACAATCACTACAATATATACAAAACTAAGAATAATAAATTAAGCGGAATGCCATAGATTGGTGCAGTTGTTCTACCTTATCGCCATGGCACAACAAAAACTTTGCAAAGAATTCTAGCGAAACATAGAATCCAAACGTTCTACAAAACATTCAACACACTTAGAAGTGCTTTAGCAAAAACAAACGAAAGAAAAGATCCATTTCATCTCCAGACAAAACTGTGTCTACAGATTGGGTTGTGTCAGCTGTGATACTGTCTACATTGGTGAGTCTTTTCGAGAAATCGTAACTCGTGCCAATGAACATGATAGTTATATAAAAATTACCTCCCAATAGGATTCGAAAGGCTGCAGATCGAATCGACAGTAGCAGTGTATTCTATTTATAACAATCACAAAAGTGACGTAAATAATATTAAAGTCATCCAGAAAGGTTTTTCAAACTATAATAAAACGCGTTTGGTTGAAGTATTCCATATTTCGCTAAGCGTCACTGCACTTAGTAGAAAGGAAGGTTTTATCATTCATCCGACACATTTAGACTACTAATTTTACTGGTTCAATTCTTTTGATTTTTATTTGTTTCATTGTATTACACAAATTCATGTTAATGTAATTCGGTTATTCATTATTTTCTGAAGAAGCGGTTAACATTAAGTTGCTTAATGTCAGAAACCTAAACTTCCAATTATTGAATTATTGCAAATATATTAGTTGATTGAATAAGTCACAGATTGATATTGGTAGGGTACCAGTGAAAACTCGGGAGCATTGGACAGTTGTTCAATGTACACGCTAGATTCCACCGTAAAGGCCGTATCAAAAATAGATAGAAGTGGGAATTCTATCATTGGACGCTGTCCGGCTGAGTGGTGCAGAATGTTAGGCGTTCTCCAACCTGAAGTCCCTGGCGCGCAATTCGGGGTGCTCACTGCTAAAGAGTTACGCACTAAAAAGAAACAGCTGTCTAGTTCTTCATGGTTATTACTATTACCCTACCAACGCCAATCTATGATGTATTCAATCAAATAAAATACTAATCTCTACAAATATGTTACTTCATTTTATACTTACCCAATGTTCAATCTATTTAAATTTATCAACCCTAACTTTGGTGATGATGCTTAAATATGGTGATCTCTCTATTTCACTATGAATTCAAGTCATATTGGAACCATAATTAAATCAATATTGTAATAAAACACGATAAACGACCGCCAATCGATGTAAAATCTAGGTTTAGGACATTGTGCTTATCATATGTAAATATCTTACGCCTGATCCTTTGTATCTTAATAAATTCAGTTGTACTATACTTATACTGAATTCCACATTTGATTAAGATATTTCAACAGTAGGGTCAACATAAGAAAAGTTCAATAATTCTAATATATATTTAGATGTTGTGGAGATAGTTAACAGTCAATTTTGATATCACAAATTAATCAGAATTATACAACCATTGATCACCTAGAAGCACTGGACAGCTGTTTCGTCCTAGTATAGGGTGGGGTCGTGGATGAGCACTACTGAAGAGTCTTATACCAGGACGAAACAGCAGTCCAGTGCTTTCAGGTGATCAATGGTTGTCTAATTTAGATTAATTCCTGATATTGAAATTCTGAGATAATCAGAAAAATAAATATTTCTTTCAATATTACTTATGAATTCAGTAATAGATGTATTGGGAGCCTTTAAAAGCTTCAAGGGCATTGGAAACATTTCAACAAATCACTGTTCAATTGGATTTCTAAAAGCATTAATGCAACAATTTGACATTCATCCATTGTTTCACTATTTTTCTATAGAATTTGATACGTAACAGTAGTGACACTTACTAACTCAGTACAAAGCCATAAGTACTAATGAATTGCTATATGAGTGGCTTTTGGGATTAGAGTGTGTAAATGACTGTTATGATGATTAGCTAACAATAATTTAAGTTTAGTCACAAGTTTCATCATTGAGTCCTAGAACAAGAAAGCAGAATTTACAAGCTTTAAAATGATTTAGTTATACTAAACTGTAATAACTATAATACATTATGTGACATAATGCTTTTATAACGCTAGAAAGGGCGGTTATGATTGATGCGAATAATCTAGTGACTGATGCCACCTTATACGCACAAAGTCACAATAACAGTCGAGAATTAGAGTTTCCATCTGATCACTAAACGTCTTTCCGATGCCTACTTAGTCCGAATCCGGAAATAAGAGAACATAAAATTGATGGGCCAACCGGACAGAATCGTACCCAGGCATTCCTTTATATATGCACATAATCTGACCACTCAGTCAACCAATTAGAAACTAATATCAACACAAAACAAAGGTGCTAGCGACTAGAAACTGGAGCAGCGTATACATAATCGATAAGTCCTAGTATATAAATGTAAATTGATGCACTAACAGTTAATATGTTGAACGGGAGGATATGGAAAGGGGAACTGAACAATAATAGGAATCAAATGTTTACTTTGTATACAACCAAAAATAATCAACAGAAAGACAGTTCTCAGTGATAATCAATCTTTAGTTGCCCAATATATCAAATAAATGACAAATAAGACCATTGATTAAAGGTAAATTATTATATCATCTCATTCGGTGTCTATCTTGTATAGCACAGCTTATTCAGACGAATCATTTGTATTGACATACATCCATGTATACTGTGGTGATCTGCAATAATTTATTCGAATAAATCATGACAGGCATTTAGTGTATGCGCACTTTAAGCCTTTAATGATTTTATAATCACATTAGTGCCTTGTAATTCATATATCTCCTCATACGTGCGTTTACGTGACTGAATACTGGTTTCCTTCATTACACTACTTTAATGTAGCATACTTTCCCGACTTTCACATTCCTCGCATGTTACTAGTCATTCTATTCCCACGCATTTCACTTACCTAGTAGTTCACTATTATACAATCAGATTTACATATTCCTGGTCAAACTATTTGCTGACTTGTTTTTGCTTCTACTACAAATGGATACGATACAATACAACGAATTCAAGCAATGAGTTCTTACTGCTTTTCTTCATGACTGTAGTTCGATTTATTAAGTACTAATAATATACACCTACATATGCATTTACAAACAAAGAAACAAGAGTTATAATTTCGTCTCTGTTTAATAGATACATTTCATTATAACAGACGGATACTATTGTTAACAATAGAAATAATCGTGTTAATGATAGACAGATGTCAGACATATGCTTCATTTCACTTGAGAGAATAGAATTTTTCTACAGTAAAACATAACTAGACTATCAAGATAATTAGTCAATGAGTATCAAACAAAAAAGATTTCCACATGACATAAAAGAATGAAAATATATGGAAAAGAGATAAAGTTGTTATAGTTTCACTTAGATTGAACAATGAATAAGGTAAGAATAAAAAGAATTTGGTTTGTCCGTAATGTATAAATGGAGAATAGTGATGTGCTTTTCTTTTCCTTTGTAACAAAAATAAACTACTTTGAATAATAAATCAATTATAGTAAACTACTGAGGTTTCTCTGTGGAAAAGAAGTGTTGGCTTATGTAACAAGAATTATAATAACTCATAGATGTAGACATGTTTGAATTTAATATCAAGAATTGAGGTGGCTTAGAAAACCACCTTAAATGTCAGCTAACATTAAATTTAGAATTTTTGATACATATGTGAAGATAGTTAATTCTGTTGTATGGAACTAAAACTTGAACGGTGAACTACGAAAAACATCCTTCAGAAGATACAAGTATTATCTGCGTAGGATACTTCGGATCCGTTAGCTGGATACCATCAACAACAACCTCCTATGTCAGAGAACGAATCAACTACCAGTAGAGGAAGAAATTAGGAAAACACACTGGAAGTGGATAGGACACACATTGAGGAGACAACCAAATCGTATCACAGGACAAGCATTAACATTGAACCTTGAAGGTAAAAGGAAAAGAGGGAGACCGAAGAATACACTACGTCAGGAAGTGGAGTCAGATATGAAGAGACTGAATTGCATTTGGAGAGGACTGGAAAGGGTCGTTTAGTAAATAGTTGGTTGGAGAATGATGGATGGCAGCTTATGCTTCACATGGGGGGTAACAGGCATTGACTGATTGATTGATAAAACCACTGAATATCAGTACAACTGAATTAACTTCATAAAGAAATTATAAGGGTTTTCGCGAGTAAAAACAGTGAGTTGAGTTTGATCACGTCTGGTCTGAGACAGTTACTTACTGATAGCAAAAAAATAAAGCACAGCAGTTAGAATATGTTTGGATCTTCCAGTTGATTTGTTATGGACTGAAAGTTATAAGTCAAATTTGTCATATGTGCATCCTGAGCAGATTGATATGATAAAACAGTAATTAACAAGTATTGTTTGAGTTGGATTGTTACTAGAAAATGGAACCCAGCGCGCGTTTCTTTCTATTTAGGACTAGTAGGATGGATGCACATCCTAATGTTGATGTTTACACTGAGATTAGAATCCAGTCCGTGCCAAACGCCACCACGTTCACCACTGAACTACTGAGTCCAAACGTAAATACTTGTACGACGGGTATTTATATGTAATTAAGATATATTTGCGCCCACATCCAGCTGACGAGAAGCACGTCTTAGATTTTGTCTGCCAGTCACAATATAACTGGAACTAAAGTACAGCAATTTTATTGCGAATTGACTGATGTAAGAAGGAATAGATAATGGACTCTGGTTAGCTCACTAGTATAAGGTGTAAGTATACACCAGGAAGCTTTGACCTTCCGAGTTAGATTCCTTAATGGAATCGTGAATTAGCATTGTTGATAAATCCTCTACTAGCACAAACTGGCGCACTTCAGTTCTTTATGATTTTTTTTTAACCTACGTGAATTCACAATTATCAATCCAAATTACATAATATCCATTGCTTCAAACCAAAAAGAATTTAAGCAGCAGTCTGTAAGAACTTCTGTTTATTGTTTCTACAAGAATCAAAGCTAACATATGGTGAATTAAATAAAGGTTTATGCTGAATATCTAAGATGAAAAATTTAACTGTTGATATTACGTGTAAACCAAATGCTTAAACTGAAAAATAACGTTGAGACGATTTGCATTTAAACTAATGAGTTTTATAGTTTGCATCACTATGACAAGAGTGTTGTTGAATAGAATGAAAGATTCAGTGGATGCTCAACTTCGAGACCAACAGGCTGGGAGGAAGCACGGGATTCAATGTACATGTAAGGTGCAACTCGATGATCTGGACTCCGCGGATGATCTAGCACTTTTAACCCATACACACCGACAAACGCAAATGAAGACAACCAACGTAGCAGCAATCTCAGCATCAATAAGCCTAAACAAATATAAGGGAAAGAGCTAGATTCTCAAATTCAACACAGGGAGCACCAAACAATTAAACTTGATGGTGAAACTCTGGAAGAAGTGGATACCTTTACATACCTGTGGAGCATCATCGATGAACAAGGAGAATCCGATGCCGATGTAAGCGCAAAGATTGGCAAAGCATGGGCAGCATTCCTACAGCTGAAAAATATTTGGGACTCCAAACAACTGTCTAGCAACCTCAAAGTCACACTCTTCAATTCGAATGTCAAGACAGTTCTTCAATATGGAACTGAAACGTGGAGAACTACTGCAAACATCCTCAGTAGACTACAGGTATTTATAAACAACTGTCTACTCAGAATATTGAATGTCTGTTGGCCGGAAACCATCAGCAACAGCCTACTGTGGAAGAGAACAAACCAACCTCCAGCTGATGAGGAAATCAGGAAACGACGTTGGAAATGGATAGGACATACATTGCGGAAATCATCAGACTGCATCACGAGACAAGCACTAACTTGGAATCCTGTTGGGAAACGAAAAAGAGGAAGGTCAAAGAACATCCTGCGTCGAGAACTGGAAGCAGACATTAAAAGGATGAACAGTAACTGGAGACAGCTGGAAAGGATTGTTGAGGACAGAGTTGAATGGAGAATAGTGGTGAGCGGCCTATGCTTCTCCGAGAAGGGTAACAGGAGTAAGTAACTAAGTAAGTAAGTAATCACTATGACAAGAAAAGAGCTGAAAACCACAAGTTTTCGATGAGGCGTGTTCAAACCTTGATGGAGACAAAATGCATATACTCTACATCTAATTCTAAACACATGTAAATGAAGCTATTGACTGAATATTCAATCGTTTAACTTCAGGGAACTGTTAATATTCTCATGTAGTGCTAAAGCCTTAACTCTACTAAACACTATGACATAACAGCTATCTAGTTTTATATTACGATATTCAACTGACTTTATTGGCATTCACTTCCAATTAATGCTCATTGTGAGTAGAAAATTTATGATATAAATAAAACTTAACAAAATTTTTCCCCCAATAATCTATCAGTTATGAGATGATGATGATTAGGTTAAAAGTTTATGTGTCATTTGCATGAATTAGGTCAATACTTGAAGTTTAAAATGTTCTTCAATAATATAGAATGTAATATTAATAGCTTAAAATCAAAAAGAATTATTAGAGAATGCTTCTGAATTGTTCACGTTATTCTTGTTGTCTAAAATGTGTCTACAGATTAATAATTGTGAAGGCTTTACTGTATTTCAAGGCTTGATTCTAAGGTATCTCATACTAGATAAACACGACTGTCAAGAGCTTCATGATTTTTAGTGATTGCCTAGATCACTCTAACTCATTAGATCTAATTCACATTCAGTTATGTCTATAATACTTATTTATAAAAATTATCAATTGACTAATTTTAGGCGTTAACTCCTGGTGAAGTGGCAATTTTGATGAACCTTTGGAATGTTAGTTTCAAATGTATTACGATCTATACAGAACGTTTAAATGAACAGAAAACTTGAATTGAGATCGTTTTGTGGAGATAGATTACTTAGTTTAATTGTAAATATTCGTCACAGATTGATGTTGGTTAGGCACCACTGTAAGCTACGAGGCACTAGACAACTGTTTTCTCTTGTACTGGGTTCCTTAGCAGTCTACACTCTTAATTCTACCGGGTATTCCAACCCCGGGGCCTTTAGATTGACGGGCACCTGACCTTCTTCACTACTAGGGTGGAACTCCACTAGTCATGACTCCTCGGACTTGTTAGGAGTTAGACTGCTATCGACAGTGTCATTAGATGATCATCAAACCATATCGCAAAATAATATAATTAGGAATTACACCACTGGATTCCTACCAGCCTAGTGGTTCAGAAGATTAAGCGTTAACACTGAAATGTGAAGACTCTGGGTTAGATTTCTCGACAAATCAGAGTGTGCATTCCCAATCTGAAGTGACATACTACGCTGCCATAGCTATCCAATAACTCATAGTTATCAATCGTTTCCAACGAACATCAATCTGTATCCAATACTAACAATGTAATCTAACACCTCTCTCTTTCTTCATACAATCACCTTAATTTCATTTTTATCATATTCAGTAGTAACAAATACAAACTAAGTCAATGTATTTATCAACTAGAGTAAGTTACAATTATAAATATTGATTACCGTAAATAAACACATTGAGACAAAAATTACTCATGAAAATAAAAAATAAAAAAAAAAACATTTTTACATAATTTATGGTAGTAACAAATCATTTTATGCACAATTTAAAAGTTACATTGATCGATTTTGTATCATTTAGTTACTAACATAATATGAACTTTGTAATTGTACATTTACATATTCGTGGTAAAATGTACCCTTTTTTTGAATTAAGTAGTATGTTAATATAACGCATAATTGAATTATTTCATGAGACTAAGTCTATAGTCTAAATAAACTAGAATAGATGAACAAAGAGTTGATATTTTTTGCATGTAAACATTTATAAAATCTGTATTTCATGGAGTAATATAATAAAATTTTCTGTTGAGTCAATTGTATTTGTCACAGAAAGACAAAAGTTAGATACTGTAGCGGTAAATAATCCCCAATATAAATAGTTGCATAGGCTCAAGATACTAACCATGTTTGTTTTAGTAGACACGACTAGTTGAAGACATGGGGTCTCGCATCATCACTAGATTACGACAAGACATGTGAAATAACTAGCTCCAGTTTGCCAGCTTAGACGTTGTTGTCTCATTGATGCTCTTCTCATGACCAAATATAGATTCTCCTTCATCTCTTACTGGCTTCAAATTAGTTCTTATTCGTACGTGTTGTTTTGAAGTGGTAAATAATCTCCAATATAAATAGTTTCATAGGCTCTTGACATCGATACTGACCATGTTTATTTTAGCGGACACGACTAGTTGAAGGCACGTGGTCACGCATCACCACCAGATCACGAAACGACACACCGTGGGAAACATCTCTCTCTAGTTAGCCAGCCTAGATGTTGCTATCCCATTGACGCTCTTTTCACGATCAAACATAACTTCCCTTTCATCCATCATCGCCTTCTGATTTCTTCTCATTCATAAGGGTGAGTTCAATAGCTAAAATTTGCTCTTGTTGTACTACAAACGTAACTTATTCATATTCCGGGGTGAAATTCAGTACTAATGGGAACTAGAAATCACAATGGTGTATACTGTGTAAGAAGTAGATCCCTTGGGTTCGATTTTCGGACTGAATGGATGGGGCTTACTGCTTACCATAACGAAATAGCTATCTTGTGCCTTATGGTTTTCATTGATACTCAAATGTTATTAATCTATGACGAATACAGTCAACTAAACTTAATGCCTGTTTTCACAAAATCTATCACAGTTCAAATTTTCTGTTAATTAAAATGTCCTGTAGAGACCACTGTTACTCCTAATATTATTATGTTTGTACTGAATATTTCTTTATTGATATTCGTACCAAAATATTAGATTGTATTGTTCAACTTAACGTTGGCTGGTTGTGCAATTTATGACGTTGAATTCTTTGGGTTCAAATATCTCTCTATAGCAACTTCGTTCCTAACTTCTTATTTATACGAGTAATTGTATAAGTTTTGTTATAAACGAAGGTGAAATCACTGACAAGATACATATTTATTGGAGCTTACAAGGTTGCAGACCCAGCAGTATAAGTTGTTCACAACAGTCTTTTACAAACCATAAAACATTTAAAGTTAACATTTCAACGGTTCATTGAAGAAATAACGACAGTAACACAGCTCTTAACCGAGATAATTTCATTATTTAATGTATAAATGATGTTAGTTAGTTAATTCAATCGAAATAATGATAATTTTACTATCATTTACGATAAGATTAATGATATGATGACAAAAACCATGAAAGAGTTCATTACTTGTCAATAATTGAACAATCTCACTTTATAGAATTCAAACTGAAATTAAAAATTCAACTTTAATCAATCAATCAATTCATGTTACCCCCATGTGGAGCATAGGCTGCCGACCATTGTTCTCCAACCAACTATGTACTAAACTACCCTTTTCAGTCCTCTCCAAGTACACTTCAGTCTCTTCATATCTGACTCCAATTCCCGACGTAGTGTATTCTTGGGTCTCCCTCTTTTCATTTTACTTTCATTGTTTCATGTTAATACTTGTCTTGTAATACAATTTGGTGGTTTCCTTAGTGTGTGTCCTATCCACTTCCAGTGTCTTTCACTAATTTCTTCCTCTACTGGAAGTTGATTTTCTTTCTGTCATAGGAGGTTGTTGTTGACGGTATCCGGCCAACGGATCCAAAGTATCCTTACTCAGACAATTGTTTATAAATACTTGTATCATCTGAAGGATGTTTTTCGTAGTTCACAGTTCAAGTTTTAGCTCCATACAAAAGAACTGGTTTTTATTAAAACGCTAACTATTGAAAAATTCAACTTTTAATATCTTCATTTACAAAGAAAAAGCTGTTTGATTTTCTATAAAAAAATATAAAGAATCGAAGTAGAAACAGCCAGTATAAAGATTTTTAAAATTGTTCACTGCTAACCCAGAATAGTAACTTAAATCACTTTTTCTTCTTAAAGACTAGAGGCTTACTCAGATTCATCATCATCATAATCAATAACGTAGAACCGGGAGAATACGCCCATTGGTTCAAGCTGCAATACCACATTAACACTGCGAGATAACAGAGGTAACATAATAACAGAATACAAGTGGGGAGAGTGAAGTAAAGGTATGCAGATACTAATAATAGGATTCAAGATTTATGCTATGATTGTATTTTTCGACTGTTCACTTAAGCAAATTATAAAACAATAAAAGAAAACTAATAACTTAAATGACACAAAGCAAGCCAAATTGTAGACATCATTATCAATGATTAGACTTGACAACTTGAAATAAATTTAGGATTGGATAAGTAGTTTGTAGGATTAAGTAGTATATTTGTGGTAATTGAATGAATAAAAATTGAAATTTTTAATGTTTCGCGACTTATTGTAAACTGCTTCATCAAAGATTAATAATAACAATATTCTTTGAAGAAGTGGCTTACAGTAAGTTGTAAAACGTCAGAAATTTCATTATAAATCAAATTGGCAGTTTAAATGAAAATGGTAACCACTAGCAATCGACTATTTGAAGAATGAGAGCTATCAATCATCTCTTCATAGACTGATACATTCCTGATTAGATTAAGTTAGTTATATTTCCGTGATAGTTTAATGAATATCGCATAGAATTTCATTTGTTTAGTTAGTGAATTCAAGTGTCAATCAAATCAATAATACATTAACAGTCAAGTAGTGATATCTTTTGGTTTCAATATAAGATGAAAAAAATTAATTCAGATGCTACCAATATGAGACATATACGAAGTGGAAACTGACGTATGTATGGATGCATAAATAGATGACAAATTTTGACGTTTATTCATTCATTTAGTTGTCTTTTTACCTTTGGTGGTGCATAGGCTGCCGACTAGGATTCTCCAATTGACTCTATTCTGGGCTCTCCTTTCCAGTTCTTCATAAATTCTAACTCAGTGTATTTTTTGGTCATTTTCATTTCCTTTGGCCTTAAGGATTTAAAGTTGGAGCTTGTCTTGTGACACAGCTTCAGAATTTTTTTCATTATGTATCCTGTCCATCTCCAACGTCGTTTCCTAGTTTCTTCCTCGGCTGGAAGTTGGTATGTTCTCTGCCACAATAAATTGTTCCTGATGGTGTCCAGCCAGCGGGTCTGAAGGAGACAACTTGCGTAGACAAATGCTAACAATTGATTCCGTCTTTTGGATGATGCCTTCTGTAGTTCACCATACAAGTTTCCACTCCATCCAAAAGAACTCTCTTCACGTTTATATTTAAAATTTTGACTTTGATATTGGCTGTCAGTTTGTTTGAGTTGCAGATATTTTTCTATAATTGTAAAATGCTTCTCTTGCCTTACCAATCTGTGCCGTCACACCTACATCAGATTATCTTTTGTTTATTGATGATGCTAGTCAAACATGTAAAAGTTTCCATATCTTCCAAAGCTTTTCTGTTTAGTGTGATCGAGTTGTTGCTCGCTAAGTTGTATCAAAAATTGTGACTACAGTGTTAACTGAATGTTGTTTCGAATTCAAAATGTTCTTCAATTGTAGATATGTTGCTATTGTCTTACTACTCCGTGTCTTTTCATGATGAATAGTAAATCAATAAAAGTTTTGATGAAGTAACTAGTAGTAAAAACGTTGAAAAGAAAGAATATGATCCAGGAATGTATTATTATTTCGTGGAAATAAATGTAAATAAAAATATTAAGGTTCAGGAATTAGGGGCACTCAAATAGTGCATGCATATAAGACCTTATGACTAATTTTGAACCATATTACCCATGAGTCACCAACTATTAACTTTAACAATCGTGTGGATCCCAACTAAGCACTTAGTGTCAGTGTACTCGAAAAAGGGATAAAAATGTATCTAGAATATCCGTTTAGCGTAAAAATAGATGAATATCCTGATAAACATAAACATCATTGCACAAGATATGATCCGACTAAGTTACTTGTAAAGTTTCAACAATTATATCAAGATGCTGATATATAGAAATGACTGATTTCAGATAAGAGAGAACAAGTAGCCTAATTATCACTGTTTAAAAAGGTGTATACAATGCTATGCGGAGGTTAACATTTCCAAAAATAAAATTTCTGTATACATATTAACAGTAGTAAAATGAAATCTCCTTCAAATGAATGATCATCAACATTAAAATTCTTCTTGATACTTTACGTCTTATTAATGTGACAAGCACTGAATCCCTAACTTACTTACGCCTGTTACCCCTCTAACAGGAGCATAGGCTGCTCACCAGTATTCTCCGTTCAACTATGTCCTCACCAATCCTTTCCAGCTGTCTCCAGTTACAGTTCATCCTTTTAATGTCGGCTTCCAGCTTTCGACGCAGTGTGTTCCTTGGCCTTCGTCCTTTCCGTTTTCCAACAGGGTTCCAAGTTAGTGCTTGTCTCGTGATATAGTCTGGGTGATCTTCCCGGTCTCTCACATTGTCCGAACATTCTATGTACCTACAAAAATTTTTGCTCTGGTCGTTAGAAGTGGGGGGATCATCGGCCTCATGACTACCGAAGAATCTCGGCTTTCATTATGAAGCGTCATATAGATTCCTTCCACTCCCAGGGCAGAGTTTAACTGGCTAAATTTGTTAATTCTGGTTAGCTTTATTCTAGTAAGCTTGTATTTAACGCGATATCGGTGATAGCCCTATGCCCAACCCTCCTCCTTTATCTGGGCTTGGGACTGGCAGCAACCCTAAAAGAGCTGCGGGCGGAGTTACTGAATCCCAGGTAGTATTAAAAAGTTGTTTCGTTCTCAATATCTTTTTCTTACTATTAATTGATTGAAAATTAAATGCAGATCATAGGGTCCTAAGTTCAAGATAAATAGGTTGTGTTCTGGTCATCAGATTCTTATGTTTGAAGTGTTCTATCATATTGTGATCATGAATATTAATCGGTCACAAAACCACTCGGACCGAAAAGTTCTATTGAAAAGCTGATATTAATAACAAAATAAGATCTTTATATTCGAAAGCTACAGGTAGACTAAAGTATCATTATAGAGTAACATAATCTCATATGTCCCAATTTTCAATGCTTAGTGAGTTTTAGATCAGTTTTATTAGATATAACATACCAAAAAGAATCAGCAGCTTAGTACATTCATGACAAAGAAACCATGTAACCTACCATTGCCTTATATGCCTTACATCAAATCAACATTCAAAAAAGACTGTGCACCTACATCATAATTGTGATGCGAACTCCTGAATAATCATCTTTAACTAATACCAATAACACTGTCTTCTAAAAATTTTTTATATTGATTGATTACTACTTACTAATCAATATGATCTTAGCTATTTATAGTCCTGAATGAATTCCACGAATGATCAAGTTGAAGTACTACAACTGGACGGTGATTTGAAATCCCAAGCATCCTATTCTGATAGAAACATGAAACTATGCTTTAATGACTTTCTTTCAGGTTATCTGTTAAACTACCTTTCAAATTGACTAAAATTATACAAAATAAAATGCGACATCAACATTGTAACTTAACACTTGTTTTTTATGTATACCATAAAGTAGAATGTTTTTTTTATCTTGACATATACATTGTAAGATGTAAATGAATAAAACACCTACATCATTATGATTAGAAATAATGATAAGTTGAAATTGTCCGTCATATTTTTATTTTTTTACAAGATCATGAAATCATGTTGACAAGAACAACATTCATTACTTGGAGAATGTTGTTAAGTAGATAGTTTAAATGGGAAGGAAATCTGATAAATCAGATAAGAATTTAATGTAACTATTATTGTTACAAGGTGTAATTTGAATGTACGTTGTATGATATCCTATGCATTTTCAGGCAATCAAAGAAAAACAATTAATACTAATATGCTGTATGTTTTTTTTTACATTTTCATTGTAAATAGATAAGTATATCCCCGATACTGAAGAGTCTTGCACTAGGACGAAACAATTGTCTCTCTTTCAGTAGTTGTTTAACTACCAGGGTCAACTTGTAATATCAAATTCAAATCTAGCATTATCCATGAGGTCTAAAATTAATTAAGATGCTGTCAGCAGTGACTGAATTCTAGAAATTTAGTGTGAAGACATGAATACTGGTTACGTAGCGTAGCATATATTGCTGGCTGATTGAATGTGATAATATCGTTTAGTAGATAATGAATCACTAGTCTAAGTTATGTTCTTACAACGTAAACTGAAGAACAATGCTTCAATCTGTGGTATAAACTTACATTCCAAATGCTGAAATATTAAATGTAATTCAGAATAATTTGATCAGTTAATTCTAAATGAAAAACTGCAATTTTGGTCTGGTAACATTGAAAACCAAGGGGAACTAGAGAGCTGTTTCATTCTCGTATCGAACTCCATAATGGTAGTGTATACTTCGATTCATTCAGTGAATGATAATCGATATACAGCACAAATTGATGGAAGTGAGTGGATTATTATAAAATCGGGCGTTAGCCCCCACTTAGTAGTGCAGATAGTTAAGTGTTTACCCTTCAATCATTTTCTGGCGAAACCAAGGGTACGCACCGCATGTATAGAGTCCCATATTGATATGGAATACCTGTTCAGTACTTTATGGGTTTGCATAGTAACCAGCCAAAATCGATCCTTTATGAATGCAAATAACTTAACAGAATACATGTCACTACAAAACCACTACAGTTGTGTGTGAATTATTTATTAAATATTTGTTCTTCGTTTACGTCACACATTGATCTTGGCTGTGTACTATGAAACACCAGAGAGTACTTTGAGATAAGTGTTTTGGTTTATTATGGAATTATTCAAGAGTGTGCATTTGTAACTACATTAGGGATTGATAAAAGCAGTAAACTTTAGGTCCATGTCTAATAAAAAAGTAGTATTTGTTAATCATTGATGATGGTAATGAAATTTTATTCATTTAAACCACTACGAGACCGCTCTACACTATGAGAAAAAATTTCAAAGCGTCAACTTCCGTTTATCATATGCTTATGATGCTAGTGATTGTTTCAGTGAACATGTTATTATGTACGATACAACCAGTTTTACAGTATAATAAGTCCTCATTAAACCTGAGCACAGTATTCTTATAATTGTTCCAATTATATTGTCACCTTTAAAATCGAGTTGAGTGAAAACAGGCTTCTTATGGACTGTGATTTCATTTGGTTTGTCAGGATTTTGTTCAATGAATTCTTCTGGGTAGTCATACTTTTTAGATACTGTTTAATGTTAGTGAGTTCTGAATCTATCATATCTGAAGTACATATCATTTTAGCTCTGAAAGCCAATGTTTTCGCTAATGCTGTTTTATAATGTATTGGACAGAAGCTATTAAAATTCAAAAATAATCCATTCCACGTCGAATTTGTAGATCAACCGTCACACTGAACCATCTCGATGTTGCATCGGAGTATCCAAAAAATGAAATTTATTATATTTTCCACCTTCATAGTAAATTGAATACCTTTATGTGCTTGACTGAAAATTTTCAGTAAGTAATTAGCATGTTGTTCATGACTGCATACAATAAAGGTATCATCCATGTATCTTGAATAATGCGTCATTTCCTCAATCAACTTTTTCACTTTTGCGTTTTCAAGATTGGCCATAAAAATATCTGCTAGGATAAGACCTAATGGACTACCTATTGCAACACCATCGATTCGACGATATATCTTATTATCGAACCGGAACTTGATGACCTTTGTGCATAGAAGTGATAGTCGTTTAAATTTAATCACTGATGGAGGAAGTAGGTCAAAATGTTGGCATATAATGTAAATGGTTTTGATAAGTGGTATGTCGGTAAATAAGGATGTTACATCAAAGGAAACCAAAGACATACCAGAAATGTCAATTTTATCCGATGTTTCAATGAAATGGAAGGAGTTTTTCATGGAGAATGTTGACAGACGTTGGCGAATAGGCTTAAGCTTTTCTGCTAACGATTGAGTCATCTTGTGATGAGATGAATTTATCATTGATATTATAGGTCTAAGTGGGGTGTTTTGTTTATGCACTTTGAGTGGACCGTATATGTACAGCAACCGAGATCCTTCAGGATTTAGATTATTATATAAGTCAACAACTGTATTGAAAGCACTGGCATCAGATATTAATTTGATGATCAGTAGTTTCGGTGAGTCGATGTAAGACATTGGTCTGTGTCGAAGGAGTTTTAAGGAATGTGGCAGATTACACGCAGGTAATGATTTATTGAAACAACGAAGAAAGCAGCATTTTTTGAAACACTCATTGAGAAATTTGATTCTAGTTAGTTCTTTAGATATTCTGCATCGTATAGTCACCAAACTATTCAATGACTTGAAGTATTTGGGATAGAGTTACCTTTTAAAAAATTTCATACACTTTGTTCCCTTCATTATTTTCAAGACGGCGAGAACAAATATTTCTGCAGAATCTATCTATCTAATGCTTGTTTACTTGACCAACCCCTTCATCCTTTATAACTTTTAACAACTATGAATTTAACATTCCGATGAAATTATTAACACTTTCATCCGTATGAACAATGTACACTTACTTGATTTTAACATCCTGAACAAGTTTATAAACTGGTGTCTATACTATAATTAAACTTACAATTTACTTTTTAAGTTAGATTGTGACTGGTAAGTGGAATCCACAACGCGCATTTCGTCTTATTTTGGACTCATCCGCCAGATGTACCTGCATCCAAATGTTGATATTCACACCAAGCTCCTATTATTATATTGACATATCATTTGTAGAATTGTCTGAGTACATTATTATTATTGAAACATTTCAGGATATTAATATGCAAACCTTATTATTATAAATTTTACTCTGATTTATGTGAATATTTCTTCAAGACTTATGTTCACTAGTGATTGTCTACATGTCAATACGATCATGCCTGTAAACTGGCAGGAATTCCGTAGGATATTTCAAAACATACTATTATTATCATCATTATCATTATGATTATATTCAACTCAGAACCATCGATCTAAAAGTCAACTAGGATAAACAATGACAGTTCATACTTCAATCCTGAATAACACCAACGAAATAGTCTAAATTCCCAATAATAATAATTAGCTTTTACATCATAAGACATCTATAACATTATTAGATTATATATATATATATATATATATATATATATATATATATATATATATGCAATGGATATCAAGTTCAATATCATTTTCTGCGAATTGTCAATGACATAAACTTGATCTATTCATTAAGTATTGTAACTTACTTTCAATGTTCTACCATAACTTCCTTAGTATATATATATATATCCCTGTTAACCTCATGGGATATGTCAAGTCTAGATAAACATTTCAAAAAGTAGTATTATGAAGAAAAGAAACGGTGTATCTTCAAGAAATAATGAAACATAACAATTATCGTCTTATCAATATTCAATAATATGCATAGAACTTCTTTTTTTTGTACTGAATGACATGCAAGGAAGTAAAAGAAAATGAAGACAGTAGAAAGTTATCATGATAGAAATCACTTTGATATATATACATGTATGCACATATCTATCTATACATATGCCTATAGATGTATTAGATATGACTAAATGTTTATATTTTAAATAGAATAATCATGAATTATCTTTATTGAAGTACTGTTTATATTTACTTTAATAAATATGAATTCATTGAAAGTAGTGTAAATCAACTAAGTAACTTAGTAGGATACATTGATTCAACTTTGTGTCTATTCATTACATAGTGATAATAAATAAACAACACTAGACTAATTATTATCTTCTTATAGTGTTCTTATTTAGTTCTATAAGTTAAAAGATATAAGAATTTAACTTGTATTATATCATTTTATAACAATGTAAACAGTAGGCAATTCAATCTCATCAATCACTGTTTGTTTGTTTGTTTGATAGACGGTGTTTTACACTAATGTCAGCGGTGTAATAAAGATGTAAATACTGTCTGTATAGTTGACATTATACTTTAATCAAATTTTTATAGTAGTTTATTGTATCACAGAGAATGATTCTTCTCATCTAAGGTATTTATTCAGTTATTGACATGGATTTCACAGCGTAATCGAAATCTGAACCATCAGATTGGCGAATGTCTACTTCTTTGGAACGTTAAGCTAACTGACTTCTAATGGTAGAATTATCACTTTCATCATTATGTGATTTAGCACGACAATCATCTATCGTCATTGATGATAACCGTCTAAATCCCTTCTTGTTTGAATTTCACTAGTCACAACTTCATACTAGAACTTTAGGAATATCTTGAAATTTGTCACTTATAAGCTAATTATTTTAATTGGATTGGTTTCAGTAGTACCCTACTAAAATCATTCTATGATGAATTCAATTAACAGCTAGTGTCTCACAGCTAGGAAATCAATTTTTCTTAATTATGAAAGTAGTTTGATCAAAAAGATACCTCTTACAGAAGCCGTGAATGTCATAGTCTCATGGAAGAAGATACTTTGACATTCACTATAAAATCGGGATATAGTGTTTTTCACTGAGCGATCAGGATCGGCCAACGAAATTCAAGCAAACGATGTAGTTAGTCACGCTTCTTTATGTATTCTTAACCAATCAGAAGATAGTAGCAGTAAACTCATATTTTATCAGTGTTACATGGTGTATAGAGATGTTACGTGTTGAGTAGATTTCTTTATTTGATTGACTATATCACAGATTGATGTTGGCAGAGTACCATTGAAAACCAGTGAGTACTGGACAGCTAGTTCATTCTAGTGTAGAATTACTCAGTAGTGTGAACCCCAGATTCCGCAACACGGGCTTCAGATTAACGGCGAGTGTCTAACTTTCTACATCACTGGGTGAGTATCCAATGGTAGAATTCCTACTTCCATCAATTTGTGATTTCAATTGTTTAAAAATTCCCATGTTTATCAAAACAAAGACGTTTGAATGAAGAATACTCTTCTATTCGATAAATGCTCATCGGGTTCTACATTTATTGGTTCAAAATTATTAGTCACAAGAATAACCAGTTCCGAGGCAAACACACAACATTATTTAGATATCAAGAAGGATTGGATAATTGGAAGTTTTTCTCATCGAGTTATTTATAAAATACGAATGTTAATGTTGAAATAATAACCATCATTATCAGGTAACTTGTGAAACGTAAATGACAATTGAGATAAACATGATTATTAGTCAAATATGTACATGGGTATCTCTGTATATGGGTGACATAGGAGATGGGGTGGTAGGCAAATACGATTAGATCAAGTGTTTGTAGACAAAGGTCAAATCCTACTTAAAATGAAACTGAATGGGTAAGAGATTGTAAAATGTAGTGAACGATAATCAAAATTCGTCAGATAGTAACAATAACATTAATAGACATAATTACAATCAGTTCATTTGTTTGATCTTAAAATGCGATATTCAAATTCATTCTGTGTACCTTGATTAATAATAATAATAATGATAATAATACGGAGATGCACATCCAAAGGGAGAATACATATGCCTTAATCACATTGAATCGTCGCATGATTAAGGTGGTGATTGGTTGAGTGGATGTTGCGTTGGCCATGGCAGGAAAAGAGGTTGAACGTACTTCTTCTGTATGCACAGGTCTGGCTTCTTGACCCGTATAGCCATCGCCTCTGCAGTTTTAAGGACTTTGAGTCTAACCGATCTTGGCAGATAACTGTTTACACAAAATATTATTCTGAATAACTGATTTATGCTAGCCACATGACCCATTTAAATTAAGTGAGCTAGTACTGAACTGTTAATACTTCTGACAACTCCTTTGGTTAACCAGAGTGGAAGGTGCTCCCGAGCACGGAGGAGTAAATTCCTTGAGCATCTTCCAATGTAACTTGCTCTTGTAACTTGTAACTTCGTGATTTCTTCGTGTTTCTTAAAAATTTCACTATTCTAAAATGTAAGGTACAATAATAATCTCTATGTTCATGTTGATAAACATAAAATATTCATATTTCTAAATCTTTACAAGTTGGAAACATGTTTATTTTGGCTTCCGTAACTTCTTTATAAATGAGAATTAGTGTTGGGATTAACGGGGAGGGTCAAATGTTAAGATTAGAAATTAAAATTAAAGTTAAGTTTCAGATTAAGATTTAAGGTTTGATTAACTTTAAAGTTGGGAATAGGATTAACTTATGTGTTGTGTATAACATTTGACTATTTTAACAGGATAAATTATAGTTTGCATAATCTTAAATTACTTCTTAATCACCTTCCCAGTGTTTATAAGTAGCTTACACATATATTAAAGTAGATAATAAACTAAATTTAGATGAGTTATTCAATATTGAGTCGCTATTCTTGTAAATGGTTTAGTAGACTTTATATCTCTGGTTAAGACTCATCTGTAAATTGTACGTTTACTATAACGCTGATAAGCATCACTTATGCGGAACTATGCGGCGTTATTATTATCCTTGTAGGCATTCTGACATTTCTACAGCAAACATAAAAATTTGGACTAATTAGGGATAAATTTCAAGTTAACAAGGTTTATTCGATCTATCGAATAAACTTTTGTTATACAAGCATTTAAAACCAGAAAGCACTGTAAAGGCTTTCTGTTTAAGTATGAGAGTTCTTCATTTCAGTGATCATCCACGACCCCATTTTGTTCACGACTTGATTCTTTGGTGGGGTTAATAATACATACCACTGAGAAGTTTCATAGTAGGACGTAACTACTGTCCATTATTTCTTAGTTTTCTTCAGTTACCTAACTCTTGTCATTTCGTTATAACAAATTCAACAATCTCCGCAACATCCAATTACATGTGAAAAGTTACATTGAACCGTTTGTCGCCTCTCATATTGAGCGCATGCATAAATTAAATCTATAATTGGCCATAAATAAACATTACTGTGTGAAAGTCGCTTTTCTAATCGCTGACAACTACAGTACAAGCGCTAACTGGACCTTGTGATGACTACTAACGTAGTAAGGCTTTATTCTTCGTAGGTAATAAAATTCCTAAAATCATTATAACGTTGACTAAAAGAAGTCCTTGCAAAACACGGGCAATTTAAACTTTACGGAAGTTTGTTACCTACGTTGATGAAAGTCGAGCATATGAGAATGATATTTGACAATGTTGGAATAATAGGACACTCGGTCAACTACTGTTTACTGAAAAGCTTGCATTACATGAAATGAGCACAGTACAACGTTGGTATAACTGTGACTGGATCGTGGAACAGAAATTCGGCTGCTGCTGAGTCCATAATAAAAGCTTTTATCTCGTACATACATGACATAATGCATTTGCAGACATTCAGAAGCAGCACTATATTTTCACGTTTTCCATGCTTACATAGTGCATACATGAACGTATGGCCATATCCCAGACTGTCAATGACAACAAACTGAAACAACGGAAATAGTTTAAATAAAACGATCACCATGTAATGCCTACCCAACATTATGTGTCTGATATGTAGAATTGATGCATACCACTTCTGGAAACGCATGGTATATTGCAATATGTTCACGCTGATCGAAGCATATCATTGAAATGTTTCGATTGTCATAGAATACTTTGACTTCAGTGCTAGACTAAACAAACCAATCAAATTTAATATGCGTTCCGAGACCTGAATACTGTAGTGATCGCATTTTAGCCCCGCCATCTTTCATAAGCTGCACAAACGCAGAATCTACGACTGACATTCACAATATTTCGACCTAAAACATGAGGACAATGAAAATTATGCATGCATCGATGACCGGCGTAGTCATCTTCGTCTAGGTTGTAGCGGCGTGTCTGGTGTTTGGTCTCCTAACATATGGTCATCACTGCTACCATCTGAATCCTGTCCCGACGGCTTACGTTCACGTCCATATGTACAAACATATCGTACAAAGAACTACATCAAAGAGTCTATTAAGTTCGTTCTTTTTACATACGTATATGACATATTTAGTATATGTATAGCATTGGAAAAATTAGCAAACGTAAACCTTATGAACCACTTTTAACTACTTCTCGAAATTTTTCCATCTTGAAAATCGTCTAGAAAGTATAATGTTGTTAAATATTCGACTAATATTGTGTCATATCTGTGACAACACCATTGTTATTTGAAGAGCCAAAGTTAGTTAACATAGTTTGACTTAGCCGACAGCATAAGAGTTTAAAGATGATTTGAGGTAACTTCCTTCGATTAACTTTGCAAGTTGTCGCAACGTACACATCAGAGATTACATTTCTGATTGACCTTCAAGTGCTTAGTCACCCCCAGTATGAGTCGATGCCATTAGATCGTTGCCAAATAATCATCATAATCGTGTTGATTGTTAAACTTAAACTACAATTGAAATAAACAACTTTATTAATCACAAGTATTTAGGTGTCTCTGTAAATGGATGACATAGGAGATGGGATGGTAGCGAAATGCAATTAGATCAAGTGTTTGTAGACAAATGAACATAAAGAGGGAAAGATACATATGCATTAGTAAAATTAAATCGTCATGTGATTAAGGTGGAGGTTGGTTTAATAAACCTTGAGTCGGCCATGGTAGAAGAAGAAGATAAACGTAATTCTTCTGTATGCACAATTCTGACCTCTTGATTTGTTTAGCTGTCGCTTCTGCTGTTTGAAGGACGGTGAGTCCAATTGATCTGAGTAGACAACTGTTTACACAGAATATTATTGTATATGATTGATTTAAGCTCACCGCATGATTGGTTTGAATCGAATGGGCTAGTATTGAACTGTTGATACTTCTAATAACACCTTTAGTTAATCAAACCGGGAGGTGCTCACGAACACAGAGGAGTAAATTCCTTGAGCATTTTTCCATGTAACTTGCTCCACAGGAGCGGTTGAACTGATAGATACAAAATAAATTTGCAAGCTTAGATAAATTATCCTTCATTTTTGGTATCACCATAGAGCGGGTAGAAAACACTAATTATCGTTTTTAATAAGTTGAATGTTCTCGAAATGGAACTGTGTAACTTCAACGTTAGCATTTTGCTGGGCGCGTTCTCTTTGAATGCTGGTCTCATAAAAAGCGGCTCTCTATCTACAGCCTGAATCACTTTTCTATTTGTTTTCAAGAGAGCATGTTTATTTATAAGCTTTATGAGGTAGCCATTATTTCTGAGATTTTTAAGCAATCCTTGCGTTTCTTCGTCAGTTTCATCAAGAGAGCATATCGTCATTATTCTATAATGCAAGATTCTCAATAGATTTCTTTTATATTGTGTAGGTACAAGATTAAGGAGGTCTTTGTATCGTTCCATCCATGTGGTTTTCTCTGTTAAGTTTCTTCTTAATGAAACATCTGTTCTTTTTGTGAGCAGAACATCTAGAAATGTTATCTTATCTTCACTTTCTTTTTCGCATGTGAATTTAATAGCCGAGTGAACGTCCTTAAATTGCCTGAGAATATCAAACCGACTAATATCCTATTTGCAAAGAATGAATGTATCATCTACGTATCGGCAGTAGAATGTCAATTTAGTAATGAGTTGTGTGATTGGACCGTTTTCTAGTCTGACTGGGAAAATACCGGGCATCATGGGACCCAGTTGTAAGCTCATTACTACTCCATCCACTTGTCTATATATGTCATTATTAAACATGAAATTTAAATTCATTGTACACTACAATAATAATTCTTTAAGCCTGTCTATTGGAATGGTGATATTTATTCCGGTTTCTATGACTTGATCGCATACATAGTTAATTGTTTCAATTAGTGGAATAAGGATCGAACATCCAGAGATAGCATACATTGCTCTTTGGTGTTCAGTTCCTTGACCATGTCTACAAATTAAAATACATCTTTGAAGCTGTGTTTAACTATCTACCTGCTAGGAGGTTTCAATGGGTGTACCGGCCATTTCGCTACGCTATGATATGGTGAATTTTGTATATTTAAGATTAGTCTGACATGAAAGTCCGGTTTATGTACCCTTGGTAAAGCATAAATTCTTGGTGTATGTGTTCCTGATAGTTTAATCACTTCGTATAAGTTTGATTGGACTAATTGTTGGTCTTTCAACCTTTTTAGAGATTTTGTGATGTCCTTCTCTATTTTACCAGTGAGATCTTTCAGGCTATCTAGTTTCTGGAATATCATTCATTTTTTGAACATAATCTTTTATATCTAGTAAGACTACTCCATTTCCATTGTCAGGTTTAGCGATAATCAGATTTTCATTATTAATAAGATCACAAATGGCATTCCTATGTTTCTTTGGTATAAGGCTGATATAGTGGAATTTAGGATTCTTGTATTGATAAAAGCAGTCCATTAGGATAGACTTGAAGCGTCCCAATTCTTGTTTGGAAGTTGGAACTAGACCAACTATCTGGTTATACAGATTTTTCAATTGAACATCGGTTTCTATGTGATTTACGTGGTTACCTGTGTCACAGAACTTTAGACCTAATGCTAACATTTCAAATTTTTCTTTACTTAATTCAATGGTAGAAAAATTATCAACATATTTTTCAGGTTCCAGTGAAAATTTGCTTTCAACAGTTTGGTTTTCCAGGTTGTTGAATAATTTGATAAGCTTTTTCTCATCTTTATTTTTAGTAACTTGTACAACGTGATTCATTAACTGAACTTTAAGGTTGTATGGTAATTCATCAAGAGCGAATTACTTACAGTTAACACCTACTTCGATCTATTTCATATCCGATTGTAATCAATCGATTTGGTTTAACGCATACCTCTTTAATGTTTTCCGATTTGGATATACTTTATTATGACGCACTGAATTATAGAATCGATTTATAAATTTATAGAACTGAGTATAATTCTTTACGCCGTTAATGTTACTATGTGACGAAGTTTAATTATCACTCACACCATTTAACAATATCTTACTTGATCGGTTTCTAACAGATGATCTATTTGCATTTTAGTCACCACCCCATCTCCTGTGTCATCCATATACAGAGATACCTGTATATATTCATTTAATTTCATATGTCGTTCACATTTAACAATCTACATGATGATGATGATGATTTCAGCATTTACATTCGTATTTTATAAATAACTCTGAAAATTTAGATGCAATTACCCTTGGTATTTAAATGATGTTAACTTCACTTGGAATCCCTTTATGGTTGCTGCTGGTCCCAAACCCGGATAATGGAGAAGGGTTGGGCATAGGGTTAGGAATTCTATCCCGTAAAACAACAACCTTGCTGAAAAAAAGGCTAAATGATGTTGTATCTGCCTCAGAGTTGATTATTTTTGTTATCATTAATTTTAAACTCATAAAGCCTCATGATAATTTATCAGAATGAATATTCTTCGTTTGAACGTCCTTGTTTTGGTAAACATGAGAATTTTTAATCAATTACTATTTCATAATTCGAATGTATTTGAATTTTTCCATTTATTTGTCATGGACTGGAATTGATCAGTCTCTGTTGCCATATGTACATCCTAAGCGGATTGCCTTGATATAACGATAGTACACAAGTATTGTTTAACTTGGATTCTGACGGACTAATTTCAGTCCATAAAAACTCAACACAGAGATCTAAATACATTTGAATTATATATGCATACATGTTGCATAAGTGTGACTGTTTGGACACAGTAACCTAATGATGAACACGGTGTCGTTTAGCAGGAATCGATGTGAACATCAACACTGATATGCAGATACATCCAACCAACGAATCTTAAACAGTACAAAACACCTGTTTAAAATTTCGCTTACCAATCATAATCCAATTCAAACAATTAACATCTCAATTCAATGAATTTACTTATACTTGACTAGTTCTAATCATTTAAAATTATCTCATTCAAAATTTTCTCCCCTTTTTTTCGCTTCATTATTTCCTTTCTAAATACTGTTTCTTTTATTCTTCTTCTACAAAAACAAAAACGAATGTTTTTCTCAATTTCCAGTGAATCATTTCACTTCTATGAACACATCTATGAACACTTGTAAATAATAAAAGAAAAATGAATTATCCTGTGTTTCACAAAACTTTCGGTTAAAATAAACCATGAAAAAACAAAACGAACCCCAGTTTTCAAGTTTTTCAAGTTTTTTCAAGAAAAAAAAAGATGAAAAAAAACACAAATTTATCGTTTGTTCTTTTTTTAATTTTCTTCGTTTAAAACAAAATTCTTCCAGTTTACCAAACAACTACACAGACACACACACACACAAATACACCAAAAATGTAGAAAGTTGCCTACTCATGTTGTACATTGTTCACTATTCAATGTTATCTTGTTTGATACTTATTAATGAAGTCATGCAATATTTAAAAGAATAAAATACAAAACCATATTTAACTAACATGAATTCAATCATGAAAAGAATAACATTTAATTTGTATACAATTAAGAGGGTTGTTGTGGAGATAGTTAATTTGTCAATCTTGATATCACGAATTGATTTGAACTAGACAACCATTGATCACCTGGAAGCACTGGAGAGCTGTTTCGTCCTAGTGTGGGACTCTTCAGCAGTGCGCATCCACCACCCTATTAGGGGACAAACTCAAGACCCTCTGGTTCCGCCACGAACGCTTTGCCATTAAACCACTGAGCTGGTTCCTAATAGTTGATACTTCTAATTCAGTCAATTCGTGATATGTTTGCGCGACTTCATCCATTGTCATTGGTGAGTAACTGCCTTACACCTGACACGATTGAACTCCACCAGTCACGTCTTCACACTAGAACTCCAGGAATTACCTCATTATTGAAAATGTCTACTATGAATACTTAAATATAGTCATCAATTGATTATAATACAATGGAATATAAAGTAGTAAAATGGAATGAATTACAAATGTTTTACATTGATATAAGTTGATGACAACAATATTGAAGATGAGGATTAATTGTATTGATGAATTAAATGATGCATTGTATTATTCATTAATATTTATTTGATACGAAGTAATGAGAACAACATAGAAATTTTTATGTAAATGAAAAAGAATAAAGGTCTATTCATTTCATTTATAATATGAATGTTATTTGTTAAGTTTAAATGATTGAATTCGTCTGAGATGGATGTTGGTAGGGTACCATTGAAAAGCAGGAAGTATTGAACAGTGAATTCATTCTAATATGCGACGTCTTAGCAGTGCACACTGTAGATTCTACTTCAGTGGTTTCAAGTTGATGAACACCTATGTATCACAAATTGATGAAAGTGGGAATTCTATTAGTCGATGCCGGTTGGCCCAGTGGTACAGAGGAATAGGTGTTTGCTAATCTGAAGCTCCTGGATTGGATTGTAGAGTATGGACTGCGGTGTTGCATACTAGGATGTAACTGCTGTTCAATGCATCCCGAATTTCAATGGTACCCTACTAACATTAATCTATGACGAATTCAATTAATTGATACCAATCTCCATAAACCATCTCAATTCAATATCTATGAACTAATATAAAAAGGATCTTGATATACACATATATGCATAGATGTTTCACATTATAAGGTGTTTACTATCAGTTATATAACTATTAACAAAATGTCTTATTGGACATTTTATTCAAAGAAGATTCACCAAGCTTTGGTGCCTAGCGTATGTAACGCACATGAATAGAATATCTATTGATAAGTAATCTCAGCGAATAAAACTGAATAAAATGCTGACGTTTCGATCATCAATCTGCTTCGTGTTTCTTCACGGAAATAACCAAAATATAAAAAGTTATCAAATATAAATGTAAATAAGAGGTCAAATTTCAATATGAATGTACAATAGAATCCACAGTATTAACCAATTGTTACATGAGTCATTATAAATGGACTATGTAATGTGAAGAAAGATGTACATTACATGTGTATTTACATGTTGCAATTATTTGTGCACATATACTTCTCGGAGCTAAGTTCATGGAAAGAAATAGACAATCTGAAGGTTGATTTGCTATGATGATAATTATAGGTCAAAAGACAGATGCATATTTGCAGCCAGTAACATGTTGAACTGTGAAATTAAACTAAATAATTCTAAACAGAATAAATCAGTGAATAAATAATTGTAATGTTACAATTAAGAGAGTTGTTGTGGAGATAGTTAATTTGTCAATGCTGTCAGCTCACTAGTGACTCGCTCCTTGAGGTAATTTCTGGAGTTCTAGTGTGAAGATGTGACTGGTAGAGTTCAATCGTGTCAGGTGTGAGACAGTTACTCACCGATGACAATGGATGAGGTCGAGCAAAAACGTAACACCAATTGACTGAATCAGAAATATCAACCGTTAGGAGCCGGCTCAGTGGTCCAATGCTAAAGCCCTCGTCACGGAACCAGAGGGTCCTGGGTTCGTTCCCCAACAGGGTGGGGGATGCGTACTTTTGAGGAGTCCCATACTAGGACGAAACAGCTATCCAGTGCTTCCAGGTGATCAATGGTTGTCTAGTTCAGGTCAATTCGTGTTATCAGCATTGATTAATTGGAATGTGTTGGAAGTTGTAGTATATACTGTCTGAATTCATGTTTTAATGATGAGTAACCATTGGTGCAGTTAACAGTACTCAATCTCGTCGGTTAAGATTTTATCCACATGTGTAGTGCATTAGTAGTTAATCTTTCTTTATAAGGACTAAAACTTTATAGAAAGATTTTACTTACGTCAAAATCGATGTTGTATCCTGTTTTTCGTCAACAAAATATCCTACAGTGTGGATTCAAGAATTTATAATATTTTTTAATAATGAAAAAAATTCCAGTTTAGGCATTCGTTGGCCATCAAATCTCTACACTCTGAGTGAGTGAGGTAATTGTTTTCAATAGCATACATTTAACGAAAATGGTTCATTATTGATTGCATAATATCTACTGGGAAATGACTAATAAAGTAATTATAAGAAATCTGATGGTCATGACTGTTATGTAAGAATCAAATGGTAATTATGAGGCAACCAATTTCGAAATCATGTAAATAATAATCCCACCAATAAGTTAACATATCATAGTTGGTATTTTTAAATACGATCAACTGCACATATATGTGTTAAGACTTCATCTATTGTCACCGGATAGTCACTACTTCACATCCGACATGATTGAACACTACTCGTTATGACAATCCACAGAGATATTGACTATCTACTACACAAATAAAAAGTTGTCTTTCAGTTCTTCATGACTTTCAATTGTTATTTAACCCAAATATAATTCATGATATTCAACTTAGCTTACTTTTGATCTTAGTGTACAGAAAAGAATATGCAACCATGGCCTACCTATAATCAGTCTTTAATTAAGAAATCACAAGAAACTATTTAACAAAGATCTATTGATTATGATATTTTCCATCAAAGAATATAATAATAAACAAAACAAATTTCATTTACTACTAGATTAGTTTCTATATTGTCATACAGTAAATTATGCCCTACATTATCAACTTCTACAAACCACTAAAAGTCAATGTTTCCTATATTCAATACTGTCTAAAGTATTAAGTGTGAATAGGCATAAAATATCTTGAAGATGATCTAGATGATAATCTCTAGTTGTTATTTAGGCATCATAAATAATAGTTTTCTACTTAGGATAATGATACCACACACACACACAGAGTTATATTCTATACTGACAGTATTATTTACTATAACTCAAATCATATAAATTATTAACCTAAATCATATAGAATACAATGATTGTTTATATTCTAAAGTTCATTAACTTTATTACTCATCATATTAATAGTGAAAAACTGAATAGAAAATTTAAAATTAAACATAATTTATTACTACTTAAATAATTTATTTATAAGTAGTATAATGAAGTTACTATATTAACTGCATTATAAGTAAATATTTTTGTCTAATTATGTTTATCATCTTCTATTATCTATCTTTATTCTACTGAATATATGATGTTGAATGTCTATACTACAAACTTGAAATAAGAACTAATTTAAATATACACTACAAGATACTTTTATTTTCATAAACATTGACTATCTATTAAGTTGGATTGTGATCGACATTTGACGTTGAAGACATGTATTTCTTTTGATTATGGACTTCCCTGTTGAATGTAAGTGAATTCTAGTGAGGATGTTTATGTTGAGATTTAGACTCGGTTTGTTTTTCGTCAAATTATACAACTTCCATCATAACGGTACTGTGTTCAAAAAACCATACTCGTACAACTGGTGTGTTCATGTTAGGATCCCTTCGTTAATTTGTTATAAACTTAGATTGATCGGTGGAAAACTCTGTAGCGTTTGAAATAAAATGAACCTAGTTCAAATCTCAGTGTGAATATCACCGCTAGGATGCAAGTACGCACTGATAGGACTAAACGCAGGTCCTGAACTATACTTACTAGCAACAATCCAATGTATCTCATACTTATGAACAATAGCTGTAACGAAGAGATTTGCTCAGGATCCACATAAATCAAGAGTTACTGATCACTTGCAGTCCATAACAAATCGATAGGAAGATATAATACCTCAATACTGTTCCGTTTATTATCTTTAAAATAATAAGTATATCGAATTATGTTAAATAACATAATCCACAAGGATATATATTTGAGATCAGCAAGTAATCAAAATGGAATTCACTTTCTGAGGTAATTTTCGGTGATTTGTTGAAAAGACATTACCAATAGAATACAACCGAATCAAGTTCTTAGTGGTTATATGAAAATCAAAATGAATAATGATCATATAGTAACAAGAATTCCATGTATTTAAAAAAAGCAAATTACCGAAGACCTCAGCATAATGATATGAGAGTTAAGTATTAACTACTAGATCAAAATGTCTTGGGTTAGATATGTGATAAGATTTTGGTTGAACACTTTTGAAGAGTCATATACTAAAACTTAATGTATGGCCAATAATTCTTGGTTTCTGATGGTCGTCTAGATGAAACTAGACATGCATATAAACGTTTTCGTCGTTGGACTTAATTAAATTTTATATGATTTATTTCAACCAAGTAATATGCACTTATCAACGTAGCTCAACATCAGCAGTCAAGGATTTGGTAAACTGATTTTATCTTGTCATTTGAACATCCCTAGCTTATTTTCTAGCTTACTCTTTTGATTTTATTCATCACACAGTGAGATGTGATATACTACTTTGAATATAATATATCTTACAACCCTGTTCACTAATTTATAATATTAGGCTTGTACATCACACTTAAAAGTTAGACTCTTCAATTCGAACGTCAAGACAGTTCTTCAATATGGAACTGAAACGTGGAGAACTATTGCAAACATCCTCAGTAGACTACAGGTATATATAAACATCTGTCTACTCAGAATATTGAATGCCTGTTGGCCGGAAACCATCAGCGACAGCCTACTATGGAAGAAAACAAACCAACTTCCAGCTGAATAGGGAAATCAGGAAACGACGTTGGAAATAAATAGGACATACATTGCGGAAATTATCTGACTGCATCACGAGACAAGCACTAACTTGGAATCCTGTTGGGAAACAGAAAAGAGGAAGGCAAAAGAACACACTGCGTCGAGAATCGGAAGTAGATATTAAAAGGATGAACAGTAACTGGGGACAGCTGGAAAAGGATTGTTGAGGACACAATTGAATGGAGAATACTGGTGAGCGGTCTATGCTCCTCCGAGAGGGGTAACAGGCGTAAGTAAGTAATTAACACTACATTTATCTTGACTATAACTTACTCAGAGGAGCAAACATAGATAAACTATCCCTCATAGGCACCATTAATCAATTGGTGATCAGTTACATCCAAACTGATCAAACTACCGTTTACCTTTACTCAAAATATTTATATCCAAAAAGAAAGCAATACTATCTATATGCTATTTGTTAATAGTCAACATTAAGATTTTTCAGAATAGGCTTGTATCTTCCCGTTGATTTGTAATGGACTGAAACTGGTCAGCCTCTGTTGCCATATGTGCATCCTGAGCGGATTGCCTCTATATAGCGGTATTACACAAGTTATATTCAAGTTAGATTGTGACTGGCAAGTGGAATCCAGGACGCGCGTTTCGTCCTATTTGGGACTCATCGGCTGGATGTACCTGCATCCCAATGTTGATGCAGGTACATCCAGCCGATGAGTCCCAAATAGGACGAAACGCGCGTCCTGGATTCCACTTGCCAGTCACAATCTAACTTAAATATTAAGATTTCTAATGTATAATCAACTTTGATATTCTCTAACTTATTACATAGAATTATTAACTAATATACAAAACTCTTACGTAATGAAGTTAACTAACATACTTTTATTTTATCGTCTCCATTTAAAATAATTCAAATTACATATGAAAGTTGTATTATTTTCCGAATTGAATTATTTAATCAAACTTGTCAAAAATGGCTCCGAAATTAGAAAAATCAACAGAGATTGAAATTTCTTTTGTCTTTTGTATACTGGTGACTAACTTTATGTCTAATCTGTAATGGAAGCATACTGTTTCTCTTTCTTCTGTTTGAATGAGAATAGTGGACAAATATTGTTGTTGTTGATTTTATTTCGCTTACATAATAGTAGTATTGCAGATAATATAGATTATGAATGACCGGTTGTATAATTCGATTGTAGTACAGTATGTAGTACAGTAGTAAAGTACAGTAGTACAGTCTATCAATTATGTGTTGTATTTTGATCATTTGTATGTTTGTTTGATCCTACTTGAAAGTTCGTTTTTTTTTAATTGGGATCATTTTGATAAAATGATGTAACTTACAATCTTTTTTCTCCGAGTACTTAAACATAAATATTGAAAACAAGTGTATTTGTTAATATAATTGAATGAGTTTTTCATTGAAACTAGAGTAAATTGAATGTGTATTATTGTGAAATGAATTGTACAAATAAGACTATGATGCTAGTTGATTGATGGTAGTCTGAAGGAGTATTGCATCACGAGGCAAGCATTAACTTGGAATCCTGTTGGAAAACTTAAAAGAGGAAGGCCAAAGAACACACTGCGTCGAGAGCTAGAAGCAGACATTAAAAGGATGAACAGTAAATGAAGACAGCTGGAAAGGATTGTTGAGGACAGAGTTGAATGGAGAAAACTGGTGAGCGGCCTATGCTCCTTCGAGAGGGGTAACAGGCGTAAGTAAGTAAGTCTGAAGGAGTAACAACATTGTCTGAATTAATGGTATCTATTATGAAGATATCTATTTATTCTCTATTGAGAATGATGTAAGATTCGAATCAATGCTACTCACTTTCACAATAGCCAACACTTATAAGTTGATCGAGTTGTGCTTAAATTCTTGTTGGAATAAGATATATACCCTGAATCAGAGTTAAGTTTGCCAAATTATTTTAGCTAGCCACTTGAATTATAGAAAAAAATAGACTTTATAGGTGAGCGGCTTGGGTTCGGACCTTGTAGGAAGGATCTGTTTTTAATTAATCCCTAAGTAACTAAAAGGCGTTGTTGAGTTTCCTTACACTGATACGCTGAATGGAGTACTGTAATTCTTTAATATCTTTAACCAAAATTTAGATATTTTACCAACTAAACTGATATTTGTCTTTGTTCTTGGCACTGATATCAGCAACCATATACATTGCATAGCTTCATCATCCGTCCTTATTCGTGTATTCATAATTAAAGGAAATGTACAATTCGGTAATATAATATTTCATATGGTTACAAAGATTTATTTTGTATATGTTGTATTTGTCTTGTTGTTGTTATTAGCTTGCATAAAATTAAATTTAGTGATCCCATTTGTTTCTAAAAGACATTCATTTGGAAGGATTTATTATTCTACCGACAATGTTCCGAAAGTAGATTTTTCATTTTCTACACCATTCCATGACTTTGTGGAAAAATATAATATAATCACTACAGCTTTAGATTCCTGATTATGCTTCGTTAAGTAGTGATTTCCGTTGCATATCAATGAAAACTATGGAGGGGGGGGGGTAACGCTGAAAGATAGTTGTTTTCTACCAATATAGAAGTGCAAATCCACAAACCCGTCCACAAATCGAAACCTGTACACTCCGGTCACAGAGTAAACGTTTTAGCATTAACAACACTAGATTGACCTCCAGGGATAAGATACACATTTCATATTAAAAATATGTCTTCATAAAACCATTTCTACCTAACTAAGATTGTTTCAACCAATTTCTTTAAGTCATATCACGTTTAACCTATAAACAATTCAAAGGGTGACCATTCAATAGATGGTTAATTTGTTATCACCTTATTTTTAACAATTAAATGATAATAGCAATATGTAACACCTTTAGACCTAATCAGTACTTGATAATGATAGATGAATTATATTGTAATGAAAAGTGATGATTTTTCAAACAAATAAAGTCTACATCTGTTATCTGTATTCTTCACTGACTTATCTCGGTTGGGTACTAGTCATTTGAACAACTGTTTCGTCCTAATATGGGACTTCTCAACTGTAAACACTCGCGCTTCTGTCAAGGAATCAAATCTAGAGCTTTCAGGTCTAGCGGGAAACACTTAAAAACATGGGTCAATGGACCTAGCGTCTAACAGTAGAATTCCAATTCTATTAGTTTGTGACTGATAGAGTTCAAACTTGTTGGGAATAAGAAAGTTACTACTAATGACAACCGATGATCGAAGGGATAAATCACAAATTGATGAAAGTGGGTATTCAGCTATTGAAATCCGACCTAATCGTGATGATTGTTAAGCGTTCGCCTTGAGACTTGGAGGCTCTGGACTCTATTCCATGAAGGGATAAAGGGTTCTCACTGAGAACATGAATTCCCATACTAAAACAACACTGTTATCCAATGATCCACTGATTTTCAATGGTACTCAACTACGATTAATCTGTGACCAATACAAGCAATACAATAAATACCAATCTCCATAATACAACCGTAAATCAAATATAAAATAAATTTACATGTTAATTCATAACAATCATTGTTGACCAATATAAATAAATATGACTCATTGAATATATATTGCATTTCTGGACATCTTTATACATTTATCAATGTACTGAAGTAAAATAACAACCTGTTCAATCAGTAATTCTATTATAGACAATCATTTCTAATGAACAGAATATCAGCATATAGTCTTAATCATACTAAATAATGTTTTATATGTAAATATCTGTTTGTGTAAACAAATAGAAGTAGTTGGAAATAACTTTGTCATCAGTAGGTATAAAAAACTAAATAGCGACAATAGTTCTGTGACTTCAACAGTTTAGTAAGTAGATGTAATTGATTACAGCAACTAAAAAGTACCATTTTGAATCAATTGATCATATATATATATATAATAGTTAGTGTATAGTGTGACTTACTTACTTACTTACGCCTGTTACCCCTCTCGGAGGAGCATAGGTAGCTCACCAGTATTCTCCATTCAACTCTGTCCTCAACAATCCTTTCCAGCTGTCCCCAGTTACTGTTCATCCTTTTAATGTCTGCTTCCAGCTCTCAACGTAGTGTGTTCTTTCGCCTTCCTCTTTTCCGTTTTCCAACAGGGTTCCAAGTAAGTGCTTGACTCCTGATGCAGTCTGGTGATTTCCGCAATGTATGTCCTATCCATTTTCAAAGTCGTGAGAGGGTACTTTATATTCTGGGATGTGCAGGGGTTGAGTGGGAAAATCTAGAAGGAAGGTGAGTGAATGAAAGGTTCGAACTGACAACTCACTATACATATCAAGTATATACTTGCATTCAATAATGAAAGCAATCAATCAAAATAAAGAATGACGCAATCATGAAAACAAGACAATTTAATAATTGAATGTGATTTGAAATCCGTCAAATATACCTATCAGTTATTTGTAGAAAAGTCGATGTATAGCCGTATTTTTATCATTGAAACGTCATTTCGAAACAAAGGATAAGGGTAACCGTCAATAGAACATTCTCATCATCGTTAAGTGTAGACCTATTAATTCACATTAGCTTTAACAATATAAATATGATTGCGTTATATCTAGTTGCAATCACTAATTCACCTACATATGTAGACATCTATACCAAGGAATAATCAAACATTTCAATTAATTGTAGTACGATGTATACCATAACGCCTACTAAATCTATCATGTTTAAACGAGACAAGCATAAGAAACCAACGTTCATCTCTAATAAAGACACATGATTTTCAAGAGAGTATATAAAGAATCGTGATTACCTGTAAAAGTATCCAATTCTTCAACTTTTATATTAATACTACAGTACAAAATATCTATTCGTAAATTTCCACTTCAGGTGTAACTATGCTGTATATTACGACTTCATTTGAATTATGACCTGCACTTGGAATTCATGATATGTGTTTTGTTGTGTTTGGGGCTCGTCGGTTGGGTGTATCTGAATCCTACTCTTGATGTTCACACAAGAACTCGGATAAATTTTGTTTATTTTCGAAAGTCACTGTGTTCATCACTAAGCTACTGAGTCCAGATACTTACACATGTGAAACGGATATGTAGATACAATTTGAGTGAACATCAACACTTGTCAGTCACAACCTAAATTAAATCATAACTGAGACCTTCAGCTGTAATGATACAATTCGCTCAAGATGTAGGTCAATTACAGTCTGCATCAAACCAACAGAAAGATTCAAACATATTCAAAGTGTATTACTATGTTGTAAGCTTATTTTCCACGTACAATAATAATGTGTAAATGCTCACTATTCTCTTTTCATAGTTTTCACTAATCACAGAACTGAAAGTTATTCACTTAGTAATATAATGCATTTTATATAATACCTCAAGTATCCTGAGTTTCTTATTACCTCATAATAATAAGTTATGTATCATTTCCATTTGTTTTGCCCCAAGTATAGAACTCCACTACAGTACTTATTAAATATAAAACTAATGACTTTCAAGATTCACGTTGAAAATTCTACCTTTTAACCATTCTACTTAGGTTAGTCCACAATGTAAATTACTAAATTAAATTACATTAGTTACCATAACAATGATAGAATTAGGATGAATTTGTATCTTCCTGACGATTTGTCACAGAGGGAAACTGATCAGCCTCTGTTGCTACATGACAAATCAACGGTAAGATATAAACTCCCAATTGCATATATATCCATTGCACAAGTTTGACTGAATTCAATAGTCTAGTGGTAAGCGCTGTGGCGTTTGACACGAAATAAACTGAGTTCAAATCCAAGTGTAAACATCAACATTAGGATATAAGCAAATTTAGCTGACGAGTCCCATATAGAGCGAAACGCGAGTCCTGGATTCAGCTTACTAGCAGCAGACAACTTTAGTACTCAAACTCCTTGAACCCTCCAAGTCGAAAATTCATAAGACAGAAGACGATTAGACAGGAAACTTTATTCCAGCAAGATAAAGTCAGTTTTGTACAAAATATTCGTATATTTGTAATTTTTTGTAGCAACAAAATCAGTATTATAACGCGTACAATCCGAACTAAGAAATCTCAACTATTGCCTAATCAGAACCCGCCACGTTGTGAATCTAGAAGGCTATCTAGATCAGTGATTAAAAGGAATATCTCCAGCTGTTTCAAGGGATCTGGAGGCTTCATTGAGGTTTCTTGGAGCCATCCCAATACTTGCCAATCACAATCCTAATAAACAATGATTGAATGTTTTAGAGGATATTTGTTTATTCAAACAAATATTATTCAACATAAACGTAGATTTTCCTTAATAGGATTACATATCCAATACTGTTACACCCCAAATAGAGTATCTTCATTGAAATAGTCACCTTATTGTCTTCTGAAAAAAAAAAGCAAACAAAAGAAAAACGCTGAACAATTAAAGAATGTCTATGGTTTTCTATGAATTCTTCTGTAAATCTTAATTGTAGAAGCCCCCTCTATTTCATCATTTACAGAATACATTTCAATAACATTGAATTAGTAATTCTTCCGATATGATTGTTTTTATTCCGTTTTTATGAAAATAATAGAAGAAAATGAGGAGAAATTAAAGATTTATTTTCCTTTGAAAAAAAAAAGTTACATTTTTATCTCCAAAAGTATCTTAAATAGTATAAAATAAAAGTCACAAAAGTGACAAAGATTAGAGAGGAAGAATAGGGAGGAGGGGAAGAGTGTGTGTGTGTTTGTGTTTAGGGAAGTGGATGTCTTCGGGGTAGGGTGGGGGGAAGAGTGTGTGTGTGTGTTTGAGTTTAGGGAAGTGAATGTCTTCGGGGTAGGGTGGGGGAAGAGTTAAATGTATGCCAAACTGATAAATACCTTTATATAGGGGATTACTTTGTGATAAAAAAAAATAATAAATGAACTTTTGACCTTTATTTCTAAAACTATATGATTTCGATTACAAAAACGATATGTGAATTTGCCTGTTGAAGTTCACATTCTTTGTATAGTTGATTGTCGGTAAAGTTATTTTTATCACGAAATGTTACATTAAGTCATATCTAACTTGAATGAGATAAGAATTTAAGAGTAATAAATTAATTATGCATGTTGAGTTGTGGTGACTTTATGAAGATTGGTATTTGATATTATTGTTTGTTTTCAATTGGGTACGATTGAGAATTAGGGAGCAATGGACAGATGTTTCGTTGTAGTATGGAACTCCTCGGCAGTGACTATCCTCGATTCCATAACGAGTAACATAGTGAAATACTAATCTCTACAAAACCGTCGCGACTCAGGTATAACAGTCAACTAACTACTGACTAACTTCAAGGTGCTCCTGAAGTTCTAGAAAGAGGTAGTGACTGGTAGATTTCATAATTTTCGGGAGTGTAACAGCTATTAATAAAAACAATCGATGATCGTTATGTTATATTACAAATTAGTGGAAGTGGGAATTCTACCACTACATTCTGGTTGGTTCAGTGGATCAGATGTTTAAGAGTCCACCGCTGAATCTAAAAGTTCTTGTTTCGATTCCCTGACGAAATCGATGGTCTGCACTTCTGAAGAGTCCCATTTTACACGAAAATAGCTATCCAGTGTCCCTTGGTGTTATCATTGTATAGATTCAGCTTCACTTCTAAAAATTCACAGAAGATTCAGAAACGGCTTATTCTCGTACAAAATTCTAGAAATTTATGTTTTGTTGCGAGAAATGAAACTCCAGAAGTAACCGATCTTAGTGTTTGGACTTACTTAGAATTTCCTCTAAAATGTTCATTCCCTGAGGGAACAAAAGAAATGATATATTAATATTAAAACCATCGCTCAGTATTTGATAAAACAGTGTTAGATCACCTGATAACCTACGGTATGATAGTGAGATTAAATTGAGGCATCTCACTCTATCTTTATATAATAGACAAAAAAGATCTCCATTTTGGTACTTACATACCTCAGCTGTTTCAGTTAATTCATTTCGTACATGAAGTAGGGACTAATTGCTTGGATTCCATTTTTTTTAATGAGGCCTCAAATAGTGGAGCGTGATTTTCGGGATATTTTCTCAATCTTCAGAAATTCCTTTCAAATAACCTAGAAGATTTATAAACCATTACCAGCAACCACCTTACAGTTAAGCTTCAGGTTATAACTAACTGTGACTCATAAATCCCTATTATTTGCAACATAAGGTGATGGGATTCCGTTCATTATGTAGCTATGGAGATTGTCGCAATAAACAATTTACAATATCACACTTACACTCTAGTTAATTTCTAACAAATACCGATTTGTCCACTTAACAAGTGAGTTAAAATCTGGCTGTAATCTTACTTTACCATCCTCTTTGGGAACAGCTCTCCAGACTTTGATGTCATCCACAAATAACAGAACCTATGGGTTTGTGACTGTAAGTTATTGATGTACACTAAGTAAAGTAGAGAGTTTAGTATTGTTTCTTGAGTAACTTCACTGATTATTGACCCACACAATGATAATCCAACAATTCACTATCATACGCTGACTTTTGTCACCAAAAATGTGCAGAATCCATTACCAAGTTTTGCAATCAATTTCAAAAATTCTCACTTCTGCTCAAAGATCCGTGTAGGTGCTCCTGACCTTTAAGGGCATCTGTTTATCCAGAGCGGCTTTTCATGTTACACAAAATGAAAACTAAAAGTTTACAATAACCAGACAATTTGTACATAAGAAAGTTATTAACTACCAATCTTATATCTGATAGCGGAGATATCAATTTTCCTTTCAAAAATAATAGAAGTAACAGGGAATATTCTTCCGTTAAATTGATATGGCTATATGAAAATGGCTTATATTCGTAATACACCAATCGATGAACACTATCAGACAGCTGTTTGGTCGAGCAAAAGTTTCATCTGCACGCGTATATGACATTATTAGGTATCAACCGAAACCATGACCTACAGATCTGTCAACGAATGCATAACCGGTCAGCACCAGTTGAGTCAGTATCCAGTAAATCATAACCATTATTCACAAATCTATCTTAAATATATAAAGCAGTTCACTATTGACCTATTTGAAGATTCTCTCTGTATGAGTGTGAAGTTTCAACCACTTTTAGACTTCGTATGTGTTAGATGTTAGACAGTTATCATCAATGGCAATAAATGATCTTTTTCATCACTAAGTTTTCAAAGTAAGGATTTTACCAATTGACACCGACCAGTACAGTAATATTGTTGATTAAACATTAATCAAAAAACTTGAAGGCATTGTGTTCAATCTTCAGAGTCCCATACCAAGACAAAGCAACTATCTTCCAGTCCTTAACGATTTTCAGTAGTCTTCAACCAAGATCAATCTTTAATGAGTACGAATTAAAAAATACTTCCCACCCCCCAAACCTGTAAAAACAAGAAAAAAGAACACTCTTTTTTCTCACAACATCCTATTAATAACAGTCATGATAAAGACAATCTTTCCGGAAATAGTTGTAAATTGAATTAATGTCAACATCCTGTATTCATTCATCACCTTCGATTATACTGTCACCTGTGTATACATACAAATGGAAGTATTTCCTGTGGAATAGTTGAATAGATACATTGTATGCATAATGTTGTTCATTTATAATTTATTAATCATAGATTTCATACATATTGAAAGTTAGTATTTAACATTGAATATGTCACAATCTCCTACTAATGTGATTTACAATTCTAAAGTAGACAATTGCTTAGCCATTTATAAGTAATTTGTTTTTTTGTGGAATGCTTCAGTTGATTAATACAAATTGAAGTATTAATTGTAATTGAATGTTGTGAAGAATATTGAATGTCAATTTGATATTACGATGTGGTATGAATTAGACAACTGTTGTTTGCTAGAAGGCACTGATAAGCTGTTCTGACATCGTATGGAATTCTTAGGCAATGGGTAACTATGATCTCATCAGAGATCGAATCCCGGACTCTCTGCTCTCGCAGCAAACGCTTTACCATCAGACCACTGAGTTGACTCCCAAAGGTTGAAATTTTGTGATTTAGTCTATTCATAATACACCTGCGAGGCCTCATCCATTTTCATCGGTGGGTAACTACCTAACACTCGACACTGTTGAATTCCACTGATTGCGTCTTCTCACTAGAACTCCAGGAATTACCCTGGGGAGTTTGTGACTAGTAAACTGATATTGATTGTAATTGGTTATTGTGAAGATTGTTGAATGCTAATTTGATATCACGAATTAGTTGGAATTAGACAATCGTTGTTCACCAGGAATCACTGAACAAATTTTTCGTCATAGTATGAGACTCTTCAGAAATCGGTATCCATGAACTTATCAGAGACTGAACCCAAGACTCTCTGGTTCTGCACTTTACAGTTCCCTCCTTAATAATTAATATGTTTAAGTAGTTGTATTTTATGATTTATTGTTTAACTTCATCAGAAATTGGTTTCAAATGAATATCATTGGAGACTAGGGAGGAATGAAAAACGATATAATCGTCTTATATTTGTACTCACCATCTGTGTGTATTGTACATCTCATCAAAGATCGATCAAACACAGGATTGTTGCAATAAACCAATTAATAATCAGTACCATTGAATCAACCATCGCACATTTGTATCATTCTTATTTCAGTCAGTATGTAATATACTTCGATGATCATTCAGTTAAGAAATCTGATAAATTAATTCTTTATGTAGGTAAAAAGTAACAAGAATTATTTAAAGATGTGGTCCTATTAGTGTAATAAGGTAGTTTTATTCTAGAAAAAGGCACAGAGATAAACACTTAGATTATTTGCCCAAAACAGTGAAATGAATGCAATCACTCCATCTAAGCCAATCAAGAGATCATTTATCAGCGGTTACTTACAAATATTAACAGACATCGTTTTCAGATAAGCAATTTAAGCCTTCCTCAACTAATGGTAGCTAGTCATGTAACCTTTTCGTTCACGAATCGTATAACCCAATTATCTAAATGTTTAGACTTAAGTGAATTAAGGTAATAATGTTTTTACTAATAAAATACGTTGATCTTTGAATAGAAGTGATTTTGTAAAATTGGGCATTGATTTTAGTCGTTTGTGTTTGTCACGGACTAATGTCAGTAGAATACCACTAAAAACTAGGAAACACCTAACGGCTGCTTTCTTTTGCTATGAAACTTATTAGCGAACACCATCTACTCCATCATGGAATGAAACCCAAGATTTTCAGATATCACGAAGAATTTATTATAATCCACACTAGGCTGGGTGGAATTTAATGATAGAATTACTATTTTGATCAAGCTACAGTATAGAGCGACGAACATCTATTGTCATCTGAGATAACTGTGTACTGAACTCCATCAGTCACGAGTTTCCATTAATACTTCAGGAACATCTTAAGGTTGGTCATCTGTGAGCTGAATATTGTAATTGGGCTAAAGCGCTTTATGCTGATAGGTATTAAGTTTAATCAATTGTTACCACATATTGTTCATTGATGAAAACACTACTGAATATCAGGTGAAGATATATATCTGTAACCTATATAATTATACACGATTTGCTTAGACTTTTGCTGAAGAGAGAATGTAGCAAAATAACTAGAGTATATTACAGAGACGAGAATAGGTGATTCACACTGTCAAACGTCAATAATGATTTTCAGCTAATCAATCTCATGAATTCATAACCAGCTGTATTCGATCAGAATATACCAAGTGTAAACGACTATTCCATATATATATTGCACCTGTATTCTAGAACCTACTACAGAAACCAAAATGTTAATTCGTACATCCTACAGTTACTTTGAGTTGAAATTCAGTGTCAGGATTATGGTTAGATTAAGTTTAGGTATACTGTTAGGTTAAAATTACGATTAGTTTAGACTGAGTTACATATCGTTTGTCTATCCAAAACCCATTAATTAATACGTTTATCACCCCCCCAAAATTTACTCTACGATGTCAAAAGTCACTTTTTATTAAAATGTTTTAGTGAGCTAAATTTCAACAGTCCTGGAAAAAGTAAACAAGAGACAATGTAAGGTAGGGCACAATGTTATGTAACTCCGGAACTGGTATTTTAGGTATTGTTAGCATTATTAGGATTTAAGATTACGAATGATAATAAAATCCGATCGACACAGAAAATAGTATTTAAAAAGTAGCTGAATCGGTAAATAATAATCTGTTTTTGCATCGTTAATACTGATTACCTTATATCTTCCTCATAGAAACTTTGAGTAAGGTAAGACCACATAAATTTATGGTTGATGGTTTAAATCACTATAAAGTGTGCTAGTTTTGTGAAGGAAACAAACTGTAATCAATCTTAACTTAGAATTCTTTGAAAATAACACCCGACAGCTTTTCATTTACACAAATGAATTTCTTCGTCGTCGTTTCTGTGACATAACAGCGGTAATGTCACTAAAAATCAATAACTAATTTATTATCCGTGCAAAACGAATATCCCCTGTAACATATTCACTTTTCTCGTGAAACAATCATTCTCATTGGCTTAAAGTGGTTAACTAATCGAAGGTTGATGATTGGGTTATTCACAAACTGAACGCGGGTATTTCAAGTACTGAGTTTACACGTTCTTATATTTTACTCTAGCTATTACAACTAGTAATATTGAAATGATAGTTTTCTCTAAACATCATTAACAGCTATATAATATGTTGATGAACTTGTATCGCCATGTTGATTTGTAATGGATTGAAAGTGATCAGCTTCTGTTACTATATGAGCATCCTAAGCGAATTGCCTCAATATAGCTATTAATTACATGTATTATTTAAGTTGCATTGTGACTGGCAAGCGGAATCCAGGACGAGTGATTTGTCTTATTTTTGACTCGTTAGTTGGATGTGCCTGCATCCCAATATTGATGTTTACACCGAGAATCTTGTGATTAATAGCTATATATTATGACAATCAGCTAAGGATACACATAAAGAAACAAAGACTGACTAGCTTCAGTTCATAACACATCAACGGAAAAAATGCAAGTTCATCCTAATAAGATATGGCCCCGTTGTACAAGTGTAACTGCTTGGACTCAGTAGTCTAGTGCTAAACGTGTTAGCACTTGACACGAAACGAACTGAGTTCGAATCCCGGTGTTAATATCAACACTGAGATGCAGGTATATGAAGTCGATGAGTCCCAAATATGACGAATCGTGCTTTCTGGATTCTGTTTGCCAGTCACAATCTACCGTAATAAATTCTTAAGTTTACCACTTCATAAATAGATACATATCTACATATATACTACAATGACATTAACATTAACTTCTTAATACAATCTTATTTAGTAACTTACTAAAGACAATAGATGATATATAGAAACATTCTGACAAAGTTTGACATATCATTTAGGCTTGTGTATATTACATTTCACATGTCATATTTTTTGTCTAACACTATAATAGACAGTAACTAAACTGTTTTGCTTCTATCCATATTCACTATGAATGTAGAATAATGATGTGTATCTATTTAGTTGCTGAGATCAACTAAAATGTTTTATGAATAAATTAATTTTTGTATTATTTAAGTTCATTGTATTAGTTAGTGACTTCAAAAAAAACAAAACAAAAAGAAGCATTTAGTTAGTAGTATGAATAGTTTAATGTCAAATAAAAACATGCAATTTTGGTCTTACTTTTCAGTTTGTTATCAAGGTGAACAAGACAAAAAAATCTGAAAATAAACTGAAAAATATTGTTTTTCTTTTCTTTCAAATTTATTAAAAATATAATAAGGTAAAGTTTAATTAGTCAATGTATCGTGGATACAATCATTGCCGTCAAGAAAATCAGTAAGAAAATGATTTTGTTAGATGTTACTTTGCTATTCATTAATCAGTTAATCAATGCCTGTCACCCCATGTGGAGCATAGGCCGCCGAACAGTATACTCCAACCAACTTTGTCTTGACTGATGCTTTCCAGTCCTTTCCAAGTGCTCTTCAGTCTCTTCATGTCTGTCTTCAGTTCCCGACGCAGTGTATTCTTGGGTCTCCCTCTTTTTCTTTGACCTTCAGAGCTCCATGTTAATGCTTGTCTTGTGACACAATTCGGTGGTTACCTCAGTGTGTGTCCCATCCACCTCCATCATCAAAGCATCATTCAAGACAAAGAAGGAGAGGATCCAATGATATTCACCCACAAATGACAGCCACGAAGACGACAATGATCAGTTCAATGCAAGGCTGCAGTCAATCATCGATAATTGCTCAGCCAAGGACCTGACCATTCTGATGGGAAACTTCAACGCCAAGGTTGGAATGGACAACACCGAATATGAAAACATCATAAAACGACATGGATTGGGAGAAAGGAACAAAAATAGTGAGAGGTTTGAAAACTTATGTACCTTCAACGAAATTATTATAGGTAGCACCGCATTCTCCCACAAACGCAAACACAAAAATACATGAGTTTCACCAAACCACATTATGTAGAACCAAATCGACCACATCTGCATCAATAAGAAGTTCACAAGGACCATGGAAGACCCAAGAGCAAGGAGAGGAGCTTATATACCTTCAGGAAATCATCTGATGGCGGCTAAAATAAAACTGAAGCTGAAGAAGCACCGACCAACTGGAGCAGCAGTATTACAAAAGTTTAACATAGCCCTTCTTTGGGATACTAACAAACTCAACGAATTCAACATAACTCTCAACAACAAGTTCCAAGCATTGCATGATTTACTAGAAGAATGTTGAACTAATATGGAGGACAAATGGAAAGAGATTAAAAAAACAATAACTTCAACATGTCAGGAGATTTTGGGTAGCATGAAACAACATCATAAAGAATGGATTTCTGTCGGTACTCAGGATCATGAAGACCGCAACATCTCAAGGCAATCTCGGAATACCGTGTATAGCATCGACGAAACTAGATGACGTAGACTTTACAGATGACCTAGCTCTCTAATCACACACACAACAACAAATGCAGATGAGGACAGACAAGGTAGCAGCAGCCTCGGCAGCAGTAGGCTCAACATACACAAATGAAAAAGCAAGATCCTCAAATACAAAACAACCAACAGTAACTTAATTCCACTTCACGAAGAAGTTCTGAAAGATGTAGAATCCTTTACATACTTAGGCAGCATCATCGATAAACAAGGAGGGTCTAATGCAAATGTGGAGGCGCGAATCAAAAAGGTAAGAGCAGAATTTCTACAAATAAAAAACTTCTGGAACTCAAACCATATGTCAGCCAACATTAAAGTTAGAATTTTCAACACGAATGTGAAGACAGTTCTGTTGTATGGAGCCGAAACTTGTATTGAGAAGTACGAAAAGCATCCTTTATAAGATACAAGTATTTATAAACAATTGTCGGAGTAGGATACTACGGATCCATTGGCCGGATATCATCGACAACAATCTTCCATGGCAGAGGACAAATTAACTTTCAGTAGAGGAAGACATTAGGAAAGGACGCTAGTGGTGAATGCTATTCATACAAGTGAAAAACAACCGACAATTTGATTTACGTAAGAAGAGATCTGTCTTTACCGATCTCAAAACTGTACAATCATATATATAAATATATAAACGTGATTTCAATAAAACAATTACAATTATCTAATGTTTCCTGATTGTCAATGATTGCTTAATCTAGACCAATTGGTTATATCAAAGTAACAAAATTACATTCGTAGCTGATTGAATTTATCCCACATTGATGTTGGCAAGGTGCCATTAAAAATTAGGAAGCACTGGAAAGCTATTTTGTTTTAGTGTGAAACTCCTCAGCAGTACACACCCTAGATTCTGTTCCACTGGCTTCAGATTCCCGAATGTCTTAACCACTGCACCATTAATCCAACCAGTATCCAATGGTAGAATTCCTAATATTCTTAATTTGTGATATACCGTAATGATCATCTGCCGTAAGTGTCTCACTCTCGATAAGTCTGAACTTCATCGGTCACGATTTTTCATTAGAACAGCAGGAACATATTAAAGCAAGTCATTAACGAGCTGACTATTGTAATTGAATTGAGGTGGTTTGTGAAGAATGGTATTAAATTTTAGTTGATAAATTTCACCAAATAAATCAGATATGTTAGAATAGTAATTTGTACATCACAAATCCTGGCATAATAAGTAATGCTGCTTGTATTCAATTACTAAGAAAATGCTGATATCGTTTTTTTATTGATTTAATAAATTTGCCAAAATGTACAATTTCTAATCATCTTACGACAATCGAAACACTAAGCTGAAACTGCATAATTCATAAAGTGTCCCCGGATAATGTAGTTCAACAATAGTAAACATAGTTGTTTGTGATCGCCACAGATTAGTGTTGGTTTGTTACCATTTTTTATGTGAGAATTCTACCAGGCGCTTAAGCTATCTCAGTAAAATCTAGAGGCCATGGGTTCAAATTTCATGATGAAATCGAGAGTGAGTTCTGATGAGAAGTTCCATACTAGGACGAAACAGCTTCTCAACGCTTCCTGGTTTTCACTAATCCCCAACTAACATCAATCTGTGACGAACACAAACAACTAAACTTGTTGTCTTTCTCCACTAAGACCACCTCAGTTCAATAGTAGATATGATTACAATATATATGTAGAATCATTCAATTAAATAGAACAGTTTCCACCTACACTTACAACTTGATCATAAAGCTGACAGATGGAAATTTTTTCTTATTAGTTTAGTCCTTATTCAACTTTACTGTTTCATCTGGTGACATCTTTACACTGGACTCTACTTACAATGAAATACGCTTTAAAAACAAATATAGCTATTATTCTAAGTATCACTATTTATACTACTGAATACCATGACAGTAGTTTTACTACAAGTGATTTTTCATATAACAATAATAGATATTTAAACAATAGAATACACTAAATTATTATGTCTGTGTAATAAACGAAATTGAAAATACAAATAAACTTTTGTCAGTAATTGTTTCTAGCATTAATAGATTTCTTTAAACTGTTTATATAGGCGCCAATAGTATCTATTCATTACAGAATGAGAATAAGCCATTCATATAGCATTATATATATATATATATATATATATATATATATATATATATATATATATATACATATATATATATATATCATTGTCTTCAACGCTAAGGCAATACAGTTAGGTGAATTGATGAATGGGTTATCTGTCAATTGTAGTTTTCACTGATAGTCAACAGTCTCATTGAAAGTTTAGTCCTATTCATGAATATTCAGTTAAGAGAGGATAAAAAATTACGAGAAATGGTGCACATTTCATAAATAAGATCAAAGAACTCATTTTAAGTAAAACATGGAGGGTTTGATTTAAAGCTATAACAGTTTCATTTAGTAAGTAGGTAACTGAATCAGCTCTCTAAATATACAATTTTCGGGAAGTTTTCTATGTCAAAGCAAGTTCTTGATGTAAATTTTGTCACTACACTTGATCGATTCCTCAAGAAAAGTTTTAGAAGCCAAAGACAAAACTCTAAACTAATCATCACAAAAATGATTCATTAGGAACGCTTAGAAACACTTGGGTAAATGAAGTGTTCTCTTTTGAATGGATAATAATAAGCTTATAAATGTGACATTTCATGAATGTATCACTTCCATGTCAATTAACTGTTTCTAAAATACATATTAACTTCGATAATACTTCTGTGTATAGCTGTAAGCTGTTGGTATTTGTTCAAAGTTTGAGATAAAAGAGCTATGGAAGGTTGAAAAACGTTATAAATTTGGGTTCGGTAATCTAATATAAGACGCTTCAAAAGTCTCTTCTTAGATCAAGATAATCTAACACAAAAGAATAGAAATAAAATGCATTTCTTAAAAAGTAAGATTTATGGTTTAAATTGGACTGTGACTGACAAGCGGAATCCAGGACATACGTTTCGTCTTGCCTGTAACTCGTCAGATGGGTGTACCTATATCCACGTGACTAATCAAACTTATTTTATGATAAAACAACAACAAAATCCAAATACATAGTTTTTACACAAGTGTAGCTGCCCGGATTCAATATCCTAGTGGTGAACGAGGTAGCGTTTGGCACGAAACGAAGTAAGTTCAAGTCCACGTGTGAACATCAACACTAGAAAGCAGATACATCTAACTGGCAGGCTTTAAACAAGACAAACGTGCGCTTTTGATTCCACCTGCCAATCACAATTTAACTTAAACAATACTTGTGATCCAACGCTATATCAAGAAAATTCACTCAGGAGGCATGTGTAGCAACAGAGACTGATCAGTTTTAGTCCATAATAAATCAGCGGGAAGATCCTAATACATCCTGATTTAAAGTAGTCTAGGTCAAATTATTTCCTTTGAGGTGGATGGTTTAATTGTTGAACTCCCATCAATAATCTGAACGATTTCATCGGTTTAAACGTCAGATATCCTCTTAAAGTACCTTATCTTGCTGAGCTTTTTAAAAGTTTACACTTTATATACAAGACAGTACATTACAGTTTTGCCAATGTACAGAATAGTTGAACCATCATTCCACTATAGGTGTCCAGAACAAAGGTAAAAAAATAAGTGAATAAAAGTAACAAATCATCAATAACAAATGACCTTTTTCGTCCATTAGAAGGATTTCCAGTCTTTAGTGATAAGGCTAGTAGGTTTGGGGGCGTGTGTTAATCAGTTTAGTTTTTATTTCAGTAAAGACTCCTCTAATGTTTGAAAATGTTCACTAATGCAACCGATAAAACCTTTCGGGTGGTGCCTTCCATACCTAGGATTCCCACGTCAATTAATCTATGACATAGTCAATCAATTAAAATACCAATCTATGACAAAATAACCATCTCAATTGAATCTATAATAATCAACCCACTAGTAACTAATTTCAGGATGTTCCAGAAGCTCTATTGAGAAGTCGTAACTTTTCGAGAGTGAGACAGTTATCACCAACGACAATCGGTGATTGTATTCGTTGAAATGGTAATTAATACAACAAAATATTATTAATATGTATGAACAATGCATGATATTTAGACCCAACCTTAATCAGTAGTAGTGGTTTAAGTAGTATTAGTAGTAATAGTAGTAACAAGTGAAATTAATAACACTGTACAGTTATTTATCCGAATTGACTTTTATACAGATTTTCATGCACAATCTTCATATATCCTACTACTACTAGGCCCCCATTTTAATGGACAATTCCTTGGATTCGTAGCAGAAAATAGTTGCTAGTGAAGTTCAATAATATCAAACGTCTAGTAGTTGCTTCTTCGATTTATAGTGGAGTGCAGAATTCAGACTGAATAAAAATCTTGTACTACGTTGAAAACAACCGTCCAGGAATTACTAGCACTCACTGATTATCATAGGTTACTCTACAAAGTTCATTACTGATTAAAGAATCTCCTTCCTCTACATTTTTATTGTAATATTAATAATTGACATTGTTTACTATCAGTGCAGTGACATTATGTACATTAGTCTTATTAACAACGATTTATGAATCAAGGACTCCTGTTACTAACTTTTTATAAAATATACATGTTCGCCAATAACAAATAAACTGATCCACTTCAAACAATAATCAAAAACCGGAAAGAATCAGATAGCTATTTCTTTCTGGTATGGAACTACTTCTCTATAACACAAGCAATATAGGCAGAAGAGAATAGAAACTGTTACAATTCAATATCAGCTCACCAGCCACTTACTACAGAAAGTACTGTTTATGACTTTTGTTAGAAGATGTAACAAGTATAGCCTAACCATATCCGGGAATTAGGTAATTGCTTACCGATGGCAGTTTATGAAGTAAATACAACGTGAATTAACTAAAACATGGTATATCAATCATTGAATGCAGATTCATTAATTCAACAATTAAGCACCCTCACTAAATCTGAAGGTCTTTGTGAAGAACTTCCTGTGGCTACATGTTTGTTCACTATTACTGAGGAGCCCCATAGTAGAACAAAATGACTACTCAGTTCTTCATGGTTTTTACTAGTTATCTAACCCAGGTAAAGTTGTGGCATCAAAATTAAATATAATCACTTCACTAATGAATTACTACATAATACAAAGTTCTAGTGAAAAGTAGTGACTAAAGAAGTTTTGATATATTGCTAGAAAGAGTATTACTACTAAATAGCATTGAAGAGTTATAGAACTATATAATCCAAATTAAGTGAACTAGAAATCTTATCCATGGATGTTAGCAGGCCAGCTTAACAAATACTTATGGTTAAAAGTTCATTATGAGACCTGATAGGTTCTTTGAAGGATTCTTTAACAGAGTCGAGAATATCCATAAATGGCACGTTCTACGTAAAGATGAATATGAATCAAATAATTCGTTTATTATTTTTTTTTGTTGCAATAATTATCCTTTAATACAAAGAAATGATCATCATCTAAAAGTTTGACCTTAAAAAAATAGTTTATTCAATTGTGAAGAAACTAATTAGTTAGGTGAATTACATTAAATTGATATTTGAAATTTGTGCGTTACATTTTTTTTTAATTTTTTTTTTATTCGGTCACTAAACACCTAGTCAACTTCTATCATTACCATATAAGAAAATATGAAATTCTTATTGTCAACGACTTCAATCTACAGTTAATAAAGTTCATTAGAATATGAATTTATGTTCATTTAGTAGTATTTGCATACAAAACTGTTTCCATTTATACAGTTTTCTTAATTAATCCTATCCAATATGGTGAAAAGTCTAGTGATATAACACTTAATGATTAGGATGTGTTTACATTTTTCCGTTGATGAGTAATGAACTGAAATTGAACAGATTTTACTGTTATATGTGCCTTCTCAGCAGACTACCTCAATATAGCTATTAATTACAAATAGTGTTTAAGTTGGATTGTGACCAGCAAGCAAAATCCAGAATGAGTGATTCGTCCTATTTTGGACTCATCGATTGGATGAACCTACATTACAGTGTTGATATTCATAAATCAACGAAAAAATATATAAACTCATTCTGTTGGATAAGTGTGAATGTTTGGACTCAGTAGTCTAGTGGTCGAAGCGGTGGTGTTTGGTACGAACCAGACTGATATCGAATCCCGGTGTGAACATCAACATTGGAATGAAGATACATTCAACCGACGAGTCCCAAATACAACAAATCGAGCATCCTGGATTCCACTTGCCAGTCACTAGTCAAATTAAACTCAACGATTACTTGTAACGTCTTAAAGTTTTCTAAAATTTTACTTTTGAGAATCGTCGAATGAATAACTAGAGGCAATAGGTATCAGAAGAAACTTTACTTCTGAGAGTAAGTTTCCACTTATTTGGTACAGGAATTACGGAATTACGATTTGTTACGTCTATTCAGTAAACGATATTAACCGTGTACAATCTAAATTTAAGGGAATATCCGTTTCATCTTCGTCTAGAACTCTTCTATGATATTGGGCATCAACGACTTCGTGACACATAGAACCAACAAATGTGATTAATACATGACAATACAAAAAAGCATATCATAATCAATCTCCAAAATACCTAATTACAATCAACATCAGCTTACTAAGAACAAACTTCTTAATTACTCTGAATAATCTCATGGAAGAAAAATATAACTACTCTCTCTTAAAAAGTATTCATATTAAACTTCTACTAATAAATCAACTGGAGATGAGATCTATATGTCAATTGGCTGATGAATGAACTGAATGACATCCTACTAAACATCACAGGTTTACTTAATATTTCTGCTGTCTAATATTCTAACACTTTAACAGTCGAATTCATTTCCGTAGGAATCCACATGAAATGATATCGACGTAGATGTCATCATGTTAAACACAACAGTTACAGAGAACAACTAACGATACACTAGATCAACGGACCAAACAGCTAATTATGGAGAAATTCTACGTGCTCACTTCACGAGGAAATACTTGTTGGCAATATCAGCTATCAGATCGATGAAAGCGTCATAATCAAACCATCCAGCTGAAAGAACACAACGTTTACGATACAATTAAATTATTATTACTATTATTATTGTAGGTTATTTCCTAACTGAAGACACCGCCACAAATGTGATTACTCTGTTGTTTGTACTAGCTATAAAATGATTTTTGTTGATTAACAATGAAAACTAGGGGAATGCTGATCAGTCGACCTGTCCTACATATATAACTTCTCAGCAGGACACCCTTGACTTCAACACATAACCACACCTAGGACCTTTAGGTCTTCTATCAAAAGTTTCATCATCAGAATAATTGAATTGATCGGCGTTCAGTAGTAGAATCTCCACTCCAATCAGTTTATAATAAAGCGCAATGATCATCCAGTAGTACAGATAATAAGTATTTCATTCTAGACCTGCGTAAACTGATTTTTATACTACTTCACAAAGTGACTAAAGAAGGAATTCTCTAAATGAAGACTAACCGAACCATTTGTAATGATGATTTAATGTTCGTTACAAGACCTGAAGATTTTTGGTGTGATATAGTGGTAGGGCTAAAGATCCCAATTAATTAGATGTCACTTGCTAAGACTAAACGGACATCATTAAGTACTCCCTCCCCCTCACGTCTTAAATGGCACACAAACCGATAAGTCTCGAACATATACAAACAGTAAATTAAATACCAATTTCCACTAACCACCTTATCTCATTCTAATTATAATGAACACTAATTATATAGTTTGTAAGTATATTCTAACCAATTTCTCTATCTATAACTGTCAATAATCTTTATTGTTCTATTTCCTTAGGATTGATTAGTCATGTATTCTGATGAGTTCTTTATATTCATTGTATGCATATTTGATAGGCTTGCATACTTATAAATAATTCAGTAGTAAGAATAATTACCATGTGTGATTTGAAACTGAATTAATGACGATAAAAGAATTCTTATTTTTATGTTTACATGAACATAACTCATATAAATGAGAAGACAACATTCACTTAGTTTTTCATAGGACACATCTCAATGTGTAATTCATATGATGCTCTGATAGATAAAGTCAGTCTATGTTCTACTACACTTTATTCCAAAAATCTGTCTTGATGTAAAAAGTAATTTCTATGAGTTAGTATTAATGCAAACCAAAAGTTCTGCATGTTTGGAGATAGCTAACAGAGTGTACTAAAAGTATAGCGATTCGCTCATTCTTACTTTATGGATGCGAAATGTGGACATTAAGAGTAGACGAAACTCGTAGGTTATTTGTATTTCACCATCGATGTCTTAGAAACCTTGCTCGCAGAAGCTAGGATCGTTGAGTAAACAATAATGAGGTTTGACGCCAGGTATTATAGAAAAGTAGTAAATCAGTCGACAAGGTTGTGAATTTTCATCGATTGAGGTGGCTGGGACGTGTGTTACGTATTCCTGACTGTCGTATACGTCGACGGGAGATGTTGGTTGATATAGGAGTAAGATGGAAGACAGATAGGAGCTCCCAAACCAAAACATAGAGTCAGTTTATGAAGTTGCTGACTGCTGTCTTGAGTTGTGCCGTTAGATGTAAACTACCTTCTTGGGGTCCGCTCGAATAATGTAACCACTGGGTAGAAACATTGGTTGACATGATTCATAACCGGTCTTAATGGCGTAGATGTATTTACGCATTGTCCTCCCTTAAATAGTGAGCTTATATTATAACTTTCATTCCAAGCTCCATCTCTTTTCCCCTGAACCATATTCTATATGTTCACTTTTCTTTGTTTTTATTCTTATTATCATTGAAGTAACTTCTACCTCTATTCATGTGGTGTTAATCTTGTAGTGCTTACGAGGTTTGGAAATTTGGACTTATGCATGCATGTACTAGGCTCTATGTTTACCATGCATATGTACATACGTGCATACAAAACTTAGATCCAATTAAACACTAAAACATAATACATGCATCATTGAATCATTTACATTAGTGGTAATCTCGTAAGTAAATCAATAGAATTCTACAGATATTAAGGACTAAACAAAGATAAATTTGGCCCCTATTCAATGATCAATGGAAGTTGTACAGTCCTTTAACTGAAATAATGATGTTCACTAATTCTAAGTGCCCTTTACATATCACCACTGTATTTATGTTTTACTATTCAAAGCTGCCTTAATATATATGACATGCTTATTCACTGTATTAGCTGGTTCACATCATGATTTGATATCTTATCTTCCAGTAATTACTTGTTTCACCTCTTTACTGCCTTTCACTTAGTAAGCTCTGACTCGTCAGGTTGATAATCTATAGTACATGTTCTTAGTTTTCATGTTAGGCTTATTGATTGTGATTTTCTTTTCTTTCTCCTAAGCTGGCATGCTCCAATTTATCTGATTACTATTCCCTAAGACTGTACTGAAAAAATTGTTTTTATGTTTATGTTGTAGTCTGAGTTTCTACACACAAAAAAACAAATTACAAACCATATTTTCAGAATACGTTAAGTAAGCGAGATGCTGTGATAAATCATTGTGTAATGACAGGTTACAAAACTGATTCACTTAAAAGCGATAGTCGATGATACATAAAGTGATGATTATTAGGATGAACTTGTATCTTCTCATTGATTTGTTATGGACTGCACCCAGTGAGTCTCTGTTGCTATATGTATATACTGAATGGATTGCCTCAATGCAGCTATTAATTAAAAGTATTATTTAAGTTGGATTGTGACTACCAAGCGAAATCTAGGATGAGCGATTCGTCCTATTTGAGATTCATTTGGTTGGATGTTCTGTATTCAACGTGAACAATACTTGTATTTAATAGGTAAATCGATGCAACGGATCAGGATGCATATATAGCAACAGAGTCTGACCAGTTTCAGTCCACAACAAATCAGCTTGAAGATTCACACATTCGAATTATGTAAACAGGCCCGTTGCACAGGTGCGAATGTCTGAATTCAGTAGCCTAGTGGTTAACGAGGTAGCATTTGGCACGAACCGGACTGGGTTCGAATCCCACTGTGAACATCAACAATGGGATGTAGGTACATCCAACCGACATGTCGAAAATAAAATAAATCACACGTCTTGAATTCTACTTGCCTGTCACAATCCAATTTAATTAAAGTGATGAGTTCCGGAAATTGCCAAACATTATCCGTTTAAAATACATTATCTATTTGGCATATGTTAACAAGGATTATTGATTAAATGATCAGATTCTATTTTAAAGATTGATTTCCAAATCAGATACCTGAAAGTCCTAAATGTTATCACTGACAGGGTAGCAAATGACCATTCCTGAGTGATTCTTCAATTCAACGTATTGCTTTATCTGTTATTCACACTAATAAATATTTATGACTGTGATCCTTTTTCATAATGATACTTATTAATGTCTTTTAATATCACCTAACAGAGCTTACAATATTCTGAAAGATTGCAGAAGGCATTTTTAGGGTTTTTGTAACCTGCTTTTGATAATTGAGATTGTAACTGATTAGTCTTTGTTACTATGTATGTGGTTTGTATAACACAGTAACCGAAGTTTTAGTATATTCTGTTTGTGGCTAGTTCTATAATCTACAATGTGAGTTCCTAATTATATCAACAGTATTTGATCACTTTTTGGCATACACACAATAAAAAATTTCATACTCTTAAAAAAATACCTTCTTTACTGGTGAATATGTTTGTAGTCATCTGGATTCAGTAACCCCGTCGAAAATCACTAAGACATATGAATTCAAAGACATTAGCTTTATGCGTCACTGTAGAAAACGCCATTTAAATGTGCATATATTTAATTTGTAAGTACCAAATTGGACAATATACACAACCCTCAAACTAACTGCTAGTCGTATACAAAATATCCTAAATGAATAATGAAAGTAAAATTGAGGTGGTTTATGGAGAAAAGTTATCAACTTTTAGGATGAATTTGTATATTCCCATTGATTAGTTATAGACTGAAGCTGGTCAGTCTCTATTGCTATATGTGCATCCTGAGCGGATGGCCTCGATAATGCGAATATTCCCAAGTATCATTTAATTCGAATCCCACTGTGAACATCAACATTGGGATGCAGGTACATCCAGCCGATGAGTCCCAAATCGGACGAAATGCACCTCCTGGATTCCACTTGCCAGTCACAATCCAAATTAAATTATCAAGTTTTGGTTTATTAAATTCGCCACAGATTGATGCTGGTAGGGTATGCATAAAAACCGGGGAGCATTAAACAGCTGTTTTGTCCCAGTAGTGGGAATTCTATGATTGAATTGTGGCCCAGAGATACAAACGATTAAGCGTTCGCCAACTTGAAGCCCTTGATATGGAATTCTAGGGTTAGTGAGAATATTTAATGTTTTTAAAATACTAGTTAACATGTAATATATCAATATAATGAAAAACATGAATTTATGTCTGTAAAACCGATTCACCAGTGTTTTTGATGAAGAATCTGTGTGTTGGAGTGCTGGGAGGTGGGGGGGGGGGGGAAGATAAAAGGTTGTTTTAGACCTAAACCTTAAAATTTCTCACATAAACCATAATTATCTTGTCGGTAAAAAACACAATAGTTCATTCTACACTAAATACATATGAATACATTATACTACTAATAATAACAATAAATTAGTAAGAAGTAAATTATCCTTTTCTTTTTTTCTTTTTTTTTGTGATAGAAACGTTTTTTTCATTTTGACAGTTAACAGAAACTGTACATAAAAAAAATAATAAGAACGTTATATTAAAAAACATACATCATAGTAACTAAGCGATTTTTCTTATTCATTCCATTAGTTCTTTACAAAGACTATCATAATCATACCTCTTGTTCCTTTTACTTTATTCGTCTATACACATTAAGTATGGTAATTTTTTTTGGTTGTTGTTGTTGTTCTGAAGTTAAATAGTACAAATTACCTTTCTGTTCATGTTACCATATTCATTATACTGGTCATAGTTCATGTAGTCATTTGTAATATAGTACATTCTACTTTATATACCTGTTTCTTTTATATATATTAAAGAGAAATTTAGTTATCATAGTTGATAGGTATAGTAGGATATGTTGTTTCTAAACATTTATTATCTTTATCTTAGTTTGTTTTTTTTTTTACTTTTCTTTTGAAATAACACAGATATACATAGTTAATGTATACTAACCTAATGATACTACTATCATTTTATACTACTATCATTGTATACTAATTCCTTATTCTTAATTCGTTGATTAGAATGATATACGACGTTTTATCTCTGTAGAAGTTGAATAATCTATAGAATACAACATTTACAATTAATATAATAATCATAACTAATTATTACAGTAATTTATCATAATCTTTGTTACTAACTTCTAATCATTTAAGTAATATAATACAGACTTGTATAAAATAAAGTTATTCTAAGTACAGAAGGATTATATTCACAGATTTAAAAAAAATAGAAAAATGAAAAAGAAGCTATTTGTAATATTTTATACAGATATATATATATTTATTGTAATGATTTTTACTAAAGATAACGAATGGAAATGTCGGACAAAGTAGTTTTCATTATTCACTCTACTGACTGAATTGAAATTTAGATTAGACAAACATCAGTAACCTGAAAGTATTGAGAAACACTTGTATCGTTATGATGTGAGACTCTTCATTTACAGTGTATGTCTATGAGAGAAGACAAGAAATTTTGGATTACTTGGTAAATGTTAGATTATTGGAGCCGGTATCTGGAGATTTAGTTTTTTCAACTTGATTATATTCATGATATACATTGTGGAAAAAACATTATCCACCCCCCCCCCACCCACATAATATTGATGAACTCCACTGATCAAGTCTCCATGTTAGAACTGTAGAAATTGATTTCTCAACTTAGTTACCAGTAAATTGGTACTGATTATAATTGAGTATTACATAAATTGTTGTTTACGAATTCGACGTCATAAATCTATCTGCTCTCGACAACCTCTGAAGACCATGAAACAGTATACATCAGCATAATATCTAGAATGAACCAAATTTAAAAATATAAACTGTCGAGTCCCAGCCTAAAGTGTGCCATGAAATGTAAAGCTCCTGAATTGGATTACCATGGTTGTTAATCCACACTGCTGAGAAGTTTCTTACTAGGACTAAATGAATATTCAGAACTTGTCTAACGCAATCATAAATCACATATTTAGGCAACATTAATACATCAGTCATAAATTAAAAATTGTATATCATGGTGGTGAATTTGTTCAAACCAACAATTCATTAACACATTCCATGTTTTCTTAACAGTTTAGAGTTGAGTTACGCTGAGATAGTTGAAAAACTTCATTTCTATAAACTTCCATAGATCTATTAACTAACATGAATACCACTGATACAACCAATCTATTCTACCTAAATTGGAAATACCCTGAAAGGAATAACATTGATTTCTTTCAGTTTTTGTCAAATGAACAGGTTATAACTTTATTTAGAGTTGATTTCGTTTTTTCTTTATCAAATTACAAACATGTAGTACTCATTTAACTAATGGTGAATATCACCATCTGGATGTCAAACGAGTAACGTTCTGACAATGCAATTTCTACAGTACAACTTATTTTCAGCTAATGAAGACAACTTGAAACATATTTCAATTAGTGTGTTATTATCTACGGGTATATATTATAGTTACTTAGGCATTCTAAAAACACTTTGTATGAGTATCATCATCAAATGCGTACAAAATATTACTTATTCGATTGTATACGTCATAGACTGATCATAGATGCTTAAAAGTGAAAACTAGTGAGTAGTAGAAAGCTGTTTCTTCCTAGTATGGGACTCCACATCAGCACACACCGTCGATTGAATCCAGTTTCACTCAGGTGTCGAAGCAAACACATAGCCATTCGTACCACTGTAGTGGCTAGTGTTAGTTTACAAAAATCTCACTTCCATCAATTTCCAATACAGAGTGTTGATCAATCATCGCCATCCATCATAACTGTTCTACACACGACGTATCTAGATTTCACCAGCTACGACGAAAACTGACTGATCTCCGTGGAATATCGTAAATTGATGGAAATGGAAACTCTTCCAGTGGACACTGGTCATTACAGTGGTACAGATAATTCAATATTACCACTAAGAATTTAAAGCCTTCGATTTGACTCCCTGGCAGAATCAGGAATGTGCACTTCTTCAGAGTCACACAGCTTTCTAGTTCTCTCTTTTTTTACTTATAATGAACCGTGATCAATCTGTGACGAATACAATCAACTAAACTGAATATCTATCGTCAGTAAAACCGTTTCGAATCCAGGCACAAACATTTAACAACTGATTTAACTTGTAAGCTGACAAAATGAATTTGTGTCAATTTAATTCACAAAATCATTGAACCATTTATCTTAAATGATTAATAAGTCAAGAAATTAAGGTCAATAGATAGAAACAAACAAGACATGATATCAAGAGTATTCATTATTCTATTCCACTGATTATCACTTAAAGTTACCACCATGTTAATGTTTTGAAGAAAACCATCACTCTAGGCATTTTCTGATATGACGTACAGAATAAGTGATGAGAAAAGCAAAGAGCATATGTATCTGAGTGAGTATGTGAGTGCATTTAGAATAAGCCTCTACCCCCCCCCCATCTCACCCCCATCATCACTCCCGTCCTGGTTCTTACCTACTTCCAATGTATTTTGTCAATCAGTTTCCTATTAGCTTAATTAACTATATATATATATTCCATTACCATATTAATAACAGAAAAAACCAAAACAATTTCTTTCGTTATAAAATTTTTTTTAAACATCATATACTACTGTTATCTACTTTTTATTCAATTGACTAACGCATGAATTAACTCTTAAATGACAAGAATATTAAACTAAATACAACCATTTTTTTTCTTTCTTTCTTTCTTTCTTCTTGATGTCAGTACAGAAACCATCATTATTTCATTGAATGTGAACTAGTGACTAATCTACCACAGAAAAAAAAATCAGTAGTTTCTCAGAAAACTAACAAAAATTATTCCTTTTTTAATAGGATTGTTTATTATTTTACAATTAAAACTGTATAATAACATTAAGATGAATTTGTTTATTCCCAGTGAGTTGATATAGACTGAAGCTGGTTAGTCTAATACCACTATGAACATCAACATTGGGATGCAGGTAAATCCAGCCGACGAGACCTATATAGGACGAAATGTGCGTCCTGGATTCCACTTGCCGATCACAACTCAACTTAAATGATACTGTATAATAATGCTTATTAATGAATAGATTGAAGTTAAGCAAAGAATCAATGATAATCAAGAATCCTTAAGATTTAAGTATAGGACTTTTGATAACAAATGAGTATGCATGACAATGATAAGGATAAATCATATATACAACATAGATTTAGCTTTCCTAAAGTTATGTCACTCAGATCAATGGGGATTCTATGATAACTATGTCATTTTCTTTCTTAGAACAGAAGAAACAATGAAATGCTAATTAATTATTGTACTGTGTGATGCACCGAATCAAGGATAACCAATTCAACCTAAGGAAATCTAAATACCTAACTAGTCATAATATATGTGTGACTCCTTAGTAGGGAGTATCCATAATGCCATCAGGGATTGAAACCGTGGAATTTTAAAGGAAACGACAATGAGATTTCTTTTCTGTAAGTTAAATAACGTTATATGTTTATGTCTTTTATAGAGTGTTTATGATGCCATCAATCACACTAAATGGTGGGAAGAAGTTGTTTTCCCACCATAGCAGTAAGTTTCGTCAAGTTGCATAATTTCAGAAAGAACTTTTATTCTACTACCTAATTTCTGTAAGGATAAATGAGAGGTAATGTTGGAGAGTGAGGTAGTTGGTAGAAAACGATGAGCCTCCGTCTAGTCACTTAGACTAGTGGTCACATTACAACTCGATAGACTGAATTCATTCAACACCATAAAATGACGTGATTAACATTAAAGTGTTTTCTATTCAGTAATCAACCAATATGTATAGATAAGTTTATAAAAATGTTGAATATATGAGTAAGAACTGCTCCAGAAATGTTTGAGGATCGCAATCATCTCTAAATTAATCCAATACATTATAACTATGTTATTCATATCGTTACAGTAACCGGCTCACATAAAATTGTCACCATGACGATTATGAAGATGATGAAATTTCAAATGAATCAGTATTGTCCTGAAATTATCCATTTCTTCAAATGATAAGTTAACCTCCATTACTTAACACTTATCATCTCATAATCTCTATAATTAATCATAATAACTGGAGCGTTGTAAATAATAATTGTCAAGAATGATTAGGAGCTACATAAGTAGTGAGATACAATGATTGCAAGATTGTTGATACTAAATACTCATGTCAAACTCGTAAACAGTTTTTGATTCCTACAGTTATAATACACTTTATCTAGGATACCCTCTCATGACTTATTAACTTGCAGGTGTTATTCTATCTGATGCAGTTAAGAACTGTAATTTGTAAGTTTCTGTTGCGTTATGGATAACAAATACATCACAATTATAAATACATGCTCGTTATATAAAGTGTGATCGTCTACGAAGCTTTGCTCGAGTATCGTGGGACAACCGAGTGAGCAATGCTGTCGTTAGGAAACGGGTTCTAGGAAAGGATGGCAAATCAATAGATGAAGTATTGAAACTTCATCAGTTGAGGTGATTGGGACATGTGTTACGCATGTCTAACTACCGACTGCCTCGACGAGCTATGTTTTGCGGTGTAGGAATAGGTTGGAAGAAAGCTAGAGGCGGCCAAACCAAAACATGGTAGAAATCGATGAAGTCACTGACAAGTGGATTAAGTCATGTTGGTAGATGTAGGCTGCGTGGTTGGGGTCCGCGAGACGAAAGTCACCAATGGTTAGAGACCTTGAACGACATGGCTTAGAATCGTTCGCAATGGCGCAAGTGCATCCACTCTTTGTGTTCTCTCAAAATCTAACCTTCCGAATTCTCTATCTTTTTCCTTTCAAATTTACCTCACTGAATTATACTTTTCGAATCATATCCTCGCTCCCTAATTTTCTGCATTACTGCTAATACTTCTACTATCGCTATCACTCTTGGATTTGAACTGACAGTTGCGTCTCTGTGCTGATGTGGTATGGCAACCTGAACTGATGTACGCACGTACAAAGTTCTGTGTTGTATCAGTCTGTCTATCTGATCGTCTAAACTCAGTAGCTCAGTGAAGGGTATAGTGGCGTTTGAAGTGAAAGTTAATGCAGTCGATTCACAGTGCGATCATCAACACTTAGATATTGAGTAGTATATACACCTAAAGACGAAACTCATAAAATACAAAGATCTTGAATTCAAACTACTAGATACAATCTTACTTTTAAAACACTTACAGCTATTAACATTATCAGTTATCTATTCGTAAGATAGTATTTCTTTTCACATTAGTTTTAATCTACTTACAATTAAGTAGCTATTCTCGTCTAATAGAATGCAGTACGCTAATGCAATACAAACGTGCTATGATCTATCCAAGTTCTCTATGAATTTGAACTAAATGTGACTTTAAAACATTTTTCGTAAACTGATCGTTTTTACAAGCCAGTAACTGAGCAAGGAATCTTTCTTCTTCATTGGTTTACACTATAAGGTGAAATGTTGTACAGTGCACCATTATAAACGAATTATGCTTAATTATCCTATGGAATAACCATATACGATGTAAAATGTTATGCATGTGAAACAGTAGACTAACCTATAAACTTACTTGATCATGTTTCTTTGATATCTAGTTCATTATTAGTAGTTTACATGAAAAGGTGAGTCTATATTGTTCTATTAATTGTCAACCAGACTCTGAATAGTAAAAGATCACATGGTTTGAATAAATCGTTTAACAGTATCACAGAATATTTTATCCTCCAAACTGACTAAACATTGAGTAATGACTTATATCCTGCTTAGTATTCATCAGATTCTATCAGTTACGTTCTAGTGGCGTCAGCATTATTACACTTTCATATGAGATAGCTGAAGGTAATTAAAACCAAGTGCTAAATGATTTAAATTGGTGTACTGATAAAGTCTAACTACCACAGAACCGATGCCATCCATTGTTTCCTTCAAATTATACCCATTAGTACTATGTTACGTTTATTATATTCTACAATTTATTCACGTACTAATAACTGATCAATCATGTTATTACTCATTAGATTTGATTATTTTCACTGTATTGCAAGCAGTTATCATTAAAATGGTGTCGGTTGAGTTGCTGTATAACAAGCGGAATACAGGATGGGCGATTCGTCTTATTTGGGATTCTGCAGCTGGATGTACCTGCATTCAAGTGTCACATTCAAGTGTTCACACCGGTAACAGAGACTGATCAGTTTCAATCCATAACAAATCAACGAGAAAATAGAAACACATTCGAATTACATATACTTACCCATTAAACAAGTTTGACTGTCTGAATTTAGTAGTCTAGTGGTGAACGAGGTGGCGTTTGGCGTGAAACGAATTGAGTTTAAATCACGGTGTGAACATTAACATTTGGATACAGGCATACCCAGCCGACGAGTTGAAAATAGAATGAGTTGCGTGTCCTGAATTTTGCTTGCAAGCTGAATTTCCCAGTACCTCAGGTGTGATCATCGACACTGTGATGTAGGTGTTACTCACATCATGGATTCCACTTGCTAGTCACATTCTTAATTAAATCAAACGTGGTAAATTCTTAAAACCTATCAGATAATATCAGACTTTTTGTAGTGTAATGAAATAAGAAATTGACAGCATAGTAAGTATTCACTAATCCCTTCCCCACCCCAACCCCCTCCTCTTCAGTACATTAAACTTGAGAAAGTATACTCAAATATCATTTTGTTACCATGTTCAAACTCGTTTGTTTTCATTGTTTCATTATCAGTATGAACAATCAAATGGCAAACAATACTATATTTTTCAATTTGCTGTATTTTTAATAGGTGTAGTAAATATGTGTTCACTTTAATCAAGCGGTATATCATATTTACCATAAATATTTCAATGATTAAAACAACTACAAGTATGTAATATTGAACATTGAACCATATAACTTATTGATATTTCAAGTAAATATGTATTAATATAGTAGTATTGTTTCAGTAGTTTATTTACTAATAGTGTAAATCAACATCAAAGATGTTTACATCGGTAGAGTTGGTCTATTTTTGCTTAAGGAACATTTTCATTACTTACAATTACAATTATGGTAATAAGTAATAGAGAATGATTATAATAATGTCAAAAGTCAAAACTTTATTGAATGGAATGTGTTCTACATTAAAACGTATAGAATTGCCAATCAATTGGAAAGATGTTAGTAATGTAAACAATTAGGATTGTAATATGCGAAGGTTTTGGTTATTTATCCATCTACGATAAGCTAATGAATACTTCCTAATAAACACTACTGACTCTAATGTTTAAAGGATGCAGGTAGAATTAGATAGATCATTCATCACAGTATTGAAACCATTCACATAATACATACAAAACGATTAACATATACGAAGGTGTATAGAAATCTGATCTATAGAAAGATTAGACCTACATCACATTGGGCGGTACTCAATGACCATTTAATGTAAATATATCTGCAAATCCTACATAGAGTTAGTTACAGTCCGGATAGTTCATCGGTAACAACCGCAAACTGTGAAACTATACTACGTGATATAGGGTAGTTCAGAGGGGTAATTAGTTCTTTCAACAAGAGAAATTGTCTGCAGTCTGAAGTAAACCTTGCTCAACGTAGTCTTAGTGTTCATCATTAAGGCATATCTATAATCTTGACAGAATTGACGTTTCTTATGACAATCTAACCTATATAACTCAGTTTAACTTTCTAATTCGGTATCACTGAGCTATTGAGGCTGACAGTAGGCTACTAAAGCTCAGTGATGCAATCTCAGATGCAGGTTAGAATCACACAGGGAACTTCAGTTCTCATAAGTTTGAAGATACACCTTGTTGATGATTGGTAGATTACACGTAATCTAGATCTTCAGTTGCCGTCGTTGATATAATTGGCGATCAACTACGTAGCATCACGAAAATTAATATAAAACAGTGAAAGGAAAACACTAAGTTATTGAATAATATAAATGTAATTATGACTTATGCATTCATCGCAGTTGCTAACCTAATCTATGCTTTAGGTGATCATCTATCCAATAAGGTATTTACAATCAAAACTTAAAACATACAAAACTAAAATGAGTTATATATATTTGTAAAATTCCAATGAGTAGAAATTAAAATTTCTGACGTTTCGCGGCTTAGTGTAAGTCGCTTCTTCAGAGAAATGAATAACCGAATTGAATTAGCACAAGATTAAATAATACAATGGAACAAATTAGAATCAAAATAAGTTCGTACAATCAAAATTGCGAGTTTCGATCATGTCATGTCAAGTCATTTGGGTCAAGGTAGTTTGATGTGAGACATGTGTGCATGTATATGTTAGTGTGATGTGAACTGAGATTATGTGAAAATAAAATTGTATGTATGTTCATGTGAATGAAATGTGAATGTAATTTAATTGTGATCGGTTGGATAAAAAGTCCATGTTGGGTGGATAGAAAGGCCTTCCCTTTTGTTAAGTGCAGTTGGATTTAACAAAATGTGAAGTGCTTCGGCTATTCGTCTTTCTTTATAATTGGAAAAACCTTTTTGAATAATTTGGATATTTTTAATATCGATTTTATGGTTATGATAGATAGCATGGACTTCAAATCAAAAATTTCAGATCTAATAGTTGAAGATAATGAAACAATGGTAAGCTTTGATGTCGTATCTTTATATACAAGTATTCCAATTGATATATGTCTAGAATATATTAATGGATTGTTAGTAAATGATCATACACTATCCAGCCGTTGTCCATTAAGCATCGGTTTAATCATGAAATCCCTTAAACTATGCTTAAATTCAACTTTCTTCACTTTCAAAGGGATTCTCTATAAACAAACTAACGGAGTGGCAATGGGCTCCCCCGTTTCACCAATTGTAGCAAACCTATTTATGGCCCATATTGAATCGCATATCTTCAATAATGTCTTCAAACCACGAGTCTGGCTCAGATATGTAGATGACACCTTTGTCATTATTAAAAAGACCTTTCTGAGAACTTTCTCAAAACGACTAAACACCGTCTCTCAGCACATCAAATTCACTTGTGAAAGTGAAAATGAACACAATGAGTTACCATTTTTAGACTGCCTAGTCAAAAGGAATTTAAATGGAACTCTTAATCTGAGAATTTATCGTAAACCGACTCACTCAAATCGATATATCGATTTCAACTCAGCACATCCATTTAGTGCAAAAATATCTCTAGCTCTAAACTTATTCAGAAGAGCCAATAAACTAATTACATCAGAAGATGACAAGAAATCTGAATACAAAAATGTAATTAGTATCTTACAACTTAATAATTTTCCAATGAATATTATTAAAAATTTGCAAAAACGTAACGATTTATTATTAACTAATAATAAATCAATTAAAACATCATAGATCGGTACAGCCGTTCTACCTTACCGCCATGACACAACAGAAGAATTTCAAAGAATTCTAAAACAATATGGAATAAAAATATTCTACAAGACCACCAACACTATACGAGGTGCATTAGTTAAAATAAAGGATTAAATTCCCTTCACCTCTACACAGAATTGTGTATACAGACTAGGTTGTGTTGATTGTGATGCTTCCTATATTGGAGAGTCTTCTCGAGAAATCAGAACTCGTGCCAAAGAACATGAAAGCTACACTAAACGACCTCCTAATAATCCTGTTGAACTTGAAAAATTACAAATCAAATCAGCAATAGCAGTACATGCTATCTATCATAACCATAAAATCGATATTAAAAATATCCAAATTATTCAAAAAGGTTTTTCCAATTATAAAGAAAGACGAATAGCCGAAGCACTTCACATTTTGTTAAATCCAACTGCACTTAACAAAAGGGAAGGCCTTTCTATCCACCCAACATGGACTTTTTATCCAACCGATCACAATTAAATTACATTCACATTTCATTCACATGAACATACATACAATTTTATTTTCACATAATCTCAGTTCACATCACACTAACATATACATGCACACATGTCTCACATCAAACTACCTTGACCCAAATGACTTGACATGACATGATCGAAACTCGCAATTTTGATTGTACGAACTTATTTTGATTCTAATTTGTTCCATTGTATTATTTAATCTTGTGCTAATTCAATTCGGTTATTCATTTCTCTGAAGAAGCGACTTACACTAAGCCGCGAAACGTCAGAAATTTTAATTTCTACTCATTGGAATTTTACAAATATATATAACTCATTTTATAAATAACCTACTTAAGTTTTCCTTGATTATTATAGTGTAATTGCCAGAAAACGTACTGGTGTCAAACTATAACGAAAACAATCATTCTGCTAAAAACTCTGGCTAGAGTACAGTATAGGAATAGACAAACGTGATACTCAAATGATTGCATAGAATTTCCTAGGAAACTAGTGAGATACCCACTGTCAGAGTGAGGTTTACTACACACTTGAACTTGAAAATTATATTGTTGGCAATCTTTTATGTTGCTTGAAGACGTGATTCTATGTTATCTATAGAGTATAGAATAGGTACATACAACCACAGAATATGACTGTGGTAAATATATGAAGATGGAAATTTGTGTAAGGAAAAGTGAGATATAACTACTTCTAGTGTAATAAACCCGTTTGAACTAATTAACTTTTCATTGTTCATACTCATTTTAATGGACACTGGTAGTGCAACTGCTAAACAGCGGTTATACTTATATTCATGGTATATGCACAAAAGTACTTATGAGTTTGGATCTGATGTTTGTTGGGATCGACATAATTGTTGAAGTAGATGAATACTTGACAAGAAAATGCAGATAAATATGAGATGAAGTGTAAACGAAGATTGAGTTAGTATTAATGCTTACTAAATGCAGCTGTTACAGGTTTTCTCCCTATGGGACAGGACCGTTGTTAAAGGTCACTTTCAGGATGGAAAAGATTCAACAAACGGAACAATAATACCAATAATAAGTGAACTTCTACTGAAAACTACAATATATACGGATGATTGTGGGAGCTCATACGATTCTTTTATGACGTTAAGGTTGAAAACATCCTAACGTGGTACACAAAATACACTTTGTTGATTCAGTGGTTGATCTTCATATTAATCGGATCAAGTCTTTTTGAAGACACTTGAGAAATCATTTGCATCTATACAACAGTTCCAAATGTCGACAGCTATTTAGCCTTACAAATGAATTTCTTAATCCTATATTCTTTATTTTACAAGCAATAATATCACTCCAAAACTATAAATTGTTTCCTAACTGTCTGAAACCCTTATGTTCAGCGTAAAATATTTATATCCCCTGAAACGTAATTATTCCTTTTTTGGAAAACTATTTCGTCCTTACATTGTCTTAAAGTGGTAAATGAATGAAAATTATTGGTCTCTTTGTAACCTGAGTACAGCCATTTCAAGTATCTCATTTGACTGTTCCCATACCATACTGTATCCAGATTAATTGCTAGATATTGATTATTGCTTCCAATTAATTCTTCACATTATAGTACTCAGTGTGTTGTTAAGCGGTTTAAACATAATTTGGATTTTGATAGTTTTAAGTCAAGAGTGTTTGAATCCAAGTTTAAGTGAAAACTTACGTTTAGGTTACTTGACAATACGTGGGACATCCAAACCCATAAAATCAACACTGTTTTATATGACATCTAGATTTGTCAAAATAAATAACTTTTTTCCTTTAATATCAATCTGGCTATTCGTGAAAATTGGAACTCTGATTATCGGGAATGTAGTTAAGTACATTAAATGTGGTGAAAATTTAATTGTAGTAGAACTATGATACTCGATTTGATGTAGTTGAACAGCTTACCATCATATCGGCTAACCAAACCTGTAATCTGAATCGCATTCTGTAAAATTTCCAAAATACATTATTATTAATATAATGAATACCTAACGTGAAGATACCTAACTTGAATCCTACCGTTGGCCTAATATGAACTGAAATTAATCATTTCCTTTTGTCTTATGTGCATCATGAACGAATTGCATCGATACAACTACAGATAGCAAGTACGATTAAAGTTGGTTTATAGCTATCAAGTAATGAATTCGGTGGCATTTGACAAGAAACAAGCTAAGTTGGAGTCTTGATGTAAAATTATACTGGGATGTAGATACTTCCTACTGACGAGCCCCAAATAGGACAAAACACGCCTCTTGAATTCTAATTACCAGCTACAGACCAACTCGAATTATTATTATTATTATTGCTACTATCAATAATATTATTATCATTATTTAGATGTCTGTATCACTAAAAAATCTATCAGGAACAAATTTACTACTTATTTGTCAACATTGATGTTACATTACGATAATTCCTGGTTATCCTACCTATTCTCTAATAATTTACAACATAATCATAGTTCAATTAAACTAGAACTCGGACATCCTCGACTCAAGACATTCAAATGTTATAACAGTATATATCAGACAATATACATAACAGCCCACATAGATTAATAAGTAAGCTCTATATCATTTCATTTTATCAATGGAATGCATTAATGTTACATAATTAATTATTGAATTCTTACAAATAGGTATACAATGAAATTGATAGTGAATAATGATGTTACATAATTTGATTGTAACCATGCAATTCATATTACTATTCCACAGTTACACTTTCTTTATTATATAGAATGTTACATAACAAATTATTGAATTCTTAAAAATTAGTTAGAATTAATCGAATTCCTGTCTACTTATAACTAAAAAAAAGGGAGAGTAGTGAGTAAATAATAGTGAGTAAAGTAAGTAGTTAGTATTCAATAGTCAAGCGTTATGAATGTGTAAAAGTAGACCATGTCTGGTCAAAACTATACTCACCTTACTTTAACTACACACATAATCACTGTTTAAAGCTACATTCTTTCGAATTCTACACAGTCACACACACACACACACAAAACAGCTTCCTTTCTTCCATGTTCAGGAAGTAAAAAAAAATCAGAAACGAAATAATAAAAAGTCAGTTCTATGCATGAATTTATGCAAAGTCAGTGTAGCATGATAGAAAACACGTAATATTTTCCATGTTACTATGAGTATAGTTTCATTCTTGATATTACACTATACAACAAATAAAGACGCCTTATACTGGGACTTAAAATAGAAATCCTAAGTTGTATCATTTATTTTTTGTGGTATCAGCACTCTTACTGTTACATTGAATTTATTGATTATCTAGTAATAAGTTATATGGATTGCTTAATATGTAGGCTTTTCATAAACGTATTATTTGTTGTTATATCAGTTTTCTTTTCCCAGGTTAATGGGAAAGGCAAACCGAAGGTCCAACCGAAAGAGTGGATTGACACTGAGGTTGTATCATAAAGGAATGGAACATCTGAAGAGATTAAAAGAATTTCCAATAAACATGGGATACATGTTTTCTTCCGAAAAAATAATTCACTTGACTCTGCACTTGTTAATATCAAGGACAGAGTACTAAAAGAAGAACAAACGAACTGTGTCTATGTGATCAAAAGTAATGATTGCAATGCTAAATACGTAGGAAAAACATCACAACAGTTGAATGTAAAGGTAAAGGAACATATGCTTTGTTCAAAGCATATTCCCAAATCCCTTGACGATATACGGAAACTTGAAAATAAATCAGCAATAGCATTACATTCAATAGAATCAGGACACAGTATCAATTATGATGGAATTAAAATCCTTCAAAAATGTATTAATTCCTCCAAAGAAAGGTTAAAATGTAAAGCCCTTCACGTATGGGCAAATCCGAATAATATAAACCGACGAGATGGAGTACTGTTAGCTTCACCATGGCAACTGATGATTAAAAATGAATACAAACTTCTACTACTCTAACTTCCAACGCATTACATCTATTTATTTATTGATTAATTCTGTTTAGAATTATTTATTCTAATTACACAGTTCAACTTGTGGCGATTTGCAAATATATACTCTTTCTTTGACCCATAATTATGATTACATTGATTTACTCCAACTGTGATTTGATAGCAAGCCCATCTTCAGATTGTCTATCACTCTTCTTGAACGTAGATCAGAACAGTATATGTGTACAAATTAATGTAACATGAAACTACATACGAATTGCACACCTTCCTTCATCTACAATAATTTTAACATAAGTTCACTTACGATGACAATTTCAACCTTGTATGCGATTGGATACTCGTAATCAATTTGATCTATTATTTACATTTATATTCGATAATTTTTGATTTTGGTTATTTCCCTGAAGAAGCTCGAACCAGCTTGACGAGCGAAATGTTGGAATTTTTCTTTAATTTCATCCGCTTAGATTATTTACAACTGTATTCTATTCATATGTCTTACATTCACTCGGCGCCTAAGTTTTGTAAATATTTTCGTTCTTTTTTAGACGAAAATACCTATAAAATATTTTCCTATATTAGTTTTCACATTCTTGTTACGAGCACATTATCTCGATTTCCTCATACAACTCTCCTAGTTCAGTCTTCAATGTACTTTAAATAGCTGTCATTCGTCAATGCTTGTTCTATTTATTAGTACCTCTGAGGTAGACTTCAGTCGCTTAGACAGTACCAATCCATCTCACAGGTCATAGTTATAATCCAAGTTCTAATGAATTGTTTCATCCAGGCAATCACTATGCAGGTCATTACGATGAGTTATAGAAAACAATTAAAAATGATAAAATAACATTACAACTTTATAGTGTTAATCTTCCTTATCAACGTGAGAAAAGAAATGACATTAAGTAATAGAGAAATATGAAGATTCATTACTTTATTTCGGTAGCTCCACCATAGATTCTGTTTATAATTTTTAATTTGCATTAAATGTAAATTGTAATATGAATTGATGAAAATACTTATTGAAATGAGTTCAGTTGAAAATTGTGAAGATTTATTAGTTAGAAGAAGTAATTCTTGAAGTTCTAGTGAAGAAATGTGAGCAGTGGAATTTAACATTGTCAGATGTGAGATAGTTACTAACCGATTGAAATGAATGAGATGATCCAACAGATCGAAATGTTTGATATGATTACAGATGTTTACAAGTGGAAAGTCTTATAGTAGTATGAAATCGATTTCAGTCAGTGATTTCTTACTATCGATAATATCAACTTCAAACTCTACATTGTTTACAATGTTCAACTAAAGTTCAGATAATGTTGCAAAATTCAATGAAATGTTCCAAAGTTATGCATCACTTACATAGGAAACACCTACATCACTGACAATAGGTACAGAATGAGAAAACATGTTGACAAGTAAAAGATGAAGCAAAATGTGTAAATTTCAGCTACATGAAAGTATAAAATTAATGACTGTTAGCATAATGACGTAATAAAAGAGTCAAATGTAAAAACAAGATGAGATAAAATGTATACCGATTCTAGAAGTAGATTACAATCTACCCTACTATCTAAATGATTATTCAATATGCAACATTTTCATTAGTTCAGCGAAGGTCTACAAATATCCGCTTCATATTACCGTCAGATGTATTTTTTAAAAATTTACTTAAATCCCAGAAGGTGTTTACCTTAGATTCTTAAAATATATTTCTAAAAATCATTGATAAAGAGAAATAAAGACTTTCAGAAGTACAATTTCAAGACAATTCTTGGTTGCTGGGCACATGGTCGAAACTGTAAGTCCTTCAATGATGTCAATAAACAGTTAGGTTTCATCCTTTTAAATTTTTCTAAAGTTTAAACCAACCAGTATGCGAAACTTAATTTATATGTTCTTAACGAAACAGTAATTGGTGTTTATTATTATTATTAATTCACACTTACATTTAATGATAACGGCGCTTTAATCAGTGTATTTTTTATTTAGTCTTACACAGTGTTAGTCAAATCACAATGTGGCTACTAGTTTGCATGACCAACACTATTTTGCTCACAACTAAATGATAGACCAATGTAAATATCTCAGTTTTTTCTACAATGCACTATTTGCAACTGTATTAACTTAGTGATACCGGCTGTATACTGTGAAACTTGGTGATCATAGTACTGTGGTGGATGCTATATATAAGTCATCAATAACTAGTAGGTAGCAGAGCGTCAAAGGAAATTGGGAAGAATCAGTAAACAGCAGACGAGACGAGTTTTCATCCAACGATGGTAAAGCACGACGCAGCAGACTTGTTAGAGTGGTGGCCAACACCTACGGATCACCGTTCAGAGCCGTGTATCCGACCATCGTCCGAGAGAGCAGCTGCTGACGTTCCAGTTCTTGGAATGTGTTCCGGGTGACGTAGCCAAACAACTTCGACTGGTGCATGCGGTGCAGCCAATGGATGTTATGGAGATGGCGCGATTATGCAGACAGCTAGCTAGCACTTCGGTCTCTTCGATAATCGAAGACAGCAGGACAGTGTCTATGGAGAAGTGAAACAGAGTACCTCATAAAATATTACATACTTTACTTCCAAGCATCAATTTGCACATCCTTCGCGTTGTCTGGACTGTGTCGTTTATCAGCCTGCTTCTCTTGGTTGTTCTCGATTGTCCTCTGTATTTTAATCATGCTTCACTTCTTGCCCTCTCGCAACTCGTCTCGTCTGCTGTTCACTGATTCTTCCCAATTTCCTTTGACGCTCTGCTACCTACTACTTATTGATGACTTATATGTAGTATCCACCACAGTACTAGTACTCTCATTACTTAAGGCAAATCATGCTGATAAGTATCGATCAATATGAAACCCATGTCAAGCAGAGAATCCTATAGGCAACGCTTAAACTATTTTCTAGTTTATATTTAAATGTTTCATAAAGTACAAACTGATGTGTATTGAAAATTTACGAAGGAATATTTAGTATTTTGAGATTAACTAAATATATTACTTATTGCATATATCAGTATTGATTCAATAAATTAAATAGGAAGTTTAAGTACTATTTAATGTTTGATACAGTAGGTGATCAACACTTTGTAACTTTGGTGCATAATTTCCAAATTCTTATGGAGCAACAAAAAGATTTTCTAAAAGTATGATGAAAATAAACAAACAAAGGAAAAATACTACATCGACCTACGGCTATGGTGGAGGAGGCTACATGACGAATTGTCTCTCTAAACATAAACTTGGCTTTACATCGCGTATGGCTAATGCCTATGTAATACAAAGGTGATGTGCACTGACACCTTTCGGTAAATGGGCTGTGGTCTTATAAATAAACCTACGGCATGATCATGATCAGTCACATAAAGTAGAATAGATGATTTTAAATTTTTTCGGTTTCATGCGCTGAGCCACGGTGGTAGCTGCTCTTTCATGCTTCTAAAGATGTCCCTCGGTGAACGACCTGTATACCTAGTTTTACAAGAGCAGGTGGACATATAGATGTTCACTAAAATTATCCTTTATCTTACGACAGATATTTTACATTTTGTTGTCAATGTATTTAAGTATCTGTCGAAGGAAGTAGTACCTAACATTGAATAAACTGTAGGCAGCCGAACTTATGCATACATAACATGTGTATTTAAGCTCTTTTTATAACACGACTCACTATATATATAAGTTCATTGTCAACTGCCACTTCATAAATCATTTCATATATACTTATTACCTACTCTATTATTAACTCCATCTTTTCCATTATATCCGATATCCTGAATTGACCTCATCAAAAGATTGAGTTCCATCGTAAATACGTAACCGTTTGGCTACTGAACTAGCATTCGATTTCAGTCAATTCACAGTGTATACTGTAAGACCATTGACATTGATTGGTTACTGCCATACACATAGCATAGGTAAAATCCACTTTTCGCGTCTTCCAGCTGAAACTGTCCAGTACTTTCTATTTAAAGGTGGTTGTCTAAAAGAAGTCGATTAGTGATATCAAATATAAAATCAACAATCTTTAATAAACCCAATTACATTCATCTTCCTTAACTCATACCAATCTGTTATTATTAATTCTCAATTTAAATTAATCTCCTTTAATCACCATAGCAACAAAACTGACAACAATACTGGTAGTACATGGCTTCATTATCTTATTATTTCTATCATTGTAGCTAACTCAATATAATACTTTGTTAATCGGGGATTGTATTCGCATGATTCATTTACATGGAATGTAATTTAACACCAATGAACGACCTCATTCCATCTGCTGTTCCATGAACTTTTAATTTCACGATCGATTATCTTTGAGTGATTTGAAGCTGTAATCGATGTAAAAATTCACTGTCTTAGCGTTACATATTACTGTCTAATTGTTTAATTTATACGTTTTTTGTTAATTCGGTATCACTAATTGGTCTCAGTTAGACAAGCATTGTAAACTGGAGAACACTGGACAACTGTTTCATCCTGGTATGGGACAGTTCAGAACTGCACATTCACAACCCCAGAACTTATTGGCTATGGGGTGAACGGTCTACTATCAAATAACTGTGCCAGCCCACATCCAACGGCTGATACTTGTAATTCAATCCATTCGCGATCTATATGATCAACGTTATTCATTGCTATAGGCTAGAAACTACCTTACACGCAACAAAGGCTTTTTACTAGGATTCTACGAATTACCTAGTGATACTAAATGAGCATTCAACATTCTTCATAATACTTAATTACATTACATTCATTGTCCTTGCCACAGACCAGTCTCAGCTCCGTATCAGTGGAAATCAAGGAATACTGGAAAACAGCTCCTTCATCTTAGTATGGGATCTAAGAGTAAGGAAGGAAATCAAATTCAGCACCATCGTACTTCCCAATCATTGCTTAAAGCATTTTGATAACTATACTGAAATTAAAAGTCTCTACAATATCTAATTTTATAACTATTTTGTCTAAATAGTTTAAAAAATTCTCATGTTTATCAAAACAAAGACGTTTGGACGAAGAATATTCATTTCGATGGATTCTCACATTAGATTCAACAATTATGAGTTCTATTAGGATGAATTTGTATATTCCCATTGATATGTTATAGACTGAAGTTGACCAGTCTCTCTAGATATACGTGCATACTGAGTGGATTGCTTCGATAATAGCGACTATTTACAAGTATTATTTAAGTCTGAACTCAGTAGTCTATTTGTGAACGCCGTGGTGTTTGTTACGAAACTGTCTTAGTTCGAACATCAATGATAATAATAATAATAATAATAATAATAATAATAATAATAATAAATGCATATTTGTGAATGAAGAGAGTAGTATTTCGGTAGGATCTATTTAAATCATAGAAATGCACATTAAGAGGGAAAGATATATATATTAATTACTAAAATTAAATCGTCGTATGATTAAGTTGGAGATTGGTTTAATAAATCTTGAGTTAGTCATCGTAGAAGAAGAAGTTGGACATACTTCTTCTGTATGCACAATTCTGGCCTCTTGATTTGTATAGCTATCGTCTCTGCTGTTTTAAGGATTTTGGGTCTAATTGATCTGAACAGATAACTGTTTACCTAGAGTATTATTGTAAATGATTGATTTATGCTCACCGTATGATCGGTTTGAATTAGGTGGGTTAGTATTGAACTGTTGATACTTCTGATAACACCTTTAGTTAACCGAACCGGGAGGTGCTCATGAGCATGAAGGAATAAATTTCTTGAGCATTTCCCCTAGTAACTTGGACCACAGAAGCAATTGAACTGATCGATACAAAATGAAGCTGCAATCTTGGATAAATTATCCTTTATTCTTGGTATCACCATACAGCGGGAATAAAACACTAGTTATCGTTTTCCTGATTTAAATGTTCTCCGAATGAAACTGTATAACCTCAACATTAACATTTCACTTAATGCATTCTCACCGAATGCTAGTTGCATGAAAAGCGGTTATTATTTTACCTACAGTCTAAATCGACTTTCTCTTCGTTATTATCATAACCTACCTATATTGTATACTCTTCAAGTTGGAACTGCATTATCACCATATCAACATTTCATGGAGTTCATCCTCACTGAGTACTAATCACATAATTTGTTTCCTGGTAAATAACTTTTACGCATTAAATACTTTCAAAGGAAACCTATAAGAGATTAAACACTATAGAATAAGTTATACTACATCAAAATAGTTTACATTTATCTATGTAGATTTCATATTCATTCGCATGATTAAACAAATACATTTGCATGACGTTGTATTCAATTACTAATCATGCGCATAGAAAAACAAAAAAACAAACAAAAGTTTACAAGAATCTACATTCATTTAATGCTTTACAATTGACAAATACATAACACTTAGTTTATGCATCGAAAAATTCTAAGGAGACAAATAAAAAGCTTATCACTTAAATCCTGTATGCCTTCCCATCTCCTTCCCATCTCCACCACTTGCTCCCCTTTCCCCTCATCTCCCCAAACTTCCCCCTCCTCCTCCTCCTACTCACCTCCATCTCATTTGTGTTTTATAGTAACAGTTCCTTGTAAACAATGCATCAATGATTAGAATTCAGATGATTGTTTTTCTGTTGTTGTTGTTGTTGTTTTGGTTTTTTGTTTAGTTAAAATGAATACATTTTTCACATAATACCTCAATCGGAAATCTTTGTAAAAGTGAACAATTGATAATGTGTAATGAATTGTATGAAAGTAAATCTATTTCTTTTATGGTATTTACTGATATCATGAATTGGTTTAAATTAGACAATTTTTGATCAACAGGAAGTATAGAACAAGTGTTTCGTCCTAGTATAGAACTCTTCAATAGTGTATATTTACAACAGCATCAGGATTTGAACCTAAGACTCTCTTACTCAATGACAAACGCTTTACTATTAGACTAGTGAGTTGACCCCTCTAGCCCCCCAATGGTTGATATTTCTTATTCAGTCAATTAATGACATTAAGATGAAACACCTACCTAGTGCTTCCTGGTAATCAATGATTGTCTAATTCAGATTAATTCGTGATATCTAATTGATACTAAACAATCTCCACAACTCCCAACTACAATCAACATCAGCTCACTAGTGATTAGCCTCTCGATGTAATTCTTGAAGTTCTTGTGAGAAGACAAAACTAACGGATTTCAACCATGTTGAGTGAGGTAGATGAATGAGGTCCCGCAAACATATCCCAGATTGACTGAAAATTGTTATCAGCCGTTAAGAGCTAACTTAGTGGTCTAAAGGTAAGGTGCCCTCCGTAGAGTTAGGGGGTCCTGGGTTTGATTCTTGATGGGATAGTGAATGCATACTTCTGAAGAGTTCCGTACTAGGAAGGAACAGCGGTCTTGGGTTTCCTAGTGGTCAGTGAATGTCTGATTCAGACTAATTCGCATCATTCTTGTATATAACTTTACACATCGAACGCATGACGTTCATATCTCACGATTAACGCCTATCTATAGCACTAGTGGGTTGACCAGCGTTCAGTAGTATGATTCTTATCTTAATCAATTAGTTACATAATTCGACGATAATTCATTTCTGGACTTTAGAAAAAATCTGTCCCACTCTTAACATATTTAAACTCCACCAGTCATGGCTTATCACTAGATTGGTTTAAAATTCGATATCACGAATTTATTTAATTTAGATAACCACTGAAAACCAGCAAGCACTAAACAGTGATTTCATGTTACTACAGGACTTTACAACAACGTGTATCCACAACCACCCCCCTTCCCCCGGAATCAAGCACTAAACTTTCAGGTTTCTAGGCAAATGCATAATAATTAGACCAAAGAAATGGCCGACTTTCAACGTTTGTTATTCATAACTTAGTCAATATGCGATATATTTGTACATCCTCATTCATTGGCATCGATTGATAATTGCTTCTCACTATAAGCCCGAACTACGTTGCTTACATGTTCTTACTTGGCTGATACTGATATGATATGACGACACAATGTATCGGTGCAAAGGCCGCATTCACAAGAATAGTACATCGAGTGGATTGTGTTACAAATTCATATAGCTTATTCAGTGTTAAAAGGTATTATTAAAAAGTTTGAGATTGAGAGCGAAAAAGATCCTTACTTCTGGATAACTAAATGAAGAACTGATTAACACTAAACAATATCTAAACGTCTATTTACTTATAAATACAGGTAAACCGAGAGCAACATGTTCTGGGAAACAATCAAAAATCGTCAAGTACCTATTAACATGTTATCGTTAATTGATGGCAAAAATGTAAGTGTACTTTCATCGGTATAACATAAACAAGAGCTTACTTGTGAATTCATTAGCTTATTCAAAACAGTCTACAATTAAAATCAATGAAAATATTCAACATTTCAATCTCCAGACGTTTCAGCAATACAGAATACCAGGCGGTCATCTCAAAATTCTTCAGCATTTAATAAACAAACATTCAAATCGAGATGGTTATTTAAGTGGACATTGGTATTGTTATTTCTCTGAATACGTCACAGATTAATGTTGACAAGGTACCATTAAAAACCAGCTAGTGCTGAACAGCTGTTTCGTTCTAGTGTAGAACTCCTCAGTAGTGGGCCAACCAAAGTCTAGTGTCGGAATTCCCTCTTCTATCAATTTGTGACATAGATCGCAACAATCACCCATTGTCATTGGTGGTAAGCGTCTCACTCGCAACACGTGTTAATTCCACCAGTTATGATGCCTCACTAGACCTATATATCACAAATTGATAGAAGTTGGAATTCCGTCGATGAATGACAACCCACTGGTGCGGAGTGTTAGATGTTTGATAACTCGAAACCCATGTGGTGGGATCTACAGTGTCCACTGTTGAAGAGTTTGATACTAGAACGAAACAACTGTCCAGTACTTCCTGGATTTTAATGGTACCCTGCCAACATCAATCTGTGACATATTCAATCTAACAAATAACCTCCAATCTCCTAATTTCCACCTAAGTTATTGTCGATCTAAGTGTTTATAACAAAATTGTCGTCAGTGGTTCTTTACCTTCTGGTTTAATTCATCTTATTTTGTAATCATATTAATTTTAATTTACGATCTTTTTTGAATAAATAATTTGAACTAACAAACTTTTCAGGTGTCATTACTTTTCTGGAATCTTCTTTTTTAACTAAAATACTTTTGAGGTAGTTTTCATGGCGATTCGAACCTAGAACCTTCAGGTGTAGAGATAAGCGCCATACCATCGATACCACTGATAGGATTCTTAACTTAGTCAATGTGTGATATAAAACGGCGTTCATTCAATGTTAATTATTTGTGATAAGTACTTCACAGCAGGCTTATATGAACTCCTTCAGTAATGCTTTCTTAACAAAATCTTTTAGAATGTGATGTATTAGTTGACTAGAGACTTGATAATCGTACCTAAGATAAGATAGTTTGATTTGCATTTGTTGCGACATCATAGGTATGATTCACTGGTGAATTATAGAGAGTGTACTGCCAATGAGAAGTTTCATACTAAGACAAAAAGTCTCTTAATTGTCTCTAATTTTCAATAGTACCCTACTGAGATCATTCTGTGTAGAACTGTACACTTGAATCAACGATTAAAAGACATTGTTTCTAAATATTCGTTACTTTGAAAACAATATTCTGTCGAAAATTAATCAACTAAAAGTTTCTTGAATAATTTAGAGTGTCCCACTATTCAAGTGACTATAATTTTTACATACTAATGATAAATATTAACAACTGTCTTCGCAAGATACTGAATGTCCGTTGGCCGAAAACCATCACCAACAGCCTACTATGGCAGAGAACAAACCATCTTCCAACAGAAGAGGAAATCAGAAAAAAACGTTGGAAATGGATAGGACATACATTGCGGAAATCATCAGACTGCATCACGAGATAAGTATTAAATTGGAATCCTATTGGGAAACGGAAAAGAGGAAGGTTAGAGAACACACTGCGTCGAGAATCGGAAATTGATATAAAAAGGATGAACAGTAACTGGAGACAGCTGGAAAGGATTGTTGAGGACAGAGTTCAATGGAGAATACTGGTGAGCGGTCTATGCTCCTCCGGGAGGGGTAACAGACGTAAGTAAGTAAGTAATGATAAACAAATAAATAACTCACTACTTATTTTTCTATTACTTTAATTGTACTAATTATCAAGTTAAAAATAAACTTCAATGATGCTAAAATAAACTGAGAAAACTAAGGCAATAACAATTGTCAACAAATAAACCATTATCCTACATTACGCAATAAAATAATCCATCATACATACAAACATTCACATTCGTAAAAACTGGATGTAGGCGCTTGCATCATTTCTTTGTTGATATTAAAGAAGATTGAACCACCTATAAATTAAAAATGAATACACGTCATACATGTTTGGTTGACTAGACTAAGGATTAATCAATTTATATCTGTTACCCTTAGTAGAGCATAGGTCACTTACCACTATTGTCCAATGAAATCTGCCCTGGGATTTCATTTTCAGTTCTTTCCCAATGCTGTTTATTCTTTTCATGTCTGCCTTGAATCTCCGAACTCAGAAGCCCAGTGGATGATCATCCACTTATTCGTTTAGTTTAAGTCACGAATAGAGGCAATATAAGCTAAATATGCACTGTATTATTTGGATTGAATTGTGACTAGAAAGTGGAATCCAGAAAAACCCTTTTCGTTTTATTTAGAGCCCGTCGTCTGGATATACCTATATCCTAATGTTGATGTTTACAAGGCGATTTGAACTCAGTTCATCTTGTGCCTAACTCCACCGTGTTCACTACTAGGCTACTGAGTTCAGATGGTCACATTTATGCACCATGTATGTATATGCAATGCGAATGTGTTTGGATTCTTCCATTGATTTGTTATGGATTGAAACTGGTCAGTCACTGTTTCTATATGTACATACTGAGCGGAGTGCTTCGATATAGCAGTCAATCAGTAAATCAGTCAATGCCTGTTATTCCATATAGAACATAGGCCGCCGACCATCATCCTCAGACCAACTCTGTTCTGAGCGACACTTTACAGCTCTTCCAAAGTGCTCTTCATTCGCTTCATGTCTGTCTTTGATTCCTAACGTAGTGTGTTCTTAGGTCTTCCTCTATTCATTCGACCTTCAGGATTCCATGTTAGTGCTTGTCTTGTGACACAGTTTGATGGTTTCCTCAGTGTATGTCCTACCCACCTCCAGTGTCCTTTCTTAATTTCTTTCTCTACTGGAAGTTGATTTGTAAGTAACAAGCGAAATGTAGAACGCGCGTTTCGTCCTATTTAGGGCTCGTTGGTCGGGTATAGCTTGATCGGGCATACATTATTTAATGACTACACTGTGATGGGTAATCATAATGTGCTAATCATTAGATGTAATCTTAGAATGATATGATTGGATTTGCAGTATCGTTATTTTTGTACAAACTCAGTTAAAAATTAAGTTGCCATGATGAATAACTTCATTTACCTTCTATCCCAGTTGATTTGCTTATTGAATAAAACACTTACTTCATAATAATCAACAAATTGAATCAGTTGTTTTATATAATTCACATGAGAATTTCATCTTGATTATTGAATATTCTTCTATTTCAGATGAGGATTAGATGATTAGAAGGTAGAATATGTAAGTAGAAAAAAATACCTTGGGGATGTGTTGTAATTTGGAAGTAATTGTATCTTCTTGTTGATGCGTTTATACATAATGTTCTAATGTTTAACACAACTGAATTGAGTTCGAGTCCGATTATGAATTATATCTGATTGTTAATATTTGAAATTTCTGAATAATTTTGTGATGTAATCCTTTTCCCTTTTTTTTTTAAATAGATCATTATTTCGTTAATGTTACCAAAAAACTTTAGTCGAAAACAATAAAACGATTCTGTGAATTATCGTTATTGTTTCCTCAGTGATGCGACGAGCTTCCCTTATTATTACTTCTTCTGACAGTCAGTAGTATTGTATTCACTTTCAAATAGTAGTATAAACAATACAGAACTAACAGAATGTTACTAGTATTACATAATTGATAATTGTAATACTTATATGAATGTTAGAAATTAATATTTCATAGTCGAAGATAGTAGTCATTGATAGATTGAAAGAAATTATTACCATGGTAGCTGGAATATCGCAAATTAACGGAGTATAAAATATCAGCTGTTGGATTCCGGTACAGCGGTTTAATGGTTAGGAGTTAATTAAGAAATGTGAAAGCTGTGGGCTTAATTCCCTATTGAAGTTGTCACTATGCTCTGATGAAGAGTACCACACTAGGACAATACCACCATTCAGTACTTTCTGATGTTCAATGGCTGCCTAATTCATACTGATTAGTGATATCAACTGTAATAAACAACATAAATATCTGAGTAGTATACAATATAAACGTAAAATATTATTCTCATTGTGTTTCACTTTAGCCGAGCCAACACAACAACAACAACAATAAAATGGGAAGAATTCAATCTAAGCAAAAAGCAAACAAAATGACGCCTTATACATATGAAAGTATAACATTATACTTACAAGTAAAATACACATAAGTCAACAGATAAGAAACTAAATGATTAACTCTACTTTTTGGCTAATGGCACCAAATGTACAATTAACAGCCATTCTTTTTGTTGTTGTTGCTTATACTACTTTTGAAGTTTCACTTAATTCTATCTCAACTACGAAAAAGTGAAAAAAAAAGAAACATGCTGGAGACATTTATATGGGTATTTATGTAATGCTTAAGCATTTATGTGGCATAACAACATGATTTATTTTACATTAAACTAAATGTTGTATAATTCAATGTATGATAACTTTATTAACTATTTGTAGACTAGATTTGTTATTGTCGATATACATAATATCACTTGTATTGCATTACATAGTCAGTTTTTGTTTTATTGATAAATGAAGCATCAATTCTCACAGGATTTAAGGTATGATATACCTTAGTATTTCAATACCCCCAGTGAATACATTCAATCACTTGGCATTAATGTATATCGCTAGCAAATGTCGATTCACTTAGATTTGTGGACAAGTTAGAAATTGACAGTTGAATTTAGTTAGCATTAGGAAATGGGTGAACATGACATTCATCACTATTTACTGATATATCAAAGTATATACCACAAACAGCTAAATAACAATATCCCAAACTACTACAGGGTTACAGTTGTTTAAATATTTTATAGATTATTGTTCAAACCAAGGTTGAACAAGTTAAAACAAAAGTTTCTTCAGGCAACCTTTCAACCTAATATAAATTTGTAATTGAGTTTGGTATCATTAATCGGCTCTAGTTAAACAACCATGGATAGATGTTTCGTCCAATCACTGAACTTCTAAGTAGGATGTATCCGCTACATCGCTGGAAAAATCTAGCCCAACACTATCATGTTTTAAGTTAAACACCAAACTTGTGGACAACCAAGCTGGGATTCAATCAATTCGTGATATATTTTGTGACCTAATCCACTACTATTGATAGGTAACTATCATATTGTTGAATTCCACATGTCACATATTCCCACTGGTGCCATGAATGTACAGTGCTACTACGGAGTCTACGAAGTAGCTATCCGGTTCCGATTTCTGGTCTAACTCAAGTCACTTTGTGGTACCATAATCAAGATCGATTTTGCTTAACCCACGTTCATCAACATACTGAGTTAATTCAAAATTAAATACCTTTTGAACGAAAGTTAAAGCCTTAAGCTAGTGTCTATTACATTTTCTTTGTCATAATCAAGAGAATCATGATCTATGATAAAGTAAACATTCTTACCAAAATTGTGAATATTTACTTCTTGTTAACAGACTACTCTTTATTATTTTAGTAGTAAGCCTATAAACACAATATTTATTAAATATAGCACATTCAGTTATAGTCTGATATAAAAATATTAGTCATTTTAATACTTTAATTAGTTGACGTGTATCTTTCTAGCTTTTGTAATGTTATGCAATTTTCTCATTTTGTCCTATGCATCATCTTACCAGGACGACAAGTGCTATGCATCAAGAAAGCCAAGGAATCCATGATCCACGTTTCTTACTATTTTAGCTGAACAAATTATGTTAACATTCATCACCAGATTTGAACTTATTCTATTCACTTTTAACGTCATCCCGTTATCCAAAGTGACGTTCAGTTTAAATTTCCATTTGCATGTCCAACAATGACTACATTGCTCATATATTATGAACGATTGATCAAACTGATGAGACTACTGAAATTGTCATATTAAAGTAACATTAGGTTCAAAGTGATTGACTTGAAATCTAAATACAACCTAAGAAATGAACTATGAAATATACAGTCAAGTAATATTCAAAACCATTCATTAGAATTAAAGTTTAAATGTAAAAAATGGTGTTTAATATATAAACACAACTCTATTATTGGAACGGCTCCCGAAAACTTCCGAGCAGCCTCTAGAACCCTATAAAAAAGGCGGAGACATTCCACTCAATCACAGAATTTTCCGGAATCTTGACGTGACATGTTCTGATTGGGTAATATCTGAAAACTTTTAGTCTGTATTGAATGGAATATAATGATAATTTTATTGTTTTAGGAAACTATAAATATACGAATATTTGTACAAAACTCACTTTCTCTTACTGGAATAAAGATGCCTACTTACTTGTCTTTTGTCTTCTAAATTCTCAACTAGGGTGGTTTAAGGCGTCCTAGTGTTCAAGTTGTCAGCGGTTAGTCTGGCACGATTTATCACAGTTAACTATAGTGAAAATAATAAAACACAACTAGATTCAATAAAAGTAACAATCAGGTGAAGAAATTCCATTTAAGTTAACTTTCCATTAAGACCCTATACTAAAATATAATTAGAAATAACAATACACTTATGAAATGGGATAATCAAAGTGTCACTACCAAGTTCAAGCCCTGCAAACAGTTTCGCGAAAATCCTATTGAGGACGTTATCAATCCTTGTATCTTTTCATTGATGTTACATAGATCATAATTCCTTAGTAATAATTGACAACGAAAGAATGATCTGGCCAACATATTTATTAACGTTTACTCATCAATTACTTTAGCTTCAAATAAAGGACTAAATAATTACATCTCATTCCTAGATATCTGGTTAGCTGAAAGTGTAGATGGTTTATTAAGGAGAGGGGTCCACAGAAAATCATCAAGTGGGAAAAATATCCATTTTCGTAGGTATGTAACACTTAGGTACAAGAGAAACCTCGTTAGTATCCTAACACACCGAATGGGATTAATTTAAACTCACGTTGTAGATTATGAACTAATAAATAATATACCAAGTTTACTTATAAGCAATGGATGTACAATCCAACTAATTAGTAAACACGTAAACTAGATGAAAGAAAATTCAAAGTTAGTGACTACTACGAGGACAACATTCTTGTTAGAACAACAATATAAAAATGGTATCAACATTGAAATGTTTATTCAGAAGTTGTCAAAAAGCTAGACGAAATAGGTGTCTAGTGCTTTCTGCTGGTCGCTGATTATCTAATTCAGACCAATTTGTGATATGAAATTAACATTCAACAATACCCACAATACCCAATTGCAACCAATCAAATATGCGGTGGATTATGTTGATCTGCATTAGTAGTATCTAGCATTTTTTTAAATAATGTAATTGGCGATAAGTTCAATACATTAAATGATCAACTGGTAATTGTTGTTGTTGCTAGCGTAATCGGTAATGAGGTACATGCTAACGACTGATCTATCTTGTTACTCAACAATTGTCATGAAGTAACTAACTGTATTCGATTTCTTAGATTCAACCTGTTTGAGTTCGCTTGCGTATGCAACGATCCAGCTATAAATCGTTTTTTACATGCGGCGAAATCTTTCTGAAGTGTTTTAACATCATTAAAGTTAACTTAATAAGCCATTTTCAAAGGGTTATTAGAATCACCGATCTATTTTCATGTCATTTTAGATCATTTAATGATATAGAAACATTGTTTAAAGATATTTTACGTTCCTCCTTCCCAACACTCAACTCTCTAGATGTTTCTCCTATATAAACCGAATTAAGCCTACTAAACCTGATTTCACAGGAATAGTTTTGTTATCCACCCTAGATTTCATGCCTTTAACCCATATAGAAATTAATCTTATTATCTCACTTGTACGATGATCAACTTGTATATTGTGTTTGTTAAGTTGTCATAACGCGAGATATTTGGAGTTGGGTGACCGAATGCCAATTACTTGTGACTAGTCAATAATTACGCGTCTGAGCTGTGGCGACTTAGTCCCTAGCCGGAATAAGAAGAACACAAGCCGATATACCAGTAAAAACAGAACCGAATTATATTTCATACATTCTTTTATATATACATAAAACCGAACCACGCAGCGAACCAACTAGGAAATTAACATTAGTACAGAACAAAGGAAATAGTAGCAGTGAATAGGGATAACTTATACACAACCAATTAACTGTAGTTCATTTTATTTCGTTGGTTTCTCATCAGCTGCATACAACCTAGAATAATATTTTGCAAGATTAATATTTGAAACAAGTTTTAACATACTCATGAGAACCGATGGAGTTAGTTGAACTTATTATGCTGAACATTAAAAAGTATCTTAAAATGAATGGCTATCCGGAAAAATTCATTGACAAATACAGTGAACAAAAGCCTGATAAACCAAATGAAACTACAGTCCACAAGAAGTCTATTTTCATTGAACTCGATTTTAAAAGTGATGATATTGCTGAAACAATCAGAAGAAGACTTAGCTCAGCTTTAAAGAGAACTTATTATGCTGCCAAACTGCTTATATCATACATAACAACATGTTTACTGAAACAATCAAAAATCGACAGGTATCCTTCTCATGTTACCGCCATGTGTCTATATAAATTTTCGTGTACCTGCAGTAGCAGTTACATCGGCCGAACAGAAAGAAGGGTCTACCTACGACTTAATGAACATGTTTCAAAAAATCTACGATTCACAGTAATAAAGACATTTAACAGCGCAATCGCTAAGCATCTAATTGACACAGGACACCAAATTGATATTCACCAATCATTTAAAGTGTTCAATAGACAAAAAACTTCTAATCTTTTAAAATATGCCGAAGCGATTGCCATTAAACGATTGAAACCAAACTTATGTGTTCAAAAAGAAACTGTTATAAGCCTTTCGTTACCCTGGTAACCTAATCTTTCCGTTATTATTTTCATAGTTATTATTCTTTCGCGAAGTTTCTTTCAATATGTTTTCTCTTTTGATCAGATTTAACAATTCCCTTTTTTGATTTTGGTTACATCATCGACTTTATTTTGAGATGGTTAAGTTCAACTTCCGTGTTTAATTAGGTCATTTAAAGTTTAATAACTGAGTTTTATTCACTTTATTCTCAAATACTTCCAACCACCTCTTATTGTGTAATCATTTGACCTCTGATCTCTATTTTGCCTTCTGGTACCTTCTCTTGGATCGTATATATATGGTCACAGCATTTTCTCCAGCACATTAAGCCATGTTCACATGTTTATGTAATTTTGATTTCAACTAACTCCATCCATTCCCGTGAGTATGTAAAAACTTGTTTCAAATATTAATCTTGTAAAATATTATTCTAGGTTGTATGCAGTGGCTGATGAGAAACCAACAAAATAAAATGAATTCATCTTATTCTGCACAAATAATTGTTCTTGCTCTCATGAAAATAATAATTGGAACAAAGTGTATGAAATAACTGTAGTTCACTGTAAGAGACAATATACTAAGAATAAATATACTAATCGAGAGGATAGGGTAAGAGAAGTGTAACAATCATAGAAACAAAGTTTGTACATTATCCATAGTTAGCATAATTGAAATAGTGTTCTAAAACACAGTTCTGAGAGTTTGTTACTCTTCTTTAGTTGTTCGGCATACCATAAGTATCCTCATGATTTCCTCCAATTTTTCTCTACAGTATTCATCGACTCTTCTAAAAGATACACTAATTTCCATTTATTATTAATAATCTTATATAACAACACTTTACGGTAACTATTTAACTCAACTCTAATCGTAATTCAATCTCTAAGAATCCGTCGACTTTCAAAAAAACAAAACCGATGCCCATTTTTACACTTTTATCATATTTTATCTATTTAATACTTTAAATGAATACCTCATTAACTACACTAATAATCAGTATCAACTATGCTAATATCATGAAAATTAGTTGACAGTAAAGATAAACAAACGATTTTAGTATGTGTCTATAAGAAAGAAAGAAAAAAAGAAAACGATTATTGTTTATAATCATAGTTATTTAGATAATCTAAGTATAAATAAATAATTCAGTTAAGATGAAAAGTAAACGAAACACTGAAAAATCAACTATTGCTAAGAGTAGTGAGAGTCAAGTTAGTAATCGTAGTAGTAGTAATAATAATAAAAGTAGTATTTATAGTAGTAGTAGTAGTAAGTGCAAAAGAAGTATAATTAATATGGATCTATGTACTAGTACCCAGAATAAAAGAATATATAACTAGGGTTGTAAGATGAAGTGATAGGAGGAGGAAAGTGGGGGGGGGGGTAGAAAAGAGGGATGATTGTAAATTATTCGACAGTAAAACTCTGTGTTTACCCCCCCCCCCTAACTTATACACTTCCGTTCTATTATTTAAAAGTAATAAACAATTTGTAAATTAAAAAGAAAAAAAACTTTTTGTTATTACACTTAGTTGTTAATATTAAATTATAATGATAATCATACTTAACTTTAAGAAATAGCGCCTTTTCTTGTAATTATATTCAGTAGTAAAATCATAAAACCATAAAAAGTAACTTCATTTTGTCAAAGATATAAACATATATGTACATCTATATATGAATGTCAGAAATAAACTATTGAACAAGGTGCACACCTCAGATTCGGCTCCAGGGGCTTCAGGCTGGCTACTACCTGACACTAAACACCATTAAGGCAACATCCGATGATAGAATTTCCACTTTCATCAATATGTGATATATGACATGTCGAAGCTCCTGAGGTGGAATCTAGGATGAGTACTACTGAAGAGTTTCACACTAGAACGAAACGGCTATTAAGTGCTTACTGATTTTCAATGGTATTCTGACAACAACAATTTATGATGTATTTAATCAAATAAAAATACTAATCTCCCGCAAAAATAACCATCTCAATTTGTTTATAATAAGCGAGATATTGAATAAAAGTTTATCCATAGTTACTTGATGGTATCATTACCAAAATGGTTGACTTGATAATTGAAAACGAATTAAACGTCGGTTTTCAAACTGAGATTATTTACTAATATATCCCATTCATATGACATACAAATACTCGGCGCTCATGTTTTATGAATCTATTGGTTCATCTTTGAAAGAAGAAACCTATAAAATTGGTTTTCAGAGTTTACTTTAAACAATGTATCTATACAATCCCAATATGTTGAAACAGGAATGTAAATAGCACAGTGGAATAAATCAAACCAAATATATCAATGGTTTAACTAAGCACAAAGACTGACCTGTCTGTTCATGTCAACGTCATGTTCATCAAAGACGGGATGAATATGAAGGCAGTTATGTGGATAGAATATGAATGAGACAAGGATAGACTTAATTAATGAGTGTTTTTCTACGGTAAGACCTAAAGGTATGAGTTGGATGTGTGATTGTTTGGAAAAATTATCCAACTTGAATGAACCAGACGGTCCATTTTATCCATTTAGCTCAGAATTTTCATTTGACCAGAATTATTACATCAAATTATAATCCGAAAAAGAAAACAGTAATGTTACTAACAATTTCTTCACTAGCATTATTAAGAGTCTACGGAAACGATTTAATTCTGTATTAAATTAAAGTCGAAGGCTACTTTATACATTAGTCTAAAGATTCTATTCTAACTTCAAGGAACAACTGAAGAACTACACTAAGTTCTCAAACTACACAATCTAAGAAGAAAATTTCTACAAAATGATAAACATACTTCATAATGCATCAGTTACAGTGAAAGGTAAGATTCTTTTCAACTCCACACACAACTGTCTCTACAGACTAGACTGTATCGATTGTGATTCTTGTCTATTGAAGAGACTTCTCAACTTGAAGAATATCTGACCTACACAAAAGAATAACCTAATAATCTTGTTAATTTTGAAAAACTACAAATAAAATTAACAACATCAGTAGATACTGTTGTCAGAAACCATTAAATTGGTAGTCGAAACATCATAATGATGTAAAACGACTCCTCTGAATACAAAGAAAGGTGAGCAGTTAAGATTTCTAATAAACTACAAAACTCAACTGCTCTAAGTAGAATAGAAGACTTAGTGATTAATTCTAGTTGGACAATTTTTCTAAATAATCACACATCTAATCAATCCCTTCAATCTCACTAATATAAAACTCATTAATTAAGTCTGCCATTCCACATAAATATTCATTACATTTTTGTGCCACTCCACTTCTCTCCACATAAATGCCTTCAAATTAAGCTATCCTGTGATATACTTGACAGTAATATGATCCAACGACTCGGTCTTTGTGGTTAATTTGATTTGTTCCTCTGTACTGTTAACATTCATGTTAATTCGATTCAGTTATTTATTTTGTGAAGAAGTGCCCTAAATAAAGGCTATGCGACCTCAGAAATTCAATGTTTCTATACATTGGGATCAGTCAAATATATTACTTATTCCTGATATCACGAACTGTTCTGAATCAGACAACCATTGATCACCTGGAAGCACTGGACAGCTGCCTCGTACTAGTATAGGACTCTTTAGCAGTGCGCATCCACGACCCTGTTGGGGATCGAACCTAGGACCCTCTGGCTTCGCAGCGACCGTTTCTACCATTGGACCACTGAGCTGGCTCCTAATGGTTGATATTTCGATTTCAGTCGATTCATGATACGTTTTCGCGACCTCATCCATTGTCATCGGTGAGTAACTGCCTCACACCCGACACGGTTGAACTCCACCGGTCACGTCTTCACACTAGAACTTCAGGAATTACCTCAAGGAGCTAGTCACTAGTGAGCAGTTATTAGTTACAATTGGGGGTTGTGGAGATAGTTGTTATTATTCATATACTTGCGTAAATTTAGTGTTAAAATGGATTAGTTTTATGATGAAAGCATAGCATGTGCTGCATTTATTCGTCACAGACTGATGTCGATTACGTGCTAATGAAAACTAGGAGTCATGAGAAGATATCTGTTTTGTCTTAGTATGAGACTTCAATAACAAACGTACCTATTAGTTCATGATGGATCGAATTCAGAGTCTTACAAATTTCGCTACTATTGCTTAACAGCATGCATGAATAAACAGTTTGGTCTAAAATTGGTGTGGTTCCCATCTGAATCTATTTATGTTTCAGTTCAACGATCATTAGATAGTAGACACTGAAGATAACTCTCTCACTTTAACATCTCTCATGTCTTTCTGTAATAACTTCTAAATAAAACTTCTGGCGTATCATAAAGTTGGTAATTAGTAAGCTGTGTTTATTCGTCATTGATTGATTACCAGTGAAAACCAGGCAGTACTGAAAGACAAATAGTTTGTCTTAACTTAACACTATACACTAGTATCAATAATAACTTCCATTCATTGAAAACAATGCGACAGAGCAACATAACTCATGAAAAGAATTGTAGGCATTAATTTCTTTAGGAAACTGGTCTGAAATCCGAACCACTTAAGTCAATCATCTACATAATCAGTGGTAAACTGAATAAAGCTTATATGGACGTGAAAACAATCACGACAGAATAATAGTAACTTAGTACATACAAAATAATCGAAGTTGAAGCAAGTGCTAACGGTGTCATGTGGAACAATAACGAAAGCCTAATTGTTAAACCATCCAATGCAACATCACTTAAAAAAGGTTCATTGAACCAACAGTTCTTTCCCATCATTTCAATAAGATTGAGGATGTAGTGCATTTATGGAATACTCCAAGATGCCTTTATTTTATGACAGAAACTCTCTACAAATTTTCACTTTTGTCAGCATTAGTGTCTTTTAGTATCAATATTTATTGAACAACTGAGATATATGTAGATGGTTACTGAACCCAAATACGAATAATAATAATCATGCCACACAACTAGTTAAAATGAAATGTTAGTAATGATTCTGGGCTAGAAATTGTGATTAAGTTAGATCACAGTCTGATTTGCTCTCATCAAGAGTAGTATAGGCTTACATCTCATTCAGTGTATCACTCACCATCAGATTACCGTATGAGTAATGCCCATGAGTGGTAATGAGCATGTAACCTACTTAATTCAGGTTTTCCCACCCCTTCCCCGCTCAATTTATATAATAGTTCTTAGTTGTATGAATTATACACATACTACATAGTACTGTCCTTGTATTAGTTCCAAATTTTAACATCTAAACTGTTGCCACATCTGCATACTCAACTAGTAAACTGTACTATTTATATACATATCGTACGAGAACATAAATTCTGATAGTTTAACCTGTTTTTCTTTTAAGTTTTTAAACCATTTGGGGATAATTTAGAATAGGCTTATATCATCCCGTTGATTTGTAATGGACTGAAACTGGTCAGCCTCTGTTGCCATATGTGCATCCTGAGCGGATTGCCTGTATATAGCTGTAGTACACAAATTATATTTAAGTTGGATTGTGACTGGCAAGTGGAATCCAGGATACAAGCCTATTCTAAATTGCATATGTACCCGTTGCACAAGTGTGACTGTCTAGACACAGTAGCCTAGTGGTGAACGCGTTGGCGTTTAACACGAAGCGGACTGAGTTCGAATCCCAGTGTGAACATCAACATTGGGATGCAGGTACATCCAGCCGATGAGTCCCAAATAGGACGAAACGCGCTTCCTGAATTCCACTTGCCAGTCACAATCAAACTTAAATATCATTTGGTGATGAATTTCTAACAAAACTAACAGTATACAATAAAGCATGTTATAATAGTATATACGGTTCAATGGTTAGCAATCTTAGAGAGGATTGAAACTACTTAACAGTTAACAAGAGAATACTTAGTTAATAAAGAGATAATATCAAACTTCAACTATGATTGTAAACACATTAAATAAGCAATAAACAAGAGAAATAACCATTGAACTACATCAAAATAACTAGGAGAATGTAGTAACTTATGTAATCAGTACAACTTTCATTTACATTTTATAGTTATTTAACTAATTAGTTAAACTGATTTGACAAATATACCCCCCCCCGTCCTTTTCATTATAAATACATTTACAGTATGTATAACTGACTGAAATAACACCTTTTACACTATTATGTTTGTTAATTAGTATATTAAGATTGATAACATATGATAAGTTCGAACAACTGATGATGAATACAATCGTCAATGTTATATTTGTTTAAAATAACCTTATTAGTATACTTTCCATTGTAAGCAGGCCCTACTATTTTATGGGTTCTCTATCTAAGCATAAAACTTTGCATAAGTTGATATCTACTAACATGTCAACTAGAGATTAGTTTGTGGATATTTAAGTTCTAACTTCAGTAAATACGTGATAATGTAGGATTTCATTCAGTGGTTTCGTCTGTAACTGCCTACATTCAACATGATTGAAACTTAGTAGTTTAACTTTCTCAGTAGAGTTTAAAAATCAGTAAATTGTTGATTTTTCGTGTAAAGATTCAATGTGAGTTGAAGTGTGACATTTTTAAACTACGTTATTTAAGTCATATTTTTAGGTTACGATGAATATGTTCGTCACAGATTTATGTTGATTGGGTATCATAGAAAACTAGAGTAAACTAGGAAGATAACACACCTTAGTAACAGAGTTCTCATTTATGTGTGTACTCTTGATTCTCCGGGGAATCGAACCTAAATCATTCAGATTTCATGAAGAATGCTTAAACCTCTGCACTAGTGAGTTAGCAGGCGTCCATTGGTACAATCCCCACCTCCAAAAAATTTGCATTATAGCTCGCCGATTACCCATTATTCTTGGTGATAACTGTCACACTCTTAGCACGACTTCTCACTAGAACGTCTGGAATATCCTGAGCTGATTACTGAAAATGAAATGAGGTGATTTTGTGGAAATAGGCATTACGTTTGGTTGTTTGTATTTGTCACAGATTGATGTTGGTGAGAAGTCATGAGTGGTAGAGTTCAGATACGTTAGGAATGAAACAGTTATCATCATTATCAACGAGTGATCCTTGCACTATGTCATAAATTGTTTGAAGTGGGAATTTTACCACTGAACTCCTGGTAGCTTAATGAAGCAAAGAGTAGAGCATTTAACGTAACACCTGAATACTCTGGGTTAGATTCCCTGGGGCACACAATGATACACAATGCTGCGGTGTTTCATACTAGGTCAAAACAGATAACCAGTAAACCTTGGTTTCTAGTGGTAGCCAACAGATACCAATCTATGACGAGTACAAACAACTAAACTTGTTATTTATATCTACAAAATCAACTCATTTTGGTATTTTTTTTTTTTTGGTTATGTGAATTTCCTGATTTTGCGATTTAACAAAATGATAATTAGTGTTATTTTTCTTGGTCTGTGAATGTATCTTGGTTACATGTTGACATAGTAACGTAATATACGACTATACTAACATGATACTTTAGTCCAGTTATATACACCAATTGATATAACTACCTTTAATAATTTCCATTCAATTGATAAAGTCTCAGACACAATTCAATAACCAGAATTCAAATTCTCTTGATGTTAGTTTCAAAGAGAACAATACCGCTGTTATTATGCAATAGATACTTTTCTAGGTAACACTTAATGATCGTTTTATATGTGTCCTTTATTCATAGCTTATTAAACAACTAATCAATCAATCAATCAGTGCTAATTTGTGGGTACTAGATCGGTCTTTACGGAATCCTGCCTGTTGATCTCGAAGTTTAGCTTGATGTTTATTAAGGCCTGACAGTGATATTTATATTTTATTGATCGATTTATAATTTGACAGCTGTTATTAACATTATGTATAGATGAAAAGCAGTTTGGAGATAGTCTGCAGTTAACACTAGGCCTAGATTTCATTCCCTTTCGTAAACATTAGCAAGAACAGAAAATGGATAACTTGGAATCCAAACAACTAGAGATCATCAATTTCTTCAAAAATTTCGGTTCCAACATCAATCAAGTAGTACACAACCTAAGTTCAGTATTTCTTTCAGACTACCTGCCAAATTGCCTTCCAAATAAAAAGTTCATTATAAGTGACATTTTTGCTATCATTTAAAAGTAAGCAAAGCATCGTTTAAGCAAAATACATTAATCCAATTCTATTGTATCTATATAGTAAATATTTTCAAAGGGATGTATCCTATGAATGTACTATAAGGTAGATTATATATAATAAACAGTGAATAGTCTACATTTGGATGATATTGAAATGACTTCTTATCATTTCATCAAAAAATGACAAATTCCTGAATGTATTCATTCATTTAAAAACTATAATCTAAACAAATTCTTATCTTCACTGTTGACAGAATGAATTCACACAGTTTGTTTATTGAAAATAATGGACAATGAATAATAGATAACAATACAAGTAATAAGTTAAGAATAACTATCAATAATAAATTAATGTTGACTAGATACGTCACAAATTGAAGTTTGTAAGGTACCACTGAAAACTGGGGTGACCTGGACAGCTGTTTCGTTGTGGCATTGGATACTTTACCAGTAAACACCATCGGTCTCGTCAGAGAAATTTTTCCCATACATGGTTTCGCACCATTGGGCTGACAAACGTTTACTGGTACAATTCCCACTTTCATTAGTTTATGATATAACTCATCGAGAATCCGCTGTCATTGATGACAATTGTCTCATTCCTAACAAGTCTGAACTGTACTAGTCACGACTTCTCATTCGAACTTTAGGAACATCCTAAATTTGGTTATTAGTTAGCCTATTATTGTAGTTGAATCGAGATAACTTTGCAAAGGTTGACATTAATTTCAAACTTATTATGAATGAGACAGTTTTAACAAGTGGTAATAGATGATCATCAGGTCAAATCACAAATTGACAAAAGTGTCAATTCTACCACTGGACTCTGTTATAGTTGTTCAGGGGATCATACGTTCGCCAACCCAAATACCGTAGGTTGGATTTCCTGAAAGAATCAAGGTGCGAACTGTTGAAGAGTCCAGTACTGTGACATAACAGCTGTCTATTCATCCTAGATTTTCCATAGTACCCTATCCACATCATTCTGTGGAGAATCGTATTAGCTCAACTTAATACCCATTTCCACAAAACACCATATCAATTCAATAAGCTAATGATTGTGTGAAACATAATTCAATAAAAGTAGAAAGCAAATGACGGCATATTCCGACTTACTTAATAACTAACATGTTGTTAATGCTATGAAGCTAGATTTTAAAATAAGAAAACTTATGAAAGTTAGCTATGAAGTACATTGAAATTAACATTATTCTATTTCATAATCATCTTTTCATTCAGCATACAATCTACCTATGCATCAATGACTATTGACTTCCAATTTAACAAGTTAAACTTCTGAAGAGAAAATAAAATGTCTTGAGCTCGAATCTCTAAGTAGATACGTAAATGTGCACTAGGGAGTCTTGCATTAATAAGAAAAACCTATTTTTCTCCATTACAAAGAAAGTGCAATTTCTTTCATAGAATGGAATTACGGGACATTTAAAATCAATGTACTTTTAAACAAATGACAATAGTTGTAGAAAAATATCATCTAAATTCTATTCATCATATGTTGATCTTATTTGTATACTACTGAAAAACAGAGTTTTCTAAAAGAAAACAGTAAGTAGTGAACTTTATTGATGTAAATCTTATTAATGAACACCAGCAGATCTGATGGGGTTAATGGTTATCCACTTACTCTGTAACATGATCTTGAATTCATGAGTGATCGATATCATATGTCGATTTCATATCAAAATAAGACAGAGGAATAAAGTATAAACTTCATTTTCTGTTAAAAGTATTGGTTAATTATTTAAAGAACTTTAATTTACCTCCCCCCCTCCCACCTCACCCTTACGATATCGATTTCTGTTATGAAAATACGAAATTAGAGCTTATCACCTACTTTAATCAATAAATGTTATTACAGTATTTTTGCTAGTTTGCATTTTTATAGTAAGGTTGTTGTTTTACGGCATGTGGTTGCTAAGCCCATACCCAACCCTCCTCCATTATCCGGGCATGAGACTGGCAGTAACCATAGAGGGGCTCCAGGTGGAGTTGCGAAGTGTGCAGATGTGAAGGCGGCGATTCGAAAGGAAAGAACAGCATTTCTACAACTAAAAACATCTGGAACTCAAACCAACCGTCAGCCAACATTAAAGTTACAATTTTCAACACAAATGTGAAGACAATTAGTTCTATTGTATGGAAATAAAACGTGTATTGAGAACTACGAAAAGCATCACTCAAAAGATACAAGCATTTATAAACAACTGTCTGCGTTAGATACTTTGGATCCGTTTGCTGGATATCACCATCAACAATAACCTCCTATGACAGAGGACAAATCAACTTTCAGTAGAGGAAGAAATTAGCAAAAGACACTGGGGGTGGATAGGACACACACTGAGGAAACCAACAAATTGTGTCACAAGACAAGCTGTAACATGGAATCCTGAAGGTCAAAGGAAAAGAGGAGGACCCAAGAACACACTACGTCTGGAATTGGAGACAGACATGAAGAAAATGAAGAACACTTGAGATGAGTTTGAAAGTGTCGCTCAGGATAGGGTTGGTTGGAGAATGAGGGTGGGCGGACTATTCTCCACATGGGATATCAGGCATTGATTAATTGATTGATTGATCTAACAGTGTAATTCAAAAAATGTCATGCAATGGTTTTTGTTTTTTAAGTTATCTTATACATAATTTCAGTTTGTACTCTCGAAAAACAACAAATTTCTAGCTTATATGTCAACATAGTAACAAGTTAAATCTGTCACCTAATTATTATTCACAATGCCAAACAGTTATATGAAAATGTTGCCAAGCGACAAACATTTAGGCTACTTGAAAATATGTCTCTTTGTATTCGTAGTAAAACCAACAGATATGAAATTTATTTTTGAATGCATTATTTATTGTTAGGTGGTTGAAAATGGTCGACACGAAACCCTACTTCACTTTAGTTTCTTGCTAGTTGGCTCTCACTGATTAGATATATTTAATACCTTGAATAAATTTGTGGATTTTGTAGGTTTTGAACCCCCCCCCCACCCGATAGCCCAGTTTCACAATCTCAAATCTTACCAGGTAATGAGAAAGCTTTTATTATGACTAAAATGTTTTCTCTGTCTGGTGTTTATTCAGTGATAAAACAATGCTAATCGAGAATACTGAATCATACTTTATTTACTGACTATTTAATTTAAAGAAGATTTAATTGATTGAAAATGTTACAGATTGATGTTTGCAGGGTACTATTGAAAATCTGGGAGCACTGGAAAGCTGCTACGTGACAAATTCAATCACTTAAATTACCAATCCATATCTCAACTGAGATACAGCATCACACAAGGACGGAAAGTCACTAAAATGCTGATCATTTGGTTAAGCGATGGGACTAACATTTACTCAGATAAACTTGAACGAAAGAATACTAGGTCATGATTATGTAACAAAATAATGATGAATGGAATTAAGAGACAAAATTCAATGAGGAGTTTCACAATAGCAATTACCTTTCATGTATGTTACTATGACAATTGAAAATTCTTCACAGATAGTTTTTGAATACAAAGTTTAAGTTTTAGACTATTAACGACAATAGCCTATGTAAATCTTAATATCGCAAAACTATTCTTGTATTTAATGTAGTCACATCTTAGATATTGTAGATCCGTGGTTCGTCTAGAAATTACTATTAGCCAATTAATCCACTTGAATTCCTAATTCAAAGTTATCCAAAAGGTCAACTGGAGTCTACAAAATTCAGTAAATTTCCACTTACTATGTATTGCCTAAGCCGTTGCTAGAACTCTGTGTACAGTAGAGATTTGTTCTACCTTTGATCCTACTATGAACTTAACCTGAAATTCCTTTATAGTATTCATTAGACTGTGAGTTTATTCTTTATTGTTTCTACCCTGTTTATCATATAAAATTCTTCTTCTATTTCACTGTCTCACACATTAATAAAAATATTCAATGTAATCAAGCCACAACTATGAATTCCAAAAACTTTCACAACAACATGAATTCAATGTATTATCATTCTGACTTTATTGAAGAAATATATAGTACAAAAAGAACATAACAATACTAATAAATGTAAATTTCCATGTTCCCATGTTTTTATAAAACCACAAAGAGGGGGAAGGGTGTGAGTGTATGTGTATGTGGGGGGGGGGGGCGAGATTATATATCTGTGTATATGATGGATAGCTAGGCAGCGACGGCGGAGCGAAGGAACTAGAGAAAACGGAGACAATTGTGTCTAAATTATTTAATTAATCAAGTACACTAATAAAAGATTCTTTTATCTTTATTCATTTAACTACATTTTTTTTAGTATTTGTTATACAAAAAAAATAATAAGATTAACATGCCTATTATGTATGTAACATGTATGTTAAGCATCAATGTTTCTGAACTCTGACATCTACTTATACTTATCTATTAGTAATATCATACATTAGAATAAATAATAATGATTAGCCTATTTCAATGGAAAATAAAGAAACCAGAAAAAAAAAAAGAAGAAAAAATAGCAAAATGAATGAATGAATTGAAACAAAAGAAATTGACATTTTTCAAATAAAAGTTACAAATACCAATTGTTATCTTTTCATATCACTTAGTAATTGTAGATAGAATTAGAAAAGATAACAGAAATGAAGAAAAAACAATAACATGTACTACTGTGTAGTTGTAGATTTTTACTTTACTACAGTGTCAATGATCGTAGCAACATTATTATTATTATTATTATTATTATTATTATTATTATTATTACTAGTAGTAGTAGTAGTAATAGTAGTGGTAGTAGTATCAAATTAGTTGTATTAATCACTATGTATATTATAACTATTGTCCATTTATGAAGTGATGGCGCCAATAATGAAAATCTTTACATATCCAAAATATCCCTATAATATGTAGTGGTGTTTTTATTTTGTGAAGGTGGAGGGGGTAGCTACAAGATGGGGTGGGTGGGGGGAAGGAAGTGAGATTGTTGTTCATTATGTCATTTACATGGTTACTTATCACATTTGTTTTTCTCAGCTTCGTTTGAAAGAACAAAGAATTCATATAATTATCGGGAAGTTGTATAGTTATATTTGATGTTACAATGAAAAGGAAAAGTAAATGATATTTGAATTTGACGGGAAATAGAAAAAGAATAATCAAACAAATGAATGAATATTGAACATTTGTATACAAGTCACTAAAAGGAAATGACTGTGATGTTACATAGACAGTTAGATATATAACTTAAATAGTTAGTTTAAAACATACAGTTGTGAATTCAATATATATCCGTAACTTGTATTAGCATTATTATGTAATGACTTGAATAAGATAATGTCATAATTCTGTGTAAAATGAGTTACTTATGTTATCTGACAATATTTTACGAAATGATGGGAGGTGGTGTGTATATGTGGGGTGGATACTATGGTTCTAATGAAACATTCAACATGAAGGAACATCATCTTTTCTTGACAAATTGCTTATCATGAAAACATATAATCTCAATGAATAAAATAATAAATACTTTTGTACGAAGGTAAAATTATGAGATTATGAATAAGGAGAAGAAAAGATATTTGGCACATTTCTAGGATGTATGAAAATCTTTAGTACAATTAAATGATAATTAAGGAAAAAGTGGTTTAGGGTAGTAAACTCCACTTGGCACTCCTCACTAACACATGCCAACAAACTTGAGTGAACCAATACACTTACATGAATTCAGCCCAAAAGTGTTTAGTTTCTTAAACTATTTTCAGTCGGCCGACATCGCCTGTCAATCAATCAACCAATCAATACCTGTTACCCCATGTGGAGCATAGGCCGCCGACCATCATTCTGCAACCAACCCTATCCTGAGCAACCCTTTCAAGCTCATCCCAAGCTCATTCATTCGCTTCATGTCTGTCTCGAATTCCCAACGCAGTGTGTTCCTTGGTCTTCTTCTTTTCATTTGACCTTCACGATTCCATGTTAATGTTTGTCTTGTGACATAATTTGTTGGTTTCCTCAGTGTGTGTCCTATCCACCTCCAGTGTCTTTTCCTAGTTTCTTCCTCTACTGGAAGTTGATTTGTCCTCTGCCATAGGAGGTTATTGTTGATGGTGGTATCCAGCAAACGGATCCAAAGTATCTAACGCAGACAGTTGTTTATAAATACTTGTATCTTTTGAGTGATGCTTTTCGTAGTTCCCAATACACGTTTCAGCTTCACACAACAGAATTATCTTCATATTTGTATTGATATATTTTGACTTTAATGTTGTCTAACAGTTGGTTTGAGTTACAGATATTTTTCTGTTGTGAAATTGCTGCTCTTGTCTTTCCAATCCGAGCCTTCACATCTGCATCAGACCCACCCTGTTTATCGATGATGCTGCCCAAGTATGTGAAGGATTCTAGATATTCCAGAATTTATTCGTAAAGTGAAATCGGGTTACTGTTGGTTGTTTAGTATGTTGAGGCCTACTACTGCCGAGGCTGCTGCTGCCTTGTCTGTCTTCATCTGCATTTGTTGCTGTATGTGGGAGAGAAGTGATAGATCATCTGGAAAGTCCAAATCATCTAGTCGCATCGATGTTGTCCAATGTATTCCAAAATTGCCTTGAGATGCTGCGATCTTCCTGATCCAGTCAACTACCAGCAGGAAGATGAAGAGCAACAGTAAGCAACCTTGCCTAACACTGGTCTTCACTTCGAATGAATTCTTGAGTTGACCTCCATGCAGGAGTTTACAATGTAGTCTGTCATAGGAGTTACTTATGATGTTGACTATCTTCTAAGGTATGCCATAATGTCGCAAGAGGCTCCATAATACTCTCCTATCCTCGCTGTCGAATGCTTTTTCGTAGTCAAGAATTTTCATGTGAAGGGGTGAATTCCATTCGATTGACTGCTCAACAATGAAGCGTAGGGTTGCAATTTGGTCAATACACGATCGGTTCTTACGAAATCCGGCTTGTTGGTCTCAAAGTTGAGCGTCGACTGGGTCTTTCATTCGGTTCAATAACACTCTGTTGAAGACTTTTCCTTGTATCGAAAGAAGAGTGATGCCTCTGTAGTTTTTGCAGTTGTTGAGATTACCTTTCTTTGGTGTCTTGATGAGGTATCCTTCTTTCCAGTCTGCTGGAACTTGTTCTTCCTCCCAAATCTTTCTGAAGAGAATGTGGAGTATCCTTGCAGTCGCTTCTATATCTGTCTTTAGTGTCTCAGCTGGTATGTCATCTGGCCCTGCTGACTTGCCACTCTTGATTTTTCGGGTGGCCATTTTGACTTCTTCGACAGTAGGTCGGTGTTCATGGGAAGATCCGTTGCTGCTGCATCGACGGCTGGTGGGTTTAGTGGTGCTGGTCGATTTAACAGCTCTTCGAAGTGTTCTACTCACCTGTTTCGTTGTTCATTCACTTCAGTGATTAGTTTGCCAATCTTGTTCTTGATTGGCTGTTCTGGTTTACTGAATTTCCCAGCTAACTTCTTCGTTGTATCGTATAAGTTCCTCATGTTTCCTTCTCTTGCAGCTTTTTCCGCCATCATTGCTAGGTTCTCAACATATTTCCGTTTATCCAACCTGATGTTTCTCTTCACTTGCTTATTGACTTCTGCGTATTTGGTCTGTGCTTTGGCTTTCTCTGTTCTTGCCCGGTTGTTATTGATTGCTATTTTTCTGTTTCTTCTTTCTCAGATCTTGTCCATAGTACTGACAGAAATCCATTTTTATGGTGTCGTTTCATGCTACCCAAAATCTCCTGACATGTTGAACGTATTGTTTCTTTAATTTCTTTCCATCTGTCCTCCAAATTAGTCCACCTTCTTCTAGTAGATCATGAAATGCTTGGAACTTGTTGTTGAGAGTTATGTTGAATTTGTTGAGTTTGTTAGTATCCCGGAGAAGGGCTGTATAAAACTTTTGTAATACTGCTGCTCCGGTTGTTTAGAGCTTCTCTAGCTTCAGTTTTATTTTAGCCATCACTAGATGATGATCTAAAGATATGTCAGCTTCTCTCATTGCACTTACTTCTTCCTTGGTCCTTGTGAACTCCTTATTGATGTAGATGTGGTCGATTTGGTTCTCCATAATGTGGTCCGGTGGAACCCATTTAGTTTTGTGTATGCGTTTATGGGAGAATACAGTGCCACCTATAATCATTTTGTTGAAGGCTCATAGGTTTGCAAACTTCTCACCGTTTTCGTTCCGTTCTCCCAGTTTATGTCGTCTTATGATGTCTTCATATCCGGTGTCGTCCATTCCAACCTTGGCGTTAAAGTCTCCCATCAGAATGGTCAGGACCTTGGCTGAGCATTTATCGATGATTGACTGCAGCCTTGCGTGGGACTGATCTTTGTCGTCTTCGTGGCTGTCGATGGTGGGTGCATAGCATTGGACGACATTCATTGTAATCCCCTCCTTCTTTATATTGAATGATGCTTTGATGATCCTAGGTGAATGAGGTTCCGATCCTGTAAGGGCCTTCCATGCTTCTTGGGACAACATCAGTGCCACATCTTGTGTATGTAGGGCATTCTCTTATTCGTGACCGGAGTATAAAAGCACTTCTCCTGGGGACAATCTTTGCTGTCCAGCTTGTAGCCAATAGGCTTTAATTATTCCAAGTATCTTGAGGTTGTATCTTTTCATTTCTTCAGCTATTTGCATGCTTCTCCCTGTCTCCCACATCGTGCGGACGTTTCATGTACCTATATTAATGACTGCTCTAGTTGTTAGTAGCGACATCGGCCCCGTGGCTTCCGAAGAAACTCGGTTTTCACCATGAGGCGTCATAAAAGATCTTTAACTCCCAGGGCAGATTTAAAGTGATTATAAAGGTTTTTACTCGTTAGCGTTTTTTTAGCAAGGTTGTTTTTTACATGATGGGGTTGCTAACCCTATGCCCAACCAGCCTCCTTTATCCGGGGTTGGGATCGGCAGTAACCCTAGAGGTGCGCCAGGCCGAGTTGACATCGCCTGTGTCTCTTTAAAATGAACTTTAAAAATTTGCATTGATTATTCAGTGAGTAGTTACCATTATGATATTTATTTAAACCCTTGCATAACTGAAGAAATTTCATCGACCAATTTGGAATGTGACTACAGGTCTATGCAGCTTGATATATTGAGATAGTAGATAAAAAACTTTGACTGACGTAAGTTTCCTATTTGTCATGTACTACAAAATTTAGATTCAAATTTTTCAAATGACTACTATTTAACTAACTCTCACCTTAACATAGTACCAACTATATCACATCATAGAATTGATTGACAGAATTCATTTTGAATTGTAAAACAACCCAAGATAAACATCACATTTGTCATTACTTGATGATCGATGACTAACAACAAAGTTGTAATTTTCAATTCATTGAGTTCTTTTGTTTTGAATGTTTTATAGAATTACGACTGTTTGATGTCTTTTTATGAAGGGCATACTATCTATGTCAATCAACAGATACAACAGAGGTCAAATTCATGTTACAATAGATGTTCTATCATGTAAATATGTTCTAGATAATAGTAATAAAATATAGAATCATATATACAACTACGTTAGAAACATGTTTTCTTATTCTTAAAAATTGACAACAGTGGAACTAAAATACAAAGGTCAGTATTAAAAGTTATTGAAATCAGTGAAAGGTTTAGTTGTAAACAATTACTCATTCAGTTACTTATCAAATTCAAATGTATATTCATTTTAAAATGCTTATACTAGCTACTATTCATAGGTTTATGAAGGAATAGATCAAATGTAATGGTATATACGTGACAACAATTCCCATCAACATCTGAGGAGGAATTTCTAGGATTACAACCTAGAGAAGTATATAGAGTGAACACATCTAACCTAACACATGGGATTCATTTTGGTCAATTTAACACAATGTTTCTATTCACTGGTTACAGTTATCTAACGGATCATAACTATATAGTCTATTCAAATTAATAATACTCAAACCAATAGTTAATAATTTTAATGACATAAACAATGTTGGAAGTGATTAACTTTCTTCAAATCAACTTTGCACGTTACACGTTTAGTGGTGCCTGTGTACAGGTAGTGTTTACGTCATACATCAAAAATCATATCAAAAAACTGTATCAACATGTTTATTTTTCTGTCTAGATAATACAGTAAGTCAATTGACTTAATCTCTCAAAACTGTTGAAGTTCCATGTTCTAAATGGTGATGTATAAATAATCACCAATGTTGATAACTACTACATTTATCAAGATGGAACTCTCAGTAATCTAATGTGTATAATGATTGCTTTAAATACAGTCATAATTGTTCTACCTAATCTTCTCAATTCACCACATTTAGGCTTGATAAGATGATTATATAAGGAATAATAAATTAGATTGTTATATGAAATTAGGAATTAATGACTGTACATACACTATTAACTGCATTGCTTCGAACTGATAAGCAACTGAAGTCCTAAGATTCAATTTAGCATGAATTCATGAATACTCAGTGTTGAATGAGCCCCAAATTAATGCATAAAAAAAGATCAAGTTTTACACTAAATGATTTGAGGGTTTTGAATATTCAACGTAGTATATTTGGAGATTACTAACACAATTCTTGTTGATTCGATGCATCATTCTCATTAGTAGAATATATCTTTAATCACCGAGCTTCATCATATTCACTTTAGGTTAATTTCCCATCTAGTATGAGAGTGAAAAAATGATGCAATAAGTGAAACATTACCGAAACAATAAGAAGATTAATGAGGTTATGTAACGAGGTAAGTTAAAAGGATGTCATCATAGCAAAGAAAGATTGACCACTAGTTCTTTTTCAACTCATATTTCGATTACACCATTTACATTCTTTCTATTTCGTATTTTCATTCTTACCAATGACTAATCTCTTTGCATATTCTTAGTAAGTACTTGTAACGCATTCTACTGAGTGATCCCATTATGTAATTGATGAACTATTTGTCTATTTGATTTTCTGTTACTAACTCACTGTTCTAAAGTTTTCTTTACACACCATCATCAGGAATTGAATAAATTAGAAATATCAACCATTATGAGCCAACTCAGTTGTCTGATGGTAAAGCACTCGCCGAGGAGCCAGACGATACTGGGTGCGCGCTGCTGAAGAGTGCCACATTAGGACGAAATAGCTGTCCAGTGCTTCCAGGTAATCAATGGTTGTCTAATTCAGATCAGTTCATGACATCGAAATTGACATCTCAATTTTACTTGACCATTTTAATGAACCATGTTTCTACGTTATGATCAGTAACTGATGTCTCTTATGTAGTGTGTTAATTTTCATGTGAAATCTCAACGATATTCTAGGTTGTACGCAGTTGATGAGAACTTGACAAAGTAAAATGACATCATTTTATACTACCCGAATCTTTATTCTTGCTGTCCTTAACTTAGTAAAAACAAACCATGTTCGCAAAAATAATTTACGTTGAATTTGGATTTTTCGAACTGTTTGATTCATTTGTAAAGCCTTCTCACAGTTTTACTAGATGGATAACTTCAAATACAAGTGAGTTATGGAAACTATTGGGCTTATGACTAATAACCCATTCTGTTGACATTGAGTTTACTTGTTGAATTGATGGCAGGATTTGTCATATTCATTATTTGCATATTTTTTTTGTAGGAATTTTTTCACACGGGGTGATTTTAGTTTGCATAGTTGTTTATACATTAGATTTATTTCTATGTGCATTGATACCTGACTGATTTCAGCAACATACTTCCAGATAATACGTGGTTCACTTTGTGTTGTCAGCATTAAATCGAATGTACTTTGTCAATTTGAATAAGCTTGTATGAGTCCCAAACAAGACGAAATGTACGTCCTGGATTCCACTTGCCAGTCACAATTCAACATAAATATTACTTTGTCAATTGTTTACACATAATGATATTGGCTTGGAGACTACTCTGTTTGATATCATGTTTTCAAGAGTAGGAATGGTTTTTATGTATTTTGATTAAAAATAAAATATTCCTGGTTTTTATCCTGCTGTTAAGAAACTGCTGAGAAAATCATTCTTCTGATTTACAATCTTTCTTAATGTTATGTATTTGAAAATACAAATGCCCTTGATGATTGCTATTCACCGTACAGATATATCTGCCCCACAATTACCAGTCTCCCAAGCCGGAATAGAGAAAACAACACTTGATGAGCCCAACAAATAGAATCAAATCGAATTATATTTCAATCATGCCTTTATATATACACAAAGTCAGACCACACAGCGTACCAATTAGGAAACTAACATCAATACAGAACTAAGGAAATAGTGGCTGTGAATAGGGACAACTTGTACACAACTAATTAACTATAGTCCATAATAAGAGACAATACAATAACAGCAAATATACTAAACGGAAGGATAGGGTAAGAGGAACGTAACAATAATATAAATGTAATGTTTACACTACTCAAGACTAGAATAAATGAATTAGTTCTCTCAAACACAGTTCTGGGAATTTAGCACTTTTTTTAGTGGTCCTACATAACACTTAACAATCTAAAAATTTATTAAAATAATTAAAACGATTGTCGAACACGATCACAAACTGATGAAAGTAGGAAATTCTACAGTTGGATGCTAGCCCAATGGTAGATAGGGTTCGGTATTCTTCCACCTAAAACTCATATGATACCATCTTTAGTACACACTATTGAAGAGTTTCATACTGGAACAAAACAATTGTCCAATGCTTTCAGATTTTCTACGATACCCAACCAACTTCAATTCATGACGAATTCATTTATCTAATACTTAATATCAATCTTTACAAATGATCTCCATTCAATTGTAGTATATACACCCAAGAAAACGCCATTACACTTATATTCACTCTTTTCTATCTAGTTATGATTAACTTATTTATCATTGAATCTTAGTTCATTTCTTTATTTTAGACTTATTGTTGATCAGTTATGATTGTCTTTTATTTTACTTAGATAAATGAATTATATGGTTATGTCTATATTATACTGAATAGTATAAACGTTATTATCTTCAATATGATAAACAAGTAATGGATAGACTTTTAATCGAAAGTGCATTGGTACACTGTATTGATTACATTCTGTGTTTTTCTTTTTTTCTTTTTTTTCTCTTTTTTTAGTTTTGTACTAGATTAAATCGGTTTTCTTTTTTTCAGTTTTACAAAAAGAAAAGAAAATCATCTTTTCTCTTTAAATTTATATTTTATTGTTATCTTTAGGTTTTATTTCCCTAGTAAGAGTATTGTCTTTATTGATCTTGCTTTATTTATGAGATAAGGCTACTCAATTCTTCTTTTTTGTTCAATCATGGGATCTGCAGTAACCCTAGAGGAGTTTCACGTGACAACAATTCACTCCAAGTATGGACAACATGGATGTTACTAGATGACTTGGACTTTGAAGATGACCTAGCTATTTCCTCTCGCACACAGCAATAAATGCAGGTGCAGACGGTTAGTGTAGTAGCAGCCTCTTCAACAGCAGACATCATTAAACACAAATAGAAACGTAAGAACTTTAGATACGAAGTATAGAGAACCAGTACAATTACACTTGATGAAGAATCTCTAGAAAATGTAGAAACTTCAACATACCTGAGCAGTATCATCAATAAGAGTTTGATGCAGATGTGATAGCACGGATTGGCAAGACAAGGGCAGCATTTCTACAACTGAAAAACACTTGGAAGTCAAATTAACTGTCAACCAATATCAAAGTCAGAAGTTTCAATGCAAACGTGAGGACAGTTCTATTCCATGTAGCTCAAACTTGTATAGAAAACTAGGAAAAACATCATTCAAAAGCTACAAGTATTTACAAACAGCTGTTTTCTGAAGATATTTGGGCAAGATAAACTTTGGTTAGGAAATTACACAAGGAAAATATATATAATTATATACCACCATCACCACCAATTAATTCTTCTTATAAAGGTGAAAGCCCACTTCCTGAACCGCGGTTTGACAACAGTAAAGGAAGAAGTTGAATATTTTCCTTTCATATACAGAGATCAAGCCTCTCAATCCGTATAATTTTCACTTTCGTTTGAGAAGGACCTTTAGTTAAACTGGTTTTGATGAATTATTGTGGATTCTGTATGGTATAGAAAATGAAAGATTCATGCTCGCTGCATGACCTATTTGAACAAAAAAGGCAAATATCCAACTTTACTGCTTTTGATAACGCTTCTGCATAACTACACTGGAATGAGTACACAACTACAGAGAAGTAAATTACCAAGCTATCTCTAAATGCAAATTGTTCCACAAAAGAAGGTTAACTGAGGTGGTATGCTTATGTAATTCGTCCTTCAGACTCAGAGTCACTAACGAGTGAGTAGAAAGCAATAGATAAAATTTCCTGCGTTAAATATTTAACTTCATTTTTAAAATTTTGCTTGGTGCATCATGCCTGGATAGCCTTTCTGTTTACTTTCTTGCCTGCGTATTTGTTTGTAAAATTTATGAGGTAATCAATTTCCATGAGGGTTTTATGCATGGCTTCCTTTCTTACTTGACATTTTCTCGAAAGCGTACTCATACTATTATTCAATAATGAAGGCTTTTCAACAGATTTATTTTCTACTGTAGAGAAAGGAAACTAAGAAAGCTTATGCATTTTCATGTTCAAATACTCACGTCTCTTCTTAATTATTAAATTACCTGTAAATCTCAAACCACTCAATCTTATACTTATAAATGCATTATCTATATATCGTCAGTAGTATGGCAAGTTTGTGATGAGCTGTAGAAGTGGACTTACTTACTTACTTACTTACGCCCGTTACCCCACTCGGAGGAGCATAGGCCGCTCACCAGTATTCTCCATTAAACTCTGTCCTCATCAATCCTTTCCAACTGTTTCCACTTACTGTTCATCTTTTTAATGTTTGCTTCCGATTCTCGACGCAGTGTGTTCTGTGACCTTCCACTTTTCCGTTTCCCAACACGATTCCATGTTAGAGCTTACCTAGTGATGCAGTCTGATGATTTTCGCAATGTATGTCCTATCCATTTCCAACGTCGTTTCCTGATTTCCTCTTTGGCTGGAAGTTGGTTTGTTCTCTCCCATAGTGGGCTGTTGCTGATGGTTTACGGCTAACGGACGTTCAGCATCTCACAAGGACAGTCGTTTATAAATACTTGTACCCTCCTGAGGATGTTCAAAGTAGTTCTCCACATTTCAGCTCCGTACAGAAGAACTATCTTGACGTTCAAATTGAAGAGTATGATTATGAGGTTGCTTGACAGTTGTTTTGAGTCCCATATGTTCTTCAACTGTAAAAATGCTGCTCTTGCTTTCCAATCCTTGCACTTACATCTACATCGGATCCTCCTTGTTCATTGATGATGCTTCCTAGGTACGTGAAAGTATCCACTTCTTTCATAGTTTCTTTACTAAGTTCAATTGGGTCGGTGCTCCCTGTGTTGTATTTGAGAATCTTGCTCTTTCCTTTATGTATGTTCAGGCCTACTGAATCTATGGTTGCTGCTACGTTGGTTGTCTTTACTTGCATTTGTTAGTGTGTATGAGATAGAGTAGGCAGATCATCAGCGAAATCCAAATCATCGAGTCACATCTTATTTGTTCATTGAATTCCGTTCTTCCCCACAGATGTGGAGGCTTTAATGATATAATCAACTACTATAATGAAGAGAATAGGCGAGAGCAGGCAGACTTCTCTGACACCGTTCCTCATTGGGAACGCCAACCAGAAGTGGATAGTTATTTCTTAAACTGAACAAGACAATTACCTACCTTGTTGTATGATCATAAAATGTGGACTTTTTTTGAAGAACCTAATGAGAATTTATTTTGATAAGAATATTAATTGTTCGCAACACCTATTTAATCGTATGATTTTCGACTTTCAATGATTAACTATTCAATAGTGGTCTTGTAGTGCAACATCACAAAACATACCTGTTATGTTAAACAATTCAAGAAGAACGGCTATCTTTCACAACTATGTTTTAGAAGACTTTCAGTTGTTTTAGTTGTGTCGAACGTAAGCATTTTAATCCTTATCATTATTATATCCTTCTTATCCTATCTACCACATTTTGTACATTGACTGGTACTATGTTGTTTCACATTTATGAACTACAGTTAATTGACTGTGTATCCGTTACCTCAATTTACTACTAATGTCTCCTTTGTTTCTCATTGATGTAAACTCCTTAATTAGCTGGCTGCGTGGTCTGGTTTGGGTATATATATATATATATATTGGAATGCTTGAAATATAATAGAATTTGTTTGGTTGATTATCGACTTGTGTTCTACCTATTCAGGCCTGGGATTGCGTGGGCATCAGGCAGATGTACAGGGACCAGCTATGCACTAATTGGTGCTGTTAGCGTAACCTCGTGTACACAAAGATAGATCGACTTATTGGTTGCATCTCCCAATCATAGCATCCTTTTTGACGTTATAACAGTACAAATCAACTGAAAACACTTTACTCGTTAGCATTCATTAACAAATTCTAGAAGAAATAAGATCAGCATATGAACTCATTGAATAAAAACGTAATATTTTGGAATATACAAAAATAAACATTGTTTTGTTCAGATGAGTAATTGATAAAAACATATTTTTCCTGCATTGATCAATTTTAAAGGTGATTGAATTCGTCACAGATTAATTTTGGTAAGGTATTACTTGAAACCAGGAAGTATTAGATAGTCGTTTCACCTTATTATGGTCCTCCTCGGTAGATTCTACTTCGAAGGCTTCAAGCTGGTGAACACCTACCCCTTTTCAAAATTTCTGGGAGTGAGACAATTTTAACCGATCACAATGAATGATCATCGAGCTATATCAGCCCAGTGGTGTAGTTAGTAAGGTGTTTGACTGCTTCAAACCCTTGTGGTAGAACCTAAGATGCGCACTGCTGAGGAGTCTCATACTTTTCAACAAAACACCTATTCAATGCTATCTAGTTTTCTATGGTCTCCTACCAACATCAAACTATGATGCATTCAATCAACTAAAACTTAATACAAATCTTCACAAATCACCTCAATTCCATTAATCATTTTTACTGCAAACTACAAATCTATTCGATTTCTTCAATATTCGTTTTGTTTTTGTTGTTGACAAAAACAACAAAAAGGACATAAATGAAAAGAATCACCGTGTCTTTTCTTCTTTTTACCTCTTTAACAACAAAAAAACAACTTTATTCTAGAAAACTTTAAATTATACAGTAAATTTTTTTAATGACTTACTTCCTTACACTTAATAAATTACACATGATGATATACATTCTGTAAAGAGATAATTTTGGCATGAAATGACGTCTAACACGACGTCAGAATACATCACTGGAACAATAGTTGACGGAAGATTTGTTCTTTGTTTTTATTTTTCAAATTAAAAAGTTTATTTAGAGAAGACAAATGTTTCCTGATTGTTAAACTTCTTTATGATTTAGTTTGTTAGTAACTGAAATCATATCTGGCAGAATAAGTTAAAGATATGCATAGATTAATGCTCATAGTTATGTATTTATAATCAATAGTACTGAGTTGTATTATACAAATTTAAAGAGGAAATGAACGAATAGAATTTCCCAATTAGTATCATTTTAGTAGTATGATTTACTAGTACTGTATGAAGTGAATAAAACCGGATGTAATTACAATAAGTAAACTTGCTTAAATTTATGATACCGGGGATTTGGAGGGGAGGGGGGTTAAAAGTTGATCATTGATAAAATTAGTACTGAATACAACGGCTTTAAATACGTTCACTTCCAACTGCAGTCAATCAATCCCTGTTACCTCTAGTGGAGCCCTAGAAGGTCTCCACCTGGAGAGATAATGGAGGAGGGTTGGGGATGGGGTTAGTAACCGCATCCCGTAAAACAACAATCTTGCTTAAAAAAGTTAACCAGTAAAAACCTTTATAATTACTTTTCACTCTTTTCCCTTTATATTCATTAGTGAAATATCATTTGTAAGTGTTTAGTGTATATGTTGAACTCTTTGGTATAACAAATCACTGTCAGTTGATGTTAGGTTCTATTCTTCTAACTCAATGACTATCTACCAATATTTATTATTTCAAAACTCTCATTACTATTATATATAATAAATTAGATAAGTAGATGTTACATAGTGAACTTCAGTTGAATATGAAGTACCATTTGTCGTTCTAGATAAAAGTATTTAACTATTTACCCATTATTCAAATCAGTCTATCCCAATCACTTTGCCTATTAATGGTTGATTTCAAAGGTTTTGTGAGATACATTTGTCATTTCGGTCTATTTAATTTCTGATTATGTTTGATTGATTTTTTCCAAATAGGCGGGTATATGTTACCAATGTTAGTATATCTGGCATGAGAAATTTATAGTTCCTGGAACTCTATCGATTGAAAGTATTAATTTGTTCCCAATTCGTATTTGTTTATGCCTGTAGGTATTAATATGAGCTTTAGCATGGAATATTGTTTTTCAGGTAGTTTGTATGTAGTAGATGAAGAGAGGTAGTCTACGTTCGAAATTGTGAACAGTTTTTATTTATACGTGTTGAAATTTCCTCAGTGTCAATATTAAGGGTTTGTTGTTTGCGCTCACTGAGTACCAATAGAGACCTAGGAAGACCAAAAGACAGCTGTCTCATCTGATTACAGAATTCCTCAGTAGTACGTACCATCAATTTCACTTAATGTTCAAACACCGAAACTTCAGTTCTCTTGATAAATTCTTGACTATCAACACTATTTAAGGGTTATATAGACTGATGACCAGTCGATTCCATTCTAGCTACAGCTCAGTAGGTTCACTACTTAGTAATCTCTTAATAGGACTGAACAGTTGTCTTTTAGTGTTAGTCGATGATTAATAGTATCTAACCGAGATCAATCTGTGACGAAAACAAATAACAAGTTCTAATTTTCAGAAGAGAAAGGTGAATAATATTAAGGAATACACTAAATTGTTCTAGCTGATGAGACCTAAACAGGACGAAATTTACGTCACGGAATCCCCTATCCTCTATAATCAATCTATTTGATACACTATCAAATTAAAATCAATAAACATAATCTATTCATCACATAAACACTAGAACCCATAAAAAATGTAGTACATAAATTAGGTAAACCAATTATTTGTAAACATAAATTATTATTATTATTATTATTATTACACATACTACTAATAATCCCCTTATACATTATAATCACTTTGTATTTCCTTTAGCTAAAACTATATATGTAACAATGAATACATGAAAAGAGAATGGCGGCTATTTACTCTTGTATGGTTACCACCTAATAGTAGCTAACGATGTATAGATTGTTAAGTGTATATTCCCAAAGAAAACATAAACAGCTTTAACTTCATCCTAAATGTAATGCTATAATGATTGTCAATATGTAAATGTAAATTATTTCATAATTCAATAATGAGGCAACATGTAAAAACAATTATGCCTTAAGAAATTGTTTTTTTTTCTTTTTCATCGGGAAAAAAATGAGAAAACAATAAAGTTAACTAAACAAAAAAGCCTAATTAACAAGTTGGAATTAGGAAAATGGAAGCCCTATTGTTTTATAATTTAAGGTTTCGTTTTGATTAACTTCATACCATGTTAGATTTGATATGACGGGCAGTTAAGGAAGATTGATTATCTTTGAGAGCTATTTATCAGTAGGCTATTTTAGTATTTATGGTTATATTCAAGGTGAACAATTTATTTCTATTATCATTTAGTTCCCCATGCCCTATCCTTTCATTTGATACATTAAATGTTGTTATGTCATTTCTCATCAATGAACTATGGTTAATCAGTTGTGTATACGAACTCCAGTTCACATTCACTATTATTTCTATTTTATATTAATGTTAGTTTCTTGATTGGTTAACTGTGTTGTCTGGTTTTATGTACATACAAACGCAGGATTGAAATACAATTCGATTCGATTCTGTCTAATTGATCTATCGGCTTATGCTTTTCTTACTCCTGCTTGGAACTAAGTGGGCATAGGGAACACGCGCATTTACTGACTAGGCAAACCTAAATGGCATTTTGGTCAACCAACCATTTTCTCTCGACATAACAAGATCATAATCATTTAAACTAGTTGCATATTACAAACGGATCAACAGAATACGATTATGTATTAAACAGATCATGGATTAGTTACTATTTTGTGATCCACTGACATTAATTGTAATATTCGATAGTGTGAATTTTTACTAAATGACTACTCTTGTAAACTAGCTACATTAAAAGTAGACGTAGGTATGTTCACTATTGTATTTCTAATGATTATTGAGGGGTGATCTATATGATGTTTGTCTACTCTTTTTTCAGTCATTATTAAATTGTTAGAATGTAAGTACTAGTCTAAATGACTCAATAACCCATGCACTATATTGTTGTTACTAGGCGACTGAAGTAATTGTCGAGGTAACTTACTTTATCTGTGTTCCGTATCAATTGACACTCAGTAGAACTGATATCATACTATAAGTTAAATCACCAAATCCCATTGAACCTAAAATACATAGGAATTTATGTACATAAACTAAATCGTAAGGCCTAGAATACGTTAGCAATACTCTCCTCTTTAATTTTAACCCTTTGTATAATTTAAGCAGAAAGTTTACACCAAACTACCTCCTCATATACTCAGTTGATTTGTTCTTCTTTAATTTGCTATTTATGTCACTTGATTAATAATGTCCACTACTTATTATTTTGACTTTATACAAATGATTGGTTATGTTCAATCGCTAAACATGATGTTTTAAATGTTGTGATAGAAGAGAAAAATGGAAAATATCCAAAGTAATAAAATCACTCATAAACCCGATAAGCATCAAATGTGTAATGTGAAATCCCATAATAAGGATTAGTTAGATAATAATTAACCCTCGTAAAGTAGTGAGCATCCGTTACACCTGTCTATGGGACTCTTCACTACTTCATACATACAACTCTCATCAGAGATCAAACCCATGATCCCCAGATCTGTAAACAAATTTCTAACCTTTACACAACTTGTAACGCCATTTATTGGTTTATATCTTTAAATTCCCGTCATGTTTCGTGATAATCATTTACTGGCATCAGTTTAATGCTTTCTGGTTTCCACTGATTATCAGACAATGGAGTACTACTTCGAAATCAACAGTCTTCACAATACTCATCAAAATGATATTTAAGCACTAAAATACATTTTTGCATTATGTTTGCTTCGTTTAATAATGTCCATAACTTGTCGAATATAAAGCTGGGAGGCAAGTAAATCAAACCAGCGACTTTCAAACTAGATAAAACTCGTGCCCTGAATTCCATACACCAGCTACAACGTAACCTTGTCGGAATAAAGTGTTTATCTAGTAACTGAAATAAGTTATCTTAGCACTTTAAGTCAGAAAATTTACTAGCAGATAATACTATGACAACCTCTTGATACTAAGATATGAAGTACGAAGTACTTCATAAATTGTTGAACTATATATGATTGAGATGCTTAGAACTTACTCAGAATAATTTAGTACTAACATCTCTAATTATTGCGTTTTCTCTGCTTTTTCTCAATGATAACAAACTTCAGATCTGAATTCGATACATTGGTCTTATATACTTTGCTAGCTGAAACTCTTCAATAATGAGCATGTACAATAATGAGAAAACTAATGATCTTAGGAGTATTCGAATTCATGCAGTAATAATATCTAACAATGAGTTAAATTTAATCATCTCCACGTGTTTGTATTAGCTTCTTTCAGTGGTGATGGTCCTTATTAAAATAACACTGACTACCGACTACTTAACTACCTTACGCTTAATCAGTACTGTTCGTTAAACATGATCAACTAGGTTCAGATACACATCCATTAAAACAGTTAGTAACTTCTGTTAACCAGAGTATAAATGGATGAAGAATGTAATTTTTCTTCAATTATTGATCTATTTAATTGTTTAACTACATTTGGTGACTGCCATGTTAACTTTGAGTTGTCAATCATAAGAAAAGTTCGAAGCCAGTCAACAGGAAGCTAACATTCTATCGAGAAACAAATTAGTAGAAGATGAATGAAGAAGTTTTATTGAATTAATACTAATGCTACAGTAAATGTAAAGAATAAGGTGGAATGCATGCGATGATTAAAATGACTTTGATTATTCAGAATATTGAAATAAGATAAGGATTCACTAGAACTAGAATTATTATATATTTGACAAATTTTTTCTAATGGCTTAGCAACAGCTTAGCAGAGATTGATGTCAGTCGGATACCACTGAGAAACAGGAAAAACTAAAAAGTTGTTACATCCCAGAGTGAAGCTCTTTAAAAGTACTCATCGCTGATTCTGCTAGGAGATCTAACCCAAAGCTTTTAGGCAAACGCTTAACAATCTGGACTACAGGGTTGGCTTTTAGTGACAGGATTTTTACTTCAATCAACGGGTGATATAACGAGTTGATCGTCCATCGCCACTGGTGAAATCTGTCCCATTTCTAACATAACTAAACTCCACCTTTCATGACTTTATACTAGAACTTTCAGAACCTCCTCAAGTAAGTGGCTAGTGAGCTGATTATTTTACTAGATGGTGTGCGTCCCCCAAACCCATGAGTGCTTAACTATTAACACATGTGAGCTCACCAGTAACGGTAGATCCCCTTCCACACCCCAATTTGTAATATGGCAAAAAGTCCTTGATTCGTTTAATTGCTACGGTTAAATGTGAGCACTGCTGAGTAATCATGAACTAGAATGAAACAGCTATCCAGTGTTCCTTAATTTTCAACTGCACTTAACTTGTGATGAACATACACGATAGATAAAATGCATATATTATGCAATTAAGCATATTGAATGTAATCAAACTGATAACAAAATGACAGGTAGCATGAATTGATATTTCATTTTAGGAGGTACATATAAGCTATGCAAAGTAAACTTATTACAATGACTACGTAAGACTATGTTAGATACATAATTAATTATAAAGTGATATAAATAAGATGAAAATAAGTAAAGGTATGAAGAAATGGTAAAGTCGTTAAGACAAGGATCATACAACGTCTATTCCAATTAAGTACATCAAAGATATCTTTGGCTTCATTTTCAAAGTAAAAGATATAAATCTTAATATAAAATATGGTTTCTCTAGATGGTTCTAGTCTGCGTATTCACTAGTATATCTCTGATCGAAACAGTCAGTTTTACTTGTGGACAAATATCGTCGAAAGTCAACACTGGAATCCCTTGGGGACACTAATCAAAGCTTGTTTCATATTATTTTTTTATTAATTTAGCTGTAATAATAATACAAAATCAACGATAATATCAACTTCACAACTATATAACTCGGTAACATTTGAAGAATAGTTAAGATATTTGGTTTTACAGTACTCATTAAAAGTAAGTGAATATTGAATAACCGTTTTGTTTTCTTATGGGATTTGCTATTACATATGTAACACACTATTGATCAAACCTAGAATCTTTAAAGCTATTAACCCACGAAGTTAGTTCAACTTCCCTATTATAGTTACAACTGTAATGAATACACTCACTAATAAATAAATTTAAGGTGTAAAGCTATACTTGAAGCTACAATAGTTAACCTATAGATTTCAACATTAACATACGTTAACTAAGTATCACTAATAACAATAGACAATGATCTCGAATCGACAGTTGTAGACAATCTGAATCAATGAATGCCATTTCAATGTCCTAAGAATAACATAACCACTATCATGATTTAGAGTATTAAAATGTAATCTTTACAGGATCCCTGCTGATAAGTCAAATACTAAAAGATAATACCTATTCATTACTTAACTTTTAACTTGTCACTATATGATTTTAAACTATCTGTATGATAAAATAATCTACCAATTGTCTACCAGCATGAAAATAAAACTTTAACACAAAGTGTATTAACACCTTAAAATAGATCTCTTATTCTTATCTAATATAACCATTAATTAATACGTGTTGATTGTGTATATTAATATGGAATTTGACAATTTACTGGCATATTCACAAATATCAAACTGACACCGTCATATCAATCTTGTATAGCATATCAATTAACAACTTCTAACTCTTCTAGTAACAAAAAAGTATATTGATGCAATAACACACTTATAAATTGGTTATTTAAACAACTAATTAATGGTATGATAAGGGTTTATTGAATAATAAAACAAACAAAACAAAGTATTATTCAATGAATGATACTTATAATTCAGTTGGTTACTATGTAATGAGTTTGTTTTGATTGAGTTGATTAGTAGTGCATTTAAGAAGTTTACAGATTAAAGCTTAAGTAAACAAAAATAAGTAAACTAATTCACAAGTGATAAATCAGTTTTGATTGATTGACATTTTGAATATAGTTGATGTCATCTTGTATAATTTCAGTTTCATTGACTATTCAATGTGATAAGCTTTTAACAATTGAATTAGTTGATGTTCATTGTGATTTATAGTTTAACTGTAGTTTTGATTTAATTTGTCTGTCGATTGATGTGACCCACTATACAAGTAGTGAAATGTAAATGAATAATATTTAAGTTGGATTGTGACTTGGAAGTGGCATCCAGGACGCGCGTTTAGTCCTATTCGGGACTCATCGGCTGGATGTACCTGCATTCCAATGTTGATGTTCACACTGGGATTCGAACTCAGTCCGCTTCGTGTCAAACGCCACCACGTTCACCTAGCCTATTCTGAATTGTAAATGAATAAGAAAGTTGAACTATCCGATTAATCTAAATGATTCTGATTTACCAAGTGATTCGTTTACTTCCATAGTATGCCTGATTTGAACATTTCTCTTGTATTATTGAAATGTAGTACTCTTTGGATTCACCAATGATCCTATAATAGATCCTATTTGTAAAGCCATTTGGTGATTTTGTTATTAAAACTCAGTATTCTAAATAATAGTTACGTAGTAGAGTAGTAAGAATTCAACAGCTGTAGTAGTAATAATGAAGTACTACTGTAGTAGTAGAAGCCAAAACAAGCCAGTTTGACCAGGAAGATATATTATATCATATCAAAATACGAGTATCTCAAATATGACTAAGCGTATTGTGTGAGAATAGAACGAACAGTAACAAGTAAGGAATACGATCAGATTAAGATAACATATTAGGGCAACGTAATTGAAAAAAGATTAGGCAGGTATACAAACACACATAGAAAGAAATACACGTATTGTTTTAAAGTACACGTAAGTCAAATGATTGTCTACGTTTACGAGGACTGAATATTGGAGATCAGTACAATCTCATGTACTGTATTGCCATGAGATGTGTTATCCATTAGACGTTTTCAATGCAAGATATATCTGGATTCATTCAGCCTATTACTTTACATACAATAATTGAAAAGTTACATCTACGTCCATATTTTCTCATCCAACTCTATATGCGTAGTTTTTATGTTATTGTAAATCTAAATATTTGATCGTGTATCGACTAAATCGCTATCTTACGGTTCATTGTTGAGCAATCATTTGAATGAAACTCACCCCTTTACATTCACATACTTGACTACGATAAAGCACTTGACAGCGAGGATAAGAGAGTATTATGGAGCCTTCTACGACATTATGGCGTATTCGAGAAGATAGTCAACATCAGACAAAGCCGCTATGACGGACTACATTGTAAAATCCTGGGTGGAGGTTAACTCACGAATTCATTTGAAGTAAAGACCGGTGTTAGACAAGGCTGCTTACTGTTGCCCCTCCTCTTCCTGCTGGTAGCTGACTGGGTCATGAAGACGACAACATCTCATGACACTCTTGAAATACGGTGGACAGTATAAATGCAACCAGATGACATTTACTTTGCAGATGACCTAGCTTTCCTATCCCACAAACAACAGCGAATGCAGATGAAGAAGGACAGTGTCTCAATAGCCTCGACAGCAGTAGGCCTCAACATTCACAAAAAGAAAAGTAAAATCCTCTAACACAAAACAGCACTAACCGAATTACACTTGATGGAGAAATTCCGGTTGATGTTGAAACCTTTACACATTGGGACAGAATCATTAATAACCAAGGAAGGTCTGATGCAAATGTGAAGGCGCAGATCGGAAAAGCAAGAGCTGCATTTTTACAATAGAAAAATATCTGGAACTCAAACCAACTGTCAACCAACATCAAAGTTAGAATTTTCAATACAAACGTGAAGACAGTTCTGTTGTATGGAGCTGAAACTTGTATTGAGAACTACGAAGAGCATTATCCAAAAGATACAAGTATTTATAAACAATTGTCTGCGTTAGATACTTCCAATCCGTCGGGAGAATATTATCAACAATAACCTTCTATGGCAGTGAACTAATAAACTTCCAGAAGAAATGAGGAAAAGACACTAGAGGTGGGTAGGACACACACTGAGGAAACCAACAAATTGTGTCACAAGACAAGCAATAACATGGAATCCTGAAGGTCAAAGGAAAAGAGGAAGACGCAAGAACACACTAAGTCGGGAATAGAAGACAGACATGAAGAGAATGAAGTGCACTTAGGAAGAGCTGGAAAGGGTCGCTCAGGACAGAGTTGGTTGGAGAATGATGGTTGGTGGCCTATGCTCCACATGGAATAACGTATTAATTGATTGATTGAAATCCTAATGTTTAACTGTTAAGAAATTACATTGGATTGTAAAACTCTATCAGAATTATATTAGAATACTGTCGTTAAATGATAATACAGAAATACATTGACAAGTACTAAACAAGGATTGACTTCAGTAACTATGAGCACAAACAAGTATTTATTCGATTCCCAAACTAACCAAATGGAAACAAAATCAATTAGTAAACTAATTATATGAAGTATGTACATTGGATTATAGAAAAGTAGAAGTAAAGAATCTCAGATACCAACAAAATCTATTCCATATTATCAGGACAAAAAAGTTCTATTAGCAAATTAATTCAACTGGAGTATTACTTACGAAATTAAAAATACCAATTCAAGCATGAATCGCATTAGATAACATGAGTATCTTCATTTTTTTCCCCTACGTAAACGTTAACGTGAGCTTCCAGTAATCATGTTGATATTTTTTTACCAGACTATAGATAAAGTCTACATGGTCAGAAATCTTCGAAAATAACATTTAACATGAGTATAAGGACAAATGAAATTGCACATTTTAAAGGCAACCATTCACAGACATGAAGATTAGGATAGGATGACGTAACTTTCGTAAAATAATTAGGCAACTCCCTTCAGAGTGAAGTTATGCTTTACAAATATGCATTCAGAAAAAAATTTTTTAAAGCCAAATTTCTACTTACTGAATTCTACTTAGTTAATAATATTAAGTGCCCACGACCCACATTTTGTGGGGAAAAGAAGTTAGTTGTTTGCTTCCAAATGTCATTGTATTATAAACGGACAACCTCAAAATATTCCTTTCTCAAGTCCTTTCATTCACAAGTTTCAATCATGATTAACTATTCATCCTTCAGAGTTATTGCTAAATTTATTCTTTATAATAAGAAATATAATCTCTTCTAACACTCCATAAAATAATTTATGTTGTCTATTTATAAGAGCTTCAGGCTTCTAGGCGAACTCTAAATACCTTAACCACTGTACGAATCCCTAGTGTGTCATACCAGTCAGATGGAGTTCAGTCATATCGGATACCCGTGAGTTACCCATCAATAGAAAGTAATGAGACTACAGAATATATTATAAATTGTTTGAAGTTAGTTATCACAATCAATGGATACAAGCTCATTGGTTGAATTGCTAATCATCTTTCACAAAGCCTGAAAGTCATGGGTACATTCTTATGCGAAATTTTGTGTACTCACTGTTTAACGGTCCCATGCTACAATGAAATAACTATCAATGCTTTTTAATCTTTGACGATTATATTCATAACATCCATTCATTGACATTTATCTGTAATACTTATAAATTGTTAATCACTTTCATCCCAAATTTCTTCACTTAACCTTTACATTATTACGTAATCTTTGTAATATCCGAGCTAACTTATGATCTGATCTCTTTTTATTTTTAATATAATCGTAGATACGATTGTACAACTTCAAGATCATCTCATCAAAGAGAAAAATTTTACTACGTGGTTTCTATTTATTACTAATAATAGTAGTAACAGTAGTAGTTTTATTGTTTTTACATAATAACGTAGTCTTCAATTTGTATTTCACCCGTTTTCACATTTCGTTTTTCATTTATTGTGTATTTTAACATTCAAAAACACTATGAAATTCGATATCATGAATTGGACTTCATTAAACAGCCACTAAAAAGAACAAAATGTCGGAGGGCTGCTACGTCATGGTATAGCGCTTATTAATAGTGTGCATCGACTATCCTGATGATAGACTGTGTCCTGAACTTTCAGGTTTCTACAGAACGTCATTAGATTCACAGTCGGCTTACTTGTGGCTGACTTACGAAAGTTAGTCCTGAAGCTCAATCAAGAAAAACTCCACTAGAGTTCAGCCACATCTTGTGTAAGGCTATCGGTCATCGGTTGTAATGAATGATGTTCCTTAAAATACCTCGTCAATTAACTGAAGTTTGAAATTTAAGTAAGGAGGTTTTGCGGAGATAAGTATTAAGTTTAGTTAATTGTTTTCGTCAAAGATTGATGTTGGTTGGGTTCCACTGAAAACCAAGGAGTACTGGACTGTTGATTTGTCCTAGCATAGGTCTTCCTAGCAGTGTGTACCATTGATTTCACCAGGGAATTAAAGTCGGAGTTTATAAGTCTCAGGGTAAATGCTCAACCATCTAAGTAATAGGGCTAGTGTCCCATGTCATAATTCCCACTTACAATAATTTTTGGTCTAACTCGACGATAAGTGTCTTACTCTCAACAAGTGTGAACTTCGCTACTCACAACTTCTCACTAAAATTTATGGAGTATACTAAAGTTAGTTGCAAGCAAGCTTATTATTGACAATGTATTGATACGGTTTATGTGCAGGTAGATATTAAGTTTAGTTGTTTTCATTCGTCACAGATTGACGTTAGTTGAGTACTACTAAAACCATTGAGCACAGGACATCTGTCCTAGTGTGGAACTCTTCTGGATTATGTACCAATGATTTTACCAGAGGAATGAAATATATTAATTGTCAGATCCCAGTTAAATGATCGAATTGTCAATGGGTCACTGTGAAACACTTAAGTTTTGAGCTGAATCTCTGAGTAGTGTAATTGACGTACATTGTGGAAGAGTAAAACCAAATGACATAAAAGTTGTGTAATCCCACTTCCTGATGTTCAGTCGTTGTGTAACCTCGACAGACGCTTAATATCGAATTCGTTCATAATTTTTACGGAAACCTTTCTTATTATCTACTTTTATTTTCAAATAACATTACATGCTCATAGCAATCATTATCACTTCATTTCTTCAGATTATATTTTGATCATCTAATGTCGCTCATTTTTCATAACAACAATGTCGATAACTGACCGGTGATAATTATTAAGTTGGACTGGTAAGTGGAATCCAGGACGCGCGTTTCGTACTATCTGGCTGAATGTACCTGCATGCCAATGTGGAAGTTCACATTGGGATAAGAACTCAGTCCGCTTCGTGCCAAACGACACAGCGTTCACCACTGTGTCCATACAGTCACACTTGTACAATGGGTCCATATATGATAAGATATTCTGCAAAATGACAGTAGATTCGTATTCACATCAATTACTCTCATTGATATATTCACACAAAAGTAGGTAGCCTGAATTAACAGTTTCTAAATTTTTGTTATTTGTTTACGCAATATTCAGTATCATAACAACCAGTGTTTAGTATACAACTAACAACTAAGTCTACAATGTCTTCATTAATTTGCATAATAGAATTCACCTAACAAAACCTTTGACCTTAATACTAAACAAAAACTCACAATTATAAGTTGTTCTAATTTGTCGACTCATCGTTAAGTCCATCACCATGACAACAAACAAATGGATATATAAAAGCCAGCAATATCTACTCACAATTCAATTCAAATTTCGATTATTCAACTCTATTAACTCATCTAATTCACCTTCACATCAATATGCGTGAAATTGTCCATATTCAAGCTGGTCAATGTGGAAATCAAATTGGTGCTAAGGTGATATCAATATTCTAATGTACATTCATATTTCAGTTCTGGGAGGTGATATCCGATGAACATGGCATTGATCCAACTGGCACCTATCATGGTGATTCTGATCTCCAATTAGAACGTATCAACGTATATTATAATGAAGCCACTGGAGGAAAGTATGTACCACGTGCTATTCTAGTTGATCTGGAACCGGGAACTATGGACAGTGTACGTGCCGGTCCATTCGGTCAACTATTTCGACCTGACAACTTCGTATTTGGACAAAGTGGAGCTGGAAATAATTGGGCGAAGGGACATTATACCGAGGGTGCCGAGTTAGTCGATTCTGTATTAGATGTGGTACGTAAGGAGGCAGAATCTTGCGATTGCCTACAAGGATTCCAGTTGACTCACTCTCTTGGAGGTGGGACAGGTTCAGGGATGGGAACTCTACTGATTTCTAAAATCCGTGAGGAGTATCCAGACCGTATCATGAACACATTCTCAGTTGTTCCTTCACCAAAAGTAAGTTCATCTATTTCTAAACATTTTCTCAGGTCTCTGACACTGTCGTTGAGCCATACAATGCAACACTGTCAGTTCACCAATTGGTCGAAAACACGGATGAAACATATTGCATCGACAATGAAGCCTTATATGACATTTGCTTCCGTACACTCAAACTCACTACTCCCACATACGGTGATCTCAACCATTTAGTGAGTGCGACTATGTCAGGTGTGACTACATGTCTTCGATTCCCTGGTCAGCTTAACGCTGACTTGAGGAAACTTGCCGTGAATATGGTTCCATTCCCACGTCTTCACTTCTTCATGCCAGGATTCGCACCCCTTACTAGTCGTGGTAGTCAACAATATCGTTCTCTCACTGTTCCTGAATTAACCCAACAAATGTTCGATGCAAAGAACATGATGGCCGCCTGCGATCCACGTCACGGACGATATCTCACAGTTGCCGCAATGTTCAGAGGTCGAATGTCAATGAAGGAGGTGGATGAACAAATGTTGAATGTTCAAAATAAGAATTCAAGTTATTTCGTCGAATGGATTCCAAATAACGTGAAAACAGCTGTATGCGACATTCCGCCAAGAGGTTTAAAGATGTCAGTCACATTTATCGGTAACAGTACAGCTATTCAAGAGTTGTTCAAACGTGTTAGTGAACAGTTCACTGCTATGTTTAGACGCAAAGCATTCTTGCATTGGTATACGGGTGAAGGAATGGATGAAATGGAATTCACAGAGGCGGAATCAAATATGAATGACCTTGTCAGTGAATATCAACAATATCAAGATGCAACTGCTGAAGAAGAAGGAGAGTTTGAAGAGGAAGAAAACGAAGAAGCATAAGGTCATTAATAAATTAGGTATTAGTTAAATACATTTTTCATGTATTCCACAGTATGTTTTTTTCATTAATAGTAAACGTTTATTATCAATAATTTGTGCAGTTATTTTGTTATATTATTCGGGCTCAGAGTAGGTTCGTTTATATTTGTCCAGAAATTTCTGTGTTTGTTGCGTTTAGTATTCCATAAATAGCCAGTTACTAAGATAGGCCTCGTTAATTCTTACCATCATTACTGTAAAGATTTTGTAGTCCATACGTATACCTATAGAACCACGTCAATATCGATTACTGTATTCCTTCCACTTCTTTTGCATTTCATTGAAGCGTACACTAAGAACATTGTTGCTCATAGAATTTATTATATGCAGATACGTTTTAACACCAAACTAATAAGCATTCCTAATGACTGTGTAGGGAATTTAAGGTACCTTGCATGAATTAAGCTGATAGTTAATTTTGTATCATGAGTTTACTTTGTATATAGATCGTAAATTATATTGTCGTGTTGATTAACGTGAATTACTTGGAGTAACAAGATAACAATTAATTGAATTGAAATGATTTGTGAAGATTAGTATTAAGGGTTAGTAGTTGGTTGAATTTGTCATAGTTTGATGTTGGTAGGGCACTACTGAAAATTTGATAGCCTTGGATAACTGTTTTGTAATAGTATGAGACATATCGTCAATGCTCACCTCAGATTCCCATACTTAAACGAAATAGCTTTCCATTGTTACCTGGTTTTCAATCGTACCCCACTAACATTAATAAACAGTTGTCTTTGACTCTATACATCTCATAGAAGACTGACTTAGAAATATATGGATATAGTCTGTAATTTGGAATTTTTTTTGATTTAACTTCCTGTTGAAGTTTCGCTCCCTAAATTAGTTGGTTCATTCATAAAGCACTCATTCTTTCCCTAGACAACTTCAATCTAGTATTTTCTTGGGCACTGGTAGTAAATGTACGATAGTGAATTTAAATTACAGAGTTTTCATAGTGATGCACTATAAGTAATGAATATTAGTTTTCCTGGTAAGTTATGACACTTCTTATATCCAGTTCGTAGATGTATTTTGCAGATATAAATAGATAGTTAGTTAAAAGACACTAGAGGTAACTATCACATAAAATTGTGTTCTCTATAAGGTTTGAACTCTTCACCGATTAATATAAAACAAGAAGTATGATATCCAAGTTGAGATGGTTTTAAAGAGATCGGCTTTAATTTATTGATTGTATTCGTTGTGGAATAATTTTGGTTAGGTGCCTTTGAGAAATTAAGATAAATTAACACCGATCAACACAAACCTTGTTAATTCTTTTGTGATATCTAGTCCACTAGTGACTATTTTTAAAATGCCATTGAAATTCTAGTGTTAAATCGTGACTAATGGAATTCTGACATGTTGAATTGGGGATTGGGGGGATATGAGACAGATATTAACAGTGGCTCATATCAAGCGATTATTACATCACAAATTAATTCAAAGAAGATTCTATCATTGCATGCCAAACAGTTCAGGAATGCCAATGGTGAAGCGTTAGCCACGATGTATGAAGATATTGTGTTTGATGCACTGAAAAAGTCTTAATAATAGCAAATCCTGTACTAGAAAGTAACAGCTGTCCTATGATCCTTGATACTTGAACGAGATCATTATGTGACGATCAACAAGTGACTATGATTATAGAATATAAGACAAACTGCGTATAAATTAGTCACACATGCTTGATGGATACTATGAACCAGAAAGTCATGCCACTTGATAGCACAACACGTAGTTAAAACAGATTATAAGATTGACCTCATAACAGCTTATAAAAGCCTAGCATAGAAACTGTCAGGGATATTTATTCACGAACTGTTGTAACCTCATATCTGACCCAGTATTCCTTAATACGATTCCAGTTATTTCTTCAAATTCATCCGATTCATTTGCCTGATCGACTTTTACTGGTTATTATAAGTGAATGAAGACTTGGCGCTAATATATGACATATTACTGTTTAAAACATCTAGGAAATATTGTCTAATTTCGAACGTAACTGATAGCCTGTTCAAGGAAAATAGATATCGATTCAAGCTTAGAGAACCTAGTTCAATTTGAACAATTTATTACTTAGTTTGTGTACTAGTTGGGAATAAACGGATTAGAGATGTTTACTAATTTATCAGTGACGCATCCAAAGTTAAATCTGCATTATTTTTTCATAAAAACGTGTCTTGTCACAAAATAATAAGTGCCTGGAATATCAAAATCCATGCAACAAAACATGATTACGTTGTAATTAGATGTTGTGGAGATTGTTGAATGACAATTCGATATCACGAATTTGTCTAAATCAGACAACCATTGATCACCAGGAATCACTGGATGGCTGTTCTGTTCTAGAACAAGAATTTTCAACAATTCAGATCCACAACCCCTCATCAGTGATTGAATCCGGAACCATCTGGCTTAGCGGCAAACACTTTACCATTAAATTACCGAGTTGGCTCCTGATGGTCGATATTTCTAAGTCAGTCCATTCGTGATACGTTTGTGCGACTTCAGCCATTGCTATCGGCTGGCAACTTTCTCATATCAGATACGGTTGACTTGTCACGTCATCCCACTAAAACACAGGGAATTACCTCGAGAAGTTAGCTGCTAATGTATTAGAAATATATAACGTTTGAAACGGACCCAATAGTCTAAAGGTAAAACGTTCTTCACGAAGCCATAGGTTTATGGATTCGGTCCTTGATGAAATCGTGGGTACTTACTGCTTATGATTCTTATACTAAGACAAAACAGCTATCTAGTGCTTACTGGTGAACAGTGGTTGTTTAATTCAGATCAGTTCGTGATATTTGAAATGACTACGTTCTTCGGATAATATGTACATAGACGACAGTTTTAATTTTTCAATGTATATACAGTCAACTAAACCAGCAGTTATTTCCTTGAATGTGACGTGAATATACTGAGCAGCAATTATATTTTGTATTACCGTCTAAATGTGAAAGAGTTACCATAATACTTAAAGACACATATAGGTTGCAAATTTCTGACCCGAGATGACTTTGTAATATTACTCACCAATAATAAAATAGTTGTGTAAGCAATGGAGAGATAGACAGATACAACGCAGAACTTCGTACGTACGTACATCAGTTCAGGTTGCCATACCACATCAGCACAGAGATGCAACTGTCAGTTCAAATCCAAGAGTGATAGCGATAGTAGAAGTATTAGCAGTAATGCAGAAGATTAGAGAGCGAAGATATGATTCGATAAGTATAATTCAGTGAGATAAATTTGAAAGCAGAAAGATAGAGAATTCAGAAGGTTAGATTTTGAAAGAACACAAAGAGTGGATGCACCTGTGCCATTGCGAACGATTCTGAGCCATGTCGTTCAAGGTCTCTAACCATTGGTGACTTTCGTCTCGTGGACCCCAACCACGCAGCCTACATCTACGAACATGACTCAGTTCACTTGTCAGTGACTTCATCGACTTCTGCCATGTTTTGGTTTGGCCGCCTCTAGCTTTCTTCCAACCTATTCCTACGCCGCAAAATAGGTTGAAAGAAACTAGAGGCAATGGGGAGAATCGACGCACGGTAACTATCAAAAGATAATAAATCTGTTAGCAATACTTTGGATTTTATTTACTTAAGTGGTTGTATTATGTATTTATAATCACTGTGTAGAACAACGGATCATCAAATCGAAAACAAATCATCACTTCAAAAGTCCACTTTCTTTTAGTCTGTACCGTTTTAGTAGGTGCGGACTACTTAGTTGATTTCATCGTGATAATTGTAATCAGTGTTTGGAAGTGTTTGATGATACTCTTCAGACACATTTTCACTTAATACATACCTTTCCATTTCGTTTCAATAAACCACTATCAATGTTTAGTCATTTACATTATTATTCCTATCACATTATTTCTACTTCTTTCCTAATTACGTCTTCGATTTCATTTTGTTGCCTTAATATGGTAGGCTAACTTGAGCTAATACACAACTCTACTAGTGTAAAGGATATTACCCTTAAGATCACCCATAAGTAGTAGGTAGCGGAACATCGAGTGATAGTTGAAACAGAAAGCAGTATACGTGGTGAGTTGCGAGGTGATAGGCAGCAAAACCAGATCACAATAAGTAGGAAAAATCTAGGGAACCAAGGGAAACAAGCCTATAAACAACATTTGCTGAGGAACCCAAAGTATGTGCAAATAGATAATTAAAACTAGTGTATATATAGTTTATGACGTTCTCTGTTTAGCTAGGCCAGGTTGACATTTTATACGAGGATCTAGATTAATAATGAGCAATTCTATGTATAATTTAATCTTTATACTACTACAATCAAGTCAGTAGTATGTTTAGTTACTATACTAATGCCTACCAGTTCATAGTATAAATTACAATCTATTTGGAGGATTTTTGTTGCCTATTCAACAAGTTTTCACCTTGTTATCTTTATATGTATATACACATGTAAAATAAAGAATTGTGAAAACAGTTACCAATAACTTATTTATACTGTATTCATTATAATGTAAGTATAATAAGTTGATTACCTCAAAGTTAGACTCTTCAACTCGAACGTCAAGTCAGTTCTTCTCTATGGAGCTGAAACGTGGAGAACTACTGCAAACATCCTCAGGAGAGTACAGGTATTTATCAACAACTGTCTACGCAGAATATTGAATGTCCGTTGGCCGGAAACCATCAGCAACAGCCTACTTTGGAAGAGAACAAATCAACTTCCAGCTGAAGAAGAAATCAAGAGACGACATTGGAAATGGATAGGACATACATTGTGGAAATCATCAGACTGCATCACTAGATAAGCACTAACTTGGAATCCTGTTAGAAAACGGAAAAGAGGAAGGCCAAAGAACACCCTGCGTCGAGAACTGGAAGCAGATATTGAAGGGATGAACAGTAACTGGAGACAGCTGGAAAGGATTGGTGAGGACAGAGTTTAATGGAGAATACTGGTGAGCGGCCTATGCTCCTCCGAGGGGGGTAACAGGCGTAAGTAAGTAAGTATAATAAGTTCATTACAAGTTATATATATATCAGTTTATCAATTTTATTTAACTAATACAAATCAATATAAAGACAATGTTTACTAATAAACAGATAGCATAGTTAATGCGATTGCATGCTAATAACACCGGTACATTGTGTATTTATAGGCGTATATACATATAAGGAAAACAAGGTGAAAATTTGTTGAATAGGCAACAAAAATCCTCCAAACAGATTGTAATTTATACTATGAACTGGTAGGCATTAGTATAGTAACTAAACATACTACTGACTTGATTGTAGTAGTATAAAGAATAAATTATACATAGGATCGCTCATTATTAACCTAGATCCTCGTATAAAGTGTCAACGTGGCCTAAACATAAAGAATACTGAAAAGAATAACCCATTACTTAATTATACTGTATTCATTATAATGTATGTAGAATAAGTTCATTACAAGTTATATATATATATATATATAAGTTTATCAATCTTATTTAACTAATACAAATCAATATAAAGATAATGTTTACTTATAAATAAATAGCATAATTAATGCGATTGCATGGTAATACCACCGGTACATTTTGTATTTATTGCCTTTGAACAATCTGTTAAATTCATACAAGTTATATACATAGTCTGTGATGTATTCTCATTGAAATGATTTCTATCATAATTTTGATTTTGTATAATTGATGCAGTTGCATATGGTGTTACAATAGGTGAATAGATTTGTTCATTTCTATTATCAGTAATATCATCATTTATTGTTGTCATTAAAGTTGGTGGACTTAACATAGATATTGATGAATCATTAAAATGTTGTCTATTTGATATTTGCTCTAAATAAATAGCTGAATCAAATGGTTCAGAACTAGTCTGTGATGCTGATGTAAAATGTAATGAATTAGTTTTTATAGGATCTTGATTATCATTTAAAATATATGGAAGATTTCTTGATGAATTTGGTGTAAATTGTTTAATAAATGTATGAATAAGTTGTGGTATAACAGAATTTACTTCATTCTTATCTAATAGATGAAATTGATGCAGCTTATTCTGTGAATTTATTTGTGTTTCATCTATATATTCTGTATAGTGTAAACCACAACTTTTTGTACTACTACTATTTGAAATATTCTCTGATGGTTGTTTCATTGATAAATATGAAATATGAGGATGTGTTTTAGATGTTTCACATGTTTGTTCACTGGAACTAATACTGACAGTTGTAGATGGATTGTTTATATGATTATTTGTAAAATTGTTAGGTTGTACAGTAGCATTATACTTAGACTTATCGTTTATACTACTCATTTTTAACTTACAATTTCCACTGCCTAATGTAGTATTATAATGAAAATTAGGCTGTGTTATTTGATATGTAATACGCTTTCGACAAAATTTATTTCTACGTATCCAACATAAAAGGCACATAGTGAATATCATACACCATGCTAAAAGACTACTAATTATTGCACTAATAAACCATGGTTGATTAATTAATTTCTCATTTCTATTTGAATGATCTATTGAAATATCATCTACTGTTAATTGAAAATGTTCAGTTGTCATAAATGTTGTTAAATCTTTATCATTATATAATATTGTAGTTAATTTTTGTTCATTATCAATTTTCAATGATTCACTTCGTATACCAATACCAACACATGTATATGCAGCTAATTGAATACTGAATGATTTTGGTAATGAATTTAAATTGATAACAATTTTTCTACCTTCTGAACTAACATTAACATTATGATAAGTTTTTAATAATTCATCATATATATAAACAATATAACCAAGTATAATACCATTCCAATCTGATATAGGTGGTGCTGTCCAACCAAGTTCTAAATTATCATTTAATAACCAACTAGCAAATATATTTCTAGGTGGTGATATTGGACTAGTTTCATATGTAAGTGCTGTATGTGTAAATATATCACTAGTTTCTAAATAATTCATTGATATTTTATTATGAAATGCTTTAATACCAATTTCATAACAACGAAATGGTTTTAATTCAGTTAATAATGATGTAACTTTATGATTAATTGGTTGAGATAATTGATTAATGCGTATATTTTGTGTATAATGTGCTTCAATAGTTACAGTAGATATAACACCTGGTAATGAAGTAATTGAATCAGTTATATTATTCTCTTGTTCTTCATGATAAATTTGTTTCATTAATTCTAAACGATGATAGATTTCATTAATACCAGTTGATTTATGATAATTATTTGGATTTAAACTACAATAACTACTTAATAAGTTAATATTAGTTGAATTTAATTGTAAATATTTCTCATTTAAACATTTTATATGTTCAACACTACGATAGTAGATTATATAACCACTTATTTGTGATAATATCATAGGTTGTTCAAATACATTCCAACTTATATGAATAGTTTTAGGTGATAAAACAGTAAGTTGAATATTTTTTAATTCTATTAATTTAGAAAAATGTTCAATATTGTTAATATTTAATTGTTTTATTATAGTTTGATTAGATAATAATAATGATTTGATTAATATAGGTCCAAATGGATTACTTGCCCAACCTAAACGACCATTACTTAATCTAGCACGAATAAGAATATAATATGGAATATTAGAATGAAGATTATTTAATGTAATGAAGTTAACTGGCCAATTATGTTGAATTACTAACCATCCTTGATTAGATTTTTTCGGTGTATAAAGTTCAATCCAGTAATTGATTGATAAAATAGATTTATGATTATTTCGTGGATTATGGATAAGTGGTGGATTCCAAGATAATGTAACACTATGATCTGTTATATTCATTATATGAATATTATTTGGTGCAGAAAGTGGATATTCTTGTAAGTAATATGAAATTTCTTCTTTAATTTTAGAATAGACAACATTTAAACTGGCTGTTACTTCATATTTTACATTGAATTGATCTGTTAATAAACAGGTATATTTACCTGAATCATTAATTTGTAGATTGTTTATTTGTAAGCTACCAGTGTGAAAAATTTTAAATCGGTTATCTTCTCCATTAATAATTTCATTATTATTATTATGTTGTTGCCTGTTAGTCTGTGACAAAAGTGACCGTCTCCAAGTAATCTTCCAACTTTCTGTACTTTGTATAACAAACATCTGTTTATGACTATGATCTAGATTATTTGGATAGATAATTCTAACTAATCTTGGTAATTCACAATCCATAAGTACAGATTCACCAATTACTTGAGTTTTATTTGACGGTGGTAATCCAATATATGGTGGTACATATTCCACTGAATTTGATGAACTTTCAACAACAGGATTTCTATTGTCTGCTTTTAGTTTATTAACATTTTGATTTTGGTATAATATTGAAGCTGTAATCTTTTTTTTACGTTTTATTCTTAGAATTGCACTTGTCTGAATCATATCAATGGATGAATGTGCAATACAATGATATTTTCCAGCATCATTTAATGTTATTGAATTAATTTCTAATGTTCCATCGGTATGAATAATATATTTATTTGATGTAGATTGTGTTGATGAATTATCTGTTGGGAAAACTGGACTTCTGTCAGGTAATTCCCAGTATATTCCAGGTTTAGGATTACCATCGGCAACGCATAGAAATTTGGCTTTATCACCAACATTTAATGTTAGATCAACTGGTGATTTCAAGAATATAGGGGGTGTTTCAACAGTAAGACTTATCTCATTCTCTTTATCATTTAATGTAGTACAAACGTAAACATCAGTATCAGAGTGTAGGGCACGCTTAATTATTAAATCTCCTTTGATTTGTTGAATTCTTTCAGAAACATTGAAAAGTCGTTTTGACTTAAGACTCCATCTTATTGGCTCGTTTTTGATAGATGGACATACTAATTTCACCTGTTGGCCCTGCCTTACACGAATGTGTTTTGGAGTGAGGTATTTATGATCCCGTGATTTTATATGCAAATAAGCAGGTTTTGACAGTCTTTCCCCAACAGGATTAGTTGCAACACAAATATAGTTTCCAGTATCTTTTATACTAGCTGGATGTATCCTCAAACTTCCATCTGGCATGATTCTTATATTTGACAGATCTGGATTATGAGAATTTTGTACTTTGTCCTCATTTATCATCATCTGATTATTTTTTATCCAAGAAATTTGTGGTTTCGGAAGACCATTTGGGGGTAAACACTCAAGTGTTACACTAGTTCCTTCAACAGCCTCAATATCAGAAGGATTCACTGAAAATTCAGAATATAAATATATAATTGCTCCAATCACAGGTGGATCACTCACCACCCATCCAAATATATTAGATGCATTACAATAAACATAATAAGATTTTCCTTTTATGGGATTAGATATCATCAGCTTACCCAAGTGTTTATTCACATGTATACTTGTCTGATAACCACTACTATGTAGTTTATCCTCAAGTGGCTGACTTGTACTTGCATTATACCAAACAATTGATGGGCTTGGATTTCCTGTAGCTTTACAGGTGAATTCAAGTATACTCTCATTAGTGATTAGATCTTTTGGGAACTCTGTGATAACAGGTTTCTTGAAATCAACATTAACTACTTTAGAACTTGAAATATTCAATAAAAATAAGTGATTAACATTTACAACAATGTAGAATGTTATTGAAACTATTCTGTGCATTTATAATTTATGTTAAGTACAATAACACTGGGTTATTGGTAAAATGTCAACCTCCCATCACACGATCTCAGTGTATATTAATTCTCACCTAAGATAAAATAAAATAAAATAAGTGAATAGATAGTGAAACACATTATCATGTATTGTCTTGAGTTACTTATTTATTGAAAATCAAGAAGTACTGAAAGATACCTATTTTGTCTTAGTACGGCTTTACCCGACAGGGTGCATCTGCTGCCTCGACAGGCAGTCAATCCATGATCTTCGGATTTTGTAGAGAACACTTAATCATTAAACCAGTGAGTCAGATGCTACCTAAAGACTAAAAACTTTAACTTCTGTCAATACGCAACATATATATATATATACATATATATGTTGCACAACCTTATTAACTGCAATCGGTGAGTGACTTCCCTACACTTGACATAGCTGAGCTTCATTGGTCATCACCTTTCCTTTTCAAACTTAAGGAATTAACCTCTGAAGTTATTCACTAGTGAATTGATTTTCGTCAGTTGTTTTACACAGTTCACTTTGTTAAACGAAATTTAAATTCAGTGATCTTCACAACATCCAATTACAACTGAATAGATTATAGTTGTAGAAATACTTATTTATGTATCATCATTAATCCACGACAAGTAAAATAACCGAGTGATAATAGAATGACTGAAATGTAACCACAGACATAAACTTCGTAATTGTATTACCACCTTTGTTACCAATATCACTGTCTTATAGAGTTATGATTCTTTCTTTGTAAGTCACTGAGAAATTATTATCACTGTAACTCTTCGACAAAATGTGTACTATGTCTTGTGATACTCAATCCAGCTGTCAAATATTGTAAATATAAATAGAAAAAACATAACTTGGCTCAATGATTCAACACTTTTACTTATTTGAGATCCCCAGAACTTTTAATTATCCACAACATGGAGCGAAAAACTGCTTACTGACTTTATAAAAGTTCATTCTGATAAATTATTATCCTATTAAAATTATAGGGTGGTTTATTTGTCAATATTCGTCACAGACTGATATCGGTTGGTTACCAATCAATGTGCGACGAATACGACCAACTAAACATAATGCCAATTGCCACTAAACTACTAAAATTCATTTACAGCACTTAACCCACTTTTGAATAACTTTATGATATTCTTGAAGTTCTAGTAATAAGTCGTGACTGATAGAATTCAGAAATGTCTGAAGTATGACAGTTATCACCGACGACAACGAATGATTGTCGTGTTATATAACAAACTCACTGAAGCTGGAACTCTTCAACTGAACACTGGCTAGATAGTATAGATTATTAGGAGTTTGGTTTGAGAAATGAAGGTCATAGACTTGACTCTGACTGAATGGCCAGTACTCACTCTTGAGAACTTCGGTACCAAGACGAACCAGTTTCCTAGTTCTTGCTGGCTTTATCATATTAATTTATTGCAACGTAAGTTGTCCCCTAGTGTCAACACTCTAACATTTACTTGTATTAATTAATTCTATCATAATTTTACAGTCAATCAGTAAAATAATCATTCATGTTAAATTTTGTACACTTTTATTGTTCAGTTAATGATTTCACTTAACTCTTAATAACTGTAAACTAATTGATATGTAAACTAGTGAATATAAGATGAATAATGATCTTCTTATTCTCATTTCTTGCATTAAGTTCTTTTGACAAGTTTCTATTTATAGGGTAACTAAAGGTTTGAGAATGAAACAAATGTATGTTTACTTATTTCAAGCGAATATATTACTGATGACTTACATCTAAACCATATCGAACACTATGAATTTTAAGGACAATAGACTCACTCCTGATCTATTAACTACATTCGTATTCTCAATCATAACCACACTTTATAACCTTTTTACGCCTCAAAGAGAGATCGGATTCATGATAACATTCCAATGATTAGTTATGTAGATTACATGTTTGCTTATATGTGTTTTCCTAAATCACATTATAGGAAATTGTATGGATATTGCAATATTTATGTTTGCTTAGTTCTGATAGCTCTATTGAAGAGTAAAACACTTCACAACAGACAACAGAACTAAAACATGATGAAAGCTTAATATTGAACAACTACTTGTATATGAGAACTAATATTAATAATGATACTGACATTCAGCAATTCGTATGACAACAGTGATTACAGTTAAATTCATGAAACCTTTTTAAATCACTACCTTCATCAGTATGATCAAATTTTGTAAACTTCATTCTATCAACTTCTATATTTAGGATTATTTGTCAACGCCAAACAGTTCAAAAAAAAAAATAGTTAAGTGATGAAATAGTACAATGGAATGGTGTATGTAGGTCTATAGTCAGGAAGCGAGAAGGATACTAGTGATGATGATGATGATTATGATGAAAAAAGTCCAACTTGATTATGGTTTTCATTGAATTGTTAAACATTTTGTTAGAATTCATCTGAGTACTGTGACTCGAATTGTATGATGCCTAGAATGATATAGTCTGTAAATGTACGAAATCATTATCATTTCATTCAATGGTATGATTAGTTTACTATAACATGATGCAGAATCCTTTCTACAACTAATCACTTCCTATTAATTGTCTAAAATGTATTTAGATAGAGATAAAGAAAAGGTATTTAATTGTATTAATATACTACTGATTTTGATAGATGGAATATGTAAATACTATATGACTAGTCATTTAAATGAACAATATGAGTCATTGTATTGTTAAAGTTTCTAGAAACAACTTATTCTTCTCTTTATCTTGTAATGTTTATCAATGATAAAACGAAAACAACAATGTACTTTTTTCAAAATAGTACTCAGTTCTGCATATTTACATTGTTATATATAAGTTGGATTGTGACTGGCAAGTGGAATACAGGAGGCGCATTTTATCTTATTTGGAACTCATCGGTTGGATATATCTGAATCCCAATGTTAATGTTCACACTGGGATTTGAACTCAGTCCGCTTCGTGTTAAACGCCACTGCGTTCACTACTAAACTACTGTGTCCAGACAGTTATACTTGTGAAACAAGTACATATGTAATTAGAATAAGCCTTTCTCTTCCCGTTGAGTTCGACTAAATTCGAATCCTAGTTTGGACATCAGCATTGGGATGCAGGTACATACAGCCGATGAGTCCCAAATAGGGAAAAACGCGCGTCATGGATTTCGCTTACCAGTCACAATCCATCTTAAATATTATATGTGTACTATCGCTATATTGAAGCAATTCGCTCTGGATGCATATATGACAAAAGAGGCTAACCAGTAATGTGACAAGTATAACATAACTGGAGGAAGAGGAATGATACATTTCTGACAGTTTAAAGCTTTAATTTAAGTTACATCTTCAGAGACTGAAATGATTATAAAGAGAAAGCTATTGAACATCCATCTACTAAATCTTATAAAAAATAGTATCTCTAACAATATTCAAATGTTCAAAAATAATCTTAAATCAGAGATAGAAGTACTCCTAAATGAATCCAAGACTTTTACTAGTGCTTTGCTATGGTTTAATTTATATGACAAATCTTGTACAGGATTATGTTTCTATGGTTTGTCAAAAATCAATAAATCTAACATCCTATTGAAACTTATGTTGGACCTCATAAACATATCAACGTATACACTTTCGAAATATCTTACCAATTTACTTAAGCCAATTTGATGAAATTCGCCAAATTCAACTAAAGATACTTATGATTTACAATTAGTAATATAGTAATTAATCACTGATTAAGTATGAAATATTGATGATATTGTGTTATTATCTATTAGAATTCATTTGTTTGTTTATTAGAAACTGATTAATTTTTGTCAAGGAGATGTCCATCATCCACAAAGATATTTTATTAACATTGGAAAGAACACTATACAAATACACAAAGGATATAATTCTAGGATCTCTAATGTTCATCCCGCCGCCGTACAATCCCCTCCCCCCCCACCCGTGGATTTTATCTAAACTTTTCATGTCACATAAACAATCAAATATTTTTGACAGTATAATCAAACCGAGTATTTGGCTTAAATTAGTAGATGACATGTTTGTCATTAGAACGTTTTCTAAACAGATTAGCACATTCTCAATGTATATACAATTCAACTTGGAAAATAGGAATCTGTACAATGCACTACTATGTTTTTTTGATTATTTACTCTAGAAGGAACCTAAATGAAACCTTCAGTTTGAGTATTTTTATCATAAACCATCATACACTAATCCGTATGCATGAACTTTTATTCCATACATGTGTCCAATATAAAAATTTCCTCTTCATTGAATTCAGAGGAGTGACTATAATTCTCACATCAAATGATGACATAGAAAGAGAAGTTAAGAATGAAATAAGTATGTCAAGAATCAATAGTTTCCCCATCAACATTATTAATAGTCTTCAAAAATGATTCAATCCTGTACCAAATTAAAGTGTAAAAGATACTTTGTGCATAGGTTTAATGATTCTATTCTAACTTCAAGGAACGACCATAGAACTACAATAAGTTCTTTTAATCTCCACACAAAGCGGTGTCTACAAAGTAGGTTGTATCAATTGTGATTTTTTTGGTATTGAGGAGGTTTCTAAAGAAATTTCAACTTAAATCAAAGAACATCGGAGTTGCACAAAAGAGTAACTAAATAATCTTTTTAATCTTAAAAAAAACTGCAAATACATTCTATAACAGTAGTTCGTGCCATCTTAAAAAACCATTAAATTGATTGTAATGACACCAAAATGATACAGAAAAGCTTCTCCAGATACAAAGAAACGTAAATGGCTAAAGCGTTTGATATATTGCCAAACTCAGCTGCTTTCACAACATTAGAAGAGCTAATGAATCATCTCAATTCGACAGTTTTTCCAAACAATTGCACATTTACCTCATACCTTCAATCTCACACTATAAACCCTGATAAATTATCCATTTAATATTACAAGTATTCATCATCCTTTTGTTTTGCTGTAATTTTGTCCACATAAATGCCTTCAAATTGATCTCATCTTTGACATGGATTACATGAACATGATGAAACCAGTCAGAGCTTATGGTTAGTTTTACAGTTGCTTAATTTGATTTGACTCGTTTCTCAGTACTGTCTACACTCATGTTGATTTAATTCAGTTATAAATTCAATGAAGAAGTAATTTAAATGAATGTCAAGAAACGTCAGGAATTTAAGGTTTTGATACAATCCAATATATTTATTATAAGTTATCCAAACTAATTAAGATGAGTTGGTATCTTCCCAATGATTAGTCATAGACTGAAACTGGTCGGCCTTATTTGCATCTTGAGCGGATTGTCTCGACAAAGCTATTAATCACAAGTGATGCTAAAGTTAGATTAAGTTTGGATCCAAGTGCAAACATCAACATTAGAATGTAGGTACATCCAGCTGACGAGTCCCGGATATGTCGAAACTAAATTAATTCTTCATATCTTTCGATGTATGTTTATTGCTGTCATCAGTTTCACATTCATCTTTACTACTTATTTATTTATTCACACAACTTCATGATTATAAATTGAATAAGTTTGTTTATCCTCTTCTGTTAAAATGATTCTTCAAAAAGTTTTTTATTTTTATTGTTCTTATCACTACTACTAGTGCATCTATCATCAATGAGTAGAGAGTAATGAAACATTCATCTTTTATACTCTAAAAGGATCTAGATTGTTCAGAGTGATCATGTTTACTGATCGATTCATTATCTTCAAACTTTCTAAGCATTTTTATCATTTGGGGAAAAAGCAAGATCCTCAAATTCAACACAGAGAGCACCGACCTAGTTAAAGTTGATGGTGAAACTTTGAAAGAAGTAGATACCTTTACATACCTGGGGAGCTTCATCGATGAACAAGGAGGATCTGATGCAGATGTAAGGGCAAGGATCAGCAAAGCAAGGGCAGCATTTCTACAGTTGAAAAATATATGGGACTCCAAACAACTGTCTACCAACCTCAAAGTTAGACTCTTCAACTCAAACGTCAAGTCAATTCTTCTCTATGGAGCTGAAACGCGGAGAACTACTGCAAACATCCTCAAAAAGGTACAGATAATTATAAACAACTGTCTACGCAGAATATTGAATGTCTGTTGGCCGGAAACCATCAGCAAACCATCAGAACAAACCAACTTCCAGCTGAAGAGGAAATCAGGAAATGACATTGGAAATGGATAGGACATACACTGCGGAAATCACCAGACTGCATCACGAGACAAGCACTAACTTGGAATCCTGTTGAACAATGGAAATGTGGAAGGCCAAAGAACATACTGCATTGAGAGCTGGAAACAGACATTAAAAGGATGAACAGTAACTGGAGACAGCTGAAAAGTATTGGTCAGGACAGAGTTGAATGGAGACTACTGGTGAGCGGCCTATGCTCCTCCGAGAGGGGTAACAGACGTAAGTAAGTAAGTAATTTTCTAAGCATTTTTATCATTTGTTCAATGATATCTTCAATATAAATGAAACTTCAAGGTACTGTACTTAAATACGAGACAACAGAAAGCAAAACTGAATTTCATACTTCTATTGAACAATGAGAATGTTGTTGATAACCTTAGATTCAATGTGTATATACATATTCCTTTGCATTTAATAGCAGATTGATAGAAACACTTAAAACTAAGGAAATCCAGACGTCATATCAAACAAAAATTAATCGAATGCATATTTTAATTGAATGTTGTGGAGATTGTTAAACCTGAATTTAGTACTAAGAATTGGTATAAGTTAGGCAAACATTGAAAACCAAGAAACACTCTATAGCTGTTTTGTCCTAATATGCTACTCTTTAGTAGTAAGCATCCATAATCCCATGAAAAAATTCAACTCAGAACCAATTATTGATATCAGATTCAAAGATAACAATAGCTACAACAACCAATTGCAATCAAAATCAGTTTAGTATTGACGAACTCACGGAAGTAATTATTTGAGTTTTAGTAATGAGAAGAAACTAGTAGATTTCAACCATGTCTTGTGTACGGTAATTATCTACTAATGTCAATGAATGATTGAGTTAGAAACATCAACACCTCGAAGCCAATTCAGTGGTCTAAAGATTAACCGATAATCATAAAAGTTCTAGTTTCTATTCCCTAGTGGAATTGTAGATGTAGAAGATTTCCTTACCAGTGCATTCGTAGGTTACTGGTCTTCAATCATAGGTGTCTCCGAAGCATTGCTCGTGTATCGTGGGTCAACCGAGTGAGCAATGCTGTCGTCAGGAAACGGGTTCTAGGAAAGGATGGCAAACCAATAGATGAGGTACTGAGACTTCATCAGTTGAGGTGGTTGGGACATGTGTTACGCATGTCTAACTACCGTCTGCCTCGACGAGCTATGTTTTGCGGCATAGGAATAGGTCGGAAGAAAGCTAGAGGCGGCCAAACCAAAACATGGCAGAAATCGATGAAGTCACTGACAAGTGGACTGAGTCATGTTGGTAGATAAAGGCTGCGTGGTTGGGGTCCGCGAGACGAAAGTCACCAATGGTTGGAGACCTTGAACGACATGGCTTAGAATCGTTCGCAATGGCGCAAGTGCATCCACTCTTTGTGTTCTCTCAAAATCTAACCTTCCGAATTCTCTATCTTTTTCCTTTCAAATTTACCTCACTGAATTATACTTTTCGAATCATATCCTCGCTCCCTAATTTTCTGCATTACTGGTAATACTTCTACTACCGCTATCACTCTTGGATTTGAACTGACAGTTGCGTCTCTGTGGTGATGTGGTATGGCAACCTGAAGTGAGGTACGTACGTACGAATTTCTGCGTTGTATCTGTCTATCTTACCAGTACAAAGCATCTTTCAAATGCTTCCTTGTTCTCAGTGATTGTGTAACTCAAGTCAATTTGTGATATCAAATTTCAATGCATATTTTTCTTCTAAAATAACGCTTACTTATGTAAAACAATATTTACTAAGAAATAGTATTCATATTAAATGTAAACGGAACATTAATTAGCCAAATAAACCAAATACAAAGACAAAACAGTTGTCTAATCATCTCTAGTTTTCTGCAGTTTCCAAGTGGAACTAATCTGGGATGCATATAAACAATAATCTCAATGTGTAACTCTAACATTCATTCAACTAATTAGCTTATTACTAGAATACCTTTATAAAGAAGAAAGAATGTATGTGGATATTTTGTGTTTTAACATCTTTTTATCAGCTATCAGGTTTGCGTTACTTATTAGTTGTAAATGTTTATGGATTTATGTCTTCTTTCATCTAATTGATAAATAAAATAGACAGAGAGATATACATGAATATCAACATTTTCTGCGTCGTTTACATTTTCATTGTTATACATTTCAGTAGTATAGAATGAACATTTTGTAAGTTTCAAATGGTTGTTCTTTAAAATCTAAATTTAAGTAAACATATATAAGTAGGTGTAAGTAGTATATGTTAGCATGTACCATAGAGAACATTTTTTCATACTTCTAATTAAAAGTCATTAATTTTAAAGTGACAGAAGCGAATTGTTCTGAAATAACCTTAGATAGAAAAAAATTAAATTTGAATTATGGATGACAAGTGGAATTCACAACGAGACTTCTGTCTTATTCAGGGCTCGTCAATTGGATACACCTCTTATATCTTTGTTGGTATTCACACTAAATATGACGTCTAACAAGAATGGACTAAGTTAGAGTTCACAGTGTGAACCTTAACCCTGGGATGTAATGGGAACGTTCGAATATCTAGCCCTAGATAACATAAAACTTATAATAGGATCAATGGGGTGATACAAGCCTATTCTAAATTGCATATGTACCCGATGCCCAAGTGTGACTATATGGACACAGTAGCCTAGTGGTGAACGCGGTGGCGTTTGAAACGAAGCGGACTGAGTTCAAATCCCAGTGTGAACATCAGCATTAAGATGCAGGAACATCCAGCCGACGAGTCCCAAATAGGACGAAACGCGCGTCCTGGATTCCACTTGCCAGTCACAATACAAATTAAATGATAATTACGAATAATCGCTATATCGAGGCGATCCGCACAGGATGCACATATAGCAACAGTGACTGACCAGTTTCAGTCTATAACAAATCAATGAGAATATACAAATTCATTCTACTACCAATTCGCCCATTGCACAAACGTGACTGTCTGGACTCAGTAGTCTAGTGGTGTACGCGGTGGCGTATGACACGAACCGGACTGAGTTCGAATCCCACTGTGAACATCAACATTTGGATGCAGGTACATCCAGCCGACGAGTCCCAAATAGGACGAAACGCGCGTCCTGGATTCCACTTGCCAGTCACAATACAAATTAAATGTTAACTATTTAAAGATTTTCTAAATTCAATTGTGCTGATTTTATGGATATTGGTATTAAGTTTAGTTGTTTGTATTCGTTACAAACTGATGTTGGTTGGGTATTAATGAAAACTAAGAAATACTGTCAAACTGTCTTGTCCTATAATGAGACACCTAAGCAGTGTGTTTCATTGACTCCATTAGGGAATCGAACCTAGAGCATTCAGGTCGTATCAGTACCACTGGACCAGCGAGTGTCTAATGGAGGAATACCCACTTACATCAATTTGCAATATAATGCAACAAGTAGTCAATGCGATTGGTGAAAACTTCCTCAGTTTTGATAAATCTAAACGCTGCTAGTCACAATGAAAATCCAGGAACATTTTGAAGTTAGTCAAATGTCACATCCATGATTTTCAATTTGTCCAATAAGCTATTTTGCTCTTATTATTTAACACAGTACAAGAAGTTCATATTAGTAAAGTGATTAGATTCTGTAAGTGAAGTGACGCTGAATCATAAAGTAGACAAATCGTGAAAATAGTCCTGGGTAATGAGGATTAAATAAATATGGTGGGGAATAATGCTCGGAAAGTCCGTCAGCAAAACATACATATCCAACATAGTATTTTGGTAGCACTTCAAAGTGACATATACAGGGTAACCAGCTACACTCCTAGGTTTACGGAATGCCAAGTATTTATTGGAAATAGTTTACCGTAGTTCTCGCTGACTAGCTGGTGGTTTCAATTTGAGGCACATCTGCGAGTAGAGTGAAGTCAATAGGTGTTTTATTGTTGGGGACTTGAACGCACCTAACATCAACTGGATTGAAATCATACGTTTGATGTAGACCACGAACCTACACTCCTAGGCCTTGCATTTATACATAAATATAACGATGTAACATTTTAAGCTCCTATCTCCACTTGTTGATCGCGACCACGGTGTCCTGTCCCCTGGGTTAAAGACTTATGATACTGAATATGAATCTGCGCCATCCTGTCTAAACTTATGGCAAGTAGACATCGTGATAATAAAGGACCAAGCTGCTTCAGCGGACTGGTCTGTTGCCATCGGCTATTCATTAGGTGAAGTTTAAATAAAATTTCCTAAAAGTAACTAGTCCATTCATTCTATGGTCAGTTCCACGTAAGTTATCTCATCATTCTCCATGGAATGACCAAAACGCTTAAAATCGAATACGACGTTGACAACGTCTTTAAGATTTGTACATTAATTTGAGTCGTGACACCTAATAAACACCAATCTGTGATGAATACAAATAACTACAATTATTATTTGATTCCAAGTAGAATTATTAAAATGAAGGCAATGGTAAGGTTAGAATTCATTTGTTGTGTTCGATTGCAATACACAATATACTGTACATTACAGAGGGGTTTCGGATTAAAACGAAGCAGTCGTTTTTCAATACTAGCTGGATGGTCACCTTATCCAAGACAGTTCGTGATATTAATTTGAAAGCACATAAATTTTCAAAACTAAAGCCATTTGGAGCTCATAAAATTTTGCTTGACAACATGTTTTCAACTCAATAAAAAAATATACAATCAAATGAAAGGAACACCCATAAGATTACCTATACATGAACTTGTTGTAGAAGGAATGATGCAGAGATTAGAAATTTAGGTATTATCAATGATAAAACTAAAAACCGTTAGTTGGTTATGTAGACGACATCTTTGTCATCATTAAAGAGCAGATTGGTGAATGATTACAGTTTAATCGACTGCATGATTGAAGTAATAACCTTTTCGTTGGAAAAGAGGTCAAATAACTGACTACCAATCTTAGACGTGCTAATCTCCATAACTAACACAATGAAACTGGAGATGTAAGTGTACCGAAAACCAACTCACACCAATCATATCCTCATTTACAAAGCAATAATATAATAACTCACAAAATCAACTGTGTGCAAACTATGTTTCAAAAGCAAACTCACCATACAAAAATAAAGAAAAATATTTAATTACCGTCTTTTGAAACAACACTTGTCGGTGCAACTTTATCGAAAAATGTCCCCACTGACAAGCGAATTATTCTACCATACACAAAAAATTATAACTTACAACCAGACTATTGATACCATTAAAAATAAGCAAAAGCGAGCAAACTCGCTACTTAGGGCAAAATTACAAAATAAGATAAATCAAACATCAACTACAATATAAATTCTTCTAACTATGACAAACATTAATTACATCGAGCAAAGCTGTTGATCACTTCAACATCGTCTACATAAATATTACTTAGCCGTCAATTGGCCGGAGGCATCTTCACTTATATCATTACATAATGACGATTCTAGACACAAGTTTGATTAAGAAAACTTAATGACTTTGAACATAGGAAACACAAAGAAAACCCACAAATATTTAGTAATTTAGACCTTAAGTCAATCAATCAATCAATAAGCACAATCGATCAATCTACTAGTCACATGTAATGAAAATCATATAACTCATTTTAATCAAAAGTCTAAGCCGATGATGTTGTTCAGAATGACAATCAGGGCTTCACAATTAAAATAAGTAACTTACAGAACACAATACAAGTGTTAAATCAATTCATTACATAGAACGACGAAGAATCAATTTATTATTATTCTGTATAAAATATCTCTAGCTCTGAACTTTATCAGAAGAGCCAACAAATTCATTATATCAGATGATAAGCTAAATGAATACAAAAATGTAATTAGTAGCTTACGATTTAACCATTTTCCAATATCTATTATTGACAAATAACAAATCAACTGAAATGTCAAAGATTAGTAACATCGTTCTACTTTATCGCTATGACACAACAAAAGAATTGCAAAGGATTCCAGCAATTTCCAAGACTACCAACATTATTCGAGATGCATTAGTTAAAATAAAGGACAAGATCCTTTTCACCTCTACGCAGTATTTTATCTACGAGCTACGTTGTATTGAATGTAATGTTTTCCACATTGAAGAAGTTTATCGAGAAATCATAACTCGTCCCAAAAAAAAATGAAAGCTACATTAAACAATTTCCGAATAGTAGAATGAATTTGTATATTCCGATTGATTTGTTATAGACTGAAGCTGGTCAGTCACTGTTGCTATATGTGCATCCTGAGCGGATTGCCTGAATATATCGAATATTCACTAGTATAATTTAATTTGGACTGTCTAGTGGTGTACGTGGTGGCGTTTGACACGAAACGGACTGAGTTCGAATCCCACTGTGGACATCAACATTGGGATGCAGGTACATCCAGCCGATGAGTCCCAAATAGAACGAAACGCGCGTCCTGGATTCAGCTTGCTCGTCACAATCCAAATTAAATAATTTCCGAATAATTTTGATGAACGTGAAAAATTACAAATCAAATAAGCAATAGCAATGCATGCTATTTAGAAAAGCTTTTTCGATTATAAAGAAAGGCGAATAGATGAAGCACTTCACCTAATGTTAATTCTAATTACACTTAATAAAATGGAAGATCTTGCTATTCATCCAACATGAACATTCTGTCCAAGCGATTATAATTAATGTACATCAAATTTCATTCATGTGAACACATACAATTTTATCCACATTTCAAACATATTTTTCACACACATTCACATTACACTAATATAAACATGATTCACTTTAAAACCACTTTGACCCAAATAACTTGACATGATACGATCAGAATTGCATTTTAATTGTACAAACTTTAGTTGATTGAATATGTCACAAATTGATATTGGCAGGGTATCATTGAAAATCAAGTAGCACTGAATAGCTGTTCCGTTGTAGTGTGCGCACCCCAGATTCCGCACCAGAGGCTTCAGGTTGACGGTGAATACCTAACCATCTGCATAAGCTGGTCGGCATCCGATGATAGAATTCCCACAGTTATTACCAATGACAATGGATGATCGTCACGCTATGTATCACAAAATGATGGAAGTGGGAATTCTAATGATCATTTTATTTGAAATTATCATGTCAAACCTTGATAACGATATATACAATCTATACAACATTTGCATATATATATATATATATATATATATATATATATATATACAGTAGGTTTAGAATCTTTGCCATATAATTGGAGGTGTGTTACATAATAATTTTACAAGTTTAAAGGTGTTTGTAAAATAACAACCAATTAACAAAGCAATTAAAACATGAAGGATAATAATGTAATCATTGTTTCGGAAGTGCGCAAATGATAAGTGAAGGGGTTAGAATACTGTTGAGTACATAATATCTATTGAGAAGAAACCGATAAAGCAATTAAAAGAAATCTGATGTTCAAGACAGTTACGTAAGAGTTAAGTTACAATTGAGAGGTGTCAAATTTTTTGAAATTATGAAAAGAATTGTATATCATGATGAAAATAATAATAATAGTGATAATAATAACAATAATATTAGTAATAGTAATAGTAATCAGAGAACTGAGTGTAATAGGTTATTTGTAAACCATCCAAGCATTGGCTATTAGGATGGCCAAAACAAGGAAAGACGCTGTATAGATTTCTTATGTACACACAGGTTCAGTTTGAGAGTGCGGATACCGATGCCTTCCGCTATATGTAGAAGACGTATGCGTAGACCATACGGCAGACTGAGTGGGACTCGATAGATGATTTTGAAAACTCTCTTGAAGTATACTTGATGTTCCGTATCAACCACTTGACATAGTTGAATTTTAATCAGCCAAGCTGGGTGATGTTTGGAAATTCTGCGACAGACTTACCGAATAGTGAGTTCAACGTAACTGGCCACACAACAGCATAGATGAGGCGAATTCAGAAAGTTTGTCTTTAGTTCCTGTTCTTATGAAAGGGTGGTTGTGAAGTAAAGTATGCAGTTTGGCTGCAGTAAATGTTTTTTGCAACGCTTTTCTAATTCGTTGCGTTGTAATTTCACTAATGTTGTCATCTAAGAATTGTAATTTGTGAAAAATTAGTTTCTTACAGTCAATTAAGTTTTCCAATTTCGTTTATGTAGGTGTCATGTGTTTATTTATGAATTTCAGTAGGTATGTAATCAACAGTAGGCCAACCCATTCACTTAACATTTACACACTTTCAAAACCATAATTACTTTATTATCCTTCATGTATTAATTGCCTTGTTAATTGGTTGTAATTATTTTACAAACACCTTCAAACTTGTAAAATTATTACGTAACACACCGCCAATTATATGGCAATGGTTCTAGACCTATTGCAAATTTGTATATATTGTATATATTATTGCAGAGCTTCTCTGAAAAACCAGTTGAAAACAAATTTTTTCGCTCCTCTCGTTCTTTCTTAATATGATAATAATAAGTAGGAATTTAACCGTTGGTTGCTAACTCAGTGGTGCAGACAGTAAAGCGTTAGCGAACCTAAAACCCCTGGAGTAGAATCTAAGAGGTGAACTAGAACGAAACAGTCATCCAGTGTTTCCTGGTTTACATTGATACGCAGCCAGTGTCAATCTGTAATGATTTCCGTCACTTCAAAGTTAGTACTAATCTTCACAAATCACCTCAATCTAATAATAACAATTGTCATAATTATAATTATAATAATGGTAAACATGATTAATAATAGTGAGAGTAGGCATGAGATATTAAAAAATAGAAAAACACAAATAAATAAATAAATCAGATAAAGTAAACTCTAAACTATAGCGATAGTAATACAAAGTGATCACAGGAATTACTGTTGTCTGCATAAATCAGGCTACAAACTGTAGATCGCTATAGGAATTGGATCGTAAATCACATTCAAATATGAGACTCTTGGTACATTTAACCGAATTCTATAGATTATGTTAAATGAAGAATCTAAAGCTGAATAACCTAAATCTACTTTATGCTACAGAACAAAAGATGTTACTACTCTAAGCTGTTCTTTACCAGTTGAATCTTATTTTTATGTATTAATTATGTTTTCATAACTAATATGCAATTCTTAAGTATAAAACGTTTTATATACAGCACCAATCAATGTAACTAGAAATTAGTTTATGAACAGTTGCCTAGTTGAAAGTATCTTCATAACATAACCATCCGAAATGAACTATTATCATAACTATTAAGATGAACTTGTATCTTTTAGTTGAATTGTTATGGACTGAAGCTGGTCAGTCTCTATTGCTATATGCCCATTGTTTCGATGTAACGATTATTCACCAGTATCATTTAAGTTGAATTGTGAATGGTAAGTGAAATCCAGGACGCACATTTCGTCCTTCTTGAGATGCAGCTACATCCAACAGATGAGTCCCAAATGGGACGAAACGTACCTCTTGGATTCCACTAGTCAGTGACAATCCAACTTATATAGTCACAACTGCTCGGAATAAGAAACCATCAATAATCGTTACACATTTACATAGTAAATTAGAGTTGTCTATTGTTTTTACTCAAAATTTGTTTTTACATATCAAGATGTTTCATTGATTTCAAGTAAGAAACCAACACTTTTGATATGTGCATCATACACTTTGTTCTCTTCAAAAATCTAAATAATGCAAGAACCATAACATTTACAGAATACTTTGAATTTAATGTATTTTGTTCCATTCGGTCTCATCAGCTACGTACATGCTATTGATTTAGGATAACTCATATTATTAATACACATGGTGATTCTACTAATTGAATTGGTTATCAGATAACATTAGATTTTTTAAGTAGTGAAACTGTAAAGAGGTTGAATTTTGAGTATTTATAGATAGATCAAATGAATATTCTAAAATTTAATTACGTAATTTGAAAAAAGAGGCACAATACAAATCCAAAGGGTCACGTACGATTTAGAGTTCTAGTGAATAGTTGAAAGGGGTTAGATTAGGCAATTATGAATACTCTATTGCTGTGACTATGTGATGAAAAGGAATAAGACAGGAGAGTAGGAGCATAACTCACCAACTTCCTGTTATCTATAGTTCGAAGGGGAAACTGGGTCATCAATCTAATGCTACCAGAGGAAATGAAGATTAACTACTGATTTTTTTGAATACAACGGTCAGGTTTTAATGTTTTGATTGCAATGGCCTCAGCAAATTCCACTGGAATCAATCTGTATTGTGTAGTCAAAGAGGAGTTTTATGGAGATTGGTTTGATTTGTCAACTGTATTCAATATAGATTGTATTACAACCATAAATCATTAAACAAAAATTAATACAGAATACCTCGGGTGCGTGCCACCAAAACACATCTGTTCTATTTAACTCCGTTCAGATTTTGTGGCAAGTGACTAATCATCAGATTTTAACTTCAAACTAGATGTTTGATCACAGAAGTCATACAGATATCCTCTGTATATCATGGAGTGACTGAATAAACAATATTGTGGTTAGACAAAAAGTACTGGGAAAACAGGAAATCATTTGGACGTTATAAAACCTCATCAATAGAGAAAGTTGTAATATGCGTTAAGTATGCCCGACTACTGCTTGCCTCGTAGAATCGAGTTGGCTGAGGTAGGAGTAGGAAGTATAAAAGTTAGGAAAAGATTAGCCAAAACTCAATAACAGCCCATGAAGATTTAGACTGTTAGCCTCAACCATGTATCATGTGTCAGAATCTGTCACAGTAACATAGGTATGCCAAATCTCTATGTTCTTCTAGATCTTAAGTTCCATTATTCCTTGATTTTACCGAGCTATTGTAATATTACAACTTGAACCTATAAAAATACGTACTGGATTCTGTCATTCCTGACTTACATCCAACTTTAACCGGTTTAGGATATCACATTGGGTATCATATCTTTCTTATATTTCTGATCTTCATCAACTTACTTTTTAACAACAAGTAGGTAATAAACTATAAAACAAAAATGTTTTCAAATTACAGTTTTACATGGAGTAAACACTACTTATATTGTCTAGAACCTTATAAAACCTTCAGAATTTAAACAGTTAACCCAGATAAAAAATCTTCACCTTAAGCATGACACGACTGTTCACTACCTTAAGTTTTTAATCCCTATCAGTACAATGAAGTCGAGATGTCTCAAACATTTACATATAGACCATAAACAGTTTTCCTCTATGATATTGGGTCACTTTCAAGGTCCCACTTTCCTTCAATAGTAACTCAAAAAGTATCTGTATACAATATGGACTAGTGGGAAGTGATAATGGTTCTGTAAAAGCACTTAAAATCTCCCCCCTATTCAGTATTCACTATAAAGATTAATTTACGAAAAATGTCACAATCTAAAAATGTTGTTCTTTATTCTGTGACTTTTATGCATCAATCTAAGTTGAATAAGCAACTAATTGAATTCATCAATGTATTCTGGTTAGGTTATGAATTTATCAGAAATCTTTATAAACCTAATTAATACTAAATACAATGGTGATATATATATTTCAGCTTTCTAAGCTTTCTATGTTTAAGTTCCATTCAACCTAACATAACTATTCATAATCAATAAAGTCAGGTAGTTATAATCTATTTTGAGTGGGGTACAGACGTACACTATCTTATATTGACTTTAGTACAACGAAATGAAATAAACAAGAACAAAATCAAATAAGTAGGAGTAGTCGATGACAATTATAAAGAGGATTGAACATTTCGTACATGATGCATGGAGAAGATATGCATGAATAAACACTGGAATTCGGTGTACACGGAAAGAATGTAAATAAATGTGTTGATCCTACCACTATAAACGATTTAACCGCTAATCGTGATATTCATATGAACTTTAATCAGGTGGTCTACATTTACATCAGCAATCATGAACTGGAGGCACATTCTAGTTTGGTAACCATTTTCTTCCTTCAAATTAACTCATGAAACATAACCTCGATGAATAAACATAAATTAGCTTAACATAAACATTTAGAAAGTAATCACTAAAATAATGCAATCATCTTTTTGATTAAACGTCATTTACTATTATGTCACAAGATTTGTTTTTATGTTCGGAATGATCGGTCGGTTAAACTAGATATTTAACAAAACATTTACTATTCGATTATGATAAGTCACTTTTCAATAAATCATTGTCACCATACATATTCGAACATCACAATATAGTTTCCATGGTATTCAAGATAGCTTGATGGAAGTAGGAATTCTACCATCGAATGACGCTCCAGTGATACAGAGAGTTATGGGTTCTCCAACCTGTGACGTATCCAATCAAATAATTAGGATTTGTTCTCATTTATGGGAAGGTTCCACAAAGTCTGTGATTCAAAAAACAAATTACATTCTATGGTGCATTTGTTAGTCACTTTCCCGACAGTGGACATGATATTAGTATTCCACATCGCTTCAAGAGGTTCAATAGACAAAATACAACTCTAATGTTATGTAGAAACTATTGCTTGTAAAGATAAAACTACCAGTTATTTTTTTTCATTACTCTACATGTATGTGAACTTCAAACAAATGCAAGACATTTTATATGTGTATGAAGTATATTAAGATCGCTGAGTCGGCTTTCAATAGCAAATCTCTTACTGTAATTAATTTGTGATATAGTTCAACAATAATCTGTTGTCACTAGTGATAAAAAATCGGAACTTCACTAATCACGACTTCTAACAACAGCTTTAGGAAAATCTTGAAGTAGGGTTAATGGTTAAACCTTCCTAACAAGACATGAAGAACTTAAGTTCTTTTCTATAGTGGATTCTAGGGTACACTCTATTGAGGACACCTACTCTTGATAACATTCAACGAGTAGGTACTAAGTTAGTAACTGAACTCTCCATCCCCCCTTACTCGGAGTAACTAAATCATTTACACATATTTATCTTGTCATATCGTGGAATAATTTAACTTAAGATTCTACTTATCTCAACGATTGGAACACCTTACAACAACAATTAATGCCAACATCATTAGTGAATACTTTCAAGAAGAAACTAGATCTTCATTAAAAAAAACTATGTGTAAGGAAAAATCCAGGTCATTCACATTAATAACTCTACAACTGAAATTCAAACTAAGAGATTAATGCAACTTCAGGCATTATCTAGGGGAAAGTATTCTTTATACAAGAAGTTCATTTTAATACATTCTCTCTATACATTCTAATTCGTAAGTAAGTGATATGATAATTTGACAAGAAAGACATCATTTGAGAAATGTTATGTAATATATTCCTTTCATAAATAACACAAATATATTTAATATTTCTAAAATAAAATACTGTAATCTATTCAATGAGTCATGTATAACTTCAATTGACAATAAGATACAATGAATGTACTTTATATGTATATTTAAGTAGTATGAATATTAACTATCTTTAATATTGTCATTATCTTGTTTGCTTCAAAATCTGATTCATTTTCAGTCTTGTCGATTATTGAATGTCAATGTATGTAAATGTCATTGGATTAACTTATACAAATGAATATTAGACTAAAGAATATCTTACACAAAACTATCATTATCATGATTACTGGTAATAATAATAATGATAATAGTAATAGTAGTGGTGGTGGTAGTGGAACTAGTAACAGTAGTAGTAGTAGTAGTAGTAGTAGTAATAGTAGTAGTATGAATTCTTTTGAAATTCTTGCAGATACATGTCTTAAACTTATATTTCTGTAGAATAAAGACAGAAAATTAAACTAGTTTCACTTCAAAATAAACATACTACTGATTAAATAGGTATGCACATAACACAAGTTTAAATCATCAAATCATTTTAGGATGGTAGTATGTTTTGTTTTGTGTGTGTGTGTGTGTGCTACAAACTATAAAGAGAAAAACACATCTTAGTGAAAGGAATTAAAATCTAATTTCTATGAATGAAATGTCTTCAAATAATTAACTTTATAGGAACTTAAGCGTAAACCACATAATTTGCCTGTTTTCTCTTTCATCAACTACATAAACGAAGATGAAAAATGCTGCACAACGTTCATTCTGGTGTACATGCATATTTAGCAAAGATCGTCACTGTGAGGCATGACATTTAAGACTATAATCTTTAATGAAGATATCCCATTGCGGAGAGTGATTGACACTATCAAGAGTAGATTATGAGGACATTCAAGCTTATTCTGGATAATCATTATTCTAATCTACCAAACCACAAGCAAACTTCAAGTTCATTATTTCACTACAGTTTACTAACACTCATTGATCGTCAAGTGCATTCTAAGATCATCATATTATTCGCACTAAGATGTGGTCACAAAACCAAAGGCTTAAATAAACCTGAGGTAACACTACCCTGAGTTTCAGTCCTCACCGTTTTTTAAATAAAATGGGATATATTTTGTTAACACAAGATAGAAAGTAAGCGTGAAACTTCCAACACAACCTATACATTGATGAGAGTTCCACGAGAACTTCAGGCATTTATCAAGATATAGTAATTTTAACATTTCAACTAAAGTATTCTTCACTATAGAGTGTACTAAATTTTTTTTAATATAACCATTATACAAATCACTCTTTCAAATGCAAATATCATTTACAAATGCACTATCTACAGATACTATTTATATGTATCCACATTCAACGACAACTAACAAAAAAAATCTAAACAACTTTATTCATTCCGTTGCTTATTCTTAGGCTGCTTATCTACTAACACATTCAATGTCAGTGTTTAAGCTAATAAAACGTTAACTGACTGATATTTGTAAAAACAAGTCCTTTCAATTATAAGCTTAGCATATTATATATATGTACATATACACGTATATACTACTACCAAAAGCTACTGACTTACACAAACATAATAATTACTATAACCAAACTAAAGTTAGGAAAGTGAAGAAAAAGTGGAAGAAAATTATTGACTGAATGAGTGTATGTTGTGCCAATGAATTGAACTACTGAATCATGTAGAATTAAAATGACATCCTACTCTATGCACTACATTACAAACAAACATGAAATGCAATATGATTTACAGTAGAAAAAAAGTTACAGAGTTACAAAAGAAGAATGATGAATTTATCATTCTTTTTTTTTCTTTTCCTATGACTACACTGTATCTCTTCTCTCAGTAGTGAAAGAAAAGAGGAAAAGTTATGTAAATGACAAATTTAGTCTTATTATCTATGTATCTGTGTACTTTTGCCTATGTTTAGGCACCTATGTAAACATAAGTATGCATAGATTAGTAGATATTTACAATGTAATCATGATATATTACAAACTGTTCATGTATATCTGAATATTACAATCAATTAAAATGAGAACATTAAACATCGAAAACTTCATACATCAATGTAATACAATCCTCATTGAAGCTTACGATTCAATCTGTATCAATGTACAGTGTATGTATAGATACAAGTGTTATACATTACTGTTATATTACGTTCTTTTTTAAGTACTTTTAGTTATCATAAGTGATCAAAATAAGTTTACTAATTAAACTATTTTATGTTCCATGTTTATTTCCAATGTGTGCCCACTCACACACACACACACATAGGTAATGTTTCTATGGGACAAAGAAATAACAGAAGTTACATACTCTTGGCTACAAATGAATTATTCATATTCATCATTGAAATTACGTAATTGATAAGTTCAATTACTTGAAGATTTGAAACATGGTGCTAGTTATGATTAATTTGATAGAAGAGGCATGTGTTGTGCATATTTATACTACTACATCTATTAAGTAATATGTAGTTTCTTAATTGAGAATTTCACTCTTTAGAAACAAACTGAAATATTATACTTACTAACAAGTAGATTATGTTAACAAGATGTTGAATTCGAAGATACTTTAGATTTTTCTTTCTATTACGTTTCATGATACGTGGTACTTGTTAACATTGATTAATCCACTGCTGATTGGGGGGGGGGGGAATGAATCTGTTTATAGGATTCTTATTCGAGCCATATAATTTGACTGTCTGGAATTTTACAATGGAGCCTATCGGCCTTGACTAACCAACTGCAATAGTGAGAAAAACTTTATTAACTGTGTCATCTGAAGAGCTATTAAAGGTCATATGAAGTAACAAATAACTGTATCTTTTTAAAGTATGGAACACTCTGACTTCACGATAATTTGTCAGATGACATGTGTTCAGTTACACCGCATTCGTGTTTCAGTATATTATTAACAACGAGATGTAGGTACATCCAGATGACTAATAAAATTTACATGCACAGTGAATTCAACTGTTAGATACTATTCGTCTTTCCTAAAATTCTTTTATCAGGATTATTAGCTGTTAGAGACAAATAGTAATCTAGTTCTTTGTATGATGCCGTTTGGGTAGAACTGCAAACCATGTAGCATCGGGTAGCTGCTTCTTCCTAGTATGGGACACGTAAGTAGTGTATACCTTCTATCCTGTCAAGATATTAAGCGTCTGGGCTTTTTGGGTGTCATAGCTAACGTTTATTTAGTAGTGCCACAAGGCCAGCCGGTGTCCACTGGTGGAATTTTAACTTAGATCAATTTGTGATATAGCTCAACAAGCAGTCAATGTCATTTGTGATAACTTCCTCGCACGTGTCAAGTTTGAATTCTTATAGTCACGTCTTCTCACTAGAACTTCAGTAATATCCTGAAGTTAGTCACTACTTAGCTGATTATTGCAATCGAATCATGGTTGTTTTGTAAAGATTGGTGTTAAACTGCAACTGATCGAAAGTTAGACGGTTATCACCAATCGTACTAGATAATAATTGTGCTATATCACAAACCGATAGAAATGAAAATTCTACCATTGTAAGCCAACTAACCTGGCGGTTTACGGGGTTAGACTTTAGCCGAGTGTTCAACTACCTGGTAAAACCGATGGTACACACTGTTAGGGTATCCCGTATTAGTACAAAACAATTTTCCAATGATCCAGGGTTTTTAATTATATTCAACCAACATCGATCTGTAAAGAATAAAACCAATCAACCAGTCAAATCAATCAATATCTGTTGTACAAAACAAAGCACAGACAGTTGACCAGGATTATATAATCAATTCTTCACTAGGCTTTCCTACCCAGTTTTTCCCAAGTGTTGTTAATTCTGATATCTATGTATGCCTCCAGTACCCCCCCCCAAACCCAATATATTAATTAGTCTTCTCTTCCGTTGGCATACTGGATTCTACGTAGCTGTTTGTCTTGTGACGTATTTCGATGATTACCCAAATGTGTGTTCTATCCAAATCCAGCGTTATTCCTAATTCCTGTCTAACCTAAATACAGTCTGGTTTGTTTTCTGCCACTGACCGACGTTGTTGCTGATGGCATCTGACCAAAGGATCTCAATAATCTTGCGCAAACAGCTGTTTATAAGACACTTTTCGTAGTTTTGAAAGTTTCAGCTCCAAACAATAGAACTGTCTTTACATTTTCACTGTAAATTTCGGCGTTGATGTTGGTTGATGGGAGGTTTACGTCGCAGTTGTTTTCTAATGCTAAGAATGTTGCCCTTGCCTTGCTAATCCGTGCCTTAAGATCTACATCAGGTCAGATCATCCTTGTGTCATCTATGATGCTGCCCAGTTATGTGAAAGTTAACACATCTTCCAGATTTTCTGGTGCTAGTGCTCCTTATTCCGTATCTAAAGACCTTGCTTTTCTCTTTGTGATTATTCTAGGCCTACAATTGTTCGTCTTCACCTGGATTTGTTGCTGTGAATGGAATAGAAGAGCTGATTTATCTGCAAAGTTTAAGTAATCGATTTGCAACCAGGTCGTTTACTGTATTCAGTGCTTGTCTTGAGATACTACAGTTTTCATAATCCAGTTAACCACAGGCAACGTGAGAAAAGGCGAAAGTAAACACCCATGTCTGACCCCAGTTTTTACTAAGCTTAACACATACATATTAACTGAGTGTTGTGGAGACTGCTGAATATCAGTTTGATTTTATGAACTGGTCTGAATCAACAACCATTGATCACCTGGAAGCACTGGACAGATGTTTCGTCTTAGTATGAGACTCTTAAGCAGTTTGCATTCACGATCACATCAGGGGTCCAACCGATGGTCCACTGACTCAGCGTCGAACGCTTTACCACTAAGTCACTAAGTCGGTTCTGATGGTTAATATTTCTCCGTCGATTTGTTATAAGTTCGCGCGATCTCATTCATTGCTATCGGTGGGTAAATGCTTTACTACCAACACGGTTGAACTTGACTAGCTACGTCTTCTCACTAGAATTCCAAAAATAACCTCTAAGAGCTAGTGAATAGTGAATCTATATTGATTGTAATTGAGTGTTGTGGAGATAGTTGACTGCTGATCCACCGACGGAAATGGATGAACTCACACAAACGTATCACGAATCGACTCGAAAATATTAGCCATTCACAGCCGAATACTCGGCTCAATTGTAAAGCGTCCGACGCTGTGCCAAAGGGTCATTGGTCCCACCCCGTATGTGGTTGTAAATGTGAATTGCTGAAGAATCCTATACTAGGATGAAACAGTGCTTCCAGGTCATCAGTTGTTATCTGATTCAGTCAGATCAGTGATATCGGATTGCCTTACTAAGTACTTATTTTCAAAAAACAACCACGAACTAACTGCTATTAGTATTCTTTAATATGAACAGCATAACACAGGAAAAAACTTATCATAAATACTGTTTGCTTAAATTTTCACCATGATGTAATTTGTATGGATATCTATCTTGATACTGACGTTGTTAAATACTTATACTAAACAGTCACGTTTGCTATATGTGCATCTCAGACTAATCACAGACATTGGATATCTTGAAAATCGCTGAGCAATTTAAGCAAAATTAATGTTCACACAAACTAGAATTTGAGCATTTTCATAAACATGCTAGGACGTAACATCTAAAAGATAATGCACCATATTCACAAACTAATTTTCCTCTTCTGACTTAAGTGAATAGAATGAAAGAATGATAAACCTTTCGTTGCCACAGTGAATGTGATTAGTATCTGATGCAGGATATTGTTAATTTGCACAAATTCAACTAATATTAATTCTATGTCGAATAATTTCAGTTACTAGTTATTTAAATCTTTCATTACGATTATCTTCTTTACACATTTTACTATGTAACCTGCAACCTCGACATATGCCCCACAAGCTGCCTAAATAGATGAAGAAATTGAATTATATGTAATTAACAAAGTCAGTAGCAATGTACCCATCCACTTGTGAAAGTTAATGAAGGTCGATCGATAGCGCAAATTGATGTGAGTCGTCAAATATGAATTATTGTTAACTGGATAGGTGATTTATTAAGGCAATCAAATTGCAATCAGAACCAAACATTATAGGGTTTTGATCTCATGAACCATAAAAATCTACCTTCTTAGTATTTACTGAATTTTCAGTCAATGTTGAATCATACTAAGAATACTTTCACACCAGCTGAAGAACATTCTACTAAAATGCTCCTCCCCACATAGGACTGTGTACAATAGATGCTTAGATCTCAAGTCGAAATCCAATAGCTGACACATTATATATCAGCTCATTTGCCATTCCATAGTACTCAGCCAATGATACTAACGAACTCATGTTAATCTTAATTACGATATGACTGACTTCAGAAATCGTTGTGAAATTTATCTCATGATTAGTCAATAGTTAGAGAATTCCTAAAATATTGTTTATATCAACATCCCCAAAATTTCTACTATCATCAATAAATTAATTAATGATTAGATTTGTCTACATTGTAAGCTGCATTTTTACTTAATAAGATTTAATTGTAGCTGGCTAGTGGGATTTTTAAAGCGTATTTCTCGGTACTCTGGAAATGCCGCTCACCTGCTCCAGCTAGGTGTATTCATATCAACTGTTAATGTCTACATAGCGTTAAACGAATTGAAATCCTTAACAACACCATTAACATATCTCATTCAAAGATGTCGGCGTTCTGAAATCATATTGTTCTAGAATTTCTTGATTTTATGTAGTCACTATTTTAATTTTTAAAATTACTTTCTATTAAGCAATCACTAGAAGGTAAATAGTTGTAAACAAAGTGTTATATGAAGCAGTTGGAAGATGTCATAAATCTGGACTACCGATTGTCTTGTTCGGTACTCGTTACACATGTTGAATTATTTCTGATAGACACAACCAAAAAGCATTGATAACCCATTGAGAGTTTGATTACTACGTGACTCATGAAGTACCAACACACAAATTAGTATAATAGAATTCTCTTCTTTAGTCCGTTGAAGAACTACACATAATTAACACAGAAATTATGCATAATTTATGTTTGGTGCTAAAATGTGGTGTCTCAAACACAAATGAATAAGTATTCAGAGCTGTTCATCACTGTCAAAATACTTTGAAGCTTGTTCTTCAAATACTCACAAAATGGCTAAAGAGATTGGAGAGTGATTTCAATTATTTACTGTTGAAAATTCTACAATCTAATCAGTTATATAGTACTGTATATGGTGAACACTAATATTACTATTATTATGAATAACAGGCTACAAACTTCTATACTCCAACTCCTTAATTAGTAAACCATTAAAATGAAGTCTTGATATTGTGTAAAACAGAGATATGCCATATATTTGCTTTTACGGTGTATCTGATGTTGCAGAAAAGTAAATGGAGCTATTGGATAGAAAAAAAAACATGATAATTAAATATCCATATGTCAGAGAACGTTGTCAAAAGTTATCTTTGTAACAAAAGACTAGAAATAGGCGATCACATAATGAATACATGTTAATAACGAGAAGAAATTAATCCATGTAAGTTAGGTTCACTTAGCTAATAAGATAAATGTATAGGAAAAATAACCTAATGATGTAGTAATATGAAACAACTGAATACAGATTATAGATATAGAGAATTAAGATGATGCAACCAGGATAATAAAAAAAGCTTACGACAGTCTTCTGTTGGAATCACGATTCAAGTTTCACTTGCTTGATGACAAGAATCTCATCAAAATTCAGGAGACCTTGAAGAATTTTATAGTGTAGATCTGATATCTTGTGACAAAGACATATTTCGATTGTGCTCTATCTAAATATTTTTTTTCTAGCTAATCTAATAAATTTTGGAATGCTGTCGAAGAATCAGAGATAACATTTTCTCTCTGTTCAGCCTATATAGCAGATTCGGTAGATAAATGCGATTTTGTTGGCGCAACTGATAGTAACATGAAATGGAAGTCTGTCTTCCCTAGATAAAGTCAATGAGCAGGTTGTTTTGTATAAAATTATAATATCAGCAGCCAGAATATGTTCTCTTTAGTGCAGTAATAAGTCGGTAACTATCTGTTCCTGAAACAATTTAACATTTAGAATCGGACTTGGCAAAGACGTGTTTCATGTTTACTGTGGCTACTTTCAAGTTATTTTGTTCTATCACATAACTTTATTCACTTTATTGTTTCATCACGCTAGTTGTCAAGTGACAACAATAATCTCTAGCCAAATTCCATACTGTAAGTTTGTTGACATCTCATTATACTTCCATTCTGAAATATTGCAGAGATTGTAAGCATTAACTTAAGAAAATCAAACAAGCTAAGGTGAGTTGTGATACCATTTCGCTCAAGTGTTTCTTCTCACTCACTTAAATGTGATTTACCACTTTCTCCGCCCCTCTTACTTGATTATTACTTAGTACTTTCTAGCATTATTTTTTGATTCTCTCTGATAATTGAAACAAAAAAAGTATTTCAGTTATTTCGCCTCATTAAAAACGTGATTTAATATTAAGTTAAACGTTCTATACGCTTCATTTATTTTATCATAACCTGATGCAGCAACATAACTATGTGTTCTTATTATTTGCACCATGTAACGTACCTATTCAAATATTTGGTTTGTGTAGTTTTGTTGACTCATTGATTGAATTTACTATTGGAATTATGATAAACAGTCGTTAAAAGACTCAACCAAATTGTTCGAACGTCATTTTTTACGCATTCACATGTTTTTAAAATTTTTATGAGATTTACAGAATACATAATAAGTGAACATACTAAAAGCAAATCATTCATTCCAAACTCACCAATCTGTTGCATAATCATTATTTCTTTCCGTTACATAACAATAGGCATTCCCATGTATCTAAGATTCTCTTTTTGTTGAAATTAAATAACAGATCTTATTTAATTAATGTGAACTTAATATCCGTTAATTTCTCTGAATTACAAAAAAATACTTAAATAATGAAATGAACCAATCGGCTACCGTGTCCTGGCTATTATTTGATTGGATAAAACTTTTCACCAATCATATGTGACACAAATTTAAAGCATAAATTTAATCAGCTGATTTTGAGCAGCTCATTATATGATAAAGTTACTTAGCAAAGAATACTCATTAACAATATACTTTCGGTATTACAAAATCCCAACACCATGTTTTTCGTTCAGAAAACTTTTTTTCAATTTATTTTACAACGATGCACAAAACAGTAAACTTTTCATGTAAACATCATAATACATCATACTTCATTCCCGAATTTGCTTCATACAATTCATTGATCAGATATTAAGGAAAAATGGTGACTTTTGGACAGATTGTGATATTTGTTCATGATGACAATCAAACCTACAGTCAGGAATTATTCGTAGTCAATGTACATGAACAAGAAAATCACAACGGAAAGGACAATATGCAAACTTCCTTAGCTTTGTAACTATACAACATAAAATGAATCGATTAAAAACCTTGCATTATAGAATAATGAGGATATGCTCTCCTGACGCGGTTGACGAAGAAACGGAAGCATTCAATAAAACTCTGAGGGAGAATGGCTACCCTATAAAGTTTATAAATAAATATGCCATAGGAAGATAATTCAGACCGTAGAAAGAAAGCCGCTTTATCTGAGACTAGTATTCACAAGAAACGCGCCCAGCGAAATTCTAACGTTGAGGTTACGCAGCTCCATTCGGAGAACTTTTTACTCTGGAAAACTGCAACTGGTGTTTTCTACCCGCCTCGTGGTGATACAGAGAATAAAGGATAAATTACCTAAGCTTGCGACTTCATTTTGTATCTATCAGTTCAACTGCTTCTGTGGGGCAAGTTACATTGGCAGATGCTCAAGGAATTTACTCCTACATGCTCGGAAGCACCTTCCGATCTGGTTAACCAAAGGAGTTGTCAGAAGTATTAACAGTTCAGTACTAGCTCACTTAATTTAAATGGGTCATCTGGCTAGCATAAATCAGTCATTCAGAATAATATTTTGTGTAAACAGTTATCTGCCAAGATCGGTTAGACTCAAAGTCCTTAAAACGGCAGAGGCGATGGCTATACGAGTCAAGAAGCCAGACCTGTGCATACAGAAGAAGTACGTTCAACCTCTTGTCTTGCCATGGCCGACGCAAGATCCACTAAACCAATCACCACCTTAATCATGCGACGATTCAATGTGATTAATCCATATGTATTCTCACACTGGATGTGCATTTCCATAATATTATTATTATTATTATTATTATTATTGTTATTATTATTATTATTATTATTATTATTATTATTAATCAAAGTACACAGAATGAATATCACATTTTAAGATCAAACAAATGAACTGATTGTGATTATGTATATTAATGTTATTGTTACTATTTGACGAATTTTGATTATCGTTCACTACATTTTACAATCTCTTACCCATTCAGTTTCATTTTAATTAGGATTTGACCTTTGTCTACAAACACTTGATCTAATCGTATTTGGCTACCACCCCATCTCTTATGTCACCCATATACAGAGATACCCATGTACATATTTGACTAATAATCATGTGTATCTTAATTGTCGTTTACGTTTCACAAGTTACCTGATAATGATGGTTATTATTTCAACATTAACATTCGTATTTTATAAATAACCCGATGAGAAAAACTTCCTTTTATCCAATTATTCTTGATATCTAAATAATGATTTACTTGCCTCAGAACTGGCTATTCTTGTGACTAATAATTTTGAACCAATAAATGTCGAACCTGATGAGCATTTATCGAATATCGAAGAATATTCTTCGTTCAAACGTCTTTGTTTTTGATAAACATGGGAATTTTTAAACAACACTATCAATAATAATTTGAGTAATTCAGTATTGAAAATAGGTCTTGAGAAAACAAAACGATGAAATATGAATGAAGAATGATTTAACTCACTATTTCGCAAGTGAAAAGTGCAAATGTTTCTGGCCACTGTGAGTGATTTTTCATCGTGTTATTTACTGTATTTAATTATTGATCAGAGTTTGTCTTCACCTTTTAATGAACAACGACCTCATGAACTGTTGTCATATTTAGGAACAAGAAGCGCCAAGGTATATGGAAAACTACTATTCAAACTACAACCATCCTATATCTAGGTAAACTGCAGTTAATCATGTGTAACAAATGTACATGTAAACTGATTACTGAACAGGGATTATTGTCAGATTTGTCTACCTTTATTAGCTTAGAGAGAATCTGAATGATCATCAGTCAAAGTGGTCATCGGTTTAAGTGACTAGACATAATGTACGCTATGTTGTTTATGCTAGATGACTGCCAATAATAAGCTCTATACTCTGTTCACTTCGGCTTTGCACTATTCGACATTCATCAGTAAGGCATATCTACAAATTTTAGGCGACTAATGCTTTCTGTGCAGTTTCGTCCTAAATATCTCTTTCAAAACCGCGATTCATACACTGATTATTCACCAAAGGCGGCCAGTGTTATCCATCTCTAATCCTTTTAGTAAACGTCAAATTGTATAGATTACTGAGTAATACATGAATCACCCACTTCAGTTTCGGGACACCAATCTCATCATCAATCAGTGCTGCATATTTGTCTATTGCTCTACAATAGATTTCAGATTGCACTATGTTAACCATCTTTGAAGAAAATTCACCGGACAAAAGTAGATTTTATGACAAATGGTGAGCTCATTCCCATGAAACAGTAATTAGAAGCATTTATCGATCTAAAATATTAAACTCACTTTCTTAGTGTAGGTTATCGGTATTTCTGGAGATGATTTTGTCAGAGTAACAATAAAAGCAAATAATGAGTCACACAATCAACGTCATAGTTCGTCAAAATTTAATAATAAAGTAAAAAAGTAATAAAAAGGATAAATGCTACCAGAGCGAAAAGAGTACTCGGGGTCAGAAAAGTCAAGTTAATAATTAGAATCATATTTAAGCCAGTCAATGCTCCTGTACACTTATCTAATAATTTCCAACTCCGCCTTCAATAACAACAGACGAGTGTAATTCCTGGACACTAGAAGTACAAATCCAAACTTAACCATGAGACTTACTCCACCAGCAAAACAAATAAATATGTAGCATGCTACTCTCCTGTATCAAAGTATTTGAATCATTCGTGGTTAGATAGGGTGGCGAAATCGGGCGTGCACTAAGGGAATACTTAGTCTAATAGGGTAATAGCATCTTCGTAAGTGAAAGGAACGGAGAAACAGTTTTGTGAGAAATTGGCGATAAAATGATGAGTTCAAAACTGCATTAAATATATTCTAGGTATGTAGCCTCAACAGCTTTTCTATCCCATTTTCGCTATTTTTCTGACGATTGTCTTCTTTTTCGAGGTTGCTCGAAGATTCAAGAATACAGGAATACTTGAAACACAAGAAGAACTTGCTGGCTTGTCACATGATGATGATGATGATGACGAAGAAGAAGAAGAAGAAGATGATGATGAGTATGATGGTCACCGTGGACGAGATGGGGTTCGTGAAGAAACAGATTCTTCCGGCTCCAATGTTGATAATAAATCTTCACATACAGTCGACCAAGAAGTACTTCGTGTTAAGCAACAGGAAATGGAAGCAAATGACCACCACCAACAACAACATAATAACAATAATAATGTGATTGATGTAGACTTGAAGGAACTGATCAAAAATCTCCGATCTCAATGTACTAGTTCACCGAACGATAAAGAATCCGGTAGTGATGATGAAGATTTAATTAATAAACAAGTTCCCCTTCAGTTGCCATTTAGTACTTTCGGTGTTAGTGGTGCTCGACTGACACATCTATTTGCTGAACTACGTGAAAGAGCTAATTTGGATCTGTTTCAAGTACCACAAATCAATGCTGTTATCAATTACAATGCAAACACTGTTTCTTCTACTACTGGTACGGGGAATGATATTAGTAATAATAATGCCACAGCCCAGTCGTCTTTATTCGATGCTGATGCATTGGGAGATGAGTTAGAGCGACATGAAAGGATGTTAAAAGAATTTGATGATTTTTTGTCAGATTTTCAAAATATTGAACCATTTGGTATTGTTCGTCAAGCTGTACCACCTGATGTGACTGCCGCTACTAGACAACAACATATTAACAATAATCCCTCCAATATTGCAACAACTCTGTTAACGACGGATAATCAAACTGCTCATCCTACTGTCAATTGAATGTATTTAAGACAAACCGATTCTAACATTACACTACATTAAACTCATATTTTTACAGATTACCAGAGTTTATTTGCTGTTTTTTCAAAGAGTTCATCATTGGTGGTATATAATTTACAGACTTGACTGTATGACTTTGTTTTACCTTTCTTATCACCAGTATCAATGTTGCATGACCTTATAAATGCCTGAAAATCTAAAACTTACTATCTTGAAATAAGATAAGATTAGTGCAAATCTACAGTTTTATGTCAATATGCCATCATTTGGACATAATGTAAAAGAATGAAAAGTGTTAGCAAAGCAACATACCTTGTAAACAACTAGTAATATCACAGTTGTAAATAATTTTCATAGATAAAAACTAAACTGAGTACATGAATAAATGACATATTTTAATAATTTAACAACTATTATGATACCATAAACGGACACTTCCAACTCATTACTAAAGCATTCAACACTCCATTGTGAGAATTAGTAACTCATGAAATAAGAAGAACAATGTGAATGTTACATGACCTCATCAATGTATGCAAATTTAAAACTAATTCTCTTGCATTAAGTTAAGATTAGTAACTATTAAGGGTATTTAGATTGTTGTAAAAAAGAATTTCTTTGTGTAGATTCTCTTACGTAACCGAAAATGTAATTTTAGAAGTGGATACATTATTTAAGGTCATGAGAATTTTCACAATACTCTGTACTTATTCACATACTCACCTGCATATATAAGTGATGATAAACTGTCTAAACAATAGTGGATTCTAACATTTACAAATGAAAATCACTGTACACGTATTTCTGTGTATTGTCGTATTGAATTCAGTTATAACTGAATATGTTAATACAGCCATAGTTGAAAATAAATCCGTAAGTATTCAATATAATGAATGCTCATCTTCGACTCATTTCTCGGATATCTTATTTACTCACAGACTGTTCATAAAAAACCGTTGGAAAAGCAACAATTAAATATCATCATATCGTATGATGAAAGTATTAAGAAGCATCGTAAATTTCGAAAAATAAAGGTATGGTTTTAGTTGACTTCAATGCCAAACATGATTATCATTATTAAGTGAATGATTAATAACCTTATTGTCAACGCTCTGTTCCTACCTCAATTAATGTATTATTGTCTGAGATTGTGATTGATGCTGTAAACATGCTTGTTAATTTTGTGCTTATGTATTCTGTGTTATCAAGTCAAATGTTCTATTGATAAGTGATTTGTGAAGTGATAGCAATATAGTGCAATATTTGATGGAACTACAGTGATTTTCCCCGATGATTAACTTGATTGTTTTTTGGTTGATAATTGTTCTGTTATCTATAGTACTTCATTCGATTGAATGATACATTTAAATCTAATGTCTACGATTACGTTGGACAATTTACTAACTCACATTTAATCATCTACTGACTGGATTCAAATTGCATCAAGTCAATCATCGTCAAATCATCGTCTCTAATTGTAATTCATGCATATATTATACCTCCAATTCATGTACTAGACTTGTTGTATAGGTGGTGCTGTATTAATATCATCAACTATTTCAACTTTCAAATACACAACGTATTCATATGTTGTTGATGTGTATTCAGTCATCAAAATTTATATTTGTATGCTTTTTATATTGCTATTGATAGGAAGCAGTTGAAAGTTCTTCCAAATATTGGAAAGAAGCACTGGTCGTCAAAATACACCAGATGGGAAATTCAAAAATTCCACGGTAAGTAATTTACTGTAGTTTCGTGATATGAAGAAGTATTGTTCATCTATGAGTTAACATGTAATCAACAATCGTTTATATCATGTAGAATTGGCAGCATTTATATTTGAATAATCTTGGCTATTTATGAATGAAAATAGATATTCTCACTTCATTACACCTAGTTATTTGCACTTGCCTGTTGTCAGATATTAACAGAATTAGAGAGAAAGTTTATTATGCATAATTGAAATGTAGGTTATCTCTGTGAGTAATGAAACAATTGATCAGTTAATATCAGTTAGTTATGTAATAAGTATGTACATATTATGCATGCACTACTCTTTGTTGTATTAGAGAATGTTCTGTTGCAATGTAGCTGTTTCTTGTAAACATTTAGCATTTTTGCTCAATTCTATGCTTTTGCTTTACTTAATTTTGTATATGTTTCCATCTTATTTTGGTTGTTTACAATGTTATACACAAATAATCTGTTTAAACTTTACACCATTCACTTTATCTTCCCTCATTTATTATGATCCATCTATTGATTTTCAGAGGATGTTTATCTACTCAAATTGGACTGAGTTATTTAACAAATCAATTTTACTGTGTCAATGATTATTGTTCAGAAGAGGTGAAATGCAACGGAATGAAAATTCCCGATAACTATTTATCGGTTTGTGATTAATTATAATCTTTTCATTATTCAATTTATCATTGACAATTGTGTTATTTCTATGCATGATATGCATACATAGACATCAATCATTTTATTTTTATTATACAAAGGACATTGAATTGACTTAGATTCATATCGATAGTTTCAGTGTTTTGAAGGAAAGATGAATTGGTGAGACATTCTATATAGCAACAAATCTGAATCATGTGAATAGAAATGATGAATTATAGTTAATAGAATCATAGTAATGATAATGGATGTTTAGTTATTGTTGGGGATGTTAGATCCCCAAAACTCATTCGGCGAACCTGTTATTTTTGTGGTTTTATGGTGGAAATTTAAATTTCCTGTTTTCGCGCCGAAAAGTTCCCTTCTCACCTTCAGTTCGTGTTTCCCACTTGGTAAGACGCTTAACCTTATTGGTTTATTGTTTATTTTAGTACGTCATTTGTGACATTGCAAGAACGATCTCTGTTTTTGTATATATATGCATGAGTTGTGTATGTTGATGTCATCTGACAGGCTCCCTGTGGAATTAAACGCTTCTTGATGTCTTTGGACTTCTTACTCTAGTTAGCTGGACTGGGGTGCTGCGGATTAGTTTAACTTCCTGTTATTGTGTCGCTGGTCTTACGTTCATTAGCAGGTGTCGAAGTGTCACGTAAACTCGCGAATCCTTAACAGTTATTTAGTCAAGTTTTGTATTTCATTTATTTCTAACTATTTTATTTATTATCTAGTCGACAATGAGAAATGTTATGTAATTCTAGTGACAATTTAATCAGACAATGACTGTTTACTTGAATGGATGCATTTTAAGCCAAAAATTATCATATAAGTAACTGAGTATTATTTTATTTTCTTCATTACACTTTTACAATCAATAATGATACTAACGTGTTGTTAGCGATGCTACAACAAAAAAAACGGTGAATATACACTGGCTTTTAATGAAGGAAGTGGATTAGCTGAAAATGATTTATTGTTACTTGTTGGTAATCACGATGAACAATCGACTAATCCAGAAGAATTAGTTACACCGAAAATTTGTGGTTTTCATAATGCTACTATAAGGTAATTTATTAAATGATGATAATATTCTTAGTACACTATCGTTTTCATCACTTTCATTTTGTATTATAAACGAGTATATACAATGAAAATGCACTGAATTGAACTGTTTATTTAATCCTATTTGGTTGTGTAAATCACATTTGTTCATAACAATAAAGATTAAACATAGTTGAGATTTCATTTTCTATCATAACGAAGCATTCAAATTAACTGATATAATAATCACAATCACAGAGAGCATTATCTCATGTAATTGATGATAAACAGGAACCGTTGGGTAATATTATCAACTGAAAATCTTTTCTGTAAACTATCAACTTAAAAGCGAATATTTAATGTAACTTGAAATGTGCCTGTGATGTTTGTGATGTTCACTGTTGTAGGTCTTCAGTTGGAACATTGCACTACAATCTATTCGATAATAAATTGGCTGGCATAAGTAGTCACCAATTGCTAATCCTTACAAAACGTGCAATGGGTTATTTATTGGTAAGTTTCATACCTGTTTATAAAATGATGTCTGAATATACTTTAAAGTTAATGACATTGTTATAAACATAGTGTATGATATTTGGATAGTGTACATGGTCATTATGATGATCAGCATTGCTCAGCTGTTGAATACTTTCATTGCATGTCAGTGTTCCATTCATGATATTCACCAGATTAGATGATTGTTTCGCTGGCATATAACATCAATGTTGAAGGGATTCGGTGAAGAATAGCATCATTTAATTCAATTTCAATGATCAAATAATAATAATTAGCATGAACAGAAAAATAGGAATTGAATCTTCAAACTGAAACGTAAATGAAAATATCAATGTTTTCTTGTATTATCTTTTGAAAGGGATTTAATCTCATCTTCTATGATCCAATGTCACAATACTATAAATGGTCGTCAGTGCATAATAATATGTAAGTGTATATTCAATTACTATGAAATGGTTGTTTTGCTTACCAATTTGGAAGTATTTAAACTACTCATAACTTTGTAGAATTAAGTAATATATATTCGATTTATTAATAGAAATTGCATAACTATCCTACCCAATTCTACCATTTACTAATCTAATACTCAACTTATTGAAATTATTGAGTCTATTCCTTGTATTATTATCTCTATATTTGAAGAAGTATAGAAATTTGCTTGTGAGCACTATCAGAAATGGAATATTGATAAAATGATAGAAGTGATGTTAAGGTGAACATCATCTTAACAGTAAGGATTAAGAAGAATATGATAATGTATACTGCTGTAATTTTAAATGTTAAATGATGATTTATATTTTGTACTGTATAATTTGAAGTACTTGAATGGCTGATTCACATGATGTCGAAGAATGCATCAGCTGGGAAGATAGAAGAGATTCTTTGTATCCATTCACTCTTATCTACATTTACATATGAACAATAGTCATATATTATTATATTAACATTCGAAATATGACTTGTTTTAAATCGGTTTTAGCATTAACGTAAACATTTTAATCTAGTTGACTTAAAAATGATGAAGTTAAAATGACAAGTTTATTGTGTTTGTCAGTGTTACTTTGAAGTGTTTTGTATGTATGAAGTAAATGAGATGTTTGTAATACACAACAAGAGTAGTGGTGTGCTTTCTTCGTTTGGAATTTTAGAAAAGTCATTAAAGTGGATTACAACTATTCATCAGCCGAAAGAAGAATCACTATTTTGAAAAAATTGCTCAAGTCGCCAAAGATGCTAGTAAGTTGTATCATGGAGCTATTTGAATAAATCAATATTAGGCATAGAATGACTTGTATTATTTTCAGACTTGAAATGAACACCTACTATCAAATCAATCATTGGAATTTAGTAACATACATTTATTTTGTGGTTAATTTGAAGATGTAGTATGCAGTCTACTAATATCTGAGTCTGTCTAATTATTGTTATATTTTGTTTGTTATAAGGTTGTTCTCAATGACTATGCTAACCAAACATTGTGTAACTGATCATTTTCTCGAATAGATGGCATCACTTTAAAAGGACTTTAAATAATGCTAAATTCTATGATTGAAACATAGCAGAGATGAAAATGTGTGTTACTGTCAGTGATAGTACTTGTGTTTTGATTTAATATAGATGGTTATCATTTATTTAAAATAGATTGAACAGTTCTTTGATGACGTTAAACTTATTAGTTTTAGACAGTTTCGTAATGTTGCACTAATCAATTTCCGAAGCATGTACAACTATATAATAATCTGTTATAACTGCCAACTTTTTCATAATTAGTTAGAACTATAGTTGAGATTTTGTATTAGTTTGACATTTAGTCAAGTTATTTATGCTATTCCATTTTATCTGTATTACTAAAGAAACAAGCAAGAAAACATTTTGACTGCAATGAACTTCAAGGAATCGAATTACATGGTGAATTTTTAAGCCATAGAATTATGGGAGTAAGTATGTGTATATTGTGAATAGTAAGAAATCACCTGTTTATTTCATTAACTCAGAAATCTTCAGATACTAGGAAAGTTGAATAAAGTCATTTTTCTAAATGAGATGGTCAGTTGACAGAAAAGACTGTCTTGAGTTTTTGGAATATTTCCATATTGAACCAACTGATATAAATACCTTGTGCATTTCTACAACAGTTCGTTATTAATTTACTTGTTACCTGCATTCATGGTAATTACACAACAACACTAGTCAGTAATCTGCCCTTTGTGCATGCAAGCTTAAAAAGAGGAATACTGTTATATGTGAGGCAGGGATGGCCGATATTATCAATTCTGTTATCCACAGTGCTATGTCTTTCGCTAAGACTTGCCTTAATCTATCGGTCAGGCAGAATAATCCGACTGATTATCAGGTCACTTACACGCATGTATTACAGCAACTATAGTAATAAACCAATAATATACAAGATATATATATAATAGACCTAGTCTTTGTTTTATATGTCCATCACATGATACTGACCAATCATATGTATTATTCTAGACATGTCAGTAAACTTTATAAGTTGATAAGGCAATGAATACTCCAAGCCTCACAACCAACATTGTTGAACTCCACTGACCACGTCTTCTATTAAGAAATACAGGAATTACTTCGAGAAGTTAGCCACTTATTAGTTAATAATGATTATAGTTGTTTATTCTGGTGATTCAAACCAATTCGTGATATGAAACAAAAGATATCAAACAAGTTCGATCATATCTAGTCAATGAAATACAGGAAACAAAATTTTACAGTAAACATTCAGTTACTCATAAGTATTGTAATTACAACTAAATTTAACGTAATTGGCAAATCCATGTAGAGTAAACGGTCAAGATGGAGTATTGTTAGTCACTCTATGACAGTTTGTGAGTAATGAATGAACTTAAACATCACCTACTACTCCAACATTCTTTTCTCCTCAATTCGTAGCAGCTTTAGAAAAGAATACAAGCTATTTTTGTAATCAGCTGTTACAAATAGATTCAGTGTTCTAATTCAGTTTGGCTAGAATTTAGCACAACCACACATATCCACTTATATACAGTTTCATTACACTGATTGTACATTCAGCATGCAGTAAACATACATCTACTCTTTTAAACCAATAACATTTTATCACACCTATTTGTTTTAACTTATTCTCAAATCCTGTCCGACTTAACAACTCGATATTCAGATAGTCTGAGCATTTTACTCAATTTATTGTAGAATGGGATGTTGTAGAATGTGAAGTGTACATATGCAGTGACGATTTTTCATCTACTACATTCTGAATACTGGCTAACTTGTAATGACCTACTTCAAAGTAAATATCCACATTAATTCACTATTAGGGTAATTCATACTTGCATTACACTTCTATTGTGTATAGGTGTATTCGATTATCTTGAATTTTTCTATTATCTCGCTGATGAAATTCGAATGAGTTCATCACTGAGTGAAACTATTAAGTCTTCACCCGGTACACTTGATGAGATTGTTTATAAGTGAAATTTATGTGTTAGTGAAATGTCAAGAGTTAATTGATTCCCATTCAAACGAAACTCCCTACAATAATCAGTAATGGAATGATAAAGTTCTCTAATAATATCAATGATTGTTATTGTACGAATAGAAATCTTAAGATTTACCTGAAGCAAAGTCTATTAGTTACAAATACAAAGGGAGAGAGTGAGTGAGAGATAGTGAACACAGGAGAATGTGTTCTATTCAGATTTGTATCTTCAAACTCACTGTAAATACAATTATGCTGTAAGATGTTGTTTGTAGTGATTTACTGATAGAAAATTTATTTTATTCAGAATGATTTGATGACACCATACCTACTCGAATCACATGTTATGTCAAGGATAACTCTGGCGTATTTCGAAGATACAAAGTGAGTGTTGTATATTTAATCTAATGAATTTAAACCGATGTTGAATAGCAGTAGATAGAATACTCTACTGAATATCGTAATTATAATTTTTGAGTAGCAAATTGATAGAACTTATTTCTCAGAAGTGTATAACGATAAAGATGATAGTGATTCCACGCGTGTGAAACTACATCATTAATTTAATGAGGCAGTAACAAAGACTCTGTGTTTAGTTGTAGTTTGATGAAGAATATCATCTGTAGTTTTGTAATGACAAATGATATTTTAGGGCTCCGAAATAAAATGTATCACTCTAACCAAAAGTTGTGTCAAATTCATAAAATGAGTGTATATATTAAAAGTTAGGAATGATTAATGTAGGAGAATTCTATTTGGAATGAACGTTACTTTGACAAGCATGAAACCAAAACAGTCGGCGTAAAGTAAAGTAACGTCAAAATGAATTTGTATATTCCTATTGATTTGTTATAGACTGAAGCTGGTCAGTCTTTGTTGCTATATGGGCATCCTGAGCAGATTGACTCAATATAGAGATTATTCATAAGTGATATTTAAGTTGGATTGTGATTGGTAAGTGGAATTCAGGATGCGTGTTTCTTCGTATTTGCGACTCGTTGGCTGGTTGTACCTGTGTGAAGAACAGCAATTGGGTATGCAATATTTATTTGGCGAAAACAGAGTAGGTCAATAAATAATACATACCATACTTTCAAGCATTAATTTGCACATCCTCTGCGTTGTCTGCACTGTATCGTTTCTCAGCCTGCTTCTCTTAGTTGTTCTCGATTGTCCTCTGTGTTTCAATCCTGTTTCACTTCTTGTCCTCTCGCAACTCGTCTTGTCTGCTGTTTACTGATTCTTCCCAATTTACTTTGACGCTCTGCTACCTACTACTTATTGATGACTTATAAGTAGTATCCACCACACTCGCCCCTCCATTAAATTGCTGTGCTCGTATGCGCGCTGACCTTCTTGCCTCTGCGGTCGCTGGTTGTTTCTGCGTATTCGCTCCATCATTCCAACACATCCATCTTTGCAATTGACTTATGTTTACACGCTTCTCTTTGTTGTTCTTCTTGATGGTGTATACCGGTCCACGACTAGCGATGACTGTATACGGGCCCTCCCATTTGGGGAGTACTTTCTTCGAGCCTAGTCCACTACTCGTTATGCTCCTCCGTCCTCTACACTTCACCAGATCTCCTACTGAAAAGTGTCTCAGCTGATTCCCATGATGCTGTTCTGATCGTTTAACGTCCATATCCTGTTTCCGTCGTATGTTTTCCACCGCTTGTTTCCGCTCTTCCTTCCATTTCCTATCATTCCACTTTTGTGACTGAGACCAGGCGATGTTGTTGCCTGGCAGTCGTGGTCTCCTTCCGTACATCAGCTGGAATGACGACTTCTTTGTTGTTCCTTGATTCAAGGCTCGATGTGCTAATAATATCATCGGTAATTCCGTCTCCCAGTTACCCCCCTTTGCTGCCAACCACTCTTTTAGAGTGTGATTATTTCGTTCAGTTAGTCCGTTGGTCTGAGGATGATACGGTGTTGTTCTGACTCTTTTGATACCTAACTGCCCAAGGCGAGATGTGAACTCCTCACTCTCGAAACATGGACCCTGGTCGGTCAATATCATTCTCGGGACGCCGTGGTCGGCCACGATGTGCCGCATCACTGCTTCGGTCACCGTCTTTCCTCGTTGATCAGGAATCGCCACAGCCTCTACCCAACGCGTAGCATGCTCGGTCATCACCAACACGTACTGGTTACCGCTCGATGTCTGGGGAAATGGACCCATTACGTCCACTGACCACAGATCGCCTACTGTCGTTACGGGAATGGGCTGTAACGAAGTGCGTATGCATTTATCCCCTTTCATTAACTGACATTGGGGGCAGGCGAGGACGTATCTCATCACGTCTTCATGCATTCCTGGCCAGTAAGCACTCTGTCTCAGGAGGTCAGTGGTTCTTGCGACACCTGTGTGTGCTAATTGGTGGCATTCGCTGATTAGTTCATGTCGTAATGGCTTTGGAATTACAGGTATCCAGCTTCCATCATTGTCTTTCCATGTTAACACTCCAGCTGCATTTAATCTTAATCTGTCGTTTTGGCTTAACAACGTCTTTACCTCTCTGCTAAAGTGCACTGATTCGTCATCCACTGCTTCAGTTAACGCTCGTCTCACCGTCCTAAGCGTTGGGTCTGCTTTCTGGCAACGAAGTAGTCTTTCTAGGTCTGTTTGCACTCTGTTGACTCCACAGGCTACTTCCGGTAAGCTAGCGTCCTCACACGGTCTTGACAGGTAGTCAGCTATTACGTTTCGGCTTCCTGGTATGTGACCAATCGTGAAATCATATTCTTGCAGGCGTAGTGTCCATCGTGACAATTTTTCCTCGGGGTCTCTTGCCGTCTTCAACCACTGTAATGGCTTGTGGTCGGTCTCGATGTGAAATGGCTGGCCTAGCAGATACGGTCTCCACTTATCTACTGCCCAAACGATCGCTAGACACTCTTTCTTGATGGTCGAGTACTTCTGTTCCGTTGGTGTTAAAACGCGGCTGGCATATTCCACTACGCCGTCATCCTGCCGAAGTACTGCACCAATGCCAAAATCACTGGCATCTGTGGCCACTGTGAACTGTTTTCCACGGACCGGAAGTCTCAATGTCATCTGCTTTGCGTTTAATAGCTGCTTGATCCGATCAAAGGTTCTCTGAGCCTCCTCTGTCCATATAAATTTTCCACTGCTCAGTAGTTTATATAGCGGTGCGGCGATCTCATTAAAGTTCTTTATAAAGCGGCTGTAGAATGCTGCTCTTCCTATAAACTGCCTGAGTTTCCTTTTCGAAGTGGGTGCCGTTATGTTCTGGATCGTCAAAATTTTCTCGGGTAATGGCTTCATTTCACCATCTCCTACTTTATACCCCAGCAGTGTGACATTACATTTGGCTATCTGTGACTTCTTCTTATTGATGCGCAACCCAAACTCCTCGATTCGTTTGAGTACTGCTTCTAGATGTCTTGCGTGATCTCTCTCTGTTTTACTGTAAACCACCAAATCGTCCCCGTACACCTCCACATTCTCTAGATTTCGTAACAATAAGTTCATTAATCTTCTAAATGTGAATGGCGCTCCCGCCAGCCCAAATGGCATTCTTCTAAACTGGTACTGTTTGTGACCCACAGTGAAGGCTGTCTTGTACCTGTCATCCGCTTTTATCGGTAGCTGCCAATACCCTGACCTGAGGTCCAGTACAGTAAACAACTTTGCTTGTTGTAAACGATCCAGGGTTTCGGCTACAGTTGGCATTGGGCATGGCTTCAACTCAGTTATGCTGTTTAGCTCTCTGAAATCGACGCAGAATCTGTATTTTCCATTGGATTTCTTTACTAGCAGCACAGGTGAGTTGTAACGGCTATCAACCTCTTCAATTATTCCGTCCCGCAACATCTCTTCCACTTGCCGATTTACTTCCGTCTCTAGATGAACTGGTATTCGGCGTGTGTGGAATGTTGTCTTCTTACGACTGTTTACGGGGATTTCATGCGTCACCTTATCACAATAACCATAGGCCTCTCCGTCGTCGGTGAACAGACTTCCGTACTTTGCTATTACCTTGTTGATATTTTCTATGTTCACTTGCGGTAGGATCGCGGCTTGTGTCTTAGCTATCTGGCTGTTCTCATGTATGCTAAAATGCCCGTACTTAGTATTTACTGTCTTGTTCTTTGTGTCGATGACCGCCTCCACCTCCCTAAGGAAGTCTGCGCCCAGTATTGTTTGCTGTATGTCTTTAGTTACTATAAATGGATATCGTACGACGCGATCTCCGACTTCGACACAACAGTCTGACACTCCTAAAATTTTCAGTGCATGCCCGCTCACTGTTTGTACTGCAAGTGAACACGCCCTGATCTCCCGACACAATCCTACATCTATTAAGGATATAGCCGCGCCTGTATCAACTAGACAAACCAGTACTCTTCCATTTATACGAACTCTTGTATACAACGCACCCTTGTTAACCAACCCCACAACCCGGAAAGACGTTTCGAAAAGAGAAGGCTGTGTATCACGTTTAACATGTCTAAATCGTCGTTTCCCCGGGCAGTTTCTTCCGTAATGTTCAAACTCTCCACACTGAAAGCATCTACTTCCTCTTTCCGCACGGATTCGCACCGCCGCGACTTTCTTCTCCAGCTCGGCGATCCGTTTCTCCATAGGCGCCGTTCTGATGTCTTCGGTTAACGAAGATACCGAAGTGCTCACTAGCTGTCTGCACATTCGAGCCATCTCCATCACGTTCAATGGCTGCACGGCATGCGCCAGTCGAAGCTGCCTCGCTACGTCACCAGGGACACACTCCAAGTACTGGGATGTCAGGAGCTGCTGTCTCAAATCGTCGTCCAACGATGGCAACCCGCGACGCAGCAACCTCGTCAGAGTGGTGGCCAACACCGACGGATCGCCATCCGGGGCCAGACGCACGGCTCTGAACTTCTGCACCGCCAACTCCCTATCCGCTAAACTGTCGAATTCAGACACCAACCTGGCCACCACCTCCTCCCACGTAGCCCCGCCGTCAGCCAGCTCCACGTCGTCCAGCACCGCCTTCGCACGACCCCGCAGCAGGGTACTGAGGACCGTCACCTTCGCCTTCTGTCCTCGGACGCAAATCAGCTCTGCGACGGCTTCGAATTGACGAAGGAATGCCCCAACGTCTCCGTCCTCGAACTCCTGCGGCCACGGAATCTTCATCTCGTACCGAGGCAGTGACACAAATTGTAAGCAATATTTATTTGGCGAAAACAGAGTAGGTCAATAAATAATACATACCATACTTTCAAGCATTAATTTGCACATCCTCTGCGTTGTCTGCACTGTATCGTTTCTCAGCCTGCTTCTCTTAGTTGTTCTCGATTGTCCTCTGTGTTTCAATCCTGTTTCACTTCTTGTCCTCTCGCAACTCGTCTTGTCTGCTGTTTACTGATTCTTCCCAATTTACTTTGACGCTCTGCTACCTACTACTTATTGATGACTTATAAGTAGTATCCACCACACCTGCATCGCAATGTTGATGTTCACACTGGCATTCGAACTCAGTCCGTTGTACATGTGTGACTGTCTGGATTCAGTAGTCTAGTGGTGAATGCGGTGGCGTTCTATACGAAACAGACTGAGTACGAATCTCACTGTGAACATCAACATTGGGATGCAGGTACATCCAACCGATGAGTCCCAAATAGAACGAAACCTTCGTCCTGGATTCCACTTACTATTCACAATCCACCTTAAATTATAGATGATCAAATATGCTGATAACACAAACATAACTTGTAACTTCACAGCCACTATTCTATACAAATTGTACGAGTAATATTGAGAACCAACGATACTTCTAAAGCGAAGAATGGAAATCCCATTATCGATTGTGTCACTTCTTGAAAAATTTAATTCAAGTTAGGTGATTATTTCTAAAATCTGGCAACATTTTCAAAATATGATGAAAATGCAAATAATTCTGACAATTACGATATATAACATGTTCATATTGCTTTGTGTTTTGAACATGCATTTATCTGTCATTCTATTCAGCTTATATTATGTCAATTATAAAAAGGCAGAAAATTTCACCTGGGGAAAAGGTTTAGGATGTAATTTTTTGATGAAAGACTGTCATGAATATATTCGAAAACGAAAAGCTGAGTGAGTTCCAAATAGAATATATTTGTATTTAAATGTTCATATCACAACATTCAATAATACAAGCATTAATTCCTTTTCAAAGTGTAACATGCATGATCATGTATGCGACAATGCAAAGACTTAATACAATCGTATTAGTGCTAAGGATGTTCTCTAGTGTGATAAGTACTCTCATTGTCTTCTTCACTTTAATGTGATTCAGTGTGAACACGTTCGATTATGGCAACATTCATTCGGGTGTATTTAAATCTGGATTTATGTGACTTAATTGATTGTCCATAGTTAGGACATATTCTAACAAACATCTTGGTGAATGGGCGTTAGTTTTACAATCTGAATGTATTGAATATCGAATTGGATCTCGAGAGAATGATCACCAAGTTGAAGCGGTAATTTGCATAGATGAATACATTTGATCATCTAATTCATAGGAGCCATTGTTCGGTTTGATGTGTTGAAGTGGATTTACAATCCATATGTTGATATTTTTCACTCCGTCAAAATATCAATCATTTCATTGTTAATCAAAGTTTTCTTTTTCTAGTCGACGAGATATTCAACCGTTTTGTGACAATCCAAATGAAAGAAAATGCTTAAATTATGAAAATGCAGTGGGAGTTTGCTATGATTCGAACTTCAGACAACAAATATTGTCCTCCAATCAACATATGAATAACTCATTCATTAATCCTGCTAATCGTTATACGTTACTTTTTAGGAATTTGCTTATATACGACAATTGTCCACTTCTACTAGTAAGTTATAATACATCACAGGTATATGATACTTTGAATATTTTGTTCAAATAACATCAATCTACATTTCTTAGTTAAGCGTTTGTCATTTAATAGAAACAACAGTTGAGCGAAGATATTACCTTCCAATTAATTTTTCTTCAAGGCTCTACACTATTATGTCATAACGGCAACAAACTGCTATGATTGATGAATGCGACCAATTAATGCATACTTGTCTGCATATCCGCGAGATTGCAATAACAAACGCCAATCAGTGTTGTTCGTCGATCCTGATACCTGCCCGATGCCCACTCAATCCCAAGGGGTAAATAGGAAAAACGCATATTCATGAATCAACCAGGCATATCGCAATAGGTTTGAAACATTTTATGTATACATAAAAGCAAACCACACAGTCAACCAATTTTGAAGTTATCACCAATACAGAACAAGTGAGACAGTAGCAATTTATAGAGGTAACATGTACACGATTAATTAACTGTAGTCCACAAATAAGACATGATATACTAACAGAAGATGTGCTCAGTGGGAGGATAGGGCAAGCAGTACATAACATTGATAGAAATAGAATACTTACTTTACACACAAATAACATAATAATTGGAAAAGTCTTCTAAAACAAAGTCCTGAAAGTTTGTTACCCTTCCTCTTCAACACAACATTATATTTACATAAAATTTATAATCAAGTGGTGGTGGTGGTGTTGGTGGTGTATCAGATTATCTCATAAAACAATCACCAATGTTTTCATGATGATATGTGTATATGACTAACAAATGGTGAGGTCAACAAAGTGACCACTTATCGAAGATCATAAATTATGAATGAATGAATGAATGAACGAATAAGGAGTATGTTGATATTAAATTGACTGATTACATAATATCATGCATGAGGATGATACACATTTGCAATTACTTCAATTTATATAGCTATCTGTTATGTAATGTAAAAATAAACAATACCTTGATGATCGCTAATCACTGTACGGACATATCTGCCTCGTGACTACCAGTCCCTTATCGGAATTGAGAGAACTACGATTGATGAGCCAAACAGACAGAATCGGATCAGATTGGATCGAATTATATTTCAATCATGCCTTTATATATACACAACATCAGACTACACATTGAACCCATTAAGAAACTAACGTTGATGCAGAACTAAGGAAATAGTGGTAGTGAATAGGGACAACTTGAACACAACTGCTTAACTGTAGTCCATAATAAGAGACAATATAATAACAGTCAATATGCTGAACGAGAGGATAGGGTAAGAGGAACGTAACAATAACAGAAATGTAATGTTTACACTACTCACGACCAAACTAAGTGAATTAGTTCTGTAAAACACAGTTCTGGAAGTTTCGCACTTTTCTTTAATCGTCCCACATAACACTATCAATTAGTATAATTTAATCTGTAGAGTATTTATGCAACAGTATTCTAATCTACTCACATTTATAGCAATCTATATACAGATTATAATGGATACGGAGAATATTACCTTGTTGAAAATACACCCTACCTAAAGACTCATATTGACGACAATCACTTTTATTAAAATTCTATGAATTTAGGCCTATAAAAATCAACATAATCAATCATCAGTATGCAGATTTAACAGAACATTTCAATCAGGTTAGTCAATAAAGTAGGTTTTCATGATTTCTATTCAACGTGGAAAACGATAAATTCCTTAAATTCATTGAATGTGTGACATTTAAAGTCACTGGACTCTTGAATGTTTAGAATTCACTGTTAGTTTATATCTATGTACATATGTAGTTGTGTTTATACGACTGGTGTCATTGGCATCGGTTGATCTTGATTACGATATTTCGACTTTACTTATAATGAATTCATGACTATTTAGGTACATAGTCACTACTTTGTTCATTTTATATATTTTTGCAAATGTTAAACCATTTCTAGTGAATATAAGCAAGTAAACTTGAAATGTTAGCAGTTTAATAGTAGTAGTTAACACTGTCAATAAGGTAAAATGTAAAAGTATTTCATTACAACCAATCACTAAATTTATCAACTAGTAATGTTAGCTAATGGAAATGTTCATGAACCAATGAAGTGATGATAGTGCCAGCATCATGAAATTTAGTAAAATGGCAAATAGTACAAGCTACTTATTAACTCGTTGGTCATTTGAATTGTTGATTATTCTGATTATGTAGATTGGTTTAAGTGTATAAGGAAATACTGGCAGGCATCGTCGTTATCCGTAATCACTATTTGATCACTCCATCTGGGAACTAATGCCAAAGTAAATACTGTTCACTACTGGCTTCCGAATCAACAATCGGCAGTTGGAAATGATCATTGACAAGTATAAATTATTTAGTGCAAAGTTTAAAATAAGTTTACAGTCAGTAAACAACTACAACAGTATAGTTTGGTAACAGGTTGTTGTTTCGTGTATCGGTGATATTCAGGGTATATGCCCATTTATTGAAAATGCATTTGTCAAGAGAGTGATCGATGCAGGCATCGATTAATGTGACTTCAAAAGCGTCATATACTGAGAGAAACGTTCAAGTTATCGAAATGAAATTTGTGTTAGGAATACAAACTGTGGGTGAATAAATTTACTGCTTGTCATCAAGTGTCCTAGTATCTAATATGCATTTGTATTTGTACAAATTTCACAGATTTAGTATCTGACATCCTTCCTGAAGAAACAGGCCCACAATCAGCTTGCTTTGATTACGACTTGATAAGACAAGTTAATTCGTCGAATACCAACGTTCACAGCAAAACCGCATCTTGTCATAGAGTGAGTTAATGATGAATTGACGCTTATTCAGTAATTTTATGTCATACTTGCAGATTATGAATACATTGAAACAACTGTTGAAACAGAATGATATTAATTTGTTAAATATCGTTCTTAAGCTATCCTCAGTGATCTTTCAGTTTTCCCGAATCAGCTAAATACTTACCTGAGGAGAGATCAAAGAAAGTCAAATGTAAGAATCAATGCCTGTTAATTCATGTGAAGCACAGACCGCTGACTAGCCTTCTACAACTAAATCTGTCCTGAGCTTTCTTTAACAGCTCCTCCCAAGTGCACTTTTTTCTCTTCATGTCTGTTTCCTGTCTATTCAGTCTTCCTCTTTTCCTCTGTCCCTCAGGATTCCATGTTAATGCTTGTCTTGTGACACAGTTTTGTGATTTCCTCAATGTGTGTCCTATCCACCTCCAGTGTCGTTTCCTAATGTCTTCCTCGACTGGAACTTGATTAGTGTTCTGCCATAGAAGGTTGTTGTTGTTGATGATGGTATCCGGCAAATGGGACCAAAGTATCCTACGCAGACAGTTGTTTATAACTACTTGTATCTTTTGAAAAATACTTTTCGTAGTTCTCAATACATGTTCCAGCTACATACAACAGAATTGTCTTCACATTTGTATTGAAAATGTTAACTTTATTGTTGACTGACAGTTGGTTAGAGTTTCATACATTTTTCTGTTGTAAAAATGTTGCTCTTGCATTTCCAATCCGAGCCTTCACATCTGCCACAGATCAGACCCTCCCTGTTTATCGATGATGCTGCCCAAATAAATAAAGGATTCTACATCTTCCAGAATTTCTCTGTCAAATGAAATTGGGTTAGTGTTCTTTGTTTTGTATCAAAGAATCCTGCTTTTTCCGTTGTGTATGTTGAGTCATTACCGCTTCCGAGGATGCTACTTCCCTGTCCTTCTTCATCTGCATTGGTTACTGTGTGTGGGATATGAGTGCCAGTTCAGTCATCTGCAATGTCCAGGTTATCTAGTTCCATCGATGTTGACCACCGTATTATGAGATCCTCTTGAGATATTGCAGTCTTCATGATTCAGTCAACCACCAGCAGGAAGAGAAAGGGTGAGAGAAAACAGCCTTGTCTAATACCAATCTTTACTTAAAATGGATTTGTGAGCTGACTTCTATGCACGATTTTACAATGTAATCCGTTGTAAGAATTCCGTATGATGTTGACTATTGTCTCAGATACGCCATAATGTCAAGGAAGGCTGTATAATGTTCTCCTATCCACGCTGTCAAATACTTTTACGAAGTCGAGGAAGTTGATATAAAGTGGTGAATTCCATTCAATTGACTGTTTAACAAAGAACCGTAGAGTAGCGATTTGGTCGATACACAATCGGTCTTTACGGGATCCGGCCTGTTTATATTGAAGTTGGGTGTCGACTGGATCTTTCATTCGGTTCAATAACACTCTGTCGAAGACTTTTATAGGTATTGATATGGGGATGATGTCTCTGTGGTTCTTGCAATTGCAAAGATTACCTTTCTTTGGTATCTTGATGAGGTATCCTTCTTCCCATTCTATCGAAATTTGTTCTCCCCTTTAAATCGATTTGAAGAGAATGTAGAGTATTTTTGTATTTGTTTCTATATCTGAATTCAGTACCTCACTCAGCTGGTATGTTATCTGGCCCTGCTCACTTGCCACTCTTTGTCTGACACTGGGATGGTCATTTTGATTTTTTCGACTGTTGGTGGGTCGGTGCTTATAGAGAAATTTGTGGCTACCGCTTCAATGACTTGTGGGTTCAGTGGGGTAGGTTTATACAAGAGTTCTTCAAAGTGTCATATCCACCTGTTTCATTGTTTATTCACTTCAGTGATTGGTTTGCAGGACATGTTTGTGATTGGCCGTTTCGGCTTATTAGCTTATTACCGCTAGCCTTTTCGTTGTATTATATACGTGCCTCATGTTTCCCTCTCTTCCAGCTTTTTGCCGTCATTGCTAGGTCCTCAATATACTTCCGTTCATCCGAGCTGATGCTTCTCTTCACTTGTTTGTTAACTTCTTCTTTCTACACGGCCTCTACCTTGGCTTTCTCTGTTCTTGTCCGTCTGTTATTAATGACTATCTTTCTTCTTCTCCTTTCTTCGATCTTGTTCATAGTGTCAACAGTAGTCCATTCTACATGGTGATGTTCCTTGCAATCCAAAACCTCCTGATATGTTGAAGTTATTGATTCTTTATTCTCTCTCCAATCGTCCTCCATATTATTTCCACCTTCCTCAAGTAGATCGTGTAATGCTTGGAGCTTATTGTTGACAGTCATTTTCAATTCGTTGCATTTGTTAGTATCCCGAAGAAGGGCTATGATAAACTTCCGTAATACAGATGCTTCAGTTGTCCAGTACTTCCTCGGCCTCAGTTTCACTTTATCCACCACTAGATGGTGATATGAAGCTATGACAGCTCATCTCCTTGCTCCTACGTCTTCTATGGTCCTACTGATCTTCGAATCGATGCAGATGTGGTGAATTTGGTTCTCCACTATGTGTTCCGTTGAAACCCATGTAGTTTGTGTATGCGTTTGTTGGAGAATATGGTGACACCTATAATCATTTTGTTGAAGAAACATAAGTTTGTTAACTTCTAACCATTTTCGTTCCATTTTCCCAGTCCATGTCGTCAATTGATGTCTTCATATCCGGTGTTGTCCATTCCAAGAATGGTCAGGTCGTTGACTGAGTATTTCTCGATGGTTGACTGCAGTCTTGCGTAGAACTGATCTTTGTCGTCTTCGTGGCTGTCGTTGGTGTGAGCATATCATTGGATGACATTCATTGTAATCCCCTCCTTCTTTGTCGTAAAGGATGCATTAATGATCCTAGGTGAATGGATTTTCCATCCTGTAAGGCTTGCCATGCATTTTGGGACAACATCAGTGCCACTACTTGTGTTTGTGAGGAATTTCCTTCTTTGTGGCCAGAGTATAAAAGCACTTCTCCTGGGAAAAATCGTTGCTGTCCATCTCGTAACCGATGGGCTTCACTTATTTAAGTATCTTAAGGTTGTATCTTTTCGTTTCTCCATCTGTTTGGATGCTTCCCTTCTCTCCCACATTTTTTTACATTAGATGTACGAATATTAGTGGTTGCTTCGGGTATCAGAAGTGGTATCGGCCTCGTGGCTTTCGAAGAAACCAGGCTTTTACCATGAGGCATCATACCTCTCTGACATGAAGATCTTCCAACTCCCACGACAGTGTCAAAATGATTAGAATGGTTTTTACTGGTTAGCGTTTCATTAAAAGAGATTGATTTTTGCGAGATAGGATTGCTAATTCGACGCCCAACCCTCCTCCTTTATCTGGGCTTGGAACCTGCAGTGACCAGGGGGGAGTTCCAGGTGAAGTAAGAATGAAGGAGTATTTTCAGTGATTTTATCGCAATTGAATACTACTTCGAGGTCCCATCGGTTTCCACTCGAATTTTATCCATTTCGTATATATGCTGTAGCTGTTATCAACTTTAAAACTAATGACAGAATAAGCAATATAATGAAATCAACTTTGACAAATGTGAATAAATGAAGTGCTGAATTCATTTTCATACTACATTATTATATCCATCCGAAGTTAACGATTTTTAAAGGGGATTGTTTCTAAGCATGAGACTCCACAATCGTGCAAACAGGCCTTAAATGACTGTTCAACTAATGCTAATCAGTCATTTAAACTAAAAAGACACTCGATAAGTTCAATAAATGTATACTGAAAGCGGCAATACAAATAAATAAAGTAATGATGTAACCATACTACAATAGAAAATTATACTGTGAAATGTAACACCTGGTATGTGAGTGGCTAACTTAACACTAATAATCGTTCTTGTTAAAAGTGAAAATTCTTATAGTTTAAGTCTCCTCAATCGGAGTATGCACTCTTGATGTCTCTATGGAATCTAACCCATGGCATTCAGTTGAAGTGATAAATGCTTAACCAGTAGCACAACTGTATTGTGCAACAATTGGCTAATGTCAATTGTGTAAACTCACTCACTCTCACCACATCTGAACTGGTCGCACCCTACAATCACTAGTCTATGATTAGCAACATAACTATTCATTCATTATTTGACTACAAATAAATCGATTACTTTTTCAGTATAAATGTTCAAAAAGAATTGGTCTGCAAATTAGAATCAGTGGACAAGCTTTTACTTGCCCAGTAAATGGTGGACATGTGCGTGTAAAACTACAAATACGAAACTCCAACATTTCCGCAAATATCACCTGTCCACCTTGTCGGACAATGTGTGGGGTTAGTTAAGACTGATTTTTTTTTCATATTTTATCACATTAACTAGACCAAATGATATAACTATATCATTCTATATTCACAAAATACTACGTTTACAGATTAGTCATATCTTCATACTACTGATTTATTTGATTAGTAAATCAATGTCACATTCCAAAATTGAATACTCGTTAACAGTCAAGTTGAATATGTCAGCAGAAACATCAGTGTTAACTTGCTTCACTCGTAATGTAGATGTTTTGCATTGATTACATAATTGTGTTCACTACTTATCACTAAGTGACTTAAACAATTTGACATTTAATGCTGATTAAATAGAAACATTTCAGTTAAGTGAATATACATGACTATAATTCAGTTATTCAAACTAATTAGGATGGAGTTCATTTATATTCTGTATTATTGAGGCATATCAACTATCGTTTTACTATGGTGATATTGAAGATTTAGACTGAGCAGAATTAGCCTTAATTCAATGTTTCTATGGTAGTCACTTTGTTTTCATAATAAGTAATGAAAATGAAGAATCAAATTATAAATGGCAAGAAAATGATTTTTCATTGTTTAGGCATATCAGAAACATGCTCCTATTTCAATTCAACTTTGTATTTACTTGTAACTTTGATTTCATCTATATTGAATTACACTATGTTACTTTCATTTTACTGATTTTGAGGCATCATTCGTGTACAGACAATGTTTCCCTGTTGTTTTCACAGTTAATGTCATGAAATCTGTAGAATGCTTGATTGTCTTACTTGAATTTCACAAGTATCAGAGTAGTAGCTTCATAGATTGTATCACTATAGTAATCACTAATAGCTAATATCAAGTCAAAGCAAATTCTGCTTCTCTTTGATATACGGTCACAAATCAATTTGAGAAGATTTGATATCAGTTGGATTTCATTTCTGGCTATGACAGCACCACGAGAATTCCCAATAAATGAAGCCAACTTCAACTGAGAAAGATTGAATTATCTGATGTCTAACACTGTCATCATAGGATATTCAATTTTGAATGGTTTATATTGCTGTTTCTAACTCTTCAAATCTCTGTCGACAGCTATATTATAATTTCTATACTGACAAGCATGAATGCGTACATTCTTTAATACCACATAATGTTATGTTTGTTTATAGGCCAAATGCCCTAATGAAGAATGACCAGGTGGAATGTCTATCTATGCGTTTTCGCTAATTGAAGTACTCAGCTTATTTCGTAAATTCAGTCGTATTTTTAAATTTTAATATTAACGAAACTTTTGATCTAATATTGATGTAACTGTGCGAATGGATGAATAAATTGTGTTTTACTGAATATACTGCTTGAAATATGTAGACTGTTCTGTTTTCTCTGTGATGTATTCTGTTCAATTAGTTTTGTATGAACAAAGTTTCAAGTGGATTAGCACATTCGCGCTGCACTGACATTTGTAGGCACTTAAACTCACAGAAACTATTGTGTCCAACTGATCATCCTATTGATAGTCTGTTCATATACTCGGGTCATCACTTCCTCCGAATCTCTGCGTAATTGAGTCGATTAGATTTATATGTGTTGTACAAAAATGGCCACAAACATAATGTAATTAAGAGCCATTATGAAAATCTTGTAAAATAATAATATGAGTTATACTGGGGGGATATTGAAAGAGACACACTTCGTATGTTGGCATATGCTGTTCCCTCTGTTTATCTAATAAATCAAGCGTTTCCATGATGAAGGAAATAGAAATTGTGTCAGACGAAATGAAAACAAATCTATTGCCTTTAAAATGCGTGTTAGATGCTAATTGTTAGAATGAGATTGTGTGATGAATAGAAATCGTTTACGGATTTACAATATTACGTTGACAGATCATTTGCCAGCGTGATGTAAACAGTATGTAGCATTAAATTACAATGAATTGCATAAACTCATATTTGAGGTTAGATAGGGATTAACATTATGAAGATAGTCATACCAAAAACGTTAGTCACACTCTGATTGATACATGATACATTCTTTCAATTAAAGTCAAATTGAAACAGTCATGTGTTTCACAACAATTTCATTCTCAGTTACAGTTGCTGTTTAGAGATGTAGGATGTAGAAAGATGTGTAATACATCTGTTTTGTAAAAGATAACATTGTTTACTGAAGTGGTAATTACACAGCTGATGTAATTCAAACAGATTGTTTCAGTACAGCATATTCAGATGTGCGATTATTTATTGACTTCTTGACATCAATACGAAGTAGATGACAATTAGTATGAAAGCATAAAAGTTGTGTTTGAGTTGCAATTGAAAAGAGAGTAGGTTGAATGGGAAGTTGTTATACTTGAGGTATGCTTTTAATGACGATGTAGTTTCTTATTGAAAGTGTTAACTGATTGTGTTGATCTGCTTGTTACGGCAGAGATATCTCAATATAATATTATTGGGTAGTTATTTAAGAACCAGTTTCTTATGACATTAGAAGTGACCAATCCTCGATTGCTTAAAACATAGGACGAGTCGATATTCATGTCATAATTTGTTAAACTTCTTGTGACTTGAGTTTAGCTGTTTGTCAATCACCTTGTATGATTTCGAAATATCAACCTAACTTCATGTGTCAGAGATGTCATGATATTGTGCTTGCTATTCAAGGTTTTGCACGTAAGTCGACTGCCTAGTTTTAATCAGCCATACCATCAAGAATACAATTTTAGTCTGTAAATTTCTCGTGGTTCCCATTCTATCCCCAATTTCAATGTACAGCGTTGGCAGTTAATTGTCGAATGTTAAATATTCCAAGAGAATGAATAAAAGACATGTGTATTCTGAGAAATGAAACTAGATACAATAAATGATTTTGGAGAGGTAACTAATTAGTGATGAATCAATCACCCACACGCACACACTCATACACACAGTCCTACATGAAATCGGTCCTGATTCATATAGCTCTGTCCTAAATATTGAAGGGATTGAATTCCTGAAGATTTCAGGTTTGTCTGTGATGAGTGCAAACATATATACTCAATAAGTATCTACTGAAAGCCACCTCAATTCATTACCAATAAACAGATGACTACTCACTAACAACAAACTGTTCCTGACATTCTAGTGAGAAGTGATGACTGATGGAGTTCAGACATTTCGGAAATAAGACACTTATCACCAATGACAATCGATGTTCATCGTGTTATATCACAAATTGATTGAGATTCAATTGTCTACTACATTCGATTGTCTTTCTTCACAAAAATGACACAATCAGTCAATAAATGACGACACTGATAATCTTCTCGAAACAATTAATCCCTTTCTTATATTTTCACGATGTAATGAGAAGATGAAATTGATCTGGAAGATATGGTGTATATGTGCCATACACTTGGAAGAGTTGTGTTCATTGCGCGTGAAAAGAGTTAAAGAGCAGTTCTAGTTTGAACATTTCCAACAGATTGATAGTGTCTCAATGAGTAATCTATTAAGACTGCTCTTCACGACTAAGAATATGAAAACTGAACTCATCGTGAAAATTCCCTTATACAGGAGATATACAGATGGCATTTCTTATAGTATGTGATATCTAAATAATGTTTCACTTGCCTCAGAACTGGCTATTCTTGTGACTAATAATTTTGAACCAATAAATGTAGAACCTGATGAGCATTTATCGAATATCGAAGAATATTCTTCATTCAAACGTCTTTGTTTTTGATAAACATGGGAATTTTTAAACAACACTATCAATAATAATTTGAGTAATTCAGTATTGAAAATAGGTCTTGAGAAAACAAAACGATGAAATATAAATGAAGATTGATTTAACTCACTATTTCGCAAGTGAAAAGTGCAAATGTTTCTGGCCACTGTGAGTGATTTTTCATCGTGTTATTTACTGTATTTAATTATTGATCAGAGTTTGTCTTCACCTTTTAATGAACAACGACCTTATGAACTGTTGTCATATTTAGGAACAAGAAGCGCCAAGGTATATGGAAAACTACTATTCAAACAACAACCATCCTATATCTAGGTAAACTGCAGTTAATCATGTGTAACAAATGTACATGTAAACTGATTACTGAACAGGGATTATTGTCAGATTTGTCTACCTTTATTAGCTTAGAGAGAATCTGAATGATCATCAGTCAAAGTGGTCATCGGTTTAAGTGACTAGACATAATGTACGCTATGTTGTTTATGCTAGATGACTGCCAATAATTAGCTCTATACTCTGTTCACTTCGGCTTTGCACTATTCGACATTCATCAGTAAGGCATATCTACAACTTTTAGGCGACTAATGCTTTCTGTGCAGTTTCGTCCTAAATATCTCTTTTAAAAGCGCGATTCATACACTGATTATTCACCAAAGGCGGCCAGTGTTATTCATCTCTAATCCTTTTAGTCAACGTCAAATTGTATAGATTACTGAGTAATACATGAATCACCCACTTCAGTTTCAGGAGACCAATCTCATCATCAATCAGTGCTGCATATTTGTCTATTGCTCTACAATAGATTTCAGATTGCACTATGTTAACCATCTTTGAAGAAAATTCACCGGACAAAAGTAGATTTTATGACAAATGGTGAGCTCATTCCGATGAAACAGTAATTAAAAGCATTTGTCGATCTAAAATATTAAACCCACTTTCTTAGTGTAGGTTATCGGTATTCCTGGAGATGATTTTGTCAGAGTAACAATAAAAGCAAATAATGAGTCACACGATCAACGTCATAGTTAGTCAAAATTTAATAATGAAGAGAAAAAGTAATAAAAAGGATAAACGCAACCAGAGCGAAAAGAGTACTTGGGGTCAGTAAACACGAGTTAAAAAATAGAATCATATTTAAGCCAGTCAATGCTCCTGTACACTTATCTAATAATTTCCAACTCCGCCTTCAATAACAGTAGACTAGTGTAATTCCTAGAAACTAGAAGTACAAATTCAAACTTAACCATGAGACTTACTCCACCAGCAAAACAAATAAATATGTAGCATGCTACTCTCCTGTATCAAAGTATTCGAATCATTCGTGGTTAGATAGGGTGGCGAAATCGGGCGTGCACTAAGGGAATACTTAATCTAATAGGGTAGTAGCATCTTCGTAAGCGAAAGGAATGGAGAAATAGTGTTGTGAGAAATTGGCGATAAAATGATGAGTTCAAAACTGCATTAAATATATTCTAGGTATCTAGCCTCAACAGCTTTTCTATCCCATTTTCGTTATTTTTCTGACGATTGTCTTCTTTTTTAAGGTCGCTCGAAGATTCAAGAATACAGGAATACTTGAAACACAAGAAGAACTTGCTGGCTTGTCACATGATGATGATGACGAAGAAGAAGATGATGATGATGATGATGATGAGTGTGATGGTCACTGTGAACGAGATGGAGGTGGTGGAGAAGCAGATTCTTCCGGCTCCAATGTTGATAATGAGTCTTCACATACAGTCAACCAAGAAGTACTTCGTGTTAAGCAACAGGAAATGGAAGCAAATGACCACCACCAACAACAACATAACAACAATAATAACGTGATTGATGTAGACTTGAAGGAACTGATCAAAAATCTCCGATCTCAATGTACTAGTTCACCGAACGATAAAGAATCCGGTAGTGATGATGAAGATTTAATTAATAAACAAGTTCCCCTTCAGTTGCCATTTAGTACTTTCGGTGTTAGTGGTGCTCGGCTGACACATCTATTTGCTGAACTACGTGAAAGAGCTAATTTGGATCTGTTTCAAGTACCACAAATCAATGCTGTTATCAATAACAATGCAAACACTGTTTCTTCTACTACTGGTACGGGGAATAATATTAGTAATAATAATGCCACAGCCCAGTCGTCTTTATTCGATGCTGATGCATTGGGAGATGAGTTAGAGCGACATGAAAGGATGTTAAAAGAATTTGATGATTTTTTGTCAGATTTTCAAAATATTGAACCATTTGGTATTGTTCGTCAAGCTGTACCACCTGATGTGACTGCCGCTACTAGACAACAACATATTAACAATAATCCCTCCAATATTGCAACAACTCTGTTAACGACGGATATTCGAACTGCTCATCCTACTGTCAATTGAATGTATTTAAGACAAACCGATTCTAACATTACACTACATTATACTCATATTTTTACAGATAACCAGAGTTTATTTGCTGTTTTTTCAAAGAGTTCATCATTGGTGGTTTCTAATTTACAGACTTGACTGTATGACTTTGTTTTACCGGTCTTATCACCAGCATCAATGCAACATGACCTTATAAATGCCTGAAAATCTAAAACTTACTATCTTGAAATAAGATAAGATTAGTGTAACATCTACAGTTTTATGTCAATATGCCATCATTTGGACATAATGTAAAACAATGAAAGTGTTAGCCAAAGCAACATACCTTGTAAACAACTAGTAATATCACAGTTGTAAATAATTTTCATAGATAAAAACTAAACTGAGTACATGAATAAATGACATATTTTAATAATTTAACAACTATTATGATATCATACACGGACACTTCCAACTCATTACTAAAGCATTCAACACTCGATTGTGAGAATTAGTAACTCATGAAATAAGAAGAACAATGTGAATGTTACATGACCTCATCAATGTATGCAAATTTAAAACTAATTCTCTTGCATTAAGTTAAGATTAGTAACTATTAAGGGTATTTAGATTGTTGTAAAAAAAAGAATTTCTTTGTGTAGATTTTCTTACGTAACCGAAAATGTAATTTTAGAAGTGGATACATTATTTAAGGTCATGAGAATTTTCACAATACTCTGTACTTATTCACATACTCACCTGCATATATAAGTGATGATAAACTGTCTAAACAATAGTGGATTTTATCATTTACAAATGAAAATCACTGTACACGTATTTCTGTGTATTGTCGTATTGAATTCAGTTATAACTGAATATGTTAATACAGTCATAGTTGAAAATGAATCGGTAAGTTTTCAATATAATGAATGCTCATCTTCGACTCATTTCTCGGATATCTTATTTACTCACAGACTGTTCATAAAAAATCGTTGGCGAGGCGAAAATTAAATATCATCATATTGTATGATAAAAGAATTAAGAAGCGTCGTGAATTTCAAGAAATAAAGGTATGATTTTAGTTGACTTCAATGCCAAACATGATGATTATTATTAAGTGAATGATTGATAACTTTATTGTCAACGCTCTGTTTCCACCTCAATTAATGTATTATTGTCTGAGATTGTGATTGATGCTGTATAGATGCTTGTTAATTTTGTGCTCATGTATTCTGTGTTATCAAGTCAAATGTTCTATTGATAAGTGATTTGTGAAGTGATAGCAATATAGTACAATATTTGATGGAACTACAGTGATTTTCCCCGATGATTAACTTGATTGTTTTTTGGTTGATAATTGTTCTGTTATCTATAGTACTTCATTCGATTGAATGATACATTTAAATCTAATGTCTACGATTACGTTGGACAATTTACTAACTCACATTTAATCATCTACTGACTGGATTCAAATTGCATCAAGTCAATCATCGGCAAATCATCGTCTCTAATTGTAATTCATGTATATATTATACCTCCAATTCATGTACTAGACTTGTTGTATAGGTGGTGCTGTATTAATATCATCAACTATTTCAACTTTCAAATACACAACGTATTCATATGTTGTTGATGTGTATTCAGTCATCAAAAGTTATATTTGTATGCTTTTTATATTGCTATTGATAGGAAGCAGTTGAAAGTTCTTCCAAATATTGGAAAGAAGCACTGGTCGTCAAAATACACCAGATGGGAAATTCAAAAATTCCACGGTAAGTAATTTACTGTAGTTTCGTGATATGAAGAAGTATTGTTGATCTGTGAGTTACCATGTAATCAACAATCGTTTATATTATGTAGAATTGGCAGCATTTATATTTGAATAATCTTGGCTATTTATGAATGAAAATAGATATTCTCACTTCATTGCACCTAGTTATTTGCACTTGCCTGTTGTCAGATATTAACAGAATTTAAGAGAAAGTTTAATATGCATAATTGAAATGTAGGTTATCTCTGTAAGTAATGAAACAATTGATCAGTTAATATCAGTTAGTTATGTAATAAGTATGTACATATTATGCATGCACTACTCTATGTTGTATTGGAGAATGTTCTGTTGCAATGTAGCTGTTTCTTGTAAACATTTAGCATTTTTGCTCAATTCTATGCTTTTGCTTTTCATAATTTTGTATGTTTCCATCTTATTTTGGTTGTTTACAAAATTATACACAAATGATCTGTTTAAACTTTACACCATTCACTTTATCTTCCCTCATTTATTATGATCCATCTATTGATTTTCAGAAAATGTTTATCTACTCAAATTAGACTGAGTTATTTGACAAATCAATTTTACTGTGAGAATGATTATTGTTCAGAAGAGGTGAAATGCAACGGAATGAAAATTCCCGATAACTATTTATCGGTTTGTGATTAATTATAATCTTTTCATTATTCAATTTATCATTGACAATTGTGTTATTTCTATGCATGATATGCATACATAGACATCAATCATTTTATTTTTATTATACAAAGGACATTGAATTGACTTAGATTCATATCGATAGTTTCAGTGTTTTGAAGGAAAGATGAATTGGTGAGACATTCTATACAGCAGCAAATTTGAATCATGTGAATAGAAATGATGAATTATTGTTAGTAGAATCATAGTAATGATAATGGATGTTTAGATATTGTTGAGGATGTTAGATCCCCAAAACTCATTTGGCAAACCTGTTATGTTTGTGGTTTTATGGTGGAAATTTAAATTTCCTGTTTTCGCGCCGAAAAGTTCCCTTCTCACCTTCAGTTCGTGTTTCCCACTTGGTAAGACGCTTAACCTGATTGGTTTATTGTTTATTTTAGTACGTCATTTGTGACATTCCAAGAACGATCTCTGTTTTTGTATATATACGCATGAGTTGTGTATGTTGATGTCATCTGACAGGCTCCCTGTGGAATTAAACGCTTCTTGTTGTCTTTGGACTTCTTACTCTAGTTACCTGGGCTTCGGCGCTACGGATTAGTTTAGCTTCCTGTTATTGTGTTGCTGGTCTTACGTTCGTTAGCAGGTACGAGGTGTCACGTAAACTCGCGAATCCTTAACAGTTATTTAGTCAAGTTTTGTATTTTATTTATTTCTAAGTAATTTATTTATATCTAGTCGACAATGAGAAATGTTATGTAATTCTAGTGACAATTTAATCAGACAATGACTGTTTACCTGAATGGATACATTTTAAGCCAAAATTTATCATATAAGTAACCGAGTATCATTTTATTTTCTTCATTATACTTTTACAATCAATAATGATACTAACGTGTTAGTAGGAATGTTACAATGACAAAAACGGTGAATATACACTGGCTTTTAATGAAGGAAGTGGATTAGCTGAAAATGATTTATTGTTACTTGTTGGTAATCACGATGAACAATCGACTAATCCAGAAGAATTAGTTACACCGAAAATTTGTGGTTTTCATAATGCTACTATAAGGTAATTTATTAAATGATGATGATATTCTTAGTACACTATCGTTTTCATCACTTTTATGTTGTATTATAAACGAGTATATACAATGAAAATGCACTGAATTGAACTGTTTATTTAATCCTATTTGGTTGTGTAAATCACATTTGTTCATAACAATAAAGATTAAACATAGTTGAGATTTCATTTTCTATCATAACGAAGCATTCAGATTAATGGATATAATAATCACAATCACAGAGAGCATTATCTCATGTAATTGATGATAAACAGAAACCGTTGGGTAATATTATCAACTGAAAATCTCTTCTGTAAACTATCAACTTAAAAGCGAATATTTAATGTAACTTGAAATGTGCCTGTGATGTTTGTGATGTTCACTGTTGTAGGTCTTCAGTTGGAACATTGCACTACAATCTATTCGATAATAAATTGGCTGGCATAAGTAGTCACCAATTGCTTATCCTAACAAAACGTGCATTGGGTTATTTATTGGTAAGTTTCATGCCTATTTATAAAATGATGTCTGAATATACTTTAAAGTTAATGACATTGTTATAAACATAGTGTATGATATTTGGATAGTGTACATGGTCATTATGATGATCAGCATTGCTCAGCTGTTGAATACTTTCATTGCATGTCAGTGTTCCATTCATGATATTCACCAGATCAGATGATTGTTTCGCTGGCATATAACATCAATGTTGAAGGGATTCGGTGAAGAATAGCATCATTTAATTCAATTTCAATGATCAAATAATAATAATTAGCATGAACAGAAAAATAGGAATTGAATCTTCAAACTGAAACGTAAATGAAAATATCAATGTTTTCTTGTATTATCTTTTGAAAGGGATTTAATCTCATCTTCTATGATCCAATGTCACAATACTATAAATGGTCGTCAGTGCATAATGATATGTAAGTGTATATTCAATTACTATGAAATGGTTGTTTTGGTTACCAATTTGGATGTATTTAAACTACTCATAACTTTGTAGAATTAAGTAATATATTCGTATTATTAATGGAAATTGCATAACTATCCTACCCAATTCTACCATTTACTAATCTAATACTCAACTTATTGAAATTATTGAGTCTATTCCTTGTATTATTATCTCTATATTTGAAGATGTGTAGAAATTTGCTTGTGAGCACTATCAGAAATGGAAAATTGATAAAAGATAGAAGTGATGTTAAGGTGAATATCATTCCAACAATATGGATTAAGAAGAATATGATAATGTATACTGCTGTAATTTTAAATGTTAAATGATGATTTATATTTTGCATAGTATAATTTGAAGTACTTGAATGGCTGATTCACATGATGTCGAAGAATGCATCAGCTGAGTGGATAGAAGAAATTCTGTGTATCCATTCACTCTTATCTACTTTTACATATGAACAATAGTCATATATTATTATATTAACATTCGAAATATGACTTGTTTCAAATCGGTTTTAGCATTAACGTAAACATTTTAATCTAGTTGACTTAAAAAGGATGAAATTAAAATGACAAGTTTAATGTGTTTGTCAGTGTTATTTTGAAGTGTTTTGTATGTATGAAGTAAATGAGATGTTTGTAATACACAACAATAGTAGTGGTGTGCTTTATTCGTTTGTAATTTTAGAGAAGTCATTGATGTGGATTACGTTTATGCATCAGCCAAAAGAAGAATCACTTTTGTGAAAAAATTGCTCAAGTCGCCAAAGATGCTAGTAAGTTGTATCATGGAGCTATTTGAATAAATCAATATTAGGCATAGAATGACTTGTATTATTTTCAGACTTGAAATGAACACCTACTATCAAATCAATCATTGGAATTTAGTAACATACAATTATTTTGTGGTTAATTTGAAGATGTAGTATGCAGTCTACTAATATCTGAGTCTGTCTAATTATTGTTATATTTTGTTTGTTATAAGGTTGTTCTCAATGACTTAGCTAACCAAACATTGTGTAACTGATCATTTTCTCGAATTGATGGCATCACTTTAAAAGGACTTTAAATAATGCTAAATTCTATGATTGAAACATAGCAGAGATGAAAATTTGTGTTACTGTCAGTGATAGTACTTGTGATTTGATTGAATATAGATGGTTATCATTTATTTAAAATAGATTGAACAGTTCTTTGATGACGTTAAACTTATTAGTTTTAGACAGTTTCGTAATGTTGCACTAATCAAATTCCGAGGCATGTACATCTATATAATAATCTGTTATAACTGCCAACTTTTTCATAATTAGTTAGAACTATAGTTGAGATTTTGTATTAGTTTGACATTTAGTCAAGTTATTTATGCTATTCCATTTTATCTGTATTACTAAAGGAAGAAGCAAAAAAACATTTTGACTGCAATGAACTTCAAGGAATCGAATTACAAGGTGAATTTTTAAGCCATAGAATTATGGGAGTAAGTATGTGTATATTGTGAATAGTAAGAAATCACCTGTTTATTTCATTAACTCAGAAATCTTCAGATACTAGGATAGTTGAATAAAGTCACTTTTCTAAATGAGATGGTCAGTTGACAGAAAAGACTGTCTTGAGTTTTTGGAATATTTCCATATTGAACCAACTAATATAAATACCTTGTGCATTTCTACAACAGTTCGTTATTAATTTACTTGTTACGTGCATTCATGGTAATTACACAACAACACTAGTCAGTAATCTGCCCTTTGTGCATGCAAGCTTAAAAAGAGGAATACTGTTATATGTGAGGCAGGGATGGCCGATATTATCAATTCTGTTATCCACAGTGCTATGTCTTTCGCTAAGACTTGCCTAAATCTATCGGTCAGGCAGAATAATCCGACTGATTATCAGGTCACTTACACGCATGTATTACAGCAACTATAGTAATAAACCAATAATATACAAGATATATATATAATAGACCTAGTCTTTGTTTTATATGTCCATCACATGATACTGACCAATCATATGTATTCTTCTAGACATGTCAGTAAACTTTATAAGTTGATAAGGCAATGAATACTCCAAGCCTCACAACCAACATTGTTGAACTCCACTGACCACGTCTTCTATTAAGAAATACAGGAATTACTTCGAGAAGTTAGCCACTTATTAGTTAATAATGATTATAGTTGTTTATTCTGGTGATTCAAACCAATTCGTGATATGAAACAAAAGATATCAAACAAGTTCGATCATATCTAGTCAATGAAATACAGGAAACAAAATTTTACAGTAAACATTCAGTTACTCATAAGTATTGTAATTACAACTAAATTTAACGTAATTGGCAAATCCATGTAGAGTAAACGGTCAAGATGGAGTATTGTTAGTCACTCTATGACAGTTCGTGAATAATGAATGAACTTAAACATCACCTACTACTCCAACATTCTTTTCTCCTCAATTTGTAGCAGCTTTAGAAAAGAATACAAGCTATTTTTGTAATCAGCTGTTACAAACAGATTCAGTGTTCTAATTCAGTTTGGCTAGAATTTAGCACAACCACACATATCCACTTATATACAGTTTCATTACACTGATTGTACATTCAGCATGCAGTAAACATACATCTACTCTTTTAAACCAATAACATTTTATCACACCTATTTGTTTTAACTTATTCTCAAATCCTGTCCGACTTAACAACTCGATATTCAGATAGTCTGAGCATTTTACTCAATTTATTGTAGAATGGGATGTTGTAGCATATGAAGTGTACATATGCAGTGACGATTTTTCATCTACTACATTCTGAATACTGGCTAACTTGTAATGACCTACTTCAAAGTAAATATCCACATACAATTCACTATTAGGGGAATTCATACTTGCATTACACTTCTATTGTGTATAGGTGTATTCGATTATCTTGAATTTTTCTATTATCTCGCTGATGAAATTCGAATGAGTTCATCACTGAGTGAAACTATAAAGTCTTCACCCGGTACACTTGATGAGATTGTTTAAAAGTGAAATTTATGTGTTAGTGAAATGTCAAGAGTTAATTGATTCCCATTCAAACGAAACTCTTTACAATAATCAGTTATGGAATGATAAAGTTCTCTATTAATATCAATGATTGTTATTGTACAAACAGAAATCTCAAGATTTACCTGAAACAAAGTCTATTAGTTACAAATACAGAGGGAGAGAGTGAGAGAGAGATAGTGAACACAGGAGAATGTGTTCTATTCAGATTTTTATCTTCAAACTTACTGTAAATACAATTATGCTGTAAGATGTTGTTTGTAGTGATTTACTGATAGAAAATTTATTTTATTCAGAATGATTTGATGACACCATACCTACTCGAATCACATGTTATGTCAAGGATAACTCTGGCGTATTTCGAAGATACAAAGTAAGTGTTGTATATTTAATCTAATGAATTCAGTAATGTAGAATGAATGTAAACCGATGTTGAATAGTAGTAGATAGAATACTCTACTGAATATCGTAATTATAATTTTTGAGTAGCGAATTGATAGAACTTATTTCTCAGAAGTGTATAACGATAAAGATGATAGTGATTCCACGCGTGTGAAACTACATCATTAATTTAATGAGGCAGTAACAAAGACTCTGTGTTTAGTTGTAGTTTGATGAAGAATATCATCTGTAGTTTTGTAATGACAAATGATATTTTAGGCTCCGAAATAAAATGTATCACTCTAACCAAAAGTTGTGTCAAATTCATAAAATGAGTGTATATATTAAAAGCTAGGAATGATTAATGTAGGAGAATTCTATTTGGAATGAACGTTACTTTGACAAGCATGAAACCAAAACAGTCGGCGTAAAGTAAAGTTACGTCAGAATGAATTTGTATATTTCTATTGATTTGTTATAGACTGAAGCTGGTCAGTCTTTGTTGCTATATGGGCATCCTGAACAGATTGACTCAATATAGAGATTATTCATAAATGATATTTAAGTTGGATTGTGACTGGTAAGTGGAATTCAGGATGCGTGTTTCTTCGTATTTGCGACTCGTTGGCTGGTTGTACCTGCATCGCAATGTTGATGTTCACACTGGCATTCGAACTCAGTCCGTTGTACATGTGTGACTGTCTGGATTCAGTAGTCTAGTGGTGAATGCGGTGGCGTTCTATACGAAACAGACTGAGTACGAATCTCACTGTGAACATCAACATTGGGATGCAGGTACATCCAACCGATGAGTCCCAAATAGAACGAAACCTGCGTCCTGGATTCCACTTACTATTCACAAAACACCTTAAATTATAGATGATCAAATATGCTGATAACACAAACATAACTTGTAACTTCACAGCCACTATTCTATACAAATTGTACGAGTAATATTGAGAACCTACAATACTTCTAAAGAGAAGAATGGAAATCCCATTATCAATTGTGTCACTTCTTGAAAAAATTAATTCACGTTAGGTGATTATTTCTAAAGTCTGGCAACATTTTCAAAATATGATGAAAATGCAAATAATTCTGACAATTACGATATATAACATGTTCATGCTGCTTTGTGTTTTGAACATGCATTTATCTGTCATTCTATTCAGCTTATATGATGTCAATTATAAAAAGGCAGAAAATTTCACCTGGGGAAAAGATTTAGGATGTAATTTTTTGATGGAAAGCTGTCATGAATATATTCCAAAACGAAAAGCTGAGTGAGTTCCAAATAGAATATATTTGTATTTAAATGTTCATATCACAACATTCAATAATACAAGCATTTGTACCTTTTCAAATTGTAACATACATGATCATGTATGCGACAATGCAAAAACTTAATACAATCGTATTAGTGCTAAGGATGTTCTCTAGTGTGATAGGAACTCTCATTGTCTTCTTCACTTTAATGTGATTCAGTGTGAACACGTTCGATTATGGCAACATTCATTCGGGTGTATTTAAATCTGGATTTATGTGACATAATTGTTGACACTTACATCTATCGTTTGATTGTCCATAGTTAGGACATATTCTAACAAACATCTTGGTGAATGGGCGTTAGTTTTACAATCTGAATGTATTGAATATCGAATTGGATCTCGAGAGAATGATCACCAAGTTGAAGCGGTAATTTGCATAGATGAATACATTTGATCATCTAATTCATAGGAGCCATTGTTCGGTTTGATGTGTTGAAGTGGATTTACAATCCATATGTTGATATTTTTCACTCCGTCAAAATATCAATCATTTCATTGTTAATCAAAGTTTTCTTTTTCTAGTGGACGAGATATTCAACCGTTTTGTGACAATCCAAATGAAAGAAAATGCTTAAATTATGAAAATGCAGTGGGAGTTTGCTATTATTCGAACTTCAGACAACAAATATTGTCCTCCAATCAACATATGAATAACTCATTCATTAATCCTGCTAATCGTTATACGTTACTTTTTAGAAAATTGCTTGTATACGACAATTGTCCACTTTTAGTAGTAAGTTATAATACATCACAGGTATATGATACTTTGAATATTTTGTTCAAGTAACATCAATCTACATTTATTAGTTAAGCGTTTGTCATTTAATAGAAACAACAGTTGAGCGAAGATATTACCTTCCAATTAATTTTTCTTCAAGGCTCTACACTATTATGTCATAACGGCAACAAACTGCTATGATTGATGAATGCGACCAATTAATGCATACTTGTCTGTATATCCGAGAGATTGCAATAACAAACGCCAATCAGTGTTGTTCGTCGATCCTGATACCTGCCCGATGCCCACTCAATCCCAGGGGGTAAATAGGAAAAACGCATATTCATGAATCAACCAGGCATATCGCAATACGTTTGAAACATTTTATGTATACATAAAAGCAAACCACACAGTCAACCAATTTTGAAGTTATCACCAATACAGAACAAGTGAGACAGTAGCAATTTATAGAGGTAACATGTACACGATTAATTAACTGTAGTCCACAAATAAGACATGATATACTAACAGAAGATGTGCTAAGTGGGAGGAAGGGCAAGCAGTACATAACATTGATAGAAATAGAATACTTACTTTACACACAAATGACATAATAATTGGAAAAGTCTTCTAAAACAAAGTCCTGAAAGTTTGTTACCCTTCCTCTTCAACACAACATTATATTTACATAAAATTTATAATCAAGTGGTGGTGTTGGTGGTGTATCACATTATCTCATAAAACAATCACCAATGTTTCCATGAAGATAAGTGTATATGATTAACAAATGGTGAGGTCAACAAAGTGACCACTTATCGAAGATCATAAATTATGAATGAATGAATGAATGAACGAATAAGGAGTATGTTGATATTAAATTGACTGATTACATAATATCATGCATGAGGATGATACACATTTGCGATTACTTCAATTTATATAGCTATCTGTTATGTAATGTAAAAATAAACAATACCCTTGATGATCGCTAATCACTGTACGGACATATCTGCCTCGTGACTACCAGTCCCCAAATCGGAATCGAGTGAACTACGATTGATGAGCCAAGCAGACAGAATCGGATCAGATTGGATCGAATTATATTTCAATCAGGCCTTTATATATACACAACATCAGACTACACATTGAACCCATTAAGAAACTAACGTTGATGCAGAACTAAGGAAATAGTGGTAGTGAATAGGGACAACTTGAACACAACTGCTTAACTGTAGTCCATAATAAGAGACAATATAATAACAGTCAATATGTTAAACGAGAGGATAAGGTAAGAGGAACGTAACAATAACAGAAATGTAATGTTTACATTACTCACGACCAAACTAAGTGAATTAGTTCTGTAAAAGACAGTTCTGGAAGTTTCGCACTTTTCTTTAATCGTCCCACATAACACTATCAATTAGTATAATTTAATCTGTAGAGTATTTATGCAACAGTATTCTAATCTACTCAAATTTATAGCAATCTATATACAGATTATAATGGATACGGAGAATATTACCTTGTTGAAAATACACCCTTCCTAAAGACTCATATTGACGACAATCACTTTTATTAAAATTCTATAAATTTAGGCCTATAAAAATCAACATAATCAATCATCAGTATGCAGATTTAACAGAACATTTCAATCAGGTTAGTCAATAAAGTAGGTTTTCATGATTTCTATTCAACGTGGAAAACGATAAATTCCTTAAATTCATTGAATGTGTGACACTTAAAGTCACTGGACTCTTGAATGTTTAGAATCCACTGTTAGTTTATATCTATGTACATATGTAGTTGTGTTTATACGACTGGTGTCATTGGCATCGGTTGATCTTGATTACGATATTTCGACTTTACTTATAATGAATTCATGACTATTTAGGTACATAGTCACTACTTTGTTCATTTTATATATTTTTGCAAATGTTAAACCATTTCTAGTGAATATAAGCAAGTAAACTTGAAATGTTAGCAGTTTAATAGTAGTAGTTAACACTGTCAATAAGGTAAAATGTAAAAGTATTTCATTACAACCAATCACTAAATTTATCAACTAGTAATGTTAGCTAATGGAAATGTTCATGAACCAATGAAGTGATGATAGTGCCAGCATCATGAAATTTAGTAAAATGGCAAATAGTACAAGCTACTTATTAACTCGTTGGTCATTTGAATTGTTGATTATTCTGATTATGTAGATTGGTTTAAGTGTATGAGGAAATACTGGCAGGCATCGTCGTTATCCGTAATCACTATTTGATCACTCCATCTGGGAACTAATGCCAAAGTAAATACTGTTCACTACTGGCTTCCGAATCAACAATCGGCAGTTGGAAATGATCATTGACAAGTATAAATTATTTAGTGCAAAGTTTAAAATAAGTTTACAGTCAGTAAACAACTACAACAGTATAGTTTGGTAACAGGTTGTTGTTTCGTGTATCGGTGATATTCAGGGTATATGCCCATTTATTGAAAATGCATTTGTCAAGAGAGTGATCGATGCAGGCATCGATTAATGGGACTTCAAAAGCGTCATATACTGAGAGAAACGTTCAAGTTATCGAAATGAAATTTGTGTTAGGAATACAAACTATGGGTGAATAAATTTACTGCTTGTCATCAAGTGTCCTAGTATCTAATATGCATTTGTATTTGTAAATATTTTACAGATTTAGAATCAGACATCCTTCCTGAAGAAACAGGCCCACAATCAGCTTGCTTTAATTACGACTTGATAAGACAAGTTAATTCGTCGAATACCAACGTTCACAGCAAAACCGCATCTTGTCATAGAGTGAGTTAATGATGAATTGACGCTTATTCAGTAATTTTATGTCATACTTGAAGATTATGAATACATTGAAACAACTGTTGAAACAGAATAATATTAATTTGTTAAATATCGTTCTTAAGCTATCCTCAGTGATCTTTCAGTTTTCCTGAGTCAGCTAAATACTTACCTGAGGAGAGATCAAAGAAAGTCAAATGTAGGAATCAATGCCTGTTAATTCATGTGAAGCACAGACCACTGACTAGCCTTCTACAACTAACTCTGTCCTGAGCTTTCCTTAACAGCTCCTCCCAAGTGCACTTTGTTCTCTTCATGCCTGTCTCCTGTCTATTCAGTCTTCCTCTTTTCCTCTGGCCCTCAGGATTCCATGTTAATGCTTGTCTTGTGACACAGTTTTGTGATTTCCTCAATGTGTGTCCCATCCACCTCCAGTGTCGTTTCCTAATGTCTTCCTCGACTGGAACTTGATTAGTGTTCTGCCATAGAAGGTTGTTGTTGTTGATGATGGTATCCGGCAAATGGGACCAAAGTATCCTACGCAGACAGTTGTTTATAATTACTTGTATCTTTTGAAAGATACTTTTCGTAGTTCTCAATACATGTTCCAGCTACATACAACAGAATTGTCTTCACATTTGTATTGAAAATGTTAACTTTATTGTTGACTGACAGTTGGTTAGAGTTTCATACATTTTTCTGTTGTAAAAATGTTGCTCTTGCATTTCCAATCCGAGCCTTCACATCTGCCACAGATCAGACCCTCCCTGTTTATCGATGATGCTGCCCAAATAAATAAAGGATTCTACATCTTCCAGAGTTTCTCTGTCAAATGAAATTGCGTTAGTGTTCTTTGTTTTGTATCAAAGAATCCTGCTTTTTCCGTTGTGTATGTTGAGTCATTACCGCTTCCGAGGATGCTACTTCCCTGTCCTTCTTCATCTGCATTTGTTACTGTGTGTGGGATATGAGTGCCAGTTCAGTCATCTGCAATGTCCAGGTTATCTAGTTCCATCGATGTTGACCACCGTATTATGAGATCCTCTTGAGATATTGCAGTCTTCATGATCCAGTCAACCACCAGCAGGAAGAGGAAGGGTGAGAGAAAACAGCCTTGTCTAATACCAATCTTTACTTAAAATGGATTTGTGAGCTGACTTCTATGCACGATTTTACAATGTAATCCGTTGTGAGAATTCCGTATGATGTTGACTATTGTCTCAGATACGCCATAATGTCAAGGAAGGCTGTATAATGTTCTCCTATCCACGCTGTCAAATACTTTTACGAAGTCGAGGAAGTTGATATAAAGTGGTGAATTCCATTCAATTGACTGTTTAACAACGAACCGTAGAGTAGCGATTTGGTCGATACACAATCGGTCTTTACAGAATCCGGCCTGTTTATATTGAAGTTGGGTGTCGACTGGATCTTTCATTCGGTTCAATAACACTGTCGAAGACTTTTATAGGTATTGATATGGGGATGATGTCTCTGTGGTTCTTGCAATTGCAAAGATTACCTTTCTTTGGTATCTTGATGAGGTATCATTATTTCCAATCTGTTGGCATTTGTTCTCCCCTTTAAATCGATTTGAAGAGAATGCAGAGTATTTTGTGCATTTGTTTCTATATCTGAATTCAGTACCTCCCTCACCTGGTATGTTATCTGGCCCTGCTGACTTGCCACTCTTGGTTTGACTCTGGGATGGGCGTTTTGATTTCTTCGACTGTTGGTGGGTCGGTGCTTATAGATAAATTTGTAGCTACCGCTTCAATGACTTGTGGGTTCAGTGGGGTAGGTTTATACAAGAGTTCTTCAAAGTGTCATTTCCACCTGTTTCATTGTTCATTCACTTCAGTGATTGGTTTGCAAGTCATGTTTGTGATTGGCCGTTTCGGCTTATTAGCTTATTACCGCTGACCTTTTCGTTGTATTGTATACGTGCCTCATGTTTCCCTCTCTTCCAGCTTTTTGCCGTCATTGCTAGGTCCTCAATATACTTCCGTTCATCCGAGATGATGCTTCTCTTCACTTGCTTGTTAACTTCTTCTTTCTACACGGCCTCTACCTTGGCTTTCTCAGTTCTTGTCCGTCTGTTATTAATGACTATCTTTCTTCTTCTCCTTTCTTCGATCTTGTTCATAGTGTCAACAGAAATCCATTCTACATGGTGATGTTCCCTGCAATCCAAAACCTCCTGATATGTTGAAGTTATTGATTCTTTAATCTCTCTCCGATCGTCCTCCATATTAGTTCAACCTTCCTCTAGTAGATCGTGAAATGCTTGGAGCTAATTGTTGACAGTCATTTTCAATTCGTTGCATTTGTTAGTATCCCGAAGAAGGGCTATGATAAACTTCCGTAATACAGATGCTTCAGTTGTCCAGTACTTCCTCGGCTTCAGTTTCACTTTATCCACCACTAGATGGTGATATGAAGCTATGACAGCTCATCTCCTTGCTCCTACGTCTTCTATGGTCCTACTGATCTTCGAATCGATGCAGATGTGGTCAATTTGGTTCTCCACTATGTGTTCCGTTGAAACCCATGCAGTTTGTGTATGCGTTTGTTGGAGAATATGGTGACACCTATAATCATTTTGTTGAAGAAACATAAGTTTGTTAACTTCTAACCATTTTCGTTCCATTTTCCCAGTCCATGTCGTCAATTGATGTCTTCATATCTGGTGTTGTCCATTCCAAGAATGGTCAGGTCGTTGACTGAGTATTTTTCGATGGTTGACTGCAGCCTTGCGTAGAACTGATCTTTGTCGTCTTCGTGGCTGTCGTTGGTGTGAGCATATCATTGGATGACATTCATTGTAATCCCCTCCTTCTTTGTCGTAAAGGATGCATTAATGATCCTAGGTGAATGGATTTTCCATCCTGTAAGGCTTGCCATGCATTTTGGGACAACATCAGTGCCACTACTTGTGTTTGTGAGGAACTTTTTTCTTTGTGGCCAGAGTATAAAAGCACTTCTCCTGGGAAAAATCGTTGCTGTCCATCTCGTAACCGATGGGCTTCACTTATTTAAGTATCTTAAGGTTGTATCTTTTCGTTTCTCCATCTGTTTGGATGCTTCCCTTCTCTCCCACATTTTTTTACATTAGATGTACGAATATTAGTGGTTGCTTCGCGCATCAGAAGTGGTATCGGCCTCGTGGCTTTCGAAGAAACCAGGCTTTTACCATGAGGCATCATACCTCTCTGACATGAAGATCTTCCAACTCCCACGACAGTGTCAAAATGATTAGAATGGTTTTTACTGGTTAGCGTTTCTTAAAAAGAGATTGATTTTTGCGAGATAGGATTGCTAACTCGACGCCCAACCCTCCTCCTTTATCTGGGCTTAGAACCTGCAGTGACCAGGGGGGATTTTCAGGTGAAGTAAGAATGAAGGAGTATTTTCAGTGATTTTATGGCCATTGAAGACTACTTCGAGGTCCCATCGGTTTCCACTCGAATTTTATCCATTTCGTATATATGCTGTAGCTGTTATCAACTTTAGAACTAATGACAGAATAAGCAATATAATGCAATCAACTTTGACAAATGTGAATAAATGAAGTGCTGAATTCATTTTCATACTACATTATTATATCCATCCGAAGTTAACGATTTTTAAAGGGGATTGTTTCTAAGCATGAGACTCCACAATCGTGCAAACAGGCCTTAAATGACTGTTCAACTAATGCTAATCAGTCATTTAAACTAAAAAGACACTCGATTATTTCAATAAATGTATACTGAAAGCGGCAATACAAATAAATAAAGTAATGATGTAACCATACTACAATAGAAAATTATACTGTGAAATGTAACACCTGGTATGTGAGTGGCTAACTTAACACTAATAATCGTTCTTGTTAAAAGTGAAAATTCTTATAGTTTAAGTCTCCTCAATCGGAGTATGCACTCTTGATGTCTCTATGGAATCTAACCCATGGCATTCAGTTGAAGTGATAAACGCTTAACCAGTAGCACAACTGTATTTTGTAACAATTGGCTAATGTCAATTGTGTAAACTCACTCACTCTCACCACATCTGAACTGGTCGCACCCTACAATCACTAGTCTATGATTAGCAACATAACTATTCATTCATTATTTGACTATGAATAAATCGATTATTTTTTCAGTATAAATGTTCAAAAGAAATTGGTCTGCAAATTAGAATCAGTGGACAAGCTTTTACTTGCCCAGTAAATGGTGGACATGTGCATGTAAAACTACAAATACGAAACTCCAACATTTCCGCAAATATCACCTGTCCACCTTGTCGGACAATGTGTGGGGTTAGTTAAGACTGATTTTTTTTTCATATTTTATCACATTAACTAGACCAAATGATATCACAAAATCATTCTATATTCACAAAATACTACGTTTACAGATTAGTCATATCTTCATACTACTGATTTATTTGATTAGTAAATCAATGTCACATTCCAAAATTGAATACTCGTTAACAGTCAAGTTGAATATGTCAGCAGAAACATCAGTGTCAATTTGCTTCACTCGTAATGTAGATGTTTTGCATTGATTACATAATTGTGTTCACTACTTATCACTAAGTGACTTAAACAATTTGACATTTAATGCTGATTAAATAGAAACATTTCAGTTAAGTGAATATACATGGCTATAATTCAGTTATTCAAACTAATTAGGATGGAGTTCATTTATATTCTGTATAATTGAGGCATATCAACTATCGTTTTACTATGGTGATATTGAAGATATAGATTGAGCAGAATTAGCCTTCATTTAATGTTTCTATGGTAGTCACTTTGTTTTCATAATAAGTAATGAAAATGATGAATCAAATTATAAATGGCAAGAAAATGATTTTTCATTGTTTAGGCATATCAGAAACATGCTCCTATTTCAATTCAACTTTGTATTTACTTGTAACTTTGATCTCATCTATATTGGACTATACTATGTTACTTTCATTTTACTGATTTTGAGGAATCATTCATGTACAGACAATGTTTCCCTGTTGTTTTCACAGTTAATGTCATGAAATCTGTAGAACGTTTGATTGTCTTACTTGAATTTCACAAGTATCAGAGTAGTAGCTTCATAGATTGTATCACTATAGTAATCACTAATAGCTAATATCAAGTCAAAGCAAATTCTGCTTCTCTTTGATATACGGTCACAAATCAATTTGAGAAGATTTGATATCAGTTGGATTTCATTTCTGGCTATGACAGCACCACGAGAATTCCCAATAAATGAAGCCAACTTCAACTGAGAAAGATTGAATTATCTGATGTCTAACACTGTCATCATAGGATATTCAATTTTGAATGGTTTATATTGCTATTTCTAACTCTTCAAATCTTTGTCGACAGCTATATTATAATTTCTATACTGACAAGCATGAATGCGAACATTCTTTAATACCATATAATTTTATGTTTGTTTATAGGCCAAATGCCCTAATGAAGAATGACCAGGTGGAATGTCTATCTATGCGTTTTCGCTAATTGAAGTACTCAGCTTATTTCGTAAATTCAGTCGTATTTTTAAATTTTAATATTAACGAAACTTTTGATCTAATATTGATGTAACTGTGCGAATGGATGAATAAATTGTGTTTTACTGAATATACTGCTTGAAATATGTAGACTGTTCTGTTTTCTCTGTGATGAATTCTGTTCAATTAGTTTTGTATGAACAAAGTTTCAAGTGGATTAGCACATTCGCGCTGCACTGACATTTGTAGGCACTTAAACTCACAGAAACTATTGTGTCCAACTGATCATCCTATTGATAGTCTGTTCATATACTCGGGTCATCACTCCCTTCGAATCTCTGCGTAATTGAGTCGATTAGATTTATATGTGTTGTACAAAAATGGCCACAAACATAATGTAATTAAGAGCCATTATGATAATCTTGTAAAATAATAATGTGAGTTATACTGGGGGGATATTGAAAGAGACACACTTCGTATGTTGGCATATGCTGTTCCCTCTGTTTATCTAATAAATCAAGCGTTTCCATGATGAAGGAAATAGAAATTGTGTCAGACGAAATGAAAACAAATCTATCGCCTTTAAAATGCGTGTTAGATGCTAATTGTTAGAATGAGATTGTGTGATGAATAGAAATCGTTTACGGATTTACAATATTACGTTGACAGATCATTTGCCAGCGTGATGTAAACAGTATGTAGCATTAAATTACAATGAATTGCATAAACTCATATTTGAGGTTAGATAGAGATTTCCATTATGAAGATAGTCATACCAAAAACGTTAGTCACACTCTGATTGATACATGATACATTCTTTCAATTAAAGTCAAATTGAAACAGTCATGTGTTTCACAACAATTTCATTCTCAGTTACAGTTGCTGTTTAGAGATGTAGGATGTAGAAAGATGTGTAATACATCTGTTTTGTAAAAGATAACATTGTTTACTGAAGTGGTAATTACACAGCTGATGTAATTCAAACAGATTGTTTCAGTACAGCATATTCAGATGTGCGATTAATTATTGACTTCTTGACATCAATACGAAGTAGATGACAATTAGTATGAAAGCATAAAAGTTGTGTTTGAGTTGCATTTGAAAAGAGAGTAGGTTGAATGGGAAGTTGTTATACTTGAGGTATGCTTTTAATGACGATGTAGTTTCTTATTGAAAGTGTTAACTGATTGTGTTGATCTGCTTGTTACGGCAGAGATATCTCAATATAATATTATTGGGTAGTTATTTAAGAACCAGTTTCTTATGAAATTAGAATTGACCAATCCTCGATTGCTTAAAACATAGGACGAGTCGATATTCATGTCATAATTTGTTAAACTTCTTGTGACTTGAGTTTAGCTGTTTGTCAATCACCTTGTATGATTTCGAAATATCAACCTCACTTCCTGTGTCAGAGATGTCATGATATTGTGCTATTCAAAGTTTTGCACGAAAACCGACTGCCTAGTTTTAATCAGCCATACCATCAAGAATACAATTTTAGTCTGTAAATTTCTCGTGGTTCCCATTCTATCCCCAATTTCAATGTACAGCGTTGGCAGTTAATTGTCGAATGTTAAATATTCCAAGAGAATGAATAAAAGACATGTGTATTCTGAGAAATGAAACTAGATACAATAAATGATTTTGGAGAGGTAACTAATTAGTGATGAATCAATCACCCACACGCACACACACACATACACAGAGTCCTACATGAGATCGGTCCTGATTCATATAGCGCTGTCCTAAATATTGAAGGGATTGAATTCCTGAAGATTTCAGGTTTGACTGTGATGAATGCGAACATATATACTCAATAAGTATCATCTGAAAGCCACCTCAATACATTACCAATAAACAGATGACTACTCACTAACAACAAACTGTTCCTGACATTCTAGTGAGAAGTGATGACTGATGGAGTTCAGACATTTCGGAAATAAGACACTTATCACCAATGACAATCGACGTTCATCGTGTTATATCACAAATTGATGGAGGTTCAATCGTCTACTACATTAGATTGTCTTTCTTCACAAAAATGACACAATCAGTCAATAAATGACGACACTGATAATCTTCTCGAAACAATTAATCCCTTTCTTATATTTTCACGATGTAATGACAAGATGAAATTGATCTGGAAGATATGGTGTATATGTGCCATACACTTGGAAGAGTTGTGTTCATTGCACGTGAAAAGAGTTAAAGAGCAGTTCTAGTTTGAACATTTCCAACAGATTGATAGTGTCTCAATGAGTAATCTATTAGGACTGCTCTTCACGACTAAGAATATGAAAACTGAACTCATCGTGAAAATTCCCTTATACAGGAGATATACAGAAGGCATTTCTTATAGTATCTGATATTGATTTGTTATGGCCCATCTTTTAGACAAACTTGACAGATTGCAGAATGACGCCACTTTAACGCACGAAGTAGAGAACAATAACTAATTGTCATCTGTTGACGTTCTTCTGAAACAAAGAGATGATCACTCCATAGAATGTCAACCAATGTGAATACAGCTTGAACTGGTCACAATCATGGTGTTTGTTTGTTGCCACACAAACGAGTCTTGGCAGTAGAATCAAGAGAATCTAGAAAACCTTGTGCAGCCGATTCGATTGTAGTTGATATGAAGTAGATGACTAACACATTGATGCTAGATGGATTTCAGTTAAATTTCATAAATCAGTGTGAAACAATCTTGAAAACAAAACCTTTGCTTGAATCTGTTGCTAAGGTAAACATTTTACAGGAAAACATGGAATTCAGAGGTTTAATTTTAAAGCAGAAGTTAAATACAGCTGTTGGAGAAACATTTTGTTGGTAAGTTATTATGATTAAAAACGTTGTAGCACGTGATTTTACACAAGCTTCAAAATTGCATGAATGATTAGATGACATCTGATCCCATTTACCGATTCATATGCTTGTCTGCCTTCTATAAATCTCCTGTATATAGGAATTTTCACGATGAGTTCAGTCTTCATATTCTTAGTCGTGAAGAGCAGTCTTAATAGATTACTCATTGAGACACTACCAATCTGTTAAAAATGTTCAAACTAGAAGTGGTCTTTAACTTTTTGTTATGTTTGTTATGTAATGAACTCTCATGTGATTGTTAATTTTCTATGATTTCTGAGCTACTGGGTCACTACTTCACCAAACACGGTTATTTAAGACTTAATAAAATGGTGTCTAGTGACAAAAATTTCCTGGCAACATGATACACTTGTATGCCAAATATTCAATACATAGCGAGTTTGTAGTAGTTAAAAGAACTCCAGGTGAATAGGTAATCCACATGATACTTCATCACGTTTTAATTTAGAATATGGCACTTTCCTTGGAATCAAATTCGACGAATTTTGATTATCGTTCACTACATTTTATAAACTCTTACCCATTCGGTTTCATTTTAAGTAGGATCTGACATTTGTCTACAAACACTTGATCTAATCGTATTTGGCTACCAACCCATATACAGAGATACCCATGTACATATTTGACTAATAATCATGTTTATCTTAATTGTCGTTTTCGTTTCACAAGTTACCTGATAATGATGGTTATTATTTCAACATTATTTTATAAATAACCCAATGAGAAAAACTTCCAATTATCCAACTATCGTTGATATCTAAATAATGTTTCACTTGCCTCAGAACTGGCTATTCTTGTGACTAATAATTTTGAACCAATAAATGTAGAACCTGATGAGCATTTATCGAATATCGAAGAATATTCTTCGTTCAAACGTCTTTGTTTTTGATAAACATGGGAATTTTTAAACAACACTATCAATAATAATTTGAGTAATTCAGTATTGAAAATAGGTCTTGAGAAAACAAAACGATGAAATATGAATGAAGATTAATTTAACTCACTTTCTCACAAGTGAAAAGTGCGAATGTTTCTGGCCACTGGGAGTGATTTTTCATCGTGTTATTTACTGTATTTAATTATTGATCTGAGTTTGTCTTCACCTTTTAATGAACAACAACCTCATGAACTGTTGTCATATTTATGGACAAGAAGCGCCAAGGTATATTGAAAACTACTATTCAAACAACAACCATCCTATATCTAGGTAAACTGCAGTTAATCATGTGTAACAAATGTACATGTAAACTGATTACTGAGCAGGGATTATTGTCAGATTTGTCTACCTTTATTAGCTTAGAGAGAATCTGAATGGTCATCACTGGGATTGGTCATCGGTTTAAGTGACTAGACATCTTGTACACTATGTTGTTTATTCTAGATGACTGCCAATAATATGCTCTATACTCTGTTCACTTCGGCTTTGCACTATTCGACATTCGTCAGTAAGGCATATCTACAAATTTTAGGCAACTAATGCTTTCTGTGCAGTTTCATCCTAAATATCTCTTTCAAAACCGCGATTCATACACTGATTATTCACCAAAGGCGGCCAGTGTTATCCATCTCTAATCCTTTTAGTCAACGTCAAATTGTATCGATTACTGAGTAATACATGAATCTCCCACTTCAGCTTCAGGAGACCAATTTCATCATCAATCAGTGCTGCATATTTGTCTATTGCTCTACAATAGATTTCAGATTGCACTATGTTAACCATCTTTGAAGAAAATTCACCGGACAAAAGTAGATTTTATGACAAATGGTGAGCTCATTCCGATGAAACAGTAATTAGAAGCATTTATCAATCTAAAATATTAAACTCACTTTCTTAGTGTAGGTTATCGGTATTTCTGGTGATAATTTTGTCAGAGTAACGATAAAAGCAAATAATGAGTCACACGATAAACGTCACAGTTAGTCAAAATTTAATAACGAAGAGAAAAAGTAATAAAAAGGATAAACGCAACCAGAGCGAAAAGAGTACTTGGGGTCAGAAAACACGAGTTAAAAAATAGAATCATATTTAAGCCAGTCAATGCTCCTGTACACTTATCTAATAATTTCCAACTCCGCCTTCAATAACAGTAGACCAGTGTAATTCCTGGACACTAGAAGTACAAATCCGAACTCAACCATGAGACTTACTCCACCAGCAAAACAAATAAATATATAGCATGCTACTCTCCTGTATCAAAGTATTTGAATCATTCGTGGTTAGATAGGGTGGCGAAATCGGGCGTGCACTAAGGGAATACTTAGTCTAATAGGGTAGTAGCATCTTCGTAAGCGTAAGGAATGGAGAAATAGTGTTATGAGAAATTGGCGATAAAATGATGAGTTCAAAACTGCATTAAATATATTCTAGGTATCTAGCCTAAACAGCTTTTTTATCTCATTTTCGTTATTTTTCTGACGATTATCTTCTTTTTTAAGGTTGCTCGAAGATTCAAGAATACAGGAATACTTGAAACACAAGAAGAACTTGCTGGCTTGTCACATGATGATGATGACGAAGAAGAAGAAGAAGAAGATGATGATGATGAGTGTGATGGTCACTGTGGACAAGATGGAGGTGGTGAAGAAACAGATTCTACCGGCTCCAATGTTGATAATGAATCTTCACATACAGTCGACCAAGAAGTACTTCGTGTTAAGCAACAGGAAATGGAAGCAAATGACCACCACCAACAACAACATAATAACAATAATAATGTGATTGATGTAGACTTGAAGGAACTGATCAAAAATCTCCGATCTCAATGTACTAGTTCACCGAACGATAAAGAATCCGGTAGTGATGATGAAGATTTAATTAATAAACAAGTTCCCCTTCAGTTGCCATTTAGTACTTTCGGTGTTAGTGGTGCTCGACTGACACATCTATTTGCTGAACTACGTGAAAGAGCTAATTTGGATCTGTTTCAAGTACCACAAATCAATGCTGTTATCAATAACAATGCAAACACTGTTTCTCCTACTACTGGTACGGGGAATAATATTAGTAATAATAATGCCACAGCCCAGTCGTCTTTATTCGATGCTGATGCATTGGGAGATGAGTTAGAGCGACACGAAAGGATGTTAAAAGAATTTGATGATTTTTTGTCAGATTTTCAAAATATTGAACCATTCGGTATTGTTCGTCAAGCTGTACCACCTGATGTGACTGCCGCTACTAGACAACAACATATTAACAATAATTCCTCCAATATTACAACAACTCTGTTAACGACGGATATTCGACTGCTCATCCTACTGTCAATTGAATGTATTTAAGACAAACCGATTCTAACATTACACTACATTATACTCATATTTTTACAGATAACCAGAGTTTATTTGCTGTTTTTTCAAAGAGTTCATCATTGGTGGTTTCTAATTTACAGACTTGACTGTATGACTTTGTTTTACCGTTCTTATCACCAGTATCAATGTTGCATGACCTTATAAATGCCTGAAAATCTAAAACTTACTATCTTGAAATAAGATAAGATTAGTGTAACAACTAGAGTTTTATGTCAATATGCCATCATTTGGACATAATGTAAAACAATGAAAAGTGTTAGCCAAAGCAACATACCTAGAAAACAACTAGTAATATCACAGTTGTAAATAATTTTCATAGATAAAAACTAAACTGAGTAGATGAATAAATGACATATTTTAATAATTTAACAACTATTATGATACCATAAACGGACACTTCCAACTCATTACTAAAGCATTCAACACTCCATTGTGAGAATTAGTAACTCATGAAATAAGAAGAACAATGTGAATGTTACATGACCTCATCAATGTATGCAAATTTAAAACTAATTCTCTTGCATTAAGTTACGATTAGTAACTATTAAGGGTATTTAGATTGTTGTAAAAAAAAGAATTTCTTTGTGTAGATTTTCTTACGTAACCGAAAATGTAATTTTAGAAGTGGATACATTATTTTAGGTCATGAGAATTCTCACAATACTCTGTACTTATTCACATACTCACCTGCATATATAAGTGATGATAAACTGTCTAAACAATAGTGGATTCTAACATTTACAAATGAAAATCACTGTACACGTATTTCTGTGTATTGTCGTATTGAATTCAGTTATAACTGAATATGTTAATACAGTCATAGTTGAAAATAAATCCGTAAGTATTCAATATAATGAATGCTCATCTTCGACTCATTTCTCGGATATCTTATTTACTCACAGACTGTTCATAAAAAATCGTTGGAAAAGCGAAAATTAAATATCATCATATCGTATGATGAAAGAATTAAGAAGCATCGTAAATTTCGAAAAATAAAGGTATGGTTTTAGTTGACTTCAATGCCAAACATGATTATTATTGTTAAGTGAATGATTGATAACTTTATTGTCAACGCTCTGTTTCCACCTCAATTAATGTGTTATTGTCTGAGATTGTGATTGATGCTGTATACATGCTTGTTAATTTTGTGCTCATGTATTCTGTGTTATCAAGTTAAATGTTCTATTGATAAGTGATTTGTGAAGTGATAGCAATATAGAGCAATATTTGATGGGACTACAGTGATTTTCCCCGATGATTAACCTGATTGTTTTTTGGTTGATAACTCACATTTAATCATCTACTGACTGGATTCAAATTGCATCAAGTCAATCATCGTCATATCATCGTCTCTAATTGTAATTCACGGGCGTATCTTCTTAAAGGAGTCAGAAAGATAAACTGCATTGTCTAAATATCGGGCTCATTATAACCCACAATCAAACGTTACGCAAATTCAACGTCGTCAATTCTACAACAGTGGTCAACCAACGTGCATAGCTAAGTCCTACAGGGGTCAGTCACAACCTGAATAACTCAGTGATCTTGATCGCAGACTGCGAAAGTTTATGGTTCAGGATTAAACTTTTGAATAGGGTGTGAGCATAAGTGTTCTCGAAGATTTCAGGTAAACCTCGATTAACTAGTGTCAAATTGTGAGAATCTTAGGTACACAGTTCCCCACTACCACTACTACTCCCAAATCACTTTTCAAAATATGTTTTAGATGCTTAACTTACTTTTGTGTTGTTATATAAAGCCTCTCATCATAATTTAGTGTGTAGTATGTAACAATTATTGAAAGACTGAACATCCGCACATGATATGATGACATGACAAACGACAAGTTACTTCAAAATCAACAAATGCTCATCAGAATTGGATATACACCCAGATTCATTAGTAGAAACTTGAAACTAAAATTACAAGTAAAAAAGAATCCCTATTGTTAAAGCGAAAACTATTTTCATTAACCTTAAATCTAGAAGTGATAGTGCAGTCGATAGTTCGCAGAATCGATTGATAAAAGTCAGAAAAATGCTTCGTATTTTATCTAGATGGTTTATGATTCATAGTTGTGCAGAGTATAAACTACAGCTCTGTTACATTTATGTGTGTCTTGGTCATTTACTTGGTCATCAGTGTCAAGTAGGTTGATCGCACGATGCATCCCTGAACATCTCACAGTATGCCTTCCATAAGAAGAGTATAAGAGAATTAACAACTTGATTCTGAAACTTCTGATCATTACTCAACCAGTGGACTCATCCAAAGTTATTTGCACGGCTGAATGACTGAGATTAAATGGAGTACTTTTAACCAATCTATGCAATACAAAGGCGGTGGCAAATCATTTCTAAATCCGAATTCAGTATCTAAATATGACAAATGTATGTTGTCATTTTACCATCACAGTAAGACATACTTCTTGAGAAGATCATAATAAAAGGTATCTATGTTTGTTTCGACTCTTTGCTTTTAATTTTTGTCTTCCTCATGTACACATCTATCAAGTTGACAAATAATTTCATAATGTTGTTATTCCTAAACCTACAGGTTGTTGGACATTCATTTACACTAAACTTTCTAAGTATTTAATGATTCGACTAGCCTTCAATTTTGTAAGACTATCACAATAATTAAGATACTTTTATAAGTATGAATATACAGCGACAATATACAATTTTGATAAAAAGATGACTTCATTTTATTCAATAACACAATCAATTTCCTTCTTTAGGAAGTCAGCTTGAGCTTGAACAGCTCACTGTAAAATGTGTCAAATTGTGTCACCTGCATATTAACCAGACACGTTGAGCCATCTCTTTCCAAATATCAGGTATGCGTTTCTGAACAGTTCTAATTGACACGAAATCGAATTCAAGCAGGGTATACTGATGAAAACCTCTAACGAACTATCATCAGAACAAAGTGCATGTCACAGATCAGCAAACATCGTCTAAATGTACACATCAAAATTTATTCCAAGGAAAGTGCCATATTCTAAATTAAAACGTGATGAAGTATCATGTGGATTACCTATTCACCTGGAGTTCTTTTAACTACTACAAACTCGCTATGTATTGAATATTTGGCATACAAGTGTATCATGTTGCCAGGAAATTTTTGTCACTAGACACCATTTTATTAAGGCTTAAATAACCGTGTTTGGTGAAGTAGTGACCCAGTAGCTCAGAAATCATAGAAAATTAACAATCACATGAGAGTTCAGTACATAACAAACATAACAAAAAGTTAAAGACCACTTCTAGTTTGAACATTTTTAACAGATTGGTAGTGTCTCAATGAGTAATCTATTAAGACTGCTCTTCACGACTAAGAATGTGAAGACTGAACTCATCGTGAAAATTCCTATATACAGGAGATTTATAGAAGGCAGACAAGCATATGAATCGGTAAATGGGATCAGATGTCATCTAATCATTCATGCAATTTTCAAGCTTGTGTAAAATCACGTGCTACAACGTTTTTAATCATAATAACTTACCAACAAAATGTTTCTCCAACAGCTGTATTTAACTTCTGCTTTAAAATTAAACCTCTGAATTCCATGTTTTCCTGTAAAATGTTTACCTTAGCAACAGATTCAAGCAAAGGTTTTGTTTTCAAGATTGTTTCACACTGATTTATGAAATTTAACTGAAATCCATCTAGCATCAATGTGTTAGTCATCTACTTCATATCAACTACAATCGAATCGGCTGCACAAGGTTTTCTAGATTCTCTTGATTCTACTGCCAAGACTCGTTTGTGTGGCAACAAACAAACACCATGATTGTGACCAGTTCAAGCTGTATTCACATTGGTTGACATTCTATGGAGTGATCATCTCTTTGTTTCAGAAGAACGTCAACAGATGACAATTAGTTATTGTTCTCTACTTCGTGCGTTAAAGTGGCGTCATTCTGCAATGTGTCAAGTTTGTCTAAAAGATGGGCCATAACAAATCAATATCAGATACTATAAGAAATGCCTTCTGTATATCTCCTGTATAAGGGAATTTTCACGATGAGTTCAGTTTTCATATTCTTAGTCGTGAAGAGCAGTCTTAATAGATTACTCGTTGTGACACCACCAATATGTTGGAAATGTTCAAACTAGAACTGCTCTTTAACTCTTTTCACGTGCATCGAAGACAACTCTTCCAAGTGTATGGCACATACACACCATATCTTCCAGATCAATTTCATCTTCTCATTACATCGTGAAAATATAAGAAAGGGATTAATTGTTTCGAGAAGATTATCACTGTCGTCATTTATTGACTGATTGTGTCATTTTTGTGAAGAAAGACAATCGAATGTAGTAGACAATTGAATCTCAATCAATTTGTGATATAACACGATGAACATCGATTGTCATTGGTGATAAGTGTCTTATTTCCGAAATGTCTGAACTCCATCAGTCATCACTTCTCACTAGAACGTCAGGAACAGTTTGTTGTTAGTGAGTAGTCATCTGTTTATTGGTAATGTATTGAGGTGGCTTTCAGATGATACTTATTGAGTATATATGTTCGCATTCATCACAGTCAAACCTGAAATCTTCAGGAATTCAATCCCTTCTATTTTTAGGACAGCGCTATATGAATCAGGACCGATCTCATGTAGGACTCTGTGTATGTGTGTGTGCGTGTGGGTGATTGATTCATCACTAATTAGTTACCTCTCCAAAATCATTTATTGTATCTAGTTTCATTTCTCAGAATACACATGTCTTTTATTCATTCTCTTGGAATATTTAACATTCGACAATTAACTGCCAACGCTGTACATTGAAATTGGGGATAGAATGGGAACCACGAGAAATTTACAGACTAAAATTGTATTCTTGATGGTATGGCTGATTAAAACTAGGCAGTCGGTTTTCGTGCAAAACTTTGAATAGCACAATATCATGACATCTCTGACACAGGAAGTGAGGTTGATATTTCGAAATCATACAAGGTGATTGACAAACAGCTAAACTCAAGTCACAAGAAGTTTAACAAATTATGACATGAATATCGACTCGTCCTATGTTTTAAGCAATCGAGGATTGGTCAATTCTAATTTCATAAGAAACTGGTTCTTAAATAACTACCCAATAATATTATATTGAGATATCTCTGCCGTAACAAGCATATCAACACAATCAGTTAACACTTTCAATAAGAAACTACATCGTCATTAAAAGCATACCTCAAGTATAACAACTTCCCATTCAACCTACTCTTTTTACAAATGCAACTCAAACACAACTTTTATGCTTTCATACTAATTGTCATCTACTTCGTATTGATGTCAAGAAGTCAATAATTAATCGCACATCTGAATATGCTGTACTGAAACAATCTGTTTGAATTACATCAGCTGTGTAATTACCACTTCAGTAAACAATGTTATCTTTTACAAAACAGATGTATTACACATCTTTCTACATCCTACATCTCTAAACAGCAACTGTAACTGAGAATGAAATTGTTGTGAAACACATGACTGTTTTAATTTGACTTTAATTGAAAGAATGTATCATGTATCAATCAGAGTGTGACTAACGTTTTTGGTATGACTATCTTCATAATGTGAATCCCTATCTAACCTCAAATATGAGTTTATGCAATTCATTGTAATTTAATGCTACATACTGTTTACATCACGCTGGCAAATGATCTGTCAACGTAATATTGTAAATCCGTAAACGATTTCTGTTCATCACACAATCTCATTCTAACAATTAGCATCTAACACGCATTTCAAAGGCGATAGATTTGTTTTCATTTCGTCTGACACAATTTCTCTTTCCTTCATCATGGAAACGCTTGATTTATGTGATTCATGTGCGGATGTTCAGTCTTTCAATAATTGTTACATACTACACACTAAATTATGATGAGAGGCTTTATATAACAACACAAACGTAAGTTAAGCATCTAAAACATATTTTGAAAAGTGATTTGGGAGTAGTAGTGGTAGTGGGGAACTGTATACCTAAGATTCTCACAATTTGACACTAGTTAATCGAGGTTTACCTGAAATCTTCGAGAACACTTATGCTCACACCCTATTCAAAAGTTTAATCCTGAACCATATACTTTCGCATTCTGCGATCAAGATCACTGAGTTATTCAGGTTGTGACTGACCCCTGTAGGACTTAGCTATGCACGTTGGTTGACCACTGTTGTAGAATTGACGACGTTGAATTTGCGTAACGTTTGATTGTGGGTTATAATGAGCCCGATATTTAGACAATGCAGTTTATCTTTCTGACTCCTTTAAGAAGATACGCCCGTGAATTACAATTAGAGACGATGATATGACGATGATTGACTTGATGCAATTTGAATCCAGTCAGTAGATGATTAAATGTGAGTTATCAACCAAAAAACAATCAGGTTAATCATCGGGGAAAATCACTGTAGTCCCATCAAATATTGCTCTATATTGCTATCACTTCACAAATCACTTATCAATAGAACATTTGACTTGATAACATAGAATACATGAGCACAAAATTAACAAGCATGTATACAGCATCAATCACAATCTCAGACAATAACACATTAATTGAGGTAGGAACAGAGCGTTGACAATAAATTTATCAATCATTCACTTAATAATAATCATCAAGTTTGGCATTGAAGTCAACTAAAATCATACCTTTATTTCTTGAAATTTACGATGCTTCCTAATACTTTCATTATACAATATGATGATATTTAATTTTCGCTTTTCCAACGAGTTTTTATGAACAGTCTGTGAGTAAATAAGATATCCGAGAAATGAGTCGAAGATGAGCATTCATTATATTGAAAACTTACCGATTCATTTTCAACTATGACTGTATTAACATATTCAGTTATAACTGAATTCAATACGACAATACACAGAAATACGTGTACAGTGATTTTCATTTGTAAATGATAAAATCCACTATTGTTTAGACAGTTTATCATCACTTATATATGCAGGTGATTATGTGAATAAGTACAGAGTATTGTGAGAATTCTCATGACCTTAAATAATGTATCCACTTCTAAAATTACATTTTCGGTTACGTAAGAAAATCTACACAAAGAAATTCTTTTTTTTACAACAATCTAAATACCCTTAATAGTTACTAATCTTAACTTAATGCAAGAGAATTAGTTTTAAATTTGCATACATTGATGAGGTCATGTAACATTCACATTGTTCTTCTTATTTCATGAGTTACTAATTCTCACAATGGAGTGTTGAATGCTTTAGTAATGAGTTGGAAGTGTCCGTTTATGGTATCATAATAGTTGTTAAATTATTAAAATATGTCATTTATTCATGTACTCAGTTTAGTTTTTATCTATGAAAATAATTTACAACTGTGATATTACTAGTTGTTTTCTAGGTACGTTGCTTTGGCTAACACTTTTCATTGTTTTACATTATGTCCAAATGATGGCATATTGACATAAAACTGTAGATTTGCACTAATCTTATCTTATTTCAAGATAGTAAGTTTTAGATTTTCAGGCATTTATAAGGTCATGTTGCATTGATACTGGTGATAAGAACGGTAAAACAAAGTCATACAGTCAAGTCTGTAAATTAGAAACCACCAATGATGAACTCTTTGAAAAAACAGCAAATAAACTCTGGTTATCTGTAAAAATATGAGTATAATGTAGTGTAATGTTAGAATCGGTTTGTCTTAAATACATTCAATTGACAGTAGGATGAGCAGTCGAATATCCGTCGTTAACAGAGTTGTTGCAATATTGGAGGGATTATTGTTAATATGTTGTTGTCTAGTAGCGGCAGTCACATCAGGTGGTACAGCTTGACGAACAATACCGAATGGTTCAATATTTTGAAAATCTGACAAAAAATCATCAAATTCTTTTAACATCCTTTCGTGTCGCTCTAACTCATCTCCCAATGCATCAGCATCGAATAAAGACGACTGGGCTGTGGCATTATTATTACTAATATTATTCCCCGTACCAGTAGTAGGAGAAACAGTGTTTGCATTGTAATTGATAACAGCATTGATTTGTGGTACTTGAAACAGATCCAAATTAGCTCTTTCACGTAGTTCAGCAAATAGATGTGTCAGTCGAGCACCACTAACACCGAAAGTACTAAATGGCAACTGAAGGGGAACTTGTTTATTAATTAAATCTTCATCATCACTACCGGATTCTTTATCGTTCGGTGAACTAGTACATTGAGATCGGAGATTTTTGATCAGTTCCTTCAAGTCTACATCAATCACATTATTATTGTTATTATGTTGTTGTTGGTGGTGGTCATTTGCTTCCATTTCCTGTTGCTTAACACGAAGTACTTCGTGGTCGACTGTATGTGAAGATTCATTATCAACATTGGAGCCGGTAGAATCTGTTTCTTCACCACCTCCATCTTGTCCACAGTGACCATCACACTCATCATCATCATCATCTTCTTCTTCTTCGTCATCATCATCATCATGTGACAAGCCAGCAAGTTCTTCTTGTGTTTCAAGTATTCCTGTATTCTTGAATCTTCGAGCGACCTTAAAAAAGAAGATAATCGTCAGAAAAATAACGAAAATGAGATAAAAAAGCTGTTTAGGCTAGATACCTAGAATATATATTTAATGCAGTTTTGAACTCATCATTTTATCGCCAATTTCTCATAACACTATTTCTCCGTTCCTTTCACTTACGAAGATGCCACTACCCTATTAGACTAAGTATTCCCTTAGTGCACGCCCGATTTCGCCACCCTATCTAACCACGAATGATTCGAATACTTTGATACAGGAGAGTAGCATGCTACATATTTATTTGTTTTGCTGGTGGAGTAAGTCTCATGGTTAAGTTTGGATTTCTACTTCTAGTGTCCAGGAATTACACTGGTCTACTGTTATTGAAGGCGGAGTTGGAAATTATTAAATAAGTGTACAGGAGCATTGACTGGCTTAAATATGATTCTATTTTTTAACTTGACTTTTCTGACCTCGAGTACTCTTTTCGCTCTGATAGCATTTATCCTTTTTATTACTTTTTCTCTTCATTATTAATTTTGACTAACTGTGACGTTTATCGTGTGACTCATTATTTGCTTTTATCGTTACTCTGACAAAATTATCACCAGAAATACCGATAACCTACACTAAGAAAGTGAGTTTAATATTTTAGATTGATAAATGCTTCTAATTACTGTTTCATCGGAATGAGCTCACCATTTGTCATAAAATCTACTTTTGTCCGGTGAATTTTCTTCAAAGATGGTTAACATAGTGCAATCTGAAATCTATTGTAGAGCAATAGACAAATATGCAGCACTGATTGATGATGAAATTGGTCTCCTGAAGCTGAAGTGGGAGATTCATGTATTACTCAGTAATCGATACAATTTGACGTTGACTAAAAGGATTAGAGATGGATAACACTGGCCGCCTTTGGTGAATAATCAGTGTATGAATCGCGCTTTTAAAAGAGATATTTAGGATGAAACTGCACAGAAAGCATTAGTTGCCTAAAAGTTGTAGATATGCCTTACTGATGAATGTCGAATAGTGCAAAGCCGAAGTGAACAGAGTATAGAGCTTATTATTGGCAGTCATCTAGAATAAACAACATAGTGTACAAGATGTCTAGTCACTTAAACCGATGACCAATCCCAGTGATGACCATTCAGATTCTCTCTAAGCTAATAAAGGTAGACAAATCTGACAATAATCCCTGCTCAGTAATCAGTTTACATGTACATTTGTTACACATGATTAACTGCAGTTTACCTAGATATAGGATGGTTGTTGTTTGAATAGTAGTTTTCAATATACCTTGGCGCTTCTTGTCCATAAATATGACAACAGTTCATGAGGTTGTTGTTCATTAAAAGGTGAAGACAAACTCAGATCAATAATTAAATACAGTAAATAACACGATGAAAAATCACTCACAGTGGCCATAAACATTCGCACTTTTCACTTGTGAGAAAGTGAGTTAAATCAATCTTCATTCATATTTCATCGTTTTGTTTTCTCAAGACCTATTTTCAATACTGAATTACTCAAATTATTATTGATGGTGTTGTTTAAAAATTCCCATGTTTATCAAAAACAAAGACGTTTGAACGAAAAATATTCTTCGATATTCGATAAATGCTCATCAGGTTCTACATTTATTGGTTCAAAATTATTAGTCACAAGAATAGCCAGTTCTGAGGCAAGTGAAACATTATTTAGATATCAACGATAGTTGGATAATTGGAAGTTTTTCTCATTGGGTTATTTATAAAATAATGTTGAAATAATAACCATCATTATCAGGTAACTTGTGAAACGAAAACGACAATTAAGATAAACATGATTATTAGTCAAATATGTACATGGGTATCTCTGTATATGGGTTGGTAGCCAAATACGATTAGATCAAGTGTTTGTAGACAAATGTCAGATCCTACTTAAAATGAAACCGAATGGGTAAGAGTTTGTAAAATGTAGTGAACGATAATCAAAATTCGTCGAAATTGATTCCAAGGAAAGTGCCATATTCTAAATTAAAACGTGATGAAGTATCATGTGGATTACCTATTCACCTGGAGTTCTTTTAACTACTACAAACTCGCTATGTATTGAATATTTAGCATACAAGTGTATCATGTTGCCAGGAAATTTTTGTCACTAGACACCATTTTATTAAGGCTTAAATAACCGTGTTTGGTGAAGTAGTGACCCAGTAGCTCAGAAATCATAGAAAATTAACAATCACATGAGAGTTCAGTACATAACAAACATAACAAAAAGTTAAAGACCACTTCTAGTTTGAACATTTTTAACAGATTGGTAGTGTCTCAATGAGTAATCTATTAAGACTGCTCTTCACGACTAAGAATGTGAAGACTGAACTCATCGTGAAAATTCCTATATACAGGAGATTTATAGAAGGCAGACAAGCATATGAATCGGTAAATGGGATCAGATGTCATCTAATCATTCATGCAATTTTCAAGCTTGTGTAAAATCACGTGCTACAACGTTTTTAATCATAATAACTTACCAACAAAATGTTTCTCCAACAGCTGTATTTAACTTCTGCTTTAAAATTAAACCTCTGAATTCCATGTTTTCCTGTAAAATGTTTACCTTAGCAACAGATTCAAGCAAAGGTTTTGTTTTCAAGATTGTTTCACACTGATTTATGAAATTTAACTGAAATCCATCTAGCATCAATGTGTTAGTCATCTACTTCATATCAACTACAATCGAATCGGCTGCACAAGGTTTTCTAGATTCTCTTGATTCTACTGCCAAGACTCGTTTGTGTGGCAACAAACAAACACCATGATTGTGACCAGTTCAAGCTGTATTCACATTGGTTGACATTCTATGGAGTGATCATCTCTTCGTTTAAGAAGAACGTCAACAGATGACAATTAGTTATTGTTCTCTACTTCGTGCGTTAAAGTGGCGTCATTCTGCAATGTGTCAAGTTTGTCTAAAAGATGGGCCATAACAAATCAATATCAGATACTATAAGAAATGCCTTCTGTATATCTCCTGTATAAGGGAATTTTCACGATGAGTTCAGTTTTCATATTCTTAGTCGTGAAGAGCAGTCTTAATAGATTACTCGTTGTGACACCACCAATATGTTGGAAATGTTCAAACTAGAACTGCTCTTTAACTCTTTTCACGTGCATCGAAGACAACTCTTCCAAGTGTATGGCACATACACACCATATCTTCCAGATCAATTTCATCTTCTCATTACATCGTGAAAATATAAGAAAGGGATTAATTGTTTCGAGAAGATTATCACTGTCGTCATTTATTGACTGATTGTGTCATTTTTGTGAAGAAAGACAATCGAATGTAGTAGACAATTGAATCTCAATCAATTTGTGATATAACACGATGAACATCGATTGTCATTGGTGATAAGTGTCTTATTTCCGAAATGTCTGAACTCCATCAGTCATCACTTCTCACTAGAACGTCAGGAACAGTTTGTTGTTAGTGAGTAGTCATCTGTTTATTGGTAATGTATTGAGGTGGCTTTCAGATGATACTTATTGAGTATATATGTTCGCATTCATCACAGTCAAACCTGAAATCTTCAGGAATTCAATCCCTTCTATTTTTAGGACAGCGCTATATGAATCAGGACCGATCTCATGTAGGACTCTGTGTATGTGTGTGTGCGTGTGGGTGATTGATTCATCACTAATTAGTTACCTCTCCAAAATCATTTATTGTATCTAGTTTCATTTCTCAGAATACACATGTCTTTTATTCATTCTCTTGGAATATTTAACATTCGACAATTAACTGCCAACGCTGTACATTGAAATTGGGGATAGAATGGGAACCACGAGAAATTTACAGACTAAAATTGTATTCTTGATGGTATGGCTGATTAAAACTAGGCAGTCGGTTTTCGTGCAAAACTTTGAATAGCACTATATCATGACATCTCTGACACAGGAAGTGAGGTTGATATTTCGAAATCATACAAGGTGATTGACAAACAGCTAAACTCAAGTCACAAGAAGTTTAACAAATTATGACATGAATATCGACTCGTCCTATGTTTTAAGCAATCGAGGATTGGTCAATTCTAATTTCATAAGAAACTGGTTCTTAAATAACTACCCAATAATATTATATTGAGATATCTCTGCCGTAACAAGCATATCAACACAATCAGTTAACACTTTCAATAAGAAACTACATCGTCATTAAAAGCATACCTCAAGTATAACAACTTCCCATTCAACCTACTCTTTTTACAAATGCAACTCAAACACAACTTTTATGCTTTCATACTAATTGTCATCTACTTCGTATTGATGTCAAGAAGTCAATAATTAATCGCACATCTGAATATGCTGTACTGAAACAATCTGTTTGAATTACATCAGCTGTGTAATTACCACTTCAGTAAACAATGTTATCTTTTACAAAACAGATGTATTACACATCTTTCTACATCCTACATCTCTAAACAGCAACTGTAACTGAGAATGAAATTGTTGTGAAACACATGACTGTTTTAATTTGACTTTAATTGAAAGAATGTATCATGTATCAATCAGAGTGTGACTAACGTTTTTGGTATGACTATCTTCATAATGTGAATCCCTATCTAACCTCAAATATGAGTTTATGCAATTCATTGTAATTTAATGCTACATACTGTTTACATCACGCTGGCAAATGATCTGTCAACGTAATATTGTAAATCCGTAAACGATTTCTGTTCATCACACAATCTCATTCTAACAATTAGCATCTAACACGCATTTTAAAGGCGATAGATTTGTTTTCATTTCGTCTGACACAATTTCTATTTCCTTCATCATGGAAACGCTTGATTTATTAGATAAACAGAGGGAACAGCATATGCCAACATACGAAGTGTGTCTCTTTCAATATCCCCTCAGTATAAGTCATATTATTATTTTACAAGATTTTCATAATGGCTCTTAATTTTATAAAGTTTGTGGCCATTTTTGTACTACCCATATAAATCTATTCAACTCGATTACTTAGAGATTCGGAGGGAGTGATGACCCGAGTATATGAACAGATTAACAATAGGATGATCAGTTGGACACAATAGTTTCTGTGAGTTTAAGTGCCTACAAATGTCAGTGCAGCGCAAATGAGCTAATCCACTTGAAACTTTGTTCATACAAAACTAATTGAACAGAATACATCACAGAGAAAACAGAACAGTCTACATATTTCAAGCAGTATATTCAGTAAAACACAATTTATTCATCCATTCGCACAGTTACATCAATATTAGATCAAAAGTTTCGTTAATATTAAAATTTAAAAATACGACTGAATTTACGAAATAAGCTGAGTACTTCAATTAGCGAAAACGCATAGATAGACATTCCACCTGGTCATTCTTCATTAGGGCATTTGGCCTATAAACAAACATAACATTATGTGGTATTAAAGAATGTACGCATTCATGCTTGTCAGTATAGAAATTATAATATAGCTGTCGACAGAGATTTGAAGAGTTAGAAATAGCAATATAAACCATTCAAAATTGAATATCCTATGATGACAGTGTTAGACATCAGATAATTCAATCTTTCTCAGTTGAAGTTGGCTTCATTTATTGGGAATTCGCGTGTTGCTGTCATAGCCAGAAATGAAATCCAACTGATATCAAATCTTCTCAAATTGATTTGTGACCGTATATCAAAGAGAAGCAGAATTTGCTTTGACTTGATATTAGCTATTAGTGATTACTATGGTGATACAATCTATGAAGCTACTACTCTGATACTTGTGAAATTCATGTAAGACAATCAAACGTTCTACAGATTTCATGACATTAACTGTGAAAACAACAGGGAAACATTGTCTGTACATGAATGATTCCTCAAAATCAGTAAAATGAAAGTAACATAGTATAGTCCAATATAGATGAGATCAAAGTTACAAGTAAATACAAAGTTGAATTGAAATAGGAGCATGTTTCTGATATGCCTAAACAATGAAAAATCATTTTCTTGCCATTTATAATTTGATTCATCATTTTCATTACTTATTATGAAAACAAAGTGACTACCATAGAAACATTAAATGAAGGCTAATTCTGCTCAATCTATATCTTCAATATCACCATAGTAAAACGATAGTTAGTATGCCTCAATTATACAGAATATAAATGAACTCCATCCTAATTAGTTTGAATAACTGAATTATAGTCATGTATATTCACTTAACTGAAATGTTTCTATTTAATAAGCATTAAATGTCAAATTGTTTAAGTCACTTAGTGATAAGTAGTGAACACAATTATGTATTCAATGCAAAACATCTACATTACGAGTGAAGCAAGTTAACACTGATGTTTCCGCTGACATATTCAACTTGACTGTTAACGAGTATTCAATTTTGGAATGTGACATTGATTTACTAATCAAATAAATCAGTAGTATGAAGATATGACTAATCTGTAAACGTAGTATTTTGTGAATATAGAATGATTTTGTGATATCATTTGGTCTAGTTAATGTGATAAAATATGGAAAAAAAATCAGTCTTAACTAACCCCACACATTGTCCGACAAGGTGGACAGGTGATATTTGCGGAAATGTTGGAGTTTCGTATTTGTAGTTTTACATGCACATGTCCACCATTTACTGGGCAAGTAAAAGCTTGTCCACTGATGCTAATTTGCAGACCAATTTCTTTTGAACATTTATACTGAAAAAATAATCGATTTATTCATAGTCAAATAATGAATGAATAGTTATGTTGCTAATCATAGACTAGTGATTGTAGGGTGCGACCAGTTCAGATGTGGTGAGAGTGAGTGAGTTTACACAATTGACATTAGCCAATTGTTACAAAATACAGTTGTGCTACTGCTTAAGCATTTATCACTTCAACTGAATGCCATGGGTTAGATTCCATAGAGACATCAAGAGTGCATACTCCGATTGAGGAGACTTAAACTATAAGAATTTTCACTTTTAACAAGAACGATTATTAGTGTTAAGTTAGCCACTCACATACCAGGTGTTACATTTCACAGTATAATTTTCTATTGTAGTATGGTTACATCATTACTTTATTTATTTGTATTGCCGCTTTCAGTATACATTTATTGAAATAATCGAGTGTCTTTTTAGTTTAAATGACTGATTAGCATTAGTTGAACAGTCATTTAAGGCCTGTTTGCACGATTGTGGAGTCTCATGCTTAGAAACAATCCCCTTTAAAAATCTGTAACTTCAGATGGATATAATAATGTAGTATGAAAATGAAGTCAGCACTTCATTTATTCACATTTGTCAAAGTTGATTGCATTATATTGCTTATTCTGTCATTAGTTTTAAAGTTGATAACAGCTACAGCATATATACGAAATGGATAAAATTCGAGTGGAAACCGATGGGACCTTGAAGTAGTATTCAATAGCCATAAAATCACTAAAATAACTCCTTCATTCTCACTCCACATGGAACTTCCTCCTGATCACTGCAGGTTCTAAGCCCAGATAAAGGAGGAGGGTTGGGCGTCGAGTTAGCAATCCTATCTCGCAAAAATCAATCTCTTTTAATGAAACGCTAACCAGTAAAAACCATTCTAATCATTTTGACACTGTCGTGGGAGTTGGAAGATCTTCATGTCAGAGAGGTATGATGCCTCATGGTAAAAGCCTGGTTTCTTCGAAAGCCACGAGGCCGATACCACTTCTGATGCGCGAAGCAACCACTAATATTCGTACATCTAATGTAAAAAAATGTGGGAGAGAAGGGAAGCATCCAAACAGATGGAGAAACGAAAAGATACAACCTTAAGATACTTAAATAAGTGAAGCCCATCGGTTACGAGATGGACAGCAACGATTTTTCCCAGGAGAAGTGCTTTTATACTCTGGCCACAAAGAAAAAAGTTCCTCACAAACACAAGTAGTGGCACTGATGTTGTCCCAAAATGCATGGCAAGCCTTACAGGATGGAAAATCCATTCACCTAGGATCATTAATGCATCCTTTACGACAAAGAAGGAGGGGATTACAATGAATGTCATCCAATGATATGCTCACACCAACGACAGCCACGAAGACGACAAAGATCAGTTCTACGCAAGGCTGCAGTCAACCATCGAAAAATACTCAGTCAACGACCTGACCATTCTTGGAATGGACAACACCAGATATGAAGACATCAATTGACGACATGGACTGGGAAAATGGAACGAAAATGGTTAGAAGTTAACAAACTTATGTTTCTTCAACAAAATGATTATAGGTGTCACCATATTCTCCAACAAACGCATACACAAACTGCATGGGTTTCAACGGAACACATAGTGGAGAACCAAATTGACCACATCTGCATCGATTCGAAGATCAGTAGGACCATAGAAGACGTAGGAGCAAGGAGATGAGCTGTCATAGCTTCATATCACCATCTAGTGGTGGATAAAGTGAAACTGAAGCCGAGGAAGTACTGGACAACTGAAGCATCTGTATTACGGAAGTTTATCATAGCCCTTCTTCGGGATACTAACAAATGCAACGAATTGAAAATGACTGTCAACAATTAGCTCCAAGCATTTCACGATCTACTAGAGGAAGGTTGAACTAATATGGAGGACGATCGGAGAGAGATTAAAGAATCAATAACTTCAACATATCAGGAGGTTTTGGATTGCAGGGAACATCACCATGTAGAATAGATTTCTGTTGACACTATGAACAAGATCGAAGAAAGGAGAAGAAGAAAGATAGTCATTAATAACAGACGGACAAGAACTGAGAAAGCCAAGGTAGAGGCCGTGTAGAAAGAAGAAGTTAACAAGCAAGTGAAGAGAAGCATCATCTCGGATGAACGGAAGTATATTGAGGACCTAGCAATGACGGCAAAAAGCTGGAAGAAAGGGAAACATGAGGCACGTATACAATACAACGAAAAGGTTAGCGATAATAAGCTAATAAGCCGAAACGGCCAATCACAAACATGACTTGCAAACCAATCACTGAAGTGAATGAACAATGAAACAGGTGGATATGACACTTTGAAGAACTCTTGTATAAACCTACCCCACTGAACCCACAAGTCATCGAAGCGGTAGCTACGAATTTCTCTATAAGCACCGACCCACGAACAGTCGAAAAAATCAAAATGACCATCCCAGTGTCAAACCAAGAGTGGCAAGTCAGCAGGGCCAGATAACATACCAGGTGAGTGAGGTACTGAATTCAGATATAGAAACAAATGCACAAAATACTCTGCATTCTCTTCAGAACGATTTAAAGTGGAGAACAAATGCCAACAGATTGGAAATAATGATACCTCATCAAGATACCAAAGAAAGGTAATCTTTGCAATTGCAAGAACCACAGAGACATCATCCCCATATCAATACCTATAAAAGTCTTCGACAGTGTTATTGAACCGAATGAAAGATCCAGTCGACACCAGACTTCTATATAAACAGACCGGATTCCGTAAAGACCGATTGTGTATCGACCAAATCGCTACTCTACGGTTCGTTGTTAAACAGTCAATTGAATGGAATTCACCACTTTATATCAACTTCCTCGACTTCGTAAAAGTATTTGACAGCGTGGATAGGAGAACATTATACAGCCTTCCTTGACATTATGGCGTATCTGAGACAATAGTCAACATCATACGGAATTCTTACAACGGATTACATTGTAAAATCGTGCATAGAAGTCAGCTCACAAATCCATTTTAAGTAAAGATTGGTATTAGACAAGGCTGTTTTCTCTCACCCTTTCTCTTCCTGCTGGTGGTTGACTGGATCATGAAGACTGCAATATCTCAAGAGGATCTCATAATACGGTGGTCAACATCGATGGAACTAGATAACCTGGACATTGCAGATGACTGAACTGGCACTCATATCCCACACACAGTAACAAATGCAGATGAAGAAGGACAGGGAAGTAGCATCCTCGGAAGCGGTAATGACTCAACATACACAACGGAAAAAGCAGGATTCTTTGATACAAAACAAAGAACACTAACGCAATTTCATTTGACAGAGAAATTCTGGAAGATGTAGAATCCTTTATTTATTTGGGCAGCATCATCGATAAACAGGGAGGGTCTGATCTGTGGCAGATGTGAAGGCTCGGATTGGAAATGCAAGAGCAACATTTTTACAACAGAAAAATGTATGAAACTCTAACCAACTGTCAGTCAACAATAAAGTTAACATTTTCAATACAAATGTGAAGACAATTCTGTTGTATGTAGCTGGAACATGTATTGAGAACTACGAAAAGTATCTTTCAAAAGATACAAGTAATTATAAACAACTGTCTGCGTAGGATACTTTGGTCCCATTTGCCGGATACCATCATCAACAACAACAACCTTCTATGGCAGAACACTAATCAAGTTCCAGTCGAGGAAGACATTAGGAAACGACACTGGAGGTGGATGGGACACACATTGAGGAAATCACAAAACTGTGTCACAAGACAAGCATTAACATGGAATCCTGAGGGCCAGAGGAAAAGAGGAAGACTGAATAGACAGGAGACAGGCATGAAGAGAACAAAGTGCACTTGGGAGGAGCTGTTAAGGAAAGCTCAGGACAGAGTTAGTTGTAGAAGGCTAGTCAGTGGTCTGTGCTTCACATGAATTAACAGGCATTGATTCTTACATTTGACTTTCTTTGATCTCTCCTCAGGTAAGTATTTAGCTGACTCAGGAAAACTGAAAGATCACTGAGGAAAGCTTAAGAACGATATTTAACAAATTAATATCATTCTGTTTCAACAGTTGTTTCAATGTATTCATAATCTTCAAGTATTACATAAAATTACTGAATAAGCGTCAATTCATCATTAACTCACTCTATGACAAGATGCGGTTTTGCTGTGAACGTTGGTATTCGACGAATTAACTTGTCTTATCAAGTCGTAATTAAAGCAAGCTGATTGTGGGCCTGTTTCTTCAGGAAGGATGTCAGATACTAAATCTGTGAAATTTGTACAAATACATATGCATATTAGATACTAGGACACTTGATGACAAGCAGTAAATTTATTCACCCACAGTTTGTATTCCTAACACAAATTTCATTTCGATAACTTGAACGTTTCTCTCAGTATATGACGCTTTTGAAGTCCCATTAATCGATGCCTGCATCGATCACTCTCTTGACAAATGCATTTTCAATAAATGGGCATATACCCTGAATATCACCGATACACGAAACAACAACCTGTTACCAAACTATACTGTTGTAGTTGTTTACTGACTGTACTCTTATTTTAAACTTTGCACTAAATAATTTATACTTGTCAATGATCATTTCCAACTGCCGATTGTTGATTCGGAAGCCAGTAGTGAACAGTATTTACTTTGGCATTAGTTCCCAGATGGAGTGATCAAATAGTGATTACGGATAACGACGATGCCTGCCAGTATTTCCTTATACACTTAAACCAATCTACATAATCAGAATAATCAACAATTCAAATGACCAACGAGTTAATAAGTAGCTTGTACTATTTGCCATTTTACTAAATTTCATGATGCTGGCACTATCATCACTTCATTGGTTCATGAACATTTCCATTAGCTAACATTACTAGTTGATAAATTTAGTGATTGGTTGTAATGAAATACTTTTACATTTTACCTTATTGACAGTGTTAACTACTACTATTAAACTGCTAACATTTCAAGTTTACTTGCTTATATTCACTAGAAATGGTTTAACATTTGCAAAAATATATAAAATGAACAAAGTAGTGACTATGTACCTAAATAGTCATGAATTCATTATAAGTAAAGTCGAAATATCGTAATCAAGATCAACCGATGCCAATGACACCAGTCGTATAAACACAACTACATATGTACATAGATACAAACTAACAGTGGATTCTAAACATTCAAGAGTCCAGTGACTTTAAGTGTCACACATTCAATGAATTTAAGGAATTTATCGTTTTCCACGTTGAATAGAAATCATGAAAACCTACTTTATTGACTAACCTGATTGAAATGTTCTGTTAAATCTGCATACTGATGATTGATTATGTTGATTTTTATAGGCCTAAATTCATAGAATTTTAATAAAAGTGATTGTCGTCAATATGAGTCTTTAGGTAGGGTGTATTTTCAACAAGGTAATATTCTCCGTATCCATTATAATCTGTATATAGATTGCTATAAATTTGAGTAGATTAGAATACTGTTGCATAAATACTCTACAGATTAAATTATACTAATTGATAGTGTTATGTCGGACCACTAAAGAAAAGTGCGAAACTTCCAGAACTGTCTGTTACAGAACTAATTCACTTAGTTTGGTCGTGAGTAATGTAAACATTACATTTCTGTTATTGTTACGTTACTCTTACCCTATCCTCTCGTTTAACATATTGACTGTTATTATATTGTCTCTTATTATAGACTACAATTAATTGGTTGTGTACAAGTTGTGCCTATTCCCTACCACTATTTCCTTAGTTCTGTATTGATGTTAGTTTCTTAACGGGTTCAATGTGTAGTCTGATTTTGTGTATATATAAAGGCCTGATTGAAATATAATTCGATCCAATCTGATTAGCGATCATCAAGGGTATTGTTTATTTTTACATTACATAACAGATAGCTATATAAATTGAAGTAATCGCAAATGTGTATCATCCTCATGCATGATATTATGTAATCAGTCAATTTAATATCAACATACTCCTTATTCGTTCATTCATTCATTCATTCATAATTTATGATCTTCGATAAGTGGTCACTTTGTTGACCTCACCATTTGTTAATCATATACACTTATCTTCATGGAAACATTGGTGATTGTTTTATGAGATAATGTGATACACCACCAACACCACCACTTGATTATAAATTTTATGTAAATATAATGTTGTGTTGAAGAGGAAGGGTAACAAACTTTCAGGACTTTGTTTTAGAAGACTTTTCCAATTATTATGTCATTTGTGTGTAAAGTAAGTATTCTATTTCTATCAATGTTATGTACTGCTTGCCCTTCCTCCCACTTAGCACATCTTCTGTTAGTATATCATGTCTTATTTGTGGACTACAGTTAATTAATCGTGTACATGTTACCTCTATAAATTGCTACTGTCTCACTTGTTCTGTATTGGTGATAACTTCAAAATTGGTTGACTGTGTGGTTTGCTTTTATGTATACATAAAATGTTTCAAACGTATTGCGATATGCCTGGTTGATTCATGAATATGCGTTTTTCCTATTTACCCCCTGGGATTGAGTGGGCATCGGGCAGGTATCAGGATCGACGAACAACACTGATTGGCGTTTGTTATTGCAATCTCTCGGATATACAGACAAGTATGCATTAATTGGTCGCATTCATCAATCATAGCAGTTTGTTGCCGTTATGACATAATAGTGTAGAGCCTTGAAGAAAAATTAATTGGAAGGTAATATCTTCGCTCAACTGTTGTTTCTATTAAATGACAAACGCTTAACTAATAAATGTAGATTGATGTTACTTGAACAAAATATTCAAAGTATCATATACCTGTGATGTATTATAACTTACTACTAAAAGTGGACAATTGTCGTATACAAGCAATTTTCTAAAAAGTAACGTATAACGATTAGCAGGATTAATGAATGAGTTATTCATATGTTGATTGGAGGACAATATTTGTTGTCTGAAGTTCGAATAATAGCAAACTCCCACTGCATTTTCATAATTTAAGCATTTTCTTTCATTTGGATTGTCACAAAACGGTTGAATATCTCGTCCACTAGAAAAAGAAAACTTTGATTAACAATGAAATGATTGATATTTTGACGGAGTGAAAAATATCAACATATGGATTGTAAATCCACTTCAACACATCAAACCGAACAATGGCTCCTATGAATTAGATGATCAAATGTATTCATCTATGCAAATTACCGCTTCAACTTGGTGATCATTCTCTCGAGATCCAACTCGATATTCAATACATTCAGATTGTAAAACTAACGCCCATTCACCAAGATGTTTGTTAGAATATGTCCTAACTATGGACAATCAAACGATAGATGTAAGTGTCAACAATTATGTCACATAAATCCAGATTTAAATACACCCGAATGAATGTTGCCATAATCGAACGTGTTCACACTGAATCACATTAAAGTGAAGAAGACAATGAGAGTTCCTATCACACTAGAGAACATCCTTAGCACTAATACGATTGTATTAAGTTTTTGCATTGTCGCATACATGATCATGTATGTTACAATTTGAAAAGGTACAAATGCTTGTATTATTGAATGTTGTGATATGAACATTTAAATACAAATATATTCTATTTGGAACTCACTCAGCTTTTCGTTTTGGAATATATTCATGACAGCTTTCCATCAAAAAATTACATCCTAAATCTTTTCCCCAGGTGAAATTTTCTGCCTTTTTATAATTGACATCATATAAGCTGAATAGAATGACAGATAAATGCATGTTCAAAACACAAAGCAGCATGAACATGTTATATATCGTAATTGTCAGAATTATTTGCATTTTCATCATATTTTGAAAATGTTGCCAGACTTTAGAAATAATCACCTAACGTGAATTAATTTTTTCAAGAAGTGACACAATTGATAATGGGATTTCCATTCTTCTCTTTAGAAGTATTGTAGGTTCTCAATATTACTCGTACAATTTGTATAGAATAGTGGCTGTGAAGTTACAAGTTATGTTTGTGTTATCAGCATATTTGATCATCTATAATTTAAGGTGTTTTGTGAATAGTAAGTGGAATCCAGGACGCAGGTTTCGTTCTATTTGGGACTCATCGGTTGGATGTACCTGCATCCCAATGTTGATGTTCACAGTGAGATTCGTACTCAGTCTGTTTCGTATAGAACGCCACCGCATTCACCACTAGACTACTGAATCCAGACAGTCACACATGTACAACGGACTGAGTTCGAATGCCAGTGTGAACATCAACATTGCGATGCAGGTACAACCAGCCAACGAGTCGCAAATACGAAGAAACACGCATCCTGAATTCCACTTACCAGTCACAATCCAACTTAAATATCATTTATGAATAATCTCTATATTGAGTCAATCTGTTCAGGATGCCCATATAGCAACAAAGACTGACCAGCTTCAGTCTATAACAAATCAATAGAAATATACAAATTCATTCTGACGTAACTTTACTTTACGCCGACTGTTTTGGTTTCATGCTTGTCAAAGTAACGTTCATTCCAAATAGAATTCTCCTACATTAATCATTCCTAGCTTTTAATATATACACTCATTTTATGAATTTGACACAACTTTTGGTTAGAGTGATACATTTTATTTCGGAGCCTAAAATATCATTTGTCATTACAAAACTACAGATGATATTCTTCATCAAACTACAACTAAACACAGAGTCTTTGTTACTGCCTCATTAAATTAATGATGTAGTTTCACACGCGTGGAATCACTATCATCTTTATCGTTATACACTTCTGAGAAATAAGTTCTATCAATTCGCTACTCAAAAATTATAATTACGATATTCAGTAGAGTATTCTATCTACTACTATTCAACATCGGTTTACATTCATTCTACATTACTGAATTCATTAGATTAAATATACAACACTTACTTTGTATCTTCGAAATACGCCAGAGTTATCCTTGACATAACATGTGATTCGAGTAGGTATGGTGTCATCAAATCATTCTGAATAAAATAAATTTTCTATCAGTAAATCACTACAAACAACATCTTACAGCATAATTGTATTTACAGTAAGTTTGAAGATAAAAATCTGAATAGAACACATTCTCCTGTGTTCACTATCTCTCTCTCACTCTCTCCCTCTGTATTTGTAACTAATAGACTTTGTTTCAGGTAAATCTTGAGATTTCTATTTGTACAATAACAATCATTGATATTAATAGAGAAATTTATCATTCCATTACTAATTATTGTAAAGAGTTTCGTTTGAATGGGAATCAATTGACTCTTGACATTTCACTAATATATAAATTTCACTTTTAAACAATCTCATCAAGTGTACCGGGTGAAGATTTTATAGTTTCACTCAGTGATAAACTCGTTCGAATTTCATCAGCGAGATAATAGAAAAATTCAAGATAATCGAATACACCTATACACAATAGAAGTGTAATGCAAGTATGAATTCCCCTAATAGTGAATTGTATGTGGATATTTACTTTGAAGTAGGTCATTACAAGTTAGCCAGTATTCAGAATGTAGTAGATGAAAAATCGTCACTGCATATGTACACTTCACAAGCTACAACATCCCATTCTACAATAAATTGAGTAAAATGCTCAGACTATCTGAATATCGAGTTGTTAAGTCGGACAGGATTTGAGAATAAGTTAAAACAAATAGGTGTGATAAAATGTTATTGGTTTAAAAGAGTAGATGTATGTTTACTGCATGCTGAATGTACAATCAGTGTAATGAAACTGTATATAAGTGGATATGTGTGGTTGTGCTAAATTCTAGCCAAACTGAATTAGAACACTGAATCTGTTTGTAACAGCTGATTACAAAAATAGCTTGTATTCTTTTCTAAAGCTGCTACAAATTGAGGAGAAAAGAATGTTGGAGTAGTAGGTGATGTTTAAGTTCATTCATTATTCACGAACTGTCATAGAGTGACTAACAATACTCCATCTTGACCGTTTACTCTACATGGATTTGCCAATTACGTTAAATTTAGTTGTAATTACAATACTTATGAGTAACTGAATGTTTACTGTAAAATTTTGTTTCCTGTATTTCATTGACTAGATATGATCGAACTTGTTTGATATCTTTTGTTTCATATCACGAATTGGTTTGAATCACCAGAATAAACAACTATAATCATTATTAACTAATAAGTGGCTAACTTCTCGAAGTAATTCCTGTATTTCTTAATAGAAGACGTGGTCAGTGGAGTTCAACAATGTTGGTTGTGAGGCAGATACCTGTCAATGACAATTGATAACGTCACACGAATGCATAATAAATTGACTGAAGTAGAAATATCAACCGTCAACAGCCAACTTAGTAGGTAAATGGTAAAGTGTTCTTCGCAGAGTCAAAGGGTCCTGGACTCCATCTCTAGTAGGGTCGCAAATGAGCACTACTGAATAGTCCCATACTCGGATGAAACAGCTGTTCATTGTCAATTCTTGGTGATTTGTTATTGTCTAATTTAGAACTGTTCGTTATATCTAATTGAGAATTCTATAATCGCCACAGTAAATAATTTCTGGATATAGTTTTCTATTGCTTGAAGTATCCTATGCCTTATCAACTAATAAAGTTTTCTGACATGTCTGGAAGAAGACATGTGATTGGTCAGTATCATGTGATGGACATATAAAACAAAGACTAGGTCTGTTATTTATATTATATATCTTGTATATTATTGGTTTATTACTATAGTTGTTGTAATATATGCGTGTAAGTGACCTGATAATCAGTCGGATTATTGTGCCTGAGAAATAGATTTAGGGAAGTCTTAGCGAAAGACCTAGCACTGTGGATAACAGAATTGGTAATATCGGCCATCTCTTCTTCACATATAATTGTTTTGGCATTTTTAAGCTTGCATGCACAATGGGCAGATTACTGACAAGTGTTGTTGTGTAATTACCAGGAATGCACGCAACAAGTAAATTAATAACGAACTGTTGTAGGAATGCACAAGGTATTTATATTGGTTGGTTCAATATGCAAATATTCTCATTTAGCAAAATGACTTTATTCAACTATCCTAGTATCTGAAGATTTTTTAGTTAATTAAATAAACAGGTGATTTCTTACTATTCACAATATACACATACTTACTCCCATAATTCTATGACTTAAATATCCACCTTGTAATTCGATTCCTTGAAGTTCATTGCAGTCAAAATGTTTTCTTGCTTCTTTCTTTAGTAATACAGATAAAATGGAATAGCATAAATAACTTGACTAAATGTCAAACTAATACAAAATCTCAACTATAGTTCTAACTAATTATGAAAAAGTTGGCAGTTATAACAGATTATTATATAGATGTACATGCCTCGGAATTTGATTAGTGGAACATTACGAAACTGTCTAAAACTAATAAGTTTAACGTCATCAAAGAACTGTTCAATCTATTTTAAATAAATGATAACCATCTATATTCAATCAAATCACAAGTACTATCACTGACAGTAACACAAATTTTCATCTCTGCTATGTTTCAATCATAGAATTTAGCATTATTTAAAGTCCTTTTAAAGTGATGCCATCAATTCGAGAAAATGATCAGTTACACAATGTTTGGTTAGCTAAGTCATTGAGAACAACCTTATAACAAACAAAATATAACAATAATTAGACAGACTCAGATATTAGTAGACTGCATACTACATCTTCAAATTAACCACAAAATAATTGTATGTTACTAAATTCCAATGATTGATTTGATAGTAGGTGTTCATTTCAAGTCTGAAAATAATACAAGTCATTCTATGCCTAATATTGATTTATTCAAATAGCTCCATGATACAACTTACTAGCATCTTTGGCGACTTGAGCAATTTTTTCAAAATAGTGATTCTTCTTTCGGCTGATGAATAGTTGTAATCCACTTTAATGACTTTTCTAAAATTCCAAACGAAGAAAGCACACCACTACTATTGTTGTGTATTACAAACATCTCATTTACTTCATACATACAAAACACTTCAAAACAACACTGACAAACACAATAAACTTGTCATTTTAATTTCATCCTTTTTAAGTCAACTAGATTAAAATGTTTACGTTAATCCTAAAACCGACTTGAAACAAGTCATATTTCGAATGTTAATATAATAATATATGACTATTGTTCATATGTAAAAGTAGATAAGAGTGAATGGATACACAGAATTTCTTCTATCCACTCAGCTGATGCATTCTTCGACATCATGTGAATCAGCCATTCAAGTACTTCATATTATACTGTACAAAATGTAAAGCATCATTTAACATTTAAAATTACAGCAGTACACATTATCATATTCTTCTTAATCCATACTGTTAAGATGATGTTCACCTTAACATCAATTCTATCTTTTATCAATTTTCCATTTCTGATAGTGCTCACAAGCAAATTTCTACACTTCTTCAAATATAAAGATAATAATACAAGGAATAGACTCAATAATTTCAATAAGTTGAGTATTAGATTGGTAAATGGTAGAATTGGGTAGGATAGTTATACAATTTCCATTAACAATACGAATAAATTACTTAATTCTACAAAGTTATGAGTAGTTCAAATACTTCCAAATTGGTAAGCAAAACAACCATTTGATAGTAATTGAATATACACTTACATATCATTATGCACTGACGATCCTTGATAGTATTGTGACATTTGATCATAGAATATGGGATTAAATCCCTTTCAAAAGAAAATACAAGAAAACATTGATATTTTCATTTACGTTTCAGTTTGAAGATTCAATTCCTATTTTTCTGTTCATGCTAATTATCATTATTAGATTATTGAAATTGAATTAAATGATGCTATTCTTCACCAAATCCCTTCAACATTGATGTTATATGCCAGCGAATCAATCATCTGATGTGGTGAATATCACGAATCGAACACTGACAAGCAATTAAAGTATTCAACAGCTGAGCAATTATGATCATCATAATGACCATGTACACTATCCAAATATCATACACTATGTTTATAACAATGTCATTAACTTTAAAGTACATTCAGACATCATTTTATAAATAGGCATGAAACTTACCAATAAATAACCCATTGCACGTTTTGTTAGGATTAGCAATTGGTGACTACTTATGCCAGCCAATTTATTACCGAATAGATTGTAGTGCAATGTTCCAACTAAACACCTACAACAGTGAACATCATAAACATCACAGGCACATTTCAAGTTACATTAAATATTCACTTTTAAGTTGATAGTTGACAAAAGAGATTTTCAGTTGAAAATATTACCTAACGGTTATTCACGAAATATCCATTTACGATTTGGTCAAAAGTAGACGATCAAAAGTAACATGGTTGTAGTAACTTCTTCAATGATAATTTAGTATACTCCTGTCTATCATCAATTACATGAGATAGTGCTCTCAGTGATTGTGATTATTATATCCATTAATCTGAATGCTTCGTTATGATAGAAAATGAAATCTCAACTATGTTTAATCTTTATTGTTATGAACAAATGTGATTTACACAACCAAATAGGATTAAATAAACAGTTCAATTCAGTGCATTTTCATTGTATATACTCGTTTATAATACAACATGAAAGTGATGAAAACGATAGTGTACTAAGAATATTATCATCATTTAATAAATTACCTTTTAGTAACCTCATGAATACCACAAATTTTCGGAGTAACTATATCATCTGGATTAGTTGATTGTTCATCGTGATTACCAACAAGTAACAATAAATCATTTTCAGCTAATCCACTTCCTTCCTTAAAAGCCAGTGTATATTCACCGTTTTTTTTGTTGTAGCATCGCTAACAACACGTTAGTATCATTATTGATTGTAAAAGTGTAATGAAGAAAATAAAATAATACTCAGTTACTTATATGATAATTTTTGGCTTAAAATGCATCCATTCAAGTAAACAGTCATTGTCTGATTAAATTGTCACTAGAATTACATAACATTTCTCATTGTCGACTAGATAATAAATAAAATAGTTAGAAATAAATGAAATACAAAACTTGACTAAATAACTGTTAAGAATTCGCCAGTTTAAGTGACAGCTCGATACCTGCTAACGAACCTAAGACCAGCGACACAATAACAGGAAGCTAAATTAATCCGTAGCACCGAAGCCCAGGTACCTAGAGTAAGAAGTCCAAAGACATCAAGAAGCGTTTAATTCCAGAGGGAGCCTGTCAAATGACATCAACATACACAACTCATGCATATATATACAAAAACAGAGATCGTTCTTGGAATGTCACAAATGACGTACTAAAATAAACAATAAACCAATAAGGTTAAGCGTCTTACCAAGTGGGAAACACGAACTGAAGGTGAGAAGGGAACTTTTCGGCGCGAAAACAGGAAATTTAAATTTCCACCATAAAACCACAAAAATAACAGGTTCGCCGAATGAGTTTTGGGGATCTAACATCCCCAACAATAACTAAACATCCATTATCATTACTATGATTATATTAACTATAATTCATCATTTCTATTCACATGATTCAGATTTGTTGCTATATAGAGTGTCTCACCAATTCATCTTGCCTTGAAAACACTGAAACTATCGATATGAATCTAAGTCAATTCAATGTCCTTTGTATAATAAAAATAAAATGATTGATGTCTATGTATGCATATCATGCATAGAAATAACACAATTGTCAATGATAAATTGAATAATGAAAAGATTATAATTAATCACAAACCGATAAATAGTTATCGGGAATTTTCATTCCGTTGCATTTCACCTCTTCTGAACAATAATCATTGACACAGTAAAATAGATTTGTCAAATAACTCAGTCTAATTTGAGTAGATAAACATTTTCTGAAAATCAATAGATGGATCATAATAAATGAGGGAAGATAAAGTGAATGGTGTAAAGTTTAAACAGATTATTTGTGTATAATATTGTAAGCAACCAAAATAAGATGGAAACATATACACAATTATGAAAAGCAAAAGCATAGAATTGAGCAAAAATGCTAAATGTTTACAAGAAACAGCTACATTGCAACAGAACATTCTCCAATACAACATAGAGTAGTGCATGCATAATATGTACATACTTATTACATAACTAACTGATATTAACTGATCAATTGTTTCATTACTCACAGAGATAACCTACATTTCAATTATGCATAATAAACTTTCTCTCTAATTCTGTTAATATCTGACAGCAGGCAGGTGCAAATAACTTGGTGTAATGAAGTGAGAATATCTATTTTCATTCATAAATAAGCAAGATTATTCAAATATAAATGCTGCCAATTCTACATGATATAAACGATTGTTGATTACATGTTAACTCATAGATGAACAATACTTCTTCATATCACGAAACTACAGTAAATTACTTACCGTCGAACATTAAAATTTCCCATCTGGTATATTTTAACGACCAGTGCTTCTTTCCAATATTTGGAAGAACTTTCAACTGCTTCCTATCAATAGCAATATAAAAAGCATACAAATATAACTTTTGATGACTGAATACACATCAACAACATATGAATACGTTGTGTATTTGAAAGTTGAAATAGTTGATGATATTAATAAAGCACCACCTATACAACAAGTCTAGTACATGAATTGGAGGTATAATATATGCATGAATTACAATTAGAGACGATGATTTACCGATGATTGACTTGATGCAATTTGAATCCAGTCAGTAGATGATTAAATGTGAGTTAGTAAATTGTCCAACGTAATTGTAGACATTAGATTTAAATGTATCATTTAATCGAATGAAGTACTATAGATAACAGAACAATTATCAACCAAAACACAATCAAGTTAATCATCGGGGAAAATCACTGTAGTCCCATCAAATATTGCACTATATTGCTATCACTTCACAAATCACTTATCAATAGAACATTTGACTTGATAACACAGAATACATGAGCACAAACTTAACAAGCATGTATACAGCTTCAATCACAATCTCAGACAATAACACATTAATTCAGGTAGTAATAGAGCGTTGACAATAAAGTTATCAATCATTCACTTAACAATAATAATCATGTTTGGCATTAAAGTCAAATGAAATCATACCTTTATTTCTTGAAATTCACGACGCTTCTTAATACTTTCATCATACGATATGATGATATTTAATTTTCGCTTTTCCAACGGTTTTTTATGAACAGTCTGTCAGTAAATAAGATATCCGAGAAATGAGTCGAAGATGAGCATTCATTATATTGAATACTTACGGATTTATTTTTAACTATGGCTGTATTAACATATTCAGTTATAACTGAATTCAATACGACAATACACAGAAATACGTGTACAGTGATTTTCATTTGTAAATGATAAAATCCACTATTGTTTAGACAGTTTATCATCACTTATATATGCAGGTGAGTATGTGAATAAGTACAGAGTATTGTGAGAATTCTCATGACCTTAAATAATGTATCCACTTCTAAAATTACATTTTCGGTTACGTAAGAAAATCTACACAAAGAAATTCTTTTTTTTACAACAATCTAAATACCCTTAATAGTTACTAATCGTAACTTAATGCAAGAGAATTAGTTTTAAATTTGCATACATTGATGAGGTCATGTAACATTCACATTGTTCTTCTTATTTCATGAGTTACTAATTCTCACAATGGAGTGTTGAATGCTTTAGTAATGAGTTGGAAGTGTCCGTTTATGGTATCATAATAGTTGTTAAATTATTAAAATATGTCATTTATTCATCTACTCAGTTTAGTTTTTATCTATGAAAATTATTTACAACTGTGATATTACTAGTTGTTTTCTAGGTATGTTGCTTTGGCTAACACTTTTCATTGTTTTACATTATGTCCAAATGATGGCATATTGACATAAAACTGTAGATGTTGCACTAATCTTATCTTATTTCAAGATAGTAAGTTTTAGATTTTCAGGCATTTATAAGGTCATGCAACATTCATACTGGTGATAAGAACGGTAAAACAAAGTCATACAGTCAAGTCTGTAAATTAGAAACCACCAATGATGAACTCTTTGAAAAAACAGCAAATAAACTCTGGTTATCTGTAAAAATATGAGTATAATGTAGTGTAATTTTAGAATCGGTTTGTCTTAAATACATTCAATTGACAGTAGGATGAGCAGTTCGAATATCCGTCGTTAACAGAGTTGTTGCAATTTTGGAGGGATTATTGTTAATATGTTGTTGTCTAGTAGCGGCAGTCACATCAGGTGGTACAGCTTGACGAACAATACCAAATGGTTCAATATTTTGAAAATCTGACAAAAAATCATCAAATTCTTTTAACATCCTTTCGTGTCGCTCTAACTCATCTCCCAATGCATCAGCATCGAATAAAGACGACTGGGCTGTGGCATTATTATTACTAATATTATTCCCCGTACCAGTAGTACAAGAAACAGTGTTTGCATTGTTATTGATAACAGCATTGATTTGTGGTACTTGAAACAGATCCAAATTAGCTCTTTCACGTAGTTCAGCAAATAGATGTGTCAGTCGAGCACCACTAACACCGAAAGTACTAAATGGCAACTGAAGGGGAACTTGTTTATTAATTAAATCTTCATCATCACTACCGGATTCTTTATCGTTCGGTGAACTAGTACATTGAGATCGGAGATTTTTGATCAGTTCCTTCAAGTCTACATCAATCACATTATTATTGTTATTATGTTGTTGTTGGTGGTGGTCATTTGCTTCCATTTCCTGTTGCTTAACACGAAGTACTTCTTGGTCGACTGTATGTGAAGATTCATTATCAACATTGGAGCCGGTAGAATCTGTTTCTTCACCACCTCCATCTCGTTCACAGTGACCATCACAATCATCATCATCATCATCTTCTTCTTCTTCTTCTTCGTCATCATCATCATCATCATGTGACAAGCCAGCAAGTTCTTCTTGTGTTTCAAGTATTCCTGTATTCTTGAATCTTCGAGCAACCTTAAAAAAGAAGATAATCGTCAGAAAAATAACGAAAATGAGATAAAAAAGCTGTTGAGGCTAGATACCTAGAATATATATTTAATGCAGTTTTGAACTCATCATTTTATCGCCAATTTCTCATAACACTATTTCTCCATTCCTTACGCTTACGAAGATGCTACTACCCTATTAGACTAAGTATTCCCTTAGTGCACGCCCGATTTCGCCACCCTATCTAACCACGAATGATTCGAATACTTTGATACAGGAGAGTAGCATGCTACATATTTATTTGTTTTGCTGGTGGAGTAAGTCTCATGGTTAAGTTTGGATTTCTACTTCTAGTGTCCAGGAATTACACTCGTCTGTTGTTATTGAAGGCGGAGTTGGAAATTATTAAATAAGTGTACAGAAGCATTGACTGGCTTAAATATGATTCTAATTATTAACTTGACTTTTCTGACCCCGAGTACTCTTTTCGCTCTGATAGCATTTATCCTTTTTATTACTTTTTTACTTTATTATTAAATTTTGACTAACTATGACGTTGATCGTGTGACTCATTATTTGCTTTTATCGTTACTCTGACAAAATTATCACCAGAAATACCGATAACCTACACTAAGAAAGTGAGTTTAATATTTTAGATCGACAAATGCTTTTAATTACTGTTTCATGGGAATGAGCTCACCATTTGTCATAAAATCTACTTTTGTCCGGTGAATTTTCTTCAAAGATGGTTAACATAGTGCAATCTGAAATCTATTGTAGAGCAATAGACAAATATGCAGCACTGATTGATGATGAGATTGGTCTCCTGAAGCTGAAGTGGGTGATTCATGTATTACTCAGTAATCTATACAATTTGACGTTGACTAAAAGGATTAGAGATGGATAACACTGGCCGCCTTTGGTGAATAATCAGTGTATGAATCGCGCTTTTAAAAGAGATATTTAGGACGAAACTGCACAGAAAGCATTAGTCGCCTAAAAGTTGTAGATATGCCTTACTGATGAATGTCGAATAGTGCAAAGCCGAAGTGAACAGAGTATAGAGCAGATTATTGGCAGTCATCTAGCATAAACAACATAGCGTACATTATGTCTAGTCACTTAAACCGATGACCACTTTCAGTGAGGACCATTCAGATTCTCTCTAAGCTAATAAAGGTAGACAAATCTGACAATGATCCCTGCTCAGTAATCAGTTTACATGTACATTTGTTTCACATGATTAACTGCAGTTTACCTAGATATAGGATGGTTGTTGTTTGAATAGTAGTTTTCAATATACCTTGGCGCTTCTTGTCCATAAATATGACAACAGTTCATGAGGTCGTCGTTCGTTAAAAGCTGAAGACGAACTCTGATCAATAATTAAATACAGTAAATAACACGATGAAAAATCACTCACAGTGGCCAGAAACATTTGCACTTTTCACTTTTGAAATAGTGAGTTAAATCAATCTTCATTTATATTTAATCGTTTTGTTTTCTCAAGACCTATTTTCAATACTGAATTACTCAAATTATTATTGATAGTGTTGTTTAAAAATTCCCATGTTTATCAAAAACAAAGACGTTTGAATGAAGAATATTCTTCGATATTCGATAAATGCTCATCAGGTTCTACATTTATTGGTTCAAAATTATTAGTCACAAGAATAGCCAGTTCTGAGGCAAGTGAAACATTATTTAGATATTAAGGATAGTTGGATAACAGGAAGTTTTTCTCATCGAGTTATTTATAAAATGCGAATGTTAATGTTGACATAATAATCGTTATGTAACTTGTGAAAGGCAAATGACAATTGAGATACACAAGATTATTAGTCAAATATGTACATGGGTATCTCTGTATATGGGTGACATAAGAGATGGGGTGGTAGCGAAATTCGATTAGATCAAGTGTTTGTAGACAGGGGTCAAATCCTACTTAAAATAAAACTGAATGGGTAAGAGATTGTAAAATGTAGTGAACGATAATCAAAATTCGTCAAATAGTAACAATAACATTAATAGACATAATTACAATCAGTTCATTTGCTTGATCTTAAAATGTGATATTCAAATTCATTCTGTGTACTTTGATTAATAATAATAATAATAATAATAATAATAATAATAATAATAATAATAATAATAATAATAATAATAATATGGAAATTCCACATCCAGAGTGAGAATACATATGCATTAATCACATTGAATCGTCGCATGATTAAGGTGGTGATTGGTTTAGTGGATCTTGCGTCGGCCATGGCAAGACAAGAGGTTGAACGTACTTCTTCTGTATGCACAGGTCTGGCTTCTTGACCCGCTTAGCTATGGCTTTCGCCGTTTTAAGGACTTTGTGTCTAACCGATCCTGGCAGATAACTGTTTTCACAAAATATTATTCTGAATGACTGATTTATGCTAGCCACATGACCCGTTTTAACTAAGTGAGCTAGTATTGAACTGTTAATACTTCTGACAACTCCTTTAGTTAACCAGAGTGGAAGGTGCTCTCGAGCACGGAGGAGTAAATTCCTTGAGCATCTGCCAATGTAACTTGCTCCACAGGAGCAGTTGAACTGATAGATATTAAATGAAGTGGCAAGCTTAGGTAATTTATCCTTTATTCTCTGTATCACCACGAGGCGGGTAGAAAATACCAGTAGCACTTTACCAGAGTAAAAAGTTCCCCGAATGGAGCTGAGTAACCTCAACGTCAGCATTTCGCTGGGCGCGTTTTCTCTGAATGCTAGTCTCAGATAAAGCGGCTTTCTTTCTGCGGTCTGAATCATCTTTCTATTTGCTTTCGAGATAGCATGTTTGTTTATATACTTTATAGGCTAGCCATTCTTCCTCAGGGTTATATACAATGCTTCCGTTTCTTCGTCAACCGCGTCAGGAGAGCATATCTTTATTATTCTATAATGCAAGGTTTTCAATAGATTCCATTTATGTTGTATAGGTACAAAGCTATGGAAGTTTGTATATTGTCCTATCCTTGTGATTTTCTTGTTCATGTACATTGACTACGAATAATCCCTGACTGAAGGTTTGATTGTCATCATGTTAAAAAATATTACAATCTGTCCAATAGTTACCATATTTCTTAAATAGCTGATGAATGAATTGTATGAAGCGAATTCGAGTATGAAGTATGATGTATTATGATGTTTACATGAAAAGTTTACTGTTTTGTGCATCGTTGTAAAATAAATTGAAAAAAAGTTTTCTGAACGAAAAACATGGTGTTGGGATTTTGTAATACCGAAAGTATATTGTTAATGAGTATTCTTTGCTAAGTAACTTTATAGCATAATGAGATGCTCAAAATCAGCTGATTAAATTTATGCTTTAAATTTGTGTCACATATGATTGGTGAAAAGTTTTATCCAATCAAATAATAGCCAGGACACGATAGCCGATTGGTTCATTTCATTATTTAAGTATTTTTTTGTAATTCAGAGAAATTAACGGATATTAAGTTCACATTAATTAAATAAGATCTGTTATTTAATTTCAACAAAAAGAGAATCTTGGATACATGGGAATGCCTAATGTTATGTAATGGAAAGAAATAATGATTATGCAACAGATTGGTGAGTTTGGAATGAATGATTTGTTTTTAGTATGTTCACTTATTCTGTATTCTGTAAATCTCACTAAAATTTTAAAAACATGTGAATGCGTAAAAACTGACATTCGAACAATTTCGTTGAGATTTTTAACGACTGTTTATCATTATCCCGATAGTAAATTCAATCAATGATTGAACATAATTACACAAGCCAAATATTTGAATAGTTACGTTACATGGTGCAAATAATAAGCACATATAGTTATGTTACTGCATCACGGTATGATAAAATAAATGAAGCGTATAGAACGTTCAACTTAATATTAAATCACGGTTTTAATGAGGCAAAATAATTGAAATACTTTTTTTGTTTCAATTATCAGAGAGAATCAAAAAATAATGCTAGAAAGTACTAAGTAATAATCAAGTAAGAGGGGCGGAGAAAGTGGTAAATCACATTTAAGTGAGTGAGAAGAAACACTTGAGCGAAATGGTATCACAACTCACCTTAGCTTGTTTGGTTTTCTTAAGTTTATGTTTACAATCTCTGCAATATTTCAGAATGGAAGTGTAATGAGATGTCAACAAACTTACAGTAAGTAATTTGGCTAGAGATTATTGTTGTCACTTGACAACTAGCGTGATGAAACAATAAAGTGAATAAAGTTATGTGATAGAACAAAATAACTTGAAAGTAGCCACAGTAATCATGAAACACGTCTTTGCCAAGTCCGATTCTAAATGTTAAATTGTTTCAGGAACAGATAGTTACCGACTTATTAGTGCACTAAATAGAACATATTCTGGCTGCTGATATTATAATTTTATACAAAACAACCTGCTCATTGACTTTATCTGGGGAAGACGGACTTTCATTTTATATTACTATCAGTTGCGCCCACAAAATCGCATTTATCTACCGAATCTGCTATATTGGCTGAACAGAGAGAAAATTTTATCTCTGATTCTTCGACAGCATTCCAAAATTTATTAGATTAACTAGAAAAAAATATTTAGATAGAGCAATATCGACATATCTCTTTGTTACAAGATATCAGATCTACACTATAAAATTCTTCAAGGTCTCCTGAAGTTTGATGAGATTCTTGTCATCCAGCAAGTGAAACTTGAATCATGAGTCCAACAGAAGACTGTCGTAAGCTTTTTTTATTATCCTGGTTGCATCATCTTAATTCTCTATATCTATAATCTGTATTCAGTTGTTTCATATTACTACATCATTAGGTTATTTTTCCTATACATTTTTCTTATTAGCTAAGTGAACCTAACTTACATGGATTAATTTCTTCTCGTTATTAACATGCATTCATTATGTGATCATCTATTTCTAGTCTTTTGTTACAAAGATAACTTTTGACAACGTTCTCTGACATATGGATATTTAATTATCATGTTTTTTTTTCTATCCAATAGCTTCATTTACTTTTCTGCAATATCAGACACACAGTAAAAGCAAATATATGGCATGTCTCTGTTTTACACAATATCAAGACTTCATTTTAATGGTTTACTAATTAAGGAGTTGGAGTATAGAAGTTTGTAGCCTGTTATTCATAATAATACTAATATTAGTGCTCACCATATTCAGTACTATATAACTGATTAGATTGTAGAATTTTCAATAGTAAATAATTGAAATCACTCTCCAATCTCTTTAGCCATTTTGTGAATATTTGAGGAACAAGCGTAAAAGTATTTTGACAGTGATGAACAGCTCTGAAAACTTATTCATTTGTGTTTGAGACACCACATTTTAGCACCAAACATATATTATGCATAATTTCTGTGTTAATTATGTGTAGTTCCTCAACGGACTAAAGAAGAGAATTCTATTATACTAATTTGTGTGTTGGTACTTCATGAGTCACGTAGTAATCAAACTCTCAATGGGTTGTCAATGCTTTTTGGTTGTGTCTATCAGAAATAATTCAACATGTGTAACGAGTACCGAACAAGACAATCGGTAGTCCAGATTTATGACATCTTCTAACTGCTTCATATAACACTTTGTTTACAACTATATACCTTCTAGTGATTGCTTAATAGAAAATAATTTTAGAAATTAAAATAATGACTAAATAAAATCAAGAAATTGTAGAACAATATGATTTCAGAACGCCGACATCTTTGAATGAGATATGTTAATGGTGTTGTTAAGGATTTCAATTTGTTTAGCGCTATGTAGACATTAACACTTTATGCGAATACAACTAGCTGGAGCAGGCGAGAGGCATTTTCAGAGTACCGAGAAATACGCTTTAAAGATTCCACTAGCCAGTTACAATTAAATCTTACTAAGTAAAAATGCAGTTTACAATGTAGACAAATCTAATCATCAATTAATTAATTGATGATAGTAGAAATTTTGGGAATGTTGATATAAACAATATTTTAGGAATTCTCTAACTATTGACTAATCATGAGATGAATTTCACAACGATTTCTGAAGTCCGTTATGTCGTTATTATGTTGTAAACACAACATAATGATCGCCTGTACACTACAAGCGACGATCAAGCCTGTTCACTTTCCTCCCTGAAGCTTAACAGCATTACAGGAACATTGAGAGAATCCCGAAATGTTTTATTGAAGCTTACATACGTATGCCCCTCCTCCCTTTCTTTCCTATAAGAACACTTCATTATATAATAAAACCAACAGATTTAGTTCAAATAATAATACTGCAGAATAGGTTAACAGGCTATTAAAGATGGAATGTATAGGTGATGCATATGACTATCCCCTCTCTTCGCCCCACTACTTTATGCCTCAACAAGCAACGGGAACATTCGATGATAATATCTGGTCTACGACTAAGAGAAGTTGCTATTAACAAAAATACAACTCTATATGCATCTCTTATCATTATAATGGAGAAATGATTATTTCTGTTTGGCTCGAGGATAGAATACGCTAACCAATTACATTGTTCACATCAGCCATCCGAAAGGAAAATCGGGAGAAGACATTTCTACAATATCGACTAACAAGATAAGCCAGACATTTCTTATATCAATTCTTCATCTGTCTAGATAAAATACAAAATAAGTAATTTTCCAGACTGGATTTATCACCTAATTGAATATAAACCACATTATCACTTACACAATACTACTTTGAAGAAACAGATCAGAATAGACTAATCAGGTCGGCATACACCTACTAAGACTGAGTGATATAATAAACAAAAGATTGAAAAACCTGAAGCAAGTTGGTTGGTTCGCTGTTATCAACTAGATACCCGTCATCAGTAATTCGAGACGCCAAATAATAATGTTTCAAAATAGATCACAGTATTGCAAGTCAATTCACTCCCCACCTTTCACAAGATTCTAAATCCCAATGTAACTTCATTTAAACAACTTCATTAATTCTTCCTGAGCCACATTCCCAATGCCTAGTCTTCCTCACTATTCCTAATGTTACGATCACTTCGATTCCTTAGCCATTTACGTTAATTCCATCTCGTCGTTCTGATGTGATATGACCTAAGGTAATGTATATTCCTGCCACTCCTCATTGTGATTATAACTGACTTTATAACAACTATAACTAATGATGAAATGTTTGTGGATACTACTCGATTTAAAGACAGTTTACATCCCAACTTCAGCTACTTATCCAGATAATAATCAAATCGAGGTAGTATTAGATATTAATAAACTCTGCATTGACAATCAGATTAGGTATCACTGGCGACAATGGATGATGTTTATGTGCAATATCATGAACTGATAATATCTAAAAATGTGTACTCGCTGATCTGAATCTAAAGTGGCGATCACTGCAAAGATATTAGGTCCTAAATTCGACCTTCCACAAAGTTGTCGGCACGCACTAATGAAGAGTCCCACATAACGACAAAACAACCTACTTCGATACTCTCTGGTTATCGATTGTTATCTTCAACAAAAATCAGTCTTGTATGTTTACTGTCTCCGAATTACCAAGTGACCATGATATTCTCTAATTCATCTACCAATCATATTTTAGTGTATTTCAATTAATCAATTCCTGTTACACCATGTGGAGCATAGGCCGACGACCAGCCTTCTCCAGCACACTCTGTCCTGGTTATTAGTGTATTTAGAAAATAAAAAACGCAACTACTTGAATTGAATTAATTTACAGAATAACAACTGAAAGAGAATGAATGAAGTTAGAAATAGTAAGATAAAATGGTGATAAGAAATGCAAAACAAAGTCATACAGTCAAGTCTGTAAATTAGAAACCACCAATGATGAACTCTTTGAAAAAACATCAAATAAACTCTGGTTATCTGTAAAAATATGAGTATAATGTAGTGTAATGTTAGAATCGGTTTGTCTTAAATACATTCAATTGACAGTAGGATGAGCATTTCGAATATCCGTCGTTAACAGAGTTGTTGCAATATTGGAGGGATTATTGTTAATATGTTGTTGTCTAGTAGCGGCAGTCACATCAGGTGGTACAGCTTGACGAACAATACCAAATGGTTCAATATTTTGAAAATCTGACAAAAAATCATCAAATTCTTTTAACATCCTTTCGTGTCGCTCTAACTCATCTCCCAATGCATCAGCATCGAATAAAGACGACTGGGCTGTGGCATTATTACTACTAATATTATTCCCCGTACCAGTAGTACAAGAAACAGTGTTTGCATTGTTATTGATAACAGCATTGATTTGTGGTACTTGAAACAGATCCAAATTAGCTCTTTCACGTAGTTCAGCAAATAGATGTGTCAGCCGAGCACCACTAACACCGAAAGTACTAAATGGCAACTGAAGGGGAACTTGTTTATTAATTAAATCTTCATCATCACTACCGGATTCTTTATCGTTCGGTGAACTAGTACATTGAGATCGGAGATTTTTGATCAGTTCCTTCAAGTCTACATCAATCACATTATTATTGTTATTATGTTGTTGTTGTTGGTGGTCATTTGCTTCCATTTCCTGTTGCTTAACACGAAGTACTTCTTGGTCGACTGTATGTGAAGATTCATTATCAACATTGGAGCCGAAAGAATCTGTTTCTCCACCACCTCCATCTCGTTCACAGTGACCCTCACACTCATCATCATCATCATCTTCTTCTTCTTCTTCTTCGTCATCATCATCATCATCATGTGACAAGCCAGCAAGTTCTTCTTGTGTTTCAAGTATTCCTGTATTCTTGAATCTTCGAGCAACCTTGAAAAATAAGACAATCGTCAGAAAAATAACGAAAATGGGATAGAAAAGCTGTTGAGGCTAGAGACCTAAAATATATTTAATCCAGGTTTGAACTCATCATTTTATCGCCAATTTGTCATAACACTATTTCTCCGTTCCTTTCACTTACGAAGATGCTACTACCCTATTAGACTAAGTATTCCCTTAGTACACGCCCGATTTCGCCACCCTATCTAACCATGAATGATTCAAATACTTTGATACAGGAGAGTAGCATGCTACATATTTATTTGTTTTGCTCGTGGAGTAAGTCTCATGGTTAAGTTCGGATTTGTACTTATAGTGTCCAGGAATTACACTCGTCTGTTGTTATTGAAGGCGGAGTTGGAAATTATTAGATAAGTGTACAGGAGCATTGGTTTGTGATGAGGCTGGCGAAAATATGAATCCTTTTAAATTATAATGATGATAGCAGCAGCATCATAAATTAATTCAGATATTAAAAAGAATGAAGATCACATCAATTGCATCATCTAGTACAATTACTTAAAACATCTTACATTTTATTGACGGTATTGCTAACAATATTGTAGAGTTCGACTATAACATAAGAAACCAAAAGACAACTACTTGAAGGTAGCGTGGAAAATCCCATTAAGGGATTTAATGAAAACAACAATTGAGTGAAAAGACTTTGTTCAACCGTAGTCACTTGAAGATAGTTAAACATTGCACTTATATATGAGTAGCTCATGACGTGTTAATTCTTTGCTTTCAAAGGCCATAACGTCGACAACCGGAGTCCGAGGGGAAGAGTGAAGTATGTACTCTTAAAGACAATCTCTTCTAAAAACTTCTTTCCGTCGTAAAAAGGCAGCGTTGCTGCAAGCGTTGGTTGCTTGAGGTAAACAACTTACTGACCTTCGGTTTGCCGATTCAGTCCAACACACTCTTACATATTTGTGTGGCATGGCAGAATCTAAAGAAAAGTGTTTCAGATACGATAGTTCGATTAGTTTATCACGATAAGGCCGACCACCTAGTCACGGTAGTAGTAGCAAGCCAAAAGGGTTTATTCTAATCCATTCAAAACTTATACATAAGATGTTAACTATGAATTCAAGGAACATATAGTCTGACGATTAAGACTTTTCTATACTGTCTGCTTAAAACATCGACGTTGCATCACATCTATAAAAAGACTGACTGTCCAATACAGATGATGCTGATTAACGAAAAAAAGGTAGAACAGGTTTAAAAGAGATCAATAATCCAAACACAATTGGGACCATAAAATTGTAAACAAGTATCCTTAAGCAAAAGTGTTGGGATAGCTCCCGGAAACCTCAACGAGGTCTCCAGAACCCTTGAAAAAGACAGAAACATTATAAATGCAAATCATTGACCTACGAACCTACTGACATGAAGGCCATGTAATCACCGTAGGACCTTAAAGTCCTAGATTCGATTCCTGACGGTAAAATTGAGGATGCATACTCGTGAAGGCAATATACGAGGACGAAACAGCTACCCAATGATTTCAGGCTTTCAATATTTATCTAATAAAAGTCAACCTGTGGTGTGAAACTTCGAATTTACCAATAAATCTAATTAATAGCAAACTAACTTACTCGCTCAGCTGACTTTTTACTTAATAACTGACTAGCTGGATCAAACAGTTCATCAGGTTCAGATTCATATTGTTCAACTGCAAAAGCAGGCTTTACCCGACTAGAAATGAGTATGAAAATAAAACTGCATTAAATACAGACATAAACAATAAAGCTACATTGTAGTGGTGGTTTGGTTACTTTATAATCATTCAACGATATTTGTGTAGGAGTTGGAATACTCTTACAGGGACCCAAAACAGTGGTTAGTAGTTTCATTAAAAGGCCACTCATGGACTCTTAGCGTATACGTCTGTTGTAATGTCTTGCTTATAACGACCCAGCTACTCCTATTGATTAGTAGTCTTAGACATTGAACACTCGACATGACCCCCAATTAAAGCACGTTTGAACAGGAACAAAATTGTATTCCAAATAAGTAGGAATTCATAATTAAAGAAACGTTAATATATTTATAGCATTTATATAAGAAGCTTCTAGAGTCTTCTTCAATAATCCGCTAGAGCTGATTGATTTAGAAATAGCCTATCAGCGTGCGCCATCACGATCATGCACAGAACATGATGTAGTCCGGTTTATATCCCACTAACAACGTTGAATCCTTAAGGCGGTGGAGCAGCGTCGAGAAATGTACTCAAATGATAGGTGACGACCAAAATAAGATTGCGCACCGTTCATTCCCCTACAATCCAAAAGCCCATATACCCCCCTCCTTCACTCGATTCTAATTGGCTGACCTTTCATATCCACCATCTGAATTTAAGGAATAGGCTTTACGTCTCCTCACTACCACGTTAAGGAATTACCTGAAAGGTCTTAATCTCCATTAAGGGGGGGGAGGTTTAGTGACTGATGCACTGGGCTTCCAACAAATCGGGCAAAAGAATTAAATTATGCTCTAATTATATTGCTTTAAGCAGTATTGCCTGATCTCATACAAGTAGTATGACGTAAAACCAAGTACACAAACTAACACTTGGTTGAAAGTAACCACATTAAAATAAACTGGTAACAATAAACTTACCATGGTAATTTAGACTGTTCAAATCGGATCATATCAACAGCTCCGTTGGTAGTAACAGGTTTGATAATAGGTGTTTCTGAAACACGAACATGTTTATGTGGTTTCTTATTATTGTGTAAAGCATGTAGATCAACGCTCTGATGACAGTTTGTATCGAATATCTAGATATTTGGGGTGGGAAAAGAAGTCAAACAATTAGGAAAGTGGTACTGTCATAACTCGAACAACTGACACCAAAGTGTGCATTTAAAGTGATATGATTTTGTGGAAATAGACATTAAGTTTAGTTGCCTGTATATGTCACGGATTGGGATTGGTTAGGTACTACCAGAAACCATGAAGCACTTGATAACTGTTACATACTGGTGTGGAACTCCCTAACAATGCGCACTCTTTATTCGGCCAGGGGATCCAACCCAAGATCCTCGAGTTGGCGGACACTTACCCCTCTGCACCATTGGGTCGGGCGGCGTTTAATGATAGGATTCGAACTTCCAACAACTTATGCTTTAGAGTGAATATCATCGATTGCCATAAGTGATAACCGTCACACTCACGATAGGTCTGGACTCCAAGGTTCAAGGGGTTCATTTCCTTGACAGAATCAAGAGTGTAAGCTTTTGAAGAGTCTCATATTAGGACGAAACGGCTGTCTAGTACTCTCCAGTTAGCAGTGGTACCCAACCAATATCAATCTGTGTCGAATGCAAACAACTTAAGTGTGTATTTATATTACTATTACAGGATACACATACTTCATCTATTTTTCGTTCAAAATATTGATTCGATAATGAGTTTTCTCTTTCAAAAATAAATTGACTAGCCACTTGTAAATGATGTAGTTTTGCTTGCTGAAAGCCCTGACAACATGCAACCTTTTTGATTACCCTGAGAAACTATGTAAATATGTTTTAGACTCGTTTCTCCTTATCTAAATTTTAAATGAGGCTTCAGCACCGGACTGCATTAATCCCTGAACAGTAGTACGGAGTAAAGTAGCTATCTGCATCGCCTTCCTTCCTTACTTTGGAAGACTTATCAGCCTTGGTGGGTCCATGTCCGATGAAACCTCGACAATGATTCACAAAGACCATTTAATTTACATCACCTATGATATAAATGAGACGTTCGCCTACCAATCAATGAATGAGAATACTGCGCAAAAGTTTGCCCTGCTTACTGCATAAACGTAGGATTTAAAAGTAGGCAATATTCGGAAGTTACTAGCATTTGACAAAAGATGTTTTCGAAACACTGCTTACGTGTTTTTGGGGCACTGAGTAAGCAACGCTGAAATAGAACGCAAAGTTTTTTTTTAAAAAAAAAAGGTATATCAATTGTAGATCTTCAGTGGTTGAGGTGGAAAGATAATGTGTTAGGCACTGACAACCACCACCTACCTAGATACGCGATGTTGGGGGTATGGAAAAAGAATGAAGGAAAGCTAGGGAGAGTCAAACTAAAACATGACACCAGTCCTCAACCACTCATTGAGATCATTTAGCGGACTCCGACTAGATGACTCGCATCTACAAATGTAGTTCAAACTAACAGTTAATGACTACCTGAATTGACACCATGTGTTTTTTGGTGACCCGTACCTTTCTTTTAACTCTCTCCTGCTCCTGTTAACATAGAACGTCGAGGTAGGTTATAGTTTTGGATGCGTAACAAAGTCCAGCTACCTCAGTTAATGATTCACAGTTGTAAATTAATTTGTCACATTCTCATGGACTCATAAGACAAATATTATGAAAAGAATAGTACAATGCACAATTCTCTAATAGTGAGAAGTTATGACTAAATGATTCACTATGAAGCAAATAAAAGATCGATATACTCTAAAATTCTGCAGAAAATCTAGCTTTAATGACTTTAAATTTCATAGTTAATGAGTAGTGTTATATTCCGAAAATACACATCATCATGAAAAAATCAGTTAACTGTCAGTATTTACCTCCTGTATCCCATTTTTAGCCGACAAATTCCCTTTAACAGAACTATCAACAACTATAGGTATCAGTTTATTACTTGAACTATAATGTAATTCCGTACGATAATGAACAGTGGTACCCAAATAAACTGGTAACAAGCCATCAGCTATTGATAGACCAGTATCCGACCCTAGTTTTGTCGCTGTTATTTTATCAATCGGCGATGAAGAAGGAGAGGACAACTTTCGTTCTTCAAACAATTGTGGTATCGCTAACCCAGAAAATATACGACCAACTTGATAGGATTTTGGAGTTGAGCCAAGCCGAGTAAGATCACTCGGACCACGACGAAGAGTATAGCACATTTGATATTCATTTGGATCCTGACGGCGGGAAAGCCGGTAACCTGAGAAATAAAAAACATACTAGCTCATTTACAAGGTACACATTTATGAACTTGGTTTGCAGTTACACTAGTGATACTATCCGCTAACCTGACCTGAAGTAGGTGGCGAGCGTTTTGACTTTATGACCTAGTAGTTCAAAGTTGAATGCTTTAGCTACCTAAAGTTAGCTACTATCTACATTTAGATCACACGCTCAAATAATACAGGCCACATTGATAACTTACGTTACTTTTGGACAATCAGATGAATTCACAGTAATCGATGAACAGAAGCTCTATCTACTATATCATTCGAAATACAGGACAGTTGTTTCGTTTTAGTACATGACTACTCAGTCTTACACAATGACAAGATCAATAATCGGAATTGAACCCAGGACTTTTAGGTTTCGAGGTAACTGCACAACCTTCAGTCTACTCAGTTGGTAGCCTAATGGTCTATGTTTCTAACCTCAATAGTTTTACGATAAAAACAAAAGGTCAAAATATAAGGAAAATTCAACGGCTAGCAAGTACGTATTAGTGAGTACCAGGTAAAAGGCGCGTAACCACCATAATTGATTTCAACAATGTTCCAAGTTTCTCAAATAAACGTAGATGTCTAAAGTCATCCACAGCATATTCAGTCGACTTTGAATAGTCAGGATAACTTCCAGCCCCTGTTGTTGCTGTATATGGTAAATTATTATTAATATTATTAGCATCATTACCACAAGTAGTTGAATTAGGATTATTAGTAAACTGTATTGTAGCAGTATCAAGTCGTTCTATAATATCCAGTCGAAACTGCCAAACTTCGACAACCATTAACGTTTGTGGTTCTTTAGGCCAATGAGCTAATATTTCTAAACTGAGTAAATCTTGTACATGCACAGGAAAATTTGCATCTAATGTCTGTTTGATAGTTGCACCAATCTCTGGATCTTCTTCAACATACACCATCTAAGTAGATTGAAGGAAAATATGAAGACATAAGAGGTAAATAAAATATTAACTGGCGAACATTTACAAATTACAAACACATACTTTATGAATTAAATAAATAAGCTAGGTTGGTTGTAAAAGGTACGCTTTTGATCCCAATACAAAACAATTAAGATACAAAAAAGATTGATAATAAATAAAAATGAACATTATGAAACGAGATGTGGAGTTCATGGTAAACTGCATGAACTTGAAACCGATTGTAGGTGTGAGGTGAATGGCACTTTACATTTGACTGCACGGCAGAAGCATATTACTCACTGAAGAACTGAAAAGAAACTTGAATAACATTGGCAGTCAAACTCACCTGGGAGCATGATCTTACTACCTAGGAGATAATCTTTTTAAACTAATAATATATACCTTTTAAAAAATGCTTGGTCTATAGTTTCTAAACCTTACTGTCTGCATCAGTAATTCATGAAAAGTGTAGTTACAAGGCTCTAAGTTCTTGAACTACTTTGATGTGCGGAAAGGTTGTAAATCATAGTTAGTCTACAGAAATACCCCGCCGCCACCACTACTGTCCAGTACAGTCTGCAAAACAACATTTTCATCAGATGTCGTGTTTTCCGTTTTGTTCAACTTTCTGAGAATACTAGAAAATAGTAGGATAAATATTTTAGTTAATACAGCTCAGTTGGGTATTTATAACAGAGAAACTTGACTGTATAGTAACTAAGATCAGAAAGATAAATTAATCTTAATGAATATAAACCAGCAAAAATACCAATCCCGAAGGATATCATTATCAAGAGAATACTCATAAATTACCATGTTATTTCTGGCACCAACTTCAGATACACAATTTGTATTACAAACAATTCCATTACGAGCCTGTACAATGGCATGTATTGACTTGATTATGAATGAACGCAAACACCTATAGAAATACCAAGTGGAAAACAAAAATAAATCTGAATTTTAAATCAGTGACAGTGTGAAGCTTCGTTATTACATTTATTACTACCTCGCGTACATAGTTTCGAACCATACTCTAAGTAAATGAGGGCTAATGTTACAATATGAATGCCCAAATCGAGATAGAGGGGGACTCGAATATAAGGTTTGTGGATGGAAGTGGAATGTTAAGCAATGGTGCACACATCTGATGTACTAACTGGAGTATTAATGGGAAATGATAATGCACGGAACGTTCAAGGTTTATCTTACTAAAATAAAACACAAGATTTCATCTACAATTAAATCAAATGAGTTGCTGAAAACAAACCATAGTTTGAAGAGCAGCGAAAAAAACAATATGACGGTGTTGGATAGGGGTTCTTTCAGAACGGTGAGAAAAATTTTTGATGACTTGTAAACCTGACTAATGTATGATGGTGTTCTAAAGCACATTCAGATCGACACTTAATCTTAAAACTATTATTGAATACGGTAGTGACTTTACTTATTCGGAGATGCGCCAATCAAGATCAGTTCATCACTGATAAAATTTTTACATTCCATGTCACTTACAGCCCTGACGAGATAGCTAACACATCAAACACACTATGATGTTATTTGTCAATGTGGCTCCAGGGCTGGCCGAAATCCTATAATACTGAAAGCTGAGTACAAGGTAAGGGTCATTTAAAAATTTCAGAAACTGAAACAACTGCATCATTACACTGAATCAACGATTATTGGTTTGCAACGGGTAGGAATTTAGAGTTACTGAGTGCAGGACAAAAGCAATCAATCGTCGGGGAGATTTAGATGACAAATTCATCAACAGTCCTCCTCTAAATGCTAAGCAATACTATTCATTTCTTATTTTCTCAATCGAGTTCGTGTTTAATTAACTACTTCTCAATTTATATATGCTTTTCTCAAGCATTTGGGAAACATTTTTAACTTTTCATATTTATTTCCTCTATATCTTACATTTCTGGAGACTGCCAACCGGAAATTTTACAGCTGTATGCGAGTATATGGAGAATCGATAAATGATTAGTGGATAACATGCTAAAAAAAACCCCACTATCAAGTTAAGGCCCATGTGTCCATTAACACGTGTTTTCGCCAAAATTAGGAGCGAAGTTGGAACCTGCGATACACTTGTGATAAGTCGATTGTTTTACCAGCCTATCGAAATCCTACTACAAATAGGTCAATCAACACTATGAGTAACCTGCATTCAGAAATTTTAAAGTCACATCTAAAAATTTACTTCTCAAAAGACTTGCTGCAGATCTATTTTCCACTGTTTTGAATATCCGAACAAAACTCCCAACTGGTAAAAAACGTTGGGAAAGAAGTATGTTTTTGATAAAAGACAACGAATAATACGCAAAAACAATGCAGAATTGAAACGCCTCATCAATACAACACTGAAATCGCACTATAAAAATAGTACATCCACTTTATCACCATCCGACTAACAGGCTACAGGACCCAACCCTGACCTTAACCTAGACAAGTCGATAGTGTAATAACACCACATTCACGTAAAATGTGACTGAAATATGAGTACATTGCTATGTACTTGGTAAACGAATTACATTCTAAATAATAAACTATTTTGACGTGAGGAATGATGACAACTTTACACTAAGAACATTTTTCGGAAAATACTAGCATAAAATTATATGGCCTACTGTATTAGCAATGATTTTAACTTACTTTTCGATTGCGAGCTTTTCTTCATGTCTGGTGGGTAAGTTGACCATCTAGTCTACAAAATATGCAGAACTTAAAAATAATATTATATGAAAATCAGAAAGAAAACGGTTTCAATAATCATTTATTTGTTAAAAAGAATGTGATTACACGTTAGTGTGTTGAATACATCCATAATAAGTAGGAAATACAATTTATAATACTGACTCAAAAAGAGTCTAAAATAACTTGAAATAAAAGTAAGATCACAAAGCAATTATGCCAACAAAAGTGTAAATAAGGTATAAAATAAGAAAAATTGAATAAATTTCTACAAACTAATCACCTGAAAATAGCAAACAATTAACTTTTAGGCTAAAAGATACACACGAAACATATATGTTAATGAGAATAAAAGTGATCTAATCAGGAGGTATTGATTGTACAGTGGTGATCATAATGCTTATAGAACGAGCAATTAAGGCGGAAGCTAGTTTCATACCGATTGATAAGTAAAGCACCAGGATAATGTCAAAACCGTTGGCTATCTCTATTCATTAGCATATTTGAAAGTTTCAGTTGTTAAAGCAATATCGTGAAAATCGTATGCAGCGGTTAGATGAAATCCCATGTTAGCAATTGCAATACCATATTCACTAGCTGAAAACCAACTAAATGCTTAAAAAAGAAAATATTGTGAAAAATGTCTAAATATGAGCAAATATAACCAAGTAAAACTTTACAAGTTACAAATATATGTAAGGAGAGGCTAATATACTCATAAACAGTCTGTTAAGTTGTTACTTACTAGAAATTCGATGCAAACACTGGTATTCATACAAAATATTAGGTTAGTCAATGACCAAGTACATATAATAACCAAACAAACAGACATCCAATCACCGCCCACCTTGACGTACAATGTTTGCTAGTGTGAGAGCAAATTGAAAGGTAGAGACGACCAAACCGAAATGTCATTAGTGAATGTAGTCAGTGACTGTTGCTTTGGACTATGTCAATAGGTGTAGGCAATGCTATTAAGGTCAACGCAATAAATTCTAGTGTTCTTGTGGAACGAGATTCACGATATTTATTCGTATTCACAACTACTGCTTCACATGTCATTAATTTAACTTTATCGTGCTGATATGGTACGGCCAATCGAGCTGATTTATATATCTTCTTAACTCTACGTTGATTATAACTGAGGTACAGATAGGCACTAATACCGGAAAACAAAGTGTAAATTCATAATAATCCAGGTTGGTACAACTCATATCAACCCACGAACTTCAAAATGCCGCAAAGAACGGAACAAAAACAATATGAAACAGCCATTACTGGTTGCAAGTAAGTCAAATTTGGATAAGAATAAAAACCTGCGGTGGTCGTTCTGTGGTTCTTCCTAAAGTGTCCATAGAGTAAAAGAAGTTCTCAGCCAAATGAAGTCCTTTCCGGTTAACTTTTCACCTGAAATATACGTCTTAAGTAACCTTCTTGTTCTTGAGACCATTTTCGACCATGACCGTTTTCCCACTTTTATTTCTTCATTTCTTTACTTTTGGTGCCTGTATGAGCCAAATTTTGTGATTGAATAAATGAGTATCGTTTCTACTGACCACTCACTACAAAAAAACATGAGGAGTGCATTCCCAACCTGTAGAGAGATTCTGGTCTGTACCACACTACAAGTACGTTTCTGCCGTAAAAACAGCAAACACATGAATATCTAACTAAAGCATTCATCAAAACAAGAGTAAAAGATTACCACATAAAAAAGCAAATTACAGGAGCTTGGTATTTATTTACTATGGAACATGGACATAGAGAGGAACACAGTAAATAAAGCAAGAAGAATGATATTACCAACAATCTTATGAACTAGTTTATTTTCGCTACCTGTAACGTGATGTTTAACCGATAGTAATCGTAGATTTGTGAGTAATGTGGAATCATAAGTTACAAAAACTGAGTTGATGCTAGTTTAAAAATAGGAAGTTTAGGACATCAACTGGCATGTTTCATGTGACTTTTAAGACAACCATCTGTTACAATATGATTATTATATTGATAGAAACCATTTGTGCAATGAATAATTAATTATGACCAGTGAATTATAAACAGCTTGTTCAGCTATTCTTTTTGATGATATATTTAAAATCTATAAAACAATGAATGTTCTTATGCTTAAGTCAACTAAATATTTGGTGTAGGCCAATATACAACCAGATATATTACACCAATAAACATTAATGAGACACGCCGGAGTAGAAAGTTTTAAAGCAATAATGGAGAAAATTCGGTCAACTGTTAAGGAATTTCGGTAAAAAGAAAGCCTATTCTTCCTCCAAACATAGAACTTCTGAAGGAAAATATATGGGGACGATAGACTTGTTTGGGCATAACTCAAAGAAAACTCATTCATTCATTCATTCAGCAACAATGTAGAACCAGTCAAATACGCCCATAGGTTTAAGTTGCATTACCACATTAGCACTACGAGATAACAGATGTAACACAATGACAGAATACAAGAGGGAAGAGTAAAGTAAAGGTGTGCAGAAAAGAACAATAAAATTTAAGATCTAGACGAAGGTAAACAGTAAATACACTTGCGCCACTGTGACCAATTCTAAGCCATGTCGTCCAGTGTCTCCAACCATTCATTGCGATTATCACGCGGACCTTAACTAGGTAATCTGCATTTACCAACATGGCTTAGACCAACAGTGAAAGACTTCATGGACTAATGCCATGTTTTAGTTTGGCTGCCTCTACCATTCTATCTTACTTCAACCCTAACCAACATCGCGCGACGAGGCAGGCGCTGGTCGGGCATGCGCAACACATGTCAAATACCTGAAGTCAACGCATATCTTGGGTTTTCATGGCCCATGTTTCGCAGCCATATGTTAAAACGGTGCGGACTGGTGCGCAGTACACCCAGCCTTTCGTTAAAAGACGGATATCTCACCTGTGCCACAAGTGGCGTAAATTGGTAACTGCCAATCGGGCTTTCTGAATCCGTGCTGAGATTTCTTCAGACACCGACCCACCAGGGGTGATGAGATTTCCGAGATAAGTGAAGTAGCCGACGCATTCAATTACTTCACTCCCTATAACTAATCTAAGTGAATAAGCAGACTAGTCCTGGAGTAACATTTTACATTTAGAAGGGAAGAAACGCATACCGAATATGTTTGGATTGTTACTCAAGGTGCTCAGGAGACTGCATATTGTCAGCGTCCTCACTGAATAGGACTATGTTGTCTGCGTATTCTAAGTCGACGAGAGGAACTCCTGGAAGGATTAATTACTGAAGGGTTAATAGGAGTAAGTGAGACTTCTAAGAGTACATCTATGACGAAACTAAATAAAAAAGGGGATAAGGGGCAACCCTGACGAACCCCACTTGAGGATGATATTTCTCGTAACAATTCGCCATGTGCTCTGACTCGACCGCTAGTTACCGAGTAGAAAGCCTTTATAAGGATTATGTACTTTTGAGGTACGCATTTTAATGATAAATACTGCCACAAGACTTCACGGCCTACGGATTGAAAAGCTCTTTTCAAGCCAAGAAATACAACTATAGTCGGATGCTGGTACATATGTCTATTTTCGAGAATCTGTGCAGGATAAATATTTGATCAATACAACCACATCTAGGTCTGAAACCAGTCTAAGTTACCCGAGTTTGCTATTCTCTAGTGTTTGATAAATGCCGAGTGATTTTAAAGAATAATAGTTTAGATACTATATTAGTCAAACTGATTCTTCTGTGGTTATCACAAGAGGATTTCTGTCCGTTTTTGTAAACTGGAACGATCAGCGAACGAGACTAGTAAGATAAGATGTTCAGTTTTCAGAATTTGGCTAACATATCAGTCAATCTGCCAGCTAAGACTGGACCACCATGCTTAAAGATATAGGGAGATAACCCATCTGGTCCTGCCGCTTTCCCTCGCTTCAAGTTACTTATAGCTTCTGAGAGTTGGAGGACCTGTGTCAGTTTTCCATTCAGGTAGCTTGGGAATAGTAGGTAAGCTAAGAGTGGCTGGGGGCCAGTTGAACCGTTTCTAAAAATGTTCCGCCCGTCGCTCTAATCTCCTAAACTGACGGTGAATCATAGACCAATCTTTTACCGAGACTATTTCACTAACCGCCAATTTCTTATTACCAGTGTCCTTGATAAATCAGAACAGCTGTCTACTATTGCCCGCTCCTTATGCTTCCATCACTTTTGCTTTTGTTGTCTACCACTGTTTATGATCCTTACGCGAACTCTTTGCTAGGCTACATTTCAATTTCGTTGCTCTTCCTTATTCTCTGAGCAAGGCTAAAATGCGTTTCCCAGACAGGTTAAATAATGTCTCACTTTATGCTTAAAGTTTGTGCTATCTAAAAATAAACGGTAGTCTGAGCATAATTGCATCAGACGATCTCCGTTATTCGTTCCCTGGGCTGGGATACTGAGTGACTCACCTAAGTGTTTTTCAGCCTGTTTTAGCCTACCGACTTATGCATTAAAATCCCCTTCTATAATTACTATGTCTAAGCACTTAGCTTTCTAATGGAAACTAGAGAACTCGTATTTCGTTTCATCTGTGCTGCAGTTAGTGAGGGTATAAACAGGGACGACAAAAAGGCACCGGCGTGTGTCCTTATCTTTCCGAGCTCTTACTGTGCCATTTAGACGGACAGCATATAATCGAATGTCTACACGAATCTATTCAAGAAGTGGCTGTTCTGACTGGAAGCTTAGTGTTATGCCTACACCAGTAAGGTTACCTGAGCTTGCTGTTAGGTCTTCAGATAAGCGAATAGTGAATTATGTTGTTCGGCTGCATTGATTAGATGAGGTAAAATAAATAACCATGCTAGGAGTGCTGTATGCGTGTTTCGGAGAAACAGCACACACCAATTGCAAGAGATTTTAGTGTTTTAGGTAAAACAGTTTGTTGACCAATTCGACACAACGTACGTACATCAAAAGCTCCAACATGGAGTTTAGAGCGCGACTTCAGGAGACTCGGTATAGCACTAAGGGAACTCGAGTAAGCAGTACAAGTGACACGCATAGAGGATGAAGTGGAAGAAGTAGAAATAGTAGAAACCAGAGAAAAAAAAAGTGTTTGATCGCGAACAGTGTGATTATAAGTGCTGTTAGAGGTATAAGGGCGGTTATCACTTCCCGGTTGCCCACACCATAGAAGGGTTCTTCTTGAAAGTAAATCTTAACTTGGAAACTAAGAGGAAATTCTGTTTCAACCCAAGACTAAAGAAAAAGGCCCATAGACGCCAAACTTTACTGAAATTCGCCATCACCCACTACCTAGTTGTCCTAGACAATTTGCATGACATTTTGCTACATTAAATTTCACAGGCGAAGGTTGAAAATTACATTGCAGCAGAAGCAAGGCAAAGACTAGATGATCTCACAAATAAAATAGAACTTACCATTCGCCTTACAGCAGAAGCGATGGTTGTAAAACTGGTGAACTAACAATAGCATTAAGCATATATCTAGTCCGAAAAATAGGGACTTTATTTTAAAAGAATGCTTAATCTAAAAGCATTAATACATAAGAATAAGTTACTTTCGAGCTGTACAAAGTGACTCCCATTAGCCAGTGAACTGCTAGAGTGGCCAACATGTAAGCCGTTGAAGCGAACAGGAAAACAATGAATAAGTGTTCATGGACAGCTATAAAGATGTTTATAAAAACAAATTAAACATACGGTAATTCTCTTGATTGGATACAAATGCCACACCAACAAATGAACCCACATCCAAGAGATTGAAACAAAACGCGGTCAGAACCAAAGCTTTAAAACGCAGCGATCGACTGAACGTATAATGACAAGACATGTGAAATCGAAGGTACATGATGGCAAGAAGTATGCGTGGTGCACTGTGTAAGCCAATTGCGTAACGCCATAAATATATTTGGGGTTTTATCCCAGTAACAGCACTGATAGATGGGACGAAATTGGATACCTAAGGTTTGACTTCAGAACTGCCGTAATTACCCCACAAATCGACTCTGTGACTTCATCGAAAGTCTCGTACACCGATACCAAGAAGCAAATTAGTAAAGCAAACAGCGGTAATGAAACTCCGGTTATCACAATGAACGGGAAGGGCACCCATAACAACCGACACGGCCTTTTATTTGTACAATAAACCATTAAAACTGCAATATCCCACTAGCCGAAGCGTTACCCTCAAATCTCGCGGCAGCTAAATAAACTTCAACTTTCCTTAATAGAATTAACCAATAATAGCTCCTTGTGATCTGTGTATAGGTAGTAGAAGTGCTTTCGGTTTAGGACAATACAGTACTTATTATATTTATTTGCAAGCTAAGGAGAAAAGTGTTCAGTTTAAAGTAAAAAATAGGAGTAACCGAGATGCTGCACCCATAGTGTTGAAAGCATTCCGTAACATCAGCATCCTCTTCAAGGTAAGATAACATGATATGAGAGTTCTTTTAAAATGAGATTTTCGGTATGAATCAGACAGTTTAGGAGTCGAAATATCTAAAGTTCTGGATAGAAACATACAAGGCTATGCATTTTATATTAGTTTCAGAATCCCACTGGGATACCCTAAGAGTAACACAAATTTTTAACCTTTGACATCCTAGATCCCCAAAATTGAAGCGGCAACCCAATATAATTGAATAATGTTTTTAATGTTTTGACTCATTTGTTAGTATTCAGTAGGATAATTTTTTTTGTGGTAAGCCATTTTCGGTATGGATGGTAGATATTCAGTAATTAGTAAATTATCCTTAAGCCAGAGATGACCATTTTAATGGTTGTAACCCCTGTGCAAAGACCTAGGAGGCAATGTAGTTCAAATTTTTGACTCGTATCTGTTAGGTATTTTACGACAGGTAAGTAAGGTATTCAAACTTTAGCAGTGTGTTTGGTTATGAAGCCTTTGCATTGTTCTTATTAGTACCTAGAATTCTGAGTTATAGTCACATAATAACACTGTAAGAATCCAATACCAGTAGTAGAATTGTGTTGTAATAGCCAGAAATTGAAACCACATGTAGTCAGCAGTAAGCATGTAGAAGCCGTAATTATCGCTAAGCATAATAATAAAAATAACTTATTCCTGAAAACAGGTAAACACTCGTTTTATAAGCGTAACTAGTTTGATGGAAGAAGTATAGTACGATGACATTTAAGGAATTTTAGTAAATAAAGCGTTAACACTATGAAGTGCACTCGGTAAATAACCAAGGAACGTTTGTCGTGTAACTAGACTAACTTCTAGAGATTAAACCCTCAAGTACAAATAAGAATAAATTTGAAGACAGTGAGGGATGAAGAAGAAGAAGAAGCTATATTTGGTCGTGAAAAGAGCATCAATGAGATAACAACGTCAAGGCTAGCTAACTAAAGCGAGTTGCTTCTCAGGTCGTGTCGTGATCTGGTGGTGGTGCTTGACCGAGCGCCTTAAAATAGTCATGTGTACTAGGACAAACATGGTTAGCATCAATCACGATACGCTATGCAACTATTTATTTAGAAAATTATTTACAGCTTCAGCTTACTCTCACTCCTTATGGGTTCGTAAGGACCCAAAGACACACTATCCAAAGAACAAAACTTAATGCGTTAGACGTTGGCAAACGTTCCTTTAAGAACACGAAATGTTGTACGACTTCTGGACGTCTGTACTTCAGCTACGATGTCCTTGCATAAAAAACTTTTGTGCAAAATATATTCTTTATGCCCAGTGTCATTTTTTTGTTTCCAGAGGGCCTGGAAAACGAAAAACAGAAAATTTTTAGACGTGTATTTTTTGTAAAAAAATTAATTTAGCAGCTTCATGTAGTTGCAAAAACGTCCACAATGTTAATAACACCCATTTGTTATAACTTATAAGCTCATGTCGATCTAGCTACTCCTATTGCTTAGTAATTTTAGAAACTGAGCACTCGACTTCTCCTCAAGTCAGAACACGTTTGAACAAGAACAAAAATTGTATTCCAAATAGCAAGGGTAGATAAAAGTAGGAATTCCTACTTAATGAAACGTTAATATATTTATAGTATTTACATAAGAAGCTTCTAGAGTCTCCTTCAATAATTTGCTGTAGCCTATTGATTGAGAAATACCCAATCTGCGTGCGCCATCACGATCATGCACAGAATATGCTTTAATCTGGTTTTTATCCCCTAACACCATATGACCGAAACGTTTTCAACATTTTTTAAGCATACAAAAATACGTTACATGCATATCTCGTAATAAAAATTCAATTTTTAGGTGATTTCTTCCATGGAGATAAACAACCCTAATCTGCTGCCCGTCTTTCGACGAAAGCACGAACAATCGTTACACTTGTTAGGTTTTCGAGTAGAACTGATTCTGGCCAGCCTGTGAATCGGCTCATCCCTGTCAGAAGATTAGGAGATCCGTATGATTCTGGTAAAAGTCCAAACATACAAAAATGGACGTGGTTGAATCCAGCATTAGGAATCGACAAAGTATCAAGGGACCATTTATTATGCTAAGCCACCTTGTTATTGTGGCAGATCACATAGGAACATGTTCATTATTTGATGTCCTTGTTCATCTTCGGTCGACAAAATATCCGAGTAATCAGCCTATTCGTACAACGAACTCCAGAATGAAAGAGACTGCGCAATTTGTTGGAGACAACGCGTCAATAATCCTTGGGAACAGTTGGAAGAATCACAAAATAAAGTATTCTTACCTTTTACAGTAGTTTTTGTTTGGAGTTTCAGCGTTGTTGTGGATAAATCGTGGTGGTGATCGTTGTCTTCATTTTGAAATTGAGGTAGTTCAATAAGGTCTATTCCTTGGATACGTTTCAAGAAGTGTAGTCTCAAAAAAGCTTCGGTGACCCCCAGATATATGTCATACATTAGCAGGGAGCTGGAAAATTTAGCTTAAATAGTGCGACTCTAGTGAAGAGTACTTATTTGAAGATGACTTAATAGAAAATATCAGCGGTTTATGGTCGGTGAGTATAGTAAATTGAAAATGTCGTGTAGCATAGTACATGGCTAATAGTTCACGTTTACGAGGGCTGTATCTAGATTCTGTATCTTGCAACCGTCTAGAAAAAAGTGCCGAAGGTTGCCAAGATTGGTCAATCTATTGTTGCAGTACCGCGCCAACGGTTTAGTTGGATGCATTGACAAAGAACCTGACGAAACTGCGGCATTGTGATGTACCAACATTGTCGTATTGATTTTGGATACCCCAGAATAGCCTCTGTCTTGCATTTTTTTAAGTCCTAAGCTATCAGTACTAATGGTATGCCCCAGAAAGGCCAATGAGGTTATTCCAGTATGACATTTCTGCAAATTTATTTTAATTTTATATTGCTGAAGTCTTCCGAAAGCTGTGTCCAAATGTTTCTTATGTGTTTCCACGTCTGGGCTTGCTATCCAATAGTCGTTGATATATGCATGGACATACCCATGTCCAGGAACACATCATCAGTGAAACGCTGCATTTCTCAATCCGAAAGACATTCATTGAAACTAGTAGAACCAAATGGGTTCTTGATAGCAATTTTGAGGATGTCGTTTTCGGCTATCGATATTTGATCATCCGCCTTTACTAGGTCAGTTTTTGAAACATGATCTTACTCTTCAAGATGGTCGTTAGTTTGTGGATATGTGGTAAAGGATAACGACCAGGCGTAGTTGGAGAGTTGAGCAGCAGGTAATTATCGGCGGGACACCAATCATCGCCATATTTTATCGGAATTATGTGTAATGAAGATGACCATGGGCTAATGGATGGGCGGATTATTCCTAGACTCATCGCATGAATGAATTCATTTATGACTATTCTCAATTTCTCAGGCGAAAATCTGCGTACCTCTGAAAATGCAAATTGACCTGTAGTCAGGATGTGATCTGTAACATTGCTGATTACATATAATAATTTCGACGTGGCCTTGTTTAGATCAAGATACTTGTTAAGTATAGACTGAAACTAAGGGTTAATTAAATGTTCAAAACAAAGAAGGCATGAGCTTCAGCCTAGAGCAGCGGTTTTACAGACAGATAGTTTTTAGTTCTTATCTACCAGCCGATTTTTGATAGGATTCAAAAACATGTTGAGGTGACCTTGTAAATCAAGCCTATGATAGACATTTTCCCTTGTACGACGGTGAAAATTCAGTGAGTAGGTTTTTGTAAGCACATGTTCAAGTAGACATATCTTTTGCCTTACGTGGCTAATTCTTTGCCTGTAGGTTCAATGTAGCTTCATGTTGGCAATCGGATGAGATTGCAGGCAGAACGCTGACTTTTGTGCCAGTGTCAAAGAGGTAGCAAACGTTCGTTATTACGCCGGTACTGAGTGACAGACTACTATTTTCACTTAAGCCTCACCGGTGGGTTTGTATATAATGAAATGATAGGGATCCCTTCATTTCTTCACAGTTTTACCACAGGCATTGTGACATAAACGCAGCGTAACTTTTCTTTTCATCTAGGTAAAGATAAAGATCCCTTCTGTGAAGGACTTCGTTGTCGTGAATTGTTCAATCTGTGTCGTTCCTGTATGTCGAAGAAACAAGTAAGATAGTATTGCACAATTTCATCACTTCGTCTTCAGTGTCATGATGCTCTTCTATGATGAAATAAATCTCACAGTAGTGAGTTCTAGTGATTTCACGAATTCGACCTGAAAATGAAACTAGTTTGTTCCCTGGGTTGTTATGAAATGTTACTAAAACTACTTATACTTGCTGTAGCAACATTAACTGGAAACGTTGACAAATGAGACCGTCAAAAGTGTGTTGATCAATCACTTCTTACATCGGTGACAACATCTCTGTCACTGAACTTTTTCAAAGCCCAATAGAGTGAAACGATTCGTCATGGCATTGTTTGTTAGACAAGTCACTGCTTTTAAAAGTGTAGTTTTGAAGCTGGTTATAAGGCTCCGGGTACTCGGGGCCAAAAAGAAAGGATGACGTGCCTGTTTAACTCGGGTGGAAGTGACCCTATGTGATCTCGAAACTCTGCTTCTGCGTAGCAGAAACAAACTCCTGTATCGCCTCCCTTAAACGCAATGAGCCAAAAGTTAGGAGGCGTTGGTGTTTTAATTCTAATAAGCTAGAATGTTTGATCATTCATCACTGAAGTAAAGATATAAGCAAGTACGAAAGTACTGTGCAAAAATTTGAAACAAATATGAGCATTCAAAATAACTGTTAAAAAACTATAAATAAGGAGAAACTTACAGTTCTAAGTGTGCCCAGATCATATCCCCCTCACCAGTAAAGTGCACCCCGTTTATGACCAAGTAATGTTTGTCATATAACCAGACTATCTCTTAGTGATTAATTCCACACTCACGAAGAAGAACAAATTAGAAGGAAGTGATGGGTGGAGAAGAAGGTATATTTGTTTGTGAGTACAGCGTTAACAAAATAGCAACGTCTAAATTGAACAACTAGAGAAGAAGTTGCTTCCAGCGTTGCGTCGTGTTGTGATTTGGCGAAGATGCATGACCGAGTGTCTTCAACTGGTCGTGCCTACTAAAACAAAAATAACCATCATCAATGATGAGAGTCTACACAACTATTTGTTTGGAAAAGTTATCTACATCTACTAGCTGTTACGCTAAATTAAATATAGATTTGTAGTTGTAACTTAGTTCCCTAGATAAATAGTTGTATAGGTACTTGGTATCAGTCCTGACCATGTTTGTTTTGCTGGACATGACCAGCAAAAGACATTCGGTCAAGCGTCACCTCTAGATCATGACACGACGCATTGTAGAAAGCATCTCCAACTCTAGTCAACCAGTATATGGATGCTGTGATCCCGTTTTATCTCTGCCTAAGATCAAGTATAGTTTCCTTTCCACTTATCACTGCCTTTTGATTTCTCCCTGTTCGTATGTGTATGTTTAAAGGTTAGGAGCTACTTAGGTTATAACAAAGGCAAAACTACCCTGTATACAGGACGTACATCAAAGAATTTTACTTCTAATGAGACCTATTCATACGACTAGCTTAAGAAAAACTGCCTACCACTCACAATTTAGTAGTATGGTACAGAGTTTTCATAGGCAGCTAAAAGTGCAGATTTCGTCTAACAGTACACCCAGTGGACAGACACCATTCCAATCGTCACAATCGGAGGTCCCAGTGGTGTAAATGCAGATGTCAAATAAAATCATATAGTACAAATCTACGGAACAATGCTTCGACTTCAAGGAAAATTCGTAGAAATTTTCTTCAGATTAAACAAACTCAAGTTTCAACCCTCACATTTTGTCAAACCAGTTTCGAAACAATTTCAATTACCAGAACTTTCAGTCTAAAACGGCTTTAAACACAGTATCCACTTCTTTGTAGGCCGTATTTTTTTTGCGCCAGATCTTGAATACAACTCACGGAGGACTGCAAAATGTTTTTAAACGACAGTCAAACCACAATTCAATCGACAAAATATGTCGGGTAAAACATTTAGCAGGAAGTAAAAACATTTTATAACGCTCCGGGTGATATTAATGACTGCATCAGCATCACCACAAAACATGTTTATGTTATATACCCTTCCTAAATTGAAATGCTTATCTTCCAATGATAGATTATTTTCTGCGCAGTTAGATAGCAGTAGTATTAGCATCAAGAGATTTATGTAACAATGCTGAAAAAAGAAGGTGGTTATTAATCGAATATCAGTTAAAGGTCTCCATAACCCTGCACTACTTTTTGGTATGGTTTGTATTAACAGACATTGAAATCAAACCTTTACCTACTAATTTTAATGCTGTTATGAAGTCAAGAAATACCACCATTGTCGAGGTTACATGTTTCAGAACCTGAAGATATGGAGATCCACACGACGGCGAGTTGTAGGCGTTACAGTAAAACTTGCTTAAGCCCAAACACTGAGAGTAGGTTAATGGACTTCAATCTAAAGTCCAGAAGTGTCATTCTATGTGCTTCGGCACTATAAATGCGCAAAAGCAGAACCACAAACTTTACAAACATTGTCTTCTGATAGCACAAGAGAGAGAGACTTAGGAATAGCCCTAACTAACGCACTTACCTCAAATGACAAATATCAGGAAAATGCATCTAAAGCCCATATCACTCTACACTTTATCTTAAGGTAACTAGGCATGCTTACCTCTGAACTCTCCTCAATAATTTCAAAACTTACATTCGAACGTATCTTGAGACACAACGTCGTTACACCTTGCCTCCTCAAAGGAAGTGCATGCATATTAGAAACGATGTAAAGACAGGCAACCTAGTGAGTCAAATGATTCAATAAAAAGATTTGCGATGATCGATTATGACCACCTGATCCATCTTTGCTTGGCTGAAAAAGAATAACTTAAGAAACTTAACATTCTTTGGAATCTCGTATAACCCAGCCCACTTAACTCAGATATCACCATCTAAAATTAACCGTCGTTTACAGCGAAATAATCGCGACAGGATAGCGCACCAGAAAGCAAACATTCAGGTTAGGTAGCACTTCTCATTAAGAGTATGCTTACTTGGTAATATTTCATCCGATGCCGTGACCTTGGAAGATTTAACAGGCCCTTCTAAGAAAGGGTTGACGATTGTGTACGCACTCGCAGAGTTCAGTCCACTGCATAGAGCTTGACCTGACCACTATCTACAGCACTACTCATACTGTACCTACAAAACTATGTGTTAATTCATTTAACTCGATTTATTTTTTCCATCTATTCTTCTTCGTATTACCATTGTTATCACTTTGTTTTCAACATTTGTTTTATCATCATTATTTTAAGCCTTTATTTTGTTGTTTATTTCTCATCACCTGATTATTTTTATACCTTTGCATCATGATTCTACAACTTTTGACTTACAACTAAACCGGTAGTTTGGTAGCTACCAACTATTGAAAATTCACCACTCTAGGACACAGCCTCTAACTCATATCATTTTTGACCAAAAATCAACTGACACAAAAAGAGGGTGCTGATTACCTGATTAAGCAAAGTTTCCTTACTAGATACCACGAAAATTCTGGGATCATACTTTAACATGAAGACACGAGCGTAAATAATTCAAATAGTTTGAACACGTTTGTATCAAAAATACTGCATGAACAAATGAAGCCAAATGTTTAATGGATTCATCTAAGTCCAGACCTGATTATTCTAGGCTTGCAGGCAACGTACTTTAATTAAGCGCCGGATAATTGTCTATACTCTGTCAGAAAAATTGTCGAACAAATAGATTCCTCCTTCGTTGTCATGAAAGGGTTTTTTGTCTTACCTTGATGATCAGTCATCGACACTAATCATATGGAACTAAGTTTAACTCACACACTTTGTTAGGTAAGCTGACTACTACTAATAATCTATCTACCTTGAAGTTCTCACACTCAGAACCTACGCTTATTTAAATTAATTGGAAGTTTGTCGACACGAACAGTGGTTCAAGTCAATCACTAATTTACTCAATCAACAATCGAACTATTAAACTCTCTATGTTTCGTTGTAGTTAACCTATTCCCCTAGTCCGTATTTATGCATACTACCCACCACCACAACATTCTAATTAGCTTGTATGTGCATGTATACATTTTTATATCCACTTGAACTATTGTTGACACTTTTTTATTATCATAATTATGTTTAACTCTTAACCAAAAATTGACAGTAGTCTTTGACTGTTTGTTTCAATTGTCCAGCTTAATACCCGTCTCGTATTAATTCTAATTTGAATGTCAATATGGTTACAGAAATAAACTTTACTGTCTATTGTTTGATTTATGCTTCTGTAAATTATCACCAATTGTTTGTAGATTGTTTCTACTAATAAGACCTCGACGAGTTTTGGGCGCCTAGATACCTTATGAATTGTGATTTGAAATCGCACACTTGTGGAAAATAAGTTTCTGGATTCGTGATTACGTTTGGTTTAAAAAATTACCTATGTCATTAGAAAAACAATGGTCAATCACAATGATTTAAATTCATACACGCCAATAGCACTATAGTCGTATGATCGAGAAACCACCAACGAAGATGTGAGATTTACAAGCATAAACCAAAATAATACAACGATACAAATCAGCTAAGAGGAGACAGGACTAGTTATTTTTAATGCAAATATTCTTATTGTTGCTATTTTTTATTGATTGTAAAGTAGGTAGTAACCAGTATTGCCGTTCATTTTATCCGCACTAACCTTGTCACTTGTTATTGGTTGTAGTGGCTTTTTAATGTGCTAATTACTTTAACTATAATAAGGTCACTGTTGTAACTATATATACAGGGTCGGGACAAAATATATTCAAATCTTCTTAGTGCTGTGTTCTTGTCTTCTTGATTTGGCTTTGGGCGAGTAATCAGTTTTCAAGTTGTTGGTCACAGTTGCGAGTATCTGTTCGCGTAGATAATTCAGCGAGTTAGAGTTGCAGTTAGTTTTCCCGTGTATAAGTAGGCGTCTACGTCATATCAAAATCACACAGCACACCAGAAGTATAACAGCACAGTTATACGTTAAGTTCACACCTCAACAAAAAAACATACAGTACAAAAATTTTTATGTTCAGGAGCGACTATGGTCCCCATAAACTTAATTAATGTGTTCAAACGGAACATCATCTTATACATAGTAAATATTTGTTTTGGGACTGGACGTGAAAGTATTTCTATCGTGCGTTTTGAATCTGTCAAACAGATTTATTGCAAACTATATAAATCGAAAGAAACTAACTATAGCGTTAAGTCAGATTTCTTCTTTTCCCTGTTAAATCTCATTGGGCCTTTGGATAAAACTGATTAAGACCGAAACCAAAATATTCAGGCAGAATGACGTCGACTACTCACATTGACATTTTACTTCGAGAAGATAGCAATACAATCTCATTTATCAATGAAGTTATTGTTATTTTACCTAAACCTTAATTTTTTACTAACATTCATATGCGTATCATCACTAAATATTTCAATTACATTTATTGTATCAATGGTATACTAAATTATTCTCCATAATCGTAAATAACTTTCCCCTCAAAAAATCCATCTCACTTCACGCATCCAATAAGAAGAGACTTAAAATTTCCGAAGTTATTATTGTTAGTTACTTCCCGATCAGATTTTTCTGTTTTCTTTTTATTTGTCTTTTAAGATGTCATAACTTGAAGGACTTTCTTAATCTCATGGCGTTCATGTACTTTATCGTATTCGGTAGTAGATGAAAATGACACTTATTATGGTGGCGGGGTTAAAGAAAAGAGTAACATAATCTTATTGTTTTGGTCCTAATCAATTTACACTGAATATATTGGTCTTAGATGTTGAATAAATCATTCCAACTAGTCAAAACCAACTATTGTTCACCCATGTATTCCTATATTTAGAGTTAGCCTATAAACAGCGTCATTCCGATTCTCAACCTATCTACGTAACAATCTTACTAGCTTCTTAAAATATATGCTTAATTCGCAGGGATATCCCTTGTATAGTACATAATGAAAGAAAAAGAAGGTCTGCTTACAACAGTTAGGGTGGGTTAGGCTACAGAGTCATCGACTGTTTTGAATTCAGCTTAAAACTACTTAAAATAGCTAGTTGCATCATCAAGATCCGATATAGTGGAGCTATTAGATATTAGCTTAACATCCGCAACACTTTACACAGACCATCCAGTAGAGGAGAAGTGTTTGATGCTTGACAGAGCATCATCAGCCAATAGTGAACTTTGAAGCATACTAGGCCAGCACCGATACTAAATGTCTACTAACCTGGTTACTTTGGGGACTTCTTTGAATATCAGGAATTAGTAAGACTGATGCTTAAATAATTCTTGGTATCTATGTGACTCGTTAAATGAAATACACCCATATAACTTAGTAACTATCTTCAACTGACTATTGGATAATCTACATGGTTTCACGAGTAATATAAAAGGTGAGAGATAAATTGATACGACATAATTTATTTCAACGAACGCAAACCAAGCAAGCCGAAACCATGAAGCACGGGTGAGATAAGGTCCGTTGTACAATTAAACTGTAACATGCATACTGAGATAAAAATGTAAAACAAGTGAAATATTACGTCCAGGGTTATCAGTAACTGCTACAAGTATGTGTTTAATGTGAAAAAGATTTTCATATTACCACAGTAAAGAAGATGATTGTTGATGGTTCTTTGTCACTCCAAACTGTCAATTTGAAAGGTTATGATTCATTAATATTCAACAGTCAATATAATCCATTACGCAAAGTTTAACATTTTGACCAAAAATGGTCAAACACGTCATCGACCCTGTTGCAGTTTCAATAATCTGCCAAACAGAGTAAACAGACATATTTAATATCTTGTCTACAACTGGAAAAACTGTTGACGCGACTGCGAATAGGTCTCGTAAATTCAACAATTAGTGTCACATACTTTGTATTAATGGATGCCTATTCAAAATAGCCAAGAGTGATCCCCATAGTGCTGATATCAACCAACAAAACAATGAAAATATTGATGCTGATCTTCCACCTACACGAATACACAGTCACTGTAGCGTCAGTTAACGGATCCTAGTCGTACCACCCCTACCATCCACAGTCAAATGGATATGCTAAGCACATCGTTTGCATCTTTAAACAAGCTCTACTGAAGCATTCTAATAAAAAGAACCATAATATAGACAAACCCAAAACAGGTGACATGAATTAACAATTATCAAGCGCTTGTAAACATGCTTAAGAGTGAATACAATGCGGTTGCTACAACATTTTTACCACCTGAGTAAAACTTAGGTCGTAGGTATTCTAAAAGTTGAAATAAGTCATAGCTTTCTGAAAAATTTTATCGGATAAATGATTTAACTGCTTAGTACAACCAATTGCTTGACGTAACCTTCTATGCGCCAAAACGCAGCGGTGAACGATAAATACGACAATCTAGTCTATGCCTAACGTCATCCCTAATGCCTACTTAGTCCCAGGTCGAAATAAGAAGAACACGAAACCCATGAATCAACCAGACAAACCATATCGTATTTCAAGCGATTTTTTGTACATACATAGAACTTGATCACATAGTCAACTAATCAGGAAAAGAACATCAACACAAAATAAGGGTTAAAGTAAAGTGAACTGTAGTAACGTATACACAATTAATCAGCTATAATTCACATATGGAAAATGACATGCTATCAGTTAATGAATCAAATGAGAGGATAAAGCATGAGGAACGTTAAAAATAATAGAAATGAAATATTCACTTTATACACAGCTAAAATAAATGACATTATCTGCAGATAAACAAATCCAAAAGATAAACAGTCTTCTTTAGGAGCCCGACAATATGTTATTTCATTTTTCCCTGTTCTCAAACATATTTATTTGACAGTATTCACTGAATGTCATTTCTCAATTCTTCCTATTTTAAATTCAGCAGGTAATTGTGCCTGCATCCCAGTGTTGAGGTTCATACTGTGAACATGAACTCAGTTTGTTTCGTGGCAAATACTATCGAATTCACTAATTAGTATGAAAATCAACACTGAAATCTAAGTTCATCCAACCAAATAAATCTTAAATAAGACAAAACCAGTGTTCTAGATCTTTATTGGTCTATTTAATAACTAGACTGTCTTTCTTATTAATCATAAAGTCATAATATCATTGAATAGAAAATCACATTAGTTTGTTACTAACATACAATCATATAGTTATTATTCATTCAATTACATTATGTAACCAATCAAAATATAAATTCTAATTAATTACAACTTAGTAACATAATAACTAGACAGTTATATACTATCCAATTACTTTATTCTTCATTCTTCTTCATTCTTCATTCTTCTTCTTCATCTTATTCTTTAACATGGTTAATGATAATCAATCATCATCAATTATTGATAATTCAATAAATCAACAATCTATAAAGTAATTTGAAAATTATTTATTGATTAAAAATAAAAATTTCTAATTTTTTTTTGTTTTTCTAGTAAAAATTCAATAATCAATAAAGTTTCATTTAGAAAACTTGTAAGTTTATGATTATTTTTTTAAATTATTGATTATTATTTTAGTTTCAATATACAACATTATGTAATAAATGTTTAATTTTTATTGGAAATCTATGTTCAATAATATTGGGTATATCATTTCCAGCATCAATTTTAATATTTCGTTCAATGATCAATGGAATGTTCAATAGTTCAATAATAAATAATGCAAATATCTATGAATTATTAGGATGGTATTTTTTAATATCAATTATTATGTTCATATTATGTATGTGTAAATGTATTTGTATTCAATTGTCAACTAAACGTATAGTCAAACAAATTCAATTACTTTACTATCAGGTATTGAATTTTTGTTATTGTTATTGTTATTGTTGTTGTTCATTTACATTATTTTTTGTATATTTAAGATGTTTATAAGATATGACTGGTAAAGTGTTTAACATGGTTGAGTATGAAGCAGTTGCTCAATCATGAATTAATTTAGCTAAAAATATCAACCATTGGAATTCTATTGGCTTAGTAGTTAAGTGGTTGTAGAAAAATTTGATTATGCTAGAGTTAATTACCAAGGAGGAGTCATAGATAAACACTTTTGAAGAGTTCTGTACTAAGATGAAATAAATGTTTAGTGTTTACTATTTTTTTCACTGTTAATTTAATTCAGATTAATTCATAATAGTAAATGAAAAACTTCAATATCAATCACCATAACACTTAATTACGATATTCAGAATACGTTTCACTTGCAATTCTTAATAAGATTTTAAGGATAAAATGATACTTTTGAATTGGATATCATGAATTCAACTGACTTAAATAACCATACAAAATTAGAAGGAATTAGACAGCTTTATTGTTGCAAAATGGAACTTTTCAGAAGCTGAAATCTACAAAATTCACTAAGGGATCTAACCTAGAGCATTCAAGTTTCGTAGCAAATATTTAACGTTTTCACCATTGAGCCGGTAGGCATCCAAAGGTTGATATTTTGGTAAAACTAAACTATAATAGTAAACACTTGATATTTGTGACGTATTTTCAAAGTTGTAATGTATAAATGACATAATGATATAGTTCCTAGAGAGTATATTTTGGGATTTATATGAAATGATAAAAATACCCTACATTTAAAGCATGAGAATGTTATGGTAGACAAAATTTTACACTTGTGGACGTAAAATGAATAAAGTAAACTATGAAAAGAAACGTGATACATACATATTTTAATGTTATAGGATGAATTTGTATATTCCCATTGATTTGTTATAGACTGAATCATCAACATTGGAATGCAGGTACATCCAGCTGACGAGTCCGAAATAGGACGAAACGCGCGCCCTGTATTCCACAATCCAAATTAAATGATATTTCAATGTTATTTGTGCTGTTGTTAAATCAGCCAATTAAAACCGGGTTATATTTTAGCAAATCGATAGTTACTATGACCTAAACTGTGTATTTTGTAGTATGTTGGTTGATAGAAATGCCAGTAATATCTATAAAGGCATTGTGTAAAGTCAATAAAGTATCATCTGTTTAGTCGTACGAACATTGCTCAAATATATACTATGAAATGATGAATAGGATTTGTGTATCAATGGTCGGTATTTGTCATATAGGTAAGAAAGAATGCCGAGTAAACCTAGAAAGAACTTGAAACTATATTAAAGATCATCTAAATAAATGTTATAGAGTCATATTATTGAGGCTTTACACTGTCATTTCTTTAAATTTAAAGCTATGCAACTACTGAATAACCCTGAAAATTGTATCAATCATGTGAATTTAATAACTCCACCATAATTTCTTTAATTTACACTTAATCTCATTCATATAAGCATATCGTTAACGTTTATCGTTTGTTAACCGACTACAGTTTGCTTAAAATTACATTGATAGAACTACTATAGTTTAATTCTACCGATATTTCTAACTTATGTCGATTTATGATACAATTGTATAGTGGTCTAACTTTTAAGTATTCGTCTTGAAACCTTATAATCCTGACCTTTATTCCTTCATGAGGCTATGAATATACACTGCAAAGGAGTTCCGTACTACAATGGAATAGCCTTTCGGTTTTTCCTGAATTTAAAAAGTTGTCTAATCTGCATGAAATTATGATATCCTATTTAAATTCAATAATCTTTTTCAACGTCCAGTTATAAACAAAATGTAAATTATAAAACATACCTAATTTCGTCGATTTTGATCTTTGGTCCTTCATCCACCCCCCACCTTCTCTCACTTTGATTCTAATTATGTTCCCATGACAAATTAATTGTTACCTTGATGCCAATTTATGACTCATTTCAGCTAATCAACAATCAATAGACTGGTCATACCTATTTTAAGCGTCTTAGTGATAAAATATTGGTGGGTTTTACTTGATTCTTTATATAGTACAAACCATCCCCCCCCCATATGTTGTTTGAATTTCATGCAAATAACACTTTAAGTGTTGCTATCCTAAATCAGATTGTTTCATCAGTAATATATAGTTTTACCGGGATGTTTTAACACCCCCCCCTACCCAGCACTCATCCTATTCTGTATAATATTATGATATTATCAGTCTATAAATCAGTAAATACCGTAGATTATCAGCCGGTTGTGTTTAGATTATCTTGAGATTTTAACTTAGGTTTTATGTTGAAAATATTCATTAGTTTCTATGTCTTTTACTATCTTTTACAACGTAAACTGTGTACATTAAAATCATAACTATGCAAAAGAAAAGAACATTATAATGAAGTATAAGTAAAGTATGTAGTAAACTGTTTCTTTTAAATAATACTACTTAAATACATTTCTAAAGTTATATTGGGTTAGTTGAGTTAGTAATCCCATTGAAGTAATATATTCATAATAATGTAATGAACAAATTGTTATTAGGGTAATAATAATAGTTAATGCATTGAAATGGCTTGTGGAGATCGGTATTAAGTTCTGTTGGTTGAATTTGTCACAAATTGATGTTGGTTGGGTACTATTGAAAACTAGGGAGCAGTGGACAGCTTTTTCGCCATAATATAGGACTCCTTAGCAGTGCGCACTCTAGATTTCACCTTAGAGAATTTATTTTGGCGAATGCGTAACACTATGCATCATCAGGCTACTATTCCTACTTTCCTCAGTTTGTGATACAGCACGACTATCATTCATTGTCATTGGTGACAACTGTCTCACTCCATTAGCTAGGATTTCTCACCAGGGTTTCAAGAACATCCTGAAGATAATCACCAGTCAGCTGATTATTATAATTGAATTTAAATAGTTTGTGGAGATTTGTACCATACTAAGTCTAATGCTAGGACTAAACAGCTGTTCAGTACTCTCTGGTTTTTAATGGTACCCTGCCAACATTAATCTGTAATGTATTCAATCAACTAAAATAATAACAGTAATAATAATTAGCATCTGACCGAACATCTGAAATGTTTACAACTGAGGATTGAGTTAATAGTTTACAATTCAGTTTTACGGACATAGGTTGAGATGAAGATTAGAGTTATAGTTAAAGGTTAAGCTCAAATACATTGGTATTTTTAACGTGAATTGTGAAACATGAATGTTCAAGTAAGAGCGTAAAATCACCTCAGAGATGAGTTTATGAAATAGATTTAAGTCATATGAGATTGTTGAACTAAACAATAATAAAAGAAAATAATTTAACTTGATTACAGAGACACAGACATAAGTTATTACTTACTAGTAGTAAGTAACGGAAGTGTTTTTATAAGTATCATCAGATTATTTAGTTAAAACTAACTTATAGAAACTAAGCAATAAAGTTTCAGAACTATCTACTTGAGTGTCCAAACACAATTTATATATGAATATTTCAACAATAAATGTATTAAAAATTAGGTGGTTGTACGGAGATAGTTGTTGATATTTGTCACAGATTAGTATTGGTTTGGTATCACTAGAAACCAGAGGGGAGGGTACACGACAACTAATTCATTCTAGCATGGGACTCCTCAACAGAAAGCATCCTCAATTCATCTAGGTTATTAAACTCAAGATCTCCAGGTTAGTAAACGCTCAGCTATCTACACAAACTAACCCGCCGGCGTTTGTTGGTAAAATTCCCACTTCCATCAGTTTGTGATACAGCTTGATGATCATCTATTGCCGATGGTGATAACTGTCTCACTCCCAACAAGTCTGTTTAGTGTTCCCTGATTTTCTGTCGTACCCATAGAGAAATTAATGAAATCAGATGACGGTTACGACACCTACTTTATCTGACTGAATAATTGAGAATATTATTTGATTAATAGTATGTATCCAAGGTAGATTCTTGTTAGGATGGTATTAAACTCTCTGCTGATGGTTCTTGTAAATATCATTTTGTTGTGTGATTATAAAGTATAACTTTTGAAGTATTACATTTGGTTAACAGTAGCTAATCTGAAGTGAGAAAAAGACAGTGTAAATTCTTATTATTCCATTCATTAAATGGTATGTACACTTTTTACAGGTTGACCTGGCTACTATTCATGTGTGAATTTTTAATAGTTTAGTTAAACAACAATATACATATTTATTATTTTTAAGTTGGATTGTGACTGGGAAGTGGAATCCAGGACGCACGTTTTGTCCTATTCGGGACTTGTCGGCTGGATGTACCTGTATCCCAATGTTGATGTTTACAGTGGAATTCGAATAATGGCTATATCGAGGCAATCTACTTAGGATGCACATATAGCAACAGAGACTGACCAGCTTCAGTCTATAACAAATCAATAGGAATATACAAATTCATCCTAATTGTACATATTTATCTATATTGACTCAGATAATGATACTAGACTATCACATTTCCGAGGATATAATTCACTCTCTCAGATAATATGCTTTCTTTGTGATTTCTCATCTACTGTTTGATCATCAGACAATCACATGATGTCTGGCATTCATTCTGCCATTGTATTTCTACCTCATTATGCCATAAAGTAACTTTTCTTTCATTCAATTAAAACTGGTATGTATCGTCTTCAGTATAATAAATAACCATGACAAAAACTGAATAGATTGAAATAAAACAGATACTATGACTATCCCACCATACTGCCACGTAAACAATGTGTATATTTTCTGTTACCTTCTGTTCATTTTAATGATGTAGGGTTAATCGAGTTGGGTAGCTTAATCATGGGATTTTCATCATTCCAGATGAATTCATCGACAAATGATCTTGATAAAAGTGAACTATGAGATGTATATATCAATCAAGTTATTTAAAATAAGGATGAAAACTCTATGATTAAACTACTAGATGTATTTCCACACTTAGTTATAGGGACTATCAATCCACTGTATTCTACATTCTTCCAAAGTTTATGTCAATTTCGGTTGTTTGTTACAGATTTATGTTGGTTGAATAGTAGTGACAAGAAAGGATCACTGAATATTTATCAAGTCCTAGAACGTAACTCCTCGGAAGTGTGAGTCATCGGTTCCGTCTGGGTATCGAATTACGAGTCTTCAGGTCCAGCGGTGAACGCCGACCTCTTCAGTAGTAGGATTTCTACATCCACCGATTTGTGATAAAGCACGGCGATTAGTGATAAATGACTCACTCCCAACATGTCTGAACTCCACTAGTCCCAACTTCTTACTAGAATATCAGGAAAATGCTAACGCTAATCACTAGTAAGCTAATTACTGTAGTCAAATTGAGGTAGTTTTTATGGAGTTAGGTGCTAAGTTTAGGTGTTTGTATTCGTCACAGATTTATTTAATAGCCAACTGACATCAATCTATGATGAATATAAATAACCAAATTTAATACCTAACTTCAGAAACCAACTTTAATTCAATTAAGTCTGCTGTTCTCCTGTTTCATATAAACATGTACGTATGCTAACAAAATCACGTTATCATTACCGATCTCCTATGAATAATACAATATGTTAAACAAATAATAGCTGGATTATGTTGACTTCTTTCATGTTGTATTTATTACTGTTTACATATGAAAAATATACCATATACATGAATCATGTAATTGTATGATATAAGGTAATGTGTAATGGTTTGTTTTTGGCATTCCTCATCATCATCAAATGTAATTTGTACTATTTAATACAATCAGTATTCTAAAATACTTTTTGACACAAATATAATTGGTTACTAAAGTCAGTTCTTATTGATAAAAAGTTATATAAGTTGTCTAGTCATTGAATTCCTACCCCAAAGTTATATTGAGATTTTCATAAAACTTGAAAGTTCTAAGTTCGACTCCTGAATTATTAGCTGACATCAATAACTATGAAGTATTAAATTAAGATGAACTAGTTGTTAATTTATCTTAATGACAATCTGTGATTAAAATTTCTTGATTTATTTATTCTTGTCATTAAATAGAATATTGAATAATCGACAGATCTATAGTATGTGACGATCATTCATACTATCATCTTGAACTTTGAAGAAGACTTTGTATGCACTGCTTTGCTTGAATTTTAATCAGAAGACTATAGCAAGCAGTGATAATTTATGTACACCTTACTTGTCAATATGTCATATTGAAGTGATATGACTTTGATATAGGTTAAAATCTAGATGAAAGTATCTAAATCGAACACAAGATTACAATTTTACAGTTATCTCTCGTTGTATCCTTACGTTGGATTGATTTCTGATCGACAAATTACAGACAACCAACAAACATGTGACAGTAGTAGCTGACAGAATAATATACTACCTTTTAACAAGAACTAGGTATTTGTAGTTTATGGTTAGCATGCTTAATATTCTTAGCTCCAAGTAGGAGAAAGATGAATACTTAAATTAGCCAACAGTTCAGTAGCAAAGATATAGATCATTTATTCCCAACACTAGCTTACATACATACATAAATACATACATACATGCAAGCCCAGACAGCACGCAAGACCAAAGACAATATTTATGGGAAATGGGATGGATGACATATACGTAACTAATTACTTCTAGTTCATGAATAGAAAATGATACAATAATAGTCAATGGATCAGTTAAAAAGTCGGGGTGATTTAAGCGTGAAAGTAATAGGAACACAATGATTATTACATAGATAATACAAATATATAAAATAATATTCCGATAGGAAGACTTAAAAAATCAATCGTTCTTTTTGACTTGTCTGACAGTGTATCTTTACATGAAACAATAGCTCAGTTTTCCCAATGTTTAAGACTAAAGCTATGTATTGGTTGAGACGGTTAGTTGTTGTGAGGAAGGAAGTAGTTGACAGATAACAATGGACCAGGATTTTGTGCTACTTAACAATTGGGATAGAATCCACAGGGAAGTATAAGTTCTGTCAGAGATAGCAGCTACGCCCTTCTTACGAGTGTCAAATTGTATAAATCCCCAAACCACCTTTTATTATTGCTTTGCACACACAGAATATTTCATGCTGTATGTTCTTCTTCGAGTTATGAAGGAAAATCAATGATGTACTCTGTATTTTGTAAAATTAATTTTAGCTCAATTATACGTTATTCAGTAGTTTATTACCCTAACTTCTACTCTAAATTAACCACCAGAATACTGTATTTAAGCGATTGAAACATTTGTTGCTAATTCCTAACTACTACCTACTTTCACATAAGATATTGGCCAGTATAAGAGTAGGTTAAGAAAATCCTAGAGGCTGGAACAATAAAGCAGAGCAGAAGTTAATGAAGCTGTTGATTGAATGATCGAAGTAATGACGATAAGTTTAAACTTCACGTTGACTATAACTTAAGTAATACCTATAGATATTGATGTCGGCTGACAGTTAAAAATTGTCTCACTTGTGTTCATTCTGCTTTATATTCTAGACTAGAACTTTTATGTTACGTCATAATCTTCATATTTTTTGTTTCATGTGTGCCATCTTAAGCCATATTTCTCATTTATCTGCCTTTCCATTATGATTTATATCAATTAATCCCTGTTTGGCCTACATCTCGTTAGTGTTATTACTTACTGTAACGATGTGAGGTGTTAAAATTCCGTCTAATGAAAACACCTATGAAAAGATGAATCTAAAAAGGCTCGATTTAATAGAGAAGAGAAAGGACATATTCATGTATCAAATGTCATATTTACAAATATGCAGTACAAATAATCTGACTATTACTTCAACTGACTAAATGTAAAAAAATCAAGAGAGTAAGCATCTACAGGAGTAAGGGTTAAAAGGATTTTGATTGTTTCTACGACTAGTGATCTGGTAATTTTTGAGCAATCTTCTCATTAGTAACTTAACGGACCTTGTTGACTTTGTTTGCATAGATGCATGCAATGCATTCTATGAAATACAATATGACTATTTCATTGGTTTATATACTAATGCATAACAAAGCTACGCAACTAATGTGAAATTATCTTTAACGAAATTGAACAAATTACGTTCACCAGATATCATCATTGATTGAATACTTTCAGTTTCATTAGCAATTTGATGAATATATGTAAATTTAATAATACTTTATTGCCTGTTTAACCTTAGCTCGTTATGAAGACCATGATAATTAGCAAATCATCAACAACCTCTAAGAATTGATGAATGTTATGATTTACAGATTCAGTAAGTGCAGATTATAAGTGTAGTGATTGTATTTGACAGCTTAAAAGAATCATCATACTACGCACAATGAAGCTAAAGTGCGAATGAATTATTTTTAAAGTACATGAATCAAGATGGACCTATATGATGTAAAAGCTCAAAAGAATCCTGATTCCAAAGTATACTTTGGAACATCCACAGTACCTCCGTGGAAAACTTACCTGAAACAAATAACATGGTGTAAAATGTAGTACAGAGGCTTTTGATTATTTACATCAATTGAACTATGTTATAATGATTTAAGATTAATAAAGTAGTTTACATCCACATTACATCACTAAATTGCTCTTTTGATGCTCTCTCTATTTCATTCACCCTTAATGAAGAATACCAAGTATAGCAACGTGACTCAAACAACTTTGTATTACACTCTGTAGATGGGTATGATTGACAGGACTTTAGATATCCTTAATATCCCCAAGTATTTTAAATATATTCGGAAATGGTTGGTACTAAAATTCAAACATGTGAATAATTTAAGAACTTGTCAAATCTTTACTGAGGACTGAAGTAACTAATGACAAATTCACGCTGATATTCTATATTATAAATAATCAACTAATGGTAACTATATTCTATTTTTTAATGTTTACCATCTATTGTCTGTCAATGGAAACCAGAAAGTATTGGTAAATTGTTATGTTTTAGTGCAATACTCTTTAGCAGTTTTGATTAAGCACGAGTTCTGTGAACTGGATGGTGTAATTCTGAACGATTTAATAAGTATAAAGTTTTAATAGAAGCCAGCTCTTGAACTCTTTAGTAATGCTTATACAATTTCTTTTCACATCATGGATCAAACCAAGGATATTTAAGCCACATAAAGAGCAAGTTTCCCTTAAATTACTCAGTGAATGACATTTCTAAATTTAGTTTAATCATATATTTTAAGCTAGGCATTAATCTATAGATATCTCCGAAACATTGCTCATGTTTGCTGGGACAACCGAGTAAGCAATGCATGGGTTAGGAATAGAGTACTAGGTAAGTACGGTAAGTCTATTGATGAAGTAGTGAATCTTCCCCAGCTGACGTGGTTAGGACATGTGTTGCGTATGCCTGACCACCGTCTACCTTGATGAACAATGTTGTCTGTTGTAGGAGTAGGCTGGAAGAAAGCTAGGGGTGGCCAAACAAAAACATGGCACCAATCCATGAAGCCATTGACAAGTGGGCTGAGCCGTGTTAATAGATACAGACTACCTGGTTGGGGCCCACATGATGATCGTAACAAATGGTTAGAGACTTTAGGTGATATGGCTCAAAATCGATTGCAATGGCGCAGGTGCATCCACTCCTTGTCTTCCTCCAAATTCTAGTTTTTGAGCTTCTCATAATTTTCTCTTTACTGAATCACTTTTTATCTCAAATCTCATCTCTGATCTCTATGCCTTTCCATTAGTACTTACTGTGTTACTACCTCCCCTACTCTGGGATTTGGTCCGACAATTTAATCTTTATCTGCTAATTGAGGCATGGCAACTTGAACTGATGTACGCATGTACCAAGTTCTACATTGTAACTGACTGAGTGACTGAAGCATTAATCTAGCAGTTTAAACTGATAATAAAAGAGGTTCATTTTCGCTGCAAGATAAATACGAAGTCATGTAATCAGTTGTCTAAGAAATGGTTAAAGATTAGTGTAGATTAATGACTGAATGTTATATTTACTACATACTGTAATGAAATATGTATACATTAGTTACATAAAATTTCCAGTTGTTCATATTCGTCACAGATTAATGTTGTTTTGTTACCATTCAAAACCAGTAAGTATTGAATAGATATTTCTTTTTTTCTTTTTTGTATGAAACAATTCAATAGTGTTCACCTTTCTTCTCTTCACTTTAATTTTCATTCGTATCTAACCAACAGTAAGGTTTTGATGAATACATTTTTGTCAATGCTGATATCACGAATTGATATGAACTAGACAACCATTGATCACCTGGAAGCAATGGACAGCTGTTTTGTCCTGGTGTGAGACTCCTCAGCAGTGCGCATCAACGACCCTGTTGGGGATCAAACCCAGGACACTCTGGTTCCGTGACGAGCGCTCTACCATTGGACCACTGAGCCGGCTCTTAATGGTTGATATTTCTAATTTAGTCAATTCGTGATATGTATGCGCGACCTCATCCACAACAACCCCCTTAATTGTAACTAAATATCAGCTCACTAGTGACTAGCTCCTTGAGGTAATTCCTTGAGTTCTAGTGTGAAGATGTTACTGGTGGAGTTCAATCGTGTCAGGTGTGAGGCAGTTACTCACCGTTGACAATGGATGAGGTCGCGCAAACGTATCACGAATTGACTGAATTTGGAATATCAACCATCAGGAGCCGGCTCAGTGGTCCAATGGTAAAGCACTCGTCACAGAACCAGAGGGTCCTGGGTTTGATCCCTAACAGGGTCGTTGATGAGCACTGTTGAGGAGTCCCGTACTAGGACGAAACAGCTGTCCAGTGCTTCCAGGTGATCAATAGTTGTCTATTTCAGATCGATTCGTGATATCAGCATTGACGAATACATTTTTAACTGAAATGAATATCTATCTACATTAAAATCATCTCAATTCATTTACATAATAGTTTATTAAAGTTTACTCTATTTAAGACACATCACTTATTGAAAACTATTGAAACTTTGATCTTACAATGTCTATGCTTCAATAGTATAATTTTAATTGGTATCATTCCGCTTTTTTTGGTTGTTTTTGTTTTTATTATATTTCAAAGTTCAAAATTCAATGATTATTGTTTAAATTACAGTTAATTGAAGAATTTAACTCATCATATAAATAATACACAAGGTTCAAAGATAACAATCAGTTGTTAATTAGTGAGTAAAGTAGATTCAATTCCAATTGAATAGAAATGATCTTTGAATTTTTATTAAATAATAATTCAATTCATGGATTAACAAAATGATCGTTATGATGTATAAATTCATTAGAATAAGTTAGTCATGACTAGTTTAATCTAAATATGATTATAATTTCAAATAGTTTATAACTTCATATTTGTCATGATGTGAACTACAACTTATCATCTTCATTAATAATGTAGAATCGGGTAATTACTCCCATAGGTTCAACTTGCTATATCACATTAGCGCTACGAGATAATAGAAGTGACATAATAACAGGATACAATACGAGAGAGTGAAGTTAAGGTGTGCAGAAACTAATAATATGATTCAAGATTTAGATAAAGTTAAAGAGTGAATACACTCGCGCCACTGTGACCGATTCTAAGCCATGTCGCCCAGTGTGTCTCCAACCATTAATTGCGATTATCACGCGGACCCCAACCAGGTAATCTGCATCTACCAACAGCAAAAGATTTCATGGACTGCTGCTATTTTTTGGTTTGGCCACCACTACCCTTCTTCCATTCTCTTTCAACCCTAATCAACATAGCGCGACGAGGCAGGCGGTAGTCTGGCATGAGCAATACATATCATAGCCATCTCATTTCATTAAGGTTAATGACCTCTTCAACTGATTTACCATATGTTCCAAGAATCTTTTGTCTAACCTCCATATTACTTATTCGACTGTTCCATGATATACCAGCGATGCTACGAAGACTTCTATGGCCAAATACCTGAAGTCAACGCATATCTTGGGTTTTCATGGCCCATGTTTCGCAGCCATACGTTAAAACGGTGCGGACTGGTGCGCAGTACACCCGGCCTTTCGTTAAAAGACGGATATCTCACCTGTGCCACAAGTGGCGTAAATTGGTAAATGCCAATCGGGCTTTCTGAATCCGTGCTGAGATTTCGTCAGACACCGACCCACCAGGTGTAGTGAGACTTCCGAGATAAGTGAAATAGTCAACTAAGACTTACCACAGTATGCGGAAATGGTAAGCACCATGATCGAAATCAATATCTTGAAAGTCAAACACTAAGACTGTTATTCTATGCCTGAGTGTTTACACCGTGAGACCTAGCCTGCAAGCAGATTAGGAGCTAACAACCAATATAACACTATTGATCAATCTACGTTGTTATATGGGAATCCTGAGTGGCTGGTATCTATACAGATACATTTAGCTGACAACTTCCAAATAATATGAAATAATTATCCTTGATTTTACTTACCAGTCACAGTTCCACAAAAATTAACATTGTTAGTAAGTAATAAACAACGTATAACCTGGCATATAATTGCATCGTTTAAATTCACCACATCATATCAACACAATTAAATGTAATTTATACTAATAGAATTAGTGGCATGATATTAGTAGTATCAATATATGATTAGATAAGGTGAAGAAAGAATTGATTCCCTGAATAAAGGATATAAAATAATCATAAAGCTCAGGAAATAGGTGTGGACAAGTAATGAATGCCTTAATCAATAGTGACAGATTCTGAGAAATGTCACCCAAAATTTCAAAAACCAGATAGTCAGCAAGTATCAACACAGTTCGGACTAATAGTTGATAATTTTGTGAACTGGTAATAAATTACTAGGAATTATCTGCCTATCTGATTATACTAATTATGTCACAATTAATGGCCTACATAATTCTTTTCAACTTCCTTTTATTTTATACGCCACTGAGTCAGGTTTCAACAGATCGAGTGATACTTCTATTAATTCGTTGTACAGAGGGCAGATGAGATAAATGTTTAATTCTCTTTGATTTTCTATGAAACCCAACTGAGATCGATCTATTACAAATACAAACAACAAATCTTAAATAAAGTTCCCAAAACCATATATACTAAATCATTTGCTTGTTGATAAACTGTACATAGCTTTAACTACATATAAACAAAAGAGAGTTGGATAATGATGAGACCTAAGAAACAGTGGGAGAATTCAGACATGTTGGAATTAAGATAGTTATCACCGATAACAAGGATGTTCGTAGAGCTGTATTACAAAGAAGTGGAAAAGGGAATCCTACGATTAGATGCAGAACATTAGGTGCTCGTCAACTTGAAGCTCGTAGGGCAGAATGTATATGGCGTGCAATGCTGAGAAGTCCTATACTAGGACGAAACAGATGTCCAGTGCTTCGTACTTTTAATGGTACTTAAACAACATAAGTCTGTAAAGAATTCACCAACCAGAACACTAAGATCAAGTTAACATGAGTATCATCAACTTAGAAATCTGAATAAAATATATACAATATGAATGATGATGATGAATTCAACATAGAAACCTCTTTTATTATGTTAAAACCTAATTTATACATGGTTTTCACAGTTTCACTGATCTCCGTCTGTTATTATCATTACCTTGGTTTGATCTTATTTCAGCATTCATACTTAATTCCTTTGAGATGAATATTTTAGTAAGTGGCAATCCAACTCCCTCTGTTTATCCATAGGATTGTATACCTCTAATATTTTGCAAATTAACGGATCTTTGATAATGTAATAAGAGCAAATGTAATTGTTGTGTAACTATAACTGAGTTGCGTAATAGTTTCACGAATATACAATTTTTAGACTAGATTTAATTACTGATTGATCTCAGTTGAGGCAGTTTCGGGAACCTGAAAGTACTGGATAGATACTTTTTCTGTGTTGGATGCCCTAATGTTACAGAATAACGACATCATCAACAATCAATCTGTGACAAAATACAAAAGAAAAAAGTAAAGTTGATTTGAAACAGACCCTGTTAGTGTAACACATACTTTCTTTTTGTTCACATTTCATCAGAGATCCGAAATTACCTCTTGATAACAATAAATTGTCAATTTACTTTGAAAGACGACGGTCTATGGCAGTCGAAAAGAAATCATACATGACCCAGATTTTGTTCTAGTTATCAGTTGTCGGCAATGTGTGTTTACATTTGACTTGGATCATGTCTGGCAAATGGAATTTATGTCCCACATCTTGTTTTATTTTGGACTCGTTAGCTGGATGTACCTGCATTCCAGCGTTGACGTTCACTTAGCGACACACACTCAGTTCATTTAGTGCCAAACTCCACTGAGTTCATAACTTGTAAGACACAATCCATTTCAAATTATACTTGCGAATTATTGCTGTATTAAGGCAATCCACCCAAGATTCACATACAGCAACAAAGACAGATCAACTTGAATCCATTTCAAAATCAACAGAATGATTCAAACTCATCCAAATTGTGTGTCTACATTCTTAGAAGAACCAACCATTTCTTTGAGATTTCAATCCACTTCGCACAGCATGATCTATTAGAATCATGACTGATCTCGTATACAAATTATATATATTTATATTATTGTCGAGTTACCTAGACTAATGACCAAGCATGTCTATGAAGAATAGAAAATATTTACTAAATCGATATGTAAAAGTCTAGAAGAATTTACTAAAGGTAATAAACAGGTAAACATACCAACAATCACTTAAATGAATGGGGACTATGATGATATTGACTCGTTGTTACTAGGCTATTCAAATGTAATGAGTTACAATTGTTTAAATCCTAGTTCGAATGATTTTCTACTTGACAACAGATTATTTAAATAAAATCATAATAGTGAATATGAATACTAGTACACAATGGAGCCTCGGTTGTTCAACGTTCTGTTAAATAATTTTGAATACAATTAAAATTCACTTCAACTCAGATTTTGACGCTCTTAACTAGTTACTTTCAATTAGCATTTCAACATACCGGTTATCCATTGTCTATACTGAGTACCTATAAAGATGACTAGCAAATTATGATCAAAACAGATTCAACCAATGAATTAGGCTAAACTAATTTGTAACAACACTGTGAATAAAATGGATTCGACTAGGTCATAACAATAGAACTTTGTATTTAGCAGTGATGGAAAGAGTCTCAATATGAAATTTATCATTAGGATAAATACGACAACTTGATGTTGTACTGTCTACATTGGAATGATTCAATGAACTAGACATAACGAAATCATAACATTCAGACATCAAAATATTTGTGATTTTAACCACATCAGTATTCATAGTTGAAATACCTTCAGCCACTTCTATTTTATCAGATGTCCCATATGAAATTGATTGATTTGATGAACTAGACTGAAGTAAATTATGAGCACATAGTTCATTTAGTATATTACAATCTATAACTCTCAATAGATCATTTTCATTAGAAGTATTTAAGTTTTGCATAGATTACTCTTTCACTCATTTTTTTAGTCTCATTACATTCTTTTAGGGATTTTTAAATCATTTGGTTATAACTGAACTATGAAACTATACTCTTTATGAGATCAGCACTACTACTACTGTGTGAATGCTAACTAGGTCAAGCAATTGCATATTTAGTGAAAACAGAGTACGTCATAAAACATTGTATAAATTATTTAATTTGTATTGTGACTGGCAAATAGAATCCAGGACGCGCGTTTCGTCCTATTTGGGACTCATCGGCTGGATGTACCTGCATCCGAATGTTGATGTTCACAGTGGGATTCGAACTCAGTTCGGATGTAGGTACACCCAGCCGATGAGTCCCAAATAGGACGAAACGCACGTCCTGAATTCCACTTGCCAGTCACAATACAAATTAAATAATACTTGTGAATAATCGCTATATCGAGGCAATCCGCTCAGGATGCACATATAGCAACAGTGAATGACCAGCTTCAGTCTATAACAAATCTATGGGAATATACAAATTCATCCTATTATATAGATTACTTTAAATCAGCAATTTGTACATCATTTGTGTTCTCTGATCTGTGTTGGTTCTAGGCTTACCTTATTAGATTGTGCTCCATTTTTCTATGTATTCTTTTTATACTTGCTCCTTGTCACTCAAAAATTCGCCTCATACGCTGTAAACTGATTCTTTCCGCTACCTACTACTTAAGGACGACCATATGAGTAGTATCTACCAGACTACTACCAATTGTAGTATCTACATTATTATTGGTATTAATAGGGAATGAATTAGTAATACGTCTTTCAGCATTCATTTCATAAGAGTTGTCATTAGAAATGAATTCAAATAGTAATATCTTATTGTCATTTTAAAATTTCATTGGCATAAGTTGTAGAATTCATTTAAAATGTTTAATTGTTCTGTAAATGTGTCATATAAATGATTTGAAGGAATTTATTCATATCAACAATACATGAAATTCATATATGAGTGTTGCCAAGTTTCATCTTTTCTGGTGACAAGATTCTATTGTTGTGTTTTTGAAGAATCCAGTTAGATATCAATCAAAATAATTTGAAGTCATATGAATAAATTGTATTACTCATGTTAATAAAAAGGGTGAACTACATTCTACGTTGAGTAAATGGTTGTATATTCTATGCTTCAGTAAAGTGTAATACTGTGAGATATTACTTATAAATACAAATGGTTAAATTCTACCTTCGACTTACGATGTTGGCTAGTATAGAAGTAGGTTAGGATGGAGAACGGCATGGAATGAACTAAGCAAGTTCAAATCAAGACTTTGTATTAGCCCATAAAGTGATTGACTGTTGCTATAACCCATATTGGTAGGTATAGACTATGGAGTTGTGAGCCAGTGTGTAACTGTGATTAGTGGTTAAAGACCAAGGTGGACATGGTTTCGAATTCCTTACATTGATCTCAGTGCATTCACTCTGTAGATTGCTACTTCCATTAATATCACTACTATATCCATTAGTTTTAGTACATCTCATTTCAATATGCTGATCAAGTCTTGCAGCTTGAAATGTCTTATATGTGTCTATACATGATAGGTTCTACGTTGCTTATAACTGTCTGGCTAAGTATTTGAAATAACTGATCAACTTTTAATTTTTGGTTAACCTGCTTAACATTCAATTAGTGGAAAAATAATTTCTTAGTTAATACATTCGACTTAGTGAGTAGTTGAATCTGCAGATACTGACAATCTTAGTAATCATCAATTCTTCGTCTAGATTATTTCTAATGAGTTCAATTTGAGAAGATCATCAATGGAGGTCATTCTAGAAACATTTTTGTGGCTAAGTAAACAATTTGAAACGATGTGACAACTAAAGTACCTAAATTTCGATCATTTTTATCAGTTTTATAGATAATGAAAACATAAATTTAAAAAAAAATGTATTACGGCAAGTGAAAAGTGTATCACTGTGGATCAAATTGATGTATCACAAATTTCCGTACGAAGGTTTTGATATAATTTGAGAATGCTTATGTTTCCCTATTGACTGTGTTATAAACTGGAAATGATCAGTTACTGTTATCATATTTGGATTGTGAGAAAATTACTTTCACACAACTGTAGTTCACAAGTACAAGTTAAATTGTATCTCACAAGTAAAATACAGGAAGCGTACTTTATCCTCTTCTCAGCTCATCAGCTGGATGTATTTGCACTCGTGTTGACGTCCACGATGAGATTCGACTTTAGTCCCTTCTTGCTAAAAGCTACTGTGTTAACTTATAACCTAGTGAGTGCAGATAACCAGTTAACGTATTTATTGGATATATAAGTATGTGTATAAGTTATTTCGTCAAACGAAAACATCAGCGACCGTTTGTTCTTTAACAGAAATTCGTGGATATTTATTAACAACATTTGGCATTACTTACTTCATCCACAAGCAATACACAAGTATAATATTGTGCTAAAAAACTACTGATAACTTAACTGATTATATTTGCCTACTTTAAGTCAAGGCTACCCTGAATTACATAAGTAGTGCGATTCAAAATATACTGGTGTTCAATAAACTCAATTTTGAATCGACAGTTGAAAAGTCTCCCTTCTTAAGTTTCTATTATGTACCATGAATTTTGAACTGATAGTTTCTTGAGATATTGTTACAGTGATTAATGTTTGGAATCCTCTCATAATTTGATGTACTGAGCTAAACTGAACATGTCTGGGAATTTTATTGAGGTCAAGTATTATGAGTCAGAAGTAAACGCTGAACTTATCAATCAAGTATTGACATCAGGATTATTTGATTTTTTGGCTGAGTTCTTAATGTTAACTAAGTCATGTGTATTTTATACTTTCAGTCCCTTAAGAGACTAGTGAAGTGTTATCATCAAAAGTGACAGTCAGCTAAAGACAGTGGTAGTAATTTATTTGTCGTATGCTTGAGATGAGCTATCGTTGTCTACAACCATGCCTCCATTAAACTCCTGTCATTCAGAGCGACTTTTAAAATGTATTTCATTAATTTACGAGTATTATTAATCCTATGTGAATACAGCGATTACTCAAGTATTCATAAGATTTGTAGTCTGATTGATTGTAGGAATGATTTGACGAATTTTATATGTCAGTTACAAACACAACACATCTCTATGTAGCATATTCACCATATTCCCCTAGTCCAAAGCTTTTGTTTAAATTATAAACTTTTACTTAATCTATTTTGGCCTTACGAACTAAAACTAACCACTTATGCATTCACTCTTTTTGTAGTTAATCCATTTGTTTTGTATTGATGCCACTACTCTATGTTTGTTTGTAATCTATGAATGTATGTAAATACTAAAACGTTCGTCTGTAATAAAAGAATGCTTATCCCAGTTTCTTGATTGGTTGGTTCTTTCTGAAGCGTTCCTCTTTATTGTCTATATCTAGACAGTATTGGAGGTAGATATATAAGCGTTGAGAATGTTTAGTTATTCTTTCAGGTCAACGGATAATTTGATCATCTATTAAGGTCAAGTCGTTGGCTAACCATAATCATTACTAACAATGACATAATATTAGTAAACGGTGAAAACTCAATGAATAACCTAAATCATATTATTTAGCTTTTATTAATGTAGCTTCTTACTCAGTGTTATTTTGCTCCGTCTAGAAATCACGCGATCGTAACATTTTGTAGACAGTTTTTGTCGTGTGACCCGAAAACCCTAGGTTCAACTCCCTGGCAAAATCAAGAATGTATATTGCCGAAGAGTTCCATACCAAAATAAAACAACTGCTCAGTGTTCCTCAGTTTTCAACGGTATCCAATCTATATCAGCCTGTAATGAATACAAACAACAAGTCTTCAAAATTTTTTTCAAGATATATAACTAATACTTTCGTATTGTTTTACTTTACACTTACATTTATTATTAGTTGTTTTCTTTGTTAAGGCTGTACTTCAAAAAGACATACTATGGTTTGATGAACATTCACCTGGTGATATTATTCATAATCTATCAGAAAATATCAATTCTATTGAATCTGGTATTGGAATAAAATTAAGTGATTTCAATCAGAATATGAGTGGATTTCTAGCTGGTATTATTATTGGCTTCATTGTAAAATGGAAATTAGCTTTAGTAGCATGCGCTACATTACCATTTGTTGTAGTAGCTTTTTCATTATTTGGTATTGCATTTAAATATTTTCATGGTAAAGAACTTAAAGCATATTCAAGAGCTAGTACAGTATCAAGTGAAGTATTATCATCAATTAGAACTGTAATAGCATTTGGTGGTGAAAAACGTGAATTATTACGTTATCAAAATGAATTATCTTCAGCTGAATCAATGGGTATTAAGAAAGCAACAGCATTTGGTGGTGGTAAGTAAAGCAATTACTATCAGTAATTTACTTCGAAACATTGTTGTCAAGTGATATTACTAGAAAAAAAACTTTAAATTCATGATAGATGTTATGTAACTGCTTTCGTTAGTACATCCTTCTATTTACTGAATTTACTACGAAAGAGTTTAGTATAAGAACACACCTAGTCTGCGGTAAAACAGTGGAACTGTAGCTTGATGGTAAAAGCGTTCAACTGATAGCCACTAGTATCACTAGGTCTCACACCTAAAAATGGTAGCTTTAAGTACACAAATAAATTATCGAAATATGTTCTTTCCGATCATTTAATCATTTATATCCATTTACCATAAACTCAGTGAATATGAATGTTCTATATTACTCACAAGTTCAGTAGTTTTTAAGAGCTTTTAACTTATTAGTTGCAAATTTCACAGATTGATTTTGGTTGGGTACCACTATTAATCATCGAGTACTTAACAGTTGTCTCAACCTGATATTGAACTTCTCATCAGTACTCACTTTCAATTTCTTCAGGAGATCCAACCCACAGCCTTCAGTCCACAAGACAAACGCTCAGCAATCTTCGTTACTGGGTTGCAATCCAATGGTAAAATTCTCACTCAAATTAATTTTTGATACAGCAGGACAATCAATCAATGACTTAACGATAACTGTTGCACTGGTGACATGTTTGAACTCCACCAGGCACAAATTCCTACTAGTAGAAGTCTTATACTAGGAGAAAGCAGCTGTTCAATACTTCATGGTTTCACGTGACACACAACTGACATTAATCTGTGACGAATACAATTAAATAGATTTAACATATATCTCTACAAAATTATCTCAGTCTTCTATTTACTTTACCTATTCTGTTTTGTTTTTTCAACTCTTTTTAGCTGGAGGATGTATTGGTTGTGTAATATTCGCATCAGCATCTTTAGTATTTTGGTATGGTGTTAAATTGATTCAAGATGAAAATACTGATCCAGGAGCTGTTATTGCAGTAAGTATATGATATTGTATAATAAACAATGTAGGAAACTGAGTAATTTACAGAGTTATATGATGCATTAAAAGTTTAGAGATGACTAGTTAAATGTTGTATATGAATTGGTGACTTGTGATTAATAGTTCTTGTTTGTGTTAGGCATACATAAGTAAGGCTTGCTTATGACATGTATAACGACTTCAAATCAGTGTATGTTCTCGACACTAAAAACCTAACAGTCTTTGATAAGAATCTTGGTGATGTTAACAATTGTATACAAGCATTTATAAACAGCTATCTGCACAAGATACTCTAGGTTCGTTGGCCAGATACCACCAGCAACAACTTTCTATGGCAGAGAACAAACCAATTTCCAGCTAAAGAAGAAATTAGGAAAAGATATTGGGGGGAGGGATGGGTAGGAAACAAATTGAGGAAATCATTAAACTATATCACAATGCACGCAATAGCTTAGAACCCTGAAGGCCAAAGGAAAAGAGGAAGACCAATCAACATATTCGGTGGAGGGTGGGTGGATCGCGAGTAGACATGAAAATAATGAACAACATTTGGGAAGGACTGAATAAGAAAGCACAGTACAGAGTTGATTAAGGAATGTTGGTTGGTGGCATTGATTGATCTTATAATTCCACACTATGAGAAAAAAATTATCTAGTGTTCCTTGATATCTCAAATATTAGTCGTTTGAACTCAGTTAGAAATAATCTGTAATAAACTTGCAGCAACAGGTAATTTATTAACAGTCAGGTTATTATTTAACTATTGAATCTACTAGCCAAGTTGAACCGAAGCTAACAGTAGGTTTAGTGTGCATATTTTGTCTTTTTTGAGAGTCGCCTACTTGATGCATCAACATCTCAGGAGTTGATAATTATGATATAACATTCAAACTAAGTACCTATAAATTTAAACACCATCTGAGGTGCCTTGAAGAACACAAACTTCCACTTCTAGGGCAGAGTTTAAATGGTTAAGTTTGTTTATTCTGGTTAGCGTTTTTTTAGCGAACTTGTGTTTTACGGGATAGGGGTGCTAGCCCTATGCCCAACCCTTCTCCTTTACCCGGGCTTGGGACCTGCAACAACCCTAGAAGAGCTGCGGGAGGAGTTGAAGAACACAAAACTTGCGGCACAAGTACCATTACTCGAAATAGGGAAATACTGAATCAATCTACTCAGAATGAATATATGCCAATTAAGGCAGTTTATTTTCACTTTTGAATATTCAAATAGGAAAAATACATTCCCTTAAAAATATTCATTATAGTGTTTAAACATCTAAATATGAATTGGACTTAGATGAATACAACTTCCAGTAACTAATATATTTTTAATCAACATTAATGAGTATGCCGAAAACAATCGAGTTTTCGATGAACTGGACAGTCAGATATTTGTCTTATACACCATTACAGAATGTATATTCTAAAAGAAAAAAATGTATTTATCAATCACTAAGTGGTGAACAATCTGATGTTCATCTTGTTCTGTTTTATAGCGATCAAACTCAATAGATCAAACTGAAATAAAGCCACTAGTAAAGAAACCGAATATCCCGTGGACTCTGTTGTTAATGTTAAATGGCTTACAAAGGAAAGACAATTTAATTTTAAATTTAGTGTTATTTGGCACTCGCTACCAAGATGTGCATACACCATCAAAGGAACTGATGTCTCTTAAGTGATATGACACCAAATCGTTGAATTTCACGGTCATCAACTGTTTCCACTGAATGCAGATAAATTCTTATAGATTTAATGTTCCTTGCTTATGGTTCCAAAAATCTAACATTCGAAAAATAAGTTAATTTCCTTTAATAATCTAGAGTTCAGACGTATTGCGAGTAGTAGAGTTATCACCAATCATAATGAATGATCGTCGGGCTATATATCAAAACTGATGTAAGTGTAAATTCTGCCATTGGGTGCCGGCCTAGTAGTGAAAAGAGTCAGGTGTTCGCAAACCTGAAGCTTTTAGGAAGGAATCTGGGGTGCGCATTGTAGAGGAGTTTCCTGATAGGGCGAAACAGTCATCCCTGAATAAGCCTTAGAAGTGAGTATGTATTTTTTTATCGAGGAGTTCCGGGTTTCTTGTCTAACGCCTAACTCTCAGATCACTAAATCGATATCCGATAGTTGGCTTCTGATAACTCATGATTTATTGCACTACCTCGTATGTCGCTATTGGTGGGTAACTAATTTACACAGTAAAACTTCACAAGCCACGTTCACTCGCAAAAGCTTTGGATTTATCTTTTGAAGTTAGTCACTAGCAAAATGATTTTACTCATGATTACTGGTTGTAGAAATAGTTGAATTTTCACTAAATATCTTTAACTGAACTGGGTTGTGACTAAATTAAGAGTAATTTAGTAGCTCATGTGACAAGACATGACAAATAGAGTTCAACTATGTTTGGTGTGTTATGATTGCATACCAATGGTAATTCATGAAGTCGTGTGATGTATTCCGGGAATTAAAAAAAATTAACAATATTAACCGTTAGATACCGGTTTATTGGTTTAACGTTTAAGTGTTCTTCACGAAATCTAAAGGTCCTGCATTCCATACATTATTTGAACATAGGTGTGTAATTGTAAGTAATCCGTTACTTAAACGAGACTTTATTCAAACTTATACTTACTCCAATCACGTATGTATATCGTCGTAGGCGCCAGTCTAGCATAGGTAACACACATAGTAGACACCACAGTCGATAATGCTTTATAGTCGACAACTTAGACTAAACCAAGAAAAATATTTCAGATATATAATTCTTTGTTTTGTAATTTTGAATATATAAGAGACCAGAAATGTAAACAAACTTTTTACTTTTGGAACTTTTTCATAACTTCGACTATCAACACAATTCAGATTGTGCGGTTCGTCTCATTCAAGATTTGTTATCCGGATACCTGTAAAACATTCCAATGATATTCACATGAAAATTTACTCTTCATATTAATGACTATCTGAACTTAAGATCTATTCTCATAACTTGTCACTTGTAGAAATAGATAACGAGAATGAATATCGACACTCCAATGGACTTGTATATTCAAAGAACAATACTGTCATATTTCGAAATATATCTCTTTAGGATATAATTTTACGCAATGGCATGATATTTTTTTTATATTGAATTTGAAGTTTTATACACAAAATTAGGAATAATTTTTCTGCTATTAAGCATTCTCCTCAACTGAGAGATACTAAGTTAACCCATAATCACCATCTCAAATGAAATCATCATTAAAAAAAGCGAATGTTATCCAAGTATACTTTAAGCGTGCTCCTACGTAGTCGTCATTCCTTTCTCATCCTCAACTGTTGAAAGCACTTAAGGAAAGTTTATGATTCATTCCCCACTTGATTTGACGATGATACTTAAGAAAAAATATGGGTATTTATGCATTCTTTGAGTGCCACTGAGAATCAGTCATTTTAGATTCGAGTTTTATGTCAGCAGAGTTGGAGAAACAACTCATTACGTAAATGTTATTAGAATGATATATTACCTTATAACTATTTATTTTATATATTTCTTTTAGGTTTTTATCAACATTCTATTAGGAAGTATATTCCTGGGCAATGCATTACCAAATATTCCTTATATTTTTGGAGCTGTAAGAGCATCCAAAGATATATTTGCTGTTATAAATCATGTAAGCTTCTTGTTATCTTTGTTTCATTATCTTATCATTGATACCTTTACTTTCTATGTGAATTATTAATTAAACTGAATTAGTAAACAAGCAAGCAGTTGCTTTGCCCTTTTTAAAAATTCTTCAATAGTGTGCATCCATAACCTCATTTGGTCTCAAGACGAAAACTTTCAGGCTTCATGGGTTACTATTTAGTGAATAGTTGTAACTTAAAATTGTATTTAATACGTAAATACGTTTCTTGACACCAATTTTAGTGAATACAATTGAATTGATTCACATTCGGGCCATATCTACATGGTATCAATGATATTTGTTTGGGATAACAATGATCTTAAATTTTAATTTTCAACAATCAATCAATCAATCAATGATTGCTACCTCATGTGGAGAATATAGTGCCACCTTTAATCATTTTGTTAAAAGCACATAGGCTTGCAAACGTAGCACCGTTTTCTTTCCTTTCTCCCAGTCTATATCATCTCATGATGTCTTCATATCCAGTATTGTCCATTACAACCTTGGCCTTAAGGTTTCCCTTCAGAATAGTCAGGTCCTTGGTTGAGCATTTATCGATGGTTGATTGTAGCCTTGCATAGAGCTGGTCTTTGTGTTCTTCGTGGCTGTCGTTGGTGGGAACACAGCACTGGATGACATTCATTGTAATTCCTTCCTTCTTCGTCTTGAAGGGTGCTTTAATGATACTAGGTCCATGAGGTTCCCAACCCTATAAGAGCATTTTATGCTTCTTAAAACAATATTAGTTCTACTCCTTGTGTGTGAGGCGTTTTCATTTTCGTGACCGGAGTATAGAAGCACTTCTCCTGCGGATAATCTTCGCTGTCGAGCTTGTAACTAATGAATTTCGCCTATTTTAAGTTACTCCAGGTTGTTTCTTTTCATTTCTTTAGCTGTTTGCATGCTTCTCCATATCTCCCATAACGTGTAGACATTCCATGTACTTATATTAGTGGTTGTTCTGGTTGTCAGAAGGAGTATCGGCTTCGTGGCTTCCGTAAAAACTCGGCTTTAACCACGAAGCGTGATAACTCTTCGAAATGAAGACATTCTGACTTCCAGGGCATAGTTAAAATGGTTATAAAGGTTTTTAGTAATTATCGTTATTTTTTAGCAAGGTTGTTGTTTTACGGGAGGGTGTTGCTAACCCTATGCCCAATCCTCCTCCTTTATTCAGGCTTGGGACTGACAGCAACCCTAGATGGGCTGCAGGCAGAGTTTTAACTTTCAACAATTGTATAAAATTTTCTTGTTAAGCAGTTTATACTCAATGATTACATTGACTTTGAAGTTAGAAAGTATACCACAAATAATCAAACTACCTATTTAAATAGTTTTTCATGAACTCAATAATGCATTCTAATGTCCTATTAGCATATTTTTTGTACATAAGATTTTGTCAGCCACCTTGTTGAAAACATTCTAAAATCTAAATTATCTTTACATTGAATTCATCTTCATAAATCTATGGTTTTATTAACTTTAATCATTGTATTTTCAAATTGTAGGTTTCTGAAATTGAACAAAAAGAGAAGGGTAAAATTATTCCAAATTTTGATGGAAGTGTTTCATTTCGTTATGTGAATTTCACTTATCCTTCACGTCCAGATGTAACTGTAAGTAAATATAATACGTTATTACCTATTAAAGTAGTTAAGTGTATACAGAATGTTGTTAGTCATTTAACGAGGAACATCTACCTTTTATATAATACAATAACATTTAATATACAAAAATATTTCCCATTTGAATGTTGCATTTTTATGTATTTTTAAAACAATTTTTCATATACAAACTCCCATTTCGTTTGTTCTTTTCTAACTATGTATACTGTATGTATCCAAGGTGGTTTAGGATTAGTAGATATGAAACCATGAACTTAAGTTTCATACTATTAGGCACTTATTAGCAAAGTGTACATGTAATCTTTAAGGGAGCTTATGCTCCTCTTCTATCTTTATATACTCCAAGTGACGTCAAGTCAAGTAGACTGCATTACAACTTGATCCATAGAATTTCACCAACTCTATAAAGAACTTGACAAACATCAAATTGATTGCTGTACAGAGATCAACTAAAGTACGCTGTATGTTTGCTTTCAATTAACATAGACACTATTATTCGATGTTGTCTATTTCCTGACTCCATGGTAAATTCAAATTTTATAATTTGAGTTAATGCATACTGGTACAAAGTTCAACGTAATATGTTAGATTATACTATATTGGATTATATAATTATTTATTCCTTAGATCGAATCCCCAGTACTGCTTAATTATAACAAAACATTACAGAATATAATGATGAACATGTAAACTAAGCTGATCTCTATTCTAAGACTTGATTCATCCTCTACCCTTCCTTAAACTAGGTAAAAACAACCTCGAGAATACTGCTAGTGGACCCAAAATACAAGAACAAAGAAAGTTCATGTGGTATAAAAAAGCCAAGAAATTGTCTCGTGAAATAAACTGAAAGACAAAATTGTATCTCTACCTTTTAAGATTTTTACTTACAATTACATTATGAATTTGTTGGAATTAGATAACGATTGAAAACCAGGAAGCAATAGATAACTGTTTCGTTCTAGAATGGGATTGTTCAACAGTTCGTATGCACGGACTCATTATGGAGTAGAACCCATGTCTTTCATGTTTTAAGGTGAACATGACCAGTGGAGTTCAACTTCATCGGGTATCAAGCAGTAACTCACTGAAGGTAATGGATGAGGTCGAAATAACAACCATTGAAAGGCAGCTAAGTGAACTGACGGTTAAGCAATCGACGTGAAGCCTGAAGTCTCTGGAAGTGATTTCATAAAAGGGTAGTAGATGAGTACTGCTAAAGAGTCCTATACATGAATGAAACAGCTGTCCAGTGTGTTTTGGTCTTCAATGGTTATCTAATCTAAACCAATTTGCAATTTCAAATTGAAGTTCAAAAATCTTCACAACACCCAGTCACGACTGCACATATACTTAGTTTTACCCTTCACCATAGTACTAAATACTTACAAGTACTGTTATCGATCAAATAAAGCATATTTGGTTAGCGATTTCACTGCTTAAAAATCTCCTAGAAAGTCACTTTGCAGCGAATTTATCATAGCAGTGTATACTGGTATGTATTTATGAGATTTCAAAAACTGACGTCTATGACAAAGTGAATATAATACTTATTTGAAATAAAGGCGGGTAGAAAAACGTAAGTGATGTGTTTCGTTATATTTATGACCTACCAACTGTCCGTAATGGATAGGACACACATTGCCCAAATCATCAGACTGCATCACGAGACAAGCACTAACTTGGAATCCTGTTAGGAAGCGGGAAAGAGGAAGGCCAAAGAACACACTGCGTCGATAGCTGGAAGCAGACATTAAAAGGATGAACAGTAACTGGAAACAGCTGGAAAGGATTGCTGAGGACAGAGTTGAATGGAGAAGACTGGTTAGCGGCCTATGCTCCTCCGAGTGGGGTAACAGGCGCAAGTAAGCAAATTAACTGTCCGCGCCAAAATTGGAGTGTTAATGTTTCAAATGTAACTTATTTCATGCACTTCAGAATCATAACACGTGTAAACATGCTTTTAAGCCATATGGTATCCTGTAGTATGCTGATGCATATATTTCCTCACTGGAGACATTTAAAACAAAATTTATCAGTTCCTGTTAATAATATGTTTTTGTTAACAATAAGCTAGCTGGGAACCTTATTCATTATAAACCATTAAAAATAGCATACCTTAGATTGTCCCATAGATTTCTAACCTGGAAAATATATATCTAATACATTCAAATTGTTCATCAAAAGGTTATGTGTAACCAACTTCAGGAATTCTTAACTTAAGCTCTCCAATCACTTTTCCAGGTTAATCAGGTCGCTGATAATCTAGGTACCTATTTAAGTACCAAAACATCCTTTCATTATGTATAGCAACGTAAATATCAATGTATCTCTTGATACATTTAATATTTTTCTATAAATCTTTATTAATTAATTTGTTACCATGAAATTTTCTATATATAATACTCATTGATTGATACTCCTACGCGTAACCATGTGACATTGTTGACAAAATCCAGAGCACATTTTAAACGTTTATTCTTGATTTAATAGTTACTTCGAGATAAGTCAGTTTTCCATACAATGTAACTGAACCAATATTGATTCATAACATGACTGTTTGAAAACACTAAACTCCTATTACTTTCATCTTGATACAGTAAGAAGGTATGACTTTCGCGATGACATGATCAAATCATGTCGACGAAAATAATTGTTTATTAAGGTATTACAATATCAGATAAATTCATCTGAAGGGTAATAAGACTAATAGTACCTAATATCTACTCTGGGTAGGTACTTGCAGGATATGATTATAGAAATAAACAAACAAACAAATCAAGACGTGTTATTATTTCATGTATTCATCGACTGAACCGTGTTGGGGGTATGTAAGATTAAGATCATATTTAGTGGTTGGAGTCTGTGGTAGCTGTGAATAGAATATGGAGCTAATAACTGCTTACATACAATTACAAACAGACATGCGTATTATATAAACAGTTGATACAAATACATAGAATAAGTCCAATGTTTATGAGAATATAGTTTACCTGAATTAGCAGTAACACTTGAGATGGTCGACTGATTGTTCAGATGACCACCAAATAGAATATACATCACTCCAGATATCCAATAGAATCAGTTGGATGGGATGAATTGGGACGTTGCAGTGAGTTTATCTGGAAGTGATGCAACGAATGTCAAATTATGCCATGTTTGATGCCAAAACAAGAATCAAATATTAGTCCACATAATCAACACAAGAAACTCAATTCAAAACAAAAATTAACACTGTGACTCTATATTTAAGCACCAACAGAAAAAGTACAGTACGCCACCGGTAGTGTGTGTATCGTACAACCATATGAGTGATTCATTTATACTATATTAACACCATATGAATCAATAACGTATAATTCTAGAAAACCCCTTACATACGTAATTTTAATAAGCTTTTATGAAATATGAATTTTCAGATATTGACTTACATCCATGGGTGTACAAAAGCCACTTTTCGCATTATTAAGTTGCAAAGTACATAGAAGAAAATTCTCTTATCAGCCCATGACACTGCAACAATTGATACTTCATCAGATGTTTTTGCGCTAGGATCTAGAACATTTCCTCCGAGTGTTGTATTAAAATTTGCTAGCAACACAGGTACAACTCTCCGGATGAAATGGTTTATAATCGGTTTTCATGACACAATCGAATTCATTCATTACATTTTCTTAGTTACTGAGTTTTATTCCTTTTTGACAAGCATATTCTTTATATCTAGTCCCTTTTTACTTTTTATTATCATGACTTCTTCATTAATAAATATACATTCTAACTTGTTGTGGTTATTTAACATGATAACTTGTACCGATGCATATCTATGTCATACTAAACGTTGATTATGACTACTGATTGTCTAGCAATCAAAGTACTGCTCTAATGTTGAATTTATTGAGTGATGGTATATGCTTCTTAAAGAAATTTCTGAAATCACCGTAAATTTGCTAACTGCATCTAATATTTATGAATGATTGTAGAACAACAGCTAACACGTAAAGGAATAGCAACTTAACAATCACTAACCCGATTGATTTATACATACCGTTAGCTTTTGTAGCAGTGTCTATTATATCTTGTATTTGATTCTACTAATACTGTGTACAACTTTAGTCCTCGAAAGCTTTGAACCCGCCTATTAGCAAAACCATAAGACTAGTAGGAAAGAAATCTTTATCCCAGTAAGTGACTAATATTGTACAAAACACTCGGGTTTTTATGGTTTTCGGGAAAAAATGAAATTTTCATCACATGCATCCAATCAACATACAGTGGTTTTAAGTTGTTGTCTAACAGGAAAGCTACACGTCAAGATTCCGGAAGGTTTTTTCCAACATTAATTGAATTGGGTGACTTCGACTTTCTCACAAACTTCTAAGTGCTTCTCCAGATTTTCTGAGAGCCGTTCTAACAGTCTTATTTAGGCACTATTGATTTGGGCGCTTCAGTAAGAGTCTATTTTTATTACTGTGAAATAAATTTTTAGCTAGAACAAATTACTGTTATGATTCCTGGAGATATAAATGAAATGATAATAAGGTTTTGAGGATATGGTGAAAGCTTTTGATGTTGATGAATTTTCTAAGTTAAAGTTTTTTCAACACTTTTAGGACCATAACGGAAGTGATTGGAGTAGCCATTTTTATGGAAGAATAATAACTAATGCGCTTCGATAATTTTTCTTGTGTTGAGTGTTATGACGTGGGTTTTAGCTCTCCTGAGTGGTGCTGAAATTCACTCCAACACTGTCATTAGATGTCATCTAGGGAATCTCATTTCCTGTACTCCTTTCGTAATAATGGCTACTCCAGGTACTTTATTTAAAAATGATTGACAATTCTCCCATCCATCTAGAATTAACCCAAGGAATCAAGAAACATATCACCCAAATATATTATTAAGGAAGAATTTTAAAAATATTTACAATACACCCACTCGAATCAACGTTGTCCACAAACCGAGTTATTCATTTAATTCCATTTCGCGTAGATCGAACGAAACAACAGCAAAAGTAGATAAATGTAACATCATCTTTAAAGTAAACTGAGCCAACTGCTGGAATTTTTACGCTGATCATGTCATACACCACCTTATCTTAGGCATGCAAGTAAACAAACAACAGACAACCGTCGATATCAACTTGATTTTAGTAACTAAATATCTGGATAGAGAAAATTCTGACAATTTGAGAGATTTCTTAAGGTCACTTCAACATGATGATATTGTTCAGAACAAAATTCAGTCATCTAGCTTACAGAACTTTTCGAAAGAAAGCATATGAAACTAAAAACAGCTGACAGCCAACTTCATAGTCAGGTTTTTCAACACAAATTTATAGTGAATTTTATTGCATAGAGCTAAAACTTGGAGAAATACAAAAAGCCTCATCCAAAAGAAACAAGTATTTATAAACAACTGTTTGTGTAAGAGACTTCGGATCCGTTAACAAGATACCATCAACAACAATCTTCTATGGCAGAGAACAGACCAACTTCCGGATGAGGAAGAAATTAGGGGAAAGATACCAAGGGAAGGGTGGATATGACATATATTGAAAAAAACGTCGAACTGCATTACAAGACAAGCAATGACCTTACATGTAACCCTGAAGGCCAAATGAAATGAGAAAAACCCGAGAACACATTCGGTGGAGGGGAGGGGGCTGGTGAATTGGAAGTAGACATGAAAAGAATGAACAGTATTTTGGGAAGGTCTAGAAAGAAAAGTCCGGTACAGAACTGATTAAGGGATGCTGGTTGATGGCCTGTGCTCCACGTGAGGTAACAGGCATTAATATATTGAGCTTACATAACTCAACAACACTGATATCATTTACGTGAGTTAAAAATCTCTATCATATGGATAGCTTCTTGTCCTATGGTCTAATGTAACATAGGTGTATACTTATACATACGTGCTATAATGTTTTCATGTTCTTTTATCAATTAGATCCTTGCCAACTTTTGTCTTACGATTAAAAGTGGTCAAACAATTGCACTAGTTGGTTCTAGTGGTTCTGGTAAAAGTACTATTATTCATATGCTTCAACGTTTCTATGATCCTACACAAGGTGAAGTAAGTAGTAATTTACTTTGTAAGACATTTTTTTGTGAATTATTCTTACTAAAGGAAGTGACTGATCAACTTTAAATGTTTAATAACAACAGTGATCAACTACAAACCGTTAGTTACACCTATTATTAGGATGTAAATGGATTTCCGGTTGATTTGTCATAGACTGAAACTGGTCGGTCTATGTCACTATGTGTGCATCCTGAGAGGATTGTTTGGATATAGCGATCGATCACAAATATTGTTTGACTTGGATTGTGACTGGCAAGCAGAATCCAGGACTCGATTCTCGTCCTATTAGGGACTCATCAGCTGGGTATGCCTACATCCCAGGGTTAATGTTCATACCGGGACTCGAACTCGGTTCGTTTTGTGTCAAATCCCACCACGTTCACCACCATGCTAATGAGTCCAGACAGGTATACTTGTTCAACGGGTATGTATGCATAATTAGGATGTATTTCGATCTTTCCGTTGATTTGTAATAAACTGAAACTAGTCAGTCTCTAATACCTTCATATAAGTTATTGATTAAATAAATAATAGGTTAGTATTTGAGGCGGAAGGTACACAGTTTGAGTGTTAGTGTAGTCATCTACACTCTGCTACATTCAACTTCAAAGTTTCAAATAAAACGTGACACACAACTGAAATTCCATTATTAGCCGCAAACCAAATTTAATATCAGTTACTGAATAAACAAAAGTATTTTGATAAGTCACTCAGGATGCGAACATAACAACAAGTCATCATTTACAGTCTTGAATACCTAAAACAGAAAATTAAAAACTCTTATTAGTAACTTCTACATACAGAAAGTGGTGTCATCCAAGTTAGCCTTAGTCAGCAAGCGTCATGTGGAATCTTTAAAAAATTGATACTTCCTGGCAAATTTGTTCCATCACGATTAGATAAATGGCCGTATCGCAACTTTATTAGAAGAATTAGGTTAACACTAGAAAGGACTAGACAAACATCCCAATATTCACTGGTCAAGTAGTCTAATTTTTGGCCTTCATCTTGACATGCATCAGTAGAAAGTGTTTACGGTTAATTAAAGTAAGTGTTCCTAAACCATAAAACTGTATTTATTTGGGAGAGTTTGAACTCTAGCCCAAAAAAATTATTAACTGAATTCCAAATACTCGATGATATTGTCTATTTTTGGAAGACTTCAAATCCTGGATTTCGAAGATATGTCTTCAGTAGTCGTAAATAGTTAGTCTTCATTATATTCACGGCCCATTCAACTTCGGAATGTCTGTTTCAGGGTTGTATCTAAGCTGAGATTTAACTCGTATCTGATAGTTGTAACAGAAGGCCTATATCAGGCCGTGTGAGGGAACACTTCTAAAATGCAAATATATTAAAGGAGGAAAGTTAAAAATACAGTGACTAGTTAGATTTTCGGATTCTTAACAGAAAGCTCTACAGGAAAGAATTTCGGAAGTCGGATAACTGAGAGGCTTCTACATCTTTTCCTGAAATTAAAATCCATGCTCAGCCAAACAATCATGACTGAATAGCTTACATGAAATGGTTAATCACTCTCTGTTTGGATTACTTCATAGATCTCCCCAGTATAGTTCGTGCTAAGAAAATGTAACCTAAAAACTATATGTAAATGTACTCAGATGAAGAATGTACTAAACTTACGAGAGAAAATTAGATTATTTTACAGATTCTTTGTACATATTTAATAAACTACCATGATGAAGACATTAAATTCTTCTATGTTTCATTCTAGATCTTAATACAAGGCGTCAACTTACGCGAATTAAATATTATTGCTTATCGTAATCAAATAGGTTGTGTACAACAAGAACCAATATTATTTGATGGTACAATACGTGAAAATATTCGATTAGGTAAACTTGATGCTACTGATGAAGAAATTGAAGAAGCTGCTATTAAAGCTAATGCACATCAATTTATAATGCGTCTACCACAGGTTAGTTTCATTTTATTTGACTGTTTCAAAGATACTTAGTAAAACTGTAGAGCTGTACATCTTGTACTGATTTTAGTCAGACAATTACCAAAAATTATAAATCACTGGATAGCTTTTCACCCTATTATTAGACTCCATAGCAGTGAGCATCTATGTCCCTATCAGGGATAGGACCCAAGTGGTTTTGTGGTCAGCTCTAGAAATTAATGATTTACATTATCTAGCATCACTAGATTTATGATATTGAGCAACCTATATATATATGACGAATGAACATTGGGTTGGGTGACAGAGTGCCAATTAGATGTGCTTAGTCTATAATTGCGCGTCTGCCATATGCCCACTCAGTCCCAACCCGGAATGAGAACACAAGACGACAGACCATCCAGGCAGAATCGATTTATATTTCATACATTCCTTTATATATACAAAAAACCAGACAACACAGCTAACCCATTAGAAAATTAACATCAATACAGAACAATGGAAACAGTGGCAATGAGTAGGGATAACTTGTACACAACCAATTAACTGTAGTTCATAGTAAGAGTCAATATACTAAGAGCAAATATACTAATCGGAAGGATAAGGGTAAGAGGAATGTAACAATCATAGCAACAAAACGTTTACATTACCCACAGGTGGAATAATTGAAATAGTGTTCTAAAACACAGTTCTGAGAGTTTGTTACTCTTCTTTAGTGGTCCGACATAACAATATATATATATATATATATATATATATATATATATATATATTTGATGTAGATGTACGCCACTAGTAAACAAGTAATTGATTTTAAAGATGACCACCAGTAAGCACATCCATAACTATTAAACGGTTATCGTAAAATGTCAATTATTTGAAGGTAAGAATAAAACAGAATCCATTTGGAATGAGCTGAAAATCAAGAAAACACTAAATATTGAATACAGATTTCGGAGTTTCATGTTACAGAATAACAGAAGTTTGATAATCAGTAATAATTAATAAGCTTAACCAACTGTTTTTTTTTTCCTATATCAAGACACCTTAGTAGTACAGATTTCCGTCTCTACTGTGATATCAATCCTAGAGCATCTTCACTTTAAAGAGCGATCGCGAAATTCTACTATACGATATAATTACCCACCTACGTGATTAAATAACTTTGATCATAGTTAAAAGTAAAAACCTTTGGATACTCTCTTAGTGGTCTAAAGTGCAAACAATTGCTATAATGACTATAAGTTTTTGTCTTCACAATTAACAATTGAAACAGATCTATTTATCATGATCTTGATTATCCAAAAGTTAAGTTTTATCTACATAAATAGCAAACAAGTCAAATAGTAGACTTCAATCATACGGTGTTAGTTAGAACTAAAGTTCATAATTACATTATATTATACATCATATTTTACTTAGATGATAAGTTGTATCTATTTTGAAATTGTCATAGCATGACTAAAAGATCACATGATTAATGTAACACATTTTTAATTAGTAGTATATATCAGTAGTGTTTTATTTCTAGATAAATGAACTTTAATCTTGTAATTTAACATATTGTTTAATAACGCGATTGAGGTAGCTTCGTAGAGATACGTATTAAACTTTGATGTTTTTATATGTCAGAGATTGATGTTAGTTGGGTACGACTGAAACCCAGGATCACTTGACAACTGTTTCGTCTTGGTTTAAGACTCTTCTGCATTGTGCATCCTCAATTTAGCCATGGAATTGAAATCATGGCTTTCAAGTTCTAAATCGAACGCTTAACCTTCTACCGGCTTAGTGGTACTTTACTTACTTACTTACTTACTTAAGCCTGTTACCCCTCTCAGAGGAGCATAGGCCGCTCACCAGTCTTCTCCATTCAACTCTGTCCTGAGCAATCCTTTCCAGCTGTCTCCAGTTACTGTTCATCCTTTTAATGTCTGCTTCCAGTTCTCGACGGCTTAGTGGTGCAGACATGATAATGAAGAGTCCCGTGGTAGGATAAAACAGCTGTTCAGTGTTCCTTGGTTTTTATTGATACCTAATAGATAGCAATCTGTGAAGAATACAATCCATAACTATATTTTGAGCTTATCAGATTTAAACAAATGAGAAGTTGACTACAAGTTGTAGTATGAAAGTATGACAATTACATAATCAAGGAGATCTAGATTAATGCAGCTTTGCATACATTTAAAAAAAGTACATTTTCTTGACATTTTACACTCTGACCTCTAACGTGTTGTGTAGAGGAAAATATGATACGTTTCAGACATAAAACTAAATTGTAACTATGAATATTTATGAACATATGATATAACACTGGCTGAAACTAATCTATATATACACGTATGCGTGTAAAAAATAGAACTTGGCACATATCTTCATCGATCTAAGTCACTACACCTAAGCAACACAACAAGCTAAACAATAAGATTAGATAATGTTCAAGATAAGATAGAAAACTAATTGTTAAGTTATGCTATAAAATAGATATTTCTTGAATATTGCACGCACAGCTTCTTGACAAATATTAACTAGCACGATGGTCAAGTTCTAGTTTTTGTAACAATATGGAGAATAAAACTTCTAGGTTTAGAGGTGCTCATAGTATCACAGAATCAAGGACCAACCACTCTCTTCCTAAACACGCCATGTTAGTAATTGCTTGGGTAAATCAAACAATCAATGTCTGTTACCCCATATATAGCATTGGCCTCTGACCAGCATTCTCCAATCTACTCTGTACTGGGGTTTTCTTTCCAGCTCTTCCCAAGTGTTCTTCATTCTCTCCATATCTATCTCTTATTCTCAAAGCAATTCGTCTTCCTCTTTTACTTTGGCGTTCAGGATTCTAAGTTAGTTCTTGTCTTATTACACCGTTTAATGATTTCCTCAATGTGAGTCCTATTCACTTCCAGCGTTTTTTCATAATTTCTTCCTCGACTGGAACCTGGTTGGTTTGTTCTCTGTCATCGGTCTTTACGGAATCTGGCCTGTTGATTTCAATTTGGGTGTCAAATGGATCTTTTTTGGTTCAATTACACTCCGTTGCAGACTTATTTTGGTATTGAAAGAAGAGTGATGCCTCTGTATTTCTCGCAGTCGCTATGATCTTCTTTTTTCAGTATCCTGATGAGATATCATTCTTTCCAGTCTGCTGGCACTTGTTCTTCCTTCCTTCCAAATCTTCCTGAAGAGAATGTATAATATTTTTACAGTTGCTTCTATATCTGACTTCAATGCATCACTCACCTGTTATATTGTCTCGCCCTGGTGACTTACCACTCTTGATTTGACACTGGAATAACCATTTTGATTTCTTCGACTGTTGATGGGTCAGTGTTTATTGAGAGATTCGTGGCTGCTGCTTCGATGACTGGGGAAGCTGGTCTATTCAAGAGTTCTCTGAAGTGTTCTACGCAGCAGTTTCTCTGTTCATTCACTTCCGTGATTGGTTCGGAAGCCTTGTTCTTGGTCGGCTGTTCTGGTTTATTGAATTTCCTAGCTAACTTCTTCGTTGTATCATGTAGGTGCCTCATGTTTTCTTCTCTTGCAGCTTTTTCTCCGTAGTTGCTAGGTCCTTGATGAGAGCATAGCACTGAATAACATTCACTGTAATTCCTTCCTTCTTCGTCTTGAGGGTTGTCTTGATGATACTAGGTCCATGAAGTTTTCATCCTATAAGAGCCCTCCATGCTTCTAAGGACACATCATTGCTACTCCTTGTGTGTGTGAGGCGTTTTCTTCTTCGTGTTCGGAGTATGGAAGCACTTCTGGAGCGAATACTCGTTGCCATCCAGCTTGTAACCGATGGGTTTTACTTATTCCAAGTATCTTTTCATTTCTTTAGCTATTTGCATACTTCTTGTCTTTTACATTGTGTAGACATTCCATGTACTTATATTAATTGTTTCACTGGTTGTCAAAAGGGGCATTAATCTCGTGGCTTTCGAAGAAACTCGGCGTTAACCATTAGGTGTGATGACTCTTCGAAATGAAGACTTTCCGACTTCCAGGGCATAGTTAAAATGGTTATAAAGGTTTTTAGTAATTATCGTTATTTTTTAACAAGGTTGTTGTTTTACGGGAGGGTGTTGCTAACCCAATGCCCAACCCTTCTCCTTTATCCAGGCTTAGGACCAGCAACAACCCTAGGGAGCTTTCCGGTGTAATTTGTTGCTTGAGCTATTTTATAGCTTCTATTTCATGAATCATGTTTGAAACATATTCTTATGACTAATCTTTTTACTACTACTGAATTGTATTCATTTCATTAGTGATGACATAATTGGCTGATAAGTACAAAACTCCTAAGATAAGTTTGATCTGAGAATTTTTCAAGATAACTAAACATAATATCTTAATTAAAATAACTAAATATATATTCAAGTAATATTTAAGTTTAATCGTGACTTGCAAGTGGAAACCAGAACGCGCGTTTCGTCTTATCTGGGACTCATTGGCTTCATGAACCTGCATCCCAATGTTGATCCAACTTAAATATTACTTGTATACTATCGCTATATCATAACAATCCGCTCAAGATGCACATATGGCAACAGAGGCTGACCATTACTAACTATTTGGATGGAGCATACGGATTATGACTAGAAGTAGAATTTAAGATAAATATTCTATTCTACATTGAACTTTTTATTTAGATGTATTGATGTTCATTCATATTGTGGCTTGAGATTATTACATTTGTTCCGAATGCCAATGTTTTATCAACTGATTCATTGGTTCAAACGATCACATATTATCTATTGAGCTATTATATCTAAATTATTATTAATATATTAACATATTTCATCAGTAATTGATCAAATTTCTTTCCAGGAAATCAACACTTAGATTACATAATAATAATAACCTAATTCAGTAGTATGTTAATTACAATATGAATTTTTAGCACACAGTGTCTCAACAACATATTTTTTTCCAATGTACACATCTGGAAAATGATATTTATATGTATATATGTACTGTCAACAAAAATAAGATAAAGGTAATATGTGTAAAATCTAGGTTACGGTATCATATGAAACAGGGGTCTTCGAATTACATAATAATCCGTATTTAAAGATTACAGATTTATAATTTAATCGGCTTTCAGAACTATTTCATCACATAGAACGTGTACTAAATATGGAATAGTGGAGTATTTGTACTTTTTCTTACGTGTTTGAATTATAATGTAACAGAATCGTATCGCGCCAGAAGATGTACAAAGAAAAAGATATGATTGAACAGGACGCTTTATATCAAATAGAATAGCATGAGATAACTGTCTGCAGGATTTCAAATGTCTGTCTACAACCGTATTATTAATGAAGTAGTAGTTCTCACCATACATTTTAGTAACAGCTTTCAACACTCTACGCAACTCAACATAATCTTTTCTCAAAAGTTCATGAAAAAATAATGGGGGACGATATAAAATAATCGGTAATATACAGGAACTGACGAATGGTAATGACAAGTGCATGGTAATACCAAAACTACGCAATCTTTTCACACTGTATATTAAACAAAAAACCCTCTTTGATATAAGCAAAACATGCGAAGACCAAGATAGATCAGAAGTAAAAGTTACAATAATGTAGGTAATATTCGACATAGTCTTAATTATAGAATTTACAATCTTACAGATATCATGATAATTCACATGGGAATTTAGGTCTTTCTCATGTCTTAAACTTAAATTAACTGTATGATATATGGAGGCACTAAGTTAAAGACCATTCAAACTACACCATCGTTCAACATTCGCTAAGAAACAATTCATTTTACAATAATTTAAGGCAAATAGTAAGATCCTCTACGTACTTAACTAAGGTATTTTTCATAAAAGAAGGTAGGTCATTCAACAAAAAAAAGGGGAAAGAACAACACCTTGAGGCACACCAACTTCTGTTAATAGATGAGTGAAGAACTTTCCTATGTACACCGCATATTATTCTCTTCTGGATAAATAGAAACACAACCAGTTGATTATCCAACTTTCTATGTTCATATTCCGAAGTTTGTTTAGTAGCGTAAGTCTTGGAACGGAATCAAACACGGGAGTATAATCAAGAAACGCAATTCGGATATACTTTTAAACCTTTTCTAAGCTAAACATCATATAATGATGTAAGACAACTGCCACGTCCAGTGTACTTCTATTGCATCTGTATGCGAATTAATATGGGTCAATATGCCTGCAAAGGGAGAAGAGAGATATCATAGCTATAAATCTATACTAAACATTACCACCAGTAGACACGCTTTTCAGTATAGGTGTTGTTATTACTCACTCTAAATAATCTATTTCAGTGAATATGGGACTACGATATTTTTTCGATATACGGTGATCAAAGAGCATCTGATCACATCCATAATTTAGGAAAGACTCATTTAAAGAGCAGGCATTTAAATATGTAACTTCTCTGGTCTATTTATTGCCTTTAATTTCTTTAAATAGTTTCCAAAGATTGGGAGAATCCTTTCAGGATTGATGCTTTTCAACATCTATTGACGTTAAACGCTTAATTGCCTGGCACATATTGGGGGCAATTTAGCCTCTTAACTTCAATATAACCTATGTAACCCTTACCAATAGTTTACTTATTCATAGACATGTATTCTTCATTAACATATGTATCAGGATTCTTTTAACTACATTACATATTATTATCATTAAAATGTTTATTATTAGGGTTATAATACATTAGTCGGTGAAAAAGGTAGTGGTTTATCTGGTGGACAAAAACAACGTATAGCAATTGCTCGTGTACTTATTCGTAAACCAAAACTTTTATTATTGGATGAAGCAACTTCAGCATTAGATACACAATCTGAACGAATCGTTCAAGCTGCTTTAGATAAAATTGTCAACAATTGTACTGTATTAGTGATAGCGCATCGTTTATCTACAATTATCAATGCCGATTGTATTATTGTCTTAGAACAAGGTTGTATACGTGAAATGGGTAAACATGATGAATTATTAAAGTTGAATGGTTTATACGCAACAATGTTTCATGGTCAAGTAAGTTCTAACAATTACTTTATGTAGATTCTTGACGTAATATTTTTATAATGTACATTATTCATATTTGTATCCTGTAGATGATACACTTCTGTTGCTATATGTTCATCTTGAGTAGATTGCTTCAATTCAATGTTAGTTTGCAAACATTTGGAATTAGGCTAGTAAGTGGAATTCTGAAGGCATGTTTTGTCCTGTTTTGAATTCATTAACTAGATATACCTATATCCTAGTTTTGGGGTTTCAAACAGAGATACAACCGTTCTACTAGTCTGGTTATCAGGACTCAGTGAATTAACTGGGTTTCAGTCCACATGTAAATATCAGCATCTAATTGATGAGTCCTACAATGAACGAAGCTTGAGTCATGAATAGTGCTTCCTTAGTAAAGCTCAACTTAGGTTACTAAGTGTCTAAATTCAATGATATTTTTGACGAATAATATTTCCGGGCAATAAAGCAAGATATTTCAGTACTATTTTTTAATTTATTCTAATAAGTTCGGATATTTATCTTAAAAGTTAACTTATATGAATTAAGAAAGTTGATGAAATGTGAAGAAGTAGGCGTCACTGATAAAACAAGAAGATATGTCTATTCTATCTTCATCAGCAGAACATATCTGCAAAGCATACATTGTTCAACGAATGTTATGTGTACCAATATTAGAGAGTAATTTGCATTGACTGATCACTGAGTAGTGAAGAATGTTGTATTTAACCTAATCACTTTACTTATTAAAAAAGTTGAATTCTATAGATCACACAGGAACCCAGCCATAGTTCATATGTATGCTCCAGAATGTGCAGTAGTTATCTATGGAGCCTCTTCAACAATAAGTGATGTCAATATGATCTATTTATGTCCATTGTTTTGTTGATGTTGAAGGTACCCATGCACTACAGTATCTCTCCTTATGTTTGAAGTTTGAGCTTGCAAAGTATAATCCGGTCATCTGCATGCAATTGTAGAATACGGTCTCCATTTTCCGTTTGCAAGTTAGTATGCTGAAAAAGTTACACTTATCATTTTTACCCAACCAAATCGTTATTATCATTAAGTCTGAGCGTTTAGATTTCCAAAAGAGATCAGTGCTATACATGCGACAGCAGATCTATGTGAGTTTTCTGTTAAGTGCTCAGGTAAACAAAAGTGTACTGCTTTGATTTTTTGTGTTAAATAGATAATGTCAATTAAATGACTATGCAAGGATCTGTAAACTTTATCCGGGGGGATAGCATTCATCTATGACAAAAGATGTACAGGTTTTAGTAAGTAAAACTTGTTGACCGATATTATAAAGGATTAGCACATTAAAAGCCCCGACATGGAGTTTAGGGCGTGGCTTCAGAAAACCTGAAATAACGATTTATCAAGTCAAATCATTAGTGTCACATGTCGGCGAAAGATGGGAGTTTAAAGTAAAAGTAGAGGAAATATTAGGATGAGTGAGAATTTGATTGTACACAAGATGAGGTATAAGGGCAGCTATCACTTGCCCACGCTGTGGAAGAGTTCTTCTTAATGTATATGAAAATCAAATAGGGTTTGAACTGAGTTAAAAATTTAGAAACGTGACCATAGTTCTTTATTTCAATTTCATCAACCGATTAGTATCATTCATCTATGCACTCAAAATATAACTCAATGCCAAATCCACGAACTTGTGTTTGATTACTACGCTACATTAAAATGTCTATTCTATGGTATTACTTTATAGTTAAAGTATGTTCTTTTTCTTCAGGAAACATGTTTTGTTTTAGACGTTTATACTCAGGAATTCAATTAATCATTGACTATTGTGAAATAAGCTCCACTTCCTTCCCTCCCCTCTCTCCCATACACGTAAAACTGTAAGCCACATAACGTGAGCAAATTGTTTTGCATATCACCAAAAAGTAACCTAGTAAAAATGACGTTGGCGTTTTAAATGCATTAGTTACTGATAGTTAATCTCAACGTAAACGTTAACAGTGGAATATACAAATACATTCAGCTAATATGTGTTTGCAGAAAAGAATTCTGACTAATGCATGCAATTAATAAATCCTGAGACTACTAGATCACATAGATCGCGTTTCTAGGTTACTGAAGTGTACATTATCTCAGTTCGCTTATATTCTGATTCAGGATGAGTAGAATAAAGTTTAATGTTTGTGAAATATCAGACATTAAAGTGTATGATAAATATATCCTGAAATTTACTACTTTCTTGCATATTCTTCATTTTTCATTTATTTTTAGGATAATGACAATAAACAACAAAAGTATTCTACAGATAGTGAAGATGAATATGATCAAGAAGAAACTAAAAGAAACTTTCCTTATCCTCGTTCATTTCCAATAGATAACGATTGTTATTCAGAATATGATGTAGGTTTGAATCACTTTTATAACATACATTATGTAAACATTTTATTTATGTGTAACAACATGCTTGATGATGTATCTCATATGAGGCGATAGTTTAGTGTTGTCAAAGCAGTCGATTTTCAACTGCAAGCAGGAAACTTATTCCATTTAATTATGTTCGAACAATCGGATAATATCGTTAACTCTTATATGTAGAATGTGTTTTGAAGTCAAATACACCCATCTGTACTTAGTTAATAAGTTTAAATATAACAATTCTTATTCACACAACTGCTCTCATAAACATGCTATCCTACTAGTGACATATAAAGTTCAAAACCAAAGTACACAAAAGAAATTTCAATTTTAGTTGATTCAGTTCGTTACAGACTGATGTTGGTACGGTTTCATTAAAAACTAGGGATCACTGAACAGCTATTTCGTCTTAGTATGAGACTGGTCAGCACTGTATACCCTAGGTTCCACTTTAGGGACTTCATATCAGTGAATGCATCACTGAACCACTGAAGTGGTCGGCACCCAAAGGTAGGACTCACATTTCCCCCGACTAATGACATGGCTTGACTATCATCTATTGTCACCAGTGATAGCTGTTTTACTTCCATCTAAACTCTATTAGCCGACCCGGTGGTACGAAGGGTTTAGCGTCTGCCAGCCTAAAGCCCCTGGGGAAGAATCTGGTTTATCTTGAAGAATCGAGCAATCACAATATATAGAAAAACAATGACCTCGATAGTACTAAACAGTGCACTCTCACGTCCATTCGTGATAACTAGACCCCAAGCCGGAATAAAGAACACGAGATAAGTGAGCCGACTACCAGACAGACTGTATTTTACTCATCCATTTATATACATACACAACCTGACCATGCAGCGTACCAACAGGAAGAATGACATTTATACAAAATGGGAATAAGAATGGTTAGGGACTGAAGGCGGAGATACAGATACATAATTAATCGATTATAGTTACTGAATGACGAGAAATATTATAACACCTGATGAATCTAATGAGAGATTAAACCGTTGGGAAAATGAAAATAGTAAAATAAAATAATCAATATACATATATTAAAAATAAATGAAAGTCTTCTGAAAAAAATTCGGAAAGTTAATTGATCTTCTTGAATCGCCCGATATAACAGAATCTAGGATGCGTACTGCTGACGAGTACCATATTAAAACGAACCAACTGTACACTGCTCCATGGTTTACAGTGATACCATACCAGCTTAATCTGTGACGAATTTAACCAACCGAAACTTAATACCGCTCTCAACAAACCACTTCAATTAAATAGTAATTTGTTGTCCTCTATGTTTATACGTGAATTTCATAATAAGATCTAATATATTATGTTTACCATATTATGCAATCAAGTTTACATTATTTTCAGATTGTCAACCTTTAGATTCTTAATGAAGAAAGTATCAGTCAGCAAAACTTGCATACAATGAAATGTCCTCAAATCTTAGACTACTGACTTTGTCGTAATGAAACATCAATACATAGGACGATTTTAACTGTCAACAGCTAATACGGTTCCTGAAATAAAGTGTTTTTTACCTTTAACATTGATTTATATCACACTCATGAAAATGATTTGTGTATTTCATTTAATCCCTTTAGCACCAGGACGAAATACATTAATCAACAGTCCAGTAAATTTGTGAATTCTGTTGTCTTATGATACAAGGACTAGGGTTTGATGGTTGAAGCTTTTCTCAACCTAGAATTGATCATACCAGAATGCTGTATTATTTCATGAAGTCGTTCCTCTGAGTATTGTCAATTAGTGCAGTCTAACTGATTCAAGTTCAGACGATAACCATTATCAGTGAATGGTTGAATACTTTCGGCAACATGACCCAGAATTCGTCAAAGCGATGCTTTTTCTTATTTACCAGTATTTCTCCATGCATAATACTTCATTCTGTCCTCAAGGTGTATTCATCATTTTTGCTACCATATAATGTTGACTTATTTGTTTATCATCTTGTCCAAATATGGTTATATCTGATTGATTGATTGATTTTATTACTACAGGTTTCATTCAAGTTGAATCTCTCAGTTCATGATACTGAGGAAAAGTCTCATATAGGGATAAAACAGCTGTCAATTTAGTGTCAGTTGGCAATACAACCTACTGAAAGCTGAAATTGTTTTTTATGTTAGATAAAGTATACATTCATGTGTTTTTCGTCACTAAGTTTAACAATCGTATACAACGCTGAATTTATCATTTAAATACACTGAACCAATCTTATCAAACTATATCGCTAGAAAAAAGAAAGAATATTGATGTTTTAGACATGGAAGTAGTAGAGATTAAATACAAGGAATACGATTTGGGAAGAAAGGTAAAAATATTTTAAAACATGGGTTCCTAAGGCTAGAAAATAGTGAATTCATCTTTACCATTCTGGATGATTACAATTCAGGGCACCTGGCATTTCCAACAACTTAGTGATTACCAGGTGAACTCTAATCACTTAGTCCATTTCAATGAACGTAATTAGATCAATAGTCAGTAATATAATGAACAAGTAATATGTTTAGTCTAGCCATACCTAAATTACTCCAACTTTTCACTATAGGCGATAATACATTATACATATCCGAACTACAACAGTCAATGAACATTCACAATATCACATAGTAACTTGATTCACTTAGTAGATTGATTGAAATTCACGACTACGCTCTAATATACCGTTTCATATACATTCTGTCTTTTGTTATTAATCAGTCATTGTTCATAATAATGAAGATTAATGTTTTTTTTTAAAAAATGCATTCTTTTATTACATTACAGAGTGCATCGACAGCCTCGTTTCAAAATAAAACTGTACAATGGATAACAACAAATATTAACACAAAGGTTAAATACTATTCTATCTAGTTGTATGAACATTTTCTAAATTACTATGTTAATGTATTTACCTTATATGCTTTGATGTTAGTAGCAACTAAAGAGTTTTATTGATTTGGATTGTGGCTGCTACGCAGAATCCAGAAAGTATATTTCATCTTATTTGAGACTCGCCGGTTGAGTTTACCTACATCCCAGTGTTGATGTTCACATTAGGACTCGAATTCAGTTCGTTCAGTATTAAATGTCACCGTATTCACCATTAGGCTACTGAGTCCAGACAGGCAACGGACATGTGTATATTGTTAGAATTCACTTGGATCTTTCCGTTGATTAGTCATGAACTTAAATAGATCAGTTTCTGTTGCCATATGTGTAAATGTACATCTAGCCGACGAGTCCCAAATAGGACGAAACGCGTGTCCTTGATCCCGCTCGCTAATCACAATCCATATTAAACATTCACTATCTATGCGTAATTACTAAGAAAGGACTTAATCTATCCTAATTACTTGTAGCCAATATTGAATGTCTTAAGTTTCCTTAATAAAAGTAGGTGATCAATGCCGTCAAACGACTTGTAGATATATGAATAAAGAAAAATGACTATATGTCATTTACAGTCAATAGTAGTCAGGAAGTTGATCCTGATTGCGAAACGTCGAGTACATCAAACATTATTTCGACTTTGTGTTAGGAAATCTACTTTAGCGAATATTGTAACTTTGGTAGTAATTGCATGCAAAAAGTTAGCCAGTTGTAATTGAACTATGAATTTGACCTGACAGACATAGGAAAATGGTAATCGGTTTGCATTATGTCTGAGCAACCGAAGCATACTCTAGAAGAGGTATGACTAAATAGAACAAACACTAATGAATTTAGAGATATGACTGAATCATTTAATAAATGGAAAATACTAACTTTTGTGTATCATTTGCTGAACCAAACAGTGAGAGACAATACAAAATATATTAGAAACTGGACCAGGAAAGTTTTTTACAAAGATCAGAATAATGAAGTTATAATAAGATAACAATAACTAAGAAAGGAAAACTAATATAACAACAGTTAGTGAGTCCGTAAACAGCTTACAGATCAAGCAACACAAATAGTATAATCCTGATATCACGAATCGTTCTGAATCAGACAACCATTGATCACCTGGAAGCACTGAACAGCTGTTTCGTCCTAGTATGGGACTCTTCAGCAATGCGCATCTCCACAACCCCCCAATTGTAACAAATAGTATAGTCGCTCATTCTTCAACAAACTCAGTATAGTAGAAGGGGTTCCGATATCACGAAGAATAGACTCTACAATTCAAGATTTCGATTTCCTTCCGCGATATAATGGCCAACGTCTATCAAGTAAACTAAATAATTCACTCCAAGTTCTAGATTTCACTATGTTGTTTAATGTATCAAACATTGTCAGCTACTCCATACTAAAATGTTTATAAACGTCAACTGAGGGTATATCAAGACTTTTTGGACAAAATGTTTAGTAACAACTGAATGAAAAGAAAATGATTGAAATAGTAAGTAAAACGTACTTATTAACCACAATGTAATTAACCCTAGCACTGTTAATTAGAATTTCAATCAACTGAACATGAAATGTAATTAATATGAGAAGGCTACTTAATCAGTACACTTTTTCTTTATATCAAATGATACGAAATAATCTTGAAGTGCTGATTGGAAGGTGACTTCTTCGTCATCTTTAAGAACCTCCTTCTCAAACCTTATTCTATCTCAAAATTGTCTATAAACTGTTATGTCACTAAGATTGGTTCGCCAGATTACAAACTGATCAATGCGATTCGATCAGCAGTGTAAAAGACTAAATGAACATCATAATGATCAATAGTCAGTTGTCAATCAACTTGTTTACACATTTATGTTCCAGTTATTGAGCTATAGGTAGACAATACTATGAACTCTTTAGGGAAATCTATTATTATACTACTTCTAATTTACTGTTGATAATATTTTGTTGTTGTTGTTTTTTTTTGGGGAAATTTATTGTAGATTAATAGATTACACAAATCATTATACATACGTCTTTTAAGCGTTAATCGTCCAGAATTTGTATATAATACTATGGGTTGTTTTTGTTCTATCATATCAGGATTATTACAACCAGCATTTTCATTACTATATTCTGAAGTTTATGAGGTAATTGTACTATAGTTGTTATTGTTATCATCTTTGTTTTCTAAGCAGTTAGATTTGTATCCAATGATAAATGTCATGATTTAGTGTGATGAAGATTGGTGAATTAGAGGTTCTATATCATGAATTGATATAAGTTAGACAATTAGTGGGAACTATGATTCATTGGATAGATAATCAATTATAGTATGGATTTATGTCTTCACCAGTGACTAATTTCAAGACCTTCAAGTTTCGACGTCAGCGTCTTAACCCTCGGAATCAGTATCCAAAGCTTTAAATTTGTTACTTTAATCAATTCACATAGTAATCATTCAATACGATTGGTTGTTAACTAACTCAAAACCTATATGAAAGTACGATTTCTCATTAAAGCTGAAGAATCATCTAACATCAGACACTGGCATGATTATGTTATCTATATGGAGTGCATGGGTGTATCGATAGGTATTTCTAGCTAAATATTTTCCTGTTCTTATCCTACTTTTCAGTTCGAATACATATGTATGTTTTAATGAAACTGACAGGATAAACTTTGTATAGTTATGCTTTCCTAAGTTCTTCTATTGTTTCTTTTACAATATCTTTAAAAAATAATAATGTGGTCCAACAGCTAAGTCATTTAAATGAATCTATTTTGTACCAACTTAGATGTGATGGAACTATAATGCATGTCCAGTTCACGTATTCTTTTAAGATAAGTTCATTTATACTGACTTATCCATCTTCCTGGAAAGGGAAATATCATGAATAACTTCAAAGTTTAGTGTTTGTCTCCACAAGTAAATTTAATCATCAATAAAGCATTATTGAAATTGTTTTTAAGAGTCTTTTCTATTTACGCTTTTATCAAACAGAATTGTCAGTAACCTTCAAGTTTACTCAGTGTATTGACTCTAAAATGATATGCAGAATAATCAAAACAAGAGATGGGGCTTAAGTGGACTACATCTGTATGCCTATTGACTCGGTTATTCAACATAATGAATATTCATTTAAGAACAGTAAAGTTAATTGTACCAACTAATAATATATAAATACTAACTTCACTTTGGAAACGAGGAAGATTAACAACTGAAGTGAATAGTTTTAGTACTATAGAATTCTCTAAGCTACATAGTTAAATTACAGTAATTTCATTGACATCCTAGATATTATCACCACCGACGTCGTGTATGTGTATGAGCTTATCTACCATCGAATGAAATATTGTTTTACTAGGTGATTAGAAGATAACAAGAATGATAGAAGGCTATGATAATCATTGACATAACAGTTGAAGAGCCTGATAGACTGAACAACGAAAAAAAATTAAAGACTGATATCCTCTTAACTTTACTAAATAAGATCCTAACAATCTTAACATCATATGTAACTTCTATTACTTGTAGGTATTTAGTTTACGCAGAAATGCTGATGAAATGACGAGAAAGATTAATACAGTATCTGGTATATTGGCCGGATTAGGATTTCTTCAACTGATAATCGGCATTACCCAGGTAAACTGAGTTTTCTTTTGTAATCGAGGTACATGAGTATTGATGTACATTAATCATAAGATTCTAAGTTACATCTAAAACCATGTTTCGAATCAACACTTACCAACAATGATTTCACGGCATAAGTCCAAGACATTCATTTGCTCGTTAACCCTCCATGAAGCATAGGCTACCAACGAGGATTTTCCAACCATATCCTAGGCCTTTCCTCCCAGTTCACCCCATGTAATATTCATTTTTTTCTATGTTTGCCTCCAATTTCCAAACTAATGAGTTCTTTAGTTTCCCCCCTTTTCCTCTGCCTTTCCATATTTCGAGTTAGTGGTTAACCTGTAATGCATTTTTATGATTTCCACCAGCGTTTTTTCCTAATTTCTTCCTCAGCTGGAAGTTAATTTGTCCTCTGCCGCAGGAAATTGCTGCAAATGGTATCCGGCCAACGGATCCAGCGTGTCTTGCTCAGACAACTACTTGTAAATACCTATATATTTTAAGTAGTGGTTTTCGTGGTTCCTCATACAAGATTCAGCTACATAAATACTGTCTTCACGATTGTGTTGAAAATTCAGACTTTGATGTTAGCTATTTTGAGTTACAGATGTTTTTCAATCGTATAAATGTTGTCCTTGCTTTGACAATTCGTGCATCTGCATCAGATCCTCTTTGTTTATCAAGGATGCTGCCAGGTATGTAAAAGTATCTCCCCCTCCCTTCTGACTATCTTAGCACTATTAAACATAGGTACATAGAATGTCCGCGCAATCTGGGGAGGGAAGGGAGGACTAAATCCAAGTCACAACTAATAGTTAATACAAAGCTCATTTAATAAGTAGTATCATTAAAGTATTTTGACATAAAATATCTGTTATTTTAATGTTACAGTTCTATTGAAGTGCAAAACACTTTTATGTTCTTGAAAAAAACAGGGTTACTTATTTGGAGTTTCTGCAGAACGCTTAACTAAACGTTTGCGGTCAAATTTATTTGATTCTATGCTAAAACAGGTAATCTATTATTGTTTTGTATACATTTATAAATATACTTTGTATTTGCTTAAACTGTGATGTAATAATTGGAATTCAATCATTTCAGGTGTATGGCAAATAATACAAATCGTGATGTATGAGGTATCACAGTAAACATTGAAAACTGACTAGGGTTAGAAATGTCAACCATTCGATGCCGGATCAATCGGTTAAAATTTAAGTTGTTGTCAAGAAGAGTAAAGATCTAGAGTTCCATACTCGGTAATGCTATACATTGTTTGCTATTGATGAGTCCCATACTAGGACAAAGCAAACATCTTTTAGTGTTTCTTGGTTTTCCATGATTGTGTAACCCAGGTTTTGCAGTGTACATATGCTGATAGAATAACCTAGTAACTGAAATTTGGAATGCTTTCAACAGAAAAAATAATCATCTCGTTTTATATTGCTCTTTAACCTCCAATGTAAAAGATGTAAAATACAAACTTCTGCATCTCTGTAATTAATCTAAATCCTTTATCATATCTGGTAGTTTCTAAAGAATGTACTGAATTCAATTAAAATATTCTTGAAATCAAGAAGATCTAAATAGCTGTTTCGAATTTATTTGAAAGATCCAGAACCCAAGGTTTCACGAAGAACGCCTAACTCTTAGAACCAGTGAATTGATGTTTATTGGTGACTATTTTAAATTTCAATAGATTCGTAATACAGTATGTTTATGATTTAATTCTAGTGATGAAAACTAGTTTGTTCCAAACGTGTTTAAACTTTACAGCATGAGACAAGTTAAGATAATCTTATAACAAGCAAATCTCTTTAAAGTTTTCTAAAAACAAAACTGATAGTTTCTTATCACTGTCTGTAAAGAATTCCGAAGGTAACCCATCATCAACTACTACCTTTTTCTACTGGCTTGTTACAATAATAATCATTTTGGATTCTCAGTTGATTGACTGTTGTTATGATTTATGATCTTTCGTAGTGTATCTAGAAGCTGTTACAACCTGTGAGATTGTTCTCAAAGCCAATACCTGCAAAAAAATAGATGTAATTAGTATTACTAACACTTTCAGAAGGCAGCCAAAAAAAATCAAAATTTTTACCTTTAAATTTGTAAGTGTTACATCATAATGAATATCAGTCATTATTAGATGCTACGCTTGGCAATCAACCCATTCAACGTACGTTTACTACAATGAATGAATGTTCTACTCTAAGATCTTTTGAAAATCAATTGTTTCATCATCATTTCTCAAAACATGTGGCATATATTTTTTTAGGGATATATCTCTTCCAAAGAAATAAGATTACTTCCAACTTTTCATGTTAATACTTTAAAATTTGCTCTTAAATATGGGTCTAAGAACAGAATCAATGGCGAAAGAGCAATCAAGAAACGTGATCTGGACACACTTCTTGTCTTTCATTAAGCTTATTAATAGACATTTCACTAAAAAATTAAAAGTAAAAGTGTACTGTATAAACCTGCTTGAATATACAGTGAATTAGTCATAGGCAACATAGAACCTGGCACATATATTCATCGGTTCTGGTTGCCATGCTACATTAAGACAATCAGATCAAATTGATACCACGATAGAATTCAACAATGGGTAGTGAAATACAAATGTGTAAAATAGAATAATAGTACTTGAGATGGAAAGGAATGCACCTGCATCACTCTGACCGACTCTCACCTATATTACTCAGTGTATCTAGGTGTCGATCACACGGTGCCTAACCAGATAGTCCACACACCAACCTAGCTCACTTAATAACTTCATAAACTGATGCTACCTTTTGGTTTGACAGCCCGTTCTTTTATTTCATTCTACTTATCATGGATCAGTGTATGCAGTGGTTTGGCATATGCAGTATGTGCGCCGACAATTTTAGTCTATAAAGGTTCACGAGCTCACCAGTTGATTAGTACTCTTTACATATTTCACTATGCATAACCTTTCAATCCTATACTTAGTAATCCAAAAAATGCAAGAGATACCTCAAATACATCTATGATCAAAAACTACGTGTTTTCCATACAAAATGGACTAATGTACAGTGCGCCCGTCACATATATTCAACTTGACTGATGAGATTCTCGAGCTATGTAAGGTAGTCAACTGACTAAACTCCTTCACTCCCTTTAATCAACCTTGGCTATAGTACAGGCTAATCCTAAAGTAGCATTCGACACTTAGAGGGAGAGAAATACATCCTAAATATACTTGGATTATTACTAAAGGTGTTTAAGAGACTCTAAGTATTGTTAGTGATTTCACTTGCATGTTTAAAATCTTTAAGTGTTTCAACTAACGAAGCTCGTTTTGTTCATCACTATAAATAAGGCAGACCATTACGTCAAGGTAGCAGCTATGGTAGAACTTCAAAAATACCTCATATCTCTTTCTAAACTAAGCACTGTATTTTTACGACGTATGACGAATGCCACATTCACAGTTCTATTGTAATTGCTAGCAAACTGACAAGGATCGACATGTTCCACTAGTGCAGGGTGAACTTTATGCAATAATAGTTACCCATTATTTAAAGGAACCTGTACAAATTAAATCGCATTACAAACTATAATCATAATTACTAAAATTTCAGTAAGTTTCCAAACGTAGGTATAATTATACGTCTTTACCGTTTCTCTTTTGTTTAATTATAGGAGATTGGTTGGTTTGATCGATCTGAAAATCAGGCTAGTGCACTAACTGCATTTCTGTCAACAGATGCTTCAAAAGTTGCACAAATTAGTGGATCCAGATTAAGTACAGCCTTGGAAGCGATTGTTTTAATCATTGCTTCATTGGTGATAGGATTTATTTATAGTTGGCAGCTAACATTAGTCATGATTCCTTTCATACCATTACTACTGTTATCATCCCGTGTACACGTAAGTGTTCTGTTTGTTATACGTCTGTCTACCTTATCTTTTTTAGCAATGTTGTGTTTACTGAACTAAGTGTTTTGTGTAAGCGTTCGTTATTCTAGCGAACATCATCGGTCACTGCATTATGTAATAGTCGTTATTTTACAGAAGTTCAGTTCTTTCTGTTTAACTTCTTTCTGATTGACTATCCTCTTGGATTGCATTGTTTTTATGCGTTCTTGTATTCTTGTTAACTGTCTTTTAGGGTTAGGGTTAGGATGTGCATTGATACATCAATGCACATCCAATCTATAAATCTATACGTAAAAGGTCAACCAAGCATACAACCACAAGGTCACTTTCCCATACAATAGGCACCGATGATTTAAAGATTAGCAATTAGACCATCCACCCCATAAAACACTATGCTACCATGAGTATCCATTCGAAGCGGAGATCACCACCATTTAACCATTCTGCAATTATTCTAGAGTAAACTTCAAATTTATGTGGCTTGCTTAAGGTATCTATAATATTCTGAGTGTTTAATAACTGTTACAAATAGCACTACCATTAATTTGTAAGTGGGTGCTGCACATTAGCTTAAAAATTTCCATCAGTGATTTGATTTCAAGCCAACTTTATGATAAACACATATATTCTTTATTCAGCTGTACTACAATGATAGGCTTGTTTGAGGATAGTCTGAGATTTATGAAAAGAGTGATTATATGCTTACTCCATGCACACAAAAAATGACTGGAAGCGTTGAATACTGTACAGTCAATAAACATACATAACGTTAAAGATAAATACGAACGCATATGTGTTTCTTAAATATCTGGATTCATAGAGATTTTATCTATTGTACTGATAGTATTCAGTAATTGTTAGCAGTTAAACGTAGGATACAAGCCGAATATATTTCATATTCAGTCATCTAGTGTTGTGTAATAGGTGATTAATATTGTGAACCACTTGAGATTATTGAATAAGAGAAGATAATATTGAACGATAAATGAAAGCAGAATGATGCGACTTAATGGGGTAATAACTGTGCACGAGATTAAGTTGTTGATTTGAACTCCTGGACGAACTGAAATCAAGAACAAAACTTCAAGCTCATTTATGTACAAAATATTAACAATCGAACTGTAACTCTAACACAGAACCCGGAGTATCAATCACTGAAAATCTTTTTACTTAACTGTCAGGTTTATGTTGTAGCTTAGTTGCAACTGTAAATTATGATCAAAAGTTGTCTGTACTATTAGTATCCTGAAGAACTTATTGTTTCTTGTGATATTCAATGCCCCGTCAATCAATCGGACAATCTAAGACGTTACCATTGAGCTATTCTAACTACCTTTAGAATTGAGTCAGCTGATATGATACTAATGATTTATAAAGAAATATCGTTTGTTTATCTTATTACTATGGATCTTTTCTTACGTTAACATCTATCTATGCATATTTTAGATGAGAAGTTCTCAAACAGGTAAAACTGATGAAAATCTCAATCAAGCATTATGTATCGCTAAAGAATCTGTTAGTGGTCATCGTACAGTGAAATCTTTATCATTAGAAGAATATTTTTATCAACGGTTTAAATTAGCTTGTAATGAAAATTTTAGGTAAGTAATCACTGACAGTTAAACTAATAGATTGAAGTTATAATCTAAGTCTGTTTTTTTCAAATTGATTGTTAAAGTTGTTGAATTTCTGATGATTACTAGAAACGAAGTGATATAAAATATGAATCAGTTCAATAATCGAATAAAAGAAGACTCTTTTCAATCAACAGAGATCATCTCATTTTATGATGAGTGTATCAGAAAATTACAGGATTCTATTTTGATTCATTTCAAGATGAAACATAAGGTTGTACTATGTGTATGTATACAGGAATGATACATAAAATCGATGATACTTTCATCTTCATGGGTACTGTTAGGTGAATAAACTCTAATGAAATCATTTTATTACAAAGCTAAAAGGCGTAACAATTGCTAATACCTTCCAAGCATACTAACGAGTTTTATTAGTTTTACATTTATTAGTTTACGGTTTGGATATTGTACCTAGTTTGAACAAAGAAACTGATGTAACTTTAAGTTGGACTGTTACTGGTAAGTAGAATCCAGGTGGCGGGTTTCGGCTTATTTGGGACTCGTCGACTGGATGTACCTGCATTCCAGTGTTGAAGTTCACAGTGGGATTAAAACTCAGTCCGTTTCGTGTCAAACTTGTATACTACCGCTATATAGAGGCAATCTGCTCAGACTGGCATCACAGTCGATCAGATTAGTATACACTACTATGAATTTTGATATGAGTAAAATGAGCTTATCTACCAAAAGTACATGACTGCTACCCATTTTTTTCTTGTTAATAACTTAAAGAACCTACCGTTGAGCTGATCATTTGACGTTAAACAGTTCAATAATACAAGTAAGGATGACTCGTTGTCGTACACATCTCAGTGATTTTGTCATATTTTAAACTGATTGACACCTTCATGGTCAAGTTGAAAAAATAATGAAATGAGAATCAACAGGATCTGTTGAACACATACAAAGCAAACTGTTTCACAAAATCAAAGAATTGAAATAATTAGATAGCATTAGTCTAGCGGACATGTAAAATAAGGTATACAATAGAATGTATATTTATGTAACTTTGAATTTCATAACACTGATTAACTGCTATCATACAACTAATGAAGACTAGTAATCACTAAATAACTGTCCTAACTTAGTGGCCCAAGGGTTAAGCGCTTATCTTAAAGTTTGTAAGTCACAAACTCGATCCTCGGTAGGAAGAGTTGATATACATTCGTTTGAAGTCCTATACTAGGACAAAATACCAGTCTAGTTGTTATTGGTTTCCAACTAGTTTAAATAATGTTAGTCAGTGATAGTAAATTCAAATCATAAAGTTTATTACAGTAAAGTTGGATCGTGGCTAATATTTGGAACGAAAATGCCGATTTCGTCTTCTTTTAGACTTGTTAGCTGGATTTATCTACATCCAACTAATAATGTTTAAGCTGAGACTCAGATCAAGTACCTTTTACTTTAAACGCTGTGTTATCCACCTAGCCCAGACAGTCACTAACGTTGTTTAACCCATGTCCCTATTAATAACAACTGCTAACTTTCAATGATCTACAAGTAAATGCATTTTATCAAAAGTTTTTCAGAAATACAAAGCGTTGGAATTAATAGTTTCAACGCATATACTTCTGTTAGGAAATATTTCAAAAGATTATTAATTTCATCTCATTTCGAAATTATGGCATTATAATAGTAGGATGAATTTGTATATTCCCATTGATTTGTTATAGACTGAAGCTGGTCAGTCACTGTTGCTATATGTGCATCCTGAGCGGATTGCCTCTATATAGCGAATATTTACAAGTATCATTTAATTCGTATTGTGACTGGCAAGTGGAATCCAGGACGCGTGTTTCGTCCTATTTGGGACTCATCGGCTGGATGTACCTGCATCCGAATGTTGATGTTCACAGGGGGATTCTATAACAAATCAATGGGAATATACAAATTTATCCTACTACCAATACGCCCATTGCACAAACGTGACTGTCTGGACTCAATAGTTTAGTGGTGTACGCGGTGGCGTATGACACGAAACGAACTGAGTTTGAATCTCACTGTGAACATCAACATTAGAATGCAAGTACATCCAGTCGACGAGTCCCAAATAGGACGAAACGCGCGTCCTGGATTCCACTTGCCAGTCACAATACAAATTATATGGCATTATAAATTGAGACGACATAAATTTATGCTAAGCTCTACGTTGAAGTGAATCTACCTTGACAACAAAAAAGAACTAGACGGTATCAGATAGTTGCTTCAGTTCAATGTAGCTACTCCTCAATATCAACTTCACTAATGATCAAACTCAAGAATTTCAAATCTTCCTCTCATTATCTATGCAATTAATTTATGATTATCGTCTTAATGTTCAATTGTCTACTGAATGTATTGTTGTAAGTAGTTACTAACTAGTATCATAACAATCATATGGAACTATCACCGATCCTCCTAGCCACTAGGTTAATACATTCATTCATCGTTTCATCTGTAACTATTTGATATGCTTAGTATTAATTGAATATTTAACAATGTTTTTCTATTCTATTAGAACACAAATAATCGAAGCTATTGAAATTGGTTTAGTTCAATCAATTGCTTTATCTGGTCCTATACTTTGTTTAACTGCATGTTTTGCTTTAGGGAATTATTTAATACAACGTAATGATATTTCAATGATTGCATTGTTCAGGTTAGTGAAATGATAATTATGAATTTGTTTACTGTGTACATTTAGAAATGATCTACTCATGATACTTTCTGGTCATGTACAAATGTACATTGATTACCATAAATATCCTGTTTTCAATGTGTTTGTTTCTTATCATAATCTGTTTTGTTGTTATGATGTTGTATGATACTATAACTTGGGTAGTATAGTATAGTAGGGGAGGAGGGTCTATGAAGATTAAGAGATTAAAAACTGCAACAAACATATTTCACTTACTTAGAGTTGAAATAAAGCTTCCTTTTACCTCCGTACAAAATTGCTTCCATAGACTCGACTTTGTCGATTATGATTATTTATGCATAAAGGAATCTTCTGGAGAAGTTTCAACTAAAACTGACAGGTATCTGAGTTATACAAAAAGATCACTTTATAATCTTGTTGATCTTGGAAAACTACAAATAAAATCAGCAATGACAGTACATGTTATTTTCAACAACCAGCAAATCGATATTAACAACAATAACTCAAAAAGACTTTTTCAACTACAAAGAAAAGCAAGTGGCTGAGGCTTGCTAAGCCCAACTGAACAAAAAAGCAGAAATACCTGCTGATTTATCTAAGCTGAATAGATTTTTTCATTGGAAACATAGAAGTTAACTCTGTCCTTTCACTGGAAGACGATTTATCATTCGCTGATTCCAGTCCAAAGCCATTCACATCAATGCATACACATTAATCACGTTTCTGATATGTTTGGCATTAACATGATAAGATCAATCTTTGTGTGTAGATTTACAATTAATTGATTTGAGATATTCTGCTGTACGATTTAAACTCACGTTGATTTGATTCAGTTACTTATTCTGTGAAGAAGCGGCTTCGACATAGTCCGCGAAGCGTCAGTAATATAAAACTTTTGTACATTGCGATTGTACAAATGAATTTAACATTAGAAAGTAATTCATTTAAGTTAGATTGTGGCTGGCGAATAGAATACAGGAATCGTGTTTCATCTTATTCAGGACTCATCAGTGGAATGCGCTTACATTCCAGTGTTGATGTCTACACCGGGACTCAAAATCAGATCGTTTCATGCCAAAGTAATTCAATTTGTGAAATGTATACAAACTCAAATTTCTTTACGACAAAACAGATATTAGCTATGAATGTTGTAAGCCAATCCCTATTAAAGTGATTCCTAACAAAAATAATACAATTATATGGATACCAAATAATTTTCTGTAAAACGTTCTTTGGTTACAAATTAGGTTCATGATTCTATAACTAGGTCTTTAAATACCTATTGAAGTCAGCAACATAAATGGATAAGTTTCCATAATATGTAGCATGATTATCGAACTCACCACAAACTATTGAATAATGATTTTATTACAACTGTATTATATATATATATATATATATATATATATATATATATATATATGCATATATAAATGCATGTTATCACATGTGAAGCAAAGACCGACGACCAGCATTCTCCAATCAACTCTGGATTGGGCTATCCTTTCCAGCTCTTCCCAAAAAATGTTCATTCTACTCATGTACGTTTTCGATTCCCGACACAATGTGTTGTAGGGTCTTCCTTCATACTTAGGCAATTGGAAACCCAGTTAGTGCTTGTTTTGTGACACAGTTTGATGATTTCCTCAATGTGTGTCCTATCTAACTTCAGTGTCTCCTCCTAATTTTTTCCTCGAATTCGAAGTATCTTACGCAGTTAGTTGTTAATAAATACTTGTATCTTCTGAAACATGCTTTTCGTTGTTCTCAAAACAAGTTTCAGCTCCATAAAACAGAATTAACTGTCTTCACATTTATATTGAAAATACTAACTTTAATGTTTACCGACAATTGGTTTTAGTTTCAGATGCTCCTTAGTTGTGAAAATGCTCCTCTTGCCTTCCTAATCCACACCTTCACATCTGCATCAGATCAAGTCCTCCTTGTTTATCGATGATACTGCCCCAGTGTGTAAAGGTTTCTATATCTTCCAAACTTTCCCCGTCAAGTGTAGTTGAGTTAGCGTACGTTGATTATTTTCGGTATCAAAAGATCTTGCTTTTGCCTTTGTGTATGTTGACGCCTACTGCTGCGGAGACTGCTGCTACACTGTCCGCCTTCATTCGCATTTGTTGCTGTGTGTGGGATAGATTAGGTAGTTCAGTCATCCACAAAGTTCAAGTTATCTAGTTGCATTCAAGTTATCCACTATATATCCCAATAGTGCCTTGAGATGTTGCAGCATTCATGATCCAGTCAACCACCAGCAGAATCATGGAGGGTGAGAGTAAACAGCCTTGTCTGATACCGGTCTTCACTTCGAATGAATCCATGACCTTATCTCCATGAATGATGTTACACTTTAGTCTGTCATAAGAGTTATATATATATATATATATATATATATATATATATATAATTGACTGTTGTGGAGATTATAACATGTTAATTTGATATCACAAACTGGTTCTACTTAGACAACTATTGACAACCAGAAAACACTGGACAGCTATTTTATCCTAGTATTATACTTTTCAGCAGTGCTCACCGTTTGTTCTGACAAGGTGAACTTCCAGACCTATGCACCACTGGGCTGGCCAACGCATATGTGTGATGAAAACAGCGATCTCGACGTGATTCTAGATAACCTTATCGACTACCATCATTCGATCAGGTTTTCAATAAAATAGAATGAAAACTCTGCAATACATTTTCTTGACTTTTTCTTGTAACAGAGGCCAGATGGCTTACAAAGTTCGTTTTAAAGAAAATCAATACGGATTGGGAAGCATACTATCTTTCAAAGGTGGATGCCACTAACCGAAAAGAGAAATTTGCTTCCTTCATTATCTTCAAGGGCTAGACGAACATGTACGGAGGATATAATAGATGATAAATCGGGCAAATTTTGCTATACGCTAATGGAAAATGTATTCCACTTAGATACTTAGTCCAAACAACTACACTTGGCCTACAATGATGTACGTGTTTATATCATAACACTGATGCTTTCAAGAGCTCTAGTTGATCAGTGTCAGTTACTATGTATGCATCCGAAACTACTTGAATCGATATAGCGTGACTTCATCAATCAGATTAAATTTCAATTATGGCTGGGAAGCAGAATCCATGACTACTGTTTTTTTTTCCTATTTAGAATTGATCTGGACTCAAAAGCCTAGTGGATAACTTTGTAACAATTGAAGCAAATGAAATGAATTTGAGTCCCGATGTGGTCAATACGTCTAGACTACTGGTCTCAAACAGAACGATATGCATACGACGGATTTTCCTGACCAGACACAAATTCATGTTAATTACACTTATAAATTAAGGCAATATATCGTAATAATCTGTTCAAGATACACATATGGCTGGTCAATTATAGTTCTTAATGACACAGACAGGAAGATCTAAACATGTATAAATTGTATATATTGTCTTGTTAGAAACTTGTTTAAAAAGTAGGAGAATTGTTAAATGAATGAGTAATTAGGAAAACAATATGCATAGCATAAATGTCATTAACAATGATAAAAGTATGCATAACCTGTTTGTTCATATGAAACTATCCAATTACATTGAACAACTACACACGGTCTTAGCTCAGAGAGCCGAGAAGAGTCTGCAGCTCTTCTAGGGTTGCTGCCGGTCCCAAGCCCGGGTAAAGGAAGAGGGTTGGGCATAGGGCAAGCATCCCTATCCCATAAAACACAAGCTTGCTAGAACACGCTAACCAGTTTAAACAAACTAAACCATTAAAACTCTGACCTGTTAGTGGAAGGAATGTTTATGACTCTTCATGATGACACCCGAGGTTCTTCGAAAGTCATGAGGCCGATGCCACCCCTTCTAACGACCAGAGCGAAGATTCTAATAGGTACATGGAATGTTCGGACAATGTAGGAGACCGGGAAGATCAATCAGATAGCAGCAGAAATGAAGAGATACCACCTGACAGTGCTCGAAATCAGCGAAACCCATTGGACTCAAATTAGACAGAAAACATTAAATACGGGAGAGGTGTTACTACACTCCGGGCACGAAGAGGAAAATGCCCCACACATCCACGGAGTTGCTCTTATGCTGACCGAGAAAGCGCGTGATTCACTTGTAGGATGGAAACCACATGGACCCAAAATCATCAAAGCATCTTTCAAGACAATGAAGAAGGAAATTACAATGAACATCATCCAATGTTATGCACCCGAAAACGACGGCAACGACGAGGACAAAGATCAGTTTTATGATAGGCTGCAGTCAATTATAGCGAAGTGTCCAGAAAAGGATCTGACAATCCTGATGGGGGACCTAAACGCCAAAGTCGGAATGAACAAAACTGGATACGAAGACATCATGGAACAACAGGGACTAGGAGGAAGAAATGAGAATGGTGAAAGATTTACAAATCTATGCGCTTTCAACAAAATGGTCATAGGTGGTACTATATTCCCCCATATCGCATACACGAGATTACATGGGTCTCAAGGAATCATACTACAGAGAATCAAATTGATCATATATGCATCAATAAAAAATTCAGAAGATCAATGAAAGATGTGAGAAACAGGAGAGGAGCTGATATAGCTTCAGATCACCATTTAGTGGTTGCCAAAATGAAACTGAAGTTAAGTAAGCAATGGATAACTGGAGTAACAGCATTACAACGGGTCAGTACAGCCTCTCTTCGAGATACTGACAAACTTAAGGAATTCAAAATAGCTCTCAACAACAGGTTTCAGGCCTTACACGATCTGCTGAAGGAGGAAGAAACCACTGTGTAAGACAACTGGAAAGGAATCAAAGGGGCCGTAACTTCAACTTGTCAAGAGGTTCTGGGCAGCAAGAAACACCATTATAAGGAATGGATTTCCACTAAGACCCTAAGTAAAATTCAGCGAAAACAGCAACAGCCTTCTATGAGTAAGAACAAACCAACTTCCAGCTGAAGAGGAAATCAGGAAACGACGTTGGAAATGGATAGGACATACATTGCGGAAATCATCAGACTGCATTACGAGACAAGCATTAACTTCGAATCCTGTTGGGAAACGAAAAATAGGGAGGCCATAGAACACACTGCGTCGAGAATCGGAAGTAGACATTAAAAGGATGAACAGCAACTGGAAAATGCTGGAAAGGATTGCTCAGTACAGAGTTGAATGGAGAATACTAGTAAGCGGCCTACGCTCCTCCAAGAGGGGTAACAGGCGTAAGTAAGTAAGTAAGTAATTCCATAGAGTTGTCCAACTGTCAACTAATAAATCACGTATTCGAACAACGATTCACTTATTTCTATTTTAGTGATAGATTAATGCCGATGATTCTCAACTTTAGAATCTGGTTTGAAGTCAAACAATTTTAATTGCATTCACTATGAATGCAAGCAATATTAGTTTATCATACAACTACATACAATTTCTTTTATTTAATGTTATTTTAGAGTTTATATTACATTTACTATGTGTTCACAAGCACTTGGTCGAATTACTGCTTTTAGTACAAATACAAAAACTGCAGAAGAAGCTATGGAACGTATATTCACTGTACTAGATCGTATACCAATTATAGAAACAGATAAAGGTGATAAACCAAAGAATAAATTTAAAGGTTATATTGAATTTAAACATGTAAATTTTCGTTATCCAACAAGACCAAGTATAAAAGTGATTAAAGTAAGTGATTAAAGTAACGTTTTATGAAAACTATTCATGAGTGTGTTGTGACGCGTGGTTTGGATTCTTATTCGACCGCGAAAATCTCTGTCGTCAATTATTAATCTCGTCTAAGTGGACCGCTTGATTTGACTCCTAAGCTTTGACTCGACCCCTAGGTTAAAACTACACTTCAACGTGAACACGAGAGAGAAGACACGAAATACGGCAAAAATGACACTTTACTGCAAGGTGTCAATTATGTACAAAAACTAGGATATTTATATTATGATAAATGTCCTGCAGGCTTCTAGAGATTTCTACATCCTACTAGACACAGTAGTAGTAAGATAAGGGGGTTTTTTTGGCTCTACCCAACAGAGTGAAATTTCATGAAAGTGTTAGTTAGAAGCGCTTGAAATGTGGTTTACACTTAAGTTTTGAATTTACTTCCTTCTAATTCGAATACATCGTCATGATAGCTACTTACCTTTTTGATGAGTATGATGTTTTATGTTATTAATAAGAGATTTTAGTACACTTTTGTTAGTATGAAGGATTTCATTTGGATTATTCATTGTTAATATATATATTATGTGGATATCTCAGTATTGACTATCTTGATAGGTTTTAGAAAATATTGAAACTTTGGTTCCCATTGAACAAGCTAGTGACCATATGAACTTATTAGCTTAATGGACAATACATTAGTTTCTATACTGATTTAAGAAAAAAAAGAGTTTGTTTTGTAGAGATAGACCGGTATTAAGTTCATTTGTTTATATTCGTCATAGAGTGATGTTGGTTGATTAACGATATAAACCAGGTAACACTGAACAATTGATTCGTCCTAAAATAGGACTCTCTTCAACAGTGAACAAACTGAATTCCGTCATGAAATCTAACCGAAGGCTTTTTAATTTACGAACACTTAACTATCTACATAACTCAAGCGTTCAATGCTGGTATTCCCACCTTCATCATTTTGTAATATAACGTGACAATCATGCATCCAGTGGTTCCTGAATTTAAGTCCTGCCAAATTAATCTGTGACAAATTCATTCAACTAAACTCAATACTAATTTATCTTCACAAAATCACCTCAATTAAACTATAGTGATCACAGCACCAGTGACTTAATTCGAGATGTTGTTCAAGTACTAGTGAGAAGTCGTAAGTGGTAAAGTTCGGACTTGTTAGGAATGAAACAGTTATCACCAATGACAATAATGATCGTTGCGTAATATTGAAAACTGATAGAAGTGGAAATTCTACCATTGGACATCAGTCAGAGGGCTAGGAGTTTGCCAGTCTAAAGGCCATGTGTTGGATGCCTAGTGCTGAGGAGTCCCTGTACTTAGAAGAAATAGCTGTCCAGTGGGCTTTAGTTTATATAAGCACCTAATTAACATCAAACTCTGATGCATATAAACAATTAAACTTAATACTGATCTATCTCTAAAAAACCACTTGAGTTCAATATCACCTACGTTAGCTATATAATTGTCTTTATAGAGACATTTCACACATAGTACTAGTCAACAGTCAAATGGAAGTATGACATCAGATAAACAAGTTTTTGAAGTTGCATGCGAAGGAGTCAAAAGGCTTCAATTATCAATTATGAGTTA